>OW626792.1:5522389-7922389 GCA_939628115.1 Tribolium freemani | reverse complement strand
TTACGTTAGATTAGCCATTGTAGATGTTTGGCAAAACATCAAAAAATCTATTTTCGAGAGTGGCCCGTTATTGCGTGTTCCAATTTTACCAACTCTCTCATTTAACTTTTGTATTTTTAACCTACACACGTGAAAAGATTAGTTAGTGAAACGGGTAAAAATGTGGCGTGAACGTGTTTACAACGTAAGCAGTGTCTTGGCTGTGGGACGGGCATTAACCAGTTTTGCAGGGCACCCTGCGGCCCAAAACCGAGGAAGTTATAACCGGAGGTTACTTGAGCGATTTATTAGACGGCCTGAACTACGCCGTCCCTACAAATTATTCCACGCGCCTTTCGGAGGCACACGACGTGAATTTTATCACCACTGGGCTCTACTTAGGCGACAAGTAAACCCCTTTATTGGGTGAAAATCGGTAACTTGGTGTTTTGCAGATATGCGGCTAAAGACAGGCGGTTTTTGCAACGGAACGGCTTCACGCATGTTTTGAATGCAGCGGAAGGTATCGACGAGTACCAAGTCAACACAAATCAATACTATTACAAAGATGCGAAAATAACATATCTGGGAATACCGGGACACGATAGGCCTTCCTGGAACATCTCTGTTTATTTTGATGTCGCAGCGCGATTCATCGATCAGGCCGTTAAGAGCGGCGGTAGGTTAATTGATCACCAAAATGAATGATTTATTTTCACCACGATTCCAGGAAAAGTATTAGTGCATTGTGTGGTCGGGATATCGAGATCCGCGACCTTTGTTATAGCATATCTCATGATTTACAAAGGGATGAACGCGGCCGAAGCCCTGGATTTTGTTTTCAAAAAACGACGCGTGTATCCCAACCCAGGTTTTTTGAGCCACTTGGCGCAACTCAATTCCGTTTTGAACAAGGCGCGGCAACCCACATTCAAAAGTTATCTGCTTTGATAGGAATCGAGTATTTTTTACAGGTCATTTTTTTATTAGTTTGTAATGTAACTGTAAAAAGATAATGGCGATAATAAAAAATTGTTTAGTATCTCGGGTTTTATTGCGGCCGGGCTCAGTACTTTATTACCCAGTGGCGGATTTTAGACCTGGGGCCCTGGGCCTACAGGCTATTTCTGCAAAATTCCTAATTGGAATAAAATACAATAACAGCGAAATAAGCTTTTACAGGACTTTGTACTCGTAGTTTGTTCCTCAGCAAAATTACTCATTATTTATTCATTACTTCACTATTTATTATTGTCAAGTAAATCACGTGCAATATTTAAAATTGCGAATGAAACTGTTTGACTTAATGAATTTCTAAGATAATTTTCTATTCGCTTTAATGTAGAAAATGGGTCCAAGGGCTCGAAATATCTAGACCAAATTGATATTTCTTTACAATTTTGTTTTAATATAGATGTCAAAAAGATTCTCTAAACATGTATGCATGGAAAAATTTGATCAAAACTGAAAATACTTTGTTTAGGTAAAAATGCTCAAACAGGTAAATTTCCTTTTTAAAAAATACACAATGCTCAACTTTATTCACACGAGGTACACTTTTTTATTCACACGAGGTACACTTTTTGTATTTTGAGTAATGATGGTGAAGTGGCAACTATAACGGACGTTTGAATAATTTCACCTTTGATTTTTTTTAAACGATGTTCTACATACATATAATGTTAACATTACATCAAAATTATTACAGAATAAGGATAAGAATTTATTCCAAGTACTGTCGTTCATAAAAAAAAAATAAAAAAAACTGGCTTTTTTAAGAAATGATAGTTATTTCCACAAAATTTTTAGAGATGCAAAAACTCAATGATTACAACTGTTGGTCAATGAAATGACCGACAGAATTAACGGCTTAGAACAGATGAAAAAGATATTTGCTTTTTTAAATCCAGTTAACTTGTAAATGCTACAAAAACAATTTGTTTTCTTGAGTCAGAATTTTAAATTGATTTCTCCCGCATTAATAGGGGAAATGAATGTTCAGAGTATCTATTTTAAACAAGAAAACCCTTGTGATAGAGATGTATTAGGCTATCTAGAATATTTATTAAAACAGAAATTGTTAGAACATTTTCCCAGTCTTGAATTAGTTTTTAAATTATTTCAACTCTTCCATTAGGGAAAAATCACCCAGTGTATTGCTTCCGGACGAATATTATTCAAGTCTTCAATTTCTGTAGGTATGTTTTCTCTTTTAAACCAAACAAATTATCCATTTGTTTTATTACAAAAATGTTTGTTTTTTGTTAGTAAAATTTGCGTTGTTACGTAACATTTAACATTTTGGTGTTTTCATTTCGATTAAGATTTATCAAAAGGGCCAAAAAAATTAGGGGGTTTCCACTTCTGCAAAACAAAATATTTTTAGTTTCAATAATTTTCCTGCTTGCTGTAGACATGTGTGTGTTTTTCAAAGACACTGTATACATTACCCTTATTTTAATTTACTTAGCCACAGTTCACAGTTTACTTTGTAAAAAATACAAAAGTAAGTCCGCCCCTGTTAAAATAAAAAAAATGGTTGAAAGGTGAATGCGTCTAGCTGGGTTATTTAAGAAGTCTTTTTTAAAATGTATTTATTTTTGATAAAAACTGAATAGTACATAACAACGTAACAAACAGAATGTCAGCTGAGGAAATTGCCATAGCATCCCGAAATGAGGGTTTATGTACATCAGACTTTTGTAATTATTGTAATATTAAGTGCAATGATACATCATCAATGCCAAGCTATAATTTGCTTTACATGTCCATATATGTTAACACGATTGAGCTTAGAACCGACAAGAAAAGAATAAGCAAAACGATTTTAATAGAAAAATGACAGATCACCTCGTACACAGTTTAAAGTCTTGTTACATGAAATGCAATTAATTGTAACGGTGGATGTTCCATGCCACACATAAAGTGCCAATCGCAAATAAAGTCACACTTATAGCTTTTCAACGTCAACATAGGCAGAGGCTACTTTGGTTGTTAGTTAAACTAAATTGGTTTCTTGAACAATTAGATCTAGGTTTTCAGCACATACAGCCCCCTTCTGAGTCATGTTGGTCGTTTTGAAGCTGAGGCTGCGTTTGTAAGTCCACCGCTGCGCCGTTGTTAAGGAAAACCTGGCCAGACTTGCACATGCACTACAATCATGCCGAGGCAAATCATACAATACACATTACGAAAAACTTTATTAAATGCTTGTCAATAAATTACTACAATAAACCTAAAACTAATCGCACCGCTTTGTACCCACTTAGAGCTCGTCTGCGACTAGCCCCTGGATTGAGAATGCAATTAAGATTACACACCGTTTTACTATATTAGAAAAAGTATAAACATCCAATATTGCTGGGTCAATATGTACAGAAGGAACTAATTAGCAAGCAGCGGACTAACATGCAAGCTGTTCTCTGTAATGGATTAAAGCTGGGCCAATCTCATTGTGCGTTTATGACACTAAATCCGCAAATTTGAAGGAATGTGCTAACACCTAATTTCGTCATCACAAATTGAGCTTAGATAATATCGTGGATATCATATTGCAGGTCGGACACAAAACCGATGAGTTGGTTTGATTTGCTCAGGCACGGCGACAGTCCACATTTATTTGAACCGATTATCAAATGGCTTAAACTATGTGATATGTTTTATGAATGTCCGATAATTGCGGCCAAATAAACGGCGTCCTTCTCGATTAGTTTGAAATAAGCACCATATTAGTAAATGTATCAACTGAATAAAACTGTTCGATAAATGTAACGAAGAATATCTAAACCAATTATATTTTTACACATAAATAATATTACGATAGTTCCTAAACAATAAGGCAATACTTTAATTAAGAGGACAAACCCCGATTCGACAATATTTACAACTTATGGTCAGTCGCGTCAGAATTTGTCATATTTGTAAGGTCTACACAAATATTAAGTAAGTGAAAAGGTTGGTTTAGCATGCACAGCCTCCGTCTGGGTCTTTAACTTCGTTTGGTGTGTCTTTTAACACGACCTCTTGCACTAAGAAAAACATTAAGGAAAATAAAAGAAAACTTGTGCAAAATAAAATCATGCACATGCACTGCTGAAAGGATACTGTCTTCTGGTGGTTTGTTTTCCGTCGAGTCCATCCCAGGCAGCGCCGCGGCAACGCGTCTAAACAACTAAACAACAATTTAATAGAAAACAAGACCGTGGGAGCAATGTACCTGTTTAACATTATATCCCGCTTTCGCACTAGTTTCAATAAACATGACGTTCAATTCTTTCGCTTTTCGCTCGCCTTCTTCCGTGCTGACTTGTCTTTTGTCAGAAAGATCTGTTTTATTGCCGACAAGCATTATAATAACGTCGCTGCCTCGCTCCGTTCGCACATCGTCAATCCATTTAGAAGTTTGATGGAACGAATTGGCATCTGCAAATCTCTCATTACGGCGGTGTCTCCCCCGAAAGTGATACAAACTTGTTATGTCATAAACTACGACAGCAACGGTCGAATCACGAATGTACGATGGTATTAAGGACCTAAATCGCTCCTGTCCGGCTGTGTCCCACAACTGCAACCGTACGGTCCTGTCCTCGAGGTACATTGTTTTTGATAAGAAATCAATTCCTATAGTCGCCTACAAAATACCAGTTTCACAAACACCTTCACCTTGAGTTTACAAAACCGCGGAAAGTTATCAAATTCCAACTACAAGTCGAAATAGAAGTAGGTGTGTGTGGGACGGTGAAGAATCGATACAATCGAAAAAAAAACAATTGGACCCGACCCACTGTATCGATTATTTTTTACGATTTGTAAACACTTAAGATCGGGAGCCGGTATAACTTATTTAGGGATGTTCGCAGAAAAGCAGCGATCAATAAACTTTTAAATCGTAATTAGAGCTATAATTTCATTTTAATTAAAACCGTGGCTCGTGAGTCGTGAGCTGGGGCGGCGAATCTAGTTACATCTTAATTTTTGCCTATTCTGCGAAATTTACGGAGCTACCCCCGAGCGTAACTGAGGTTTAATATTACATTTGGGACGGAGTGATAATAGAGTCTGTGGGACTCACCTGGTAGGTGTTGTCGAAGCTGTCGTACATAAACCTTGTTATTAGCGATGTTTTACCAACTGGAAACAAATATTAAATTGGGGCGCTTTCATTTAAAGAATTATGAGTATAAATTTATCAGTTTTATCAAAACATAACCTAGAAATGATCTGTCAGGATGACGAGTGGTCAAGTCGGGAAAATCGATATGAAAAATGAGCCCTCGTAGAGCGTTTGCCAATCGATTAATTATAAAACAAATAGGAGGAATATTGTGAAATATGAGTTTTATTGATCTTTTCACGGGTCTGCTTGAAAGTTTACAACTCATCAAGAAACGTCAACACTCACCACTTTGTTCTCCTAAGAAAACTAATTTAAATTTTCGCAAGGGATTACCAAAGTCACCTGACGTCGACATTTTTGTTAAAAACTTAACGATTCTTTTAAAAACCCTGCAAATTGCGAATTTCACAGTAAAATATCACAGGAAAACGAACTGTACCGACTAAACCAATGACAGAATACGCCACGGTGTAGCGACTCGAAGTGACTACAACACTGCGCATGTCACAATTGGGAGTGACCAAAAAAATTAAAATCATAAACATTTTTACAATTGAAGGGCTTAGTGTGAGAACATGATAAGTTAAGACCGCATTTTAGGCCGCAAAAATGCAAAAAAGACATAAAATAGGTCACAAAATGTATAATCGAAACATTTTATAAATAGGTCATTACGGTTTAGGGTCCTTTTTGTAATTGTAATTACAGTAATTACACCAGTTTACAGTATGTCTGTTGCCTTAGATTTTTTTGCTGTTGTTAAGTAATTGTTGGACGCTGAGTTCAAAACTGCAAACAGATTTTTTCTATCAGCTCTAGTTTTTGAGATATAGGTAACTCAAGTTAGCATTTCTTTGAAAAATGAAAACAACTTTTAGTTATTTATTTATTTGTCTGTTACCTCAAATTCTTTTGCTGTTGTTGAATGATTGTTGGATGCTGATTTCAAAACAGCCAACAGATTTTTTCTATCAGCACGTCTTTTCGAGATATAGGTAACTCATATTAGCATTTATTTAGAAAAATACACATAGCTTTTTTAGTCATTAACTTCTCTGTTGCTTTAGATTTTTTTGCTGTTGTTGCATAACTGTTGGACGCTGATTTCAAAACTGCCAACAGATTTTGTCCATTAACTCTGGTTGTTGAGATATTGGTAACTCAATTAGTACTTTCCGCACTTTTCAAAAGTTTTAAAATGGAAACTCGAGCTGATGACCAAATTTGGACGTCAGATTTGAAATCTATACTCCAAAAGTATATAGAATCAACAGTTAAATTTGCGGCAACAGACAAAAATTGAAATTTTGTAAACCAGTGTTATTCATGTATTAAAAATACATTTTTTATTAACTTATTATTAATTTTTCGCAATTTTTCCCAGTTGACCCTGGTATGTTTTTTAAAGAGGTGTGGATCTCTTCAACATTTTCTCCGACTTTGTCAGTGGTAATGCAATTATTTCTAACTTTGTTATTGCACCAATTAATATACGTATTGTTAATTTTTAACAACGAATTAAAATTTAATGAAGCTTTCTACATATATAAACCGGACCTTAGTAAGGTTGAGGGTAAGCAAAAATTATTTTTATTCCATCGTTAAAGATAAAATCGTATTTTATCCACTGTTTACTTCATGGTAAAAGAGAGTTTTATCGTCAAGAAAAATAAAGTTCACAACTATTGTTGTTTCTCTATTTTGACGTTTTTTTTATTGTTGAATTTTTTTTAACGTTTATAATTGTCAATCAATCAAAATATAACTCATTAATTCAATCGAAATAATGGAGGATGGAATAAAATTTTGTATTGTACATGACGATAAAATTTGATTTTATCGTCTTGTATAATAAATAACTAATAACGTTTGAAAAAAATATTTTATTATTTTAGATGCCGGCGGGTTACAGAACGGTTTAATAGCAATTAACTTTTAATTCGCGATTAACTTGACTAAATGGCATTTTAATTCGAATTAGTTTAATTTTGAATTAAATTTTAATTTCGCCTTCTGTAAACTGACCTCTAGTGTTACCTAGATCATTGATTCCTAGATCAAGATAATTTACAATAAATATTTAATAATTTTTAACAAATCTTGGAACGTTGGAACATTGGATTTCAAGAAATGGTATTTTTATGACCGAAAAGATTTATGGTCCGTCCCCTTAAATTAGGGTCGATACGATTGGGGTACCATTGGTTTTGTCCCTGGCTGTACGTGGCTTTTATTGAAATATGTTTTTTCTCTGAAAACAAAATCACACAAATTTTAAAATCCAATAGAAGGTTGTGAAATATTAATTTAGGCGAAATTTTACAAAATAGGCAAATGCAAAATGCCTATACACTTTATACAAAAACCCCAAACCTAAAATCCGGTCTTTAATGATAAGCTACAAAAATTAATTAATCAGTTCTTGTATAAAATTCAGTTAAAATTTTAATAATGCAAGACAATTATTGCTTTAAATTACTCCTATCTAGTGGAAGACTGGCACACATTACTTTTACTGTGGCTTCTTACAGTATTGCTGATTCTGAAACTAGATAACTCATTTTACCAAAATGTGGCATACCATATTCTAATTACACTAAGGCCTTCAATTGAACTAATTGTCAGGCGACATAAAAAAATACCCGATTCATAAAACTAACCCGCAAAAAATGCCCATTCAAGTACCTAATCTCTCATTCATACTTGCACGTAAAAAATGTTTACAACGATAATCAAGTTGGGGTAAAAACGTTACGAAGCGAAACCGGGCCAAAAATGCTAGTAATGTATAGAGTGCCTATTATTAAGCTCAATTATTTTAATTTAATTAAATTCAATTCGAAAGCTCGGGTTTGAAATTGGTGCGCGTGGCGCTTGCGAACAAATTCCCCTAGAATTGTGTTAGGTTGGCTGCAAATTCGAAACCGGATTTTTTCCCCGCCGTTATTGCTTCCAATTTTTGATTTTTTGCTTGCTGGCAGCCGTTTCGGGCTCTGGGGTCCCTGGGGGCCCACGTCGTGGTTATATTCTGGGTGTGTGTGACCATGGTGGTCGGTTGGTAGGTCTGATCAGCATGCGCTTCAGTTGCTTTATATCCCTACTCCACTCCCCAGTTTTCACAGTTGGGAAGTTGGACAAGGCCCAAGGTGTTCCAATGGGAAGACCATCGAATTGTTTAGGGTAGTGAAATCGTAATTTTGTGGTTATCCACCGGTTGGTCTTAAGAAATCCACCCTCACTGGGGCACCTTCTTGCATAGTGCAGTTCTGTTGGTGTGCATTAGAACGTGTAGAGTAAAATTTTAGGCACTTCCAGGAAAATACTGTACACGTAAGTGAAAATCGGTGGTTTTTTGATCAGTTTTTGGGTTTGAAGGTCGTGAGGGTTATTTTTGTTGTGTGATTGGGACGAGCTGTGTGAGAGGAATTTAATAACCTGCAAAATTTTGGCTGCGGTGGAGTTTCGAGATTTGGTTTTGGATTTATGTGCCATTAAATTAATGAGCCGTTCGTAAACAGATCCCTTTTAATTAGACCAGGTCGGTCTAGGAAATTGATTCAGGATTGGAGGGCAATCTGTGTGACTGTTTTTGCGAGCAGGATTGATAAAAATTATCTCACGTATTTCTGAAATCACATCGGTTTTTATGACGCAGAGGGGCCCATTGTAGTCAATTAAACTCATAAAGATATTAGATTAACTTGAAGACCTCATTTTGATTGGCTCGGGAGTTATAAGGGCACATTTTATTGATATACCTTGGCAGATTATATGTGTGTGTTTAATAGTCAAATAAAGATAATAGTACTGTACAAGATACCCACCTTAAAACAACCTCGGTTGTGAATCATAGGAGATGAGGAATTGAATTTACTCGGAAAAATCTCCTGAAATTACTTAGGTGAATCATATTTCCCTTTAAAGTCAGCCCTCTTTGACATCTCAAATAAATATAACAAACGATACTCTGCAAAGTCTCAAACTTCACTAATCATCACCGGCGTTTTGTTTTAAACTTTGCAAATTAATTTCAGCTATCTTTTCATCAAGTCATGTTTAGCTCGAAATTGATTTATAATATTTATGAAGTGAAGAGCGGGGAATTATCTCTGACCGAAGCACGTTACGTTAAAAAGGCCCAAAACCCACAACTCGGTTATTTCCCAGAGGCCATTAATTCAATTTTAATCAGTCCGATCTTAAATTTTCATCGGAACCAATCGAAAAGTTCGTCAAAGCGGGCGAACCCTCCGTATGGCAATTAACATTTTGTTTGCAACTAACTGAACTTAATTCAGAGTGTCGTTTCAGGTCCGTCAAAATGATTTATTTAAATTTCGGTTAAAATGCGTAGGAGTAATTTTTTCGCGTCGGTCCAGACCTGGTTTTCGAATTTGTACAATGCTCGGATGGGCCACAATGAAATTGACAAAGAGGTGAGTTGTGTGGTTTTCGGCTTTTAATCAAAGATCAGGCTAATTGCTCAGAAAATATTGTTTAAGCTTGCACCTGATTGGCCGTATAAACGAAATTCGAGTGAACTGATCACCTCGTTACACCAGCACGTGATGTAATATCGACTCTTTGATTGCTCTTTATATTGGTTCATCAGTAAGTAGGCCTTTATGGAAATAAAGCAGGAGGGAAAAATTACTTTTCTATCACATATCAGACTCCTGCATCAAATCGGATAATCGTCAGCCGGGACCAACCCGGGAGTTTCACTCGAACGAATCACTTTTGACGTTTTCATTGAATCGATACATTATCGCAATTACCTAATATTTATCAAATACACAAGATAGCGGGCGAAATAAGACAACTTTTCGTCGATACTGGGAGTAATTTGAACTTGTTAAACACCATTAAAATTATTGTTAATTACAGTGTAATAGCGATGATAATTGCAAAATATGTGTGACTGCATGGAATGTTGTTTCATTAGTTGTTGAAACCGAAAGTTGTATACAATATTTTTGCTAAGATTAAATTGAGTCGTTAAATCGGGCGCAAATATTTAAAAATAAAATTTTATCGTGTAAATGATTATAAATATTGTTGATTTAGCATTACGCCTCATGTTTAACCAGCTCCCAGGCCCAGAAATTGCGATTTTCTAAGGTGTTCAAAGAATGTGTTGTTAATTGTCGCTGAATAAATAATTAGGAAAGCGTTTTCGTCATTGTGTTATCGTTTGTGGTGTGGTTTGCAAGACGTCACGTTTTATCTATTTGTTGAAGTGTGGTAATACAACCGAATTTAATTTTTGATTTATTGATCAAGTCGAATGCAGCGAAACGGCTGTAAACAAGTTTGAAAGGGTGCATTTGAATTGAATAATGATACATACTTGGAAAGATATTTTGTTGCTATTTTTGTCCGTATTGTCTAGTGTATTGCGTTTTAAGCTCGAAAATCCATTTGATGTGAAGTTTAATTAGTTGCTAGGTGCGTCCATTTGAATAAATTCGAATTTATTTGTATTTCCTTTGCGTTTGAATCAATCATCGGTCAAGTGGTAACGGCGACGAATCGACGCTGATTTTTCCCATTTTAGTGTTATCATACGCTAATTAGATTTTATCGCATTGGACATATGGTCTATCACCGGGAAATTTTCATGTCAATGTCATGATTATGGAAATGGCGATTTTTCAAGTCATTTTCTTCCTTTGTTTATCTGGTTGTTTTTAAACGTCGATTTCCTTGCATACTAATACTTGCGTCAACAGCATGAATATAAAAAATCAGCGGCGGATAACCGTGACTGGAAATTTTTGAATGCAAAAATGCAAGACACAACTCACTCGGGGCCTAAAAGCTCGTGCTTTTAATTAAATTTCGCGACATTATTATGTTCTTTTGTGTTTAACACGCTCGCACTACCCTACATTTAAATTCGGTTAAACTTGCCCGATTTTCAGCTTTTGTCCTTTGTTTTTCGCAGATAAGGATTTTATAGAATTAGTAGCGCAGCGGACACTGAAATAGAATTTTAGAGTAAACTAATGATATTTAAAAGTCTGTGATCGCAGATAATAATCCCCTTTCATTATGACAGAAGCACGTATTTGAGTGCTAATATAGCCGTTTCAGAACTTGTTTAGGTGCCTTGAGTAGCGATGTCAATGACCAATAACTGTCAAACATTAAAAACTCTTATTTCGTCTTCTAATTACCAACAGGTGTCTCCGAGTTATCAAGTAAAACATTCAAATTACACTGAGTGAAATTTATAGTTGAAGTTTGGTAGAATTGGCAATCCCTGAGAAGAGATATTAAAGTTTCTGGAACGTTTTTAATTTAATAAATCACGCTGCGATTGTTTTATAAATGGAATTTCTATTGAATCGAATAATTGTCACAATTAAAATTCAGTATCAAGCGTTGCAGTTCTGTTTTATTTTTCTCTCGCTGACATGTGTTTATAATTCGAATGTAATTATACTGTTACTGACAGTTTCCGTGATATAAACTCGAATTCTTTTTCGATCAGTTGGTATGTTTCCTCCTTTGTATTCTGATAATACAGTTTGACAAATTTATGAAAGGAGGAATCTATCTTTTGTATTATTTTTCCGTGTTTGTGTGGGCATGAATGGAAATTGGATTTTATTTAAGAGCTGCAACAGTGGTGGAGATAGCAAGAAACGGTCCTAATTGAGTTGAAAAAATTTCGGCGGGTCGGATAGAGATCAATAAAGCGATGAGAAAGGATAAATGAGATCTTAACTTTGTCACAAAAGTTTTAAATTAGATTTGAGGTCCTACCAATCATAAGTGCAAATAACAGATCAATAGGACGGGTCTTTTGGTTTCTCCGTGTAAATATTTTGGCGATCCCTTCCACTCGGGTATTTTTGACACGTTGTTTATTCAATCTGCGGTTAATTATCGGAAGTTTTGAAAAATGCGATTTTTCGCGTTGATTCATTGTAATTGTTATTGCTTCGATTTATAAATAAAGAGCAATCAAAATTGAGACGTTGCGTCAGAAATTCATTTATTCACTCACTTGAAATTATTTCCAGATCAGACTGGAGGGGCACAACGTGCCCTCGCTTTGTCAACCAGACCCTGGCATCACGTTGGCTCCTTCTAGCCCAGATATGGACGATGGCAGCAGTAAGAGACAAGCCACAAGGTACGTTTTTAACCGAGATTCGATTAGACACAAATATAATTTCCCACTTTTCTTTGCTTGCGGGACTAAAATTACACTTTAATGGAATAATTCGATTTTAAAAAGCACCTTTTTTATCCTTTTAGGGTTTTTAAGAAAAGTTCTCCCAATGGAAAGGTACGCATTGATTTTTGCGCCGTTTGATTTTTTATCGGGGATTTTTCAGATAACGGTGTATTTAGGGAAACGGGATTTCGTGGATCATATAGACCACGTGGACCCTATAGGTGGGTGCATATTTAACTCGAATTTCTTACACAGCTCAAATTCGTTTCTTGATCGAGTCGTTTGTAGATGGTGTTGTTCTCATCGATCCCGATTATGTAAAAGATAGGAAAGTTTTTGGCCATGTCCTGGCTGCGTTCAGGTATGGCCGAGAAGACTTAGACGTTTTAGGTTTAACGTTTCGTAAAGACCTGTATTTAGCAGCTGAACAGATTTATCCACCGGAAAGTAAAAACAAGAGAGAGTTGACTAGGCTACAGGTTGGGTTGTAGCCCAATTGGGGTGGCTCAAATTGATTGCGGTTTTTCAGGAACGCTTAATTAAAAAATTGGGACCAAACGCTTATCCTTTTTATTTCGAACTGCCGCCACATTGCCCCGCATCTGTGACACTCCAGCCTGCTCCGGGCGATACGGGCAAACCTTGTGGCGTCGATTATGAACTTAAAGCGTTTGTTGGCGAATCTCAAGATGACAAACCCCACAAAAGAAATTCCGTTCGGTTAGTTTGCGTGTCTATGTTTTTTCCTAATTTAAAAGCTTTTACGTAACGCAGATTGGCAATTCGTAAGATAATGTATGCACCGAGTAAACAGGGAGAACAGCCGTCAGTTGAAGTTAGTAAGGAGTTTATGATGAGTCCGAATAAATTACATTTAGAAGCATCGCTAGACAAGGAACTCTACCACCATGGGGAAAACATCGCTGTCAATGTGCACATAGCCAACAATTCCAATCGGTCCGTTAAGAAAATTAAAGTTTCCGTTCGGCAATTTGCCGACATTTGCCTTTTTTCTACCGCTCAGTATAAATGTATAGTTGCCGAAACGGAAAGCGAGTAAGTCGATTTTATCATATTGCCCACGAAAAAACTAGTAAAGACAACGGTTAAATATCCCCTTTATCCAAGTGGTAGGTGTTTGTTGACAATTGTCAGTTGGAGATGTAAACAAACAAAATGTTTGTTTTGTAATCCATTTTCATCATTTATTATGTTAGCCAAATCCAGAATCAGTGACAAAGACAAGTAAATAAATAAACCGAAGGTTTTTTTCTCCATATTTTTAACGAAGTGTCTATTTCGGGCACCTACCGCTTCGATCAAGTTGCGACATTGATAATACAGTGAAACTTCGCTAACTCGAAAATCGAGTTAGGGAAGCTGGCTGTTTAGGCTAGGGTCTGCCGATTGTGCCAAGGTTTTAAATGTTGAGGGTATTATAGTGCAGGTTGTCCGATCCCGCAGGGGTGTACATTGAATAAGGTGTTCTCAGTCAGGCCGCTTTTGGCCAATAACAAGGACAAAAGAGGCTTGGCCTTAGACGGCCAACTAAAGCACGAGGACACGAATTTGGCCTCGTCCACTATGTGAGTTAATCTGCAGCTCGCCTTCCCTAACCATTGACAGTAAAAGACCAAGTCACTGATTGCAGTACAGTAGTAAACGGTTCATAAATCCCAAAGAACCAGTTTTAGGTGTTGGTTTTTGCATGCTGCCCGTCAAAGTAAGGGCGATGGGATTGCAGTGTCTGCAGATTTCGAAAGTGTCGTGTGCATATTTTTGATTTTTTTCTGATTTGGTTTGGGTAGAGAAGGCTGTCCCATCGGCCCAGGCTTCACTTTGAGCAAAGTGTTCACTCTAACACCTCTTCTGGCCAATAATAAGGATAAGTGGGGCCTCGCCTTGGACGGACAATTAAAGCACGAGGATACTAACTTAGCATCGAGTACTTTGTAAGTCAACAATATTGTTACACTCGCCTCCATCTTTTTGCCGACTATATGTATTTTTTTACAATGCTTAATGCCTGGACGGATTTTTTGACACGTTTCTAGAGAGTTACGTTCGGCTTTTTTTCAAATTAACACAGGCTTTTTAGAAACGTTAAACGAAATAAATGTTTTCTTTTTGATTACTAATTAATGTGCATGTAATTTCGAGAAGTGCATTTACTTTGTTAGTTTAGAAGCTCAGCACATTATATGGAAATGGCAATTTCAGAGGCAAGTTCATTTTTACTGTTTAAACCAAAACATTCTATTATCACGAATAATTACGGAAGCAAGTCAAGTGTGATAATACGATGTTTATGAGAATTTGATTGCTACTTTGTTGGTGCATTTTACATAATGAAAAAACCCTATTCTTCCAAATAATTAAACTCATTACATAAATGTATTTTGTTTGTTCCCTTTTCAATTAATTTTTCTTCAATTAGACGAACGAGATCTTATTAATTGGCTATCTTATCCTTATTTCATCGCCAGAATCTCACCCACGAATTGTTAGTGCATGTTCATGTAAACCGCATGACTTAGCTCGAGTCTCCGATCAGATTTTTTACAGTAGACACTTACAGAGTTGCTGATCCGTCTCAAAGAGAGAATTTGGGAATAATTGTCCAGTATAAAGTAAAAGTAAAGTTATGTTTAGGAGCTCTGGGAGGGTAAGTCCAGGAAAATCGAAAAGACAGTTGGGGTAAATTGACATGTTTAAGGGATTTAGTAGCCGAACTTCCTTTTATTTTAATGCACCCCAAGCCTGAGGAAGAAACACCACCTCCGACTTCCGGTTCGCGTCGTTCTAGCAAAGACGTGGGGGCCGATGTTCCGGTCGACGCCAATTTGATCCAGCTGGACGCGTATGTGTCTCGCTTATGTTGCTTTGCCGTTATTTTGCCTGATTTAGGGACGAAAACAACTTGCAAGATCACGACGATGACATTATTTTCGAAGATTTCGCTCGGCTTCGATTAAAAGGAGGTGAGACTGACGCATGAAAGAAGGTACAGGCTCAGGCTATGCAGCCTGCCCGTCCATTCCAACCCATACGTACTGATGTGTATATCAGCTGCGATTAGGTGTGAACCCATGATCCAAGTGTGTGCCCTAGTCATCGGCTGTGCTGCCAGTCACAACCAGAATGCACCCATTTAGCTCCAGAGCAGGGGTTTTTAACGTACTTTGCATTTTGGGCACTCGTAGTTTTATTGCTTTGAAGTTTTATTTCAAATGGAATACTAGTCAAGTGTTTGAGTGCCGCGATTAAAAGCCCCTGCGCTATTATTTTCTTCAACCTCTGTAAAATAAAACCAAATCTTGCTTAACTGAAAATCAAACTTAAGTTCTTATGATTTTAACCTTCTGTACCTAGAGTGAATTCTATACCTATTATCAGAAGCGCAGAGTTTTCGCTAAGCGTTTTTTGTACGTTTGCATTCATTTAGTGGTGTTAGTGTTATTCAAATTGTGCACAATTCAACTGGCTGTATTTATTTCCTTTGTAAATAATTGTTTCTATTTTCGTCTGTCTCTCGCTCCTATAATGGGTGTAAAAGTTAAATTACTCGCAGAAAGTAATAAATAACGCTACATACTAATTTTACAATTAAATGATAACTTTGTACTGAATTTAATTAATAAGTATTTTGTATTACTTTTTTAAAGCACTTTTATACTCAAATATGAAGTACTGACTATCGGTTGTAGTCATAAATATGTAAAAAGGCTGATAACAGATTAATATATTTTTGTGTCAGATTGGATTGGATGAATGATCAGCGCGGTTATGATTACAACCGTAGATTTTTTGGGTAATTAGTTAAGTGCTACTGTTACCTAAATGCAGTTCAACACAAACGTTTTTAGGGTTAATGTTCGTAAAAATGTATGTATGTTCCTCTCTTTCTGTATACACAAGCTTTCCTCAAAATTATTTATGTGCTATCTTTGCTGTTTTGTATGTTGTCTTAGCATTTGATCAAACTCTCATGCATTTATTTCCACGCCATAAGGAGAAAATATTTATCACTACGCAAAAACATTGCTTCGTGCATATTAGATAATTTGCTATAAAACAGTATTCTGTAACTTGTGATACTATAATTTTACGCTCAATTCGAATATACAGATTTATTTTCTAACCATATCAGTGTAACAATGTATTTTTTCACACACGTTGTGCCTTGTGATAAATGTATTTTCTTCATACTGTTAAATCATCGTTCGTTTTCTGACCATCATGAAATGTGACCGCAAACTGTCTGTTCTATCTATACATGTCCTTTCTTTTGTTATTTTCGATGGAAATTGATTTTCGAAGTATACTAGAGTTGCATTTTCGTTCTTTAAGTTCATGTAATATTCTGTAAGATAATTGTGTATACTAAGTAAATAAAATAAATTAGCAGTAAAAAAAGTATTTTTTGTGTGACCTTGTATCCTCGCCAGTGGTGTTCTTGATGTTGGTACTACTGAAAAGTGACAGCTGAGCTGACGTTTCGTTTTGTTTTTCAAGTAAAGGGTGCAAAGTTGAGGGTGTGTTCGTGTACTTAAATTTTAGTTTCCTTTTACTAATTTTACTTAAAACAAGAAATAATGCATTTGAATGCTGATATTTCGAGTGCTTTACAACTCCTGGAAGACATAAAACAGACAGTGGACGAATTGAGCGATCCCAAACTTCAAGTAAACACATATCAGGACTTATGTTTATTAATCTCCGTTTTGGAAAACCCCGTATTTCGAAGCGTAGTCACCGTGCAAGACTCCCTAAGCGAACTGAACCAGCAACTCGGCGAGCATCCCTCTATTTTGCCCGTAGATTTCGACATCACAGCGTCTGGCGAGTTGGTGCTAAACGTGCCACCTTCAGGGGAGCTGTACGATCCTGACTATGCCGACGACTACCAGCCAGCCCGTGACTTCGACGAGCAGCGAGTGCCCTCAGCCCCCATCTCGCCCGGCTCGCCCCACGTGCATCCCTTCAACACCACTGACAATAAAATGATACTCCTTAATAGCAAAACGCTAAACGGTAACATTTGCAACCAGGAAACGCTGCGTCTCTTGCAAAACAACCAAGCTTTTGGGGCCGCCGACGACGACGTCATACACCGGTCCCCCTCGATAGGGAGCGACGCCTCCAAGACGGGCTCCGACAGCCTGCTTAGCAGTGAATGGTCGCAGGTTGAGAGCATTGATCTCATCAACGATGGCACGGGGCTAGGCTTTGGCATCGTGGGGATGAGGAACATGGGGGTTGTCGTCAAGACCATACTGCCAGGGGGAGTGGCCGACCGGGACGGACGGCTCCAGAGCGGGGACCATATTCTGCAGGTGGGGCCAACACACACATCGCGACATTTGCTATTTTTCACACCCACTGTCCACCAATCGCAACTTGTTAACTTTTCTCAATATTGTGAGTTTGTTATGAATTATTGAACGAAATTCCGATAAAAACATTTTTTCAACACGCGAGAATGGCTTGGCAATTAAATTTAAACGTTCGGACAGCTCCTTATAGCAAAAACGTTTTTTGTGTAAACTTCTTTCATTCAATGAAGTTTAAAAAAAGGCCCACGAACGATTAATGACATAATTTTGGTTTCGGAATCTTTTTTTATATTTTGGTTTTTTCGAAGAGATTCAATACAATTCTGGCTGAACTAGTTTGGAATTGGTTCAAATTGCACTATTTTCGCCAAAAACGCCTTGTGTACATGTTTCACTGAAGTATCTAGGTTCGTAACGATTTCTCGCTTAAAAACGGGCCAAATCGGTTGGGATTTAGTCAAATGGATTCATTATTTTAGACTGAAATCTCGTTATTTCCAACGATTTCGTGCTTGAAAAAGGTCAATTCGCTTTAAAATTACTTAAATTGCTTTAGAATGGCTTATTATGGCTAAAAACAATTTTATTAATATTTGAATTTTGTAAGAGTTTCCCGAGGAGTTTCCTATAGTAATGTTTCAGTTTCCCCCAGAAAGGGGTCCAATTTATGAAAAATAGTAACAATAAAAAGAAGAAATAAAACTTTAACATTTAATAACATGTTTTTAGTTTATAAGCAAGCTCAAATCTGTCCAACAAAAATGAGTAAGATGGCTATTTCACTAATCAGATTATTTTTAAACGATTATAACTTACTATTTTTCACTCCTAGAGGTAGGTAAGTAAAATAAATCTATTATGTTGTTCTTCTAATCATAAACAAAAAATATAAAAGCAAGCATTTTTTTCTTAAACTACATACAAATAAGTATTCATTTTATATTTTGGGGAAATTACTTGACGAGTTGATGACTTACAAATGTATTGTAAAGATGTGATCCTTTTCGCAAGGAAAAACTTGTTAGTTGTTACTGTTTTTTTTTTTGCTTATTTTGAATTGTGTAAAATTTTTAACCTCCTCATAGCAGAACATTTTTCTGACAAATTTTTACAAAAACAATGAAATTAAAAAAATCACAGGGGCATCTCAGATGAAATTTTGTCTAGATCTGGCTCTAATTGTACATAAAAACCGTTTATTAGTATAATTCTACTAAAACTAAATAGATCTCAAAAGATTGGTTAGCCGAAAGCTCGCCCAATTGGGAGCAAATAACGCTATTTGAAGCGTTTTAGCTAGTTTTTGAACCAGAAACTTACTCATAGAGACAACGATCTCGTCGAAACAATCCGACAAATTAAAAAAAAAGATGTGACATGACCATAGATAAACAAAAGAAACAAAGAAATTTGCAAAGGTATCACAATGAAACAACAAAGAAATTTATATGTCCACATAGTCATTTTTATTTATTGTCTAGTTACGTTTTTCAGTTACTTCTGAGTGATTTAGCTCAGAATTTTACCGAACTCGGTTATTTTAATCATTTTTTTTTTGTGAATAAATTAATATTTGGAGAACTGGCGAGTTCTGCATTGGAAGGAATTTGTGCATAAACTGAACGTGATGGAATTTTTTTCAATTTTTTCCCAGTAATCGGCACCTGAAAATCCTACAAATCGCTATTTGCACTCAAGACAACTTTTCCTCGCAGATCGGTGCTATTTTTGTAGAATTCCCAGCGCACGTGCTGAAAGCACAAATGAATGGCCATTGACGAGTAAACACCTGATACTTTTTGCGAGAAACGTATAATCGTTGTTTTTCCACCAAAAAACTTTGAAGTTCAACACCATTCAAACAACTTGTTTGCATTGATATCTTCGCTATCAAAAAACTTTCAAGTTCAACGTGCAAAATAAATTATTTTCATTCACGTTTACGCTGCCGGAAAAAACTCGAACTCAACATTCAAAACAAATTATTTTCAGCGATATTTCCGCACATTGAAGGGGGAAATGAAATAAGCGCTTAGTTACGTACTTTCGTACTTTTTTCTCAAAGTTTTACAAATTATAGCACGCGAAGCAAGCCAAAAAAAAACCAACAAGTATACACTTTTTTGGACCAAAAAATTTTCTAATTCAACATCATTCAAATAAATTGTTTTGATTGATATTTCGTTGCCGGAAAAAACTTTCAAATTCAAGATTGGAAATAAATTATTTTCAGTGGGGAAATGGGAATAAGCGCTTAGTTACGCATTTTTCCCTCCTGCCTTAGGTGAAATTTGTCTATATCCGGCTCAGACCGTATATTTTAAAATTCTACTAAATGCATAATTATTGTACGGCAAGCATGTCAATTTTTATTTTAATGTATTTTCGTCGTACCTCAACCGAATTACGAGCAAATTGCGTTATTTAAGCCAATTCTGAACAAAGACTCACTTATTTCAAGAGATTCGAGCCGTAAAATCAAGGAAAATGTAACATAAACAGGGATAAATAGAACGAATGAAATAAATCATTTTATACGCCCACTAGTTCATTTTTGTTTGCTTATATATTATCCACTTATGTGATTTCAGCCAATTTTAGTGAAAAAAAGTTCGCCGATTATGCCCCAATTATGTTGTTTTTGACGAACGATTTAGCTTGCACAAAATAATCTGACATGTTTTTTGCACCAAATTGTTTCATTGAAATTTCCGCACACTGAAGGGGGGAAATGGAAAATGTGTTTCTTTTCAGATTGGTGATGTGAATCTGCACGAGATGGGTTCTGAGCAAGTGGCAACTGTTTTACGACAATCTGGGACCCACGTGCGTCTCGTGGTTGCAAGACCGGTTGATATTAGTTCTCCCGAATATAAGTATTTAGGATCTTCAGCTCCGCTTGTGCCTACGCGACTTTTAAGCGATTCGGTTGAGTTAGATCGTTATTTGATTCAGCACAAATATCCTCCAATCTTCCACAAAGGTATGGATCAAATAACGGATCTGTATCAATTCGAGCAGTCAAAGAGTTATACGGGATTATCGCGCGTGCCAGCGTCTCCATCTTTGCCGCTTTTGAACCTGGATATGGCGGTGAAAATGCCGGAAATGGAGAAGTTTGTTGTGGAATTGAAGAAGGATGTCAAGGGGTTGGGGATAACCATTGCGGGTTATGTCTGTGAAAAGGAGGAATTGTCGGGGATTTTCGTGAAGAGTGTGAGTAAAGGGAGTGCGGCGGATGTAAGCGGGAGGATTAAGGTGAATGATCGAATCGTGGAAGTGGATGGTCAGTCGCTGCAAGGATATACGAACCTGCAAGCCGTTGAGGTTTTGAGGAATTGCGGAAATGTAGTAAAGTTGTGCTTGGAGCGATATTTGCATGGGCCAAAATACGAGCAACTTCAACAAGCAATAGCAGCTAGTGAGATTAAACCACCAACACCATCAAGTCCAACTGAAGTGCCACGGTAATAGACGAATACGTGGAATTTTTTTAAGTGCTAACTCCCCTTAGTTGCTTTCTAATCGTATACCTTGATCCTTTGTCTTTACTAACACCACCTAATGTACTAATGAGGGTGTCTGGATGTAGTCAAGTGTATTGTTAATAAAAGTATCATGTATGTAAATTTCAGATATCCTAAGGCCGAAGAGGGGAATTTTATGCGTAACGATGATCATAGCGACGCAGTTGAGGCCAAAAATGAGTTGTTTTGCGGCCAAGATAAGCCGACCCCGCTGACGGAGGAGGAGATTCGGAAAAAGTGGGAGAAAGTGATGGGCCCTGAGATTAAAATAGTGGTCGCACAATTGACTAAATTTGGCGAGAAAGGCGGCTTAGGAATCAGTCTTGAAGGAACTGTTGACGTGGAGGACGGGCAAGAAGTGCGTCCGCACCATTACATAAGATCGATTTTGCCGGAAGGACCGGTCGGTAAAAACGGAACCTTGCGCTCGGGCGACGAGCTCTTGGAAGTAAACGGCCACAAACTCCTCGGAATGAACCACCACGAGGTGGTGTCGATTCTGAAAGAGCTCCCGATAAACGTATGCATGGTCTGTGGCCGCAGTCCGGTGAACTTATTCGAGCAGCGGTCGTCCGAAGACTCCGCTTTTTCGGAGAGAGCCGCTCTCAATAGAAGCTTGCATAACCTGCTCCCCGCTTCCGATAGACTAGTCAAAGCGAAATCAGACGGCTCTTTGGCGAGTAGCATAGCAGCGGTTAGCTCGGACAGTTCTTTCAATAAGATGAAGTCCAGATCGCTGGAACCGCTCACGGGGTTAGCCATGTGGAGTTCAGAACCGCAAATCATAGAACTGGTCAAAGGCGAGAGAGGTCTCGGATTCTCTATTTTAGATTACCAGGATCCTATTGATCCAAACGATACTGTCATTGTTATTAGAAGCTTAGTACCAGGCGGGGTAGCGCAGTTAGATGGAAGATTAATTCCCGGCGATCGTTTATTGTTCGTTAATGACACAGTATTAGAAAACGCCTCTTTAGATCAAGCTGTACAAGCACTCAAGGGGGCTCCCAAAGGCATTGTTAGGATAGGAGTTGCCAAACCTCTGCCAATTCCAGACACAGTTGCTCACAGTTCATTAGTAGATGTCGATCAAAATAGATTTGTTACAAGTAATTCTAAAAATGTAGAATAACATAAGTGATATAAACGAATTATGGCGTCTAATCCTACTTTAAACTGGCAAATGCCTTTTACATCGGGACTAGACAATATTATTGTTTCTAAATTTTTATAACAAAATTTAAGATTAGGGAGCCATTTCACATTCTGCTTGATCTGATCTATGTGATATTCTCTTGCTTTTAGTTTATTACTTTAAACCTATGTTAGAAATGTACACGTACCTATTTATTATACTATTGTATAATCCCTCTGTATTTTATTACATGTTTTCAACTAGTTTACGCCTTTTTATTCCTTTTATTGTACTTATTACATTCATTAGACAATATTATAAATAAAACTTGTTGAATATAACATAACCACTTTCTTGTTATCGTCCCTCATATCCCATGTTTTTGCACACATTAAAATTTTTCTTTAAAAATGTGTCTTAATCAACTGAATAATTTATTTGATTGTGCCTTTTTCGAGCATGTAAGCTAAGATAAATTCACATATAAAAACAAATGCATTACTTTCTGACCTTTGTTTAAATAAGTCGTTTGTTCCAGCAAAAGCAAATAAAAAGTAGGAGCAAATTCAATTCGATGCCGCTTTTCACTCTTTTAGAAACAAGTATCGATACCTAGTTATGTATTGTGTCGAAGCACTGAATCAGGATAATTATTATACTAATTTATGTATAACATCTATTTAAACAATGTAATCTTATATAGTTTTTGACAGCAAAACAAGCAATTATAAAATGTTTAAGCAAAATAATAGCTTCATTTTGAAGCGGGATATCTCACTAATAAAACCACCCACAAAAGAAAAAATGATGCTGCACAGTACAGGACGGTAAATTAAAGTTAAAAGAAAGACATGCTTACAAATGACAATAGTTAAAGAAATGATACACAAAGGATATTTTATAATCTATACTCTTAAGAAATAGAAAGAAATGAAGAATCCTGGTAGAAAAAGTCACGAAACTTTGGTTCTATTCTCCGGTTTAATTCGCGCAAATAATCAACAAGTTTACTTTTACAAGATAATTTTTTTGAATAAATTTTTATAAACTGTTGGTGGGTTATTGTTTGTTTTAGCAAATATTGATGAGATTTGTTAAATTTGCAATGTATTGGTGTTAAAAACTGCTTATGACCGTATAAAAAGTTTGATCGGTTTCAACAAAAAAATTACCCTGATATGTATAGTATAAAACTCTCAATGTACAATTTCTGTCTGCTTAAATTAATCTGGAGTACCTGGACATCGAGTTATTGTTAAATATTTATGTTTTAAATGTTGTTGCCAAAGGCAATAAAGCTGGGATTTTATTTTGATGGGAAGAAGAAAAAACTCAGTCAGGCCCCTAGGGCTTGAAAAAACGCATAATTTTGTGTATACTACAATAAAAAAAAATTCACACCTGAAATGTGCTAAAAGTTCAGCACCCATAAGCCCACAGACGGGAAGCTTTTTAGAAAATTGTTTATCCTTTTATATACAAAAAAGTAATTATTGCATCTGCTGAAAGTTTATTTATATTGTTTCATTCAAAGTAAAAAAATTTGAATTCGGAGTGCGCGCCCGTTCGAAGTTTGAAGAGCAACTTACACTATCGAAATATACCTAAATTACACCAGAGAGTGGGCGTATTGAAAGTGAGACACCTGTAAATTGTTGTAAAAAAATATATTATCTTATTTCCGAACTTTTACGCCTTAACTCCTGGGTTTATCTAAAAACACCATTGAAATTCGTGATGTGATGACGAAAATAGGTGGCATCTGGTGAATTCAATTTTTTTGAGCTGGCAACAGTGCATCTGTCACTGTCAGGTGTACTTTGAACTCATGTACTTTGATAAAATCATTAAATAATTAATTAAGTAGAAGAATTTGTAGACTTAGCAAAATGTTTTCGAATTGTTCGCGTCAGTTAACGTCCCAGGTATTTATATAATGTAGTTATGTAACAGCTTGCTCACTGTCCAGTTTTTAGTTCTCCAATCATTTAAAACGCCTGCAAAGTACCCTAATTATCGCCGAACACGACAACAAGGGCCTTAACCCAATTACGCAAAATGCGTTAACTGCAGCTAAGAAAATCGGGGGCGAAATTTCCGTCCTCGTAGCCGGGACCAAATGCGGGCCTGCAGCCGAAGCCCTAGCCAAAGCAAACGGCCTTTCAAAAATCCTCATCGCGGAAAGCGATGCTTTTAACGGTTTCACGGCCGAAAGCCTGACCCCTCTCATCATCTCAACGCAAAAACAGTTCAATTACACCCATATTATAGCCGGGGCTTCCGCTTTTGGGAAGGCGCTTTTGCCCCGAGTTGCCGCCAAGTTGGACGTCTCCCCCGTGTCTGACGTCATCGGGATCAAGTCCCCAGACACCTTCGTGCGCAGCATCTACGCAGGTAATAAAATAGCCCCCAACTCTAACCAAAAAATAAATTGTCCAAATCCCTATCAAAGGTAACGCCATCCAGACCATGAAAGCCAACGACCCCATCAAAATAATAAGCGTCCGGGGGACCAGTTTCGAGGCCGATAAGCTGGAAGGGGGCTCGGCCAAGACTGAGACTGTGCCCACCGACGGCTGCGCCACCGACATGACTGTCTTCGTGGGGCAACAGTTGAGCAAATCCGACCGGCCTGAGTTGACCAGCGCCAAGGTTGTGGTCAGTGGGGGTCGTGGCTTGAAATCGGGCGACAATTTCAAGCTTTTGTACGATCTTGCCGATAAGTTGAACGCCGCTGTGGGGGCTTCTAGAGCCGCTGTGGACGCTGGGTTCGTTCCCAACGACCTTCAAGTCGGCCAAACTGGCAAAATTGTCGCACCGGTGTGTTTGCTTGCTACAGGTTTAAAGGACACGTAATGATTTTTTGTCTAGGATTTGTACATCGCAGTGGGAATTTCGGGGGCTATCCAGCACTTGGCCGGGATGAAGGACAGCAAAACTATCGTCGCAATTAACAAGGACCCCGAAGCTCCGATTTTCCAGGTCGCTGATTACGGACTGGTCGCCGATTTGTTCAAAGCCGTGCCAGAACTGACCAGCAAATTGTCTTAAAAACGTTTTGTAAAGATTATATTTTTTGAAAATAAACTTGTTACTATAAAAAACGGATTGGTGGTTTCAATGAAACGCAGAAATTTGTTTGAAATACTTTATTAAAGTGAGTAAAAAATAATACTTCGTTACGTTATTGGACGGATTAATACTTGCACTTTTTATATCACATGGTTAATTCAGGCTGAAACCAGGACCGGATCGAGGGCGAGGGAACCCACACAAAAGGCGCCAAATTGAATAAAAATAGTGATTCGTCACTTAACTTTATTAAAAAATGTTTTCTTGAGTAATGCAACAGCGTACAGTCACGATCAAAAAGAATGGCACCCCTAAAATTGTAGGCATAAATCTTTTCAATATGATACGTTAATGTGTAAGTTTTGTAGATTATAAACTAGTACGACAGTTTTTAAACTAACCTGTTTGTTGAAATTTATGACCTAAAAGATTTGAGGCAGGCTCTCCGAATCCACTAATAGGTAGAGCTAAAGGATATTTAGGATTTTTTTTAATAATTAATTTTTTAACAGAAGTATATACTTGGCAGTTCTCTTCAGCAAATGTAAAAGATGTTATTTACACAGTAAATTCTAAATTTAATATTAAGAATTTTAAAAAGGGAGTAAATTATTGTATCCTTGCGGATGATATTGTCATGAAGATGCTATTAGTAAAATAATTGAAGAATATTTATTATGTAATGTTTTAGTGGACGTAAATTACGAAATGCCTAAAAAAACGTATACTAAAAATTCTAAAGTTGTAGATATCTTACAAACCTGGCTAGTTTGTTTGGCTATTTTAATAAAAAACGCAGTTTCAACTGAAACAACGGCTAGTTTACAACTAGCCCAAGAATCTTGGCTAATTTACTTCAAATTTCTCATGTAAAGTCAGAAATGCCGCTTTCTAGACAAGCATGACAGGCATTTAGACACCGAATATTACCATTCTCCATTTATTAAGTCTCCAATTCGGAAATAAGCTCCGATAATAAAAGGGTTTTCTTACACAGTGTAACAAATTAACAATTTAGCTACATTTTATCGAAATTTTTAAAATTAATTAATTGACAATTTGTAGATTTCACAACTGACAGTTTTGACATTTATTGACAGAGAATTCAATTGAGCAGAGCGGCACAAGTTTTTTTACATGTAAACCAATTTCAAAGCTAACTAGATGAGAATCATCTAAAAACCCATTGTAGAATATTCAAGGCATTCCAGCCAATATGAAAACCATACTTCCTCGTAACACAAAATAGACCTCGCGAAGTCTAAGATCGACCACGATAGCACAGAGTATATAGCCAAGGCTATATATAGCTTGGCTATATACTCTGTGACGATAGGCGGAGCTAATGCGTACTTCGTTGAGTCAGTTGAGTGGGGAGATTGAGCAGTGGCGTAGCAAGAAAACTTTTCTGCGGTAAAAAGAGGTTTCAAATTTATAATTTTTATTATTTATTCTTATTATTAAATAATAGCAATATAAGATAATATTTTATGCTATTACAAGTTGATATCATATAAATCCAAAGTTGAGATACTGAATAAATCAAAATACACAAAGAGTAACAAGTAAAAACGCGTTTACGCATTTACGACCTATCGTACTATGTTGCTAACCTTTAGCAGCAACTGTCAATTGTCATAATTATTAGGGACGGAAGTGTGTAAATACACGCCACTGCTCCATGAGAACACCCCTAAATTTACGAATGGACTCGTCCGCGACGAATTTTCGTCTCTGCGCACTCCTACCATCGTGGACGATCTGTCATTTCGCGTACTCTATCTAATTACTGAGCCAGTTGACAAACCAACCAACTCGCTGGCTAACTTAGTAAATAAACTGAAGTTATGAGATCTTTTTATTTTTGATTACCGTGTCGGGTTTATAAACTAACTGAAACAATGGATGTTTTAGCTAGTTTATAAACTAACCAACTTAACAATCTTTTGAATTTTACAAATTAGCCGCTATTTTAGTTGAAACTGCGTGATCTATTAAAATAGCCAATGGCTTGGCTAGTTTACAAACTAACCAGCTAGTTTATAAACTTGCCAAGTTTACACATTAGCCGTAATAGATGTTTTTCAGAGAAAACATACCTAATCGTTTTTTATTCTTTTTTCTTTTTAATACCTAATCATTTTAATTCAATTCATTATTTCTCTAATTGTTTACCATTTTCTGTTTAGTTATGTAACTTTTGCTGAATAAACAATAATCGTCTAATAAAATAGGTTTGTTTTATTTTGAAATTTGTTCAATTAAGAACTATGTCAACGAGGGTGAGTAATTATTAATTATACAGTTTTAAAATTATAAGATGATGTAAAGGCAGCATAAATAAAGTTTTCCTCCTTGATTCGCTGTTCTTTTTTTTGCATGCACCAAATGAATTGGTCCAGAAAAAAAATAAAAAGAGGTGTTTAGAAACGGGGTATTTTAGGATGCTCTTGAGATAATTTTGCATGATTTTGGGTGGTTTTCAATGTTTTTTGTGCCCAATTTTTGGTGGTGTACAGATATTTCGGTATTTTTGGAGTACATAAAATTAGTGCTTTTTGAAGGATTTTAAGTCATCTTTGATTGTTGACTTTCAGGAAAACAGCAAAATTTTTAGACGCCAATATTCTGGCTCAGAAGCGAAATTTTATTTTATTACTTCTATAAAATAAATAACGTAAACAAAAATTAGTTGGTATAAACAAAAAATAAAAAAAAACAAAAAAATGTTAAAAAAACATTAATTTAAACGATGTACTAAACAGTAAAAAATAATGTTTTTCTATCACAGGAGAATATTTTTGCTTACACGTTAGGATTCTAAAATTGATGAAAGCTTTGGGAGTCGTCACTACACTACGGCATTACAGAATTACTTATTATTTGTTCAATTGCTCCCAAAGATTTTATAAATTTTAGAAGCAAAAATATTCTCATGTGAAAGAAAAACATCATTTTTTACTTTTTAGTATCTACATCTTTTAAATAAAAGCTTTTTTTAAACATGATTTTTATTTTTTGCTTTCGCAAAAAACAATAAAATTTTTAAAAGTATTTTTTCGTCCGCTACTGTAAAACAGGTGTGTACTGCCTGAGATGAAATTGTCTCGATCCGGCTCTGGTAAAACAATAAAACATAAATAAAAAATAAATATCAGATAATTAGCTCCAGGTGTCAATAAAACACAAGATCATATGGCTGAGATGCTCCGGCGTTTCGAGCATGGCCATATGGCCCGCATTTGGGATCAGTTCCAGAAAGGCCCTCGGTATGGTCTAAAACAATCAACTATCGCAGTGCCCCCTCAAAACCAACAAACAAACCCTCTCCATCTCACATTGTTGTACAAGCGTAACGTTTTTATCCTGCAGCCCATGTACAAGTAACGTGGGCACAAGGATGCGTCTATGGAAGGCAGCGTCGCCCTCCGGCCAGTTTTGCCCCCTCGAGATGTATTTCAGGATTCGAGGGGGTATAGCCGACTCGCCCTCACAAACCTCGAAATGTTTGCCACGGGACGAAAACAGGAAACTCCGTTTCAAGCCACAGAAAAGCAGGGGCTTGAATAGGGTGTGGATGCACCCAAATGGGGAAATTTCGCTGTTTTTGACCGGGGCCGCCAGAGGGGTAGGGCCGCCCCCACTGATTAGGATTAACTGCGAGATTTGGGGGGCCCTGTGGCGGTAGAGGGCCGTGACGATGCTACAACTGCAAAAAATTACGCCCACAATTTTTAGCCACTCTTTAATTAAATTAAACAGACATAGTGTTTTTTTAGCTCGTTATTTCTGATAACAGTACAAATAGCCAAACTTCGATAATTCAAAACATTTTTTCCGAAAAACAATTTGAGATTAGACAGTACACTACAATTTTTTTTTTGTTTCTTAGGTTCTATGACAAACGATGCTGAAATATAAATTGTTGCACAATACTTTGCAAGAAAAATGTAGTGCAAAATATTTTTCTGTCGGTTTTATTCCACAAAATTTGAGGCGGTCTACCTTCTTCTTCTACCTTCGTTTCTTGTCGCCGTACGTTGCTGCAGTAATATATTAATTTATTCATTTGTTTTTAATAATAATAATAATAATAATAATAATAATAATAATAATAATAATAAAATAACAATAATAATAATAATAACAGTAACAATAACAATAGCAAGGAAAGACAACTATTTGTGGAAGCTCTAGGAAACTTGAGCTTGAGAACTGAGGGTTCAACCTAAGAACGAGAAATGTGATATACTTACCTAATGTTTTTTGAATAACGAAGGATATTAAAAAATAAAATATATGTTTCTTTTTTGTACTTTTTTTGTATGTACTCCAATTCTAAATAATTTCCTTTGCAATTAAAAAACAGTACAAATAACATCCCCGTTGGGAATAATTAATTCTTTTTCCACCAAAAAAACGTAGCTAACAGTGAATTTAAATTGGACCCCGTTATGCAACAAGGAACCAAGTGTTTTTTTTTCGTATTATGTATTGAAAATGTTTTGTTCATTTTTCTTTGTTATACCTTGATACACTCATAAGTAAACCAAATGCAAAAAATGCAGTTTTCTTCTTTTATATAATAGGCTATAATAGGTTATTAATTTAAAGTGCTAATAAATTAATATTAATTAATATTGTTATACTTACTCAGAAACATGTTTATGTTAGTTGGTTCCCTATTGCATAACGGGGTCCAATTTTGGGTTTATTATTTGTCGCACCTTTTGATATTGATGCATCTATTTAATAAATTACTTAAATCCTTAAATTAAATAGTAATCGACATTCCTGTAAGTGAGGTATGAAATCATCAGTTGTGGGCTTTTTGCGAACGTAATCAGTGCAATTTTTATGTTTTCCAACGGCATTTTCAATCTCTTTTTTCAATTATTAGCTTTTTCTTTTTCAGACCTGAACTTTTATAATATTTAATTGCGCAGTTTACAGCTAACCGTAATTGAAGAATTGTAGTAATTAAGGAGTAAGTAACTGTAATTGTAATAATAAATCATTAAAAAAATAGTAATTATAAATAATAAATGGTAAGATTATTATAAACAAATGTACAAAAACTTGAAAGGAAAAAAAATAAAAACTTTAGTAATTATTAACAAAGCGTTTTTACTTTTTATCATATAAGTATTAGTTTAGAATTGCGATGCTTAATGTTTTGATGGCGGAAAAACCGCAATCAAAAATTATGAACCGTTTGTAAGTTATTTATTGCCATAAACTTTTACACTGTTTTTGTCCGAATCTTCGATTGACCCCTTACTTGTATTGTACTACATACCGATTACAAATTCTTGTCTCTTTTTTAACCTTGTTTTGATTCTAGTTATGAAAATTGCCTATAAAAAAATCCAAAATAATTGTATTCATTTTTAGAAAACGTATGATCATATTTCTTTTAAAATTAAACAAGCAAATTGGCTAAAACTTGATTTCCATTTACTATATATATTTCGTGGCACCTATTGTTAGACTTTTTATCTACCTCAACATCTGTTTATCTTATGTAAGCCAGTAATAGTCATTTATTGTATAAGAGTGTTGCAATGTGTTTTATCTGAGCAAAGGTTTATTAGCGGATAAAATACATGCAAGACCCGTATGCAGTACAAACGTTTCATCCACAGTCAGACAATATACAGGTGTAACGAAAAGATGGGGACAACAGGGAACCAGAGATTCTCCAGGTCAAAATAAAACGATTTAACCCAACTTACCTTTATACTAAGTAGCACCCTTTAAAAGTTAGAGGGCGTTAAAGTTGAAAAATTATTTTCGTTTTTTATTAGTAACTTCAAAATGGAATCATCGATTTTGATGGAATTTGGTACAAGTAATTTATCATCAAAGTCACATGTTTTGTTGCTATTTGTTGCTATTTTTTTTTTGTTTTTTTGTTATTGTAAAATACTCACCTTTCAACAACAACACATTTTAAGATATATTTTTGTTATACGTTATCTCAGTGGCGTAATTCTTTTTTTATTCGCAAGACACATTATTTCTGAACAATTTTTGTGTTTTATAAAATTTTTGTATCGGCCTTGGTTTTGGAATAAAAAAATTATTTAAGTAGAAGTGTCAAAATTTTGGACATTGCATGCATTTAATTATTTAGTTATTACTTTAATTATTGTAATTGTAATTAATACTTTTTCCATAACGACAGGATTTTAATTAATTGTGTTGTGTAGAAATCGAACGCTTTTTAGATATTCACAATATTGTGAAAAACTTCCTTTTTTGGTTTACATTAATAACGAATTTTATTATTGTTATCTAGCATACACTTACATAAGGAACTAAAGCTACAACTTAAAAAAATGATTTAAAAAACCAATAATAATAAATGGGCGGACGTCTGAAATTTTGACACGTCGACTTAAATAATTTTTTTATTCCAAAACCGAGGCCGATACAAAAATTTTCTAAGATACAAAAAGTGTTAAAAAAAGAATGAATCTTTCTTTCTTATTACGTATTTTCTCTTTACCTGTCTGTTATTTTAATTATTTTTGGGTTTATATACTACCGAGAGACTATTAAAGATTGTGATTTTTGTCGTCAGGTTGGCAACTAATTTGAAATCTGAATTTGGCAACATTGACTATCAAATTTAAATGTCAAAATTTTATATTTAATTGTCATTCACTTCCGACTGATAGCAGTCAGGGTGAAACGGTTCCACATAACAAGCTAGCAGGGGCGCCAATAACTCAATGTTGCCAAATGATTTTTTTGCTTCAATCATTAAAAGTCACCCGGTATACTGCCTTTAAGCAGCTTCATATTTTGACTGTCCTTTATTATTTATTTACCATTGTTTACCCCATATTCAAAAAAATACGTCAAAATTCTCGTTAATTGGTGACTTTCATTACCACAACAGGACGCCTCATTGATTATGGATTATTTTTTATTGTTTTTTAATTGTTTTTGTATTTGTGTTTCATTGTGATATATCATGTATTATTTTTTTGACTTATTAGAGTTAAGTAGAGTAGCATTAGCTTAAGTTTTTCTTTAATTAAGCATTTATTTATTATTAATAATGGGACACAATGGGCACTCACCCGTAGGAGTGTCCGATTAAAATGCACTTCCGCTTGTCGTCCAAAGCCGTGTAGTGGTCGAAAATAGTGATCGCATGTATTAACAAATTGTGAAAAGTGTAGGAATTCGGTTTGTTGGGGGCTGAGCTGAAGCCATGCCCCAACATATCGGGGGCAATGACCTCATATCCTTTATTGGCCAAGGTATGGATAACTGGCCACCAAACGTCAGCGGAATTGCCAATACCATGAAACAGAATAATAACCGGCTTCTGTAATAGAAATTTGAGGATTGAATAATTTTGGATTGATTACAATAATACTTTTTGCGCGTATTTTTTATGGAGGCATTGTTTGGGTTGCCTTGTGACCGGCTTTCGCAAAACAACGCCGTCCTCCTCGTTTTTTTGATACGCTAGGTTGATAACGCCGTTTTGGTTCCTCAAAATGTAATACTCCTGAAAGGCCTCGAAAATCGTGTCTTGGATAATGCGCTCAACGAAAGACTCAACGTCCACAATGCGTTTGGGGGCTGCCTCGAAACTGGAAACACTAAAGGGGCTCACGTAGCCCAATGATCACCAACTCACCTGTCCCGGTTTTCTGCAACTGAGAGCCGGAAAGACCGCCTGAAGGAGCATCTACAAATTCCAATTTTAAGGGGCTTGTTCCATTTCGTAAACCAGTACTCTTCCGACAATGAGCTACGTTTTGCCCCTTGGTGGAGGTCCAAATTTGGTAGTTTGAGCCCATTTTCCGGTGCTAAATGCACGACACGGATGCGTACGTTTGAATCAATCAAAAAAAATTCGCTGTGTTCGGGAGCGATTGGGTCTAGGGGATACACGGGTTGTTTGATGGTACAAATGGACAAAAACTGCTGGCATGAATCCACCACTTTCGGGAAACAATAACACGACTCTTGCTCGCTCATTTCGTTACGTTATGCCCATTTTTAATTTTATTAACTCGCCCACTGATACAGTTAGGTCAATTAGAGCTTGAACTTTGAATAATTCCGACTGAAATTTATAGCTAGGTTTAAGTAACTAAGTAATAACACGTACCTGTGAGCTTGTCTTACTTAAGTAGTGGCTCAAGTAAATAAAAACAGTTGCTTGGCATTTTTTGTTGTCGTAACTGTAAAGTTTTTTAGTGGTTTTCGAGCGGATTTAAATCATTTCTGGGACACAACTGCTGTTTGCATAATTCTATTGCAAATTTATTGAATTAATTTAAAAATTCGCCAAGAGAAACAAAGGTCACTTTTGGAGACTTCCGAGTGGTGGGCGCAGTTGGTAGGAGTGGAAGGGACAAGGCGCCAAGTTTAAAATGATACTTTATTACGAACATATTACAGCAGCACATTAGAACAGAAATAACGAATTTCCTAACTAATGTTAAAAATAAATATGTTAAGTGATACTACTAGTTAACATTTTTGTATCACATTTTGCGGACTTAATCACTGTTAGTAGGAGAGAATAACGTTAAGCCATTTTGTTAATTATTGACAAGTGGAGGGTGTTCAACTGGTTAGTCCATCTGTCCAGGGCGTTGTACCGCGCCATGTTCACTGCAGCTCGTTCTAGGAACAACACTTGATTGACTTGATCAATTCGTCCCTCAATCGTACTGAAACCATTCGTGAAACAACGGTCACAAAACGCAAAAACGTACTTATCTAAGATGCAAGAAACTAAGAGGTTTTCTACTTCCGAAACATCAATGTTTAACTCGGTCGAAATAAACGGGATCTGAATCCGAGTGTAAGGTTTAATTAGCTTGATCAAAACTTGGGTCCGGATGTTACGCAACAAATCTGTAAATAAAAATTAAAAAACGAAAAATAAGTAAAGACGCAACCTTCAATATGTTCCCTAATGAACGGATCGTCCATAATATTCTGTCGGTTCTGCTTCAGAATTGATTCAAACTCGTTAATATCATTGGTTTGGTAAGCGTTTACTAAATTCGTCATTGCGAGAATTTCCGGGTCATTTTTGTACGGTTTAGCTTCCTGAGAATCGAACGGGTTAATCCCTGATTTCATTAGCCTGGAAAAGCAATTGTATAAAGGCACAAGCGCATCGAAATTTTTACATGTTTGCAAGAACGAGATATTTGAGACACGTGGTTCTCCTGGGGCTGCCTGACTCGTCGTAATTTTTGAAAGCTTCAAAGAAGTCAGTGTGGGCTTTTTCAAACTCGTCCTCACGCAGATGCATCTTGCCGCCACATTCTAAACAAAACGATTAGTTTTTTATGCGAGAAAAAACCCTCCGTACCTCGAATCACGCCCATGATAAGTGGGTGAGGTATCGCTGATTTAATATGGAGCGATTGCTCGTATAATGTTTTGAGTTTTTTGTTGTTTTTCTGCGCTGTGTACATTTGGATTTCGAGAGCGTAGATTTCCAACAATTGTGTTCCCTTTTTCAAGTCATCTTCACCGTCGTCAGTTTGACAAGACTGATGCAACTGTTTTAAAATCTTAGCCAGTTTGTTAAAATCGCCGCGGTCGTAGTAAAGTTTCCCTAATTTCGTGTTAGTTTTAAACCATAATCGGTCGTTTTTTGCGTCTTTGAGCGCCTCGAGAGTGGTTTCGTAAAAGTTCTGGAGCAGTTCCATCTAAAAAATTAATTAAAGGAGAACGTTTCCCTCTTGTGGAAATCTAATAACCACTCAACTTCAGATTTTTTGGTATTTTTTGTATTCGTATCATTGCTCCAACTTTGTAGTTCTTCAAATAAAGTGGCTAAATTGATTTTTCGTTGACCGTTTATTAATTTCGATATTAATGAATTATTTTATTTAAAAAAGGATGTATCAATAGACGTCATTAGTACACTCTTTTTCATTAATACACTATGATTTTGACGTTTTGATGATATTTTAATATAAACAACCAGTTATACTCATACAAATAAAAAAAACAACGACGACTAACAACATACATTTCAATGGTAACTATATTTTTGTAGCAAACGTGATCTTTACGTGATGCGATGCGATAAAAAAGATGAAATTGGTTTTGATTTGTAATTAATTTCTAATTTTGTCACAAAAGAGTTTACGGTCAACGAAAAAATATTGCAATAAACTCGTTTGTTAATGGGCGATTAATCAACTCAACTATTAAAGGCACTCACTCGCTATCGCTCGTTCGTGCTTTAAACAGTTTCATTTATTAATCTCCTTCATTAACAAACTAGTTTATTAAATAAATATTAAAGTCCACATGACTTCTTATAAAGCGTCACCAAACCGACCCTTCTGCAAGTAATTTTCAAATCAGGAAATGTTCTTTGTTTAATACCATAATGGCGCCTGCCATTAGGGGTACAATGATTTATGGGCCAAAGTTTCCTACGACCCGATTTCTCTTACACCGCATAATTTTTCAATCTTTAATTCCGCCTTTATTTAAAAAACTACAAAGTTGGCGCAATGATACGAATTGTTCCTTATTTCAAGATTGATACCAAAAAATTTGTTTTTGACTGGTCATTAGATTTCCATAAGACGTTTTCCTTTAATTAATTGGTATTATCAACTGACGTTTTTCGACGTTGAGATGTAATCTAAAATTGAATTGATTGATTTCTCGCTGTGGTTTCTTGTGACTGCGCTTTTTATGTAAGTTAGTAATTGCTTGTAGCGAGTCATCATTTCTTCAAAATTACCCTTCAAGCAAAACTATGAGCAAAAAAGTAACAAATGGGTGACACCAAATACCAGTTTAAAATTAATTTTGATCATTTGTTTGAGGGCTTTGAAGCCCCACTCGCCCTTCTCGCCGCTTTCCAAGTCCAGGACTTTCTGGAAAGAGGCTAGGGCTGCTTTGGGCTCCTCTTCTTTCAAGGATTTGCTATTATAGTACTGGTTTTCCAGATCCACGTCTGGTTCTGAATTACTATCCTCCGAGTATTCCTAAAAAAATGGTAAACAAATGTAGTTATAAATAGTACAAAACATTTTTTTCCCGAATTTGAGGTTAGGTAACACCTACCAAGCCATAATCCTCCTCATCTTCACACATAAAATCGTCCTCGGCATCAGACATGGCCCCAGCTCCTCAGTTTGATGTTTTTCACCTTTAATTATGTTAAAAACGAGTTTTTTGCCGAGTTTTTCACGAATAAACTGACAGCTTCGGTTTTTTAAACCACTGACACCACTGACAGGTGACAGTGGCGTACGCGGACCCCAAAGCACCAATTATTTGGGGCAATAATTAAATTATTGTGAAGGTTAATTATTTAGCAACAATGAGACCCGAATTTTTGATTGATAATTTTTATCGATTTAAAAGTGGCGTCGGTTAATAAAATGTGCGCATGCGCACGGCGGAAAATTCAAATTAAAGCTAAATTTTCCTCAAGATTGTTTATTGTCGTAATTGTATAATACATTAAAGCCATTTTGAGAGATCAATTGACGGGACGCTTTCGCAGGGGACGATCGGGTTACTGAAACAAAAATTGCAAAACCGGGCATAAATAAACATAAACGTACTTGTCCCCTGGTGGTTTCCACGCATTTATTGTTATGTTCACGATGTAGTCACTTGTGTCGCAAACAAGACGCGACAGCGTCGCCTTTCGTATTTCCTCAAGTTGCGCTGAAAATTTCGTCAGTGTTAAATAACCCAAGTTTGGGTAAATCACCTGAAGTGAATGAGTGTGGTTGGTTTTCAACTTCGTACCAAAACCTGTCGCCGTTCTTCCACCTGTAGAACTGTTCCCCGATCAGGCACTCCAAAACCGGGCTCATCCTGTGCCCTTTTGGCTTATTCTCAAAGTTAGCGCCAACGAAAAGATCGATATCGTCGACTGATTTGTAGATATTTCGTACGGTCTTGATGTGTTTCTCGGGCCAAATTGTGGCCAAGTCGTCGAAATCCTTTACTTCGATTCCTCTACAACCGTATAGAACGGTCGGGTAACCGGGGACTGCATGGTCTCTTGCTCGCTGGATGTCGAGAGCGTTCAAGTCAGCTCCGTAGGGTTTGCCAAAATGGAATAACTTGCCGTCGATTTGGGACGTGTAGAAGGTGTCAATGGTTTGCATGGGTTGGGTGATTACGCCCAGAATTAACTCGTCGAAGTGGTTTTCTTCCTCCAAAATTCCGGGCGAGTTCATATAGTCTGTTAGATTGATGTGGGAGCTTGGGTCCAAGTGGTAATTGTATAGACTGAAATCAGATAGTTACACCAAGTAGTGAAACTAGATTGAACGCCGACTATATCCGTCTCGGAGGACCAATATGAGTGCTTTTGCCCAATTTTTAAAAATTAAAACCTCAATAATGTTAAAACAAGATAGAATTAAAAGAAGAAATTGTTATTCGCCTAAATGACATAGTCCCATTTTTATTTTTTGTGTTTTGAAATGGTCGGCGCCTAATCACTGTAGTGATTTGACATTTTTACCCTATCACTCCCTGTAGGCCGGAATGAAAAATCCTAAACGCAGGATTACTGAAACTTATGAGAACAATATTGGGGATTTCTTCGTCGTATTTGTGATATCCTTGACTCCTGGATCTAAGCTCGTTTCGAGTCATGAAGTTCTCACTTAGTATATTTGGCAGGAAGTGATTATATGTGATATGGAGGTACTCAGCTACGACAATACTTCGAGTTTCTTGATAAATAGTTTCGTCATCCCATTCTGGGTGAAGACTGGCCAAGATATCGGCAATTCTGTTATGTTCCCTCACGAGCATAGTATGCATGACTGTCAATTGAGTGTTTTGATTGACACGAGACTCTCCTGAAAACAACATAACTATCTGGCAAACTAACAAAAGAGACAACCTGCAACATAGCAAACATCTGAATTATAGCACGACCCTTTAGATGGTAGAAAACAGCGACCATCGGGTTTTTGTCGTACCAACATCCGACCATCTTTATGTTCCCGCAAGGAAGAGGCAGTTTCGGGGTCGGAACCATAAATTTGGGAACCATCAAGCCCATGACTAACACCATTAATCTACGATTTTGTGGTTTTAAATCATTTTTAAAATTTTGATTCGTACTTGTTGTTTGGGCCCTTCAGGGTTGCAATTCCCAGTCAAACTCGTCTGAGTCCGAGTCATACTTAAACAAGTTTTGTTATATTGCGAGTAGAAAGCGTCGTCTTTAGGAATCGGAATAGATAAGCAAACAAGAGGATCAGCTGAGGCACAACAGTCATCAACTCCGGCTAAAAAATCCGATTAGTGTTTTAAGCCCAGATTATCAAATTGTTACTTTTGGGGACTCCCACGGCAAAATCGTGGGCAATAAATTGTGCCCATTGGGCTACAATTAGTGACACTGTGTCCGGTACGTCCTTGTCGTCAAAAACAGTAGTGACGATATGTCTAGCGTTTGGTAACTCTCCTCCGTCACTTGCTACAGGAGGTAACTCTTTCCCGTCACTATATCGGGGAGGAAAAACACGGGCGAAAGCTGATTTTACCATTCCCCATACTGGGTGTTTCAAATTGTTGCATGAACCGTCATAAGAGCGGTATTTATACGAGGGGTCACACTCCGGAGGGGTTAAATCGCAAGTATCGTATTCGCTTGAGTCACTAGAACCTGGGTTAGGGAAAATTTGCAATAATTTAAACCTACCCGAAGTTTTTAGTCGCATCGACGGTGTACAAAGGGTGGATTGGGGCTTTAAATGCAAAAGTTTGGGCACAAGCACACAGAAAAATGCACGAGATGGTGAACTTCATCGTGAGATTTGTAGCAAAGGTGTGTTGACCCCTTTTATACGTTAGAGATGTATCTTATCTTTATTTTTAAGCTTGATTTTGCATTATTGCAGTAACACATCTAATTAGACTAATGACATCAAGTGTCAGCGTTTGATTTTTACTGACATGGCAAAATTGCATTATTATCCTATTAGTGTTTTTTATATGGCAAAAACCGAAAAATAGCCTCAAGCACCCTTGGTGGCACATTTAACCAAACATGTAGATTGTGCAATGTATATTGTTTTCTAAATGCAAACATAAATAAAATAAGATAGTGTCAAGTGACTCTTGTTTTGTATCACTAAATCAAGATGTAATCTAGTATCTAATAGTGCCTGCTCTAAAATGATTTGGCGTGAAAAAGGCATACTATATCTCCTAGAAATGTGAATCATGCTGTACAATCTCGAAAAGATTTTTTGTGCAAAATACAGATTAAATCGGCGCATATTTTGGCAATAAGATAAAATATATCAAAGTTCGTATCGTGTTGTTCAGAGTGTCTGTAAAAATACATCACTGATTGAACAAAATTTTTGTTAAAGAAATATTTTTTGTAATTATTGTGGTGATATTTGTCGTAATGTTTGCATTCAAAACTTTATATGGGAGCTTCTATAAATACTAAGTGTGTTATATGACCCAAGATAGGTTTTCCCATTTCATTTTTGAATATATCCAAGACAGTATAAAAGTTTTCGACTTTTCTGACTCGTCTTCAGATCAAACGACAAAATATTAACTAAGTACATAAGTTAGTAACACTTTCTGAAAAGCTTTTTTCAAAATTGTGAACAACGAACGCAATCGTGCACCGAACTAAATTAGTAATTAACCAATAAGGTGGCATTTTAGATTTTAGGGCATTAAAATTATCTACTACATTAGCTGTTAGTACAAATAAACAGAACATTTAATTATTCATCAGGTTAATCTCTGGAAAGACCGTCTAGTATTGTTGCTTTTAGCAGATAGTACTAAAATTTTAGTTTAGACTAGCGATTTAATTTATACAAAATACGTATTTTGAAATTTTTAAAAATCGTTTCATTTCGTTGAACTCGCAAACGCGTACTGTTTAATGAGGGTTCGCTTATTTTAAAGGATTTTATTATGCCTATCATCACGATTTAGCTTATTTTTCAACACAAATCGCTATGATTTGAAAAACGGGTTTAATTTATACAAAAAATCTATCTTTTTTAATATTTGTAATATTTGGCCTTTTTCTGTTGAAATAGTGCTATACATATTGCAAGAGCGGTCAATTTATTCATCAAATCACAAAATAAATGCATCAGATTTTCTTTGATTAAATTTATTTTTCCATAAGAATCTCTTCAAAAAATATTTATTTAAGTTATTTTCGCGTTTCGTTTAATAAATGAAAGAAATCGCTACAATATTTTTAAAACCTCGCTTATTTTAAACTGTTTTTTTAATCCATACAGAAAATTGTAAGAACATGTAGTTTTTAAATTTAAATTGGTTTATTTTTCATTATGAGTCGCTCTTATTAAAGAAAGTTTAATTTTTACAATAAATTTCAAAACATGCATTTATTTGGATGACTTTAGTTCGTTTTTTTAATTTGCCTAATTGTGGTGTAATAATACTACCAGAAAGGCAAAATTTAAAACCAAAAAAATATGTCAATGATTAGGTAGGTAGGTACTGTTTCATATACCTTCTATTGCAAAATGAGAATAAATTCATATAATATATTTATTTAAAAAAAAGCATCATGTGTAAAGATTGGATTTTTTTAGACAGCACTTACGTGGAAAATCAAATTTTGCTACGCATACCCATCTTTTTTTGTTTTTCGTTAAAAACTACTATAGGTGGGTAGGAGGTAGGTATATTTCAGAAACAAAATATTGAAACGATTTTATTTTTTTAATAATATACATACATTTACAAATGCTGTTATAAACATAAAATAAATGTAAAATAACCTTAACATTTCTACCATATTTGTTAGACAAGTTTCAGGACGAACCGAACGTTTTAAATCATATTCCATTCATTTTATGAATAGCGTTGCAAAGTTGCCTGAGATAACTGCAGCCGAAACGTTCTTTTGTTGTCCCTGAAACTTCGATTGTGGCTAATATATTTTTTAAATTTTTACAGTGCAATGAAATGTAAATAATTGTCAAATCAAATTCAAAACAAATAAAACTGTGGTTTCTAACAATTTTTCTAGAATAAAAATGTTCATTTTTTTAAGGTAGTAGCAAAAAATATTAACACAAAAGCACCATTTTGTAATTTGTTTTGCTGGGCGGAGAAAACTGCAATTCCTACGACTTATTTTTTGTCCCTTAAACTCGGCTTATGTCCAATAAAAATTGAGAAACAGCTCAAACAGGTTTAATTTCAGATAACTTGCAATGAAATTGTTAGTCATTGGTCCTTACAATGAATCAATCGATTAAAAATGTTCGTCCAACCAATTATAGACAAACGAAACACCACATTATTAACAGTTTGTCAGTTCATTTGAAATAAAAAATGTGTTTTTCGTTAAATTTGAATTAATATTGAATGGTATAAAATCCATGATAGTACCTATACAGCGTTTGTTAAAAACAATGTTTTCAGCCGTTTATGACACATTCGTCTTGAAACTAGTGTAAGGACTTGACTGTACAAATTTTCTTTGAAATTTTTGAAATTGTCTATGGGTGTTGTGTAAGGAGTCCATTAATTTAAAGTACGAGCTGATCTCCGTAGATAAGAGCTTTATGCAGTACAAAATATATTCAACACAAAAATTATTAAATTGTGAATGGGGCGCTCGACCAAAAATTAGTTAAAAGTGGGCACTGCTGTTGATTTTTTTAATCTTACGTAAATACTATTAGTAAAATTACTAAAATTTATAGCTAATGTAACGTAACTGGCGATGTTGGCTGTAACTGAAATAATTTTGGACGAAGGTGTCAACAGTGAGTTGCTGTTTGCAGTGTTTGTTAAAGGGGGTGAAAATTTGAACTGGTGGTCGTGTGATGGGCCATGGGGTGCGTCGCGTGTCTCCATGGTGGTTACAAGGTTAATCCTGATTTATGATATGATGGAGAATCCTTGAAGGACATAGAAAAACATCTTGGAAATAGGAAATATATTGCGGCTTTATACACTACCGTGAACGCCTGAACGGCTTTGCGCTACTTGACAACGGAGAAAAATGTTCGCATTTCTCATCATCACTCAACTTTATTGTAAACTCTAAGCATGAAATAAACTGCTACACGAAACGCGTTCAAGTTCATTTTCCATGAAACTACCGTTGTCGTTAACCTATTCTTATTAAGTCGGGGCTGCCACAGGCCCAGCCTAGTACGAAACAGGCAAGTCAAGTGGACGTAACTGTCACACTGGACGAAATTTATATAAAAAGAAACAGCGCACTTTCGGAAAAAATTGCACGGTGCCTGCTCCCCTCATTGAATTCGTAATAAACTTATTAATGGGTTCTCTAGGCCGGAATTTAAAAGTTGGTGTCAAATTCCGCGATCAATTACGCTGGGGGCCCTCGGGTGCGATGCTACACCGTCCACAATATAATGCAATATGTTTGAAATTGCTCTCCTCTGCGCGTTTTCCTCTTGGTGACGTTTTATTCCTTTACGGTGGTTGCTTACTCTTTTATTAAGCTCTGGATCTGTCTAGAGCTAGGATGAATGGTCCGGCGTTAATAACATAAACAACGAACTGTGCGTACTGGTTTCTGGCTAAAGGCTCGCAAACGCAAAGGAAGCTTTATCGTGTCATTCCACTTGCTTTATTTCCTGTGCATTGTTGATCCCCTAATCACAACCGCAGTTTAATCGATTGTTTCGCGGGGAGACGCGTCCAAAATTTTTATTGAACTCGGGAAATGTTGGTTAAAAATAGGTGGTGAAGTGGTGTAACAGTCCGTGTACTACTTTCGTGGTCTCGGAATCGTTCAGGGCTGGACTGGCCCCGAGGAATATTCGAAAATTTCCCAAAGGATCGCCCGTGCCACTATTGAAAAACGTTTCTGAAGTGTGCATTGAATTATTAAATTCAATTTAAATTTCAACGGGTTTATATTATTAGCCATTATTTTCGAACGAACACTTATATATAATTTCATTTGGCTGAATAAAGACTGTACGACTCGTACACACGTTTCATTTATTATTCAACCAAATATTTGTTTTATGCGTACACTGCATACTTTCCTGTTTTATTTGGCACCACCTTGTGAAAACAAAAAAGCTTTGATGTCACGTTTTAATTAATTATCAAATATAAGCAATTCATTTATTATTTATATAAATCATCAAAACTGCGTTATTTATTCACTTTAATATAAATAATGACCAGTCCAAAACAACCCCCAAACCCTCATACTTTGCACATAAAATATTTATCGATTCTGGTACTCGTTTGTAATATTTCACTAAAATTTCCAACATTATCCCTAAAGCTTTAGCTGAATAGTCTTTCTGGTCGGCGATTCGAATTTATCATTTTTTTCGCGCCAAATTATCATCATCCTACTAAAAAATTCATGTGGTATTTGGCAATATTCGTGTTAGGGCTAAAAATCAATACTATCTTTGGAGCACATTGCGACAAACTATTCAACTAACAACAAACAGAACAATCGTAACAATATTTCCAAATAGTTCAATGCAGCTTGGATTGTTAGAGTGCCACCAAAACTGGCACGTCCTTCGTCTCTTATTAAAAACCACAGGTGGACGTGACAAAAACGGCCTTTCTCGGATTTCCCAACTTTATGACAAATTTTCATATAAGAAAATCCGTGTATGCAACCAATTATACACCTATATGAAAAGTGGAAAACTCGCAAAGTTTAGTTAGTTTTCAGCCAAATGGGATAATCCAAGCTCACCCTCTGACATAGATTATGATTACGTTTTTAACGTTTTAGTAAATTTAGAATCCTAACGATCTAGCATTCATTGTGATTACGTCGCTCATACGCGCTCCAAAAAAAACATCAATTTTCATTTAAGATAAAACAAAAGCATTTCTCATGATAGGTAACAGATGTTCATATTTTTTATTGCATGTTCGCTTGTCACGAATAAATTATTAATGTGGTTGCGTTTTTCATCTGTTTGTGTCGAAATAAATTTGCATAAACATTAGTAAAACGTTTGATTGTGACTAATTTTATGTCTAGGGAACGCGGGAAGTTTTATTTATTCGTAAATTGCACCGGGTCTTTTATATCAACACATATCCACAACTTACAGGTGTCGCCATCACACGTCAGAAGCACGCGGTGCTTACAGTCAAACAGCCCTTCTAGGCCCGAGCTTTGTATCTTTGCTATCTTTGCGAGCTCGCAGCGCAAGCTTTAACAACCCAAAAAAGGATAGGTCCTTTTATCATAATGATTTTCGTATTTATTAGTCTGTTATTGCAAAATATAAAATCAAAATAAAACTGAGCCCCAAAACGTATCAAATACAAACGCAGCAATAAAGTCGGCAATACGCCCAGCTTCGATCATCGCCATAATATGCCAAAAATCCCGTGGCTTACGACAAAAATTTCAAACTCATTCGTCCGGCACTAGACTTAATTAAAACGAACAAACTTGGCTTGCTTTATGGTGAGGCTAACAAGTTGGAGGAAGATGTTTGCATAATTGCTCGTTAAATCGAGCTCGATTTACGAAATATAAATGATTGGCTAGTGTTTACCATTTGTGTTCAATCAACAAAGATTAGTTATTAATTCTCGTATAAACAAATTTGGCATGCATGAGAAGGCCGGCCCCTCTGTTCAGGCTTCGATTACTGCTTCGAATATTCCATGTAATTTCATACTGAATGTAGTAAACAATAACATAATAGATTAATAAGCAACTCTCGAACTACAGATTCAGCGTATCACTTCATCCAAATGCACTCCACTGAGCAAATATCTACACCAGAATCCGTCTTATACAAAATTCAAAACACGTCAACTACCTAATATAAGTTGATAAATCTCCCGCAAGCCCACGCATCACGCACAAATTGCATCTATCGACACAGTTCGAAAAATAGCTACGCAATTAGCGCACCTCGACACCGATATTCTAAATCAATGTATCGCACCGCAACAACTTTACAAAACAAGCACAAAAGTAAAATTAATACCGAACTTTATTAAACTTACAGAACAAAATATCCATAAATTTAGTTATTAACACATTCATGATATAAATTATAAAATAGCGTGTGGCCAGAAAAACCGAATCCTGTTTAAGTCTTCACATTTTTGTAACATTTTCAGTTTTATTTTCTAAGAGAAAATAGATTGAAAATTTTTTCTACCGAATTTAAAACAATTATTTACATAAATAGAGGAATGCTGAATTTTTTAATACCAACTAAAAAAATCAATTACGCGTTGCTAATTTACCAAAGCAACGCAAATCGAAAGAGCTTTTTGTTTTGGGAAGATTTCATGCTACTTAGCTTAATTTATCTAATAGCACTAATCGACTGGATTTCTGAATTTTTATCTGGTTTCTAAAACCTGTCGTTAAAAGTTTGGAGAACTCAATACGAGGTGCGAAACGAGATACCAAATAACTGGATTTTCTGTACCCAAAATTTAGAGTGCAGGAGTAAAAATGTTTCTAGCGTTAGATCGTCTTTGGTCCAAACTGTTTTAAATTAATTTAAATTCAACTAGTTCACTTTGCTTGGGAAAAAAGTAGGAACGTTGGGAATATAATTTTTAACAGGCTGAGAAAAAGTGACAACTAAAGTTTTCATTAACAAACATAAAAAAAAATAAAAATTTGAATTTGCACTCGGCTCATATGCATTCTTAAGACGCAAATGTAAGAACGAAAGTTCTGGAAAATAAAATTTTCCACAAAAAAGTCTACAAGACCTACCTATATTTCGATTTTCCGATCTGGCGACTCTATAATGTAACTAACAAGAACACAATTTGTTTCTTCATAACACATTGCATTTGAAGACTACAGGGTAAAAACAAAGATTGCCATTTTTCAAGAAATTGAATTAATCTGGTAGGAAAAACTGAGAACTATTGACTAGGGCTGGAGGTATCGATACTAACCAAAGTATCGTTGGTATCGAGATATCGAAGATATCGAAAGTATTGAGTAGCGAATGTATCGTGGTATCGAGTATCGAATGTATCGTGGTATCGAGGTATCGAGAATATTGTGGTATCAACAGTGTTATGGTGTCAGCACTACAGGTGTGGTATCAGTGAATCGAAAAACTGTCTTACTGAATTATTGAAGTGTCGGCCTTTTTTAGTAATTCTAATGATATAAGTTTATAAGTAATTGTTGAAGAAATAGTAATTAATAATTTTGGAAAATAGTGTCTAAACTGATAGTGACAAGTAACCGTAAACAAAAGTTTTAGTTTAAATTTCTTGGACCTAATGCATATTAGGTCCGTGTCGACGGATTGCAATTATTGTCGTTGCAGTAAAATATTGATAGTTTTGAAAGAATCGTGTATCGAAGGAACTGTGGTATCGAGGCATCGCAAGTATCGTGGTATCGACAGTATCGAGGTATCGATACCGCCGATACCTCAATAGGTATCGGAGGTATTGATACTTCGATACCTGATTTTAGTCGGTATCGACACCCGATACTTGGTTAGTGTGTCGATACTTTACTTTACTACTTTTGACTGCTGTGTCCATTCAAAAAAAAAATAAAAATCGGGGAAATAAATGTCCTGTTGAAAGCAAACAATTAAATCCCTATCTCAGTCGTCTCGAAGATATAAAAATAATCAGGATTTTTGCTGGTCATTCGATTTTGTAAAATCGACATAGCGACATAGATTCTATGCAAGTTTCAGAACTTAGGACAACGTTTCTAATAAATACTGTGTTTAAATGCAAATAAAGTGATAGCGTTGTACTTTTTTTTAGATTATTTCGGTAGTAAGTGCGAAGAAGAAATACGTACAAAATTACAAACTTTTATTTAAATTTTTTAATAAAAACCATTATTCCTTAATTCTTACACAACCAGGGACTAGTGTTCCACGAAACTCAAGAAATGTTCTTTTTCTTGGCTTGGTATTATCACGAATCAAGACAAGATCAAGACAAGAGCTGAGTTAATTATTTCAAGTCAAGACAAGAAACAATGATAAAGATTTCTTGTCAAGAAATCTTAAAATCTTGACTCACTTTAGAGTTTGTCAGTTGTGGTTTTAATCATGTTGTTTATTGTTAAAAAGGCCATTTCACAGAAATAAAATTTAGTTTTTGACATTTAATAGTTAGAACTGATACTAACTGTTTAGCTTCATTTTTGTCGGCACATTCACTCTCATAGTATCTACTCGTCATTTTCTTTTCTCCAAATATTTTCATCATCACTTCTATTTTTCCTATACAAAGCATTTAGATTTCAATTATATTCATCTTCTTAGTCATAATTGTTAAATCTTCTATTTCTGTGCTAGTTTTATAATAAATGTTTTTATAAGTTTTTACAAATTTAATAACTGCTATCTTCTTCATAGTTTTTCAACACTCAGTTTAAACACAGTTGGACTTTTCATAATGTTTTAAAATTTTATCTCGTGTTGATTGGTCTTCTATCGAAATCTACATTGTTGTTTACTGTTTTTTTTGACATTGATTAATCTGTCATTTTGTACGTATTACCTAAAAAATTACCTAATACCAGCTGTAAATAAGTTGAGTGAATGCAGAAAAAGTTGCAACTTTTAGTTTGTAGATAGTTGTTTTAATAACAACTAATACGAAAATATTGTGTTTTATATTATGTACTCGTATTATCCAACGAAATTCTTTAAAGAATTTTTGTTTAAGTATGATTTTTTAGATGAATAAAAGAAGGTAGAAGATTCCATAAAACATGAATCAGGTTGATATGTCTAGCTATTTCTGGCTAAAATAACCGCCGATTTGTTTTATTATGTGCAACAGTATTTTTTCGTTTTGGTTTTGGTCCATGTGGAATTTTGAATAGTTGTGAGGTTCTGATTGCACCATGGTTAATCACGTGTGGGGATCATTTTCCGGCAAGTCTGTCGCTTATGAAAAATGTCGGCTCGTCGACAAAGCGTCTCCTAAGCCGGGCAGTTTCCCAAAAAGAGAGAAAACGGGGCTGGATTTCCCCAAAGTTTGTTTAAATAAAAGGAATAAAGCTGGTGACATCCTCCATGATTGATTCGCGAAGCATCTTTGGTTGTTGGTTGTGTCACTGGAATGACCGCATAATTTTCCGGAGCTTAAGTCGTTAAATCCCGGCTGATTTAAGTAGAGTCATGTGGCAAGTCGCATGTTACTTCATTGAGCATTTCTTGCTGCTTTCAATTAACTTCGGAATGACATCATACGTTCCCGGATAAGCCAAACACTGGCTCTGGATTGCGCTTTCACGATCTTACGTGTGTTAATGAAATCTGGCTCACCTCGGTTTTTATTTTTATTGTAGCACAATTGTAGTGAGTTCAGCTCGTAACTTCAGTTGAATCATTGCAACTCTGATATTTAATTATATTAGGCGAGGTTACAAAACGATTTTCGGGTTTTAGCTTGTTCCCATTGAAAACCTGTCTATAAACAAGTTGAAACTTTATTTTACTTGAGGCTACTTAACTTTATTATGCCTGTCACCGGAAGGATTTTTGTCAAACGGTAAAAATGAGAGTAAACAAATTTCTGAACAAAGTTTTATAATTGCGCACAACATTTTCAACGGTTTAGTCGCTCTGGACGAGACAGAATACACTGGACCACGACACGACATTTAATTAAGTAAATTTATTTTGTCATAAATTGCTAAATTTTGATCGGATGAGATACTGACTCATCGAAATTCCCTCAGGAGGAATGGCGGAATTCGTTAAATTTGGCTGATGAAGTTTCATCAAAGTTGATACATTGTTACAAATCAGTGCTGGAAGTGTTAAAATTAACCAAGTAACTTAGAGTCACGTGCGGCGGTTTCGGTTTGGTCACCTATTTCATTGCTGCAGAATTTTATTAGATGAGCGGTCAATTACGAGCTATAGCTGAATCAGCATACGTTTCAATTTGAGTTTCATGTTCAATTATTAACGTACAATGTTTTGTAACGAAGTTAATTGTTTTTCCATGAACGGGAATATGTCCGCTGCTTTCATTTCAAACAGTAATAAAACAATCCAAACTGATAATTTTATTTCTACAGCTAATGAAACATGAAAACACTTTTTCGTATCACAACTTTACTATTATCCCAATCATTTTTTATCACTACTGTAACAATAATTAACTGGGATTCGCAAATACTTTACTCGCCTTTAATCTGCAATTTTAACTCGAAACTGTATTACGGAACTAACTTTTGTTAGCCAAGTCTTCAACTTTAAATGTAATTTGCTTCAAATATCGTAATATCACTCTCTAGAATAGGTGATTTGTTTCTAGCTACGTACTACGCTGCACTGCCTGGCGCTTGATTGAAAATTTCTTCTTTAAATTAGTTTTGAAAAAGTGTTGTTATTGAGTCGAAAAATCCGATTAATGAAACGATTTAAAGCTGACTGTGTGAATTTTAATGTTATACAGTTCTAGTCCGGTTGAGCATCGTACGTCAGCGTAAAATAACAGTTTAAGGACCACTAAGCAAAATCTATTAGCTGAGTAGACATATTGAATAGTCGGTTATCTGGAAGAGGGTTCGGCCTCTATTTTATACACTTGAGTAAAATACCACAAAAATAAGAATTTTCTTTGTCGGCTCCGAAATTGATTATGCTTTATTTTCCTCGATTACTGGTTGCCTTTGAACAAAAACCTCAAATAGCAAAGAGAAAAAGGCGATCAATTATCCTCAAGCGGGTTCAAAAATGTACAATTTTTTCGCCGGTGAAATATTTTGAGTTCTCGTTTTAATCGGAACTGTTGACGATGTTTACAGCGAGGGTTGGCAATGTAACGAACTTGATAATCAGATTTAAATGCGAAGGGTAGGACAATGATGGTAATAGCTGTGTTACAGGTGGTTATTTCTTTTTAAAGGAATTAGTCCAATAAACAGCATTTCCCGTTAATTATAGCATTGAGATTCAAATTAATTTACTTTTAATTACGTCTGACTATTATATTTGTGTCCGAAGAAATCGGTTATAAATGCTGACGTTCGGGTCGTTTTTATTGGTATTTGCACACTTACCAAATGTTATATCAAAGAAAGCCTTTATTAAAATGCCGGAGGACTTTTCAGTGTTTTCCTCTCACCTTGTTTGAATGAATCAATCGCGGTATAGCAGGTGGTGCTTTTGTTGATATTTGGGTTTAATAGGGGAGGTGCAAAAACGTATGCTTATTCAGCAAATATTCGAAATAATTTCTTGAAAGATGTGCCGTGTATGTTCATGCTTAGTAATCACAGTGATTGCAGCAGTGGCTCCTTTTGGTGAATGGAGTCTTATTCACGTTGGTTCACATGCATCCCTTTTTGCGATTTTGCTTTGTTGAGCGTCCTTTTGTAATGTTCTAAATATTTAGAAGGTGCGAATGTTCATTTCGGGGTGAGGGCTCGTTCAATTTCAAGTCTGTGGTGTCCTTACATCGCGCTGAGTCATTAAAGATCGGCTTGAGTGCTATCAGAAAATCTCCAATATATGACAACGCCAATAAAATTTAAGTGATTGCAATATTTCTAAATACCGTTCAAGCGGGATCGATTTATGGTGAAAATCATCCCGGAGCCAATCACGTCATCTCGATCCTCTTATTCTAAATGTTTAAGATTCCTTGTATGGGAGGCAGACATAAGAGTTTATTTTTCACGTTTTGACCCGGCTCAACCCACCACTACATTTTTAAAGGATCAGCTACACATCTCGTCTGTGTTACCTGTACCATTTTAGATGCTTTCAAGGAAATTGGCCGCTTACAAATGTTAGCAGTAGAGTTGTGCACTTGTGGTAAAAACTGCCGTTTACTACTATAAGCATATTTTGTGACAAGTTAAAATGTTATATCGTGTAATGTATCCATTTTTCAGGGCAATTTATCAATACACGTCATTTCAGCATTTTCTCACACTTCGTCATCCCACCTGTCCTTTCCCGAAATTAAAATAAGCTCCTTGTTTTAATAGTTCGGGTTAGTGCATGGATGCAAGCAGAGGAGACTAATGAAATTAAAGCAATCCTGGTAAGTGGGTATAAATATAACGGCTAAATTAGTGTGATTTTGTGTTTGAAAGACAAGCAAGGATTCAATTAATCATATATTTCTTGTCGTTCTCCCATTGCAGAGCCGCCACTAATCCAGATGGAGTTACATCTGGCAAGTGACTAGTTAATCCGATGCTTAAATGATCCATTTCATTACCTAAATCGCAAAAAGTGAAATGTTTTTGTCTTATGAAAATTCCATATGTCACTTCTTACGTGTTCAGCAGGCCGCAATAAAAATGAAACTTACACGAGTCGAGCTCGCCTCATCAATGCACCCCTTAAATAATTAAACGACCTTCCATATTTTATGAATTCTTTATTTCGCAAACTTGAGATACGAGACTGCTAAGATGAATTGTTGTAATTCTAGGCCGGGAATAGCCGCAGAAGATAAAGAGACCGGAGAAACAATTTACAAATAGAATGTACTTAGGGTGCTATATCTCTCGAAGACTTACAAAACCTTACTCTAGGCTCTAGCTCAATAGTTACCTGTCGCGTGTTCGTCCTCATGAATAAAACAAAGGATCCATCCAAAGGAAAGACGCCATTTTGATGAATCTCATCCCGAAACATTCCAAAGAAGCGATAACTAAATCACACATAAACGGGATTAAAATAACGTAAATTAAAAGAAAAACGTTTCTTTAAATTTTTAAGATAATAATAAAAAACATCACCAGCAAGATCTCTTTATTCTTGAGTCACGCAACAACGTTTTTATTTATTTCAATTTAATTCGCCCATTTGTGTTTTCAGACAAGACTAATTGGCTACTCCAACATTTATCAAACAAACTATTGAATTTTTTTATTAGCCCGGCGCATCCACCAAAACTAAAATTATGTTTCGATATACGTAGTTAATGTGTTGCCACTTTACAGGGAAATCAGTCAAAACAACAATTTGGATTTGTTGAATTAAAGGTAAAGTTTGGTTGTGTTTGTTTGTGTTCTATAATTAGGCTGGCGCATGAAGGAAATGTTGGTTGACGTTCGGTATAGCATACATTAGCTCCTTTAATCTTAAGTGAAGCAAAACGTATCAATTTAATTTAGTAATATTTCTTGTAAATTGATGCGAAGACGTACCTTGATGACATTTTAATTGAAAGGCTGTTTTGTACGTTTCGCAATATGATGGCATATAATAATTAACACCAATTTGTTAACTGCATGCATCGCTAGATTAGGTTAAAAGCTGCTATCTATGTTTCCAACAGGGTGGTTTTCCATTCAGAAACTTGACGAGATTGTGGTCCGTCATGATTAGCAAGAAAAGCTTCCTATCTAGATGAGAATATTCCCCGTAAGTTAATAACTAAAAGTGTCAATATGTGAGTAGTTAATTAAAATCGATTTGAAATTTTTGTGAGGGGTGAGTTTCGTTCCGTTGTAATCGAAAAGAAAACGTGAAGTCTTCGATAATGCAGTGGAGCGTGTTATAAATTGAACTAAGAATCGATGTGTCCTTTAGGGAAAGTGAGAACGTTTAAAAGGTGGATGTATGTTTATGCCTCTCTTGTGTTGCGTTACCGAATTTCAAATTTGTTGTCTATGTTGTTTTATTCAGTTTCTGTTTGTATAAAATTATTGATTGGTTCATTGTTTGCACAACGTTTAATGACACGAATAGAAAAATATCAAACGGGCGGCAATATTTTATTGATAAAATTCCATAAGGTAGGGAGGCAATTTTAGTATTCAATCCACGTAGGGCGTTTAAAATGCAGGTAATCAAAAATTTACGTGGCAACGATTTCGGCCGTAAAGTTCCCATGGGTGCATTGCCCAAGTTGACAAGTGGCTCTCTTGTGAAATAATATATACATCAATATCGATACTTAGTACAAAGCTTTTCGCATCGTGCTTTATGGACTATTGTTTACTAAATAATAGAGCGATGCTGATCACTCTGTTGTAACACGTTACCAACTAATTACAATCAGATAGGAGACTCGTGCTTTTAAACACCGAACTATTAAAATAATAATTGAAAAATCTAGTCGAGAACGTTCAAAGTTTTACTTTGAACTTTCTCCAGCCATTGAACTCGAGAGAGTTTTCTTGTTTTTGTACTCTTGTATTGTAACATGATAAAAAAGTTTCACAAGTTGTTACACTTCGGCACTTGGATAAATAATAGATAATTATTTTTTGCTTCTCGTAAAAACCGGGCCACGTAAGTAGTTAAATTGGATTTAACTCACAAGGGGTTTTGTAACCCTTTAAACTCACTCTGTTTCACAATACTTTAATCTCATCTCTGATCCTGTTGAGTAAATTTTGATTTGAAAACCTCTTATCGTGTAGTTAAAGATTTACCGGTTGTATGGCGCGATCGGCCTGTAGCAATAAAAAATTTAAATCAAGATTTATTTAAAGTAGGTAATAAACTAAAATTAATTGAAAGTGGAAAGGAGTATAAAATCGGCTTAAACAGATTTCGCTCGAGTGCTTTTTAGGGTGTAGAGGTCTTTCTCATTTTTGTTCAGTGTTTTATGTTGCTGCACCAAATGACAATAGCACAAAATATTTGCTTTATTATTGCTTTCGGTAGAGCAATAACGACGGATGTTGCCGTAATTTGTATTATAATGCTTCTGTTGGTCATAAACAGATCGGTACAACTAATGGAATATTTAATGCGAGCATAATTCAAAAAAGTTTTATGAAATGCAACAAAACTCCAAGTAACGAGCAAACAATTACTTTTAATAAAAAACCACGAAAAGACTTGTCGGACTAATAGAAGATTTGTGGCAGGAATGACAAAACCTCGTCATGTTTTTGCCACCCCGTTTCGTAAATAATCAGGAAATTTCTTGGGAGCATCAGATGGGTTTTATTTATCGTAAAAGAGACGTAAAGTCTTGATTAATTTAACTAAATAGAGGAGCATTTAAATGAGTAAATTATCAGTACCCTTTGGACATTTGACATCTGTTGTATGTTTATTAAATAATGTTGCATGTGTCCTTTCTAGGAGTTTCAGGCCTTTGAGGTTAGTGAGAGCGGTGCTCCATCTCCTTTATTTCGTAATTAACAAACATGAATTACTATTAGCTGTGAAACCTAGTTTATAATGCAAGAAATGTGTTACGTGGCAAAGTAAACAAAAATCCATTTATGGGTAATTCTGGGAAATTTTTCTCAAACTGAAGTTTTTTGATAACTTGTATCACAATTTGAATAATAAGGACGTAAATCTGAAAACTCGGTAACTAATAAGGTTGTATTGTTAGAAGTCGGTTGGAGTCGACAGTTCCTTAAAAATTAATTTTAAGTTTATAACTTGTTTGAGTTTGATAAAAATAGAGTAAGCGTGGCTTGATATTAAACTTGTTGTTTATCAATCATCGGAATTAGATTAGTTGATTTTTGTTGCAGTAGATGAATCAAGCGAGATTACACTATAGTAAACGATATATTTACTTCAACAATATCAAAACTGGTCAATACAATAAGCCTTAAGCCGTTCTATTGAAGCGATGCAAAGTTAAATTTGTGTAAAGTATTAGCCTCTGTTTGGTTGGTGTAATTTACGAGCTTGCGATTTTTATTCGCCTGATTTTTGATGAAATTTGGATTAGATGAATGGTTTGTCGTATTTTCATTAAACTGTAATCCTTTTATTATCACAGCGATTTATGTAAACAATCACATTTTAAGAATTCAAAATTGGTTTAACGATTCTCAAACAAACGGGCTACCAGGATGAGTGCTAAGATAGTATTTAATCTATTCTGCATTTCGAATTATGTAGTTGAGCCCGAGGGTTAGAAGGATTGAGTTCGATTCTCAGACCGGAGATAATGCGGAACTGAATTAAAACGGGACTATCACACTGTCACTATTTAGTCGGTTTAGTGAAGTTTGTTGCTCTGTTGCGAATATATCACTAACATCCACTAATTGACAATATCACATTCATTTCCTATTTATTTATACACGAATGTCCGAAATTTTTAAGCACGCAAACATGCCTTCCAGTTTTTAAATCAAATATGCACAATATACAAATTGCACAGTTTGCCAAGTGTCAATATATTGTTATTACCGCTAACAAAAAACTATTGGCCCGGCGCATCCACCAAAATAATCAAAACTATTAAACGGAACATCAAATGTTTTTTTTCAAATGTGGTTGTCAGATGCTGACTATTCCTTGGAGCATTACTGATTCGCAGAAATTACCTGCAGTTGTAATATGTACCTACTTTGTCCTCAGGGAAATAGTGAGCTTGTTTCCTAACTGAATAAGATAAATGCCGTAAAGGCACGAAACAAGTCTTGTGTGTTTGTAAATAATAATTGTGTCTTCGCAGTGGAATAAAATTTGTCTCCGTAAGTAGGGGTTGAATAAGTTATTAGTCAGGTGAAAAAGTAGCTTAATCCCAAGTCGAGCGGTATAATTTAAGATTTTTAAATATTGGCGGAGTTAATTTAACTCCCGGCTTCGGAGTACATTTAAAAATTCGTTTCTGGCGGTTGGATGGTGCAATAAAAGTGACGTTTAGCTTGTAAATAAAGCAACTCGTTAGTAAGTTTCTGTTGAGCCTTGAGAAATATTCATTGGTCTAATGAGTCGAGGATATTAGCTTATTCTCAAGACACTTATTAAATCATACAACGGAGGATATAATGATTAATTTGCATATCGTTCTCTTGCATTCACCCTAAATGTTTAAAATTACTATTGCATTCTCAATTTTAATTACCGATGTGTTTGTTGCTCGCGAACAGGCGTTGAATATTTAAAACTTTGGCTAAGTTTGCGTCATAGTGACGGCCGGGTCGGTAAACAAGACAGGGTGGAGATCAAAGGGCGACTACCACACGCCCCTACGATTGATTAACACACAACTGCTTCTCGCATTAAATAGCCACCCATTAAATGAATCCTAAAACACTTACTTATTCGATACTGACCGTCACAACGACCCACATCCTTTTCTCCAATCTAGGAAACGGTTGGTATGCCTGACACACTATCACAACCAGGTTTCTCTGATGTATAGGTGTCGCCGATCCTGCATATTTAGTGGACCCGCTTCGCTCGATATCCGGCTGCAGATTTTCTAATTGCATGCTTAGCACGGGATCACTCTCCACCACCCCAAAACCACTTTTTAATTTTATTTTTCCCTAATCTCTAAACTACCAAAACACGCCGCAAATGTTTATTTTCAAAGACCGTCGCTGAATTCTAACAAATAATGCAGGTTTTTGACCGTCTGGTTGGACAACTTGTGGGATGGCGGCGTAAGTGGAAACTCCCGAATTAGACAAATTGTCGGTTATGCTTTAGAAAAATAAAAAATGGTAATTGAGTAGGTTGAGTATTCGCTGGAAATGACTAGCTTTTATTGTTGATGGTGTTTTCCCTATTCAGCGAGTCTCTTATGATGAGCTAACTTCCCAGTTCTCGGTATTAACTTTGCAAACTCGTAACAAAGTGCCATCGGTGGTTTCCTTTTTGATATTATTCACAAGTTCGTCGATTGCTCGTTATTATTTTTACGGAATTATTTTTCTTGCGGCTAGTTCGACATTCAGTCGGTGTTCCGACGTCTTTAATTTGCACATTTTTATGTAAATATTTAGCGGTTGTGTCGAATAATGAATCGCTTTCCAGGTTTTTCGTTTTGGACTAGTGCTCTAATGTGTGGTAGCTGTGTAGCATTATTAATTTAGTTGAAGCATCGATTACATTATAAGATAACGCCGCTATCGATGCCATGCAATATTCCATTACAACGGGGACATTTAAATTTATCACTTAATGACATCCATTAAATTTGTTTTCATAATACATTTATTTTAGCGCCTCTATAAAAATTTCGGCTTTGTTCGGCGCGATACTTTGCAATTTCGTAATTAAATTTAAGAGAATTGTTTCATTTATTTTATGGCGCGATATATGAATCTTTGTATTTATATGATCAATAACCAAAATAATAACCTCGTTATCCCGTGTTTTATCTTTATTAGAAAACCCTCGGCTCCGTTTTCCCTGCGACTATAAATTAAGTTTTCAATCAATAAATTACAAGCTCTTCATTTATTACGCAATTAGTTTTCATGACGCTACATTTGACAAAAAACTTTTCCCATTATCAAATCTTGCAGATTTATGGGAGTATAATAATTTTTAATTTTTCCGCAGCAGGATACAAACATGGCCACTTGGAGTCAATTTATCAAGAATCAGCATACATCACGTGAATTTGATTCAATTTTAGACAAATGCGAGGATCCTCGTGTGGTTCTCTCTATTTTCAAGGGAATTTATGACGATCGAATCAATGTTGTCTGTTATCCGACATATCCGGCGCCTTATGCGTTCCGCGAATAATTTTTCAGTCGGATTAATTATAATTTATCGGTGTTGCTCGCAAATTTAAATTTTCTAGTGTTACAAGGCCGCAGAGTCGCTACCGCGACGTATTGTACACTACATATTTAATGTGATGAATTTCGAAGTTTTTATGCATTTTAATTGCGAAAGTTGATACCGCAAGAGTAAAATTTGAATTGAAAATGCAAGGGTTAAAGCGGCACTTATCGTCGAGCATGCTTGTCTTTTATGGTCGGGAAAAGTTTTCTTGGTATTGTTGGTTTGTTGATGCGAAATTCGCTCATTAGCCTTTTCTGGTTCTAAATAAAAATGCTAAAACAAAATTTAAGTGCGATCCTCTTAAGCCGGAGAGATCTTCTAACTCTCCGCCTGGGTAAATACTTACGCACACATCTGCTCAAAGCAACAACTTTACACTTGGAAATGTTACCACTCATTAATTCAGGCTTGTTTCTTCGACCCTCTTCCTCGTCGGAGCACATTCGCCTCATTCCGGACCATATAAAACTCGCGCTACTCGTGATTTACTAAACGCTTCCTGGTTTCGCAAAATAATAACCATAACATTTACCATTTGCACTCTTATTGCTGTATTAAGTTAATTGCTGCACTTCATTCTGTCTGCGCGCACCTTCATATTAATAAAATTCGCGACTTCATTCCCTCGTACGCCCAGGAACATAATTAATGCACCCGGCGTCTAGCCTCCAACGGGGGACTTTCTTTGATTTTATCGCACAACTCCACTAATTAGCATTTAGGAGCTAATTTTATCGAATGCCACGAGAATATTAAACGCACTCACGGTGGACATCCATAGTATTTCGCTAACTCTATTTGTTAAGGCCTCACCCTTTTCCATCTCGAATTAAATTAAATTCAAAATTTTTCTGGGCTGTGTTTTAATTGTAATGGTTTTTAATTTTTAGTTGATAAATTACAAATTAAATTCCAAGCTTTGAATACCGTTCGGAAAGCACTCTCAGACAGATTTATTTACTCGAAGGAAAAAGCTTAAATAAACATGTTGAACTAGTAAAAACTTTTCCAAGTTAAACAAGTATTTGTAAGTGTGTTAAAAGCTTGTGATGTTTTTAGGGGTTTGTTCTTAAAGTGGTCGTCTCATAAAAGATATTTTAAATAATCACACAAAATCCTTCCTAAGTGATTAAGGAAAACATTGATCGAAGAGTTATTTAAAAACACGCTGGAAGTAAATATAAGAGTCCTATTGTAAATGTTTCACAATAGCTGTCGTCGGGTTTGTTGTACCTTTAATCTGAAAGCAAATCGCTCACAACCGTTTGAAATTTTTTATAAATTATTGGAGGATCGATTAAGTGTAATTGAATAAGACTCGAAGTCAAGAGAATTAAGAAAAATGAATTTGCTGTATGAGCCCAGGGTTTTGATTTGATTTAAATCTGTTTCAAATTAAAACGGCTTCTGTGTGTTGCGGGAGTATTAATTTCGTATTCAGGACCAGATATGAGTTTTGAAGGAAAACTTTAATATGATGGTATCAAATTGGTTTCTCTCGATTCTTCCATTGGGGATTAATAAGTGAATTTAATTTATTCCATAAATTCATTAGGATGTTATCACAACACGGAAGGAAATCTAATATACAATTGTTTGACATGTAAATCGTCAGCACATAAAGCTTGCTGATTTAAAGGCAACGGAGATGCCGAGACAACAGACACCCACAAACGTATTAAAATCGGCTGGGTCCGTGCTAACGGTCTAAATTACCAATACTGCTTAGGTATGCACTTGTTACGGTCACCTAAGCCAAACTTACGGCTTGTGACCCAAATGGATGCATTTTTTCGATTTTATAGTGGATTTTCGGTGTAGAGCCGCCCGTTGCACGTAACTTATAACTCACGCGGGACTGGCCAAGTCATATGAATTTTTTACAAACCGCAAATTGCATATTAAGTATTGATGTGATTTCTGGGAGCATTGGCGGCGCTGTTTACTGCACAAGCTAGGCCGAACACGTGATTGGCGGCGGCGATCCGATCGTGTGCAACTACCGGAGCTTACGGACTCCCTGTGGAGCTCCTAGATTTTAACATTCAACTCAACTAGGATCTTTCTTGGATTATTAATGTTTCACGTGTTATATTTTTATCGTTTGACCGTATTCTCCTTTTAATACGTCTTATTACCGACGCCGTTTACGCTTCAATAGGAACGCAACATTACTGTTACGGATTTACAAGCCCTGCTAATTGCTAAGGTCACTCGAATGGCCCATGATATCACCTCCGCTCGTCATCTTATCCACACTTTCCGACGGCTGGCCCTTCGGGACGGCCATCCTCAAATTTCCCTCGCCAGAATCGCACAGACCAACTTGCGCTGTTGTTTTACTTCCCCATTTTTTTTAAATCTTCAAATGGTTAAACAAAACACAGAAATGGTGGATGCGCCAGGACCAATCAAAGTTGTAGTTAGTTTTAAAAAATTGGTTTTATTAATACATTTGTGTTAATCACATCGGTTTGGAACGAATTGTGACTTACCAAAGCTGAATCAGAAATGGTGGATGCGCCGGGTCAAAACCGAAGTCAAGGCTTAGTTCAAATACAATTTTTCAAAATGTATTTATTAATTGCAAATACAATTACTCTAACAATGTATTTAGAAGTATTTAAATACTTATTAAGGCTAATTAGTAGAAAGCTCCATTAAATTTTAATGCGCTGTTAAGAGTTAATAACACGGATAAACCAATCACATTGGTCCATTAATTATTTTAATCCTATTTTATTAATGGGATTTAATCGGGGATTAAATTAATGACGCTTCTAAAAAATCGACCCTTAATGTGGATTGCATTTTTTTATGACCTGTTAATTATTGAATGTCACAGAATAACAGCTGAAGCTCTCGGGTAGCAGAATCTGGTCGCAATGTTTTGTCTGCTACGTCATAACTTTGTTTGTCATGATTTTACTTCACGTCAGACTCAACTTTGAAATTTACTCTTACTTTTCGGTCGTATCTCTCTTATTAATGTAATCCTGGATGACCTGGGTTCCTGTTCATATTGTTGCCAACAATTTCTTAATTTCTTAATGACAATGAGAGTGAAAAATATTTTTTCCCAGAAATAACTTTAGTTAATGCAGGGAAAGTCCTCGCTCCCGACAATGCAGATTATCTGTCTGACTCACTCTGACTACCTGTCTCGGGTTAGGGTAAGTGGTGTCGGCGTTGGGCATACTATACTGCAGATTTTCCCTAACCGATAAAAGTATTTCAATTTTTATTACAAGTATTTAAAATTTCGGAGGCAATTGTAATTAAATTACAAAAAATACAAAATACAAAAAAAGAAATGTATTTAATTACGTATTTAAATACAACCTATGTATTTCAAATACTTTTTTAAATACCGCTTAGTTGTTTCGGTTTTTAGAACATTTAGAAAGGGCCAAATACAATGCTTTGAAGGCTTTTCATGTCCTGCGATGAACCACTTGCAACTAAAATAATTTCAAATTAATTTAAAAATTATTTAGGTGATCGCCGCACTTTCTACAGCTTTAACGATTCTGACCAATACCAACAATACTTGTGTCGTCTGTGTTGTTTGTGTAACTAAATCAATAATGTCATTTTTCTCTGTGTAATTTTTATCTATTGTATCATTGTCTACATCTGACGTTTTAATGTAATATTTTTTTTACATCTGATCTATTTCACTTTACACTTTTAGTGGGCACTTTTCCCAAACTTTCATAACTGTAGTATATTATTTGTTGATGAATTACATGTTTTAACAATGTTTATTTGCTTTTCCTAAATAAAAATAAATTTATTAATAGATGTAATGATTGTTTGATATTACATTAATCAGGTTTTAGAAAATATCTCGAGTTACTTTTTTTGGAGAACTTAGACCATGTAGAAGGTATAACCTTTAATTCTGTAACTGAGAGCAAAAACAGCCAAGTCCAAAATGCTCAATATTCAGGACTCATTTAAAATAAAAATTCTCATTTAGTAACCAACGTCTCAATTTTACCTAACATTTATGAGCGGTTATTTTGTTATGGAATTTTTTGTTGTAATTGGATCTAGCCGACTAACAAAAAGATATTTGATTTTACTCGATTTATGACTCATAAAAGTCACTAAAAGGACTTAATACTTTAACGCTCTAAACATACAAAGTTATTTTTCAATATGCAAAAAGCTAAAATAAATAAGTAAAAGGGGTAAATTAATAATTAATGCATTGAAATTGTAATGATTTTTTTAACAATTTTTAACAATATATTGAGTAAGAAAGTTAATTGTCATCCGGAAAATCTTCAGCATTTTGAACAAAAGGAAGATTTCTGTAGTAGTTCTGATATTCCTCTGATACTTATCCACTTAAGCTGCGTCATCAAGTTATCGTATTTTGCTTTACTGATGAGTTTGCGTTCATTTCTAAGTTGGAGGAGTGATTGTTGCAAATTTAAAGGCTTTTTTGGTTTTCTTCTTAAATTAAGACATTTAAATTTTCTGTGAAATTTGTTTTAAAATATAATTTTGCTATGTCTGCTTTTCTTAACGGAAACCAAACAACTTCTGATATTTAGATTGACTTCCATTTTCAATTTTTTTTCTTGCAAATTTTGCAACACAAGGTAACGTTACATTTAAACAAATGGTACCAAAGTCCAAAAAGTCTTCTAATTTCATTGAATACATATTGAAATGGGGGTTTTTACAATTTCTAATAAAATTAGACCAGTCGTTACAGGTGAAAATGGTTCTTGCTTTAATTTTTTTAGCTATCTTAATAGTACTGTGTTGTTCATAAACTTCCAGAGTATATCCTTGTAATAAAAATTTATATTTTATAAATAATTTAGACTTAATTCTTTGCCGCTTTAACATTACGCGCCGGATTTATAAAATTTCAACATCTGTAATTTTTGTAAATAATGCCGTTTACAATATTTAGTGCGTTGTTCTAAATAGAAAATGCGTTAAATGCTCACTTTTAATTGTTATTTATTTTTTGAAAAAATGGACTTAGGCTATTGTCGCTCTCAGGTACAGAATTATTATTAGTCTTTTTCAATGAGTTTATTAATAGTATATTAAAAAACAAGTTTCATAAGATCACTCTTGAAGCACGAATTCAATTTCAACAAAGAGTTTTTTGAAAGAATGAGTGCTTCAAGGTCTTATGAAACTAGTTTTTTTATACTATTTTTTGTAATTTGCCCCCTTTCTGCCGATTTTCAACAAAAATTGTTATTTTAATCGCGACTTAGGGATTTTTGTAATATCTCAATTTTAAAAGTGAAAAGTTGATTTAAAATTTTTGTTTTATTCAAATTCTGCTAAAAAACACAAGTATGAATGATTATGAAGGTAATCTTGCATGAACGCCCCTTGAAATTTCTGAAATTGGCAAAAACACGGTCCCAAATTTGCTTCTTGCCAACCTAAAAATTTCCGTAAAATGTTCCGTGAAATTATAACTATAATGACATCGCGCTGGATGACGTTGCGTGCTTTTATATGTCTATTAAAGCATCCAAATGGCGGCAAATTACAAAAATAATGATTAAGTGACTGCCGACCCGGCGCTGGTTTGAAGCAAATCGTGAATTATCAGAACCGACAAGTCATAAATGGTGGAGGCGCCGGGCTAATACCAAACTGGAATCTTTTTTTCGCTTTTTATTATTTGACCAGAATTAAAAAAAATTGTGCGTTGTACAACGTTTTGTCCTTAGAGGTTGTTGATTCCAATTTATTTTCGTTAAAGTGAATATTTATGAATGATTTTGTCTAATATTCATTATTGTTTTTGTAATTTTGTTTAGTTTTTTGGGGCTTTTATGGGGCTTTGCAATTCTTCGTCACCTACCACTTTCAAGTCAGCAACTGTGCATAATATTATCCAAAATGTTCCATTGAGGTAAAATTTCCGTGGCATCTGGCGACTAATTATTTTATTTACATAAACACACCAACGGCATTTAAAATAATGCAAAAATGCAAACATTACGTCTCACACATTACATTTTCTCACTTTTGAAACACTCACAACTGATTATTATTATCGAATTTCCACCGTTATTCTCACATTTAATTCAGAATTAAATAATTTGAAACAGTATCGATTAGTAATCGCCGTTATTAACAAATTAGTTTATTATTAATTGACCACCACGCTGCCGCTGGTGTGTACGAATTACGAGTTGACAAAAGTCAGAAATGGTGGATGCGTCGGGCCATAGCTGGGCGAAATTTTGACTTTTTTGTGCGTTGTATGATGTTGGTCTTGAAATGTTGTTGATTAAAAAAATTTAATTGCTGGGCGAGCCGCCGATTTGAAATGAACGTAATAAGAACGGGCTGAACAAATTTGCTAAATACAGTGGTAATTTTGTGTGAAAGCGTAAACGGGGCGAATTGTGCGGATTTGTTTGGTGTGTTATCGAGTGGGTAAAAATGTGTGGTAAACTTTTCAATTAATTATAATCTCGTCTAGACTGTTGAAATACGTTATAACATCGGAGTTGGAACGATTAAACAACCACAGAAGCATTGGTTAAACTTACGAATAGACTTTGAGTAGATTTCACGCATGTATAATGGAACCGGATGTATGAGCGTCACCAAGTTTTTCGACTGGTGGAAAGGAGAGGGAAGTTGGGGTGAGTGAGCGAGAGGAGTCATTAATGGGTAAGGGGCTAATGTCAGATTAATTTAAAAGAAAAATTGTCGAGTTTTTCTAGGATTATTTATAAAATTGTGGATTTGGAGTAAGAGGGCGATAGAGATAGTTAAGTGTAATAATCTATCGCAGTCGAGAAGTGGGTGTAATTTTTACATGTAAGATCGGGGCTGAAAAATGGGGAGTAAGGGTAAGATGAGTGTTTGTGACACGTGGAGGAATATTAGTATGTGTTGCGGATTAAAAGGGTATTTGTAAAGAAATAAGAAATCCAATTTTGAGATAGTAGGAGATTATTCCGTGATTAAACTGAAATCGAAGTTTTGTAATAAAAGGTTATATACATTCTTTTATTCATAGGGGAGTTGAAACTAAAGCACGTCTCAATTAGTGACGTAATCCAGCGCCAAAACGGTCTATGGAAGCTAATTTCCCGTCAGAGGGCAATAGGGCTGCACTGGATATAATATTTGTATCTTTTGCATAATTCAATATCTCCAAATTAAGCTTTATTATATTTACATAATTTACATTTCACGCTGTCATAGATAATTAAATCAAGAAAACTTTTCTCATTACATCGGTTGATTCAGACCAGTGTGTTTGATTGAGAAAATTGCCCTCAGTTCTTCCTCGGGAAAGCGTCGATGTGCCCGAACGTCTTCATGCGTGCCATACACACATGCGAAACTATAATGCCCCTTTCACATATTCCGCAAACGTTCAACTGAAATTGCGGCGACTCGTGTAGTGATACGATGTTGTATTTTATTGCGTCACATTCACGTCTATGTATACCACTTCGGACGCCTGACAAATTACCACATTTACATACATGTGTCAAGAATGAGCACTTAAAATTGCCGCTTTTGTCATAAACGTCGTATACTTGATAGCTGCCACCCACAGCACAATGACGCACTGTTTGAAGCCTGTCGATATATCATTTATTAATCCGCAAAAATTAATTTCATCACACCGACATTCATTAATTTCACACAAAAAACAGAACAAAGCGCGTGACTCACCCTGTATATCGCTTTAAATCAAATTTATCGGCGCGGTTCACGTGTCGGTTTAAATTTCGGGTAAATCAATTTTAAGTGTTGGTGGAGAAAGTGGATGTAATTGGACGTCAGTCATACCACTTCCAAGATTTACAAAAGTTAAACGCTACTGCGCCGTAAAACTTGCTAGCTTTGTAGTTTTAAATCTGGAGCTTTTTATTTTACTTTCGAGTGTTAAGTTAAATTGAAACATCAAGAGGGAGAATTAAAAGATAACTTAGGAGGATTTATAATGTGGATACGTCCTTTTAGTGGCAATATTAGCAAGAATGGTCATCACCGAAGACGTATATTTTTTAATAGCGACGTTATTATGGAAACAGCAATTTTCTCCGTTTTAGTGTAACAACCATAGTTTTAAGTTTTAATAAAATTCATTACGGGGCAAATTTGCATTTATGTTTACCACTTTCGGATAAATAGTGTTTAATTTAAAATTCAAACATATTACTACATTTAGGTGCGTGTATAATTTAGCAAAATCAATGGTTGCCATTAATGGAAATTGTAACCTTTATTCGATGTGCACATTAGTAAAAATTGAAATTAATTTTAAATGCAGCCGCACCTCTGAAGAACAGTCGAAATTGGTTGTGTTTATAATCGTGCTTATTTTCGAATTTGTTTGATTAGGTCTGAGAGTGATTGTTTCGTTTAGTGTTTAGGCCGCCATCCGCGTCGGATTGTATCGGCTGAATTTATTTATTTGTTACTTTGGGTTGTCGCTGGTTAGAATATCTCTAAAAACATTTTAAAACGTCGGTGCGGATTTCGCTAAATGGAAACGACATTAACGACGAGTTTTTTGCATTGAGGAGCTTTAAGGCTTTAGCTTTATAGCACGGGAATGTTGCGTTTTAATGCCAGGTCCGAATTATTCAATTAGAGTTCGATGCATTTTGGTGTGATTTCAGTTTTGGCCGAAATATATTAGAAGAGTTTAAATGTCGGCTTATGTCTATAGGTGGAAGGTAAACAGCGTGTTTGATTTCGGAGAGCGTTTCAGACGTGGTATTGACTGCTTTCTGGTCTTCGTATGCCCAGACACAAGGACCGGAAGTGACACAAGCCAGAAAAGGAAGCAGGCGACTGTTTCATGAGGTTTTATTTGAAGGTTGAACCCAACAAGCGAAAATCGTTCCTATCCGTTCTACTTATATTGCAATGCAGACTCAACGTTTAGCTAAAGATTGGAGAAAATTGCGCCATAATCTCAGGAATAGTGTCGTCGACTTAACCCAACAACCAAACTTGGGGTATTATCTTTCATTAAGTAGTGCGTTGTAGGGGAGGTGTTGTCACGTAGTGAGTGGGTGCGAAAAGGGGCAATAAAATGAATCTCTGTTTAACTTATTTATATTACCTTATTAGACAATCTTAGAAACAATAACATTTCAGTTCGTAAATAAACAGAAACCAAACGGATTTCACATTTCGGAATATTTACAGTCAAATAAACATCTCAACACATATTCGTTGACATTAATTTTTCTCCCATTCAGTTACTTATAAATAATTTAAACATTGTTTTGGGAAATTTTCTGTTTACAAATGATTCGTAATTTGGCAACTGATGATGTCGCGTCGCATTGTAAAATTCAATTTGGCCGAAAATAACGATGCAACGTTACATCACCTGCACACCGGAATGACTAAATTGTAAACAAAAATTTCGGATAGTATCAAATCTCTAAATATAATAAATTATTCATTATTTTGGCACTTGAAACAATACAGTTACGAAAAATTTTGTCGTAAAATTCATCGTCATGACATAATTTTTCGTTATTTATTACAGTTTGCACACAAACAAATTCATTATCGAGCTGACTAGGTGGCGAACAAAAATAAACATTTCGGTTTTTCTGACGTAAACAATGGCGCTTTTTAGTTAATTTTGATTCCAATACAAAATAACACTATACAAATCTATGTACAAAATTAGACTTTCACATTTGATGGAAATGAGAGTGAAAGCAAGACATCTTTAATTTATTCTTACAAACATGTATAATACTGCAGATAAAATGAGAGTTGTTGTCTTAGGCGCTAAATACATATATTTTACAGTAAGCTTTATGTTATAATTTATGTACAAATATATAAGTTTTAAAGAGCTAACACACTTTGAAATCAGCACATTGTTTTAGCAGTTAACAATTCTTTTTCTTGAATGCATTTACGTGGATTTAGATTGTCTTTTCAGTGCATCCACAATTACGCGAACTTTTCTTTTACAAAATAGCCATTAGACGCGTAGATATGTACTATTGACGGTATTTGTCTTTTCAACGGAAATTTGCTTGAAATTAAGAAATTCAAATGTGGTTACTAAAAGAGTGCTAAATGTAAATAGTGTGTTTCTTTAGAATTTCTAGCTCCACTTTTTGCGCTTGATCAAACAGCGTGCTTTTGAATTTATGTTCTATTTATTTCAAGCTTTTTCTCAGTGAGACATGCTTTATTTTATTTTTCATGTGTTCAAAGCAAATGCGTACGATTTATATTGTCGATTTTATGTGTGCGGAATGACTAAACTAGTTTAACATTTGTTTAAAAAATTCAACACAAAAAGTGGAAATAACAATTCTAAATAATCCGATGGAGTGTCATGATATGTTACCAATTTTCGTTGTTGAGATATGTTTAACTTACCTAAATAATGATCAGCGCACGGCTGAAACGGCGTCGAAATTTGAATTGTGATTCTCGGTCGGGCGTAAGATATCATAACACTTGTAAATGTCTATATAAAAAATATGTTTTGCTTTGAATTTAGGACGTAAAATAATCGTTACAATTACTGATATGTTGGCAATGGAATGCTCTGATGATGTTTACATAAAAACGGAAAAGTGTAGGAAAAAGCTGAGCAAATGGAATTGTATTTTGTTGGTTTTGAGCTGGATTATTTGATATGGTACATTAATTTTGAGAAAGGGAAAACGTGCCCGACAAAAAACAGTGAAGAATCACAGCTGCAAACTGAGGGACTGCCCACCTTGTCATGCTGACACATCCTGGAACAAAAAGCAGATATATCATAAAATCAATGCCTATTCATCACTCTTGTTCGAATTCATTCGATCGTTTCTTGCATGCACTTCGGATATTCAAATTAGTGAGCGAAAATGCATTCCCTCTACTTTATTCGAACAATCGAAAATTAATTGTCCTAACTTTGCAACTCTTCCAACTATCACATCGATTAATGATCCCGACCTCGTGTGCAAAAAACTTCGCCACATCAACAACAGGACAAAAGCTCGCAACTCACCAAACAACTTGCTATTATTTTGTTGCGATTCCGCTCATTCCAAGCCGGTTAATCGATTTTATTGCAATTTTCATGCATCTTAATTTAGGGAAAATTTTAATTAAAACGCGTGCTACTTCAAACAACTGAAGTGATTTAGTGGCCAACAGGTTCGCTGAATGTACGGGCTTTCAGCGTGAATCTATCTAGGTAGGTGCAAGGACCTCGAAATTTTTTGGGTGTATAATAGCGAGGATTAGTCGCGATTCTTCATTTGTTTTCAAAGTAAACGTCTTATGCTCTCTATAATTCTGTCTTAAGCAGTGGAATGCTGCTCATAATTTCACGACTCGTTGGCTTAAAAACTTTTCCAAGCTGCGGGTAAAATCTAGCTAGGATTTGAAATTTGCATACAATTAAAAAAGGGATTTGGGTGAAAACGTGTGTACGTTCATTTGATGTGTTTAAAGTTGGCGAAAGTTTCGCTAATTGAGGCGAATAATTCTTTTTGAGTTGGCGCGCTGGAAATAATGATTTTTGAATGAGGGAAAGAAACCGCGAAGTAGTCCTCTCGAAATATTTACCTCGGTGAGGTTAAGAGCTTATTTAAAAATCCATCTCCGTTCCAAACATAGTCAAGTACCTCAGGAAGCTGCATTTAAATGTAAAGTGAATCGTTTAAATTTGAGTAATATAAAAGGTTCAAATGTCAATAAACGACTTGCATTTCTACTTTCAATTGATTTATCATGCATTCATAAACTTCCAACAAATTTACTTCATAAATATTTCGGAGCCGGATTTTGTTCCGCGATAGCAAGTCTCTATTGTCGACTGCACTGGGAGGAAAATGTGCATCGGGTTTTTCCAATTTGGGTTAGGAAATTGCGAAAACAAGTCGGAGTATACAAAAATATCAGTTGCCATTAGTAATACACTCGATTAAATTAGTTGCAAGGTCGGTTCGTTCTATAATAACGTGGCCTTAGGCATAAAGTTCAATTTCCCGTCCCAGTCCGACATTAAAAAAATCAATCTCTTCGATGAATTGTATTTGCTAGTTTATTGTCAAGTTTTTCAAGTCAACATTGATAAATATCTAATGTATAAAACGAGCCGGGATAATGACATTTTCCTCACCAATACAATAAAGACCGTGTTGTGATTTTGTGTAAAAGAAAGAGCGATATTTCGGTAGATATTGGAAAACAATCGGCGATACCATAAGGCGCGTGCAAGAAGAGCGTGTGCTGCCAAAGCGCGGCGAAATCTAATTGTGTTCTTCATTTCCACACAACTGAATGTAAGCAAATGACACAAAGTAAGCATCGATATTAATCAAGGGAAAAACGTTTTTGGTTATAGCACAAACTCGCGCCAAATCTGAATTAAAACATTTCGACGCGAATGTAAACACAATACCAGTTTCCAATTTTCGAAATAAACAATTTGTTATTTGATATTAAGAGGAAGTTTATGTTGGTAAATTTGTGTTCCTCTAGACTAACCTACAAGCAATTGTTTAGTGTAAAGTTTAATCCGAACCCTATGCCACAGATTTCACTTAAGCGATATTAGTTGGATATTAGTTACAACAATAAAACTGGCGGTTTAGTCGACTAGAAAAATCGCGATTAATTTCATTTGCGATTTTCCAATATTACCAATTACGAAATTATTCGGGCGCACTGATTCGCTGACGAACTCTTTTGTATTGACAATTCAACTGGACGACAATTATTACTGGTCCTAATCTGCACATAGCCATTCCACAAGAATGTTCGGATTCTACTGGTGCCCTCACCTCGAAATATTTCGGCTAGATTCGATGCCCAGTCACACCAGACAATTCAAATTAGAATTAACTTCATCAAATTCTCCAATCCACGATAAATTCTCAAACCCACAAAACAAAAAATACGAAATAATAAATTCGCTATTTTAACACACCAATTGCTAAAATTTGTCTCCCATTCTGAATAAGTCATGTTTGTTTTCCATTCCATTCTTTCTAAGAAATTTACATAAAACCGCATGACTTATGTACGATACGCCACTGCTAGCAAGGTTCACTTATTGCAATAGATGTGACTCCCGTGCACTTGGGTATACAAAATATTTCTCTCAAAAATAAAGAAAATCAATAGACATTATTTAAACATGCGATCGATATTTTGGGAGCAACATTTCTTGAGTTTTATCCTCCCAATCCTTAATAATTTAACCGGAAAAACATGCACGGCGACAAAATAGAATAAGACGCAATTACAAATAAATTCAATTCAATTACATGTGTACGTTTTTTTTTGCAAGAGATAGGTGTGCGATCAATGGGAAGGAGCGCATCTCAATGTTCTGAAAATTCTTTGATTTCCCTCTGGGAACGTTTTAAAACAAAAGTGACATTACTCGAGACATGCATTATGGATAGAAAAGTAGAAAACACAATTTTCTTCTCATACTGGGCACGCATAATTAATTCGGCAAATTATAAAAATTATAAAACTCGTGTCTCGATGAAATTTTAGTGTGTTTCTATATTCCGCAGCAACGTGTGAAATTAAATTATTTCGCTTCATTTGTCTGTTTTGTCTCAATGGTGAGGCAAGTTTAAGGTAACTTGTTCAGTGGGTAATAATTAGTGATTAATAGGTCCGTATATCATTGATGTATCTGGGTAACAGTTCGAAATAATGGGATGATAATTAGACTTATGTAACACATAACAATGTTCGGAATTAGAGAATGCGGTTAATATTTAATATGGGAAATGTTTGGGGGTTAAATGCATTAGGTATGGCGGCTGAATTTATTATTACGATATAAATGGAGTAGGAAAGTTTAATATTATTAGCCATCTGTACTCGCAAAACGAAAGTTGGGTATAACCGACCCACATTATAGTAAATCTAAGGGAGGATATATGTTTAGTGTGGACGTGCAAGAAATTTTGATCTTTCACGTTCTTTCAGGGCACATATTGAAAATTTGAAAATGTCGAATTAAATTTTAGCTGCACGTCAGCGTAACAGGTGGTTCAAATTACAGTGGTTTACAAGCAACATTCGAATGGCTAGAAATATGGATAATTCCCTGAGATCAATAAGACACCGCCTGCACCATTCTGATAGATAATTTCCGTTAAGACACGTCCGGTTCGTAGGGAAAAACACAAGTGCTGGTGGAAGCATGTGATACACATCCTCAAATTTATTCAAGTTTTCGACCCTTCCTACAGTTGCCCACAGTAGATTTTGGTCCAGTGTGGGTAGCTCTTTCGGAACTGGTCGGAAAGTGGATATTTTGAGAGGTTTGGGTGCGAGTGCGTGCGAGTGCAAGAAAGCCGGGACCTGTACCTGATCCTTGCGGCCCTGGAGGTGTGTAAAGTCCCAACCCGGTTTCGACGGCGGGCCCTGGTTGCAAGACGTCCTTCTCCGAGGAGGATACCATTACAACTTTGGGCCTTTCGTCCGGAATAAGAGGCCTGCTGATGTTGCGCTTCCCCGCGCCTGCAATAAGAACCACCCGTCAGCACCCCCTTGAAATTAAAAAGCGCATCGAGTTTGTGTACGTCGTTCTGGAACAGTAAAATATGGAGCACTTATTGGTCTTACACAGCGTGTTCTTCAAAGTTAGCACGATTGCCCTGGAGAATAGAAACACACTTTGAACTCTGTTCTACTCATCTCGCGTAAGGTGAGCTCACAAAAAGTATGCTTTCATTGTGTTGCTGAATATCACCGCAGAGAATAAGTTGCGCCCTGTCTTAACCCTAACTTTGGCCATTACAGCGGCGCGTTATTGTAATGCCGAAGTTGCTTCTTTCTCTTCGAGGATATTTATCATTGCATATACATTGCCACCTATATACATTGCGAAATATGTCCTCTTCAACCATTCAACTTTGAAAACTTCAAACCCGAAGTCGTAAACAGTGCGTTATTGTCCCGCTTTGACTTATCCTCCCTTAACCCTTCCACAAAAAATCAATTAAAACCTTCACAGGCAAAACCGGAAACTTTCCCAATCGTAACTCAACAAGAACAGGAATCACGATTGGAGAAAAGCACTATATCACTGACTGAACTTTCTCTCATACCTTTGTTTATAAAACAATCTCTCTGATGATAGATAGCTAAGTAGGAAAAATAGTCCTTACTTGTTGTTGTATAAGCCGCTTGATCTTGTTGTTGTCTTTGGAAACGTGCTTGAAGAGTGGTTAAGGTAGTTGAGACGCGAAATAAGTGTTTTCTTGAATGTTGAACAGAAAGAAAGTAAAAAAGGATGCGCGCAAATAAGGCTGAAAAGATAGATGAGTTTGTTCTGTTTGTATTATTCAGTCGATAGTTCTTGCAAGATCGAGTGTACCATATGATTGGGGAATGGAATTGGTTGATCATTGATTGCGCGTTCTTTCGAATAAATTTGCGCCTTCGCACTCACATTTAGCTCTTTTCAGGTCGTTAGTTATTCAGTGTAATTGGCGTTTTTTTGAGCAGTGTTGTAATTGCATGATTAATCTATCTTGGGGGGTAGCCATCGAGTAAGTTTTGTTGTAACAACCTTTGCCGCATCCAATAAATACTTAACTGTAGATTCTATATATAATTGATTCACACTACATGTGCACCTATTTGAGCCAAGGTGTAATGTAAGTTTTATAGAGGAAAGAATTTATTGTTCCGCTGCGATACTGTCTCGTATGCAGTCTGAATTTGAAATAGCATTATAAAATACACCAAACTATTAACAATACAATGTACTATTTTTAAAAGAGAATGAATAAACTTTAAATTTATTTGAACGTGTCCGAGCGCTTGCGTGTACAGAACATTTCAACTAACAGCGGCTATGTTTTTATGTGATTAAAACGCGGAGGCTTTTGCGTCCGCACGGACGATGCCATTAGTATTCGCACAAGATTAATGCCCGCGAGCTGGAAACATCTAATTAAGTAACGTCATAAATTCATCCGGAATAAAGCGATGAATACCGAAAAACTAGAATCCAATCCGACCAATGGTCACTTACCCTTCGACGTTATTTATCCAAAACCGGTTTTTTCCTAGCTATTTAAAAGCTCAAAACCGGTTTAAATGCACTGGCGAAACCGGTTTTAGCATTTAATGAGACTATCATACTACTCGTGCATTTGAGGAAAGGATTTTTAATATGTATTCATGCAACTTTATACTTACTCTCCTTGTTGGAATTGCTTTTCATTTCGGTGGCTCGCGGAGGAGTTGATGGCATAGGTATTTCTGGAACAAGACAATTTTTAGCATTTAATTTAGTACACGATATAAAATTTAATATATTAGAGAGAATAAAAATCGCTGAAAGCTTTGCAATGACAAAGTAGCAGTATTTTGCATGTGCCGGTAGTAGCGATACAATTTTTTAAGCACACAATCCGATCGTTATCTCCAAATAAACGGCGGGCTGAAATTATGCAAATTTCTCTGTTCACAACTCTGTTACCTCATTAACAAAAATTACCGAATTTACATCTTAATTTTAATTAATTAAAACGGCCGACTACCCTAATATTCTCTCTTCTTTTTATCGCTTTGTGTTGCGACATAAATTAGGCAAAGTCACCGAATATTGACTTGGATTTTAAGTAGACTTTTATTAAGATGAAAAAACTTCTATTGACTTGTTTCAGATAAAAGTATCTGCATAGTTTCCAAGGCAAGGAACTGCAGCATCAGCTCCTTATAAAAAGTAAAAAAGGCGATTAATTAATGAGTTGCCTTATTTCACTGGATCTGTAATTTACGATTTATCGGGCTTAAAATGTAAAACGTAAACCGTGTTTTCTTTTATTCTGTTTACAAAAACGGAAACCGTACACTTTCGCGCAATCCGTTTCAGTAACGAAGTTACATTTACGTACAAACCGTACAAACCAAGCACTCGTAATTGAAAAAATCTTAATTTAATTTGCCTCATAATTAAAAATGATTAAGTGATTTGTACTTTCGGCATATATTAAGTAATTATTAAATCGATATGTGACAGTCTTTGGCTTCATAAAATGACTATCGATAATTTATCGACGAAGTTTAAAGTTGGAGTCAAGTCGTCTTTTATGTAAATTTCCGCTTGAGTGATTTCAGATCGATGTCAGAACCATATTTTTCCATTTAACAACGCCGAAAAGCTGATTAATTTCGGTCAAATTCGGCGTAATGTTAAGCGAGATAGTAAAAATCGCATAATGCTGCAAGCTCGTATTTGACTGAATTATTAACCGTGCGAACATTCGCGATACAGGAAAAATGCGGTTTCCATTTAAAAGCGTTAATAACGAAAGCTCTGATGCTTAGTGCTCCTCTAATTATGCTTTTCGGAGCTGGATGCAGTCCTGAGAATGTGCCGGAATATAACATTATGAATATAAAAAGGTTGAGAGCTTTTGTTTGAAAAAACGCCAAAACATACGGAAAAAGCGACGGCCGCTAATCCGGAATTTATTTTTTGTCGCGCCCTCCGAGCCATAAAGGCTTATTCTTAGTCCCATCGAAAGTTAAATTTTCGTTCGTAACGGACATTAGGTAGACAGGCATATGAGCGTTTTCTCAAGAGATATTTATAGACCACGATGAGAACAACATTTTATCAAAATAAATTACTTTTCTGAATTCAACGAACAATTTGATATTTTTTATAGGTAGCCTTAATGCCGCAAAAATGGATTTATATGACTGGGATAATTAACTGTCGCAATTTTCGTCGAGTTTAATATTGATGAAGCATCTATCCTAAAACTTGCTTTCGAAAGTGGTGCAGCAGAGATCTGTTATCATAGCGGGAAAAATCAATTTCCAACAATTTTCTTAAAATAAAATTTACGCTGCGTAGAATGCCGCTCAAAAGCCATTTTTTAAGGTAAAATAATACTCGATCACAAGTTTTATCGATTTATTGCAAAAATAGTGGCTATTTTACAAGTCAAATCGGCGGGGCCATGATAAGTATTTCCTTTAGGAGATAATTAATTTTGCACGTAGAGTCTAAAGCTGAGTATCTAATACAACAAAGAGAATGGCTAAACAGCTTGCTAATGAGCTTAAGTAGTTTATAAATTTGTTACGTGTACTTTGCGTCGTGTTCGGGTTTTAAAATCAGCGGAACGTATTGATGCAACAATTAATGGGTTGTTTTAGTGAAAGTGGAAGGGTATGGACAAATTCGTTTGCGAGTTAAGCAGATATACGTATATTTTATTTACCGTATAGTCGGATGGATCCTTCCGTTTCCCCAAGAGAATTCTTGGAGATGCATCGATAGTTACCGAAGTCTCCGGGTTGGAGGTTTCGCACTGATAATTTCATGTGCGCCCTGTAGCTGTTTTCAGTCGTTTCAGTTCCATACTTCTTCGTAGGCAGGAGCATGACGTTGTCGTATACCCAATAGCTAATGGCTCTTGGGTATGCCTCTGTATGGCAGTCTATTGTGACATCCGTGCCGGCTGGTGCCCCGACCAACTGATTTGGAACCCAAATCATCGGAGAAACTGTAACAAAACACATTTATTTACAAATGCGAAAGCGAAAACGAATCACGATCTGAATCTTTACACTAAACAAAATATATCGATGCTTGTTAACCGCTGGGATACATTCACGAAATGTATTAAAATAGTTACGAGGAAATGCGAATGAGTTTATTTTTACTCGGGGAAATTGTGAAAAATATTTCCTTGAAGGTTTATTGCCGGGGTAGATACAGAAGTGACCCGATGAGAAATAGCTACACGTTGGACATGTCACAAAATATTACATGTACAACATGGCAAAAGCGTTAGCGAGAAAATATATTTCTTTGCAAAACGGATGAAAAGAAAAAGGAAGTCCTAGCCCGTCCTAATGTCAGACTACAAATAGTGCAAACCGATCCGTGCCTTGATAATTAGGCCATGCATCACGAAAAAGTTTAATACACGATGATATACAACACAGAAAACTTTCCAGAGATCTTAAAGTCTTAAGATGTACTTTAAAAATATGATTAATAAATTATGAATATTAATCCCTGCAATGAAAAATAAAGCAGTTTGTTTTAAGAAGCTCCGCTAAAAAATTATCTTGCATTTTATTGTCCTCTACAGAATCGCAAGGGGGCGATAACCTCGTCTTAATTTTCCTCATAAATAAGCGCAACAAAGTTTCATCATCACCTTTATTATCAAGAAAAGTAATCGATTGTCGAAATTAGTCATGACGGGTGTATTTTTGCAAACAAACGTCGAGTGGCAGAGGAAGAAAAATCGCCCAGCAACGGAATCCTAACAAAGAAATATCTACTGTTGCTGGCTTTTTATCTTACGAAATTGACCGTTCCATGCACCCTCCTTTTGCATTTCACTTCATCAATAATTTTGCCACGTTTCTGAATTTCGGCTCCGGCTCGCGCTATTTAATTTGAAAATAATTCTCATTACGTTTCGTTATGTGGTATTGTGCTAATTGTGATTGATGTTTCATTTGGCTGGTTGTTCAAAAATTGAACAGCTATAACAAACACAATCAATGATTTTAAACCATTCATTAATTGGAGTAACAAGAGATTTTGGATTTTTTTTTCCATAGAAATGGTATTGATTTGGGCCCTAAATGTTGGCTTATTTGCCGAAAATCCCTTGGTAGCAGATTTACTTCGTCAGTGAAATTTCTTAATTTTTCACGTAGAGTGATTAGGCCATGTCGATCAAGAAAAATGGTTGGGGCTTGCCTTGTATGTTAAGTCTATTAGTGGCAAATATATTTTTCTCAAACTTGTCAGATTTATGAAGATGAAAAATAAGCTCACTTTCGCTAGTCTTAGTCTACTGCAAGGAACATTTCGAGGAAATACATCTGAAATGGCTATTTATCATGAAAATGGAAAACAACAGATCTTTCCTGATGCCGTACGGAAATACATAAAAGTGGAAAACATTTTAAGATTTCAAGTAAACTAAGAAAAACTAAAAATGCTAAATTACCCCTGTTATACCTAAATCATTTTTATGCTTCAAGAAGAAAGCTAAATTATAAATGAATACGATTTATGGCCAGTTCTGGGTTTATTTGTAACGGTCAGTGGTGCTTTTGTGTACACAATTCCAGTTGCACAGCTTCATTATTTTTTAATTAAATCGATAGGCAGGTAAGCTAACCATAAGCGATAAAACCATGAGTGGCAGAATTTACAATACTCGTGAATACTTAACAATAAACAAACGGTTTTCCTTCGAATTCTCGCGACCTAATAGCGCAAAAAATTAGTTTTCAGAAACAAAGACTTTGGTACATATTTCAAGAAATCATTTACGATTTAACAAAGATTTATTCATGTATATTTATCTTACTCGATCGCATTACGAGTAGTCGTTTTTCGCTTGCGAGAAATTAAATTTCTTTCAGATCGCTTTATCGATGTTTCCCTAAAAGCGTGTTGCATGTTAAGTACGAGCGAAGTTAAAAAAATTTATTTTCAAATAAAATGTCTAGTAATTAGTACTAATTATGTATTTTATGTTAATGTTTCTGCAAGACCAGTTCGTTTGGGTAAACTTATCCGAATTTGTTTTAATTATACTGAGTTTTTATTGTTTTCAAACTAAACAAAAATAAATTTTGGAGTCATGCGAAAATAACAAATGTTTCGTTCCACCAGGTTCTAGTTAATTTCGAATTAAATTATTTTATAATTTGCATATAACCCAAAACAAATATTTCGGTCCATGCGGGCGCGCTCTGCGACCATCAGAGGGCCTTTGCTATTTTTCTAATTTGAGAATAAACGGAATCCGTTGTTTTCAACAATAAATTTCTCGCGTTTGCTACAATACGTGTCAAGATGTTTCTGGTGGTGAAAGGATTGCAGTGAAGCCTTTTGTTGTGCTATTTGGCGCTCGGAGTTGTGTTGCACGGCTGAGGTGTGGGTGCAGCTAAAATTCGAGAGATTCTCGAATTGTCATTGAACATTAGCGCATTTATCCAAATAATAAAGAGGCGAACTACATTAGCTCCATATTTGAAATGCTGGACGTGTTTCAAATTTTACCGCCAGTGAGGAATGTACTAATATAGTGCTTTTGAAGCATCGGAATACTCTCATCATTGTCCAGATGGACGACAATTTTCGCTCGGAAATTCACCAGACACAATCGGAAATATTTAGCCGAATTAAAGGTATTTTCGAATTAACTGTAAATCGGTCGAATGATCTTTGAGCATTTTCAGTCCATGGTAAAAAATCCGTTAACCCGACAAAGGTTTCAAGCGTTTAATTAATTTAATCGAGTTATTTGCGCGAACAAATTAAGTTAGTTTAGGATGTGGAGATACAGGTATGTGCGTACTTATCCGGAGACGGATAACTTGGCATAAGTTGCGGTTTTGCCGAAATATATATTTGGCTTTCGCCATGTAAGCACTTTGAATACATTATCTTTGAACAAGGTTCCATTCGATTAGTTTAAAAGTTGAAAATTTGGTAAATAGTAAAGGCGCTAACTTATCGACCGCTCGCCGACATTCGCCGACATTTACATACACCTGTTAGGCAGTCACGTGAGAACTCAACTTGAACTCGAGACTCTTGAATTTCAAAAGTATATTTACACCATCATATGCACGTTCCTCCCTCGCTAAACCGGAACCCTCCACTTTTAACATTAATCACTTATTTATTTACTTGCTCGAATCATTCAAATCAAGCAGGGTTTTAGACTTAATTACGTTACAGATCTAAGCGACAACAAAACTGACGCAAGGATTCAATTATCCTTCCCGACACAATTAATCTTCAATAACTGCCGCAAAATCGTCAAACTAATTAGCAGGTACGCTGGCATCAACAAAGCAAACTTTTTAAATGTTTCGTAAAGGATGCTGCAATACGAGTGTAATACTCTTGTATACGACAGTGCATCAATTATACACGTTGATTGAAGCTACTAGACCCGGACCTATTTCAAGAGATAATGGAGAGTGCAGCAGAAATGGACATCAGTTATTTCTAGTACTCTCCACCAAATCACCAAACGGCCATCACGAGATCCTTTTCACACAAAAAATGATTAATCAAAACTTTCAATTTGAATTTCGTCGTGTGAGTGCATAGAATTCTGGCTCGGAGAGTAAATGAAGTATAAAATTCCATACGCTTTCTGCTTAATTAAAGAAATAATGTTTTATAAATGCAGTCGTGGAAACATTAAACAACAATTCCTTTTTTTGGTAATATTTTCGCTCACGTAACGCTTTCTCTCCTCTCATTTTAAAAATATATTTCACAGTGTGTAAATGTGAAGTTTGCTGAGAATCTTAAATACATTTCTCGTTAACAATAACATAAATTTTCATGCAAATTACCGAATACAAGGTGTATACCTACATCCCTGCGGAACAGTAGCCGGGTGCTATTTCCCCAAGGACAACTAAGGAACCCTTGTTCACGAAACTTTGTAATACTTGAATTCCCTGCTCCATAAGGATAATTTATAAATGAGTAATTAATATTGAGAGGTGCACTTTTATTTAGGGTAACGAGTAATTCACGTGCGAAGAGAATGCAAAACAATAAGATCGTGTGAGCGTGTTTAATCTCAGGATTATCTGTGATCCTCCGAAAATGACGGAGGAAACTCGAGAAAACCGGGAAAGGCGTCGGATGCACACAAATATATAAATAAAATCGATTTTCAATATCGTCACTTATCGCTTACAAACCATTAGACGCGTTACATATCAGTGCATATTTCGTATTGACTAGCCCATTGCTTTGCCGTTACCGGGGAATATACGTTTTGTTTGTTTTATTACCTCTTTACCGAATCATAACGATTTCATATAAAATTCAAATGCCCGAAACCATATCTTGCTGTGTATAGACGGTTGCGATAAAATGAATTGACGTAATTCTTTCAAACCTCCACACACCATTGCCTTTATATCTTCGACTTTGACTCGATTCCAACAAATATTACTGCCGGCCCACAGATTCGCTCCAACATCAAACACAACGCAAATTAACACCAAAATGAAGATTTGAAAGTTTCAGAGTGAAGTTTTTAATAGAATTTTGGTTAATATCAATTCGAAAACAATTGCTGTCAAATTAGTGTCTTCCAGAACTGGGATTATGAAAATTGCATTATATTAGGCCAGTTAGGAGGGAGGGATAAAGTTGAGTCGTTGATTGATTGGCCTATCAACTGTAGTTAAAGTGTTGTCCGAATCAATTTTTCATGACCAATTACAGAACTGAATTTATTTACTCCGGCCGTATAAGTAGTAAAGTGTAGCGTTTTCAATTAAATGTGAAATGGATGTTTTATGTTAAAAGATATACAATGTATTATATCGAGTATACACAATACGAACATTATACCGGGCAATGATAATCATAGTAGTAAACGAAACGGTTTTCTTGCAATACCTAGGACTAATATTACTAAAGCAAACGCAAGGAACATTTATGATAGTAGTTGCAAAGTTAATGGATTCTTTTCCACCGTTCGATTTTCTCATTTAATATAAGTTAGATGCATTTCAACCGAAAATTTAATAAAAGCGCCAATTTACGTCTATTTTTGTATTTCAATTATGCCTCATTTTTCATCAAATCATAATGTGAATAGTTGGCACAATTATATTTCAAGGCTTTTCTTCATCATCAATTCATTTAGACTTGACAGTGCTCTACTCTTCTCGTGAAATTGATCTGACGTCTCTACTCACATCGAAAATTTATCAAATCTATCTCTTTGGCTATATATCGTTAATAGAAATTTTATTTTTTGATGTTTGCTTTCACATTACTAACTTTTATCTAAGTTTATTTGATTGGCTTGAATTCTTTAGCAAGTAGCAATCGATTAAATTAGTGAAGACGTTTTCCGAGTCATCAGACTAAACGTTGTTTGTAAATATTCAACAGATTTACGCTTTGCCTCTTCGTGACTGTCTACATATCCAGACTACTAAAGTGGACTATCTACGTGTTAAGGAGTAGGTCTCAGGTGTATTTTAACAAGTAAATTACGGCCGTCGGAGAAGACATCGCACGTAATTGCCAATCATAACGGCGTTTATAAATTTCGTGATAGTGCAGTGAATTCGACAGGAATGCGGCTTTTAATGTTTGTTTGTGTGGATTTGTTCTAAATTTGCGCCAGAGGGGCTCACGAATATAGGGAGCAAAGTTTGTCGGTAAATTATTTTCGTTACTTAAAATTTTTCTCAAGTCCAACATATATTCATTAGTCAAGCTGGCATTTCAGCAGACAAAACAATTTATTTTACAAAGTACTCTACTAATTTTGCTTGTTCTTGTGGACTAAAATGGAACATTCGAAATTACATGTTGAATTGGAGTAAAAACTTAATGTTTTGTATATTTTTCAAATGTATTAAAGCAACATCAGCCCTCTGCTGAAGCAAAGAAGGTTATAAATTTCCCTCGGTCCTCCACTAATTTCTACTCGACTTCCTACGAAATATAGGATAGTAAATTTGCCTTATATTACACACAAATTGATATTTGATAACGGCGTGCTAGAAATATATCACTTAAACTTATGCGCGTTCGTAAAATTTATTTTATTCATATTACTTTTGAAAAATCGACTTTACTTGCATCACCCTTCAAACTCGATCGATCAAATTTAAATAATGGCTCATACAAGGAACAAGCGATGCGCATATTTTACATCTAAGCACTTTTTGAATCAAGAAATAAAGATGCCGATTAATTGACAAATAAGGGAGGGATTTGTTTACGCAGAGCCAATTTAGCCACTGCATCTTGTGTTTACACAAACTGCCTCCATTTTATTTCGGCTCGTGCACATTTTACATAATTAACACTAGAATAACAATCGGCCTTCGATATTATTAAAATTATTCAAAGATCCTTCGCAGCCAATAAAATCCCATATAACTTTCCTTTTGTTCCGGCTTACATAATCATTTTAGATGAAAGGCCGGCCTATCGCTTTCCCGACATAAAATTTTCAATTAATGCCTCGATTGATCCCCGTTTTGTATATTAAATATTTCCAAAAGCAAACAATTAAATTCGCCCACCTAGGATGCAGTTTGATAATCATAACTTGGATGTCTCCAATATTTCATCATAAAATTTTTCCGGCGTAAATAATTAAGGAAATATGCGACATTTACTTACATTCAACGTCCACGATGATTCGTTTGCTCACAGATGGAGGCACTCCATTCGTGGCTATGCAAAGATAGGCGCCCATTTCCGTTCTGCTGATGCGGGTGAGATTCAATTGCTCCCCGTCGTATACGTTCACTGTAATAAATAAATATTGCAATAAACAAGAAAATTACACTATGAGAGCTAGTTGGTCACTTTGAAGTGCCTTTCGTCGGAGCGAAATGTCGACGAAAAACTCCCCAAAGCTCTCTTTAAGCCAAGGGTGCATGTATTAAAATTCATTAAAGCGTTTTTTCCATAGCACTGATAGAAAATTCGAAATTTGGAGACAGGAAGCGCGCTTAAATATTTCATTCAGACATGAAGACTTTATTCGGCACTTTTTACATTTCCATTCGTAATTAAAAGGAAGTTGTGCGAGTCGTAATAAACGTTTAACCTTCAGGGATTTATTACCAGTGAATTATTATAAATACACGACTGTGGGTAGTTAATAAATAAACCGTTTCTCTTACCCCAAACGGCGGAGTACAATTGGGTAAAGCGAATTTCGGGATAAATGTTAATATAATTTTTGGATAGAGCACGAGATTGAAATTTCTGTTGTGATTATTTCATAAATATGTTTATGAAGACGACTTTGGAACATTTCATAAAGTAATATTTCAGACAAAGAAATCATTTGGGTCAAATTTTTAAAGCTAAATAACACAGTCAGGAATGATTTCTCGACGTTCGTCTTAAACAAAACTTGAAGTTTTCCCGTTATTAGCTTCAAAATCTTTCTTCTTAAATAATAAAAATATTTGACGTAAAGAATTTACGATTTTGACTGACAAAAGGATTCGGCAGCCTTAAATTAATTTAGCATTTAACCGCATATTTTCACTCCCACATCAATTTCCGCAAATTCTTTTGTATTTCATTAACCGACTAAATATTATTATATTTGTGTAAAAACAAAACTCGGGAATTCTTCGTTCAAACTCCGACTTTGAATTTTCATTAAAGTTTGCAACTCAAACGAAATGATAGTAGTGGGTTCAAAATGTCTGACTCAATTGGCACGTGTTTTAGTTTTGTAATAAGCTTCGTTTATCTGGTTTGGGTAAATCGCTATCGGTGTGGGTAGTGGTGGAAAGTTTAATGACAAAAATTTTGTTATTCATTGTGGCGGGATGTTGGTAATCCTCGTTATAAAATTATAAGTTTGGCTCATCGATTTCTCGTTACTTGGGCAAAGTTGCGTTAGCCAGTTGGGGAAAAATAATTTGTTAAAATTTTGTGTTATGTTTTGAGAATGTTAAGTAAATATTTACGCGCGTAGTTGGTGTAAAACCGATAATTTTTTGCATGAGTGGGTGAAATGGCAATTAGATAATTTTAAAATGGTAAACATAATTTTATGCAGTTGAAGATGTCCGTGGGGAATTAGCACATTATATTCAAAGCATATGTTAATTTTCATTGACCATTGTTCCTCATGTTATGTTCGCATGACGAAGAACGTGTAACACAGTTCAGTTGTAGCTGGAATTGTACGTGAGAGCGTGAATGCACGTCGCATTTTATCAAACTAATTAAGGCGAGTATAATATTAATCCTAACACAGTCGAGCGCAGACAAACTAATCCCACCCCATAAAAGGATGATGTTATAATAGCAACATATCATTTTTGCCGGAATATTCGCAAATAAATCAAAAATATTACACAAATGGAAACCTGAAATGTTAACACGAAAACGTTCTCGACAGAATTAGAATATATTTGATGCCGCAATGTTTCAGATTACCGACCGACTGCTCACATGGCCCATTTCGCTTCCTGATCATCTTACAAAACAAAATCAACCAAATCGGCTTCGACAACTAGGCAACTACTTTAAATAGGAGACTAACAGCATCTTTCCACACTTTATCTGCATAACTGATATCGCGGTATGGAATTTTAGAACGCGCATGCCTGCTGCCACCAACCCCAGTGCTAGATTAGCTGTTGCAATATTTAACAGGCCAGGCAGGCAGGGTTGTAAGCTTCGCACCCCGGCACCTGATAGCACCCCATTGTAGCGAAGCTACTGACGCCAGAATCGCATTATTTTTACTGCAACTCAATAAACCGACAAACGATTCATGCAACGCTTTTCCTTAAATTAACTCCTATTTCATTGAAAAATACAAATGCAACACCAAAGTCATTTCGGGTTCAAAATTTGCATAAAAGCTCAAAGCGCCAACTGCACTATACGCTTCTTAGAACCTAACACGCCACAATAACGTTAAAAGTATTTTCTTTGTTTTGCGCTGAATAAGAGAACAACCTAAAATATTGTCCTTTCATACAACAAAACGGCTGTGGGAGTTTAGATGCTACAGTTTTCTACTACTTGCTCATATTTAAATCAGGCTTAAATTTTAACAAGTTTGGAGAGTTAATAATGTATGATCATTTTTAAACGGCGCAATTTTTTAATGCCTCAAGTAATACTTTGCTTCTTCAGGAAAAATAATAAGGCCGCCACACCGGAAAGAGGAAATTAACCAAAGTTATTTATAACTCACATTTTTTGCTAAACAAATATTTATTGCATTTGGAAAACTCCTGTAAACACAACGGAAAATTTCCACGTATGAAGACTGAAATTAAAATCATTTTGAAAAATGGTGGATGCGCCGGGCCAACGCCGACCAAAACTGAAATGACTCAAAATCGTTTTGTGCTTTTTGTTGTTCCAAAACATCAGAAATTGTGCTCAAATTTTCATGTTGTTGCATGTCTGCTACAGCATCATTTACTCGCTTATTAAAAATTGGTTTGCTGTCTATCACAACTCGTTTGTTTCAGTGCGCTTTATTTAAAATAAGTCGGTAAACTTGCTATTAACTTCTCCGCTTACAAAAACTAAAAATGCCGGAAGCTATTAGTCTGCGTGAACCACAAACCTAATATTTCTAAGAAATTGAGATAAATAACATAAGTGACACTTGAAACTTATGTAATTAATTGTTACGTCCGGCTGTGGGAAAGATGTCATCTAGATGGTGGAGACCGTTGTCCCTTATTATAGCGTGTCGAAAAAAGATGTATAGGCGTTAGGGGTTGCTAGTGTTACTGATGAAGTTATTAAAAGTGGTCGTTGAGAATATCACTGGGGGCCCTGGGGTGTTGTAAACCGTTCTTAATGATGTCTATCAATAATTTTATCGCGTGTCTGGCCGAACAACAAAATTTAAAAATAAAGTCGCGTTGTATAGCGAGGTTTGAAATAAAGTGCGTCTTGATCGAACTAATGGTCTTAATAAAATGGCACGTGTTTGGCTTAAGTCTTTTAATTAATCTGAAGCTGATGGAATCCCAACCTGTGCGCTACTCTTCGCATAGGAATTTAGCACGCGTTGTCAATATTAAGCAATTCGATTAAATCGCGGCTTTGGTAAACCATTTCAGATTTATGTGGTTCTTGCTAAGTTGACATTCTGTGCGCGGACGACCTACGAACGAAACGACACTCTCGAGAGCCTTTTGCTCTCGTTTATCAGCTTGCCCTGTATCAGTTGTTGTATGTCTTTTACGGGGTTATTTTTTGTTAACTTTTTTATTGTTCAGAAAAATATGGCATTTTTACGCGATAGTAACTAAAAGGTGATTTTAAAGTCGAGACTAGTTTTGGAGACAAAACAATCATATCTGAAACAGTCTCGAAAATTGTATTAAAATTATCAGAGTGAATTTCAAAGCGACTTACTTTATCAACGTCTTTGGCCTAATACGGTGTTTAATTTACTTCCTAGTCTGCTAAAGGAAATGAAATTGCAAATAGAACTTAAAATTGAAGTTAAATTTTATTAGTAATTACATAGCAAATGAGGAAATTTTGTTCTAAATATGTTGTTGAGCGATTCAATTGTGTTGCGAAGGCTGGACGTCTCGGATTTTTTCAAGATGATCACTTGACTGCTCGAGGATAGAATTTTCGCTTCGATCGGACCCAAGTTTCTCCAGGATGCGAATGTGTCGATTTTGTCTTATTACGAACGCAGGTATAAAGAAAACAACGTTTTACGAATCGTTGCCCTTTTTCCTTTTTTCGTTTTCACTTTTTAGCTCTTAAAAAACAATTTAATCTGAATTGTAAATTAATCATAATATTTTTTCTTATGAAAGCGAACGTAAATTACGTTTACTTTGCACATTAACCTCGCTAGTTATCCACTATATAAATTAAACCACGTTAGTAGCATAGAAGTTGCCACACCGCATTAATTAAGTAAACCCTCTAAGGTGGTAGTTGAAACGTATCAGGCAATTGTGCTTTAGATTGGGTTGGTAAATTTTGAGGAGTAACTATATCATAATACTCGTAAAAGCGAACGTTTGTTTGAGGAGCTCGCCTCATGTAAACATTCTAACCGTGTCACAAATTGTATTTCAATCTTACGGGATGATAAAATTAGGATGCGTGTAGAGAGTATTACACGGAATTTATTGAATATCACAAACACAAACGTTGTTTCGGATGCCATTCACTATTAACAATCAAATAAATATTATTCTCCAATTCAGTCAACAGATTCTGTTTACAAAACATTGTTTATTTATATATCCAGAGTCTCTGTAGATAAATTTAATCTAGCTTTGACTACAATATTTAAAACCTATAGATTGCGATTATCAAACGAATTAATTTACCTCGTTGTGTGTTAATAAACGCCATACAGTTTCATGAAAAATGATTTATTTGTAGAGCTTTGCTGTCTGGTGTTGATATATAGTCAAAAGGCGGAAAACTGGTGCAGTTTTACCACAAGACTGTTGTCAAAATTGTGCTCAGTGCGAGTGTACAAACTAGACTAAGCAGTCTTGTAAAATCTGACCAAGCATAACGTAAATAAATTGGGTCTTTAATTAAGAGCGGTAGTAATCAAAATATCCAGCTTACCTTTCTTACGACGTTCGACGGTTATAGCTTGACTATCCTCTCTTCTCCACATGATTTTAGGCGTGGGAAAACCGTCCGCCTTGCACGTCAAGCTTATATTCTGGTTTTCACGAACAGCCACTGTGGATTGCGTGCTTTCTGCATCAATGATATTCGGAGGAACTGTAATAAGAATGCGATGAAATTAAAACACTCATTTATTTTCAATTGGATAACGTGCGTGGTGAAATCAATTTCGTTTCCCAGTGATGCCCCTTTTTATCTCCTCATTTAGCTCCAGACGTTTATCTTTCCCCTAAAATCTTTCCAATCGAATGTAACTACCGTTAAAAACACTATTTTTTCAAGAGAGCATTCTCAAATCAATTCATTTGAAATTAGTCGTCGGGAGGCATGTGCGTCACCATGCACACGCTCCATACAGGTTAATTACGTCCTTTGAGTTAAAAAAACAAGCGGTTGGCTTGTTTTACCACGGCAAATAATTTTTAACGAGTTGACAGTTGTGATTAAAATTGGTTACTCAGTTGGCGGTTATAATTGGAGGGATTACTCACCGACTACTTGCAGATATCCTACTTGGCTAATCATGGGATTTGTGTTAACTTGGCACATGTAGTAACCCCGGTCTTCTTTTTGTACGCTACTGACGTGCAGAAGCCACGTCTTGGCATTATCGTGGGACACGCTGAATCGCGGCACTCTGGAGATGACGTGACGGTGAATTGTCAAAATCATTTGTCGGTCTATGTGTATCCAAGCGACCTGGAAATATGTAATATATGTAAGTGGAGGAATAAAGTTATATTTTCGAGACACCAAGTAGATAGACGTTGGACAGGAGCCAACATGATCGCGTCATGTAATGCAGATTAGCTGCGCATCCGCCATCTGACGTTACACCAGAAGTTCAAAAGAACAGATGTTACATTCTCTGAACCAATATAAACGTGGGCAAAACTGATGAGGAATGTGTTTTAAATAAAGTTATGTCCGATGTTTCAGCCGGGATAAATAAATAAACATGGATGTCAATCTGCGAGATTAAATAATTCGCTGCGCTAGGCGAGTCTTAACCACAATCAGCCATTCATATATTCCTGGAAGCGTTAGATAGTCACTATATCTTCTAATTGCAAACCTAATGCACCAACGCAATCAAATCAACCTACACGATCTTGTTCTCCCATTCGCAATTCTCATTGTAACTTAAACCACAAACGTTTCTCATTACCCATTATGTTAATTTTCTCTTGATAAAAGGACCATCAACTGCACATTTAACGGTTTATCACTACGTCAAACAAAAACATTACTACATTCCGGATTTTTATGTCGTCAAAACACGAACAGGAAGGTTTCTTTCAATAATGCCTTTCAACCACTTTAGCCACTGTTCCTGGACTTTTTTTCAAATGTTCCCAATTGGGTACAGGAGATCTCCAAGTATCCGAGTCCGAATTATCCATGATTTTTTATTTCGTTGTTCTTTAAAAGTAGAAGCGCTACTTAAACAATCATTAAATAAAAACCAGCGGATTGACTTGGTTTTTTAAAACTAAACATAGGGCATTAACTATGTCTACGTTCATAGATATACAAGTGAACTTTTTAAACGAGCCGCCCTTAAAAAAGAAATAAGAAAACCCCTAGACAGGTCAATTTCTTTTAGCAATACCTGTTCTGTAAGTCATCATTCACTGACAAATATCTTTCATTGTAAGCGGCACTTTTTAGTCAGGTGCAAGTTTCCATCAGGGATGGGCGTGTCAACAATACAAGGTAGACAATTCAATTGTTGACCTGTCAACAATTACGTCGACGTCGATATTTAAAGTGATGTCAACAATGTCAACTATGTCAACAATACAGAAATAATAAATTTTGACATTAAACTGGTATTTGACTATGAAATTGGTGTATAATTGTTAAAAATAAAACTTAAAGGTATGATGAAAACTTTTTTAAAACATAAAATATGTGATAGAAAAATAAATAAATAAAAATAAAATTCTCGAAAAACGGTAACAAGAAAGCAAAACAAATTAGTCTCTTTTTTCTTCTGTTTTTACGCTTCATTCTTCATCTTTAGCCTCTTCGTCTTTGTTCTCAAAAGAATTTTTTCTTTAAAAGAAAATGTGATATAAAACACAACATAACCTCAAATTTTCATTGTCGACCTATTGTTGACATTGCTGACACTGTTGGCATTGTAGACATTGTCGACGCAATTGTTGACACGTCGTGTAGACAATCAAAGTCGATGTGTCAACGCCCATCCCTGGTTTCCATGGTTACTGTGCAATAATATTTTACTTACAGCCCGTGGTCTGTAAGTAAATATTACATACCAACGTATGCTATAATTTCACCAGGGGAAGGTTACACTAAGACAAAAATAAAGACATTCAGTATTTTAAGCGTCGTTTTTATTTAAAGTAATATGGAACTGACAATTGGTCATTGTATTTACAGTAAATATTGATGTTAAAGATTTATGAAATTCTTCCTTTTATTTTTCGTCGGTATTCGCGCTCGAAGTGCATGAAGTCGATTCTGGATGATGGGAAGAAGTGCAAACATCTACATTAGTCATTTCAAGAAATGAACTGCCTTCTCTACTGTTGACTTGAAAGATTTTGTTGACCGCTTGTATTTTATTGGTTACCGATTCTGCAACATAGCTTTCGGCCCTGTTGACGACTTCCATCCTCCGGCCCTTTTGAGTTGAAGAACATCAGCCCCGTTGTTAGCCAGGAGAGTAGCAGAGGTTCGGCGAAAGGAGTGCCCAGTATATTTTTCCGCATTTGCTAAATGTAAATATTTTGCGATTTCACTAGGAATTTTAACAAAAATATTTCGCCCAACTGGTGGATTGACACACTTCCCGTTATAAAATCTCAGAAAAAATCTTTTATTTTCCGTATTTTGTAGTCTCAAACTCACATATTTTCTAAATAATTCCAAGCATCCAAAATTTTCATTATCCACAATGGAGAAACTTCTTTGTTGATGGTTCTTTGAATCAGGTATTTTAACCAGGACAAAGTTTCCTTTGTCTGTGATGTCATCTTCAGTTATTTTACATAGCTCATTGCGACAGGCCCCTGCAATTCCCATAATAGCGATCACTTTCTTCGTAAGATATATTTCGTTCGGTGCTTCAGTCAAGAATCTTTCAATTTCTTCTATAGTAAATATTTCACTTTTTTTGGACGATAACCAACATTTTTAGTCTTCAGAAATGCTTTCAACTTTGAATATTTTGAAATATCGACGTTGTCGTTAAGAGAAATCGTAGAACGCAGCATTGAGTATTCGCACCACAAACTCGATGGGGATGAGTATTTTTTAGACTTCTCAAGGAAATACGCCAACAAAACTGACTCTTCGGTATGGTTCTTCACTTTTTTTCCTTCGCTCCACTTCCGAAATTGGTCATACGTTACTTCGTACCTTTTTTTTTTTGATTTTTCTGGTAACAATGATACACAAGCAAAACTTGCAGCCTCTTCAATATCCATTTTCCTATATTGATTTGATTCAGATTCTGTATTGATTATTGATTCAGAACAGTATTTTACAGTATTGAAGCGTTGATTTTGCAACAAATGTTGATTTAAAGGTATATTTCTTTGTTTTGTGTCCATAACACGAAACAAAAGCTACACAAATTTTTAATTTGACAACAATCTGACGTTCATTGATTTTTTATAAAAATACATGCAGAAAATGTTTTACTTTTTCTTATTTGTGCAGGTATTGCTAAAAATAGCTTACTAACCTCAAACTGTAAGTTCGTATTTTGGTCTCGAACGTTTAGGGAACCTCGGTACCCTCGGTTTCCAAATATTGCATTCTCGACCAAAAAAATTGCACTTACAGTTTACGGTACGTAATATACTATTTAATAAGGGGACACCTTTTAGTGTTTTGAAGGTTGTATTGTAATTACAAACAACCCGTTCAAAATTTTAAATGGCATCACCCCCGTTGTGATACTTCAAGTGAAAGGTATTTTCACCAGAAATTTGGCTGTGTGTGTTTTTTTGAGTTTGAGTATTATTATGTACGTTACGCAGAACAAGACCTGGCGGAACAATTACTATGAAATTTAAACGTAAGTTGTGAATGCTGTCATATGTGATAGATCTGTCAAAATAATGCAAAAGTGCTTCAAACCTAAAAAGGACAGAACATACAACTCAAGAAAGCCAAGTTTGCCAAAAAATGCAAAGAAAAAATGAGAATAGGGATAAACCGCAGAAGAAAGCGGTAAAAACAAATTAAAATTATTAAAAAAAAACGAAATTTTATTTTTTGTTTTGTTAAAAAAATTATCTTTTGGTAATTGCAAGACATTTAAATTTAAAAATTTGAGTTTTTAAAATGAACAATTTAACAATTTCTTAAAGAAATTTTAAAAAATCATTAATTTAATAGGTACACCGTTTTTTCAAAATAAAATGAAGTAACATTATTTTTTGTACAAAATAGGCTTTTTCTGTTTTATTTAAACTTGATTTTATGCGGGGATAGGCGTGTCAACAGTACAAGGTAGACAATTCAATTGTTGACCTGTCAACAGTTACGTCGACGTCGATATTTGAAGTGATGTCAACAATGTCAACTATGTTATATACAGAAATAATAAATTTTGACATTAAACTGGTATTTGACTATGAAATTGTTGTATAATTGTTAAAAATAAAACTTAAAGGTACGATTAAAACTTTTTTAAAACATAAAATATGTGAAAGAAAGATAAATAAATAAAAATAAAATTCTCGAAAAAGGGTAACAAGAAAACAAAACAAATTAGTCTCTTATTCTTCTGTTTTTACGCTTCACTCTTCATCTTTAGCCTCCTCGTCTTTGTTCTCAAAAGAATTTTTTTTTCAAAAGACAATGTGATATAAAACACAACATAACCTCAAATTCTCATTGTCGACCTATTGTTGACGTTGTTGACACTGTTGACATTGTAGACATTGTCGATGCAATTGTTGACACGTCGTGTAGACAATCAAAGTCGCCCATCCCTGATTTTATGTAAAAGAATGATACATTAAATGATTGTTTGAACTGACTATCGTCATAATGATTATTCGCGAGCTAAACAAGAGACAACACTGGCCTTTTTAGCATTCTAAAAATAATTTGAATTGATAATAATAAAATCTGGTTTACAAATCGCCATTTTACCAATGTTGAAAATTTCGAAAGAGTACAAATAAACCGGGATTATAATAATTCGATTGACACTGACAAGCGCAATGGCAAGCGCCTTCTCATTCACTCTTAATTAATAAAATAATAATAATAATAGCAAAAATGTTAGTTTCAAAAAATATTGTACCATTGTACCTACATAACTAAGATATATGATAATTTTGCTGCTCAAATTAAATAAATAATTTTGATTCGTTTTCAGTGACAAGCTACAAAACTAATGAGAAATTAAAAAAAATATATTTTAAATCTACATTATTTAGAATCTAATTATTTATTACTCTGCCTGGTTACGGCTAAAAGGGTTGTCATCCAGAGTAGTTTATTGAGGCGCCATTTTCAAATTGTTGGCTGTACATTAATATAAAATAACTTTTACATTTCCCATTTCTAAGTATTTTTGTATGTTGTCAACAAGTCCAAACCAAACAAAGAATAAGTAGTTGGATCTAATAGGCAAAAAAAAACACAGAAGGAAAACGTGAAATAAGTTAAACAAATTTGTAAATAGATTGCAAATTGGGCTTCTAGGCAGTATAACGTAACCACATTTTAGATCATCCAAGTTGTAGCAAAACCGAAAATAGTAATAAAAAAGGAAAATCCGGGGTCTAGAACAAGCTGCAGGAACAACAAATTTATGAAACTGTTATAGATCACTGCAAGGGGAAAAATTGCGGCTATCGGATTACACGAAAACTCAATATGGCTCTTGAAAGGTTCCAAACTTATTTTAATTGCAATATTTTCAATTTATTCCGGTAGATAAAGTAGAAAATTGCTTCTGTCGGATATTCAAATATTACGGAATAACAAAATGTCATTTCCGTTTGTACAATAAATGATAAAAGAAATTTTTTTAATATAATTCCTATTCTAGGATGCTAGAAAACACCAAAACCATAAATTTACTTCCTGATATTGAATTGCATCTCAACTTGACGTTACAATTTGATTGTAATAGCTTGGAAGGGGTTGAACGCCCTCCGTAGCGATATCGCTTATTACCTATTATTTACTTTAATGAGATAACGTAATGCACGGTGGTTTCACAAACATAATCTTGTAATTTCCATTTACATGTGATTGTAAGTAAATAGTAATGATTTATGCCTGCGATCCCTTGCACTCAAAATGTATACACAATATTAAACCAGTGAATCATTATTGTTAGTTGAGGGAGCAATTACTGACCGACATGTGCCTGTTACAACAAACGTGATGAATCATTTCAGATGAAAATTTCACCCGTAATTGCAAAAATTTGCACTGAACGTTGCAACTCGTTTAATATTATACAGCATGTTCCAAAACTTGTTCTGTCTGGAAGCAAACTAGTTCTGTGCGTGATTTGGATCGGTAATAAGAGAAATTACGCCGAAAATAATAGTTGTCATGTTACATTGGAAATTGCGCAATTTTATGGTTGGTTTTCGCGGAATCTCAGGAAGTCTATTTCCGGCGGATCAAATCAAAAATCTTCTGGTGATCCGAGTTTGAATTAGGAGGAATGTGGGTAATTATTTGGTTATTAGGCATTTTGTGTCGGTGAAAGTGAGGCGGGCACCCTTCTAACGAGTCTAGCCCCGCCAAGTAAATATAATAGCAAAACAAACAATAAAGTGTAAAGAGAAATTAACGGACATTGTGTTCCTTGGAGAGGTCTGATATATGACTGTAATAACGGATGGTCCATGCAAGGTGGCGTAAAATAATTCAAAGTTGTTCCAAAGTGTCTGTCAATGTTTATTTAGTTGAAAATAAATTTTGTAATCCATTTAGCAAGCAATAACGACAGTATTGTTTGTATCTAGTATAAAAAGGAAACGAGAAAGGTTGAATAGTATCCACCCTTAGGCCGATTGCGGATTGACTCTTACTCGAGGACTCTCCATTCACGGGGGAAATGGTGATTGCAGTGTGGTGGCTTGGCTTCAGTAAACATTGCAAGATAAAATAATAGTCTGAAGCAAGTGCCTCAAAAACCCATTTCGCCTTACTGATTTTATCGCAACGCTTTGTACAACATTTTTTACGAAAACAGGTGCTACCTCTAATTGCCACTCTCTAGTGCTGAGTTTATATTAAGCGGTCGTTTATTAATCAAACATTACGTGCCAGTGACATTAGTGCTATATTATGGTTAATGAATCAAGCAATTCATTCATCTCATGCGCGTTGAGTTCTTAAACGAAACAAATTAATTTAATCATTTGATTCATTGAGGGCACACTCATTGTTATTTTTCACAAATATGGCCACATGTTGGTACAGTTATAACTAAAGTCAACATAATTACTAGTGCGGTTTAGAGCCAGATTGTAATAGGTATGTAAATATTTAGAATCCGTTCGAAGTCAGAACAATATCTTGGAGTATTGATTACTTTATTAATAAGACAGAAGCATTTAGCTTGTGACAAGGAATTACATGTTCACCGTCTGCTTCAAATTGAGGTATTTCTAAACGTCACAATACTGTAAACACCAGAGACATTGTAACTTAAGTCCAATGATATAGCGTCTCGAGAGACATTTTCTAATCAAAAAATAGGTTTCATAACAAAAAATTGAAAACTGTATTGTTTTTCATTTTTAAATTGCGGCGATTTGTTGGGCCAATGGATCGATTAGCAATTACACTGAAAGTAGAGGAAATCTAAATAGTTTAATAACTAAACCTTGGTAATTTATTACATTGCACATTTTATTGTCTACTAAGCTCCGAGCTGCCATGTGAATTTCTCTAGTCTGAACTCTGTATTAAACTTCATTATCATGTTATATATAGCGTGGAATATTTAATTAATCCACTACTGCCACCGTTGCTATCCTATGCCAAATTACTTAAATCGGTGGTGTAGCCACAAAGAAAACAAATTGAAATTAGCCAAAGCTTTATTTATGCCCGATTTTTAAATGGATAAATAAATGAGTTTTAATTAAATATATGGATTTTGTGAAATAAATATTTCAATGGCTTTCATAATATTTAATTTAATTGTAAATTAATAATTTCGAACATAATGCTTCCTGGCTAGATCTGACACAGGGAGCGGTTTCCGGTGTTCGTGGTCGTGAATTTGGCGGTGTTGTGTTTTGATGTAAAAAAGCGCCTTTTGTTAGAACAGTGATGCTGAGTGGTATGGAAATAAGGGAGAGGAGTGCGTCTTATTCGTAAACATGTGTTTGTGTTAGCATAAATAAAATTTATGTGGAACTCGAACAAGTTACAATACGTTATTAGAAAGTTGAAATATTTACAAACTTATTTGGAGAATAAGCAGGGTGTGCCCCAAGCCAGAAGAATTTCCGCAACGCATATACACAACCTCCAAATTTACATCTTTTAACAACATTGTGAGAACTCCTCCCGGTTGCTGAATATCACAGTTCCTGCCATCACCTCGGGCCCGACCGCACACTACATCATTACCGCTGCGACTTCCCCAAAGTGCTGGCACTGCATTCTGTTAAACTCGCCTGCTAAATGCAGGAATATGTAACGGCTGTCAGATCAAATCCGGGAGACGACAGACTCACTTGACACCTGCCCCTAATTGCCCGAAGCAATCCACCCAAAAACGCAAAAATAAAGCGCACTCTAGAGATGCGAGCGCTGAACGGCCCCCACATCAGCGGTTCTCGAACTCAGAGGCGGCAAAAATTATAAAACAAAGAGCGTTCGAATTTCAACATGCCAATCAAGTTATTTCTGTCATTAAATGATGGTTTAATTATACATTTTAAGGGCAACGAGGTAGTAAAATGACTTTATTTAAGTTGTAGTATATTTTTTTCTTTCTTTCTACTTCTTTTAATTTTACTTAAACTGGGCGCCACCAACTCTTTCCTAAAAGTTGGAAAAACTATACATCACATGAGAGTGCCTTGGCGACTAGTTTTTAGACAGTGGAGAAGTGGGGAGGTTCGTTAGATTAAACACAAGTATGTTTGAAAAGAGAGATTTATTCAGTAACAATAACCGTAACAGTAGCAACACAAAAAGTAATATACACAAATTCTACAAACAAATCCTAACTTGGACCTAGTGAATCCTAACCATTGGAGAAGAGGTCCTGAATTTATTCCACCAAGAGAGGTCTTGGTGATTTGATCCGAAGAGGTCCGAAAGGAGACTCAATTGAATCTGCCGGAATGGAGGTCTGCTCCCCTTATATGAGTCGTCTAGTTCCAAAACCGGCCATCTCCACAATTTTACGAAATGGTTTTTATTCCATAAAAATACTCGTTACACACTTTTACACATTGGGTGTAAGAGGTCTGGACCAAAACTGGCTAGAACACAGCGAAAATGCAGGATATTTAGAGTCAGAACATTCGAATTCGTTCCAAAAGCGGCCGACTCCTTAGATGTGCTTTCCAAAATCAATTATCTCCGCGTAGTAAATTTAACCCAAGTTTTTGGAGTTTATGTGTTTGCAAGCCGGTGATATGGCTAGTGATCTACCATGAGATCAAAAAGGTATTGAAGCCTTAAAAACCTTAAAAGTGAAGTATAATTTTAGCCACATTTCTTTTCACCGAAAACGTAGTTTGAGTTTTTTATTTCATTTCACTAGCTAGTCTTTTAAAAATCTTTTTTTTTGACCGCCTATAGCTATGGACGGTCAAAAAAAATTTTTTTTAATAACATTTTGTTCCATAACTGCCCTAGAGTTTGTTCCAAAACCGGCCATTTCCAAACTTAAAAAAGTTGCAGAGGCTTTAAATTCAAATCATTGTAATCAAAGTGTAGGTCATCGAATTCTACTTTCTAGGTAGTTTTGTATCAATGTAATTTAAAACTTATTTGTTCAACAGCATTTGTATTAACCATTTTTTATTTCTCCTGAAAAAAAAAGCTGGATGGAGATGGCCGGTTGTGGAATTAGACGACTCATATACTCTCACAAGTCGACATTTCCATGGAGACGAACACACATGGAGACTTTTTACAGCGCACCTCCCACTAATTAAATTTTGGCGATTTTTTCCGCAAATAAAACACACCCACTACAGATTATTTATTCAAAATAATACACACAGGATAATTCTTTACATTGTTTGGAAAATAAGCTACACACCAAACAAATACCAAATCCAAAAATTTTATTACAAAGTAAAAGTGAAGACAAGAGAAACAGAAAGATTAGGACAGACAGATGAAACAATAAGAAACTAAATCCAAAAAAACAGTTAGAAGATGAACGCGATTTAGGTGGCAATTATTAAATGATTGAGAAACACTTCTCTACCGAACTAGTAAGAAAAAAATAAGACCATATTTAGGATAAGTAAATAAATTTCAAACTTAGTGCATTTCTTAAATATACTAGTACCTAGTCCAAATTGATATTCTATTTCATTGGTTCTTTTTAAGTTGTTTTTTTTATAAATTCCTTATTCAACTTCAAAAAAACTATTTACTACGACAAATATGTAACCGAAAGTAATAGAAATCGTTTTTTCTCATAAATTGTATATCTATATAACCGGAAAAGATTTATTGGTTATTTAGGGCAGGCAGTAATTAAAATTTATATTTTTCCCGACGTTTTGATTTTGTATTAAATCTTCATCAGGCTGCAATATTAATACGTGTTACTTGAAGTTGACATGGCACAAACAGTCGTCATCGAACCGCCGCGAAAAATATAAATTTTAATTACTATCTGCCCTAAATAACCAATAAATCTTTTCCGGTCAAATTTTTTAAAGGCATAAATGTCACCTTAATATCTATATTACTTCAATGTTTTAATTTAAGACTATTTGATGAAAGCAAGTGTAGAATAAATAATTCCTCGTAAAAATTGTTTACGTTTCGTTTAATATGGTGTTTTCAATCCGATGTAGTTTAGAAATTTTTTTTAATTAAAAAAAACGGAAGAACGTAATATGCAAAGAAATAAGAAAATAATGCAACAAGAAGTAAGCAATTGAACATAAAGGCGCTAAATTGTAAATGTAACCACAACTAACTAGAAGGAGAAATACCGTTTAATCAACTTGAATATATATAGAAAAAGACCGGAAACACTAAAGGACGTAAACGTAAGAGTGTAACATAACATTTTTCTTTAAATTTCTTTAATTAAAAAAATATTTGGCGCCAAATAACTTGACTAACCATTTCATTCCAAACAAGAACAGAAGAAAGAAAACTTTTATTTTTAATAAAAATAATATATTAGTGTGTTATATTAGCAAATTTCTGTATTTTTTTACAGTATTTTAGAACAAAATGCATTTTTTCTACTTTTGTTTCGTACTGAGGTCATTACCATACGCCATTTGGGTTTCGTAATATCCAACGGAGTGCTATAATAATTACACTAAAAACCAGGGTAATTTAGATGGAAAATGATGGCAATCTAGTTTTTTGACAATTATCTGCGAGAACTGTCAGTGTCAATCGGCACCTGTTTCAAGTGATAATTTAATCAAATGAATCAAATTCGGACCTTTAGAGGCTTTTCTACCATCCCTGATACGTAGTCCCTTCGAACACCTTTCGAGTAGTGTACAAACATGACTTCAATAGCCAGTGCAAGTAAGTAATTTGAGATTCCATTCTCCTTAGACCAATTTTCAAATTCCGCGTATTTGCCACAAAAGCCCGTATTCGTTGAGGGGCAGATAGATTGCAAAACGTCTTGGACACTTTCAGAAAACATTTTACGAATAAACTAATGACGATTATTAATTTAATTTCATGACCCACGCAAATGCTGTCAACTGCCACAAAATTCCCTAAATTTCGAAATTGAATTTTTTTGTCAAAAAAGGTGCAAAGTAGAAAAAATAGTGTATGATATCTCGTTTATAAGGCATTTTGTCGCACTTACTCTATTATGGCACTCCTCGCTGCGCTCGTCGTGCCCCAATTCCGTGCGTGCGACAAAATGCGTCTTATAAAACTCGTATCATAATATACTATTTTCTACTTTTGCTTCGTACTGAGGTCATTACGATACGCCATTTGGGTTTCGTAATATCCAACGGAGTGCTATAATAATTACACTAAAAACCAGGGTAATTTAGTTGGAAAATGATGGCAATCTAGTTTTTTGACAATTATCTGAGAGAACTGTCAGTGTCAATCGGCACCTGTTTCAAGTGATAATTTAATCAAATGAATCAATTTCGAAACTTTAGAGGCTTTTGTACCAACCCTGATACGTAGTCCCTTCGAACACCTTTCGAGTAGTGTACAAACATGACTTCAAAAGCCAGTGCAAGTAAGTAATTTGAGATCCCATTCTCCTTAGGCCAATTTTCAAATTCCGCGTATTTGCCACAATAGCCCGTATTCGTTGAGGGGTAGATACATTGCAAAACGTCTTGGACACTTTCAGAATACATTTTACGAATAAACTAATGACGATCCACATTATTAATTTAATTTCATGACCCACGCAAATGTTGTCAACTGCCACACAATTCTCTAAATTTCGAAATTGAATTTTTTTGTCAAAAAAGGTGCAAAGTAGAAAAAATAGTGTATGATATCTCGTTTATAAGGCATTTTGTCGCACTTACTCCATTATGACACTCCTCGCTGCGCTCGTCGTGCCACAATTCCGTGCGTGCGACAAAATGCGTCTTATAAAACTCGTATCATAATATACTATTTTGACCCCTCTTTAATATCTGACAATTTCTTATGACACTCACTTCGTTTAATTATATTTTAGCTCGAAATGCACCTTTTAACTGTTGAAAAAGAAATATTGTTTAATGGTAAAGTAAATACTATATGGTCTAAGATTTTCAGAACAAATTCTAACTTAAACATGTAATATAAAATTGGCTACCATATATCGAATTTGTCTTTACATGATTAAATCAAGCAAAAATTTGGACGACTTTTGGTAAAATTTAGAAAAATTAATGAGTTTCTATCTTAAAAATGAACAACGATTCACGGAAAAAAACATTTGTGTTTTAAGGTGAAAAAGTGTTGAAACGGTTTGAAAAAGGGAATTTTTCGACCACATTTGGTATTTTTTGATTTTTACTTTATCGAAAAATGCAATGGGACTTTGAAAAAATTAAAAAGTTAAAAATGGGTAAACTTAATTTGTGCAAAAATGCTTGCAAAAAACATTTGGAGCTAAATGACTTGACTATTTCATTGTGAAAAAAGAAAACTTTTATTATTATTTTTTTAATACAAGATATTAGCAAACTTTTCTTTTTTTACAATATTTTACAAAATTTTCAAGAAAAAATACTAACTGTCAAATAAAACAATATAGGAGTTTACCTCGAAACCTCAATATCTCGAATTTTTTGTGAGAACAGGTACTTCCACTTATAGAGGTTCCACTGTAATTAGAAATATTTACGAAGTACGGCGTTCAATATCCAGGCATTGAACGAAACTGGTAACTTTTTAAGTAGTTGTTTTAACTTCCTTATTTAACGTTAAAGTACAATTTACCTACAACAAATTACTAATCGAAATCGCTTTTATTGCTAAGATAATTTGTATATCACAATATCTTTATTTGTTTTATCAGCATTTAAATCATGTTGGCTGCGTGATATACATTTACTTTTAACAAAATTACGGGAACAATTACAAAATATAATTTTAGTCAAACGAATAACTAGTCCCAAGTTGAAAGAATAAGTTGAGAGGTTGATTTCGCCGAGTCAGCAAAATGTGTTGTTCTTTTCTTTTCTTTTTGTATTCCTGGGTTTAGATTAGTTTTACCTTCTAAGCGTGAGCAAGTGTGATTATGTTAAAGGTGTGAAAAATATGTTGGATGGGTCCCAAAGTGGCGCCTTGGGCTGCTGCGTGGCCTAATTCGGAGTTTATTGTATAAATTCAGTTAAACCTAATGAGATTAATGCGTCTTCCGTTTTATGATAATTCGGGTTAAGAAGTGGTAAATTCAGTTGTAATCTTGAGTGTGTAGTGTAGCGATTTGCGCAGCGAGTGTCAGATCAAATCGGGTTTTGTCAGTCGTGTGGCAGTTGACACCTGGCGCTAATTGCGACAGGTAATCTCGCGAACAAAGCCGAATTTGTAGCGCGCTTTTAGTTATGTGTTTTATGTTAATGGAGGATGCATTATCATAACTCGGGAAATACAGCTGCGCTCCAATATCCGACACCAAAGTTTCCTTGATAAATACCTAAAGCAAGCCGTGCAGGCCGTCGTCTTCAGGTTCTTCAACAAATACTCCTTATTATTTGTTGGCTAATTTGGGCACGGAGCGTAACCCGAACAACCCCCATAACTCCGCCATTGTTCTAGCAGCAAAACGCGACTGCAAAAACAGACCTGTGCCACGATGATAACACCCACAACCCCCAAAAGACCAACATTTTATTCAAACCGGAAACAACTTTATAAATTTACGCCAACGCCACTGAAATTAACAGGAAAGAAAAACTTGTGACGAACCCCGCTGGAACCAAATTTTTACGTCATGTTTCACCAACACATAAAGGGATAATCGAATGGATAATGTGTGCGCAAATACAGCTACAATGAACTGATTTATGCTCATTTACATGCCTTTGTTGTGCGAATTAAGCGAATTAAATGCCACTTAAAATTAAATACACTTTAATTTATATTTTAAAAACATGATTACTAACTACATCGGTTATTTGCTAGATGTGTGTTGCAACTTTGCAAAGCTTCACACATTTTTTAAACTTTCAGCTTAACAAGTTGCTATAAAAGTTCAACATAAATGTTTTGTTAGATTTATTTCCAAAGTAACTATTTTCTAAGTCGCACAACTTGTGACCTTTTCGGATTAAAAATTTATATCAGTCGTTGATATCTCCTCATCGCTACTGGATGTTATTTTTCCTGCTTAAAAATTCTTTAATCTAAATTCAATAAATGCGTCGTTCCATGTACGATTAGTTTAAAAAATAATCTATCAGACGGTTTGCAATTAAGCACCGGTTAGATTTTAATTACATATAATTATAGAGCATAATTATAGAGCTCCATAGTGCAGTTTGAAGAAAAGGTTAGACGCGGTTATTGTAGCATCCGTGAAATGGCAGTGCAATTCAGAGAAATAATAATAAATAAATTAGTCGTTGTCGGTGTCGGGTGCATTAAGTCGACGTTATGTGAGTCGCAATCCGTTAATATTTATACAGAGAGGAGAAGCCGCAACCGTTCGCGATTCTTCGTGCTATAATGGCAGCGAAACTGTCTTGAGTATGAATTGTGGCTGGGTTTGTTCCCTCCATGTCGGAAAGGCCTCTATTGATACATTTGTCATGCTCAACTTTTGTCGAGCGTAAAGAATTCGAATTCGAAGTTGAAAAAGTCGAATTTGCGGCTTTAATACAAATTGTCGTGTTTAATGTCGCGAGGGGTTTGCATAATTATTTTAAGAAAATTAGCCAACGAAACAAATTTTGTCGAAATCCCTCTCCGGGCCGCGGAATAACTGTGGCGAATTTCAGGCGGGATAACGCAATGGCTGTAAACTAAATCCACATTGGCGCATGCGGAAAGATTTACTGCACCACGTTTTATTGCAATTGCTCTTGAATATTTATAATAAACTTGACTTTAGATATAAATGTAAATAAGTATAAGAATGTGCTTTGCCGCAATATCATTGCAAACATTTTATTTCAACGTGTCCTGGAAGTGATCACTTCCGACTTTGCATTCGCGAATATTCAACGCAAATGTAAATAAGAATTATTTTATTCGCACTCGAATCGCATAATAGAATCTCTTTGTTTCACTCTCTGATGTGTTGCAATTAAGACTAGACTTTCTCTTAAATCAACACGAAAGTAAAATATTGCTAGCTTTAAATTAATTGGCGATACTATCTCTTAAAAGCTTTCCCACTTTCATTCACAACATTATTTTTCATTAAATCTCGACGAACCAACAACTTTTAAGTAATATAATCATTTTTTCCAACCACATAAACCTGGTGAAATATTCTGCTTTTTATAGATTAGAACGTGTTTAGCGCCAGTACCCGTGTAATAAAAATGTTGTTTTCTTATTTATTTGGATAAGGTTAATTCAGTTTGGAGGAGTATTTTTCGTTGTATAAATATTGCGTTTAATCGAAAAAAACATGGAAAAAACACCCCTTTATATAGCGGAACTCCCCAACAGTAGGTCTCTGGAGAGGTGTTTATCAAAGAGAATACGTCTTCCGGTAGACAATCCGATGAAATGTTTGCCTAATCAATAATAAAAAAAACTTAAGGTTAAGACATAAATCGGATTAGATGTGAAAAGCAATTTCATATTAAACACGTGATTTTATGAAAAAATTCCTCGTGTGCATTGGATATGAATCGTGAGAATTGCATTTTAAAATCAACGAGGTGAAATCTTATACGGGGCGTTTTGAAAATTGGGAGTATTGTTTTGCGAGATAAAATCCCCTTGGGTCAGGCCGGTTTAAAATGATTTTGGGGAGCCCATCAAAATATATTTATATCAGGAATTATGCGCGAATGTTCTCGCTTTTATATATTATCTCATATTTGCTCGGGTAGATAAGGTGGATTTTTTCATTTGAAAACTTAGATATGAAAAGAAGAAAAATACGAAAAGACCCAACTGGCCATTATCTCGAAGAAGCTGGCTGTAATCAAACTAAACGAGCAATGAAGTCACCAAGGCGCAGAAGGAGTAGTTGTTAGGCCGCAAAGCGCTGTATAAATGTTTCGACTAACTTGTTGATTATCAACGGATGCAGTGACGTTGATCAATTAAACGAATTATAGGTACTTTTGAGTGTCAAATTTCTCAAAGCAATTAACTGGCACGGTGTACATACAGGCCAGTGGTTTTGCGTCTTCTGAACAATTTGCCTCGGTTTAAACGCATTTCCAGTTTTGCCGGTTGGGTTTAATTCGAAGAGTAGTCGCAGACTGTAAATTAAAGTTGAACAACGCGGCAAGTGCCGTTGCTGAGGCAATAACGGATGGGGTGGAGCCCTTAGCCATACGTTATTTCGAGCGATTATTGTGGTTTTTATAGTGGTTAAGCCCACTACACCCAATTCGGGATAAGGAATATTTAAGCAGGGCCTCCCCAACACGAAATTTTTACAAACAAAATCATCACGAAAATGCACTAAACCTTATCCATAAAATCTTCCGATTCGAATAAAGGACCTTTTTATAACCTGATACATATTCGATTCGAGTACGTGAAGATTTTTCGATTTGGGAAGAATTTTCGCAATTTCCTCCAGTTATCGAAAACAAGATAAAATAAGTGCGACCTCTAATTTAATTAAGTCTGCAGTTATTTCAGCGCGGTGTTGTGTATTGGAACAGGTCTACAAATGAGAGTATGATAAGAACTAATTTAACTACGAACATTTCGTGTCACAACCGGAAATCTAAGGCTTCACTCAAGTATGTTGATCATGTTGTTCTAATTAGTCTATACTGCGAATCTCATATTTGCATGGAAACTACGAAAATTAAGCAAGTAAAACACCTTCACGCCCCTTTATTGGATTATTTCCTCCACTTATTATTTTAACACAAATTGCTCGAAATTTTCCCGTCAAAGGAGCAAATAAATAAAAATAGTGCCATTATTTATGTCTGCTTCATTCTTTACAATGTTCATTCGTGCAACGACGCATCGGGTAATCTGCTAAGATGGATGTTGGCTTATGCGCGTTACAAATCAGAGATTTATTACAATATGAACAGTGATCAGTTGTCCGGGATTTAGGAAATAATCTCAAAATTAAAAGAAGCCTCCTGGATTAGATACTTGACTTCTTCGGGATCTAAGAATGGTTTTTAATTGAAAAACTTTACAAAGACTAGCTATTCAAATTTTATTTTTGATGAAGTTAATTATAACTTTTGATAGAGGTGAGCATAATGAATACAGTTATCGTGGAAAAAACTCATTCATGGCCTGCAAAGTCGTGTTTATAAATCTCAGCCGTTTCAAACTTATCGTACGTATGATAACAATTTTAAGTACGACCGTGACAGCAATCTTGGAACGATTAACGTAGCAAATCCTGAGCTCAAATGGGCCCAGTCTTCGTCTTAGCGAAGATTAGATGGGGTAGGAAATAATGTAACTTATCTTAGATATTTACATTGCATGCCTAAATTAGAGCCTCAAGCACCTTGTTAATGGAGAGATATACTACTTATATTTAACGGGATTTCGTAATTTCCTTACAAACACATAAGTTATTTTAATGGGACGTTTTAATTCACCAATTACTTTGAATTATTGCCTTCAAATGCTTTATAATGCTGATTCCATTCCATCTTTCACTAAATCAAACGATCATAAAATATATCCCATTAGTTATGTTTATCACTCAATTAATTTAAATATTAAAATAATTTCAATTAACAATTATAAATAACCGATGTTGTCAGATGCAGGAATTTAGTTTATAACTCCATAACGGCACTGCATGATCACGTCATTATTGATGTACATTCAATATTTAATAGCAACTGTCATAAAAAAATTGCTGTCAATAAAACAAATAATAGGATATATGCTATCGTATAAATTCAGGTATTTATTTTGGGCAGTTGCGGTAATCGTAAATAATGCTCTAATTTTACTAAATTTACATTATAGTTCAACAAATCATGCAAATACAATTGTGAACCGAGTCCAATAACGGCATTAAAAACATTCGGATTCATCAAATTTTTAGTCATGTAAATTTTACTAATTACATTTGCTCATTAGACGTTAAAATATAGACAATCGCGCACCGGACAGATTTATTTAACTCGGCTGCAATTATTTAAATTCGTTCTAACGGAAAATTCACTCCAAAAAACAGTAAGTACACTAATAAATAATTAAACATAAATTAATTAATTTTGATTTTGCAAGTACTGAAATTAATTAATTTGCTAATGAGTAGCCCGGCGCATCCACCATTTATCCATCTCATAAACAACTGCAATACCTCATTAAAATTGTTTTCTTGTACCGTCGCTACATATGTACCGAATTAATTTCAGCGTGTTTTTATTTTTTGCTATTTCTTAGCCCCCAGAGAAAAACGTATAAAATCTGGTGAAGCATCAACGATGATCCCTCGAGATTTCCACCGGCCACACTCTTTTGATTTAGCCACTTCCTCTCGCCAACACGTATTTTAATTCAGTTTCAATCGCATTTACTTTTTCTGTATGATTTATGGTTATCCCGGCACATCCACCACTGTATGTAAACAAATTAATTAAATTCTAATAAATGAGATTGTTAATTTAAGCTTAATGCATTAATTGAAGTAATAAGCTTTCTGTGCTTTGCTTTACTAATGCGAGTTCGACGTGTATGAATACGGGGTTTAAATTAATATGTATATATGAATAATAAATTGGATCTTCGGTAGAGGTAAATGAACAGATCTTGGCGCTGTCGAAAACAAGCGTTTTTCGTTTGTGCTGATAACATGTGTGAGAGAGGATGGTAATATCGATAAAGTGTCTTGCACCTTAGAAATAAAAGTAGGAAATTGTGTTGGTGACAATAAAAAGAAATTGTCGTATAGTGTGTGGACGTGTCATCGATATCAGCGACGACTGTCATAAATTAGTTGTCGGAAATAAAATCTTACCTTGTATGTACCGAGATTTTCTACAACACACGGTAAACTAGCGTCTCTTCCTAAGGCCACTGTAACGTTAGGGATGGGCTCTGCGAATCGTGGATCATCTGTCATCGCTGCAACAGAACGATACAATTTAAACAATCACAATGAAATTGTTGGGAAAAATATATAATATAGAAAATAACTTCCAGTCTAGCGAGCAAGCTTGTTTTCTTTAAGTCTTAAATACTCTGCGACTTTCAAGCTGTCTGAAACTTAAACGTTAACGAAAAGTGGACAAGTTTTCCTCTTACCCAACTCCCAGATTTGATGGCTCATATCGTTCTAAAAACATGTCATCTATAACTCTATTTTTTACAAAAATTGTAATTACGGGCTTTATATTTATTAAGTAAGCACCTGGGAGAAGATTACTCGTAAGAGGGGAGATTGTTTGCGCGAGAGCTTCAAAGGCCATGATAAAATTAAAATTTTAATTTTTCTTTCTCATAGTTTTAATAAAAGTCGTGCATTTATTTAGTGTTTATCATGCAATCAAGTTTAAAATTTGTCGATACAGGTGACGCAGTGAATAGAACGTCTATAACAACTGTCGTTATGGGATAACAAATGAGAAAATTGTAACTGTCGGCGTTTCATTAGTCACAATGTCAAATTAATGTGGATTATACAAATAACGGGATTAAGCCAGGAGTGAATTTTTTAAGCGGTGGTTTCTGAAACTTTCCAATAATAAAAGTAAATTAAGTGAACGTTTATTAAGGATTGATGAAACTAAAATGTCATTAAGGTAGGAGAGAATACGATATGGGTAGTACGAAGATGGAACTGCATTCGGGAGACATAGAGGTAAACCCCTCAAAGGAGATTACGGAATCGATTTCGTTCGAAGAGCGGAGAAAAAAGCAGTCCTTTCCCACTTTATGTGCTTGTTATTCTATCCTTTATATTTGAAGTGACCACTTAATGTGTTTTATGGTGCCAATATCAGATTGCTTGTATATAAATATAAAATATGAATGCGTGGTCAATAATAAATACGATGCTTTTATTTCAACGTTTATTCATAAATTTTAGCGCTTATTTTTATTTCCTAGATATGAAAACGATTATGTTTTGCGAAATACAAGGAAACTGAAAATGATGGATTATGTACGAAAAAATACATGAGTTGTGAGAAATGAAGAAAAATGACTGAGCTGCTTCGTATTCAAGTAACAGCAGTAATACACAGGATGCTTTAAATAATCAGCTTTAATCCTTCATAGCGCGTTTCTAAATGAAAGTTGTCGCGCCTAATCGAAGCACGTTTAATTAAATAATTTAATCAGTACAGTACTCCAAAAAAGGTGTTAAAAAACTATAAATTTCCCCGATTTGTCATGACCCGAAGGGTTAATGCGTCCGTATCAATCCAGCACCCTTTCGCCGAAAAAATTGATTTCTGCCAGGAACTAGAATTATTTTTCATCACATCTAACGGCCGAGAGTAATTACGCATGTGAGTAAATCATCCCCTTGACGAAACTTAACATAAACCGCTGCATCGTTCCCAATGTAACGTTGATTGAACGGTACCGGATTTGTACAAGTTGGTCCCTTAAAACGGATCATTTATCAGGGTATTTCTAGTGTGTTGCGATCTATTTTGAGGCGCACGAAGGGGAAAAAGATTGACCAGGAAGGCTGTATACAGAATTATGTGTTTCTGCTCAGATACTGTTGTACACTAAATTAGCCAGTCCTCTCCTTGATTACGCCATCCATCAAAATCAACCACACGCGGGCATTACAAGCTTTAGTCATTTATGCTGGACCGCGTACGCTTTTCGTTAAATTATTGCTAGAATGTTATTGTTGCTAGACTCAAATTTGAACAGAACACGGCTAAATTCAACTCGTTTACATCAAACGGCACGCAACGCAAGCATTACCTGCACAAGACCGATCACTTAAACAGCAACAACTCCGACCTTATTACTGTTGTTAACCCAATTGACTTCTACACAATTAGCCACCAGAAAGAGCGAAATCGCCGAGATTTCATCAAGATACTGTAATTCCTATTTGCCAAGGAACAAAAATTATAAAAAATAAAAGATGATCAAAGTGCAGCTTTGAAGCGATAACATAATGATACATGCTAAAAGGACATTGTGCATATTTTTGTGAAATGTGCACCTGAAAAATGAAACGCCGGGGCTTGGGAGAAATGCATTACGTAATAATGCATGCCAAGCGGGTAAATTTCGGGCTTCAGATTCTTAATTTAAGCTCCGGGAAGACTAAGTGCAGACATTTTTATACATGTGATGGCGGGGATAATTCTTTGTAGGTTATGGAAGTTGGGTTAAGAAGAATGCATTTTATTGTTACGGCGAAAAGTACATATATTTCTCGATGCAGCAGTGAAATCGCTCTGGTAGAAACAAATAAGTCTTTTGTAAGGAAGGTCTCGGTGAAATATTTTATCTAGTTTTGTGTTCTTTATTCGAAAATGGGGTTTAGTAAATTATTTTCGTATTATTTAGAACATTTGTGAGACACGTTTGATGCAAAAACATTCTTCCAAGTAGGAACAAAAGAGAGTTGGGTAAATTGACCGATCTATACTTATATCAAACTGTGGGGGTTAGTCGGAGAATCTTCTCTCGATCAGAGACCGGAAGTTGGCTGCTACAACTGCTTTTCCGACGTAAAGTACTTTCACGTATCGATTACATATTTATATTGGCAATACACTAAAAGGTATCGAGATGAAGGTATAAATTCCGGAAGATTTCGAAAGCCTGGCACTACTTCTATTTATAACCCATAAATATAAAATCACTATAAATTAAATATGAAAAAACACATCCTAAATTTGTACCGATTCATTATTAAATCAGTCACATAAATTCAAATCAATTTTTCTATTTTAAAAGATCCCTTTTGCGCTCCGTACATTTAAAACAACTAAAACTGAATTTTTAAAATGGAACATTGTTCATCTATCCTGTTTGTGTGCTCACGCACTGACAGGGGTCGGTCATAAATTGCAAATTTTTAGTTATGGGGGATTTTGTCAATAAAGTTCGTCTACAAAAGTGTTATTTTAAAGAATGGATATGGTTTCCCGAATTATTACTGGTTGCGCTATTTCTCCCGAATAAATTGAAAATTTCAATATGACCAAATCAACGCTTATCCGACGCTCCAAAACACAAACATAACAAAAATTTATATTCCACCAGCTCAAGACATAGTAATTGGAAAATCAATTGTTCAGTTCGGTAAAACTTATGTATCTTGATCTTCCGGAATCCTTCTCGCTAAAAACTAGCTTAGCAGCTCTTAAACTTCCTAATTTTTCCGACAAACTTTAAAACCTGAAAAACTAAAAAACTAATTACTTCCGTTTACAGATATTACAAATATGTCACTATTTTTCAGTTTTGAAAGTAGGTGTTTTAATTAATTTTGCGCTTTGCATGTTGGAATAAAATAAAAGATGCAAAAGCAAATATTTTCCATTTTGTTTTGTATAATTTGGAGGTGTGGAGGTTGCGTGTGGAGTTATTTCTTTTCTGTTCTAATTGTAAGCGAGGGCGGTTCGTCGTGTTTTGGCTAATCTATGTAGAGCTATTATATTTGCGAGGGGGTAAAAGTAAAAGTAATTGGTGTGTTGAAGTTAAGGGTAGTGAGTAGGGTTATGTAGGTAGGAGCGTTGCTGTGAAATAGAGCGGGATCAGTTACTAGCTCAGCGTAATTTAACACAGTGTCATATCGCTGGGGCGTAAATGTATCTCCACTACTTGTCAGAAATTTACAACCGGATTTTCAGGAGATCGTTTTTGTGATTTTATGCCATCCTCTTCCATGCTACTCGAATTGACTAACGGATTCCGCAATTTAATCGCTTCATCTAATTTATTGTATTAATAGCTTTTGTCGTTAGAAAAGAAACGAATGCATTAAAGCCGATGTTAGTTTATTATTAGAGCGGGGAAATTCTATTACGGGCGATAATAGTTTTCCTAGTGAAAAAATCATTTATTCGGAGCTTAATACTATCTGAAAATTGATCGAATTTCACACATACATGATTAATGATTTTGTTAAATTGATTTCGGGGTTTGTTTTTTGTCGGAAGGAGGGACTATTGTTCTAAATTGGTGTAGGCAAAAATGCGGGGTAACTTTATCGAATTGCGTTATTTCTTTCGAGTGAAAACCTCGTGACATGTCTGAATGGCTATTTTGTGTGAGGGAATTTGCATTTTGGCCTGACTTGGCGATTTTACGCACGGTCGCTTTATTACTTTGGCCGAATTGAATATAAAATCTATGTAAGATGATAATTATTATTTTCGCTTTGATACACGATGCGTATTTGGGGAACGCTAACGCTCTGTATACTGATTCAATATATTTATTACACTAGGACGTAACCTATTTTTCATCGGGAACTCGAACAAAAAAAGGGATTCACCTATTTATTCCAGTAGAATAGATCTTTACCCTGTAAGAGGTTTCATGCAAAGTTTACAGAGAGGCGGGCGACGACCGGTACAGAAATGTGCACTCATGAGGAACACGATGAATGACGGAGACCGCTTACATCACAACTCCCGATCAGCTTGGGATCGATCTATATACTCTTCTAAGTTTTCTATCCTCCGGGGCCTTGTGCACTGAATTTTTCTATTGTTACTGTTTCAACTCTAACTCTAATTGATAACGGCGCTCCATTACAAAACTAACAACTGGATTAACACAAGTCACTACAAAGCTTTTACCGATCTGTAGATGCCCCAACCGACAAGCTTTCAAAACAAACGGCAAATTATGCAGCGAAATTATCCCGGCGCATCCACCAAAAGCGAATAAAAATAATAACATTTAAATAAAAGTGATCTTCAGTCTTACGGAAGTTTGAAGATCAAAAAATTTCATCTTGTCATCTCTTAAAAAGCCGAGCTGTTTAATTCAAAGCAAAGCAAACAGAAAATATCAGAAAAGTTTTCCACTTACCGTCATTAATTGGTCTCTAACCTGCATGAACGATGTTTTGTGTAAAAATGTATAGATACAAAGTAATAATTGCAATTGCCCGCAATTCTCGACTAAAATTAGCTTTAAATGGTCCCGATAAGGGCTCAAAGTTCAACCGTAATTTATGCTTAGAACGCAAAAAACTGAAATTAGATAAAGCGGGATATTTTGGCGGAATCAAAAATGATATTGTTTGGTCATTAATGAATGTCGTTGTGTACAATAATTATTATAATTAACTAAAAGATAATTGTCTTAACAGGCGTTAATTAAGCACTAAATTCTCGCGTTCATTAGGAGCGGAAACTGGTAAGATTATGTACTTTGAGACTTAATAAAGTTAATTACAGACAACAGTTTTTCGCTGCGTTATGATTATTTTATTGATTTGATATTTCGCTTTCAAATATGGCTTTAATTAAAACGAGACTATTGACAAACATCTCGTTGATTACTTAATACGAAGCTGTACTGGCGGAAACAAGAAAATATTATTTTATGCAATTAATACGGTCATTATGAAAACAAATGTTACTTTATTGACTAAATAAACAGAGCAAATAAAATGTCGACAACATTGTATATAATTTCGACCGTTAGGTTCTCCAAACATGTGCTGCAAATCATAATGTAAGCGTTTCGGTTACGTTTTAATTTATATTTAAATTACGCAAAAGCTCGATTCATCATTTCAAAGCAAAGATAGGGAAAAATCGAATCATAAAATAAAATACGACTATAAATTATTTTGTTTGCAATTTTTCTATAATGTTTCGTTTTCATTTTGTGCAACTGCATTTACAATATTTTATCAAAGCAAATACCGCATTTTATATTCCATTTCATTTTTCTTGTAATTTAATTTTTTATTTTTTGTGTGTTAAAGCGTTTTGTAATAATTGGATTTATTAATTTTGTATTGAGTGAACAAGCTTTGGTTGTTACCCACACAACGACACTCAAATAAACACGCGAATCGTGTGGCGGTTATGTGTAATTCAATAATTAATAATTTGTACAGTTATTATTGTTATTATAATTGAATATACAAACTGATTGTCAATACCGGTTCGAAGTTGAATAGAAATCAAATTCATTCACCGGTTAGCTCATCGCAGTGTGAATATAATTCAATTATAATTATATAAACCCCACCAAACAGATGTTATCAATAAAATTAAAGTTGCGCGAAATTGATGGGTAAGGATGGTATAGGCGCTGCTGTCATCGATAGGAGCTCCTGTCTTCTACTCTATGATATATCGTCCTTCTGTCTAATATTCTCAAGAACGGGGTAGGGCCTTTTCTGTTTTACACATGTCTTTACCCGGCCATAACTTATACAGTGACACGTCACGATCAAGTTGAAGTAAGCCGAAGGGGCGAAAAAAGCACGACTGCAAGTGCAAAACTTGTCAAATCGTCGAAAATTAATTGCTAATAAGAGAAAGGAGTTGTAGAATTCTTTAAAAAGCTTGAATCATAATGATTTAATTTCTTTTTTGCTTCCCTTAGTCGGGGAAATTATCGATCTTTTTATTGTAAGCTGATTGATAACACAGCTTTAAGCTTTTAATGGACCTTTTCACTTTCAAGTATTTCAAGACAACTTTTAGCTGATTTAAATCTTTTAAAAATTCCTTCGCCACTTGTTTTAAAGCGTATGTTTTAAACAAAACCTTAACTTTGATAAAACGTTTTTTTGAATAAAAGGATTATCAATCGGAATGAATTTTTTTCTACGAGTAATTGAAATTTGATCGCGGATGAAATATGTACGAAAAGTTTTTTATTCTCGATTTGCCGACTTGCCCCTACATCGCTCGCACGCACAGCCTGTCATAATAACTTTACACCCGCTTCTCTACCTTTAAACATTATTTATTTGAAACGTTCATGTTAGGGATTAGGGTAGTATTAAAGCAACTGTAATACGTCTTCCTTTCCTAAAGTGCGTACAAACTTCTAATTCTCATCGAACGATTGTTTTATATATAAATCCGAAGAAAATTGCTCTCTGATTTATTAATTTCACACTGATTACTACACTAGACACTTGAAGAAAATGCAGACCCCGGTATGCGGATATTTGCGAATATTTCAAAGAATTTAAATTCTTAATTTAGATTGTGTTCAAGAAACGATTAAACTAGTGAAACATTTAAGAATCTCGACCTCTTCTTTTCGTTTCCCGTTTTCTTACGCACGGTTTACTTGCTATTTAAACCGTTTTGTGACCGGTAACACTTCTCTCAACATTAAGTCGAGACAACTCTAATCTTCGAGAACAATTAAGTTATTACCAAATAACAAATAGTTTTTCGCCTAATAATATTAGTAATATTATTGTCATAAACGCGAGTGCGCCAATCGTTTTAATCGCCGATGAAGAAGCGAGTTGTGGTGGATTTTGGCTCTGACTTGAAAGAAAATTTGTGTAAAGCACACATCAATTACCGGCGTACGTACAATGCATCTAATACCGGGGCACGATTACAGAGTCACATTAGCAACGGTTCTATTATGTCTCGTACGGAATATTGTATTTTGCATGAGTAAACTGCGACGTGTTGTGGTTGCAACTCTCCGAGGAACGAAGTGACTTAGGGAAAATTAGATCTTGGCGACTTTCTCTCTGCTTACGTTGTTGTTCCACCTTTCCACTTCCTTTATTTCCGACAATTTCGTTCATATACTGCATACAGTTAGAACTGCAGATGAAGATAAATCGCAGCCGTGAAATTCATTAAGCTCGTATTTCGCGTACGTAATCAGAGGAACTTTAAACACATCGATTCCGAGCTGTCAGTAAGGATAAATAAAAGGATTGTAAATGGTTTATTTGTATTACAATCTGTCCAACATGGCGCCAATTACTTTTCTTTCATCAAAGTTTTTTGATGGCTTTTCTTCCAAACTCTTCCAATATTAAAACACCTAGTCTATTTTGCGCTATTTTCATGTATTACAACACTGACCGTACAATTTATTTATAAAGTGGCGGCTTCAACGCACGCCATTCCACCCCTGTGATAGCCCGAACGATAAGAATTTTTAATGAAAATCAAAATTCGCTTGATTAAATGTAATAACTAACACGATTTCAATCGAATACATGCGAACCTAACAAGCAAAAACCTCATGAAATTTAACAAACATCGAAATTCACGACTGAGCCTTTGGTCGTTCCGAAACGCTTACACTTGCAAATAACGGCAATTAAATCATTACTCGGACGTGCCATAAAAATGTAACCCTGTCCCTTCACTCCTCATTGCATTTAAAAATCTCTAATCGCCAGTCGGCCCAGTTATAACATTAAACTCGTTAGTTATTTAATTCTGTCAGCTGGTATTAAAATCAATTTGACGGGAGTTGGAGTTAGGTCCGGGCAATCTATCAATGTGAAGGCTATTGATTCATAAATACAATTCACGTGAATTCTCTTAATATCCCGACGGATCTCCAAACAATTAAGTCGGAGTGTGATTTGACGATTCGATTCTGGAAAAGTGGAACGGGTCCTCACATATGAGTGCGGAAGAAATCAGACTCGGGGGAGTTTTCGCTTTCGGTTCTAGTTAAGCCAAGGCCACGTTTGTCCACCCGGAACCGCACTATCGACGATGAAAAAGAATTTTTAAATTTCTAATGACAGAAATTGGCGTGTAAACAACGTTCTGAACAAATAAGGGTAGATAAGAATCGTGTGGGACTCGGTTAGTTCGAACCGTCAGAATGTTGAGTCGTTCTATTCAGGTCTAATCACCTCCCCTTTGGACCTATACGCTCAATTATCTAACAATTAGGCCCCCGAGGCGACCACCGTGTACTTACCAAAAATGGATTCCACATATGCTGCCATGTAAATTGCGAAAGTCGATACTTTAACAAGCTACTCAACCCTGTTCAAATTCACGGGAAAAAGCGCAAAAATGTAGCACACAAATCGTGGTATAAATATAATTATTTTCACGAAAATGTCGCGCTGCCCGGAATTAATATGAAATTTAATAAATGACACTACATTCAAATAAATAAAATCTCTCATCACATATATTTCAAATCTGGCTCAAACATGTTATATAGAAAACAGTTCATATTAACAATAGGTAATAATCCATCTTTTGGATATTTAAGCTGTCAAAAGCGCTGGATGGTTCTAAACGGCCAAATGCATGTGTGACAGGTGACAAATGGTTTAGAGAAAGTAATTTCAATAAATCGTGGAAGTGGGCAGTAGTTGATTAGTTGAAAAGTTCTGATTGAGGCCATTATTCGGGTTGAAAATCGGTGGATTTAAGTGTAAGAGTTGAGGTCTGGATGTGTTAACATTTTAATCAAATTGTAGGTTATCACATGGTTTAGTAGGTTTACGCATCTACGATATATGTAAAACAGTTTAACTGAATTTACATATTTTGCAAGGTAACAGCGTGCTCCTCTAGTATACTTTGTAGGAAAATACGCCATGTTTGCGACACTAAAACTAGACATTTCCGTCGGTCTCGTGAGCCGTGAACTAACGACATTCCAAGGTTATTAAGTTTTGGCCAGTAATTTGTTAGTGCACCATTCCAAATTAGCAAGTGTTAATCGAATTACGTGCAATAATTACATACACATTTCGGGAAATACATTCAGGTGTTTCAGCGAAATTAACGGCGTTTCGACTCATCGGGCCCACATAAACGAAAGAGAAACGGAATGTATACAAAGGCGAGCTGTATTTTCTTACGGATGTGATCCCGGTATTATTGTAGCAATGCAAGTAATTCTACGTAATCATCGATAAATTACGAATAATTTGTCTCTCGGCTTAATTCTCGGGATTAGTCGAAGAAGGATGCAACCGGGATACTGCCACTTATGGTAGATTCAAGTTTTGCATACGGAATGAGCGCACTATGTTAAATATGTTGCATAGTCCCAAAGCTGTCATAACAATGTATTTTAATATAACATGCATGTAAAGCCGAAAGCAGGAAACACGTGTTCTGAAGCTCACTCTATACATCCAACCCTCGAAGGACTACAACAAAATCCCCGTCTAATGAGCGCGTCCTAATGTGTATTATTCAGCGCGGCTAATTAAAAAACTAGAAAAAAGGCCGCAATTAACCCAATCGATCATTGCCCTAATACGTGCAATTGAGATTCTTGAGAGCTTATCGTTTCAGGAAATGTTAGGAATGAGTTGTAGGTGTCGGCAAGCGTCATAAATCGATTACAGTTACATTCCCGACAAACTGCAAGTGTCAGAGAAAAATGGTAGCGTGCAGGAATTACTGCGTCATTTCGACGCCCGAATCTAAGTAGGAAACTATGGCGCATCGTACGCAACACGTAACACAAATTAAACTTGAAGAACAGAACGAGGAAGACAATAAGTGCAACAAAAACATTGTGTAATCATGTAGCAAGTGTTGGCAGAGAATAAGCGCTTTCGTTACTTATAACACGCTCATCAGAATAGACACTGGAAAAGGTGAAGATGTTCTCTCTGGTAATCACGTGATTAACGGTTGTGAAGATAAAACAGTATTACAGTGCGAGTAAAAAGAATGGTAATTTCTGTATTATGCCTTGAAGGGAGTCGGTTATTTGTCTGCCTACATAAATTTAAGCGAAACTTTGAAATTAGCAAAACCGATAAATTGATGTCGTGCATCACCGTGATTAAATATCTAAACGGAACTTTTTACAGAAATAAACAAAATTATTCCAATGCTGCTCATTCTGTAAATTTTAATAGCTTTCTTTCATGTTAACAGTCAATGCGATTCCGTAACCGTACTCTATTTACAAATTCAATTTTAGATGCCTCGTTTCAATCTCATTATCAATATCATCTGTTGTATCTGTTTTATATTTTAAAAGTTTTTAGTTTGACTTAACCCTTGTTTAAAAATTTGTAATTATCCAACTCGATGATAAAGTTGTGCAATCACAAAGCCTAATTAAAGCTCGTAGGTTTTAAAAATAAAATATACTTCTAATAAATTAAAATAAGTTTGGTGAAGTTTCGAAAGCTCCATGTCGTACAAAAACGAATTTTCTTGAAAGGGAATGAAAAGTAATTTGTTTAGGTATCTCGACGAAAATTTAATAATAGTTTCATGCATAAATTACATTCACAAAGAGCTTTAAATCAATATTATATATTAACTAATTAATAACTTACGTTCTAATAGCGTAAATGTACAGGCATTGTTTTGCCATTATACTAATGCACCGTTGATATTGCTTTAAATAAATATTTACCAATTTAACTAATTGCCGACATATATCGAGTTTTCTAGTTCCGATTTTTCACCGCATCCATAAAAAAAGAACTCCAATTGATACGATAAAACGCTTTCAATTGAAATCAGCACGTTATCGCGGAATTAAGTTGAAAAGGGGGCGATAAGAATCAATTAAAAAGTAATTTCTTGGTTAAAGATATAAAGCGCGAAACGGCTAAAACGACTCGCTGTAATTTCTATAGGATAACACATTCCATCAAAATAGCTGCAACGCTTGCCAGTGTCGTTAACTTCTCATAATTCACTTGACAACCAAATCATCACTTAATGTGGCTCGTAATACACCCAACAGAAACGGTTTTTGGGTTTTGGTATCGGCTGTTTGGTCAGAAGGCAACCCTCAAACGTAAGGGTTCACTTACCTCCTTGCACCCAAATTACCGACATTAGGTCCGAGGTCACGTGTAATTTTCATTCGGTTGTCTCCGTTCGATTAAGTTAACGAATGATTTACGATGTCTATCATTCGGGTACTTGAAACTAAGGAAATTATCCCGTTTCTAAAAATGCTTTGCCGTATCAGGCTTTCAAATCTTCAACAATTTCCCCATTCACCTGGGACCGGGGATCCTGCCACATACTCCATTTCACAAGCGTTTATCTAGCAAATAATTGTTGTTACCAGTATTGATTGCAGATTATAATACTTAAAGAGCTGGTCGTTTGGAGCCGTTAAAATGAATCGTGTAATGGCAGTAGGTCCGTTTTGGAAATATGTGACATAATTACAAAAGCGGTCCATTTTGCATGAAAATTTGTGACTGTTCATAAAAACGAGTTCGTTGGGAAATGATGTAGATGACTTATTGTTCTGTGCTTGGGTGACTAATGTGTAGTGTTTTGGTTACGTTATACTTATTTACATTTTGTGTGTTTTCTGTTCCTTTGAGAGAATGCGAGATATATTCCCGGTGACGTTTAAATGACGTTTCAAGACATTCCAAGACTCGAGTCTCGATTAATATTTTTTATGATGGGTAACAAACTTCAACATCAGTTTTTACGGTAGAACTGTTTTAGAAAAACAAGGTCTCGCCTAAATAAATGCGAATCTCTCGACTAGGAAATTTTATTTGGATCGTTCGTTAGGGGTGATTTTTTGTTCGGCCTTGTGACGTGCAATCGTAATGTTAATACTTTGAATATAGGCGTACTGAAAAATATAAAGCCATAAACATAGGCAATAAAGGATATAACCCATTCGGGATATGGCTCGCTTCCCGGGAAATTTGTCGGTTCTGCAGGTGGTCTCGGCGAATTTCGGTCGCACTTTACGGGGTCAGTCATTCCTGAAAGCACTGAAACTTACGGTTGATAAATATTTGTTCATGCATAGATTTGTGGCCTCTTTCCTAGCGAAATGAAAAATGCAAAAACCAAAGTGAAACGTCCTGTTTTGTAAATTTATTGAAACTCGCCGAAATTTAAATTCACCGAGTTGTGACTGTAATGATGCGTTTTATTACTTTCCAATGTTTACCAATCTTCTAATAGCGAAGTTATTTTAAAGTTAATATCAGATATGGGCTAGAAAATATATCCTATTGAATGATATGTTATAAATATTCCAATGAAGTGCCTCACATTTCATTCCCGAGCACCCAAACATACCTTCAGAAACACCTGAGCTTAAAATGATTGCTTAAAGCACAAACATAGTTTTAAAATATACTTAACTAACACTTATTCTAGCGATCCTTTCTGAAATTTATATACTTCGTTTTCTATAAGACTCGAACACTATACTTAATTCGTATAAATTTCCAAAGGCAAGACAAAGAAATATTAGCCCAATAAAAGCGGCTATTGTTGCGAAACCCGCACTGGATTTGTTTCTTTACAGAGTGGACATAGCTGTTAATCTATTTAAAGCGCACTCATACTGTGTTATTGTCCCAGAGAATCTATAGGCACTCATTTAATTTTCACCAATACTTCCAACCCTAAATAACTTAATTGTTTGATCTGCAAAGGGCAACGACATTGAAACTAACGAACCGTGCGACAAGCAGGTACACAAATACACGTTTTTCGACGGCCTCATCAGAAAATATCGCTTTCCCCCCTCCAAATATCCCATTAAAGTGTGCTATTTCCCTTTACAGAGTAATAGGCAAAAATTGAGTAAAACTATTAAGATCTTTAGAACATTTTATTAGAAATAAATGCTTATTAATGTACAATTATTAAGATCTTTTTATTTCGCCCATACCTTTTGAATGTCAAAATTGTCGGGAGAGAATAGATGTCTTTCCACCCTTGTTATACAAATAGCTATTTTGGCTAATTGCTTAACTGACCAGTAGAAAAATGTAACAGGATGGGTCCTAGAGGAGAGCCTTGAGGATCGTTATTGATTTGAGTGATCACGTGGTGCTTCCATATGTATTGTGATTGGTCTTTAGGGAGCTTGAATAAATATTGATGTAAACTGTAGAATCTGGTATAAATTTGCATCAATACAGGACACAGTTTTGTCGAAAAGAGACCTAATAAATTTGTGCTATCATAGAACATTCAAGTTTTATGAGAACGGGGTTAAAATTTCGTGCCGCCAGCAGAAAAGTTTAAAAGCACCCGATATAGCATGTGTTTTAGATATAAAGAATAGATATTTCAACATAAATGCACTTCAAAAATCGCTTTCCGTTCACATAAGTTATGGGGACCTCGCAAAGAAACTCTTGCACTAAAACGTCGCGACCAATCTATTCGGAATAATAGGGATTTCAAGCGAATTAGCTTCTGATCTTTCAATATTTAGGAACATTCCCAAAAAGAATAAATTTTCGTATAAAAATATCGGCCTAAAATGATATTTCATAATGTCCCAATGAAAAAATCGAACATAAAACTCAACTTAAGAGAGGAAACGCTCGTATTCGCTTAATATACGTTTATGTGCAGACGGGCAAATATCTGCTAGCTCTCGACTCTTCATATCCACTTTTTTAACTCGAAATTCACATTGATGATCAATTATGGACACCACCGCCGGCTTATTAAAAATTCTTACCAATCAACAAAGCTCATATTAACTCGCAAAATTTATGGCACAAAAGGATAGCTTCAAAACAAACATTTTTATTTCAGCAAGTCTCGCTCGCGGTTGGGATCAAAAGACGCTCCAGAATACTTAACGATTTAAAGACTTGTATTTGCATTAATAAAAACACAATATTTAAATTATGTGTTAAGGTTCGGCTCGCATGCTTGAATATGCAATTAGAATTTATGAACACCTCGCCGAATAAAACGTGATTTAGCACTATTTGGCTAATCAAATCGAATTCTTAAGCGTATAATAAGGAAGATAGCAACTTTCTGGTAATTTAATTCCCGTCCCGTATGAGCCATGATGCTAAAATTGGTGGAGGCGCTGGGAAAAATGCCGAAGAGATTTCGTATAAAATTGAAAGTCTTGCAAGTGATTAACTAGTATTTTTGTCGTGCCGTTCGCTATCGACCGGCGTGAATCCAGCGTTGAGTTAAAAATGAAGAGATAAGTCAAAGGATAATTACATAGACGGAGATTAGTGTCGTTTTTATGGTCAGATGTGGAAAATTCTGCAGCCAAGTGTGGAAAGTATTTACTCTCGAATAAACAGAGCTTAGGAGGGATAGGCCTTTCGACGCTCTCGTGTACTCAAGAGCTCTTCAAAGTGCCGCATGATGCTGGTACCAGTTGTCGCTTTAAGAGCATACCGTATGCTGAACACGACTACATGTTCAGGATATCTCGCTACTTTGCACTGGTGCAACTGGGGTCAACCTATTTTCTAGAGACGTGCTTATAGTCTATGACTTAATTATTTCGCAAATGAGCGGAAATTGCTTGTTTGCCGATTCGTTCTTTCGTGACGCATTAATGCATCACACCGCCAGGTGCCTTCAAATAAAATTGTTTTCTTGGTGTTGGAGGTACTGCTTGGCTCACCTGTGGAGGGCGGTTGGATTCTTTTCTGTGACAGCCAGATACATTGGGTAATAAAGCAGCGTATAGTGAATTTTAACGGTATAATTATCTAGTTTAATATCGAAAGTTTATGATGTTATAACGTCAAAGCCGAGTTTTGGAATTTGTGGCTTCAATTATTATTTTCACGACCGTTCGACTAAACTAGAAATTTGTATAAACACCTTTGCTGAGGAGTGATGAAGTTAAGTGTTCTCTTTGTGAAGATTGATGAAGTTAGGTGTAACCCGCGGTGTTAAGTTCGACGTGTTGATAGACCAGTTGCATCGAAATATTTCAGTTATGATAAATTGAATTTGTAACAGAAGCCGCTTTTTACGAATCAAAAAGATAAAGTTGGATTGTGAGTCAGACCATTAGGAAATTTCTTGCAATTATGTGTAGTTGGTGTATTACTTTTTGTTTCAACAAATGTTTAACTTTATTTGTACTGAGGCAAAATCATTAAGGTCGTTTCCGCGTCCGTGAGTTTCTATTTAGTGGCATATTGCCTAAGCGGAAGCCGCATCTTTGCTGGTGAACTGTTTCTTTATTGAAGTAAATAACCGAAAATACGTCTTACAAATGTAATAAACGTATTTTTGTTAACTTTTAACATTCGGGAGAAATTTTTCTTTTTGTGGCGCTCCTGAATTCCCATTATTCACGAGGAAGATACGTCAATATTTAGGGATCCATATTTCCTGATCTAAGCAAGAGAAAGTCGCCTATTGAATACACAAACACATGTGATACCAACCCTTGCGTTTATTCAACACCGATCTTTTATTCCCATTTTAATAGTGATATGACTATTAAAAAAATCGTACTTGGCGCAATTCTCTGTCGAATTACTGTCACTGAAATATTTGTAAATTCAAACATGGAGTGCTATTTAATAAATTAAATTTTTTCTCTTAGTATCGATTTCATTAAAAATACATGCCTTCTAGACTAACTTGCAATGCAATATTTTAAATGGTGTAGTATGACAGCAGTGACATAAATCATTTGTTCGAAGAAACATTCCCGAAGTACATTTTCTGTTTGTAATGAGACATGAAAAGAAAAATAGTCAACCCGGCAGTCGCAATCAGCGTTAAGTAACCAAATCTGCGAGTGAACTAAAAATTGTTTTGAGAGTAAAGTGGGGTGACAATTGGGGTTTTTGTGTTGGTTGTGACTTAGTGAGGAGCGCGTTATTAATTTGGGCATAATTAAGACTAATGTATTTAGGGAAGTTTATTATTTATGTGAATCGCTAGTCGGGCCGTGCGGCTGGTATATGTAATATAGCACTTTAGATTATGTCAGTTGAAACATTTGTTCTGAATAAAGTGTACACTGGGCCGATGTGATAGCGGTTCGCCAGCATACATTTGTCGCCACTAACAACGATTACTTCATACGCGAAATTATGATACCTAAGAAGTTCGCCTACTAATTGCCTAATAATTCATACTTTCTTCAAGTCCTCGTCTGGCGAAATTAATGGTCGAAAGTTTAGCCTCGAACGAAATTAACCAGGCACCAGTGAAAAAATAATGAAACACAGTATAGGCTTAATAAAATTTGTTTTGTATCAGCCAATAAATAAATTATTACGCCGGGGATTTTCGTCCTGACCGAGTCCTAATGTAAATAGCCATATACCCAGCTCGATTGTTTGTTTTTCTTTTCCTCTCAAATAATTTCAATTTTGATTTATTTAGAATGTGGATTCAACTCACTCTTGTATCTCAATTTGTTTGGTAGTCACTTATGTGTGTAAACAACATGTGTCTCATAAGCCCTAACCCTTATTCATATCCATGATCTGCGGGTTGGCACAGCTTATTATCAATTCCGAGACATTACAGTACAGATCATCCTACACTAATAATTTTGTAAACACTCTCGTATATTGTCATCACTCTATGATTAGCCTCGATTAATTATCCTAAGGACGACAAACATAAAACAGATCAAAAATACGACTCCGCTTTATTACAACGTTAAATTAATTTAATTACACATTCATTAATTATATTAATAACAAGGAAATCCCTCTGATAACCTCCAAAAACGTAAATATTAATTATTACATCCAAACGCAGTAGACTTATTATTGAACGGTTTCATATTAATTAAATTAAATTTATTACAACCGTGTAACAGAGAATTTATTAGGCAAATTCTCAATTTTTCATCATGCGAGCGATTTTGCCAAAAACGCTAAATGCCGGGTTTTCTTGGCCATTTCATTTGAATCAGAATGTACCTACAGTTACACCAACGCCTGAATTATTCCCAATCTTCTTATATTCCCAACAAAACGCTGCCTTAAAAAAATTCATCCAAAATGTTTCCCATTATCCCACTCCTTTTTGTTTGTTAAAGCGCTTCGCTTTGCCACTATAAGCCGAAATATTTTACCCTAAAAATTTAATTACCGAAAAATAATCACGGCTTATAGATTTTCCCTTGTTTTCCAAATGTAATCTTTTAAGACTTGGAACGAATTTAACCGCTGAAAATACTTAATCCTCTTTATAAGGACAAACAAAAAATCGAACTTGCTAAAAATTTTATAGACGGAAAGAAACGTAAAAAACATCGATTATTTCTTGGAATGGAATTAATCGCGACCAATCCATAATTAATTAGATAAATTCCCGTCCCTTTCTCCACGCCATTTTCCATTCGAATTTAATTAAAGCGGCTATTTTTCAAGCAGTCACAAGAAAAAATGATGCTTATTTACTTTTTTGGGGATAAAAGGACAAACCATCACGATTGGTGTGACTTAAAAGCTTTTGTGGTAAGTTTCAACTTTGCAGTGGTTTGTCCAATTCTCCCTAAAATCCAACACAGCAGCGCGTCTCGAGTCGCGAAACTGAAATCCATCTTTATTCCATCAGAAGTTTCGAATAATAAAAAACGATACAATTCGAAATAAATTAGTGACGATTCTGCGGACCTGCAGCGTAAGTATTTAAAACACTGCAGGAAGGCGGTAAAAAAATCATAAAGCTTTTTAAATAATTTATGTTGATTAGGGCTGGCAAGGGACGTACTCAAACACGAAATGGGTTCTGTTGGCTCAACTTTCCGAGACTTCACGGTGAGTTGTCTCAAGGTTACTCGACCACTGCGGATTTTTTCATTCATACGTCTTGTGGCACATCAGAAATAAATTTAGCTGATTTAATTGTATGGCGTATTATGTTGTTCGTTTTATGTATGAATATGAAGTGTGAAGATTGGTGGTTGAATAGTGTGTTATTGGAAATAAAGGTTTATTTAGTTGTGATGGGATTTAACCGCGCTGTTGTCGATTGCATATTTGCTGTTAAATTTAGTGTTAAAAAGTTGCGGCTTCATTAAAATGTTGCATTTCTCCTGATTGCCATATTTTAAGCGGATTTTAGCAAGTTGATTGTGACATACGTTAAATAGAGCCGTATGTGTGCGGTAAGCAAACCAGTACGGTTGCATTCATGTATCTGACAGCTGCTTTAGTAATACACCCATTGTCGCAAAATAATCATGACATTAACATAGAACTAGCGTTGATTATGCGCGATAATATGTTGGATATAATAGTTTTCAAATTAACAAAGACTAATTGTTAATTATTTTGCGTCCCGGTAAACATTTCTGCGACACCCTTATAATGATTGCGTGTATATTTAATAAATTTGTGGTGCGAGGGTTGTAAATTTTTTAAATGTAAATAAACGGTTTTTATTAAAGGGCGTCGTTTGTTTGTTGTTAAAATAAGCTTAAATATTTATGCATTTCGCAATTAACTGCATTACACGTGCAAGAAAGTGCCAGCCTGAAGAGAGAAACAACTAATAAAATGTATTGTACACTAGGGAAATTAATATCAAGTGTCTTAATCCCAACCTTCTGTGTTGCAAACGGCCGCGTTATTTTTCACAGACTGTGACCTAGTATTATAGCGTAAGTAACGGCCCAAGACAAACTCTTGTTAGATACTCCACCGCCAGAAAGCGTCGCATTTTCCCACCAACCGAACTTGTGTTAATTCTTTATCTCAATTTACAAGTAATTTACACACAAGCTTACTTTAAATAAAGCATTTTCCTAAACAGACACGAACAATTCAATTAAATAACTCCCCAGCAATATCTTTAATCCGTCAAAATATTAGAGATAATATTCGTAAAGGAAACGCCGCGCCAGTATTTCTCTTTAGTAGAGTAGGTCGTAAAGGATAATTGTGTTTAAACCCTTAACGAAAAGCAGACAATTTAAAAAACCGCGGCATCTTCAATCAACACAATATGGAGCTTGCACTATAAAAGGCCCTGCACTCCGGAAAGCAGCTTTTTACTACCATCCAGCCCGCCCTAAAATTCTAACTCGTTTAAATTGCTGCCGTTTAGTATAAACACAAACGCCCCACTAAGGCCATTTTTCTAACATAATACAAGCGCGTAATTAACACTACGATGTTTATCAGAAACTTTCGCATCAACTGATCAACTCCGGAACAGTTTAATTAAGCTTGATCATAAAATTTTTACTTCCAAAGCGACATCTTCGTCCCTTCTAACAGATCCAATCCATTACGATCGATTTTCTCGTAAAACCAATAATTTTCATGCTAAACAACTGGTTCTTTAATTTTTACTCGTGATATCAAACCGAGATTTGTGCAGCAGGTGTTCGCATAAAAACTTCCTTCTGGAGAAAGGTGTAACGTCATCTTAGTGTCAAGAGGTTTTAATTCACTGGAAGAAAAAATCGACGCCTTGAGACTCCCTTTTCCAAATTGTAATATTCCAAACACGTTGCGATTTCAAGAACATCAATCTTTCTAGCCCATATAAAGTCAAACTGTCATAAAAACACACTTGTGTTTGATAACACACGATTTCTCAAACAAATAAGAACAGAACCGAAATTGCCAACCGCAAAGGAATCAATGCGTTGAAATAATAAGAGAAGTAAACCGGCGCCTCCGCCAAAAAAGCGGCTCTGTTTTCTAAAAGCTTCGAAACTAATTAAACAATGCAGAGTGTCTGCAATGGTCGCAAAAAATGAAATTACTCGGATAATTCCGCTAAGTCGCATAATCAGCCGTTTAGAAACGAATAAAGTGTCTCTTGTTTTCAAGTATAGCTCTCTTACCTCTCCGGCGCACGGTTTATTGCATTATCAATACGTACCTAAAGCACGTTCTCTCACAAACTCCGAAAGTTCGCACGACTGATGACTATTTAATAGGTCTTGAAACTATTCCAAATGTTTTCGATAGGTCCGAGGTCAGGCAGGTTAAGGGTGTAACGATTCTTCGGATCCCTAGTCGCTCTTAAAAATGATAAACTTTCAACTTTAAACTAGTTTTATCAATTTTAAAAACCGGCCGAGTATTGATTAGATTGATCCCAGTTTGATGAGCCCCGTACTCTATCTTTAGCCTTCTAATTTTAAAGTAAAGGGTCTTCAAAACCCATCACAAAAAAGCTGATGTCACATTATCCGCTCAGTTATAGATTCTGAATGAGTTGTCTTATAAATTGATGTTACGGATTACTGATTTAACAGCTAATTTTAAAAGGAATTTTTGAGAGCGTATTTTCGCAAAAGTCGCTTTATATCCTCGACTTATTAGAAAGGAACAACAAGGGTGTCGTGAGACCTTTGTCCGTTGTAATATAACTTCTGATTCGATGTCCAATTTTTCTTATCTTTGATGATCAATAGTGCTAATGCTCTCCCAGATATTAGAGATCAAATTTTGTGATAGGCCTGCGAATGGAGTAAAACAGATACACGATCGGGCTAAATTAAGATACACAAGCTGATTCAGCCACTTTTTAACCAATCCAGGTTTCAATTTAGCGCATTTGGCGCAAATTTGGACACTTTCATGCATAAATTACAGCGATATATCTGGGCCAGCTTGTCTAAGACATGGTTGAAACAAATTAGAAATAAATGCTGTGTGTAATTGTAAACAGATTATTTGTTTCCGAATGTAAGTGAAAAATTCGGTGTAATCCTTGTGGTCCGGTTATTCTCGAGAGTTTTATTCTGAGATGTGTCAAGAGCAAAATTCATGCGGCAGATGTTTGGGATTTGTTAGGTTTTCAAGTTTAATAAGATAAAAAAACGGCTTGTTAACAGTGTCGCATTTTATTGATGGTTGCTAATAATGGTATAATTGATGTTTGATGTTGATTGTTGACAGGTTCTGTGGCTTTCATAATTCATGCGAATAATGCAAACGATATTGGCTGATAAATAAATAAAGACGTCATTACTGGGCAATAAATTAAATATGAATATGGGGCTAAGTCAAATCATTCATCGCCTCATCCATTCAAGCTTCGAGTGGGGATAATAAAGTATTATGTAAACTCCCATGACACATAAAAAATTGTAGATATATAAATGTCTTTCCTGAACTACATACGTTGGAAATGTGCGAATCGTGACCGAAATGCATGATGAATCCTTGCTGAATTTGACACCTGCGACCAGATCAATCTCCCGACTTGTGTTACTATTACATAGGCTAGGTTCTGCGTTGGAATGCATCACCATCACCGACTTATGATGGATGCAGCCCCGGTACTAGCTACATATCGTTCGTTTTGTTTTCCTACCACGATAACTCAAATATGGGTTAGTTATTATTAATGGCTTTCACCAGGCTAGATCAGCAAATTGCTTTGAGGAACCCCATCAAAACATTCACTTCTATAAAACAAACGCACAATTGCAATTGTGAAACTCTAAATAACAAATCAGCTAGAACAAATTCAAACTTTTAATACTCCGATAGTTAGGAGTTTGAAACTTCGCAAGTGTAAACTAACCAATTGTTAAGCAAAGCTTGCAAGAAAAAAATAACAAAAGTAGCTTTCTAATTATCCGAATGCAAGATTTCGCTTTCTGTGAGTATTTGCCGATTTGAGCGTTGTTTCCTCATAATCAGCTATTTATAGTCAAGGGCCGTGTTCTTGTTCTTCCAATGCAGTTACCTCCTCTTATTCTATAACAATATGTTTCTAGAGCACGTCTTATAAAAACTGCGTCAGGAGTCGACGGATAATCATTAAATGCATGTTTAAAATTCAACATTTCTCAAAGGATTTAACCTCCGAACTGTAGAGCCATGATTGACATTTACGATTTTCACAATGCAATTTAAACTTTCCTTCTGAAAAATTGTTTTATTTATTCGGCTCAGTAGCAAGCGCTGTGGAATCATTAATGTGTTGCGGTGTGTCAAGCGTTGTTTTGTTATGAATTATTATGAGTTTGTTGCACTTTTAATGCACAATATTTGCAAGCGCGTTTTATTCAAGCAATTTTAAAGCTCGGAGGACTTTAGCCAATATTTCAAGAGCGCACACAAACCCAACATTATAATTAGTGATAGTGCCTACAGCAATAATCGTGAGACCCATTGTCAGAAACTCACGCGACCTGTTAATTCGCTGATAAGTATCGAGGAAACACGAATCTCAACACTTTCAAGCCCCGACGTCAAGTCGTTATTAACAATATTTTATCACTCGGAATGAATTTTGCTGAAAAATTGGTAAATAATGTTGCTTTGTTGGGTTTATATGGAACAAAAATAGAGCAAAGTTGGGTTTCTGTTCTGACAGCTCCATTACGAAGCAACGATATCAAATAATTTGTTTTTAATTTTTGTTTTAATTTGCTTTTGCAACAATTTCCGTCGTCGGTGAATGATCAATACATGATCGTTCCGATTTGTCTGCTCCATTACTTCGAGTTTCAATTTTGTTGAGTCGGTTAAGATTGGGTGAATAAAATGGTGGTTAAGTTTATAAAATGCATGAAGAAGGAATATTTATATGAGTGTGCAAGACTGGATATAAAATGTTGATCAACGATAGTGGATTTTATTAGAATTTTATGTGGTGTACGAATTCGTGTGTGAAATATTTAAAAGAGGGAAAAAATAAAGAAATGTGGCGGAATAATCTTCGGTGTTTGGTGATAGGGTGAATATTTCGGTGGCGTAAATAGAGTCGTTAAAAAGAGTCGTTGTGTTTATTGAGTTTTATGTAAAATTTGGTAGAATGATGTGTGAACATGCGTCGGCGGGGTTTAGTCGTGTATTTGTGGTGTAAGGGTTGGAGTGTTATTAAAAGTAATTGTATTAACAATATCAACAAGGGCGGTCTGGAGAGTACCGAGCAGATTACGACGGTTACGACGCAACGAATAATGAACCAGTAGGAATAATAATCTCCACATTAATTATATCTGAACTGTTGACCAACGGTATTAAAATGGAATATAACCGGATAATAAACTAATCTGTTTACTTAATATCGCACGGTGTTAAGTCGCTAGATGTGACCACAACTAGTGCATGTCCTAATACACGAAACTGTTCAAATGCTTGATAGTATTGGGGGCGGTTCTATTTCTCACTCTCTACTTTTCCGGTTCAGCTTGTCATTACGAATTCCACACCCCCACTGCATCAAGCGGTCGTCAAACACTGGGCCCCATTGCTCTACCAAATCCCACCAGATTTAAATAATAAATTATTTTCAACCCACTCTATCCCGAAACCAGTTAAACTACACACTTTACAAAAACAAAAAATGCCTTCCTTGCTTGTTTTTGATTTTGTATTGACACTTTCCCGTTAAGTACAAAAATCAAACAATGAAAATTCAGATGTAGATTTCAAGATGTAGGAGTATGTTTTAAAAATGGCTGGAAATAATTTTTGAACAAGCGTGGTACACTGAAACAACCTTTGTGGTTTAGGTGAAAGAACCATTGATGTTTAAAGTGTTTCCATAGAAAATAGATAAGGTAGTTACGATTTTACGCATTTTTCTTATATTACTATAGACCAGATTTTTAGGATGTTACAACTTTATTTAGGTGTCAAAAAAGGTTGTAAAAAACAGACAGTAGGAATTAAAATCTGGTAATTTAGGATAAATTTTTTATTAATTTTTTAATGTAATAAATTCCATTACAAAAAACAAATAAAACGAAATTCGTTTATGGAAAACTTAAAATTCTTTACTGCCCAAAGAAAAAAGCTATACCTGAAGAAGTTAATTAATTGTTGAACCTAAATATTGTTCTAAATTTGCTGTTGTAAAATTAGTTAATTTTTCAGGCATCTCTATATTAGAAATATTTTTTTTATTTTTATTTTATTATTTTTAATAGATTTTTATATCCAGATTTTTTTTGTATAGTTTGTCACTATCTATTTTGTCCACAACTCCTGGAGTACTTACTTTTTACAAAAATTTACACTTTATTAACGAATTCAATAGCTTCAAACAAGTGACTACTATTTCTAATTATTTTGTTATGCTATTAACTAAAATTTCAAAGTGAGAAACTAAATCATTTTTCAAAGTGGGTTGACTAAAATAATGCTGTGCAAGGGTCGTGAATCTTCAGAATTAAAAAGAGTGCAACCTTAAAAAATAATTTAATATAACAACAAGACCAACTACGAAGTTACGAAGTAGAAAAATTAAAAGTTTAAAAACTAACAATATAACTTTAACGCTGAGAAACTAAAAAGCTGAAACACAAAGATATTAAAAAATATTGAGATTCAAATTCTAAAAAACTAATAAGCTACTGAAAAACTGAAAAAACTCTTATAACTGAATAAAAGGAACACTAATAATTTGAAAAATTACATTCTGAATAAAAAACCAGTATACACTAAAAGACTGAAAAGCTAAAACTTAAAAACTGAACTACAAAAAAAACCTAAAAAAACAGTAAGATTAAAGTTCTGTAGAACTAAGTGACTAACAGAGTAATTAGTATATTACATAACGAGTGTGGAAAGTGAGCGATAGCGTGCAGGTGAGAATCTTGACGGACGAGGCGCCAGCCGAGTGCGGAAAGCTCACGAGCAACGATAGACACTTTTTGTACACTATTTTTCCTACGACACTGAGAAAAGCCATTTATTGAAAAAAGACTTCGATGAACCGCATTTAAAATTTTATCTGCAATTTGCATTGTATTGGAAACTGATTCATGATTCATCAGTATATTCTTCGCGACAGCAGTAGATTTTCATCCACCGTGGCTTAAGCGTGTGTAATTTCGGCTGACCGCCGAAAACAGCGTCCTGTGTATTAAAGTTCTAGATTTTTAAAGTTTAAATAAATGGCTATTAACAAATAGCCATTTATTTAAACTTTAAAAATCCTTAAACATAAGGAAGCTGCAAAGTTTCTTACGTTTGTTCACATCTACCAGTTGTCTTGCTTCGGAGCTCTCCTTGCAGATAAACAGAATAGCAACATACTTGATAAAAGCAAACAATTACGTTAGAACCGTGCGTTATAATAACGCACAGGTTTTTGAGAGATGAATGAAATTGTCAACATTCGGGCCTACTAAATTGTGTGAAATTGACAACTTTCGAATAGTCTCGTAGGAAAAAATTAAAACACTATATAGAACTGCAAAATAAGGACATTAAGAAAGTAAAAAACTGAATGTATTGATGTGTAATGTATTGTTTTTAAACTAAATACTAATAACAAAAATTTAATAAATATCCTATTTTGAATTAGGAAGGTTAAATACAACTTTAGGATGTTTAAAACACAACAAGTCAACTTAGGAATTTAGGAAAAATAAAAAGGGTGTTAAATATTTACATTTTTAACGAAACAAATTTATTTCGAGTTTCAAAAAAGCCCTTAAAAATTACTCCATTATGACACGTGCGTGCGACAAAATGCATCTTATAAAACTCGTATCATAATATACTATTATTTTATTTTTTTTTATTATGTGTTCTTCGTTATACTTTCTTACTGGTAGTAATAAGTAGAGATTGGATCTTAGGAAACTTCCCTAACCCGTAATTTTTAAGGGCTTTTTTGAAACTCGAAATAAATTTGTTTCGTTAAAAATGTAAATATTTAACACCCTTTTTATTTTTCCTAAATTCCTAAGTTGACTTGTTGTGTTTTAAACATCCTAAAGTTGTATTTAAAAATTACGGGTTAGGGAAGTTTCCTAAGATCCAATCTCTACTTGTTACTACCAGTAAGAAAGTATAACGAAGAACACATAATAAAAAAAAAAAAAAATAATAGTATATTATGATACGAGTTTTATAAGATGCATTTTGTCGCACGCACGGAATTGTGGCACGACGAGCGCAGCGAGGAGTGTCATAATGGAGTAAGTGCGACAAAATGCCTTATAAACGAGATGTCATACACTATTTTTTCTACTTTGCACCTTTTTTGACAAAAAAATTCAATTTCGAAATTTAGGGAATTTTGTGGCAGTTGACAGCATTTGCGTGGGTCATGAAATTAAATTAATAATGTGGATCGTCATTAGTTTATTCGTAAAATGTATTCTGAAAGTGTCCAAGACGTTTTGCAATGTATCTACCCCTCAACGAATACGGGCTATTGTAGCAAATACGCGGAATTTGAAAATTGGCCTAAGGAGAATGGGATCTCAAATTACTTACTTGCACTGGCTTTTGAAGTCATGTTTGTACACTACTTGAAAGGTGTTCGAAGGGACTAAGTATCAGGGTTGGTACAAAAGCCTCTAAAGGTTCGAAATTGATTCATTTGATTAAATTATCACTTGAAACAGGTGCCGATTGACACTGACAGTTCTCTCAGATAATTGTCAAAAAACTAGATTGCCATCATTTTCCAACTAAATTTCCCTGGTTTTTAGTGTAATTGTTATAGCACTCCGTTGGATATTACGAAACCCAAATGGCGTATCGTAATGACCTCAGTACGAAACAAAAGTAGAAAAAAATAAATATAATTTATTTTTTTATAAAATACTATTACAATTGTTTAAATGATCAACAAAAGTTTTACATTACAGTAATAGACTCCCTTTTCAATTTTATGTAAATGAAAAAGTTCCAATTACAATTTTCTATTTTCAACTTTGTTTACATTTCCTTCATTTTGTAATATTACTACATCTTGTTCATTACATAAATGGTCGGAACCGTCCCTGTTTTTAAAATGTATGTAATTAATTGTTAGTAAATATACGTGAAACGTTTTATTATTGTCATAACTTTTCCCATAAATTAGATATTTGTTAGGTTTAGGCTGAAGATGTCGTTAAACGACGAAACATGTACCCTCAATGCTCAATAACCAACTAAATCATTGTTTATGGAGAAGTAGACCTTGAACTTCATTTATTCATCAAATATATATCTTGCACTTTGGGAATGGATTGAATTCAGTCAAAATACTGTTAATATTTACTTTATTTCAAATAGACTGACAAACCGTTGAAAATCTGGAGTTTGGTTCGTCTATAATTTTATTGGTGGTCCATTATAAGGGCCAATGACTAATATTTCACTGCAAGTTCTCTGAAATCAAACTGGTTTCTCGAGCGGTTTCTCAATTTTTATTGGCCGTAAGCCGTGTTTAAGGGACAAAAAAAAGTAGTGTGAATTGTAGCTATCTCCGCCCACATTGCAAAAATAATTACAAAATGGTGAGAAAAATAGTTGAATTGGCTCTGCCAATTGCACTTAAAAAACATTCCTAATAAAATTCGCATATTTTTACTCTATAAAAATTGTTGAAAATCTAGACTTTTGTTCGTCTTGAAAATGATTTTACCTACGTTTTTAATTGATTTGTACATTATAAGGAACCATGACAACCATTTACATTTCAATGTCCTGTAAAAACAAACAAGTTTTATTGACCACAAACCGAGAGAAAACAGATATGTGCCTCAACTTTGCAAAAATGATTACAAAATTAATAAAAAATGCTTTAAATACTGATATTTTATAAAAAATAAAATATTAGAAATTGTTTCAATTGAAATTTATTTCTTCTGCCCTTTTAAAACGTTCGTCCTGAAACTTGTGTAAGGACATGATAAAAATGAACGTACTTGTTTGTTTATTTTGTGTTGAAATAAATTTTTAATTCATTATCGATAACAATTAGATTTAAAGCACAAATTATATTTAAAAATTAATCAATACGCCTAAAAGTAAGGGCGATCGAGACAAATGGGTTTCAACACTAGATTCTCCAGCTAAAGATCAATGGAGATCATCTGCTTCTGACCTTTTCGCATAACGAAAAAGTGCCAAACAGCTACGAAAAAACATCAAAATTTCGGTTGAAATTTTCTCAAAACTCCTACAATAAAAATTAAGACGGGTTTTAAATTTACAGTCAACACAATATTTTTAAAACCACACTTTTAAAAACAAGTTAACAGTTTTTGATGAAAAAAATACTGTGATTATTTATTTGCTTAGGGTTTTCTCCTTTGGGCTTGAGACGCATTGGTATAGTTTGTTTTGTTGTTTGTTTATGTTTTTATTGATTTGTTATATTAATTGTATAAAAATTTGTGATTGTGTTTAGATGAAGTGTTGTAAAAACTCTTGAAGTCCTTTCGAGTTAGCAGTCGATGCAGTTCATAAACACCGCGTAACAACTCGTTCTCGCCATAATTATACCACTTTAATAGACTCGTCTAAATTGCATCTTGCATAGAAATAGCAGAATCAGCGCAAGCAACACAATGTGCAAATCCGAATCAAAGTTTTATTTGCGGGATTGATTGAAGTAGGTCACATGATGATCCATATTGAAATTTTTATTTTAAATAATGACATAATAAATCACGACACATAATGTATTTTTCGCGTGCCTGCATTGAGTCTTGCTGATAATATTACTAATCATCTGTCAACATGACTTTTGGAGCGAAAAGCGTAATACACAAAAATGGCACCGATTAGTTTTGAATCAGCGATAAAGGCAAGATTTACCCTTTTGCTGAAGCGCGTGTATCAATACATCCTCAGGAATTTGTGAGTGCCTATAGGCACAGACACTCGGTTCCGGGAAACGTATATAAAAAACGCGCGTAACGATTTCCCGAGGTTCCTCTACCTGTTGGAAAATTATGTGTGTTACCCCTTTTATCATCAATTAGCAATCATTCTACAACATTAAACTCGATGTGGGTCGGTATTAATTTACCATGATTGATGCAAATGCTCCTTTGGTATTTTTATCGCAGTTTGGTGCTAGCTGAAACCGGGAAATCAGCATCAATTCGGTGATTTCTGTCAGTTCGTTTCGTGTCATTCCTAGCTACCTATGTGTTGTCCGAAATTGTTTGTGCAAGATCAACAATGAATAAAAAAGGGTTACTCGAGATTCATTGTTATATTTAACATAAAGACTCGGGTCATAATTAGTCATTAAAATATAATTAAAACAAACAATGAAAACGTTGCCGCAGTTTTTGACATTATTATATATTAGGAGAAATTAATTATTGCGCTCACAAAACTTCTAATAAATTATTTTAAGTAATTTGTAATTGAAATGATTAACTTGATAGTTTTGGAAAGCCTACAAACATAATATGGCGAAAAGTTCAAATATCACATTAATGAACTCGGTAACTAAAACTTCCAGCCATCATGAAATGATTATCTATTTTCAGCAAACTTTTTGTTCTGTCTTTGTCGTTTCCTCAGACAATGCGATATTTGAATGGCTTTAATCCGAAAATATTTCCGGGAGCGTTTATTTCGAATATTTGCGATTGCAATCAGTAATCTGTACTAGGTGAAAAATTTTTGCTCATTAACTTTGATGAATTGTTATTGAAAAAGCTTAATTAGTCGCAATCCCCACAATTTTATATTATTAATAAAGTCACCCCGCGTCAGCAACGTTGATATTTTAGGCAATGGAAAAAGGTTGTTGACACATAATTATATCTGTTGACACAAAAATGCAAAGTAATGACTCAAATCACAAAATGTCACCGATTATAGACGCGTTAGTATTAAACTTTCCTAACATCAATATTTAGTGGGCTAAAGTTAATCTGAAAAACTTTTGTAATGAATTTTTTATCAGCAGCTTGCTCAAAAGAGAGATTGTATCGGCCGCTTCAATATCAAAAACCAGTTCAGTTTTGGATCAAGTGCCGCCAAAATTAGTTATCCAGTGTGAAAATATAAAGCCAGTTTACGACACCTGCGAGGCGTAATTTCGAGAAGTTGTAAATAATTTTCGGTTTTGTGGGCATTGGGCTAAATGTATTTTTTATAAGTCCGCTTTCGTCAAAATTCGGAATGAACTGGCAATGATAGATGTCAGATCCGGTTGAGAAAAATGGCCTTATCTCGGGAATGTGGTTAAATTGTAGTTAAATTATAATCAAAGAAGCAATTCGAAATGTGTCAGTTTTGTGGCTGTTTAGTAAACGGGGCGATAAATTAAAATAGGGAGCAATAAAACAGTAACAGTTGAATGCTAAAACGAGTTAAGTGGTTGAAAATACAAAGTAATTTTTATACATGGAGTTTATGGCACGTGTCTATTTTAATAGAAACAATAAAGTTGTTTGAGGAAGTAACCCTAAATTACAGTGAGTTCGGGAATAGCCTCGTAACATTCTACACACCAGGACAATCTAAATAAATATGTTATGAGCATTACAAGGGACTTGTCATAAAACGCGGCCAACATATAAAAAATTAACTTTGGCGTACTTTCGTACATTTGTCTTACTTTGCAAAAAAACTCGGAGTGGTTTCCTTAAATGTAGCATACGTTTTCATCCCAGTTTAGTTATTTATGAAGCGTGAGTGAGGATATTCTTGGCAATAGTCATACAATTGTTCGTTGCGAGCCTATATAAACCTTTTATAAAATAGTCAATTTAATGAGCTACCGCATATATGAGGGTAATATTAATAAAACATCCAGAAATATATTCCTAGTTTCTCTATATGTCAATCTTTATAGTAGCACATTTTTATTCGATCACAATAAGGTTTATATCGGGCATAAAATATATTTTACGACTTTTCTATATAACTAAGAAAATCTCATCAGTTTTTGAATATTTTATCAGTTAACATCAATTTTTAAAAGCCATCGAAATTATTCAATTTTAAATTATCTGCATCGAACTGAAACAAATAATTTATAGTCGCATGTCATCCGAAAATTAATTTCATATATTAAACCTAGTACCAAATATAAACAGACCCAATTTCGTCGACTATCGATTATCCGGTTACATTTATTTGTTCTTCCCGATTAGGAATATTCGTGATGTTATGCTCCGTCTTAAGGTATAATAAATTTGTAAATTAATATCCCCAATTTTAGTGTCGGCGCAGGGCTTTGTGGCCATTTCCTTCCATCCATTTTTTATGCTCCAACCTCGACCGAACTATTAAGCAAGAATTACTGTTCCGATTTTTCGCAAAAATTATTTTGCTAACGCAAAACTGGTCTAACACTGAACATGTCTGCAATGATAAAGAGACCGTGAGAATGACGACCCCAAATTGCATAACATTAGTCGGTGCAGTTGCTTGGGACAAATAAACTAAATCTACATCGGGTCATAAAGTTTAACACATTTGCTCTGGCAGAACTAAACTAAACTAAAAAAGCCCGTAAGAAAAAATCTAATATTAATTCATTAATAGAGTTCGCCGTGCTTGAACCTCTTGCCACTATTTTAATTAGAAAGTTTTAATTGAACGAAAAAATATTAAACATGTATTGTAATACAAAGTTAATGTTAATTTTAGAAAATCAGTATCGGTTCCGGGCTTTGAGCAATTCCTCAAAGAACGTATGTACAAAAGCACTTTGAAAGCAATTATTTATTCAATTACAAAACACTGGAAACATTGAAGAAGTCGTATAAAACAAAAATATAACCGAAATACAGGAAAATTGTTTTACTTGAAAAAAATGCATGTAATGCTGGGAATATTAAAAATATTAAAACATAATTTAATATTTCGAGCGCAAGAAAAAACTTTGCCAAGCTCGGGAAAGTGTAACGTGCTAAAATAATTTCACCGAATCGATTTGGGAAATTTGTTCATTTGCGCATAATTTGTAATTTCGTATGCGTATTTCGCGTTCGTTCAAAATTTAAGTGAAGTTTTTAATTATTACAAACAGCGATAGCGGGTGCTATCATGTTTTTTGATAACTTATTACAAAGTGCTGCATGCACGTTTAAATTAAAAAATAATTCTAACACGGTTCTTGGAGCGATTATATCTAATGGAGACAAATTTACATTTGGATATTTCACGAGGTTTTTGCTTCCAGTCGTAACTCATTTCCATGAAAACCAAACTTGTTAGGGGCGAGCTTAGTAGTATTTTAAACATTAATTAACAATTAATTATGATTTTTAAGACAATCTTGAATTTTAATTAAATTTCCCTGATAATTTCATTTGTCCAATATTAATTTGGTCTTAGTGCTACTATCCAAACAAATTGAAATTACGTTTGTTCACGACATTTCCAGAAAACTACCAATCAAACAGAGTTCGGTTTGTTTTTCAAGAAGATTGAATTATTGAACAATTTATAGATTGGGAATGTTAGTCCAGCAATCAGTTTGATTAGTTTTAAAGACATCGTACAACTTTGCTAGTGAGATTTTAATTTTTAAATTAATTCAGCAACCCCATCTAAGCACCTCCTCTATATATACATGGAAATTAGTTGTTTATTCACGTTGTTTGCAGTAAGCTTGCTGTGTATCAGCCTAATTTAATGTAAATATTCATACAGAATTCACACTTGTTTTGCGAACTTAGAGCGACCACCTTCATATTCATATTAAGCTTTTAATAATATGTTAATAATCTACTCGTATAAAACACTGTTGCAGCACATTTCAGGGTTTTTAAACAAAAATATGTCTTTAGAGGGTCTTAGAGGGCGTAATACGTTTAATCTTTTTATCCTCGAGTTTTTCCCTTCGTAGTTTATTTCCTCTTTTACAATTTTATATCTTGAAATCCCATCTCTAGTTATAAAATATTCAGTGCTCATTGCGAAACATAAAACTATAAAATTCGAGCGGAATTAAATTTTAAGATTTAGAAAGAGTTGAAATGCTCTCAACATTGAAAATGATATTATTTGCTTTGACAAAGACTCCACTATATTTAGTAACACGCTGAAAAAATCTCTAAATTCCTGTTGAAGTAGTTTACGTCAAAAGCAGCTTTCAACTTTTTAATTATTAAGCCAGTAGGTGTTAGTTTAATGTAAATAAGTTGAACAAAGTCAGTCAGTTGTGAAAGAGAGTACGGAAAATACCTCCACCTTTTCTTTATGATTCTAAGAGCAATAAATTTAATGTAATCTTTGGTGAATTTGTTTCACGGCTCATTCAACGTCATAACTGAAACGTATTTAAGTTTCCAAAGATGTAAAAGACAAATTAACTTCGTAATACCTGTTTTGTTTTAAATAAATATCATTCCGCCTTTGTTTCTTTTGATTTCGAGGTGTAATCAATTTTTGTGTGCCATCCAAATAATGAGTGCAATTACTTTGGTGGCATGTAAGCGCAGGTGTGAGCAAAAACTCTAGGTTGCTGAAAACTAATATTAAAATCGGCGAATTTCCGACCGCTAGCGGCATTTCAATCTCAACGAGCGTTTAATTATTTAGTTCATTGTAATTAGCATTTTTACTCATTGCAGTTTCACTGGAACAAACGGCGTCAAACGAATTAAATCACAGGCTACACGGTCATAATAAAAACAGTATTCATGGTTTCGCTTTACTCACTTAACCCTTCGGCACATTTCAAGGATTTTTTTATTCCAAGTAAACACACCCTTAACTGATTGCGATCATTACACCAGCGGCGGGCATCAGGGGCGGCTGGGCTTGCACAGAAATTAATCGCAAAAACTGCAACAACGTGACTGACAAAAAATAAAACTAACACTTCTATTGTCGTTTTCATTTATTTTTAATGAAAACAAATGTGTTTCCTTTTGTAACAATGGTAGTTTACTTCGAGCGTTTTAGTGGAAAAATAGTAAAAATTACACTTAAATAATTACGTAACGTAGTCGTAGTGTTCAATTTATGCATCATGGCCCATTACACTCGAATAATTACAACACTCGCTCACTGCGTTCGCTCGTGTTCTAAACAATTCTCGTGTAATATGCCCTACATTTTATTATTATTATTATTATTATTATTATTGTTAGACAACCAAATTGAACTGAAATGTACAGTTTTAAACCAAGTCAGTCCTAATAAATAAAAAACTGATTTGAGCACTCCAAAATAATTTTGGTACTGGATAGTGTATGGAACGTTTTTCCGTTATTAACTCATCTACGCGAGCGATTATAGCGAGTTAAAATGCTTAAAAAAGTTGGTCGGCACCGTCAATTAGCACTTCAAAGGCGTTAAAGCTGGGGTGTAAAAGGGTTAAATCTTAGGGTGTTTACAATTGTGTAAAATTTGTTGGCTGAGTTTATTTAAAGAAAGTGGGAGGGAACTGTTTGGGTGCAGGTGTTTGCGCTCAATCTTGGTTAAGACAGAAGAGTATAATCGCGAGTGTTTTGATTCCGGGTCCAGTCCGGGGTGTTTCTAAGGTGCGAATAAAATGAAAATTGGTCACGTGTTAAGTGGCTTAATTCGCTTTTGGATGTTGCCGGTCGGAATTTGCAATTTAATTTATGCAATTACGAGCTGCCCTGTTCTCATCATGATTATACGGGGCTGCACTTAACCGACGGACACTCACCCTGACTGATGATAGTGGCGATATACACAATACCGATGGCTAAGTACCGGTTGTGCTGTTTCCGCTTCACCACCATCGCATAAGTCACTTGCGTGTCCGCACCTTGAGACGGGTCCGGCTTAGCGCCACTAAAACATGTGTGCGTGAAAAATCACTCGCAACTCGAAAGACGGGTGCGTGAGAAGACGTCGGCACGTGACGCAGCGTCGCGAATTATCCGGCGAAGGGCACAGTCGGACTGCAACTGTGCGGAAACATGCGGACAGAGAATCTCGAAAGCTCAACTGCGCTGCCGCGTGCGTCTGATGCCACATGCTTTTAAGCTCGATCGCTAACTTTCGGCGTCAATCATTGATCTCACGCTATTTGTATATGACAGTCACCCGCTAATAAATCGCATCTTAGAACGCCGCATGACCGGATATCGCCTTGCCAGACTTTCAATTTTACACCAATAACAGACACAACTGGAGCAAAGCTCCGTGGAGAGCCACACTCATACCCGAACCACTTCTCAAATGCACTGCACGAAATAATCTTCCAGACCCTTTTTACACCAAGACATACATACGACCCTCTCAGGAGGACGTCGCACTCGATACGATTTGCAAATTCTCTGCAACAATAAAAAACTTACAACTGTTTGCTCACTCTTCTACTAAACAGCGAGACACTCTCCTAATCACTTCCAACCAAAACCCGATTCAAAATCGTTTCAACTTCTCTCGGCGTGTCCTCAAGCATCACTCGTTGGCCTTTTCTTACAAATTGGAATAACACATTAAATCTACAACCCCTCTCGAACTCCTTGTCTCAGTTCATTTACCTACCAAAACGTCTCCAATGCAACACTTTTTCGTACACTTGCTTGCTCACATCATCTAATACTTATCCTAGTAAATGTTATATCTACGCGCCACTTTACTATTTTTAAAATAATCAATATGTCTTTTACGTACAAGGTATTTTTTAACTAGCCACTCTTTGTAACAAACAACCTCCTAAAGATTTTAAATGGCTCAAAAAAAGGTAGTTTCACTAGGAATGTAGTGGTCTTTTTTTAGTTTTGATTATTTGTTATTACATGTGGGTACCTTTTACTAATGATACTAATGTTGTCTGAAATGCACACAAATTTGAAACATTTTTTGCGTATTTTTGGTTCTTGTTAACTATTAGTGGTAGGACAATATTCTTGTTTTTAATTATTGATAAACAAAAGACCCTTCCACTCATAATAAATTCATTAGGTTAAAGTTATTGGCCGATAAATGCTCTGGGTACTGCAAATCGACTAAAATCTCGCCAAAAATTGGAAAAACTTAAAATCGAACCAATTGACATTTTTGCACTTTTAAATGACCTAATTTTCACTTTTAAGGGTCCTAGAGATTTAGAAAAATGCATAAAACTTTCTTAGATCGCGTTTGAAGTGGCAATAATTGTTTTGTTACTTAAAAAGTTTGAACGTATTTCACCGCCACATTGGAAGACATCAATTCCTATATTAGCTAGTAAAATGGCAGAAGTCCTCCTATTTTTTTTTTCTCGACCAGGAAGGGCCCTTCAAAACGAGCCGCGCCCGCAAAAGCTCAGTACCTTATTTACTGCAACACTTGTTGCGCAGGACAGTAGCAGAGAATGTGGAGAGGAGATTCATCATCTTCCTCACATCCTCTACAAATGTCATCTTCACTAAGTCCGATGACGTGCAGGTGTCTTTTGAGTGGACAATGTACCAGCAGTAGCTGAAGATCTCTTCTACAGAGACTCATCAGATTTGCACTGCGTTCCTTGTCCGGGTCTTGATAAAAATCCTAGACTATCGCATGCCTCCTTGGTCCTGCCATTCATCTAGATGACGTGATTCCATCCACTGTTGAAGGATGTTTTTCCGTTATCCCTTGGTAGTAACACCAAGAGCCGGTTCGGCCCGACAAAGCACAGCCTTGATGATGACGGGCCAGGTGATGGCTCTCTCATTACCGTTGAGACCACAGTGGTCAGGTACCCAGCAGAGTACATCTTTGCTGCACTAGGCTGGTTTGTGAAGTTTTATGACAGTCACAGACAAACACCCTAGACGTCCTCCCCGAATATTTTTCAGTTTTCCAAATTCAGAAATTTTTCAGTCTCAAAAAATATTTTGCGAAAAAATCCTACTTCCCGAATGGTGAATCTACTACTTTGAAATCTCAAAAAAATCGTTATATGGCTTCATCTTTTGATCTGAGTTTGATGTAACTGCGAACGAACTTCAGAAACTAAAAATTCTGCTTGGCGTTGTCTACAGTCGTAAAACCTCGCTACGAATGTATTTTGGAATCACCAGTATGATAGACTCAATATCATCCATCACAATTTTGCACAACAACATTTTTCTCGAGGCTACTACCTGAACTACATGAAAAATAAAATATGTGATGAAAACCATTAAATATATTTGTCTTGTCTTACTAGTAAAAATACCTTTCATTTGAGGTATCACAAGGGGTGATTTGTTTTAGAAACAAGGAGAGTCAATAAAAATTGACGTGTCTCGAGATTTACCAATATTTTTTTATTTTTGGAGATATCCAAGATGGCTCGTTAAAAAAACACCATGTATATAAACCCTAAGTACGACGACAACTTGTTCAATCACTAAAGAGTTTATTCCGGAGAAATTCCGAAACAAACTCGCTCTGCTGGTCGTACCCTGAGATTTCCTGCTCGCTTCAGCAGTACTGTAAGGGGAATGATGTAGTAGTGATTCACATTGGAAGTTTCTCCGTAAGATGGTGGTGCGTGTTTCTGATTTCTCTACTTTTATATAAGTAGTGTAGTAATGTCATTTGGACGATGCAAAACAATTCAGATTTTAGAACTTTGTTGTTCAAAAAATCATGTGTAGTAGCAGTAAAATGTCGTTCTTACTTCGACTACTACAGTACAAAATTGAAAACAGGTCGCAATGCCTTCATATTCAGCACACAAGCCGGAGCCGAAGAATTAGAGAAAAATTTGTAAATCGCCTGGAATTTATCCAGGCTTAGTGGTGCCCCGGAGGGCCCTCTTCTATATTAAAGTTTTGAGGCATCTCCTCCCAAGTAATTCCAATTCAGTTAATAGCAAATTTCTGAAAAAATAGTTAATATCCAGTTCATTCTTTCCTCGCAATTGTTCCTGGAACACTTCCGTGAAATTCATTATACGTTCAGTTTTTTTTTTTTTGGTGAATAGTTGAAAATAATTGATTTGGTTTTCCTAAAGAATCTTTTTGGAAAATGTCAAAATATGCTTCCAATTTTTGCCCGGGTTTTTAAAAGTTTTGTTTAGAGTCCCTTTTAAATCAATTTTTACATTTTCTAAATCCACCTACGATAGATCGAGGTTGTATTTTTTAAATCATTTCTGATACAAACAATTGATACACGTTGAAGTCACGTGGTGTCAAGGGGATTAAGGCCACGTGATCGTAGCTTCCGTGATTAAATTCAATTTTTTTGTGTTTATGAAATACGATCATTTTGTCCGATGTTAGTCATGGGCAATAAAGTTGTGTGCATCTATTACATTTAAAGAGGCGGTCCGTTGAATGTGATCATAAAGTGGGTAAGGACGTAAACTTGGTCGTCTGTATTAGACAAAGAAAGTAATATAGTCGAGATGAGTTGAGTTGAATATCTTGGTGCGGATTCTCTGGATTTCAGTGAGGTTAGAAATGTATATTTAAGAGGTTGATCGAGTCGGAGCGCACTAATTATCGGGTCGGTACCGCTCTAAACGGATGTTCCAGTGGCTCAAACTGTAGAAAAGCAGCGAGAGAATCCCGGGATGGAAGCTTTTGGATTATGCATGTAGCCGCTGCATAAGACATGCTTGAGCTCGAGACGGCAATCCACATATAGTGGCAGTAGTGCTGGGCCATCAAACATTCATCCGGGTCACAGCATGTACGACCTATCCATCTTACGTTTTGTCGTCGCCCTCTGTTCTACCATCATGCGAACTAAGGGTAATAGTTCGCAGTTATGCTACTTGTACATTTTTACCGGCCGCATTTGTCATTTCCTCCAATGCGTCTTCTAAATAAGATCGGAGAACTCGCAAAACTCCCAACTTATTTCAGACGTTTCCACTTGCACTGAAGTCATAAACTCAACCAACCCCTCTCGACCATTCTCGCGAAGAAAGAGCTATGAATCACGCAAAATGCATATTGCCTTCTGGACACAATCTTCATAAGAGCACCCCGCCGCACAAATACTCTTACTATAGACGGTATTACCACAAAAAATCGCAAACAGGTTTCGCCGAAAGCCAACCTCTTCCACACCCGCAGGATAAATACAAAGCCACTTTTATAGCACAACTAACACGCACACCATTGTCCCCACGTAGAGCCCTGTAGGCACTAAATCTAATTGGAGAACACAAACATTTCGACATTTTAGCTAACACCAAAAATTTGTTTATTTATCGAATATTCATTTCACAAACGATTGGAATTACAATGGATCAGTTTTCTTTATATTTATTTTAGTTTCCTCCACGACGTAAATTTGGTAGAAAACGGAAAAAGCCGTCAAAAGAGAAAATTAAATATTTAAAGAGGAGCACCAGCAAATTTTAAATTTTATTGTTACTAAATCATATTAAAAAGCTGAAACACAAAGGCAATCATCGCAAGCTTTTTCTGTACAAAAAATACAACTAAAAGAGACTAAAAAATAAATTAAAAGAAGTAAAAATTAAGGCAGTGCCTCTGCTGCCGGCAACGGCGCCCATACCAACTGCCGGCAACGGTGTCCGGAATAGCTGCCGGCAATGAACTTTTTGAATTTGCTGTTATTTCACATTTTTCGAGTCCAAAGCTGTATTTCCTTAGCTTAAAATGGTTTTTTAAGCGACTAATAAGTCTGTAAAATACTAATATCTCTGGATTTAAGTGTTCTTACTGCTAGTTTAACTATTTAGTACTTAGTACACCAAAACATTCTTATGTTAAATTATTTTTGCTTCTTATCAATTTCTAAAGCTACCCTGCGTGCGTGCGTCTACTTAAGTATATACATTGTACATACCTACTCTAAATTTTCGGGCATAAAATAAAGTCGTTTATCAGTAAAAAATAATTTTGTTTTTAAAAAAAGAACGTTTCAAGCAGCATGAGAGTATTGGGTTAAAAACTAAAGTCCATTCAATTTCTTTATCACCATTTGTTTTCTGTATAAATTTTTGGATATTCGTGTAACAACGTACTTTGTTTCATAAAAGCCTTTTTTTGTCCAGCTTCATCTGGAGTATTAGTGTTTTTTTTTCTGAATCATGTGTTCCCTCCACAATTTTGATTGAATCTTTTATTTAAAGAAAGTCTAACACTTCTAACAGCTTCTAGGCTATCACTGTTATCAGTGTTATCAAAATACTCAAAATAATAAAAACATATATTTTAAAATATGATTCCTCAAAGAACTATTATTTAAAATGATAGTTGAAAATTCCAATTATCGTTTTAGTATTGTAAAGCCGCGTCCAGACTTGAGCCTCGAACCGCGCCACGAACCGCGCCGCGAACAATCAGCCGCGCCGCGAAACGCGCCGCGAACCGCGCCGCGAGCCGCGCCGCGCGCCTACAGGAAAAATTCACAAACGCACCTCGAACCGCGCTTTGTAACAAATTTTTGCAACATATTCGTGTTCCATAACGTGTATTTTCTTTGCACTCGTCCAAACTTCTGCAACCTACTTTTGTAACATCCCTTTGATGTTTCGTCAAAATACCGACAAGTGATGGGAACGAAACGAACCTACTTTTGCAACCTCACGGCGCGCTTCATGGTTCTCGGCACGGTTCGCGGCGCGGTTGTTTGTTCGCGGCGCGGTTCGTGCCGCGGTTCGAGGCGCGGTTCGTGGTTCAAGTCTGGACGCAGCTTAAGGTTATGCAGTTGACGGACTAAGCGGCACTGCTGAGATCAGAATAACAAGGAATCTGAAGCAAGATGCGTGGGCAACTGATGCCGGCAGCCATCCCTCTATTTTTTGGACACCGTTGCCAGCAGCGGAGGCACTGCCAAAAATTAAAATTACTACGGGCCCACAATAGTGAATCCCTCTCTAATAAGGCTGAGGGCGCTAGAATATCATGGAAATATATAATTTTTTAAACTGCCAATTATTTTTTGATGTCAGTTATTTGATTGAAGCTTAATTGGTCTTGTGAAGGTAAAAGCGAATAGAAGGATGTAGTCGGTTAAATAAAGCGGGAGAATTTTTCAGCTCCGATTGTGACATTTTTTAATATACTTAATTAATGGTAGCTTCCTCTTGTTCGCTGAAAGATGAGAACAAAGATAGGAAAAAATTTATGTATTTAGCCGCCATATATTGTTGTAATTTTCATGTGTGTTTGCTGTTTTAGTATAATTTTTGGCTTTATTTCCGGCATTTCAGCCGCGGTGAAAACCCATGAAAATACCAATAACAACAACTTTTGAAGATAAGGGTTTTTGGGAGAAAAATATTTCAGTGCTGATAAATCTGTAGTTGGATTAAGCAGTTTAAGTTTCTTGTTGGCATAGCATGATTTTTTAATGGAGGGCTGTTAAAAAGGTGTAATTTTTGTAATGAAAATGTTCGCGTGCTTCGTGTGATGGAATATTAAAAAGAAAATTGTTTTGTGTAAATCGTTAGTGTTTGAATGTGGAGTTTTCAATTAGCGATAAAGCTATAAAATTTAATAAAAATAGTAATGTGAGGTAATTTTCGTGGTGTAATTAAAGTCGAGTTGTGCGTTTAAAAAGTGTCGTTTGTCATTGGCGAACACATCATAATATTCCTCATAGTTTAACTCGTAAACCTTATCCTGGTAATATACGGTCAAACCATGTTGTAAACTCTTCATCTGTGCTAACTGAACTTTACGCCATAGTCAGTGAAACATGCAAAAGAGATAACGCGTCATCGATAAAAATCAAAGTTATTTGCATAAAATTGTAAAAAGTTCGATTCGGACTTTTTGTTCGGTTGATAGGTCCATAAATTCTAAAACTAGATCAAACTAGTTTCAAAACAAAAGAGATCACTAATTGGTTTGCATAATTGAGAGTGGCCAATCAATACCGAGCGAATTTTTCAAGTCGTCCGGTTAATTTAAATCGGAAAAAATTCTTCGCCTATTGATTGATGGTGCTAATAGAATAAGGCGATCTATCAGGCCTTCATTAGCGACTTAAAAAAGCGTTTTTTCATGGAATGGTACAGTACCGATTCTATTCTTGTCTGCTAAAGCAAATTTAATATTTTGGGGCGATTTTTAATTCCGCGTACGTGACGAATCATGTAATCGGAACGAGAGTACGTGTATGCTCAGATTATTTCTGATATAGCTTAGCCACCACCCCCTCTGAAATCCAATTATTGTATGTATTATTCACGCTATCCGAATTCAATATCATGGATCGCTTTTGCAACGCGTCAGGTGATCTACAGATGTTAACTTATATTCTCTGAGAAATATAGAATCATACATCACAGCTAAACATAAATAATAAAGCGAACTTCTAATACAAGTAGACTGTATATCACGAACGTCAGTTTCCAACGAGCACAACGCGGATAAAGAATGATTGGTGTTAATGTTAATATTTATTAACGCGGAAATGCGGCCAACCGGTATTTTGATCCGTTTATCATTTTACTAAATTAAAGATTTTTATGTTACATTTGTCCAAGTCCCGACTTTCAAACAATAAAAAACTTGCTCGTGCAAATGCACGTCCAAATAAAAGACGGTTCTTTGCTTCTAAATAGCTAATAGAATTTGCATTTACATATTTGTTGTTCGTTTTCTCTTGTCGTTTAATGCCCAACGCACAGCTATATGCATGCCAGCTTGCATTATAACGCTCAAAAGCGAAATAAAAATATTTCGCAGAAAACAGACTTTACTACTTTGCTTCCATAACATCACTTAAATAACCAACAGACTGTCGAACAAACTAAACTATTTTAATCAATCGCCAACTACAACACTACATACCAGTCAGTTACAATTGCCGGATAATTAACCGTTCTCATGATACACGATGGCCTATCCAAACTTTCGGCCAATTTTGTTATGCGATAACCATTTCGGTTTTATTTTTTCTGAATATTTTATAAAACATGCTTTGGAGTTTTAGTGTCGCTCTAGGATTAACGTAGAGGTGATGTCCCGTGAGCATGTGAAAAGTTGGATGAAGTCATTTCTGTTTTATTTTGGGCGATAAATTTAGATTTAGAAAAGAATTGCAGAAATCGGATGCGTTTCGGCGTGATTATGTTTTGAAGAAACTTCATTAAAATGAAATAAAAATGTTAGGCTTTACCGCGCGTTTTAGCGTCAATTGGTGATGAAACGTGTTTTTGTTTAAGCAATCCAATTATTTGACGCTTGAGCTGTGTTAGTGAGGCTATTAATATAAAGTGAAACGGTCGAATGCAAAATTATCTTTAAATTAATAAAAAAGGAACAATTCGCCGGCGCAAATGTAAACGCTTAATAAAAATCTCTCATTTTAATTATAATATATATTTTTGTTGGCTTGGCAATAAATTTTCCAATACGTCTTCATTAATACCTCCGCCCATTACAAAAAAGAAGTCTTTATTTAAACCTTTAATCTAATACTTAAACATTTGTTTTTATTAGCGGTAATCCAAACGAATGCCTTGCGTACCGTCCGTTTATTGACGCAAAATACGCCATTTCTCTCAAATAATCTGCATTCAAGGTGCATGACGTCTTTACCGTCACCAAGTATAATATTTCCTCCACTCATTTTACTCACCACTCAAATTACCTCATTAAACCTTTAAATTTTATTAAACTATTTAAAACAAAGCACGACGCTCGAAAAACAAACAAAAGCTCGCGTAGAAAATGGAACCCATTTATGACTGTCCCAATGGAGCGGCGAAATAATAACCGAGATTTTTCCAAAAAACAAACTAAATATCCACTAGGTAAAATTACGATTTCCGGTTATTTTATATACGTACAAAATAAATCAGTTAAGCGGAATTACGTCAAAATCATGACCAAAGCCCTGATGAATCCTTAAATCTAACTGTAGTTTAAATAATTGAAAAATATATACAGACGCTATTTTTGAAAAATTTTCAAAAAAAAATAAATAAACAAGACACCGAATAGCACCATCTAGCCGCCGTTGCTGCAACAAAGGACGGTTTCGAGCGCAGGTCACTTGATCTTTTGACTATTTATTTCATCGCAGGTGGCGCCACGCATCAATCCATCACGTTTCAAATTGTTTTTCACGAAATTGTTATTTCGACTTATTTCGTTTTGATCGTTTTTTTTTAAATGCGTATAATTGAATGAAAATGTTTAGTCGAAAATAAAAATGTTTGACACAATTTTTGTCTATCGGAACAAAAGCGTCGTATCTCGGGTCAGTCGATAACCCTTCGTCCCATCCTATTAAAATTCTTCACTAAATCCAATCCTAAGATCTTCCGAGAATGTATATCCGGGTGATCGTTTTTTTGGCGTTTATTTCTTTCATCAAGTGTGCACCAGCAGTCGATCCCATTTCTGCACCATCAGCTTATACGACAATAAAAACTCGAAAAGTGGCTCGGGGTTCGAGTGAGTAATAAAACAACCCTTAGATTGTCTTTTTATCAAAATATTTGCAGTCGTACACCAAGTATTAAAAAAGCCGCACAATCTGCTCATCGGACGGTGCAAACCCACCGACAGTGTCCTCCACCAGGAGAATATCATACTGTATAATGACGGAAAAAGTCACGTTGGTGCCGGAATAAGAGTAGGTTGATTTTTTAGTAGGGTTTGGAAATAGTGACAAGGTTACGAATTTCCGATTCGATTGTGGGTGCGATAGGAACTAATTGTGTTTTGGGTGACCTTATTTAATACATCAGATTAAGAGCACGTGTCGTTTTTTAGATCAATGTGGAAGGTGACGTTTACATCACTTGTGCCAATATCTACGACGAAGTGCCCAATGGCGAAGGAGGGTATCCGTCGTATGCGGGAGGTGGAGTCGGACATAATTACATCGAATTCAATGTGGAAACCGAATATGGGAAAGGATTTCACTTCTTTGTACAAATCTTCGGCCACGAGTTGAAAAACAAAACCGAAAACGCTGTTTGATTTTTTCTCAATAAATTCTTGCAAATTAAACTAGTTTTTCTTGTCACTTTATCTCAGTTCGTACTTGAAATGGTAAGAGGCTTGGTACTGAAACAATGTACACCTGGCTCGGATGATTTCCGACACTCCTTCCAGTTGGCTAATGCCTTTTTCCTTGGAATATTTCATCAGGCCCACGCCTAAGACAGGTCCATCAAAAAAATTTTCATTCATTCGTGGGAAACTTTACTCGGAGTGATCACAACAACGTAATTAATTGCAAATACCTTGGTCGTATGCAAGGCTCCCAGTGAAGGGATTTATCTGAAAAATGTACTTCACAAGTGAACACGAATAGTTGAGCGCACAAAGAACAACCTCAAGAACTATATAAGACCTCTCTGTTCTATCAAGGCAATTATTTGCAGTTGTGACGTGAAACAATTTATACAAGGTAAACAATAACATGTGCTAGCGTTTCATTCAGTTTTTCCAAGTGAGCTAATATTCACCGGCGACGTTTTCATAAATCAGTGGCCTGTGTAAATTAACAATTAATCAACTTTGGTGTAATTAACACGCAGCCTAAAAACTGGATCAATTATAGTCTCCTATTTGCAATTATAATCAGGACGTGCGGTTTGGCAAAAATTAAAATTTCGTGTTACTCAGTTACTGCGAAAATCATTGAATCCACATTACTGAAGAGCTTAGCCAACCGTAACTAGAGATTAGTCTCACTGCATCATTACTCAAACAGGTTTACCTAAAAAAATTCGGAGATCTGCTTGATGAAGGCGGTGACCTTTAATTTCAATGTCTTTTTGCAGATACTATGTACAGATTGTTTTCACTGTCAGCACTGTTATTCCTGGTACGTGCTGATCCGAGAACCCCAAAGATATACAACGTTTTGATAAGCACAAAGAAAAATTTATCCCCTAGTCATGCTCTTCCCGTCTACGAGCCGGTGTTGAGAACAACATCCCTCGGAATAGCGCTACCACCGTTTTTTTATCAATCGCCCATTGCAACTTACGAGCCAAACTTCGTAAGTAAGAGTTTGACAGGGGAATAGTACGAGTTGTTTCTTTCAGGTTGCGACACCACCGAAAGTAGGCAAACCAGAAAATGAACGACAAAGTGCGCTACAACCATTACCTGTGGAGCGGTTTATACCTTACGCCTACGCCCCTCAGGGCTACTACACGCAACAGACTCAGCCAGAAGCCAAGCCAAAAATACTACCCGAAGAAATTTACCAAAAAAACGATGATCCCAAACACGAAATCGCAAATCTGAAGAGAAACCCAAACATTCCCGACGTCCCTCCTCCAGCCTTACCCACACGAAATGCGACATAATTTATAGGGTTATGCAATGAAATGAAATATGTGTGTGTTATAAATTATCTATTAACGGTACCAACAAAATACAGTGACTTAATAACAATTCGTCTAATAAAACCGGTAAAACAATAAAGCGTCAAGTATAAGTAGGTTAGTGCGTAAGAATTATTTCGGCCTATATTTCCGATATTGATCACTTTGTTGCAACATTATTGTTTATTCAGAGGATTCTCCGGCGATTTTTGCCATTCTTTGAAGATCATTTGTTTCAACTGAGACAAGCGAAGAGTGGGATTTTCAGCCTTCAGTTCTTCCAAACGTCTCGTCTCATACGCTGTAAATGCAGACTTCATGCGACGCTCGGGATGCTTGTCGATATCGTCCGATTTCGAGCTTAAAATAATTATTTTGTAAAAATGGGACTGATAATAAAAAACACTGAAACAATGTACTAAGGATATTTACGAAAAACTTCACGACAAGCGACAAAATGGCGACGCGACGTCTTTATAGGACAGCTTTACATTTCGTCCTGTTTCAATTAAATTAATAAAAATCATTTTTGAAAGGTGGTATTAATTAATAAAAACAATTCCTTGCGAAAGAATGGGCGACCGACGACTTTATGAAAAGCGGTCGTCTTTGCTTCTAAGTTCCAAGGACACAGGACATCAAATAAGTAATGCCCATGTTATGTACATGATAATAAACAACACTGAAAAATGTACAAAAAATGTTTAGGAAAAACTTCACGAAAAGCGACAAAATGGCGACGCGACGTTGTATTTCAATTAGATCAATAAAAATCATTTTTGAAAAGTGGTATTAGGTAATTAATAAAACAATTCCTTGCGAAAGAATGAGCAACCGACGACTTTATAAAAAGTAGTCGTCTTTGCTTCAGGTCGTTCCAGGGCCACAGGTCATCAAATAGGTAATGCTCATGTTATGTACAGGGTGCTGCATTTTGGATGTCCGAATAGGGGATCTCCGAAACTAAGAGGTTTAGAGAAAAACGAGTGACACATTCTCGGGTCCGTTTTTTGAGAAAATAATTTTGGTCAAAACCGCATCCCGCTATCGTCTTTTGTTTTCGACTTATAAATAAAAGTTGACATTTTAGCGAAATCTTAAAAAAAATATATCTTCCCTATTATAAAACATACACATTTGAAATAAAGACATTATACAGGCACTTTTTTACAGAGAATTTAATAATGTTATCAGCGATTTTTTTTTAATCATTCGTTTAGCTGTAATAACATAAAGTTGTATTTTTTTAAATAGGAATCATAGTTGGCTATGACATTTTCGAAAAGCTTATTTTTTTTTAACTAAATACAATATAAATACAGTTTGATATTTTTACATACTTTTGATAAAAAATATATTTAAAATATTTGAAAGTAGTTGGCCATTATTGGAAAAATTATTTCACATAAAAGGTGTGAATAATCTAGAAATTTTGTGAACGGTTATTAAAGTAAAAAATGTGAACTTATAAAAATAGCTATGTTAAAGTTATTATCAATTGAACAAATATACGATCGTCGCAGATTTTAATTACATAAGAAATGTGCAGAAAATTGAAAACGATGTGTCACTACCATTTGATAACACTTTTTTATGATTTAGTGAAGTGCAATGGAAGTGACGTTGATAATGTTATGTATTTTTTTACCGCAGATGGGATTTGATATTGGTGTTTCGATTGACATTTTTTTGTAAAATAAAATTTCATTGACAAGCAATCACACAATTAATAAGATTTTTCTTTTTTCGACATTGCATGTTTAATTAGAAAATAGAATAGCAATAAGTAAGCTTGCCATTTTAAATCTAAAAACAAATAATTTTTATTAATTGCAAAAATTTGATCTAATAATAATTTATTACACTGTTTTTGAATTAATTAGTTTTTAAATTATAAATACTTGTTGGGTAATATTTTTCATAGTTTTAATTGAAAATCCAAAATTTTTTCATGGCCTACTATAAAGAAAAAGCGAAATGTTATGTTTTTTTAATATTTAAAAATAATGTATTACACAAATAGACATATCAAATCAGAAAAAAATAAGCTTTTCAAAAATATCACAGCCGCCTATGATTCCTATTTAAAAAAATACAACTTTATGTTATTACAGCTAAATTAATGATTAAACAAAATCGCTGATAACATTATCAGATTCTCTGTAAAAAAGTGCCTGTATAATGTTTTTGTTTCAAATGTGTATCTTTTATAATAAGGAAGATATGATTTTTTTAAGATTTCGCTGAATTGTCAACTTTTGTTTATAAGTCGAAAACAAAAGATGATAGCGGGATGCGGTTTTGATCAAAATTATTTTCTCAAAAAACGGACCCGAGAATGTGTCACTCGTTTTTCTCTAAACCTCTTAGTTCCGGAGATCCCCTATTCGGACATCCAAAATGCAGCACCCTGTACATTAAATTAAAAATCTTCAATGTAAGATGCCAAAATAATTATGACATTTGCCATTAAAAAGTCATCATGAGCGGAACATAGCACAGCCTGGGATCTGTTTCGATTCCAAAGTAGTGACAAAAATAAACAATTTGTTAGTTGTTACCTCAATATTCCAATAGCTTCGTCTACAGTCCTGGCCTCCTCTCCCTCAATCTTCAGCCTGTTGATGTTTTCCTGCAAGGGTTCGTCCAGATGTGTTACAACTTTTTCCTTCTTTTCGGGCTCTTTTTTGGCAATAGTGTCCGAAATTTGAGATCGTGTCACTTTCGGTGGAGGTGCAGGCTTCCCGGTTTTTTTAACAGAGCTCATTTCCTGTTCCAGGAGCTGCTTAGCTTCCTGTTTTTTCGCTAATTGTTGTTCCCGTTTACGTTCTTGCTCCTCCTAAAGTAGTTAAATTAGAAACAAAAAAGCTTTTTGGTTGCAATACCTTTCTCTGTTGCTTCTTTTTGATTAATTTGTCATCGTCCTGCCAATAGGCTTCTTCTAGTTGTTGCTGTTTTTTGGCCACTTCGGCGTCTTTTGCAGCTTTTTTACGTTCGCGTGCTGCAACAGCTTTTGTGTTTTCGGTGGAGAATTTTTTTGGCATTTTTTTGTCATTCAGTTTAATGTAAAGTAACACTTTTTTTGTAAATAAATATGTAACCTCAACCTGTCAATCTGTCACTTATCACTACTGTTACATAACCTCACTCCTAGCATTAGAAGAGTGTCAGAAATTCTCATGATTTGTCAATTTTTTAATAAAAGTGTAGCTCTTAGGCGAAATTTTGTTAGAGAAATGTCGAAAAAAGCCAAAAGCAAAAAAGAAGTAACAACAAAAGTATAACTTTTTATATTGCAAATCAAAGATCTGACGTTAACACAATTTTAGGAAGAAGAGGGCCCCATCACTTTAAATAAATCAAAAAATATAATTATTTCAGTACTAGCCAAACCGGGGGCGAAACAAAATGCTATAACCAGTAAGATTTGCATTAATATGTTTTCACTTAGGTATATACTTCGTTTTTTGAAGGTATAAACTCCGACGGTGTTGGAGTTCAAATTAATGCACCCCCAAGCGAGGGTGAGGCAAATACCGAATTAGTAAAGTACATGGCGTCTGTATTAGGACTCAGAAAAAGTGATGTTACATTAGATAAGGTTGGTAGCTTCGGTAGTTACATTCATTTAGAACAGTTACTATCAAAGTTTGTTTCTAGGGTTTCAAATCAAGAAATAAAGTCTTAAAAATAGAAGGTAGCATTACGTTGGAAGAAGTAAGACGCAAATTGTTGAATGAAATTCAAAACACTTAGCGATACTGCTGTATCAAATTTCTTTTGTATAACTTTGTTATCGAAACAGTTCGGCTTCTTCTCTTTCGATAAAAAGACATTCTAAATTTATTGTTATTACATATAAGCATTTTTTGTGAATTTTCTGTGATTTGTATTCATAAAAACGAGAACAAATTGTCTTAAAAACAAGGTTCTGTTTTTTGAAATAAGAACGCATCTTTATTCGTAAAATATTTATTGTTTGATCATTTGTACAACGGTCGAGTCGTCTATCCTTGGGCAAATGGCTCTGCTTTGTTGGTATCCAAGAAATAATCTCCAAAAACGCTACAACAAAACATTGTCTTTCGGTCAAAATTTTCGATTAGTTACCTTTGATCGGCTACAAGAGATCCCATAAGTGCCTTTTGGTTGTTTGCGCATTTACCGTTTTGATAGTCCGAATAGTTAGCACATTTCGTTGCTACAAACTTTCCGCCAGTTATCGCTTCGGCAAGATATTGGAAAGCTCTAGGGTGTGAGCAAGTACCAGCAAGATCGAGTCCGCACCCAGCTTGTACTTTTCCACCATTGGGGAAATAATCAACATGTCCTATCGAAAAACTAAAACCCAGAAGACGCCCATGTGTGTGAATAACTTGGACATATTGCCCATCACTTGGATCAAGACGATCTCCCGTTTCTTCTAATGAAAATCCAGGACCTGCGGGATCCAACCCAATAATGTGCCCCACTGGAGTTTTAGTCCCACTTCCAGCATTTCCGGCAATGTGGGCACCAAGACTGTGACCAATTAAAACAATTTCGGAGCTACCAACACCATAATTGTCGATCAAATCATTGACGAAATCACCGACGAATTGCCCGATACTTGTAACAGAATTGCGAGCTGTTGAGTACAGTTTTTTAGCAATAGGGCTCCAGTCGACGACAAAAAGATTGACATCGTGGATTTGCAAAAGTGCAGATTTGACATAGTTGTTAACACTGGCATTGTAGCCATCCATCCAGCCATGGATCAAGACAAAAGTTTGTTTTTTCGCGTCGAAATGTGGAAGGCTTGAACTAAGTCTTTGGAAACTGTGGCCTGCATCTATATTATGTTTAGTGTAAAGATAATAAGTGACATCATCGGGTGTGGCGCGAATTGTCACTTCAGGAGCCCCCAAAGTCCCGACAAACAGGGCGACAAGAAGACACAACACTTTCATCGTGTAATTTTTGTACTACATTGTTTTGAAATTGTTTCTTTTTTATATCTCTCCGCCAATCCGATTTCCAATGATAATAAATCTATCAAATTAATAATAAATCAAGCGTGACAAAAACTAATCCAGTTGTATATTTCTTTGACATTTTTAGACCCCAGAAGAGACAAAATCTTAATTCCGAAATTTTGCTCTCATGAAAAAAATACAAGATTTTTATGATTTATGATGTGACGTCATATTGTTATTTATGAAGAAAAAAATATTTTGTAGTGTTTTCGAAAGTAAAACTGAAAGTTAAATTCCAAATAAGCTTTGTGCTGCCATCTTCTGTCACTAGCTTGCAACAAGAACACACGAAGAGCTGCGGCCTTCAGTTATTGATCGTGACAAGTTCTTGTGACTTTTCCAGATGGCGCTGTAGATGTGAATGTACAAATTTCGGGGAAATTTAAATAATACGAATACTAGTTATTTTTGCATACTTATCTCACTAAACAAATTTGGAGAATTAAGAAGAGTTATATTAAAGAAAAACATTGTAGTTCAACCGAGGTTTAACTCTTTTTCCAGCACCTTTTATTGAAAAAAGTCTTATTTTTAATTGGCGCAATCAGTAGGATTTGTAGAAGCAGTAAAGGCACCTTGTAAAATTTGTATTTTAGGGCTTATTCTGCAACCTCAAAAAAATTTAAAGCTTCCAGCATGTCAACAGTAGAAAAAGTTTTATTTTCCCGCCTTTTTTTTAACGAAAAGAGAAAAATAGTCCACTCAGACTCAACTGAAAAGAGTGTTAGAAAATCTCATACTATGCAGGCTCGCTAAAAAGTATGGATATTATAAACACTATTCATTAAAACTTATTTAAATTTGGTACCTATTTAGTATTTAAATTCTATCGTCTCAAATGTTTACCAAATTTCTATCTCCATTTGTTGGGATACAAGGCTAACATGATTTTTTTAATGGCAAAAAGGGTCAAATTTAATATTTTTAAAAAGAGCATTTTTTCTGATTTTTGTGATGTAACACATGCATACCTCATTTAAAAAAATTATCGTACTAATAAAATTTTGTTGGCTTTGGAAATGTCTTTATCTATGCCGCCTGAACTTTGACTAATAAATAAATAAAAGTTACATTAGTAATAATAACACTAGTTTACAGTACCTATATCTGTTGCCTCAGATTTTTTTTGCTGTTGTTACCCTGATTTCAAAACTGCAACGATTTTTTCTATCAGCTTTAGTTTTTGAGATACCTACAGGTAACGCAAGTTAGTATTTCTTTAAAAAGGACACAACTTATAGTCATTTACTTATCTTTTGCCTCAGATTTTTTTGCTGATTCTTGCTCAAAACAGCCAACCGATTTTTTCTGTCAGCTCTAGATTTCGAGATATAGGTAACTTATATTTGCATTTATTTAGAAAAATGCACATAGCTTTTTTAGTCATTTACTTCTATGTTGCATCAGATTTTTTGCTGTTATTGAGTAACTGTTGAAAGCTGATTTTAAACTGCTAACAGATTTTTCCTACCAACTCTAATTTTTGAGTTATAGGTAACTCATATTAGCACCTTCCGCACTTTTCATAAGCTCTAAAATGGAAACTCGAACTGATGGACAAATTTAGATATCAGATTTGAGATCTACACTCTAAAAGTATATAGCATCTACTGTTAAATTTGCGGCAAAAGACTAAAAGTACAATTTGGAAACCAGTGTAATTGTTAAAGTAACACTTTTAACTAAAAAAACACGCATTTTAATTAAAAAAATATTTAGCTGTATCCACACTTATTAGTCACCCTATATAAAAAAAACTTCCTTGGCGAAGATTTTGCAATGCATTTGCAACACAATGATTTTTCAACGGTATCAAACATACTATAATTTAAAAAAATATCGCCAAATATAGTGTCGGAGTTAAGATTTAAGTGTAAACTATTAAACCTATTCGATAGAAAGGGAGTGCAATTCGGATAGTGTACTATTTTTTTTCCCATTCGCTTTTTCTGACTTATTAAACACCTACAAAATTGGCGTTAAAAAGTAACTACGTTATTTGGTCAAAATGACCAAAGAGAAGCATAATGAAAAAGTGTTTACTTAGAAATAATGTATTTTTAAACAAATACAACAATATAAAGTGTAGCATTAACTAAATTAATGTAGTCCGAAGGGTTGCTCCGAGTTGGTGTTCAAATAGTAATCGCCCAGATTGCTGGAAAATGCCAGTAAAATTACTGCTACTCGAAAAAAGACTACAAACCTAGTTGGGACACTAAGTTGTCCCATGACAGCCTTGGGATTATCGGCGCATCGTCCCTTTTGAAAGTCATTATAGCCCGAACAAAGGACTCCTTCAAAAACCGGGCCTCGATTCAAAGCCTCGGCCAAGTACAAATAGGCCTTGCTGTGGGCACAAGTGCCGGCCAAATCCCACCCACACCCAGGCTGCGACATTCCCCCGTTGGGGAAATAATCAACATCCCCAATCGAGCTAGCAAAACCGAGCAAATTGCCGTTGGTGTGTATAATTTGGACGAACTTTCCATCAGAGATGTCCAGCCGATTTTCGGGATGTTTGAGCGAGAAAAGGGGTCCTGCAGGATCAAGCCCTATGATATGGGCGACTTTTTCTTGGGCTGTGGCGCCTGCACTACCAACGACATGGGCCCCAAGACTATGTCCAATCAGAACGAATTTGGATCCGTCCAAACCGTACGCATTTTGGATTTTTGTGATGAAATCACCAACGTATTCGCCAATCGGAACTACGGAATTTTTTGCAGTGATGTAGAATTTGTTCGCGGGGCCACTCCAGTCAATTATGAATAAATTGACATCGTGATGGGTGAACATTGTCTGTCTGATGTGCGTATTGACCGCAGAATTGCGGTTATTGTTCCAGCCGTGGGCCACGAAAACTGTGATTTTTTTAGGGTCGAAATGGGACTTTGCAAGTTGGTCCACATTTCCGTTTGTGATTATGTCAGGGTAGTCCTGGTTTTTTCGCGTGTATAGGTCATACTCGACGTCCGATTGGACCACTTTGAATTGGACTTCTTCAGGATTGATGGCCAACAAGTCGATTTCTTCAAACTGACCGTCTTTATTTTCAATGTAAATGTATCGCTTGAATTCTGGGTTATTTTCCTCGACTATGTATCGCCTGACCGGCTCAACTTTAGAAGGAATCAAATAATTATTGACTGTTAAAATTATTCTGGCAAATAATTTCAAAAAATCGTAACACTTACCAGGACCTGTAAGGGCGAAAGGGAGCAAAACAAGTAGAGTTGCGAGAAGTTTCATCTTGACTCGATTTTGTCAAGCTTTGAGCATCATTGTAATTTATATATTATTGTTATCAGTCAAAATCTGATAAAAGATCGTTTATTGTAATTTAATTATCTAATTGTTTGTGACAGTTTAATCTCAAGGGATTTAAAAAAAAACGTGTGGTGACTTTTACCATTGAACTCTCCCTATGTCGAAATACAGAAAATTTAATCCATTTATTTTGCCATAAATATGTTTTGTAATTATGATGACACAATAGTGAAATATTTTTGTTTGTGTGAAACAATAGAATTTATTATTTAGTTTGCAGGAGTACAATTAAATAAAACGAATTTTATATTTTTGATAATTTATTTATAAATTTTCCTAAAACACGGAAGCCTCTAGAAATAGAATTTCATTCAAATGATGCTTAAAAAAGAATAGGTACTTGATGTTATCTTAAGCCTATCTGGATCGTGCAAACAAATGCATATTTCTTTAAGCAAACAAAGCTAGATTAAGAGGAATTACAGGAATTTTGTTCGTATTTAGCTGAATAGTTAAAATCTTCTCGAAAACATGAACATTAATCGATTTTTTAAAACAATGTTTACATCAGCAAGGAAATAATGTAGAAAAGTAACATTTATAATTTGTCTTTATGTAGAACAAACTGATATTTCAACTCGTTTCGTTTCAATAGAACGCACGGAATAATGAAACAGCAAGCTTTTATCTTGGAATATAAGCATTTGAGCTTATACACCCATATTTTGAATTTTTTAAATTGCTCGTCGTTATTAACATTCGGTGATTTATCGTTTATGGCCATGGTCGTAGTTGAGCAATAGCAAATGCCAGTCAAACTTAAAAATAGGCCGAGTTGGTGCGTGCAAACATTGGTTTCGAGGCAAAGCCTGCATTTCACATGTGTAGAAGGTTTTAATTGTCCTGTTTTTATTAAAATTAATTTGGCCGTAGTCAAATCCGTCATTGTTAAAATAATGGAATAATCTTTATAAATCCGCGTTGGAAAACAAGATAATTTTTGCCCGGCTTTTGTCCGTGATAAGTGTGGTGGATTAGAATAGTATCGTTTTGTTGCACAATGTTCATTAGTTCAGTCGGAATAAAAAATCAGTATATGTTGGGACTTGCAATGAGATTGCCCCCGGCGTATGCGAGACAGGGCACTTTCAGGATGGGCACTGGTCCAATCCTAACTTCGGAACAGACTTGGGCATTGTCTTTATCTATATGTATGCGATTGAAAGCCCAACATGCCGGAGGAAAAACGGGCGCACAGATCGGAAAATTCCCCGAGTCTACAACAATTTAACACAATCGATTTCGAAACTGAAAATGGACATACTTATTTTGGTCTTATACACCGACTCGCCGTTTGCGAGGAAATTCAAATCCAGTTCCAAATTATGCGGATCGTAGACCGCCTCCAAACAAGCTAAGAAATCACCATAAAGCACGCATTTTCGCAAAAATTATTTTACCATTGTTCTGAATAGCGGGGATTGAGCCACAACAAATGCAAGTCAGGCCTGAACATTGGCACGACTCTGCAACTGTAGCACTGCCATCTGAAAATTGAACGCACACATTTTTCAAAAATTAAATTTTCAGAATATTTACAGGAAACTAACAACAGGAACAGACCACCCAAAACTAACATGTTGGATTTCGTCAATCACAAACGAATAAAAGAGCATAATAAAAATGTTACTAGGAAATTCATAATTGGTATTATTTTCATTAAGTGGAAAGTCATGCAATGCTAGTACAACATCGCATGTTATTAACTATTTAATCCGAATTGGCATTATATTAAAAGCATATAAAGCACAATGAGTATTTCCTTTCACCGCATATAATATTGTCACACAACACACAAATATTTCATTTGAAAGTGGTACTAACCGGTAATTTATAAATTATTTTTTCTTCTTGTTACAATTTATTGGATTAAGTTGAATTTTGCCGGCAAACAAAGCGAAAATCGGCTATATGTAAATCGTTGGCATCTCTCCCATCAATGCATATCTGACAAGACAGATCGGAGGAAAAATTGTGAGAGGTGTTTTGATAACAAGGAATAACGAGGATATTTACCCTAATGGAAGTTTGTACTGCTTTTTTCTTATGTGTAATTAAAAGAATAAATAAAAAGGGTCACGATGGGGGTTGAGACCGAAATGGGGTGTCAAATTGTTGATTAATGGGCGGAATATTGGACACGTCGATGGCAAATGTCTCGGTTTAATTTAGGAAGTTGATTTTCGTAGGTAAATCAAGATAAAGAAATAATGGAGGCATTCTGTGGATCGTCCTATAATTACTACAGTGTCAAGCTCTAGGGTTTGTCAGTGTGACAAGGGAGGTCTTATCTACGTTATCAACAGCGGTGTGGTGAATTAATTAAAGGAACTTGTGACACCATTAGTCACTTAACGTTACCCTGGACTGTCTACAAATAGATAGACTAGCTGATTTACAGTTGTACATGTGGGGTAACAGTTCAGCCCTACAATGTTCTCGCACCTTTACACCACCTTTACATCGAAATTTTCACTTTGATGAAAATTTATCAAACCGGAAAAAGGGTTGACAACTACAGACCAACTCAAACATTCAAAACCCAGACACATCCACGTTTCACTTTTTGTCACCCATAAAACAAAGTCACAGCCAACAAGTGAAACAACATTAACCCGTTCAAGCCACATCAAACATCCGAATTTGGAGCTTTTTTCGCCCTTGGATTTGTTTAAGATTTGCATTTGCAAAACAACTAATATCGTCATTTATTTTTTCGGCGATTGGAAACAAAAGTCGATTAAACCTTTCATCAAATGGATAATTAATGGCCGAAAAAGGTCGGTGCATGAGCCTTGGGAGGCTCCCGCTGGGCCCTCGGACTAGTCCACTGATACGGTCGTAAATAATCCCAGTGTGCTAGAAAAATTCAGCATTTCCGGATTTTTGCATAGTGGGAATTTCTCTCGTATCTTAATTAGGAATGTTAAGTCGCTTATAACATCCAATTATGAAAAGTTAAATGTGAGAGCAGTTGTAAAATAGCTTGCGAGAGAAAGACTGTGTGGGCTGAAAAGGCGCCATGCGGAGTCGAACAGGTGATAATAGCTGACCGATCTATGTCCGTAATATAATCGTTCATTGGGTGACATTTCAACAAATATCTTACCGGTTTGAAAATAATTCTGCCCGTTTGGTTTGCAGCAATGCAGTTATGAACCGAGACACTTAAATGAATTATCTCACTACCAAAACAAATTTCAATTGGATGGTTAATTGTTGGCTAAACGTTTCCATAGTCTCGAATGAAGCAATTTTGATTGCATTCGCCATTTAGGCAATCTGCCGCTAAATAACTCGTTTACAACAAGGCAAAACTTCAATATCATTTTTACTTGTTTCACCATAATTCAGTCAGCAAACATTTTGTCAAAACATTTGTCTATCGCGTTGTGACAACAACAAAATGAGCACGTTTTGCTATACTAATTATTAATATTATTCGTGATTTAATGCAACTTCGCTCTCATTTTTTCCTCCCTAATTAGGTCAATTTACTTAACGCTGCTTCTGATTGTGCAAACGCAATTGAGAAATGTTATTCGGCCAAAAGGAAATTATATTTTGTTTGTGCAGTTGCATATACCTGAAACGTCTTCTACACATTATCATTATTTTTAGGCAAAAAGCTTTTAAATGTACTTTGCAGTTGGTTTTAAACAAACACTAAGACAAGCACGAGGTTTTGCCGTCACTAATTAGACATGTGTCTTCACAGTTTTGTTTCAGAATTAAATATCTCCGCAAAAGGAATGACGATGAATACGCTGTGCAAATGAAAGAGTTTCGATTTGAAACGGCCGAAACAAAGAGGAATTAAACGACAATCGATACAAAGTGATTCGAAGTCTTAATAAGACAGTAACGACTTTTATTACGTCGAAAATTTTGTGCAAACCAGAAAACTGTCGTCGATTCTTTTTAACGGTCCAGTGGTTTTTTAAAGCGATCGTCCTTTAGAAGACGCGAATTTCTTGTATCCAATAAATGTTTACTGTAAATTTGAACAAATTGGTCAAAGAGATAATCATCGGAATAGAGGAGGAATTTTGAATAAGCAGGTTTGGTGTATAACGCAAATCATTCCTCTGATGTATCAACAAAATTCCAGATGGAAGTCGGACGAAAATGGGGGATTTAGCCTTCTGTATTGTTGTTTTATTTGGTTGAATGATTAATTATTGATTTTAATCAACAAATTTGTTACTGAATGAAGTGTTGATTTAACGTACACGGGTGGAAATAATCTAAATAGCATCAGTATACAACAAAACTGCATTTTGTGATTATAGTTACGGAGATAAAATCAAAATGTTTTGATAAGTTGTATAAATAATGCAGCGATTTCATATATTCAGTTTATGCACATTTTTGACAGGAACGTGAATGTAATTTTCCTTGTGAAAGTTTGAGTAACAGTTTTTGCCCAGTTTGTGTCTGGACATTCGGTTCCGTTATGAATATTATAGCAAGTTTCTTGTTTTCGTTATATCGTTTTAGTTTTTGGCTCCGAAATGGCAATGTTTTGATCGTTGTGAGTTTGCAGTTGAATATTTGAATAGTTGTTGGTTGTATACTGAGCTAATATAACATAATGTGTGTACAGTATGAAATTGATACGTGATCAATAATATTTCCTTTGGGGTACCAGAATCGAGTAAGACACGGTTTCTGATACAGCACTGTTTGCTTAGGATAATTCAAGTGCATGAATAAATAAATGTGAATTAAAAACAGCATTTGTTTGTATATCACTGTTCTCGTGTCAGAAAGGCTTTAGTTTTTCGATCGAGCGAACCACACTCCGCTATCCTGCCAATAAGTAATAAAATATGCACTTCTGACTCCTACGTGTTCCTGTCTTTGTTTAAAAGTTCTTTGTCATGGCGCCCGCCATATCCACATGTGATTTGTTGGTTTCGTATCGACGCTTCTAAGGCACCGATTTTATCAAGTGATGGCAAAAGGGTAGTTTGCGTTGTAAATAAACGGTATGACCAATCAGTTTGGTCCCAAGATCGATCGCGGATCCACTTCGATTGGGAAATTATTGCTTCACCTAAGGCTTTACTACAACTGAGACGACAGGGGAAACGCTCGACTACACACGTCGTACCAATGTCGGACTCAGGGACGGCTCCAACTTCACAGAATCACCGCAACACTCTCCTTTTTATATCACAATCACAACGCAAAAGCAAAAGGACCATACTTTTGGAGTGCTGGATGCGAATTTAAGAAAATCGCACTTAAAGTTTCAAATTCGCATTCAGCAAGTGGTCAAATGTGTTATTTTTTGCAACAAAAAGGATAATCCTGTATGGGAGAAATGGTGCGAGTTGGTTTCACCACTCTGGATTGTCTGTTGCTTCACGAGGTCGTTATTCCGGACTTACCGCCCACGTTATGATCAAAATTCTAAAATATTTCCCGTGCAAAATGTCTCGTTTGTGTATATCCGTTGTATGTTGCACTTTCTTGTTTCTGGTGTTTGGAGCCGCCGACACGGCTTCTCCCTGCTCCTCGATGATTTGTAGCAGTGTGGGCAGGTTGGAAAGTAGTACGTTATGAAGTGAGTAAATTACACATGAAAATAAATTCGAAGAAGTCGGAAAATGGCCATGGGAATCATGTCAGAACCAACAAAGTGGCAGTAATTTGATCATTGTGATTGAAATTTGAATTGTAGTAAATCGTATTGATAGTGCTGGTTAGCGGTAATACTTTACAACGATTGAATAGAGCTTTCGCATGTATTGGAATACAAGTAATAGCCGCTTTTTCGCTGTCAATTACATTGTTCGTTTACGGCCACAGTTGTGAGGACATAATAACAGGTTGCACACACTGCCTATTACTGATGATTGATTCAACACAAAAGGAATCCCACTCGTTCTAATATTTAAGACGTCTCTGGTTGCCATTCGTGAAGCTGTCGGCTGTAATTAATTACAGGAGTGGTTCGGAAGACCACTGATTTCGTGCACCCACTTGATCGGTTATTGTAACTCAAGTCATACACAATTCAATATTGTGGCAATTCTCTCGCTAACGAGACCTGACGATTACAAAGCCTGAATTTATGATTGTGTGACATCACACATTTGTAAAGTTCTAATATAATTTATGAATCAAGTTCATGAATCTAATGCTGCCGGCGTAATTCATTTCTATAAAGCGAATAAATAACCACCGTTTTGAACCCGTTCTATTGTCACAATCAACCACAAATACAACATCACTGACCAAGGCACGCCCACCTCAACCACCAACTTCTACTCCCTCGATTAATCCCGAAGAGCTTTTTACTATTACTATTGTACTCTCCTCAAACCTTTGGATAATACATGATACGCCTTGCATCAGAAATCATCTTAATTGCGTCGAACTAATGTTTATAGGCATTTAACTTAACGATCGGTTCGAGAAGGAGGGGCCGTTAACAGTAGCTCCTACTTTCATTAATATTTTCAACAACTTCATTACACACCACAATCCACATCCCTCCTTCCTGTCAAACTGTTGCACAACTTTTGAAAAATGTACTTACCATTGCACAATTCTAATTATAACCTGCCTACCAAAAATTCATAAAATTGTACTTCAAAGACACCGCTGAATATTTTTACAGAAGATAGATGTATGACCATTCCGAGAAACACAAGACCGATCTGTACCTACTAATAACCTACTCTACAGGAGGCGTAACCAAAAATATGTCAAATTAATTTATCTCCTCCTTATCTTGCAAGCGCCATCCTTGCCTCAAAAATCTGCATTTTTGAGTGGCATTAGTACGTAATTCGCCGGCTAAGTAACTCATAAATGTCATCGTAATAACAGTATACAATGCACGCTAGAGCTTACGACTTGTTTCATCAATATTCCTGCACAACTAAATATATTTCTCTGATTTTTGCGCGCAGTTTGATTTTCCATTATTTGACGAAGTAACTGCAGTAGCAGCAGTGATTTTCTAATTGCGTTGAGTAATAACTGAAATAACAATTCTTCCCAAGTGTAAATAAAGCTTTTCAAACAGAAGCTAGTTAGAGTGCCATATACATCAGCGTGATTTACATTATATTTCGGTTTACATGCAGAATTCCCACGACTCTCACTTTATAGGTAAAACAAACATGGGTGGAAGTATTTACCAATTTGTGCCTAGCCTCATCGAAAAGGAAGTTCGGCATTCGCAGATTTACCAAATGTTGCACTAAAACAACTAAACATACACTATAAAATTCGGACAATGGAGGAGTATTGACACTGCTATAAATTTTTACGCGCTCAAACATTTCCAAGACAGTCAAATATGTCGTGCGTTCGGACCTTTCCCAAAAGGGGCACTAGAATTTATTCATACGATATTAGCACCCTAAATCACCTCCCGTTTTTATCAAAATAAATTTTCCTGGCGCAGCTTTGATGTGTACAAACCATGCAAGTTGTTCAATAATAATTAATGGTAATTTGTTTTAAATTGTATTTTATTTCAGTTGTTTAGTACAGCTATTTTCGCGTAAATATTATTTTGTTGGGTTTTATTAATGATATTAATATTTATTATCGGACGTGTACTGTTTAAGGTTTAATGCGTGTATTTATGGGTATATAATGTCATACATAAAAGTAAAACAAGAGTTTATAACTCTGCGTTTTGAAGAATCATACAATAACATAATTCCAGTTTTATTACAATTCGAATAATGGAATTTATTGAAATATTTGGTGTGCACTGCAGTCATTATGATTAATTATTTGAAAATATTGAAAAAGAGGTTACAGTCGCGATTTGAATTTCCTCGATGTCAATCAATGCGTGTGCATGTAGCAATAAATAAAGTGCAATTACGCCTCGCAGAAGCTTAAATTGTTATTTTATTATATGTTAATACGGTGTTAATGTTTGTAATGATAAATAATGAACATGATTTCGCGTTGTGATTTTTTTAAGTGGGAGATAACGCATTAAATGAAGTAATATGTCATGCAATTAGAAAATGGCGCGTCGTATTCTGGTATAAAACCGTAATTAATGTAATTATCATTAATTAAGTTTGCTGAATCAAAAGTGTGACGATTTATCAGGATGCAATCTGTGCTGCGAGTTGAGTTCAGAACATGTTTCCGCTTTATTAAAATTGATTGAGTATTTTCATCTTGTGATTGAATTATCCGAAAAAGTCCAATAAGTGGGCCATTGTTGGGACATTCCTGGGATAGTTTTGGGGACGCCAATTAAGTGTATTGGACGGGGTACTTGTAATAATTCCAAATATGGTAAAGTTGGTAGTTTGAAAGATCACACCTTAACATTCGATAGTCATGAACAGGGCTGTGTAAACACATACTATAATGCCCACACAAGTCAGCACTGACAAATAGGATCACCACCAAGTTCTTGTCACACGTATTCGAGGATGAGCCGCTCAATTTTTATTCGAAAGCGTTCCACAATTATGCTTTTAGATTATTTTTATGGTGCAATTAAAACAAGATATATTATTATGGACAGTTTTGACAAGTGGATGGCTATAACACGTATCAACAGGCGCTTTTACAGCTAATCTTAAAAATATAATATCGTCCCCTCCATGAAAAACTCTAATGTATCAATCAATTACAGAAGAAGCGTTTGAGCTTCGTTGCCACACGAAAGTGGACTGTAGACATATCATTACTTTTTATATCGATTAATACTAATTGAGCAAGATTAATAGTTGTTGGGTACGCTCAATGAAAAACTCGGACAAGGTAATGACTCCAATACGACTTGTTCCATCCGATCCTCATTTTTCATCTCAAGAAATCTATAATTTGTATTCAGTACGACAAATTCGAATTCGTTTACTGTAAACTTCTGCTCAGAGAAAATCAAAATAGTCGACTTTCAATGGTCGAATTAAATCAGTTAAGTTTGCGCTTAAATCAACCGTGACTAATCGATAAATGCTAATAGAACAGTAAAACTCCGCTTCCAATAGTTGATTAGACAGGACGAAGGAGCTGCTTTGAGTAAGGATACGCGCACTACGCTTGAAAGGTAATTATAGCAATGATACCACTGCTAACGTACTTATTTCCTACCGCTTTATGGCACGAATGAAATTTTTATACAAAGTTTATTAAAATCGATAAGTACTTTGTAATGAAACCGAATTATCACTTGAACCGTATAATTATAATCGATTAATTAAAAGCTAGAGCTAATAATACTAAAGCTCTAAAAGCTGCAGTTTATTGCTTCTAAATTAGTCAGAAACCCTTTAATTCAATACCTATTAACATTACTGCTTAAAATGGTGTGATCACGCTCATTACAGGGAAAAATTTATTGTGCCGTTACCCCGTCACCAGTAATTTTATTTTTTATTCGACATTACAGCAACAATAAAAACACACAAAATAAATTTTTCTAACAGTTCACTTGACACTCGAAATTGGCACTTGAATCTTTATTGATCTAAGCACCTGAAAACTCAGCCGAGATTGTATGTATTGTGTGGTAATTTATTCAATTAGAGGAAGGTATGACGTGTAAGTACAGTGCTATTGTATGTTTGCAAACTACTACTATGAATTAAATTTAATAACGAAATGGTAGGGTATTGTCTGACAAATCCTCTACGAAAACAGAAATTTCGAATTAATTGGTTTAGGAATTATTTGGAAATCGTTAAGTTTAATTGCTCAATTTGAGACGCCCACGACCATCAAGCCCTCCTGTGATAGAGATATTGTGTGAATCCTACAAGAGGGATATAAAAGAAGTTGCCAAGTCATGGCCGAAGTTCAAAAGTAAACACAGTCCACCACTTCGGGTCTTGGTTATTGGAAAGGTTGGAAGAGGGTTGGGTACGCTTTGTGTGTGTTAAAAATGCGACCATAACGTTACAGAGCCGGCTAAATATTTAATTAAAATAGCTAATGCGGTTCTCGTTAATTTGCCGCTAACATTTGTACCATAACAGAGGATTCAGTATAGCCGAGGTTGCATAATTGTACATAATTTACTAAATTACGTCATAGAATACTTGACAATGATTTACCTGTTTAGGCCCTTTGAAATATTTACTACTGTAATTTGCGCTGAATTATTAAACTATAAAACGCTTGTTAACATCTATTAATTTAATGTGTAACACGTAGTTAGTCTATTTGGTCGCACTAAACCCGCAACCAATTTAATTGAAGTCGGAACTACTTGCTATTATTTTGGCAACTGACCACACCTCACAGATATAGATTTAATTTCGAACAAGACAAAAGTGGGAAAATGACCGGAAATGCCACACGAAGTTTCTACAATAATATTTATGCGGCATTTCGATCACTTTGTTGCATCAAATTCAAGAATAAGGAAGCCACAAGTTATTAGCTTCCTTATTTATTTGACGTCCATGGACAATAAAATATTTGTGTGGGTCAACTAATCGTAAAATTCCAGGTACATGTATGGTTAATAAATAGAAGAGGATTTAAAATGGACCTCTGCGGAATTCTTTGGAAAAAATGCGTGTGGGTCGAAATCGATGAAATTTGTTGGTGATGATTTAGAGATCGTTCAAATATAAATATGTCTCGACTGGTGCACTAGTGTAATGACATTAATCATGTTGTGTATCGTATTATATAAAATAATAGATGAATTATGGGTATTATGTAAATATACATGAACTCTGAACTGTGCGCCTCGGTAGCGCAACTTGCTACATATGGTCCTGCATGTAAGCAGATAAATAGCATGTCCAACACGGTAATGTACAATTTGTAACAGCCTGTCAATAAACTAATGCTTATTCTTCGGTGTATTATGCATCGAAACCGCATCGAAAATTTAGTCACCTTTCGGAGATAATTACAACAATCATTAAAAATGCCTAATATTCAAATTACAGGTCTCCGGTTGTCGCTTTTATTAAGCTATTACATTATGACTATAATTTGCCGCAGTGTTGATTCTGGTGCTCTTAGTTGATTTCGTGATCGCTTTTGTAATTTTCGTCCATATATGGCTGAGAAAAATTTCCCTTGACAAACATGAAATCGGCTCACTTTTCATTTATTTTCTTTTATTGGCTAACAAAAGGATCCTATCAGCTCCACGTGATTTATTACGTTGATAGTTACAATCACTGAATTCAATTAATATTATCGAAATTCCGGCCGGTGAAACCAACAATGTTCTGTTTTACGACAGTTTAAATTAATGAAATCACTTATTCTAATTTGTATCAGCCACTAAAACAATATTTGTGTAATCTCTGTTTGTTGAGAATGTTCAATTATATTTATGTATTACAATATGATGTAATAATGTAATAAGATTTTTTAATTATTCAGACATTCAAGAGTACCGTCATCAACTTAGCGCTACATGTGCGTGAAAATAAATCGCGTTTAATTAACACAAAAGCTTCATGTAATGGAAGATCATTGCATTATCTTGTCATGTTGTTTGTAAAAATAGGAATATTTCCAATAAGCAGAATAAGCGAGATGAGTTGAGGCCGGATTAAGCGTTCTAAATAGGACTAATTAAAACGGGCTTATTTCTACTATTTTGTTATTATTATTATTATTATTATTATTAATTATTATTATTATTATTATTATTATTATTATTATTATTATTATTATTATTATTATTATTATTATTATTATTATTATTATTATTATTATTATTATTATTATTATTTTCATTTGGTAATTTGGTAATGACTGTCGAGGCTACACTGTAGAACTATAACAAACAATTTGAAAATGTTTTATTACAGACCATTTTAACATTTTTGGAAATAGGAATCCACTTACCTTCGAAAATTTAACTCAAGAAAATCCATTTCTTCGAAACGCGATCTATAAACGTTTTAACCTTATGTTATTAAAAGTGCAAATGTGTCTATTGCTTCGATTATAAAGTGTTTGGTTTTCTAATTTTTGCCGTAATTTTTGTTTATTTACCCGGGGCGGTTATCAATAACAAGAACCCAAAATTATTAACTGCAACCACATTAAGTTTACTACAGTTGGAAGGTTCTTTTAATTATTTATCTTCTGAATTTTTTTTTGTTTTAATAGGTAAAATAAAAAATTGTTGATAACTTAACAACCATTCGTAATTTTGCTATTTTCTCGACGCCAATCGATTTCCCGGGGCATTTTACACGAGTTCACATGAAAACGTTTCTAATTTGTCTTATAATTGTCCGTAATTGACAAATAAAAAAAATTCTCCACACATTCCCGTTCAAAATGACCAATCTGATCTGATCTGATATCTGATGATTTTAAGGAGCTGTTTACAATGGAATAAGATTTTTGTCCTCAATCTTTTAGTATTGCCATTACAAGATATTGGCCTGAAACCTATGCCATTTTATATTTCTAGAAGTTTTGATAGCAATTTCAATGGCGTTGGCTTTTTGCGATGAAGTTCCAATAGTTTCGAAGTAATCGGCGTCTAAAAAGTGAAAAAAAAATAAAATTTCAACCAGTGTTTTGCGTTTTTCTCCGAAAAAACTTTTTTCATTAAAAAATTCCGATAAATGTTACATAGGTGTTATATTTTGCGATCTACAAGTGTTCGACCATTTTACAATTTTTGCAAAATTTCTTTAAAATTTAGATTTTTTAAAAGTCGATTTAGGGACGTTCCAGTCACTTTTCTGTGTCATTAGAACTTTTAATTTAAAAAAACTGATTTACATTTATCATTTTATATTAGTAGTACTAGTAGTAGGTACATAGGAGTAACGTTTTATTTTTATTACATAAAAGTCATAGAAGTTGCCTCATATTCTTTTCAATGTTTTGTGCTTTAATGGGTTTTGGAGGCCAGCATAAGACAAAATCCTTTATGTACCTTAAATGAAATGTTGCTTAAAGGTTTCACAAATCAAACTTACTCTCACCTTAAAATTCAACTTTTCATCGATGATACATGAACATGAATAACTATGCTATTATCTAAGAGATTTCAAATTTTGTTTTTTTTTCTCTTGCACCGGTGAGTTTGGCAAAATTGTTTGGTGAGGTTTTTAATTTGTTTTATGCCTTTTATATGATGGCGCGAGTGGGGTTAAAATTGCGATTTTATGGCGTCCTGTTTTTGAAATATTCAAGTGATCTGGTACAAGTAATGAAAGATTTTATGAGATTTAAACGATCGGATGACTAGGTGTGTGTTTGTGGGTGAAGTGTGAAGAGGCGAAGAGTTATGGTAGTGTGTTTTCGGTCTAAATAGCGTAATTATGGCATGATGATTTGTTTGAAGTCTTAAGTTCGGTAAATGAGGTAAAAGTGTTCGAGGGCTGTGTATCTCAATAAGGTTTGTTATTGAAGTAAAGATCGTGTAAACATTAACCGGTTAATTAAAGTCTAATTTGAATGTGTGGGTTGTGGGTATGAGCAATGGGGTCCAGCTATGATAGGAAATCTTTTAAGATGTTAGTGCTAAGCTAGCTGAAGGAAGGAGCGGTACCGTGCGTGGTAGAGTGTTGAGCCAGTCATGCCGCGTCTTTAGTCGTGCGTGTTTCTTGCCATGGCACTGAAAGGGTGTAGGCCACGTGCCACAATCCTGCGACTATACCTCCTCGCAACCCTCTGGCTGCACATCCATGCCTCAGCGCTGGCACGGCGCCAAATTTCAGCGCACCCCGTCTTCCTGCCCCGATGCAAATACGACGAGCATATAATTAAGAGCGAGGATAAACTCCAAAAACAGATCGATCTCGCCAATTTCGTCTTCACGGGGAAAGTGACGAGTGACATACGATTCCTCGACAACCGCACTATTGTCTTCAGCGTTTATGTCAGGCGCTATTTCAAAAATAACGCCGGCCTCAACGACAATCAGGAAGTGAGAGTGCTTAAAACATTATATGACAGCGAAGGAGTTAAGTGTCGACAAGTTTTAAGATATAGGTACACGGCGATCTTTATTGGACGAAAACCGCAAAAGCTCGACGCGGATGTGCAACTCACTATTAACCCCGTACCAGTTACTTTAACCAATCTTGACAGGGTTACCGCCGCCACTAAAGGTAAGTGACGCGAGAAAATCCCAAAATCACCACAACACTAAATCCACACAAAAATTCGATCAATATTTTTCATTTATTAAGTTGTGGCTTTTAACCCTTAAACTGCTGAATTAATTTTATACAGTCTTAATCGTATGCGCACCTCTTGAAGTCCTGAACCCTCCAAAACAAGTGTTTCAAACTTTTTTCATATAAGGCTGAAAGCTGAAATATACTTCTACATTTTCTTACATTATTATGTACCTGGCTTAGTTTAATAGGGTTAAGCTGAGCTTGCGCCCGCACTATCCTAGTTTGATTCGTGTTTCATTCGCTGGCATGCACCTCCAGATTTATGGCAATTGTTACGAAAAATATAAATCTCGCCTGATTTTAGCAATAAATAATCGCAGCGATCGCCCCCTGATGAGGCTCTGTCAAAATGGATTAAATTGATTTCATTATTCCCCTTCTATGGTGTTATTGTGACACTTAGTCCTTAGTCTAATTAGCAGGTTTTTCGCAACGTGGAGCGCAACAAAACCCACAGAAAGGCAGTAATTGACATGTGTTTTATATGCACTTAATGAAATTACCAGTCACTGTAAGTGCTTGTGCCATATAATTATGCTTAGAGGTGCAATTAATTCTTGTCGTGTTGTCGTTTAAAAATCGGGAATTTTTGTGGGCGGGCCGATTTTGGGTCGAGTAATTACAGGAAAAATAATAAAATTGCTCCTCACATGGAGTTGTAAAATTTGCATTTTTACTTCCTGAGGCTGAACTTTGGCGGCAACCGTTGCAGCCAGTCTCTGACCTTTTCGTATCGCCAGAAGACAAAAATGTTGTTTTGGACATTTTGTGACACTCAATTTGCGCTTGCTTATTTTTAATAAAATACCAACACCTAATAAATTATAAAGCGTCGATGAGATACGAAAACGTATTTTCATCTCATTATTTAGCAATTTAACACTCGAAAAGTTGAGTACAGGCCACCATTACAGCTTTCAGGTGGTCTTTGAAAACAATAATACTATTCAAGCGCCACGGTTATATACAAAATTAAGTAAACAAAGCGCCATTGCATCATCTCGCCAAAATTGTACTGAAATTTTGATGGCGTGGGACGATTGTTAGAAACGGTGGTTTTTAATTACGACTTTTCTGACATCTGAAATTTGCCCAAAGTAAGTGAGAGAGGCATCGATTGAAATTTTTGAAAAAATGTTCGTGTGGGAAAGGTTACAACAAAGGTGAAAAAGTGTATTGTAAAAGAGTGTAACATGATCGGCTCCTGGGCTCAATTCAGTATCTTACGTTTATGTGACAGGCATATTATCGCGCTAGGGAGTATTAGAAAATGTTGCTATAAATTTGAGCCCGCTGTGATTATAGAAATTTTACGAATTTCCTGTGTTAAATACAGTAGCTGTGTCGGAGCTTTCGGCGCTTGAATGTGGATTTTTCGCTCGCATCGTCCTGATTGGAGCTGGAGCTGGGTTTATTGTAAGCATAAATTAGTGTAACGATTACATTGTCCGTTAGATGTAGCACACGTGTTGTGTTGTTTTGTTGTCAATTATTATGTAATAGAGTAACCTGGATCGTGGTTATTTATGGAGTTTGATAATGGAAATCCAATTATTTTATGTAAAACTGGGAACTTTACGTTTAATTTGAGACGATTTAAAATATTTTATTGCATCCTTGAAGCTCGATAATTACAATTTCTCAAAGTTGTCGCTCGAGATAATGAAAAACAGTGTTTATAAGATTTTTACGTTTTAGCACATGGTCTTGTTAACAAATGCTGCAAGTCTGAATGTCGGCAGGTGTAAGCGTTGTTATTTAAATATTAATTGAGTGATTTAATTTAGCATTATCGGTGTATTCGGGTAATACGGCGTGTATAGAGTTACCTTGATATGTAAAACATGTGGCGCCATCTAGAACAGGTATGTAGGGCCTTATTTATGGCCATCATTTAATTGATAATTAATCGTTTGTCGGTAATTACAAGCTTTATTTACCTTTACCTTCGGGATAGCCAAACAAACAAAAAAATTAATAACCTATAAAATATGAAGCTGAAATTACAATGAAATCTTTATTATTTCACCAACAATTTGGTCATAACCGATGCAATAAATAACGCTAAATGTATAATTTTACGTCCCCGGCTAGTTCCATTTACGACGTGTTTTGAAAAAATATTGTAAATTACGGCACACACTTTTTAATTCGCTCCAGGTATCTTTATAAAGTAGTCCGCTATACTGATATTTATATTGAGGCCCGTATACTCGGACTACACCGAAAATAATATATAACCTTTTCGCGCAAGCACTTACATTTTTATTTGCATGCTTTGATTGTTATTGCCGAAACAATTAATTACAACCTTCCAACTTTTTCATTACGGCATTCGTTATCCCTTAAGCACAACCGCTCAAAAATCGATTTATTACTTCACTAAATTTCATTCCTCATACTAATCGAACATTAAAAATGATTCATCTCGAAACTTTACTATTTTATCATGCGATTAAATCCAACTCATCACTTCTAGTCCGGTTCTCCTACAAGAAACATTTGTTGGAGAGAGTTACAATGACGCACTCTGCTAATTATTCATTGTTACACCACACGTACTACTTAATCAGCAACATTTTCAACAAAACTCAGTTTTAATGTTTCATTTCGGCGCATGTTGCTGGTAATTTGGCCACATCTGAACATAGCTTTCCATAAATTAACTATAATAATGCAAATTCGGTGCACTTATAGGTCATCCGCGACCATGATAAAACACCATTTCAATATCTGTAATACTGAAGATTCCCGTTGGGAGATCACCCAACAATCATGTTGGGTTTCGAGTTTATTGACGGAGTCCCGGCACGAGAAAAGTCCACCCGTTACGGAAACGGACGCTAAAAACTTGCCGAGGTTTTTTTGACTAGGTGAGGGATCTAAATTAGACATCACTATAAATAGTTGTAGAAATTAGTAAACGTGTAGGTGCGTGGCACCATAACAGTTACCTCAACTAATTTGTGGCTGTGGTTAGGCATAAAAACTTAACGACACATTTATTCGGAAATCCACGTCGAAAATATTAACAGAACAAAACTCGATTTTAGTAAACAATCACGATAAAACTCCCGTTTTATTACTCTGGCAACAATAACAGGCCTTTTCGGTGTTATGCTCATGTCGCAAGTTATTTACACGCATCTTGAACAAACTTCTAATATTAGCACGATAAATCGTTGCGATTTTTCCTTATTTATAGGCGTGATTATAAAAATCGTGGTTTCTTTTATGCATTTGGAGAAAAGGAAATTTACAACACTGCCACTTTGATATACTGGCTTAAACAAACTATAAAATGGACACTTAAATTGTGTCAGATCTTTATATTGGGTTATAATTTAGGTATCGAGCTCGCTGTAAATAAATTTAATTCGAACAGTATTGTTGAAGACGGTCAGACGTTTTCATTTGTCAGGGATGATTCACATAAACGCCAAGATTTATGTCAATGTTGGAGGGAACTGGTCGAAAAATTTAAATTCAATCCGCCATCAAACTAGTAATCCAGTTACGTCCCCATAAATCGAAATGAAATTTGTCAACAATATAGTTATAATTATCCAGGAGTTTGACCGGTTCGAGCCGCTCGTAAAGTATTTTATTTATAACGAGAGAAGCTCACAAAAATAATTACAGTGCTACCTTATAAACTGTAATATGTGTCAATTTGCACCTGAGAATTAGGAATTATAGATGGCTCCGCATTGTATTTAGTGTAAAATGGAGCCGTTTCCTGCACACAAATCACCTGGTTACAAGCGCTTAATTTGAATTAATTTGTAAAAATTAACTAACTCGATAAATTTATAAAATTAGTGCGCGCCTTGCGAGTTTTTTCTTATACTATATGGTCGTGTGGTTGGTGAAAATGTTGTGTTGATGCATAGCAAGGTGGGCGCTATTGTAATATTCATGCAAGCTGGGAATAATTTATAAGTCGTGTAGCATAAGAAAGTTTGAGCTTACGGTTTTCTACAGGATCCCACATAAGCCATAATTAATTATTAATAAAGCGGTACACTCGTACGTAGCGATTGTTTTTTGTGTAAACAGAGAGGAATTTTATTGGGACGTCTTTATAGCGTCGTGTGGGATTGGAAATGTGCTAGTTGGAATGATTTTTTTCGATTAAGGCATTGTACCACGACCAGATCACTGGTAAACTGCTGTTACGGGATTATTAGGCAATGTTTAAAGCTCGACTTCTTCATTCGAAACTAAAGGCGTGACGGTCTCATATTAAGACTCGGACATGACTTACCTGTTACACCTACAGTCATTCTTTGCCTGCTCTACATAACAGATCAACACGAATTTCTAAAGGAAATTTATATCTGACACACTTCAATTAATTGAAAGGATTTTCCGGATCCGATCGGATTCATATTACTCTGATAAGAATTTCATTTACGGATTCTTCTGTATCTGATTTATCACGAGAAATCCCTAATCGATTATTCGCTAATTACGCGTTTTAAACATCAAGACTTAGTACACAATATACGAGAACATAAAATGTTTAGATCAAATTTATGGTAGTTTTATTACTCTGTGGCGAGCGTACGGTGCCGGTAGTCATCATCGTTCTATTCTTTTCCTAGGCAGATTTATATTCCTAAGACAAGTGTCTGGTTTGATTCGTCCATTAATTCATCTGGGGAGAAGTTTCCAAGAGTTAATCGTTGCAGTTTTAATTTATGATCCGGTCAAAAATGATACATTTTTAATTAATTGGGGTCTTGGAACAGGTTTAGTTCCGAAAGAGAAAAAATAAGGTTTGTGTGGAGTACGATGAGGGCACTGAAACATTTTTATATTGCTCGAAAGCTCATTGTTGCTCAAGTTTATGCCCGTCTCGAAATATATTGTCAATTTTACAAGGTCTGTTAATGCAGCCGCTAAGACAGTGAAGTTGTAAAATCTTGTAAATAAGTCAGCAATTTTAGATGCAGCGTAGACAATGCGTCGGTTCGTACCTGAGGGCTATGAGTGAAGTGCAAAATTATGCCTGTTTATGCCTTTGCCGTCTCTATCAAGGTAAAATGCGATTATAAACTCCACAGATGACCTTGTCTCTATATTACGACTTCTGCAACGACCAGACACCTGAGCCTGAAGAATACTTTTGATCGTGTTAAGCAAATAAACAGCTTTTTTGGGGTGATTTTTAAGCCGATTGGATTTATGTCGTGTATTAAGCGAACACGCAAATGAAAATGTCTTAGATGTGTTCCAGTCACATTTGGATGTTTTTATTAATGATGGAATCTGTGTGGAACAGACACAACGTTCTTTGTGTACGAAGAAAAATGGTTGCATTTTTGAATTCATTACTTCCCGCATTAATAATAACGATGCGCAGAGGGAAATAATTCGCTATAAAGATTAATTAGGAGTATCCTGATAAAAATAGAATTGTAACGGATCAAGACAAGTTGCCGTTGTAAATGAGGGAATAAAAGGGGCCATAAAACGTGACAATAAATAAACATCTAAATGGGAGAATTCAACACTACTGTTCCAAGTGGAGTAATTGGAGTTAAATATGGGGAATATCACGGCGTTATCGACTGAACGATCTTCGAAATAATTGCAACGATAGGCGGCGTTTCGGACACAACTCTACGAATCGAAGTGAAATTTACGCGAGTGTGTTTTAACACATGGAAGCTCAATAATTTACTCTCGGAGTGTTTAAGTAAAACAACTTAAGAAAATAAAGATAAGAGAGAATGATTATTGATGAAATCAACATGAAATTGAAATGAACGTCTGACAGTGAGCGGTCGGGCGGTTCGACTGCATCCCACACAGAACCAGAGTGTAGGCTGATTAGTCTTACATGCTACAATCCACTACATCCATTCTACTCGTCTCTAATAAAATTTAAAAACACTACTCGACTACACGGACTACATCGTATAAATAACGACTAACTATTTCCGAAATAATTTTGTCATAGCTATGAAGAGCGACCGCGGCTCGATCGGGTCCGGTTTCCCCTACTATTTCCATTAGAGCCGATGGTCAAGATAAACACGGCTAAATAAAATAAATACTTTTCCACTTTTTCTTATTTTAATTGCTGCTACCGAAACTAGAATTCAGTCAGAATTCCATGTTTATTAACACAAACTTATATATTAATGGCGGCAAGGCCGGGAAAAAACAACTTTCCAACTTTGTTATTTTATTACCACAAACATTCTGTGGTATGAGGGGAAATATTTCTTATCTGCAAAGTGTCTTAAAGTATTTAGTGTATATCTCTTCTAAGCTGGAAGCTTAACGATGTTTATGCCACCGTTATACACCTCTGTGCTATTTTTTATTCAGTATTGTTTAAAACGGTGGCTGAGACGGTACTTATCGAGAGAAACCGGTCATTGATTTTACCCGCTATGCAAATTAGAAAAATTAATTGCCGCTGTGAAAAGTGGATTACTTTCAAAAATTGCTGTTCCATTTTACCAAAACAAATTATGCTTGCAAACAGGTTATTTGATGCACCTATTTTTTATTTGTGCATAATTGACGAATGCGCCAATTAGTTTTAATTCCGTCGATAACAGTCAACGGTAATTAGGACCCTTTGCAATTTATTAATTAGTACTTTTGAATATTCGCTAAATTATTATTAAATTATCCGAATAAATGACATTCAATTAAATCCAAGTTGTCTTTTGTTTATTCATTTTAATAACGCTCATGTATAAACAGAGACAAAAAAGACAAACAGCCCCAATGGAATAATTCAAGTTAGTTCGCGCAAACTTAAACATCCGAAGACGAGTCAGGCAATAATGAAATATATTTCCCCATCTTCCTGAATTTGTCTCAAATCCTATCGCAAGTGGGATGTTTAAAATAATCGTCGTGTCATTTTTACTTTTTACAGTTCGCGCAGCTGCGAGCGGAGTTGTTTTGTGAAAAAATAAAATAATGCATTTGCGACATTACAATAGTGACAAGGCTAACTCTTGGGTCACCGCCTACTTGTCTTGAATATGTTTTAGGCCACACGGTGTAATTAATTAAAGAGGCTGTGAAATCGCTCAATCGTGATTTGTCAAAATGATGGATTTGTACTGTGTGAACCAACCTGTTGGTGAATTTAATGTTAACCGTGGAGGTTGAGTAGGGTCCAAAAAAGTTAACTGATAGGAGACAAAGGGCGATTTTTAACGCACGCTCCCTGACTAATGGATCTAGTATTTTCCTTTAAATGTAAGCTATTTCTAAACGTAATGTTGTTTAGGTAAAACAAGCCATTCGTTTCCTGCTATTTGACGTTGGCTTAACCCGTGGCTAACTAAAATATATTATCTAATAAAACCACTGAAGTCTAACATGAGAACTTTTAATCTTCTAATTAATTATTACAAGTTTTTCCGGTAGTTTTTAAAAGTGGCGAGAACGAATTCTAAATAAACATGTCAGTAACGCCATTTGGTATCACACACACCGCTTTTTCTCAACCATAATTGAGGTACTCCACACTATTAAAATAAGTGCCACTTGTGATTAAATCCTTAAGTGGCAGTGAAAAACTGCATCGATCCGTCACTCACAAAATTTCAATTTAGGATGGATTTATTGTTAATTTAGGCAAATGTTGATTGTGCAGTTGCCGGACAAGGGCAAAATTTCAAGTAGTAAATTACGTTTTAATTACAACCAAACAAATTACAGCAAGCTGTTTGCATTATTTACTCGCGACAAATACAGACCGTCACCCTTTGACTAGCTCCGATTATTTCTTTCGTTCCGACACAGCGAAAAAGCCCAAATTGTCTAACGTTGCTTTGTTTTATTATTTATTAGATATTGTGCTGTATATCTTTCCAGCATGACGATTCGAATTATGGCAATTAAAGAGGAAATCTAAGGAGTGTGTTTTTATCAGAGTTAATCAAGTGGAGGAATTTTCCTTAGCATTTCGATTTACATATGTCGGATTTTGTCCAGTAATTAGCATAATTGACTTAGGATTATCAAGGATGAGAAAAGGAAAAACAACAGCGTGGTTAAATCGATAGTGACACAAACATATATCTGCACCGCCGAATATTTTAATGAGGATTTAATTGATCCGGTAGCATGCAAGTCTCTTAATTTTCCTAATTACGCCTAATTAATAATCTTACATATTGATGAAGACGTACAGTTATAATGTTAGATTGTCATCCTACGTAGAGGTTTGAAGTCTCAATTTGGCACGATTAGAGAAAAAGCGGCGCCAGGTTTCTTTGTGTACGTTTTCTCTTGCACGTGTCTTGTGCAAATATCGAATTAAAATTCCTCTGTTTAATAGACTCAACTATTTCTTGAAGCAATATTAGCATAATGTCTTTTTAAAATCGCAAGTAGGGTCCTGATGGACATGCGTGATATAAGTGAAACTATAAATGTTAAACACGTTTTGAAATCTGTGTAACGATTTAAAACGGCTCATATTATGTAAAACGATCTGGTCAAAAGAAATAAATATTTTTATCTCCCTTGTAAACATATGTTAATAACTGTCTATCTGGCATCTGAAAAGAGCCGCTCGGACTGGTGGCGTATTATTATATTATAATATTCCGGCGTTATTGATACAATTCAAGACATTGATTGTTTCAGTGATCGATGCTTGAAGCGACGAAAACGCACTTATGTAAATTACAAGTTTCGCGAGGAGTGATTTTTGTTTCAATAAAATATGCAACTAATTAATGAGAAATAAATAATAGCGGCAATTACTTGAACGCAGCCTTTGTTTAATTATCGTAAACCCTGTTCAGACCCTTTCGTAGCACCTGTGCTGCCCACATACCACTTAACATATTTGACTTTGGGTGGTTTAAGTCTCACATGTTTTCAAGCTGTACACAATAACGCGTTTAAAATACCAATTACTAGTGATTTTATCGATGTATTATTTATTGGCTTTATTCGAGCGTTGAGAATTTTTTAAATTCTGTATTTAAATTATTGAGACAAATTTGTAATGAATGCGCGGCGGAATAATTTAATGTGTATTACGAGTAACGGGTACGTAACAATAAGAATTTTTATCAAAGCGTAAAATCGGCGTGGGATTGCCATGCATATAAATAAATGAAGTGAAAGCTAATATAATAAATTTTGTCTCCTTAACAATTTCAGAATAATTAATATTGCCCATTGTCGGTCATGACAAATTTCGAAAACTTATGCTCGTTAATTTTGTTATTTGCTAGTCTTTGGGGAGTTTTATCGAGCGAGTTTCTAACTCCATTAATATTCAAAAGATCCAACGATCATTCTTTTGAAAGTGAATTTTTAATTTTGTTACAGTTTTAAGGTTTAAAATTTACTGCACAGCTGAGCTGGCTATTTGTTACTTTGAATTTTTCTTCAGGAAACTTTTAACTGCACTTGTCTTATTGTGCTGCTAGTGAAGATGGGAATTGAATTTAAATTAAATTACGTTCTACTAATGTAACAAGTTTCATTTTTATTTAAACTAGACTAAACTTCTGCACTGGATATTATGATAATGGAGTCAAATGCAACTTATAATCATAAACTCTAACTTTACAATGTGTTGAAAACTCTTACTGGCTAACATTTATTATTAATCATGATTAGTGCCACAATAAACAGAACAAAAATTACTCCACATTCTCCATCATTATTTCTTATTTATTGTGGAAAAAGAAAATAAACTCCCTTACATAAAACGTGAAATGATATTATAATTACATGGTTATTATAACAGCCGCTATAAATATTCGAATTTAATGACTCTATTCCTATTTACCATAGAGTTTTCTGCTTAATATAATATTAAGTTTCCTGTTGCAATTATCTCAGACAACACTATAAAGTGACCAACTCTACTAGATCCTATATATAGCAGGAGGTAATCACCCGTGACACATGTCACTGTAAAAGCGGATTATTAGCCTAGTATCATATTTTCTCCCAAATCAAACCTATTATAAGAAGACAAGCTTTTAAACAAATCAAACCACCCCATCTCATTCCGGACCAGCTTAAAGCGACCAGTTTAAGCAATTTTTTCTTATTCGTGGTCGTGGGCAGACGGATACTTGTTTCAAAATTTCAACAAGACGAAGCGCTCGATAATGATCCTGTTTTTACAGAAACTTATCGCCGAGGTGATGAGGCGGTATATTTAGATAAAGCAAATATCAGGGAAAATGTTGAGCAAAGGCAGCGTGCGACATAAATTTGTACATGTCGTCCGTAATCAAGCGTGGTCCGGTTAACCTGACTTGAAAAAACTCGCAAGAATTATTTGCCGAGAGATGGCGATAGACAGAAGAATCTTGCTCGATAGCACAACAAATGGAGGCTCCCACAGTCGGCAATAAATTACAGGCAGTCACAAATATGTATTTTACAATTGGAATGACTTAATTGTACCGATTTGAAAAATAAATTATCTCCCTCCCGCGAGATTATCAGTTTTATTTATTTCGTTGCATGAGAGGTGACCGAATATTTAATAAATGGCGTAGGTGTTACGATAAGCACGGTACTAATTGATCATAAAGACCGAGTCTCTATACTATAAATAATTTTTATGGTTATTATAATTTTTGGGAGTTTTTCATATCGTTTGAGATTTCCACACATGGGAATTTATTATTTTCGGATTTAATTACAAGCCTTATGAGGAATTTAGAGAGAACGGGTAGAATTGAACCAATACTAGAAAACAATGGTGCATATGGGAAATCCTACGCTAGTCGATAAATCTGGCGTCGACTGGACACTAACGTGGTTTTAATACGGAATAGAATAAATTTAGTGGGTAATTCAAGAATTTAATTATTTATTTTTCCCAGTATCTCTCACCTTCCTCTGATTTGTTATAATACGCTAAAGGAAAGTACAACGTAATAAATAACCTTGTAATAGTGTGTATAGTGGACAAAACGTTACAAGGCATAAAATAAAGCGTCAAATTAGTTTATTGGCGTAGAAATTGATGGATGTGGTTTTTCTCATCGGCTGCAATGTGGGAGTGGACAGCGACAGCTTTTTTCAACCGAAACCTGTGCTACTGGTCGGATTAAAATTTTCCCTCATTATGCAGTGCATGTATATTATTAATCAATTGTAATGCGTATAATCGATCGTGTAAAATCGTGAGTTTCAGCCTCAGGTTGGCAAAAAGATTAATTGGAAGCGATATTCGTGTGATTAATAATGGTCGAAAGATGTCATCTTTTTTGAATATTAATTTATGTATCTCATGAAAATCGTGCTCCCCCGTATAAAAATTAAGTTTTATAATTTGGCACAGTATGGGTCGGATATTGATCTTTTTATAATTGACAACTATCTCTTAGACAGCAGGTGCGGTTGACATCAATGCATTGCTGACAAGCATTCTGTAGGTCGAAACCCCTGCGTGTCCAAAACGACTTAAAATTGAACTCGACAGCTCTTTCTCATATTCTGACATCATTGGGAAGCGACGTCATATTATTAACACATCAAAATCAATCAAATTTGACTCCTTGATGTGGCCAAAAGTGATTGCATTTTAATCAAATTTCGCTAATTTTAATCGGTTATTGTGCATTCAACGTTTCAACTATTAAATTAATACTCTCATAGATTAGGTGTCAAAAACACGAATATTGAAATTATGCTAAAACAATTGATATGATGTTTCAACCCTCAGGGCGCATCACAATTTATAATCATACATATTGTACGCGATTCGCAGATAATATTGTTCTGATTAAATATCTGTTACACATATTTCTTATTAATCACGTTTGCTCGTGGTGCACTGTATCTGCCGACTAACAAAACGATTTATCTTACGGCATAATATGGAAGAACACAATGCGAAGCATCCACTTTTACAAAGATTGATATCAAAATATTTCAGAGACGAAAAGGAAAATTGCTTACACGATGTTTAGAATAAACTAACATTCTGTTAAACTAATACTGTTAATTGATGCTTTGATTAATCGACTCCAATTATGGCCAAAAATGTTGTTGCTTGGAAATTAACAAAATTTTAGGTGCACCAGTCGGCTTGTTTGCTTGATTAGTAGCGGCCATCACTTGTAGGCACATAATTGCCACTTTTTAATGCCGTACAAGTATAACACACTTGGCTTGTAAACAGGTGGCAACGACAGAAAATTTCTAAGCTTTGGCTGTGATTCGATCTCGTCCATCGATCTTGCGTTAATTGCTTCGAGGATATGGTTAGATCCTATAAATGACTTTTAGAGCTAGTTTTCGGTTACCTGATATTTCTGCACGATAGGAGTTGGTTTTTGGTGTGGTCTCAACGATCATAATGACAGTTTGCTTAATTGGCCGATTTTGCTTAACAAAAGATACTGCACGTCTTACAGATAAGTTAATTGAATTCGCTAGTCTTAATGAAGAGAATCTTATCTGGTGTTTTAATGTAATTGAGCGTGTCGACAAACAATGCTTCGGTGATAGATTTGCAGTTGGGTGAATTTTATCAAAAGCTGTGCCGGTATTGGAATTTCTTTTTATCGGGTTATCATGTTGTGGTAATCTTTATGGCACTACCTTTAAAGGACAATTTCGTAGTAATTCATTTGTTTATCTGGACAAGCATTGGGAATCGAGAGATTTATATTATAGTTTTTTAGGAGCGTTCGGGGATACCGCTCCCTTTTTCCAGTGACGTCTTCTAACATAACGTACAATGTTAATGTGAGCTTTGCGTTGGCGCTTGACACCTGTATCAAAACAGAATTGTCACGTTTTTAGTAGGTTGGCAGTACAAATACGCATCCCCCGGTTCATAAATACAATTCGGTATAAATATTAACATAATAATAACATAATAATAATTAACGTAATAATATTACGTGACCACGTAACGAATGCACTGAACGGAAATAAAACCCATCGAGGCGTCCTGGACGCACGACAATGGGTTTATAAGTCTAATATATCGCACACATTTAATACTTTCAAGCGCCATATAATGGCACGAAAATAAAAGGTCAACAAGACCACCTACATTGGGACAAGCAGGAATAAACACGATCGCGCAATTCACACGCGGAGGATTTTTTCTTAAAGCTTGCAGAAATCACTTAGAGCAGCTGCAGAAGAAATATAGCCGGTGATTGATGGTTACACTGACAATTACGCTTTCATTACAATTAAATTGTACAGTCATTAATGGCAAAGAGGGTGTTTAAAATTGTATTGTGGCTGGGAGTTTTGATTTATGTCTTGCGTTGTGTCAGTTTGCAAAGACATGACGTACGACTTTTCTCCTTAAATGATGTCTTAACATAATTATTCAAATGATAATTAATTTCGGCAGATAGGTTCATTATCAAGATGTTGTGTGATGGGGTGATGGGTTTTTGCGCGAGGATTGCTTGTCAACAAATATTTCGGAATGTCAGGTCGGGAAATTCGTCTTGGACAAGGTAAAAGACTGAAACCAAGAAATGAAATAACGTCTCACGGCGTTACTGCGTGCATGGAATGTCTAGTGACGCCCACGGAAATGCATTTCACCTCATTTGATAAATATCAAAAACCATCTGTGAGAAATAGAAAATATTTATTGGAAATATACAAACACAGAGCTTTCATAAATATTGCAAACTTGAGCATTAAATTAAACCGATGATTATATTAAAATTACCTATTCGTACGATGTCTCGCTAATGGTGTTTGCTTTATAGGTTCTAGTAAAACCATATGGTACGATTTGTTGGATTTTATATGGCGTTTATGACATCAGCCACGTTTTATCGGACGGACATTGGGGTAATTATTAAATATTACCACAACCAATTTAAACCGTATTTATAGCTATTCAGATAGCTCTCATAATTTATGTATTAATAACCCATTCTTCAAACATTTATAGTCGCCCTTCAAATCACACCAATAACAAGCACTCGAGTAATAGTGTGCCAAAATTTACCATCAGAAATTTATAAACCCATGAAAGAATCATTACGCTGGAGCGGTAATTGTACTCAAAATAAATTATTACTTATCAACAGGCATCCTTGCTTCAAGCCTTTTAAATATTAAACCGCTCTAACTTTCTTTCAAACTTCTGATAAACGAATAATAGTAGCTTCAGGATATGCGTTTAAGACCTGACTATTTCATATAATTTTGGTATAAACGCAATAAACTGGAAACCGTTAATTTAGATAAGCTACTACACTATGACGGTAATAAATTCTCCCTGATTTACCTTTTTTATTGCATTTCCTGTAGCCGATCTTCAAGATTGATGAATCGCTAACGCTACAAATCAGACAACACTGCCATTTTTTCCTTGCAGTTTTTACAACTTTTGCAAATAGTGATACACATAAATTTGAAATTTTTGCCTAAATTAAGCTGCTTTTGGTCACTAGTGTGTGAAAAATGTTTCGAAGTTGCGCCTGAGCTCGAGGAAATCAATTCGGCTGAGATACGGCACTTTCCCGTTGGTCTGCGAATGAGGTTTGGGTGTTGATGAAGTAATAATATTCCAAGATGTAACCTCTTAATCTTAAACCAGTCCACTTTCCGTCTTGCGAAGTAATAAATTTGGTGTAATTTATCCCTTTCGTAGCATTTTCCGTTGTTTCTTGGAACTGATGAATTAGTGAATTAGTTGAGGAATTGGAAAAATGCATCAATTTCCGGAGAATCAATAGAAGCAAGTTGTATTGCTAGGTAACACAGCATTCTGGGTTTTGTAATATATCTGGCCACTAGGGACAAAATTGCGAGGTGCGGGATTTGAGTGGATATCAGTCGAGTCATTTGTAAGTGGAATGTGAATTTAATAAAATGGAGAGTCGTTTTAAGTTCGCGCGATTTTTATACAACGTTGCAGTAATTGAATTTTGTAGCAATTAGGAAAGTAGATCATGGCCTAATTAGATTTTTTATTAATTTTTTTCGAGTAATAACAAAAATGATGTAAATGGATTTTGCTTTCTCTTCTTGAAATCAAAAGGATAATATTAATCTTTAGGAGGGGAAGTTGACAAAAAGAACAGACCGCTTTATACTTTATATTTCTAAAAGCAATTTTCCGTTTAATTAGGAAATGAGAAAAATGTGAAAAGGGAGAGACCAAAAATTTAATATGCAATTACAGCATTAGCAGTCTTGGATTAAACCGAGTGTTAATTTAATTGTTAATTATATCTTTCATTTGAATTTTGTAAAGAAAAACATTCAATATTAAAATTGTAGTTTTAATTATAGTTTGGTATTAAACTTTTTTCCGGAAATGAACGAAAAACACTGACTCGAACAGAATTTTCTCGGAACAAATTTGTTCAATTACACGATTTTAGTTTTCACTACAAAATATCAAGCTTCCTTGTACACGTTTTGTTAAATTAAGCTTCTCGGTCTCTCTCTAAAGCTCATTATTAGATTTTTATCTAGATTTTGAGCGTTATATTTCCCTTTAATTGCTTTATTTTGTCCTACTTTGTCATTAACGAGGTTTTTAGATATTTAGATAAAAGCGTTGACGTGATATTTAAACACAACATTTAAACAAACACAATTTTTCTCACTTAATAACACAATATTTTCGATTCAGTCCATTAATAAACAATAAATCAAACTTCACGTTTGTATACGATTTAGTGCATTAACATAATATATTTAGATAAGAGTCAGGGTATATCAAGCAGAAAATTCTATTATTTACGGTCAATTTATGCATAAAATCAATATTAATATGCATAATTACACTGTTCCCAAAACTAATAAATTACACCACATTCAAATCATTTATTTACTGGCGTGGCATCGAAGTTTGCCAACTTCCGAAACGAATAATGCAAAACAACAACGCATCGAACAAATAACGAACAATTCTGCTTGAAAGACTTTAAAAATTTGATCTAAATTGTTTCTTACTTCGCTGATAGAATTTATGTAACAGGTTGGAAATGTTTAAAAGAAAGCAAAACTAAATGAAAATGCAGTCAACAGTCACTGTAAAGCTATATATAACGTGGGCGTAGTATAGGTGTCAGAGGAGGCAGTGGGGCCATCGGGGTTGTAAGGGAGACCCGAATCAGGTGAAGCATACCCCAGTTATTTACGACGTTCTACAAATCCTCCAATCAGTATAAAGAACACCGGTGATCTATGTCCCCATTTCAACGCCGTTTTTTATTATTATTTTTTCACTTTGAGTTTTGCTCGTTACGGTGCGCCTAATTAACAATCTACTTTGGATTTGTTTACCACAAGATCCTTAGGCGGTAGGGGTTAACCCTTAGTTTGATTGGAGTAAGTTAGTGCCACGTTAACTATCTAAGGCAGTCATAAAGAAAATTAATTACTTATGTTTCTGTATTATGCTCTACTGTAGGTTTATGGTTTTGTTTTATTACCTAATGCTCAACTTTAGTAATTAATGTAAAACTGAGTGGAGGGAAACTGTTAAGAAAAATTACGAAACTAAATCATAGTTTAGACCACTTCTGCACTAAGTGATCGAATTAAAGTATTCTTTGGAAATCTTTCAACAACTTAATATCGATTTTAGCCAATTTTCGGTGTCGCATTATTTATTCTCCTCAAACAATATGCATAAATATGGTAAATAATTCAGATTAAAAACATTATTAAAAACCGATATTAGCCGCTTCAAGACCTAAATATTTTCAACGGTGTTCAGATCGGTCAAGCCAGGATCTCTCTGTTAGCGGAAGCAATCGAACATGTCAACACACTTTTTACCATTCGGGACTATTTAACACGCACACAATAACAAAAATCAGGGACAGTAAACACATCGAGGACAACACGGTGGCAGGTGGATGGATTGATTAATGTTTGGATTAAACAAGAGACAAGTTAGATAAACGGGGAGATACATCACCTTAACATTAAACTGAAAATTCCATATGACAGAATGATGGAAATAAGCACGTTTGTGTAGATCAACGGGATCATGGAATCGCACTAATAAAACTAAGACCGAACCACAATTACGCACGATTCGTTATTCACTCAAATAATTAGCCGAAATTAAGTAACCGTTGATTCTGAAGCAGCGCTGCGATTTTTATCCCTCGTTTATTGAATCTTCGACAGCGTCGATCATAGAATTCGCTGAAAATCATCAAAGTTGTGTTGCGCATCCATATCAAGCGTGCTTAGTTTTTCCAATAGCTTATTTCGATATCTCGAAGTTTGCACATTTAGTAACATGATTTATATATGTCGCGTACAATCAGTCTTGTTTCGTACTTTAGATTGCATTATATGCAACCGGAATTAGAAACAGGTGAATTATGAGCTTGCGAGAAGTTGCACAAACCGGTTTTTCAGCCGAAGTACTTGTTCGTAACCGGTTTTTCACTTGTTTAGATCTTCGATTAATTCCGGAGTATAATGATTGGGGTATTGTTGCTTCATAATAGTGAATCGATCTGGAGCCGACCTTAAGTCCGGCGTCCTTGCTTTGTCATTTTAATGGTGAATTACTTTATAATGGGTCTGTGGTTACATTGTCTTTTTTGGTTTTATTACTCCATTATGGTTAGTGTAGCGTATGCGTGAAAAGACACTTCTGTTTCAGTGTTGCCCTAAGCGGCAATAATCACGTTGCAATTTTGCGACTTACAAGGTTTAAGTATTGTTTTCGGTCATTTAAAGCGTCCCGAAAGTGCTTTACGTAATCCAGTTTTGAGTAATATTACTCAATATTTGTTTGGCTCGAGACGATTCGTAAAAGTTGGCGTAACCCTCGTATATTATGTACCGCTGTCTTCGATGCATAAAAGAAGGAGGCCAGACAATACGCATAACAAATCATCTTTTGTTGCTGGAAATACGAGTAGTTTGTAACTGCCGAGACAAATAACGTGAAAGGAGAATTAAACATTTGTTTTAGTGCTTACGCAAAGTCGCTAAGGCTAGATTTGTTATTAGACATTGGTAATGCCTAAGTTCAAGTGACATTAACATGACGTTTAATTTAATAGATGGGCGGCAGACGAATGGCCGATAACACCTCCTTTACACAAAATTTTAGTGCTGCGGACACGCAAAATGCACATATTTTATCTCAAAGTCCGAGCTAGATCTGCGATAAATTGTTGTCGAAATTTTGGTTAATGTCCAGCTTTTGTCGGTTTAGAAACACCAAAAAAATATATAACGACTATAAAGTAAAGTAGTGACGTTTTTATTCAGAGCCATTATGTTTGAATAAATCATCGCATAAACTCGGAATTCGGTTTTAAACTGTTTGTTTTTATTGTCCTTTGTTAATAAAACATTTTAACGTTAATGTAGCATTTAAAGTGTTTAAATCTACCCTTGAATACATTAGCCGCCCTAAAAATTTATTTTTTATTGGGCTAGGTGTGTCCATTCTCACAAACGGCTTCCCACATAATGCACAATGAGCTCTAAAGCTGTGCCAGACAAGCCGCAAATTTAAAGAAGGTGCCTACCAAACAAAATAAATCATTTCGTGTTGAAAAAATTCTCCAAATTGATCGATTTTTGGGCGAAATTCCGGATTTGTTGATGATAAATGATAAAACAGACTTGGAATCAAGCAGTCAGCAATCAACTTGTACAAACATTCAAACATTGCCGGAACGTGAATCACATTTGTCTTTCATTCTCGATATATTGGGTATCGTTTAATCAAATAGAGATATTGTTAATTCTTGTGGAAATCGAAGTGTTTTAATTACACCTTGTACAAAAAACGCCGTAAAATTTCGTGAATCTCGACAGTAAATCTTAAAAAGTAAATAAAACAAAACCGTAAAAGGTCTAAGTGAAGGATCATGTCGCATCTTAGAAATATCGAAATTTATTGACTTAATGAACGAGTTTTATTGTCTAATATTTTGTGTAACTTTGTTTTATTTCGTCGACAAGGAAAAAATTTCAAGTTATCTCTCCCCTGTAAAACATAATGACGCAATAAAATACTTTATGAAAAACCGTAATATGGGAATCAATTGCAGGCCGTGGCTGGCCGCGTGTATAATTTACACTCCGCCTACATTTTTTACATGTTGGTGGTAAAATCGGTGATGTAAGACATTATGTTACCTTTATTAGGGACAACAATGGGTAATGTGTCTCCAACGTTGAATAGAATGTTTAGGGGGTGGTCTTATAAATGTTCGTCGCCGGCGAAGAATACAAATACCAGCGAGAGGCACATTTGATTCGTTTTCTCGTTTAATTTTAAATAACGCTTTAGCTCGGCCTTATCCAGATAAATAGTGTACCGACTTTGGTTTTAATTTTTGAAAATAGCTCGAAGCGAATAGAGCTTTGCGTATCATTTGATACAAGATGTGTTTCTTTCATTTCACGGTTAAAAGGAGACACGTAGCAATATGAATACAAACCCCGGTGAAGTAAAGCATTTTTTAAAATTATGAGCTTGTCACGAAAAGCGTAAACTGACGCCTATCATCGTTTGTAGAAGTTTGCCAAATCCTCATGAAAATTTCGCTATGCGTTTGGATTCAGCTTCATGATAAGCTGTGCGCCGAACAGAGGCCATACTGACAAGAACTGTGCCTCTATTATTTGTCATTTCCAGAGGAGTTTCAGATAAATCGTCCGCAAAACTCCTACGCTACTCACATTTTTATAAATCAAAAGCGTTTTGTTCTAATTTAACAAACAAACCAACTATTCCGCTTATCGCTATTTTCACACAACACTTTGCGTAATTTGTAATGCTCATGGATTGCAGTTAGATGCTCGGATGTGTGATATTCAAATCATCGTATAAATATGTCAGCTGGATCATTAGTGGACATCCTACTGGTTCTCTTTGCATTTTAAATGTAATGTCACTTTAATTAGTAGTCGTTAAGAACATACAAATAAAACGGCCCGCACCAATACCAAAGAGATTTACAGGACGTTTTTCGAAAAATTAATGAGTTTTTCTCGTGTCTTTTAATATTGTCCTCGTCATTTTTTTAATCAATCAATCTGCGACTTTAATTAAATGCCACATGTAGATACTGAAAAGTTTTATAGAAAAACTTTCCTCCATAAATAAATTAAATAAAGCACATATATTTTCAAAGAGTTTTCCCCCAAAGCACTTAATCGTTTATGTTTTGACGTGTTTGTTATATATTATACATACGAGAAGATTAATTATGCTATCATTGTCCACATTTGCTGCGTGAATGCCACCAAATCAATACCAAAGATGCAAACGCTATCGAGCCACGTTAATCGATACAAAATTTTTATTAATTAAACATAACTTTCTACCATGAATCACCTAAAAGGTAAAAGCTTCGCCCGAATATGGATTTTATCAACACTTTATAAAACTTAATACAGCACTTAGTTCCAATCTTGACTCCTATAATCCAAACTTTATCACCGACAGGTTTCAAGAAATATAATCTTAAGTATGTCAAGATCAGATTACGGGGACATCCAGTCAGATTTTAAAAGTTTGCGATGCACGAAATAAATCTTAAATGCATTCGCAAATAAAAATAGGAGTTGCAGTCTGCGAGAGCAATCATCGGAGTCTGTAAAACCCACAAATAATTTTTTGTACGATTAGTAATTTATAATAGTGCCTTCACATTTCCATTAGTACATTAGTCATTCTTTGGGTTTGTGATACGGAAATATAAAGTGGTATTGTATGAAAGATGACGTACCTACGCAATCTACATATGCTAACATGAACTTGGTTTTAAGTGAGTTTTCGTGTACGAATAAGAAATTTGTTTGTAAGTTGAAAGTTTGAAGGGTTCGATAGACCGATTTTATTTATCAGAGCTCCAAAGCAAGGGTTTGTGCGTATTGTGAAAGTGGTTCTCCCCCGTTAATTGGGGTAACATAAGTGTTTTTCCAGTTTTTCAAAAGTGTCACATAATACAACTCCCTATTGTGTGGGAGGTCATAGAGACCCATCTTTCAAAGGCACAGAATGCAGGGTATATGCTGTCGTATACCGGGCCTTGATAAAGGTGACAATCACTGAACACTTATTGAAACTTCTATTTTCAAGCTACGAGCTCTTTCTCGATTTTGTTTTTTATTCTCACTTTTCTTGAGGCATTTATAACAAAGCGGCCACTGTGACACCAGTATTGATTTTAAAATTTATTGTTATATTAAATTAAGATCGAAAAATTACAAAGATATACTCAGTCTCATTGTGCTGCGAATTTTCCTTTTAGCTCGAGAAACTCGGGAAAATTGCTAAAGTTGCGATTCAGGGAGTAATGTTCTTTAAATTAATTTTTTATGTATTCGCGAGTCTACTAAGCTAAAACAAAGAAATATACTTAGTGTTTCAAATCGGTATTGAAACCATAATTTTGTCATTACGACCACAGTCGGTAACGAGCTCGCAGCCACTAATAATGTGCAAAATAATGTCACCATTGCGGGTTTAATAACTTAAATCACCTTTAAACCAAACTGCAAAATTTTGATCGCGCAATTTACCACCACAAGCCATAATTCGTATTATTTTATTTTCCGTCAATTCTAACTTAACGGAGTTAACATTTAATTGCATTTCTTAAATCGAATCAACTTATAAATTGGTTTTACACGTGATCGGAAATTGTCTTTAATCCGCTTCTTGCCCGTATTTATCAGGCGAGATAGACGGTGCGTAGTCTTAAAAGCCACCACGCATTCGCCTAACTGTATTGTGGGTTGTATAAGTCTACAATAGCGATGTTCAACTTGGTTCTTGGCCTCGTATAGATTAAATTATTTTGAACTAAAAGCCTGTTTTCCTTGATACGGTTTACACATTCGAGTTTGAGGTTTTAACTAATTTACACGTACAAGGCACGATTATTATTAACAAAACACACCCTATTTAATTATCGGGTGCTCACAAAAATGTATGCATATTTTTGTGGATGCCCGGTTAACATTCTTGGATTTGTTAATAATCGGCCATTCTTTTGTTTTTCAGCTAAATTCAAAGTCTCTTTTTTCCTTAATGGTAAGTTTGAAATGAAGTTAGTTCTAGTCTAATTAATATACTAAACTATGCCAAACGACTGTACTAACTTAATTAAGGAAACAAAAGTCGTTAACTCAGGACGACTTTCTTGTCTTACCTAGATGTAGGTGTACATAGCTTCTAATCGGCTTTTTAAGCACTCTATTTTTTTCTGAAATACTGGCGAACATTTAAAAGAAAAGGAATTTTTCCCTTGTTTTCTTTTCGCCCACGATAAGAAAAAAGCCTATGAGTTGGTTGTTTTAAAGCAAATTAATTGTTTAGGTAAAAAAATATCAAAATAGGGAGTGTGAAGTTCGTTTTGTGTTTGTGTAAAAATGTTGAAGCGTGTGTCGGTATTAGGAAACTTTGATAAAAACACGCAAATGTATATTTAGACAACAACAAAGGTGTGCCAGATTATGGAAAATGGAAATAGAGTAGACTAGTATACAGCAAAGATCCTGTGTTTAAATAATAAACTGCACATCAAAGAAGTGGGTGCTAGTACTGGAATATCAGACCTCAAGGGGAGTGTCAAATTCAACCCGCATGTTTGAGAGTAAACTAAAAGCGGCTCGGAATAGAGGGTTCGAATCCAGTTGAGTAAAGTACGCACTTTTTCTAAACAGCTCAATCAAGGAATCTGAAATTCGACAAATTTCATGAGACAAAACGAATAATAAGGTTCGACGCCCAAACAAACTTTCACCAAGGAGCTAAATAAATTTAAGATAAGTGAAGAAGTAAGTTGAGAAAATGCGCTTTTTATCAAAAGCAACGAGAAGTTGGAATCGGATGAATTCAAATCGAGAGAACTGCTTCAGAACATAATGACTCTTAAATTTGAATGTACCTAATCTTATTCATACTATTAGTAAGAAATGAATTCGTTGAGTTTGTGCTTGTAGTCCCAGCTTTATTGTGAACGAGCAGTGGAGGATTGCGACCACAATTTCTAATTGTCCTGACGTCACTCCAATTCCCGTAGGATTAACTTCACCTTAACCGACCCAAGGCAAAACAAAACAACTTGCTCCTTTCGATCTCGGACGACTTATTTTCATCCCGCTCCTGATTGATCCACTAATCAAACATGTAAATGACAACTGTTACACAATTGTTATGAATAATAAATTAAATATATTCTCCATCGGCTCTCTTGTTGATCCCTTCCTGTGTACATTTCGACCCTAAAATCTCTATGACGACCTCACTAACGGTTCCTTTGCCCTTTCCCGTCTTGCTTGGAAATTTATAGACTCAAATGTACTTCACAGCATACATTAACTTCAAAATGAACAACACCACATTGATTCTTTTTCATCGTCAAATAAACGACTCCGACAACCTTTCGCACCCACATCCATAAATCCGGACTTTGCCTAATTCATCCCCGGAGATGTATTAAAGAAATTGTTGACATTAACCCCGAAAGCCTGAACTCACTTGCTTTATTCAATATCGACATCACCTTTGTCCGATAAGCCACCGCAATGAAATATTCACTTCAATCAAGTTCATTCGAAAATAGTATTATTTTTATTTTCCTTCGCGATTTTTGACAGTGGGAAATCTAATGCATTTCGCTCGCATGTGAAAATTTCCGTCCTAATTTTCGTGACATTTCATGCTTGATTTCTCATTTCTGTCACGGTGGTCTTTTCTCCGTTTCTGCTGCGTTTTCATCGCAATGTCGCTCGAGTTGTTTTACACCCACGTGTCTTTTTGCGACTTTTATTTAATTTGAATGAAATGGAGGATGATTGATAGAGTGGTGGTAATTGGTTGGGGATTGTATAGATTGATGTCGTTCGAGTTGACGTTAAGAAATTATAATAAGCGACGTTTGGAAAGTTTGAAAAAAAACCGAAGACGTGGTGTTATGAAAGTTTGTGAATCTTATTAAGAAGACAGGCCTGGCTGGTACCGACTTCTTTTACATACTAGTTGCACAGAGCCGCCTTCTGTCCCGCAGGTATTAAAATTTGTAATTTAATATCTCGTATAATACTTTTATTAAGTTTTTCATCTCTTTGTTTAAGAAATGTGGCCGATCGATTGTAATAAGCCATATTGCTGATTAAATTCCTCATGAGTTGTGTATCATTGTAGAATGCTGAATGTTGTGTGTAATGGCATGCAATTGAGCCGACTGAAGTACTGGTTGAGAGAAGGGCGCAGACATTGCAATATCCGTACCCCTGATTCATTAAAGCTCACTTTCCAGGTTTGTACCACTTATTAAAGGTAGTTGACGAACTTACTTCAGGATAAGACTCCGGATTAGTTGGCCGCGAATTTCTGCTCCTTTCACTTGACTATCATTTGCATTACTTTACAACGTCAAATTGAGTCGGGCGCTATGGGGCAATCACGCTCTACTCTCGAAACCCTGCCGAATACACACACATTTAGATTAAACTGCTTTGCCTAAAATCAACAAAGCCATTGCACGAACACGGAATGTGCAACGCTAACTCTTATCAATTCATTGTTACCCTCCCTCAACATACTCACACAACCACAACACGCTCAATTCAATTACCAACAAAAATACTAAATTAACCAACAAAACTTCACACATAAGGGGAGAACTTCATCCACAGGCAACTTAAATTGAAATAAATTCGAAAAAACGCGAAATCAGAAATTAAAAATTTTCTTTTCTAAAGGAACGTCCAGTCTGTGTTGTTAACAAGAAGTCTATACAGAGTGAGTTTAAAGTAACGCATAATTCAAAATAAGTAGCCCAGTTGTAAAGGCCTATTAGTAGGGCTTCTAATTATATAAGAAAAATGATATCGTTCCATTTAAAAAATTCTGTGATGACGTCATGGCGCCGCCATATTGGCCGCCATGACTGATCCAGTCAGGTCAGATTTGAGGGCAATTAAAATGCTAAATTACCTGTTTTTGCATTTTTTTTATTTTTGAAAAATAAAATAATTACGAATTTTATGCGTTACTTTAAACTCACTCTGTATGTAAAATTGCTTGTCCTGACTGACTGACCTATCAACGCACAGCCTAGACGACTCAGGATAGAAATCTGAAATTTTCACAGTAGATAGCTTTTGTAACGTAGGGGAGTACTAAGGAAGGATTTTTGGAAAATCACCTTCTAAGAGGATTAAATAGGGTGTTAAAATTTGAATAAAAATCCGTCATATTTTAAGTTATATCTTTGAAAATTAGTATTTGGGCTTTCGGTTAAAAATGAAAAAAGACGTGTTTCAGGATTTTTGGAAAATCAACCCCTAAAGGAGTTAAATGGGGTGTTGAATTTAGAATTAGAATTTAGAAAATCCGTCATTTTTAAAGTTACATTGAACTTACATCCTTGAAAATTAGTATTTGGGCTTTGGGTTAAAAATGAGGAAGCACGTGCTTCAGGATTTTCGAAAAATCAACCCCTAAGAGGATTAAATGGCGTAATAAAATTAGAATAAAAATCCGTAATTTTTAATTTGTATCCATGCAATGGGTACTTGAGCTTTCGGTTAAAGATGAAAAACGTGTGTTTAAGAACATTTGGAATTTCTACCCCTAAGGGGGTTAAATACAATAATCCGTCATTTTTGAACTTATATTTATGAAAATTGGTATTTGGGCAGTCGGTGAAAAATAAAGAAACGGGAGTTTTATTATTTTTAGAAATTCCACCCCCAAAAAGAGTTAAACATAAAAAATCGTTTTTTGAAGCTATACTCATGAAAAATGGTCTTTGATCTTTCGGTTAAAAATGAAAAAAGACGTACGTCTTTCTAGATTTTGAAAATTCTACCCCCAAGAGGGTTAATATAAAAATCTGTCATTTTCGAAGTTATAACCAAGAAAATTGGTATATTGGCGTTCGTCTAAAAACAAAAAACGCGTGTTTCAGGTTTGTTGAAAATTCCACTCCAAGGGGGTTAAACAAAAAAATCCTTCATGTTGAAGTTATATACTACATGTAAAAAATTCTTTATTATTGAAGTTATACATATCAATCGATATCTTAGACATTCGGTTAAAAAAGAAGGGGCGTATATTTCAGGATTTTTAGAAATTCCACCCCCAAGGGAGTTAAACGCAAAACTCCTTTATTTTTGAAGTTATATCCAAGAAAATTGGCATTTGGACTTACGGTTAAAAATAAAGAAAATGTGATTCAGGATTTTTGGAAATTGCATCCACAAGAGGGTTAAACAGGGAATGAGTTTATTTGCAATTATAAAAACAATCAAAATTCACTCGGGTTCGGGGTTTTAAAGTTCACAATAAAATTATGTGTCTCTACTTTTTGTTATACCAAGCTTTACATTGTTTTTCTGTGTTTCAATATGGTTGTGGACATGCGTGCGAAGCCGGACAACTGCTAGTAATTACATATTTCACGTAATATGGATCTATTTGATACATTTGCCGGTCAAATGTAACACAACATTCTCAACTTACGAAAATTACAAAGAATCTAAGGAAACTTGTGCGTCAATTCTGTAAGAGGAAATAGGGTTTTGTGAAGCTTGTTATTATAGAAAGTCCGACGTTTCTAATTGGTTACATAAATGGCTATTTTTATCCAAACCCTTGACAACACACAAAGCCTTTACATGGGAGGATCTTCATACAGAGTGAATGAAAAGTAAGAGCCAAGCCTTTTTTACAAAAAATAAAAATAAAATCTTTCGAAGTAACTTTTAGCTGTTGAGTAGATCGAAAAGGGGAAGATTAAAAAAAAGAACGTTACTAAATATGGTAATAGCATTATCCACTAAAAACTCACTCGAAATTCATATACAAATAACGTAGTTCAGACTTGTTTTGGAGCGAATTTTGAGAGGATTTGAAGAGTCGGAATAATTACAGGAATAGCAGTTAGAGTAGCCATTTCCGCAAATTATTCTAATCAAATAGTTTTCGTATCAAATGCGTGTGACCGAGAATAAATGTCCCGGTCATAGTGAATTAGAATTGCTTGGCGATACTAAACCACGCGTTATCTGATTCTAATCCCAGTACGGTTTTAGCTTGAAAACACGTCGAATTGTAATATAATTTATTTATTGAAGATTGTTTTTTGAAGGAAAAAAGATGGGTGGAGTAAAAATATTGTAGGTCAGGACGTCGATAGTACGCAGGTGTGTAACTAAAATATTCACCAAAAACGAACATTTTATACATTATAAATGATAAGTAATCAGAGATAGAGGACATTTCCATGAATGTAAAGCGTGGAGCTTCGATCGGCAATTTCCCATATTTCGAAGTCGTCGCTTGCACGTATCAATCATAATAAACTTACATGAAAATCAAATTTCATTTAGCTTATAAAATGTTTATCAAGTGTCAAATTCCAGCATCGCTTTATTTGAAAGGTGCTATTGAAAATGTGGTTGAAAAATTGGCAAAATCAGCGTTTTATGATTTAACTCTCAAGAAAGTCGCGGTGCGGCTAATTTGGCGCTCGTTTTTTATTCAATTTATTGAATTGTGTGGAGGTATGGCTTGACGTTAGAGAAATAGGGCATCTTACTCGTAGTTTCGATAACATCAAACTGTACGGCGTAATCCTAATTGGATATCGGTTTCTGTAGAGGTGCCAAGCACGGAGTTCAAAAGGGGTCGGCCGGTAGTCCTCATAATCTACTTATCAGAACAAACCACAAGATCTCTTCAAACTTTGCCAATAAACCATTGTTTTATTTCGGTAACACAATTTGACAGTGTACTCGTAACTGACAATTATATCATCGTCGGCTTAAATTAACTCCACGATCAAAACAAAAGTTTTCCACTATTTTTTGAAATAAATTTACATAATTCGAATATTAAAATTGAATTTTCATTAACTTAAGTCGCTGGCTGAAGTTTGTATGATTAATATAAAGCTTTCGAACCCAGAAAATTGAGTTTTGGGTTCACTGAATTTTGTGGGTATTTGTATTCTAACGTAATTAAAGATTTACCTACTAACTTTCCTATTAAATTACAAAAAACCTAGAGTGTTATCTTTAATTCCCTCCAACAAAGTAAACACCATTCAACCAACAATCGATTTAACACCCTCTCCACTAGTAATTATCCTAGTCCTGCCATGTCCTGAAATTTCGATGGTTATTTTTGTAGTGCTCAGTGACTAACAAACATATTCCTAAATGACGCCCGCATAAAGTTGATATTTTTTCTCGCAATTATCCATTAAGCCTCCGACTTTATTTTTTCAGCAGCTCTTTACACTATTATTCCCGGAAGGGATGATATTTCATCTTGTCTCTTGTGACAGTTTTTACGTGTCTTGCTTATCTAAAATATTACATTTCACTGTTAAACCTCGTTCGAAAATTCATTAAATTTGTTTGATTTGCACTACCAGTCATTAGTTAAACGTAATGGTAATGATCATTTAGAAGCAAATACAGACTGCAAATGTGAATGCAAATATTCCAACTGTGCATAAATTTTTTTCCGCTAACATCAAGTATAAATATTTACGATTATCGAATTCATGCCATAATTGATTGTAAAGTAATCGCCTTTTAATTGAAATTCAATTGTTCGACAGTTTTTTCGGGCAGTCGAAAACAATTTTGCCGATAATTAGTAGCTTGTATCGCTGTGCCAGACCATACTTTACACTGCACCATAATTGCAGTTTTATGGACGATTAATCGAACACATCCACCCTTAAACTTCTCGCTTTTCGACTGCAAGAAACAACCAATATTCACTAGTTTTTGTTGGTTTCTTTGACATCGATGATTAGAATTATGAAGCTGGGAGCGACCTCATTAGGGGAGCTGGGTTTGGGGTCAGCGGAGGCTCGAACTAGCTGTTGTGTGTTAGAAGAAGCCGTGAAAGGGTCGTATTGTGGAGGGAACGGAACGAAATGTCACTACAGGTCTGACGAGGTCCCTGAGGTACCACCAGTTGTCGCTTTCTTGTAGCAGAATGATACGGTCTATCCCAGGACGTCGTTCGTTGAAATTTGTCTCCATCAAACATTAACCCTTTCGTTGTTTTGAAAGTAATTTATTAGAAACGTAATTGAATGTTATGCTCCGGACAGACAATTACTGAATTTCCAGATCGATCTGAGTATCGAAATGGTGGGCCTATTTATATTTAGCAAACAGTCTCAAGTTCGAATTTTCGGTTTATCTTCGGCGGATCTTATTTAATCTTTTGGTTTATCTTGTCTTATATATAAGTTTACGACAGCAGAAGCGTAAAGGGATCAACAACGCTATTAGTATAGCGGGATTTGATATAAGCAATTAGGAAATTATTTTTCCGAGTGCGGTTTAATAGAGTCTAGAATTGCTTATTTGTAGGTTTTTTGTTCGTAAATTACGTTAACTCATGCATGAATGGTCAGATAGGAGTTAAAGAATAAAATAGATGTAAAATACTGATGATTTCAGCAAACCTCGTGAAAATAGGTTTTCCGCAAATCAAATATTTGCTTCAAGAGTAATGTGTTTGCTGTTCGTTGCTTGTAATTTACTTTTATTTAAAGCGTGAGATCGATGAGATAATGAAATTTATTTAGCCTTGCAGAAATCATCCACCGAATCAGTAATCTTAAATTAAAAACGAAATCATGTCGAAAGGGACTTTTTAATTTTGTAATATGATTAGGTGATTTAATTCGGAGATAATGAGGATACGGATACGTTTCAGGTTCGATACAATTTATTAAAAAGGGAAATTCTGATTGATAATTATCGAAATTTTCGCTGGCACTTAGCTTAAGTGGTGTCGTAAAATTTCTTGTATTGCCTACAGTAAGACATTGTAATCCTAGAGAATCCATAACCAAATAAATTTAAGTACTTTGCTGTTTCCTCAGCCCGCCAAATCCTAGCGCACTAACGACTCATTTGAGTTCAACGGAATTGTGATCTTGCTAAAATACGGTGATTCGACAATTTAGCCGGAGTGAAAGTGGGTAAGGTTGAACAAGTTGATGGTCGTAAGATCGTGATTATATATCTCCTAGTCTTAGAAGTTAATTATTAAAGGCTTTATGACAATTGTACGTTTTCATCAGTTTATTTAAGAATAGATAACGCGAATTGCCTGGATGTTAACGTCAGCCTTCAGCCAACAAGCCATCCTTTTAAAATCAGTACAGGACACGTACAGTTCAGATTTGATTCTCGTCTCAGCTGCTCCCGACGCAAGCCTGATATAAAATCAGATACCCTATCTTGACGTCCGTGTAAGTTTACACAAGCCACTGTGAAACTATTATGTTCGACATGAGTTTACGCATTCGCTGAATTATAATTTCCGCGAATCTTTGAATCTTCGAGCGGAGCTCATTTCGACGTTTTGCATAACATTAATGGAAACATAGAATTAAATTAGGGTATGTTGGTACACTACAACTAACTATAATTAGATAAGTAGATTCCCGAATATTGAATTTTAGTCGAGTTTCACATATTAGATGCACACACGCTATGTTTATATTAGCAGAAATTCGGCGCAACATCTTTATCGTGTTTTTGAACCATGAAATCGGAAGTTCACACGCAATATGGCCGAATAAATTTCACTTGTCTGTTAACCTGGGATTCTTAAGATCAGAGAAACAGTTTGCAAATAAGCTATTTCTCACGACCCTCTTTTATAACGTCCCCGAATTGAGAAATGGTACGTAATAGAAGGCAATAAGTTAGATATGGAGTCGAGATACCCGTCGCAATTACTTTTAAAACTCGCTCCTTTGAAAGAGTTGAGGTTTGATGTACGGTCACCACAAAGCCGACATTGTCCTTCTTAAACTGAGATAATTGCCAAGGTAAGGGTTCGCCAAAATTCAATTTGTGTTTGCGTGTGTCGTGATGAAGTTTTATAATTCTATTTATACCATCCTCTAGGTTACCCCAGGGAGCTTACCTCTGAGAAATGTGATCTTTGACCAAAAAGATTTTTCTCTAGTCAAGATTCTCCAACTTTTTATGTGAATTATTTCTTTAAAGAAGTAAAAATAAAACTTGCAAATTTGTTCATGTCCAACATAATACATTTTGAACATCTACATCAATTTATTTCACTACGCTATGAATCTAGATATCTTAGAATTTTGGGAGACTCGTCATAAATTTTGCGCCAATCGTTCATTATTCATTTTTTCCACACGACTTAAAATATCTGGAATTCGTATCCCACGTGTTCGATAAACTTCAACGTTTGTAATTCACGAAACTCCAACAAAGAACTGTTTGGCTTGGAAACGCTGTTTACTGTTTTAGGTGCGAAATTTGGCAAGCGCGCATCCTAACAACGGAAATCGCTTCCACACCTAATTGAAATTACGACGACGCGACGGTACACGAACATCTAATCAAAATCAAAAACCACTCGAACATAATCAATCGCACAAACACACAAAAAAATGACATGTTTGTTGCGCGACTCTAGCCCACTCTCTCCCCTGGTTTAATTAATGGAATTAATATTTTTTGCAAATATGCGTGTATAGAAGACAGTTTTTGCGGGCTTTGCGCCGTTTCATAGGTTTTAAATTCTGGTCGCAGCGATGTGGCTTATTATTCTTGAGTTAATTGTTGTTGGAGTAATGGTTTTGGCGCGTCAGTGGCGTGCTAATTGTTGTAGTCTTTTAAAAAACCAAATTTAGTGTTTTTTGGAGCGATGATCGCTTCTTATGTTAAACTCTGATCACGTCCAGGCGCAATTATACGCGTCTGTCGTGCCATCCTTCAAGGGCGCGTGCTTCACATGCAGCTGAGAGGCCTGAGGGGCTTAGGCTGGTGCAGCTCAGCCTCCCAGGATCACCGAAGAAGGGTCACTGTAGAAAGGCTTATTGAAAGTCCTTCGAAATGGAATTACACGAGAAAAATAGAAGCTATTCTCTCCACCAGGCCGTGGAGCATTGGCGCCGAAGGAGCTTTGAAATTAGTTAGCGCGCTACATTCCCCAATTCATAATGAACTTCTACTATATATACTTTAGTATTATTTCGGAAACTTTGCATATTTCGCAGCCGTTCCTAATCGCCACTGTTAATTAATTCAGCTCTTATGTAACTCATTACTATACAATAAAATTATCTTGAACAAACACAGAAATTGCATTAAACCGAACGGTGCCTCCACCAAACTTTTTATTTCTAAGTTTTGGTTGCCATTCCGGGAACTCGTGCGTCACAAACATGGATGAGCACTCTGATAACACCCGATATCGCGCTTCTTATTTTAAACATCATTTTTATCGCGTTAATTTAACATTTCCTTGTTTGCTTTTATTGTTGTCAATCCGAATCGGATGTTATATTAGGGGCTGTACAATTAACTTCTAAAGCTCGTAATTTCTGGACACTACAACAATAAAACAGACTTTCCTCGGCGAAATAAAAAACTCTCAAGAGGTCTTGGCTATTAATCGATTTTCCGCACATAAAAAATGACTTGTGTTTTCGAATTTTGAAATATTATCATTGTGTTTAAGTTTAATCGAAATCCAGCTAAAGAAAAAATGCGCCTTGGCGAGCTCTTTTCCCTAAGGAATAAAGATGGCCCTATACTTAAAGTTATTTTACTCACAATAAGCTTCGAAACTTTTCTAAGATTGTTTCCAAACACATTATTTATTTGTTAGATGATCTCTTGCTTTTTCCAGGAGAGGCGCGCTCCAGGACTTTTCTATAATTGGGCAAAAAATCGACTCAAGACGCGATCAATAATTGAATTAAATTAGCTAATTTAATAGTAATTTAGTCAATTTACTGTTACGGTTTGTTAGGTGAAATCGCTTCAGACGCTCGAACGCGTTTGAGCGCCGCAACTTTCTCAATATTCTTCCAGAATATTAATTTTTGTACGTTACTTTATCTTGACGTCTAAAATCGACACTTCATTATTTTTTAATTTTACCGTGACACCTGTTGACGCACCAAAATGGACGATTAAAAATTTAGGCGCATGTGATATGTTTCTAGCTATGAGCCATTTCCCTAATCTATTTAATTTATGTACTTCAGCCTGTCCTCATCGTGTGAAATTGAAATGTACCTATTTTGAGCTATTGTTTATGCAAAACTGCTTATTAACATTGTACACAAATATTCAAATTAGAGTTGGCACCTGACCAGGTTTTACGTTCTGATTTTGTATTTAAAAATTAAATCACAAATACAAATGAGTATTTTTTATTTTTGACATTTAGTCAGGGTACTTTTGTGATTCGCTTTTTCTTACTCAAAGTTGTTTCATAACAGACCGGTTGGGAATTTTGGATTGTGCCAAAAAAATGTAAATCAGTTTTCGGTTTTGCGGTGCAATTTTTACTATCAAAAAAATTGTTTAGTCGCGTCCCCCATGTATGTGTGGGTGATAAAATTATGTAAATTGCATGACGCAAATTACGTTCGGGCGTAGTGAAAATTGGGAAATAGGTGTGAAGAAATTCCATCGTGATGGAATTTGAAATTAAATATATTAATACAGTTGATTTAAATTTTATTGAAATTGTTGAGGATTTGTTGAGAGGATCGAGCCATCGCAGCGCTAACCCCTTATTAGCATCAGAATATAAAAATTGCGAGAGGGAGAAGAATCAAAGGAGTTTTCTGTTTCTTTGAATTGCTGACGATTAATAATTACCTGTCATCTTCAAGTTGAACTTCTCAGTCGTAATTATGTTTTGTGATTATATCTGAGTTTAAGGAGGCGTGCTGGAGGAGGAACGTCAAATAATAAGACTATTTTTATGAATTTATTCTCGAGCGAGAATAAAATAGATTTTTTGTTTCCAAATAAAAATAGGGGGTTCTTGGACAGTAGTTTGGCCAGTCAGCAGCATGCAAGTAAGTTTTAGCATATCTAAGTGTTCGTAAGAAAAGAAAAACGGCACCTAACGACCTCTATCAACGCCATTCGATATTAAATTGGCTGTTATAGAATTTGGAACAATTCCAGGGAGTGTTAAACAATCAGCAAAGAAATGGAGGTCATTATGTGACTAAAATTTCTATGGTAGTTTGGTGGTTGAATCGATGCGGGAAATTGTTTAAAAATTATTGAGTGTCGTGGTAACCACATCAGCTGGCGCACGAGTAAAGCAACAAATTTAAGGCAGCAATTAAATGAAATTTGAACGGAAGGAGTAATAGAGCCCGGTTTAACCGGCTATGACGTTTAATGAATCAATTCAACCGCTTTGATATAACGCAATTCAATGCTGTTGCTAAATATACGGCCGTAACTGACACATTTAAACATTTAGGTATATTGGAGTGTCATAGTTGCGAGCTTTGCGTAATTATGGTTTAAAATTTATTTATATGGGTCGCGGCTGACAAAAACTGGGCTCGATGTTTTAGGGAAGTTTATTTGAATTAGTGTTTTTTAGGGGTTTGAGTGGAAAGAGGACAAAAACGCATACTCGGGAGGTATTCGAAATTGTTTTTTGTATAGTGTTAACATTGGACATCTTGGCATACTGAGGACGAAGTGTGGCTGCTACTCTGGTGAAGATAATAGGAATTCCTGAAACGGGAGCTCCTTATCTATCTCAGTCACGCGCGTTATCCTTATGTTGGTTAATATCCCCAGTATAACAAATGCATACTTCATTATACAACACTACCAAAGTCTATTAGCTCCAGCTTTAGCAAAACAGACATTCGTACATAAGGACAAGTGGGAGATTTCAATAAAGTCCATATTTGACTTCATTACTTGGCTTTTAACCTCAATTGGTTAATTTAATAGCCGTTACCTTTAAAAGCCCTATTCTCTTCAAGTTTTTCGATCCAACTTAGTTTCTAACAGCCATTTTGCTGATTCGTTTTGGCGGTTAAACGGCACAGCTTGCCCTAACAAGCTCGCAGATTAAACACCACTGTTACCGAATTCCGTTCACGCTTCTATTTATATATTACAAACGGAAAGCGATTTTTCACATATGAATTCTTAACGATACCGCAAATACCCATTCATGATGCAAACCGCAATTGTTATCGATCTGAATATGCGATAATCATGCACGCTACACATGTTACAACTCCGAAATTAACCTTAATGATTCAATACATCGTCTCCGATCACAACTTATTCGAACCGAATTCTGCAACACGTTTATTATTTACAGTCGAATTAGCGATCAAATTACGTTTTTGACGCACAACGATCACTACTTACCCATCGCATCAATTATTTATTTCTTCATTTTTTCACCAACGATATTTATTTTCACCTACTCTATTCGTGATAGCTTGTTCGTTAATAAATTATTTGTTTGTTTGGACACTTAATTCTACTTCTCTGTAACCACCCAATAATTTATTCTGCCGAGATTGTTTTACAAATAAATACTTCCACATTTATTATTTTCGTAGAAATTCCGTTCTAATAAGTCCTTAATATTACAAGCGTATAGATTTAGTATGCTTATAGGTAGTTGAGTAGTTAGATGAAATCTCTCTTTAAAGTATTAAGTAGTGAGCTCTTCCGTAATATCTAGAAGTTGACTGTGGATAATCAGCTTAACTTTATTCTCTTACTTTTATGACGGAATATTTACCAAGTTGACATTAATATCATCATTAAATGTGATTAAGTTTTCAGAGTGAAATTATTCGAGAATCAGGAACTAAATAAAAATGTTGACGAAACGCTAAATCCAATTGAATGCCTTGGGCTGAATCGATCAACTGCGAAGAGTTGGAAATTAAAACATTCACCAAACACGCGTTTTAATTTTTGCCAAAATTTGTGCAAGGTTTTTCTTGGCTCGAAAATGATCATTTTGGTTTAGTTATTTAAATATTTTTGTGCGCAGTATCAACAAGCCACCGTTTTGTATTTGCCTAAAATTTATGAATAAACCATGAACGTCAAACAGCAATTCGTTACATGAACTGTCCTCCCGGTTTTGGAAAACAGTTAAAGGCGAATGAATAATTAATAAAATTTTTGTATATTTTTTAAATATTCATCGGCGTTCGATTAAATATTTATTAACACAGGTATTAGCGCAAATCGAGGCGCTTGTTTGTCTGGTAGCTACATATTTTGGCTAATCTAAGGTACATGAGAGATGGATCAAAGCGTCTGAAACCCATTGTGTTGGTGTTTGTTCTTGCTGGACGGAATGTATGCCGAAGCTAATTAATCCGTATCCTCCTCCTTCATCTCTCTCGTCAGTTACAATTAGATACAGCATTAGATTGCTCCAACGCTCGAAAACTGCTGATTTAATGAGGGTAGTCCAATTATTGGCAGATTGATGAAATTGTTGATAACTTCACTCTTCAAAATCGATCGCATTAACGCGATTCAGCGATCGGGCTTAGACTACTTCGAATTAACTTTGTAACATTTTGTTGTTGAGCAATTCATTAATAGAAGTTGCTGTTATTAAACTTGTTTCCTAGTTAAGTTTCCAATGAGGCATTTAACTTGTCGATAATTTGAATTAGCTTCAATAGAATTCACAACTCCAACTAACTTCGATCAAAAAATATATAGATACTTGGAGTCAAAAATACGTTTAATCTGACACAAGAAGCTGCTTTTCGTTATATTTATTATTCAAGTTAGGATTTTTGGGAGCTGTCACTTTTGATATATAATATGAAAATTGTAACTTGCAAGGTCAAATCTGTTTGGGATAAAGTGACTCAACTGAATCTCTAAATCAATCGATAAGGGTGAGCTTGCAAGTCGCATTGCGGAGTCACGTGTTGTCGATGTCTCAAAGAAAACAAACGACATAATTAAAGATGGATTCCAATATTCACAATTACCAAACTTGATCAACGAAATTCCATTTCAAGTCTAAGCCGGGATTTTTGGCGTTTCTCATTAAATTTCCCACAGTTGAACCAACCCTCATCGTCTTTGTTTTTCCAAATTTTTGCGAATTTTATTTACAATAATCAAACTTGAAGTAACGAAGAATTATCAGATTAATTAAAACTGATATCTTTTACAATAATCTACCGACATGATCGAGCTCTTTAGTAATTAACCCATTAAACGTGTGGGTGTTTTATATAATTAAAAACTGAGCTAATTTTCTAAGTGGCGATTGTCACACCTTTCAGATTTTAAGCCATTAATAAATCCGATTAAGTTTACACATAAATAAATAACCCGTTTTAGCGTGTGTGCATTAAAATGGTCCGGCTGTTGTTTTGTTAGGACACGACTCATTCCGGGATTTTATTAAATTCGTGGGTTTGGGTGTCATCGTAAATAGGTGTTGTAATGCGTCTTTAGGTTGTTTGTGGTTTTGCGGCACCTTGGTGATAGGTTTGGCTTCGATATTGTAGGAAAACAAGTGGTTTTGGTCGATTGCGATGCATTAAGTGATTTGGTTCAGTGTCCGATTGAGTCGTAACGGAATAAACCTAAGTTGAATTGCAACAATAGCAACAAAAGGACGTTTTCACTTGATATGTGTCAAAGTGACCGCCGGGGTTCGACGTAGGCGTCGCCCCCACCGTCCTGAAAGCCTCCGACTACAGCGCCAGTCTCCCGCGAGCTTGCAACCCGAAAGGACGTGAGCTTTTAGCAGGATATCGTTCGCGCGCGCTTACCACGTGTTTCGTGATATTGAGAAAAATGACTTGCTAACACTCGCAGCTTTTCGGCTGGAAATTTTTTATTTGCGCGGTTTCGAGGCACGAATCGGGGGTTTTCAGGTGGGTAAGTGGAAGTTGCGAAAGTTTGTCTGAAGTGTGGGTGCGAGTCCGGCCAAAAAACGGATAAATTGCCATTAAAAAATGACAACGCAGCTTTAAAAAAATTATAACAATACGATTGACACCGTAAATTGGCGCCATTAATTATTGTAATTAATCATGCAATGTTAATTAATAGAAAACGAAATATGTGATTAATGGATTTTGTTTCATTTTCCGGGCTGTAGGATTTTTAATAGTGGTAAAGGGCTTGCTGGAAAATAGCGGGACTTGTTTTCGGGCTGAAATAAAGAAATACCAAAATTTATTCGTAGTAAAATTTTTAATGACCGTGTAATTTAATTATACAGGTATGTTCTGAAGTTTTGTACAATAAAGATGTGTAATAGCACCCATAAAAAATTTACAGTTGGTGCTAAAAATGATTTTGCTGCAATTAAGGATAAACTTTGTAAATTATTCCTAATGTTGCTTTTTTCTGTATAAACACATTATACTTGCGTTGTTTCCTGCAAACCTAATTTTAAAAAGTTTTACTTCGCATTTTTTGCTACTTAATTTCGTGCTCTAATTTAAAATGCGAGTGTGTTACATTTTTATTATAATTTTTTCTCTTGGAATTTTAAAAGGAAAGACCGGGCTAGTATCTCTAGTGAGTGATCAAAATAGGTCGATTTATTTCATTGCCCTCGTGAAATCCCTGTCGACGGCCACCTGAACTTGAATACGAAAGGTTTCTCTATAATCCCCTCTAATAGATTAACTCAAATCAATACAGCTCTACACACCACTAAACTTATTGATAAATAATTATATTCATAATTCAACACTCCTACTACAACGTAAATTATTAATTCATCTCACTCATTAATGAATCTTGAATTACCTAAAACACCAAATGCCTGCATAAAGACGACTCTTTTGAAGTAGCTTTGTTTTTTAAATGAGCCACGTTCGTAGGCAATATTTCAAATTAAAATTTCAACAAGTACGGAAATGAAGTTTTTATTAAAGTTATCGGTATAAAGGGGGCTTAAAATTGGAAATTTTAATTAAATATGTAAACTGTATTACTTTGTATAAATCAATAGCTGATGTTTTCATACTTTGTATTGATATATTTCCTATCAAAAATGTACGAACGCAAAAACTTAGGCAATTATCACACAAACTGTAGTTTTCGATATTGAAACAGCGCCACATCTCTGTGCTTTCGAACAAATTAAGGATTTTAATCTTTATCCCAGTTCGTTTTTGATCTACAATGTACAACTGTTGTGCAGTTTTACGTTCGGAATCAATGTCTTTCCATGGATCGATTTTGCTTTAATAAATGTTTGCATAAATTTAGGTACACACAGTGAATGAAGTTTCTTTATTAAAATTTTCAACATGCATTCGAATGTAAAGTTACATTAAAAATGAGTTCTTATAATGTAATCGCTGAAGATCTACATATATTTGAGATTTCGGAGGGTCGCCGGATCTGTTTGTAAAAAAGAGGGTTTCTTGAGGCTAGAAATGGTGGAGGAGCTTGTCGGTAGCTGGGACCCGGTGGAATTATTTAGCAATTATTTCGCATGGCTGTGATAGATCAGTGATTGGATGATAAAGGTGGCATGTAATATAGGTTTCGTGCACAATTTAAAAGAAAACGAGTTTAGAAAAGAAGAAGGATAGTTTGAAATTGTCGATTCGCGTCATACCGTAGCCGCAGGGAGGTGGGACGTTTAGAAAGGACCAGCGAGAAATGCGGTTGACAGGTCGTTGCCAGCTGCTACTGAAGTCTTCAACTTCTTATTTGATATTCACTATGTGTCCCGAGTTCACGTCTTGTACACCACTAACTTCGTAAATATGTTTTCCGACTTTGATATTGTTCTCGAGCATATGGAGGTGTTTGGGAGAAGGCTAAATTGGCGCATGGGGGTTACTCATATGTACTTTAGTAGTTGTCCGCCGTCCGGGGATTACGTCTTTAATAATTTACGAAATGAACTTATCAAAAATAAGCCGGCGTATTAAACGTGAGCGCAACCGGTAATGATAGAGGATATTAGGCTAAATCACTCGCATACTACTCGTCAGGATGATGTTAATACCGCCATCTTTATTTATTTAACCTCCGACGTTTAAGACCAGCAGAACCGGCTTTGTTTAATTAATAAACCGGTTCTGACAGCGTGCAACAACCGGTTTTGTAATAATCGAAACTGGTTTGTGATTTAAATCTGCACTGATTTGTTACAATTGACCCTTGTTACGTCCGACCTCTTCGCCCTGTATCGACGCATTCATGTGTTGATGTTAGGGGGCTGTCCATGTCCATGTCGATACTTGAAGCTCGTTCTGACTCCGCCTAATTGCATTACTAGCGAACAAATGTTTTGTCTAATTAAAGAAACAATGTTTCTTGGGCTAGTTTTTCACTCTGACAATATTGATTATTGACACAATTTAAAAGCATATTTTATTTATTTCAATGTTGAATTCGGTTGCAACCTAATGCTATTAACCTGGCAAACAAAGAGCACTTAAAAGTATTCGTTTACTCGGCTTTAACGGACAAAAACTTGATGTGTTTGTTTGTCTCATGATCCCATTGCCCTTCTTTGCTTTCGCTCTATCTAAACGTAAAACATTTAACCACCCAAGCACATTAATCTAATGTACACAATTTGGACTTTCATTGATTTCTAGAACTTTGCCTCGACGTGGAAAATTTCCTATTTTCTGTAAAATTATTACGGGACGGAAAGTATATTTGTGTAAAAAAATATATGTTCTGTTTGATGTACCTACTTCCTTCTTTTATTATCATAGTTGATATTTTGAGTTTTTCTCTTATTACGTTTCGTATAAAAACAAATAATTCTTTCCTCGTTCGTTGTTTATTGTTACTTGGAGACTATTGCCAGCAATCCGAGTTTTATACAACTATAAAACTTTAAAACGACATATTCCATTAGTTCCGTATGGAGCGAATTTTGTGTTTTTCAGTTAGTTGTATCAAAGTTTAGAAAAACGAAATCATTCAGAAAATTCTAAACTTTCGGTCCCGTCAGGTGGTATTTCCCATGACGGGAAATTGTTTTATCAAAATTAAATGAATCGCAAGTTAAATTCGACATTTGCGAGCTGATGAGACTACCAAAATAATAAAATTATGAGTGCTTTTGAAAAGTTTTATTCCCGAGTTTAATAAAAAAAGACTTATCTTTGTGACGACGCAAATCTGGAAGAGTTTTGCTTTTGCTTTTTAGAGTTGACGACTTTACGTCCTGTCCTATGCGCCACCCTTCCAAACAACCGAAACTTATGCAAGGGAAGGCCCTTCTTCAATATTATCGATGATAGATAAATTACGAACTTAAAGAGGCGAATATGAGAGGCGGAAGTTGAATTTTTGCATCGCCTTTGAGTTCTATCTGCTTTAACAATATTAATAGCCAAATATAAAATTATGAAACGCCTTTAATGGCTTTGAGAAAAAATCTCGCTTAATTTGAAAGATTCTTGAAGCAGTCAAACTATAGCAATTTAATAATTGAAACCCCGCTTCTGGCATTTTAGACGTAGACGGGAACAATGCGTAAATAATAACTCTGCGATGTCTGTAACAAGCAAGAACGCTAAATTTTAAATGACGTGGTTAAGGAGAGATCGAATTTGATTTCGACTTCCTCCCTTTTAAAACGTCTCATTTATTATTTTTGTGTATTGGATGTTAATTTTTGGATAAGTAGGTCTTTGATGAAAGGAACTGAAAATAGCTGTGAGCGTTTTGTTGGCGTTTCTTTAAATTTTATGTTCAAAGTCAGGAGATCTATTTGCACACTTTGGAGCAGTATCAAACTTTCTCGGTATCGAGCATCGTAATTCTAAATATAAACAAAAACAAACGACGTCTTTTTGGCTTACGTAGGGATTTTTTGTTGTTGAACAAAGAAAGTTTAAGATAAGACTTGTTATGTTTATGTGCGGATAATGGTTAAGTTGGGATCTGCGTGCTTGTGTGTAATTAAAAAGTCAAATCTCTGTTTCTCATCATGGCGAGCTTTTCTCCCGGATTCATCCGGGTTTAATATATGATATGTTGATTTTCCGAGTAGAGTAGACTGCGGTAGAGCATGGGTTAAGACGAAGTGGCTTTCACATACATTTGAAGTATACACAAGATAATAAGGAGCGTATGTAAATTACAATTTACAAAGTAAAAAGCATTGAGCGCGGGGGATTTGACGACGTAAGAGGACTAGTAAGAAGGGAGATCAATTATATGGATGGGCGCGAGGAACGGCGTGTTTATTTGATGTGCAATATCTGAATATCCTCGACGCGATAAAAATTTCAGCCTTTTGCTGAGTCTTCAAATATTCCATGATATAACATACTACAAACGAGGATGCCGCAATGATAATGAAGTGTCTGTGTACAACGGAACTGGCTTTTCTCTTCACTCTAGAGACCACTATGCTACTTTCTGCATTCTTTTTAACTCGTAATTTCACGCTTTTTCAAGTGAGATGCTTCCAGGAATGGGTCACAATGCGACCGAAATACAACAATTATTTCCACCACCTACCCAAAACCACTCAGATTAATATAAGCTAATGTTTATAACTTTTTCCGTCAAATCTATATCGCAGGTCATCCAATTTAACTCCTGCCTTCTTTGTACGCGATTTCTGTTGTCTTTTGTACCAAATACTTTACATTCCTTCAACTTCAGACAATATTTCTTTTGTTAAACGGACAAGTGGATAAAATCAAATTATTTTCTGTTTTGCAATTTCATTACGCTGGGAAATTCCTTCAAATTAAAAGAAATAAATCTGTTTCCCTAATATTTTTTAATAGTCTTGTAGGTAGGGGATCAGAATAAATGTAACAAAACGAGCAGCATTTTCCAGTATTACTCCAGGTTTAATCTTCGTATATGCAAAGCTACTCTTGCATTACGTTTGCATCTGGGAAAGTATTATTTTTTTAAAAGTAAACTCTTATTTATTTTGTCGAGTTAAGCGAACCGATCAGAAATCGTTAACAATAACAAGGTGCGAAGGGAAAGTGTGGAAAAAGCAATTTTTCAATTGTTTTTCTTAGGAGAAAGCGTTTGATCCTTACATTACTTCCCGAAAAATTTAAACGACTTATAAAAGGAACAAATTGGAAATTTACTAATCTTTGGTGTTTTGCTATCGATTTCTCTTTTATCAACAGTTCAACGTGCGTGCGTTTTTCCATTCCACACTTAATATTAAATGCATAATATGATATAGAAAGTTGCATGCTGAAACTTGACTTAAGTTCTAATTAGTTTGTTTCATTTCGAGCTAGCGGATTGTAAATTTTGCTGTTGATGTAACGTTTTGTTTTATTATTAAAATGAGAGGAATGATGGAAATTTCTTTGGTTTTGTTGAGTTTGAAATAGTTTCAGTTGAAAGATTGAATGGAAGTTAGGTAGTTTAAGTTTGGAAGTTTTTCCGTAAAATTAAGTTTAATAGTATTGAATTTGGCATTTTTGGTTTGCATAATTTAACTTGACCTATTTCTGGTGAAGTTTTATTATGATTTTTTGAGTCGGGTAAATGGAGACAATTTGTAGATGGCGCGATTGTCGGAAGTCGGGCGGAGATAAAGTTTGAGTTGAATGGACTTATTTAATGTGTTGTAGAGTTAAACTATCAGATTTTAAATAAATTTGTAGCGAGTGGGAGAAAATTAGAATGATTCAATGTAATAGGTAAGACGTCGTAAAAAGTTTACGGCTTAAGTTTATGCGGATGGTTTACGGTTTCTTCATTACAATATAAACCGACGTTTGGAAATATGAAGTATGAGCATCCGTGAAGGAAGTTGTTAGTCATGTTTTATCCGTTTAAGATTAAGCGATAGAAATGTTTAAGTCGATTTGTGCGCATTCGCTTGTTGATTAAGTAATATCGATTTGTTTTAAAAATACGACACGTTTAGACTTAACCCATACGTGCCAGCGACTTCAGCGTTTATGAGCACTGCGCGTTTAACTAATTACACCGCCGCACGGAAAACAAAAAGCCCTATACAATGTACTCCGTAATGTTTATTTTACCAGGACTCGTGGTACGGTGCTGCCGCTTTGCGGTCATACAATAACCTTAATCCATTATTACGAAAAACTAATGTGAAGTGAACAAAAACCTGTCTCACTGAACTTCCCGGAAAAATACGGCTCGCGTTGAAGATGCTCTAAATTATTGTAATGACCATGAGGTGTCAAGCGTCTCCCATTGTTTGATCTCTTGCAGCAGATAAGGCGCTTACGCCTTAATAAATAGATGGCGACCCACTTTTCCGACACTTTATTTCTCTCGTTACACTCACAAAAACTTCCACACACTCCTTATCAAATCTTACTTAACACAAAAACAATTTTACACCAGCCCAAACTCCCAAACTTCCAAATTAGAAGCGTTGTGTTGATGGATGTCATCCCAACTGTACAAACCTTGAATAATGACAATTATCAACTTTCTCCATCAGACAATCTTGTTCGCCAACATTGCGTCCCAATTAAAGGCGAATATATTTTTTGTTGAGATAAGAACTGCGTCAGAGACGGTAACTAATTTTTTAAATATTATCCCGGCGCATCCACCAAAATGCATCTACAAATAAATTCGCACGGCATGTTATTAACCTAACTTTGTGAATCAAATCCAAGAATAGAGTCACTTAACTTTGTTGCTTTTTTTAGACTCACCATAAATGCAAAAATAGCGTGCCATTTATTATTTGGTTTAAATTTAGGTAGATTGGTACAGAAATACCTCGTCGTGTGTGTTTGCTTATTGAAAATTCGAGCAAATACACTTTGGTAAATTAAATACGTGGAAGCAAATTGATCTTATCTCAGGGTAACTAAGCAACCGTTTAAGCAAGTGCTTGTATTTTTGGTGGATGCGCCGGGTTTTGGTCAGATTGGAGAGTTTCGTGCTTGGGCTGTTGAAGCAGTAATAGGGGTTGATAAGTCGATGTGTTTACATAAAACAATAAGAGGACTAATCAATTATTGATGGAGGAACGTCGATAAGGAAACTAACGGAAAAGGTGTTTGCGTGCAGGTTTTTTGTCGAGAGATATCATCAATGTTAATGGATTCTTGGTGAAAAAAGGAGGAATCTGGTGGTACCTCCAGGTAAGCGTTACAAACAATAAAAATCAATTTTGATAAATAAATGGAAAGATTAATTGAAGTCGATAAGGAGTATTCAAGAAAATATTGTGATATAATTTTAGACGTACTACAAAGTTAACTGAGATGTTTCTCTAGGGGAAGCTTTCTAAACTGATGTATATTCTGTACACAATAATATTTTGATAAATTGTAAGCAAACAGATCACATCGGTTGACAATGAAATGTGAGTTTAGCTTGAAGCTGCGTCTCTTCACAGTCATGAGTTATTACTCAATTAAATTAGAAAATAACATATGTATTTGAAGGGGTGAGGCGATAATTTATTATTATTCAATTCGTGTTAAGTGGGATTCCGTTACCAAGCGAGCAAGACTAAAATCACCATGACGACCCTAAATTGAAAATATCAACCAACGCATAATCAATTCAACGCAATTTGAATATTTTCCGCCATAAGTAGAAAATACCTAATCCATACACACTAAATCTTTGCTTTTAAACCCACGGCTTGGTTCCCCTCATTTATTGTTTAATTTAGCTGAAAACCGCTCATTTACATAAAAATGGAGTAAAATTCGTATTTCGCTCAAATTATTTGATAACTTATCAGCAAACATAAACCGTGGAGTATAACATGTTCTCACTTCCCTACTATCAGACGGACGTTTTATACCATTATACATAGACTGCAACTTAACAGTCGTATACATAATGAAAGTTAATAGCTACTAACATTAGTAGTCCATTTGACTGTGACAAACTGCGCATAATACATGAAGGCCATATCACCGTCTACTTCACGTTTAATCTCATTTTAATTATTCTTCTCCAACTAGCTGTTTTTGTTGATTTCAACACTCTTCAGCTTTATTGCTTTGACTTATATAGAAAACACAACAAACTTTGCTGTACGACTCCTTTTATTTAAACAAGTTGAGCGACGGCATGCAACTTCCTACCGACTGCGCCATACAATATTAAAACTCTTCATTTACCTAACCTATTGTTTATTAAAAATGCACACAAATCCACGCTTAAACTATAATAACACGGCCAACGAGGAATGCGTCTCTAATAAATTATATTGTTTTGTCAGGCAGAAAAAACAAGGGGGAAAAAGTCTAATTCGAAATATCTCGGCATGTAGAGTGGCAGTGTTTAAGATAAGCACAAGCTATACCAATATAGGGTTGGGGAGAGGGGCAAATAGAGGACGCTCCTCGCGAGACACCGCGTACCTAGCTTACAAAGCACAAACCTTATCGCGCTAGGTCATAGAAAGGTTTGACCGCAACCACTTTGTTATTAACCTTTCGTAGTATGGAACGCAGCAGTGTTTCCTAATCACGTCTGTTAACCTTTAGTAGAACGCTTCTAAGCTCGAAAGAACGAACTTTTTGCGAGGTGTCTGGAGAAACAATCGGCGTTACATGTGTTAGACGAGACAATTAATATAATATATTCACATTGAGCGAGCGTTTTCTAACAAGTGTTTGCCAATTTGAAATGGTGAAGCCGTTTCGTTGCATCAATAACCGGTCTCTTTTGTTAAACGACATTAATTATTTCGAGCCAAGTGCTGAGTCGACGTTAACCTGAATTCAACTAGAAGTAAAACACAACAAAAAGACAAAAGTAAGGGAAATGTCTGTGTTGTGATTATCTGACGTAGAGATTAGCATTGGAGGCGAAAACCTTTGTGAAAGAAAATCATTATCGGTCTAATTGTTGTAAGGGAAGCTTCCGAGAGGATCAAAGGTATTGATTCCTACACAACACTTTTATACCAAACTAATTACAAAGGATATCAATTAAAGCGAACAACACAAATTTCCTCGATTTCCCGTTGTATTTCTTTCTTATCTTTGAAACGAAGTGACGGTTTGTCCGAATGAATAATAACTCTTTAACTCAATTTTAAACCACAATTTCCATTTCCGGTCAAACTGGAAGTTCTTTTGTTTGTAATGGCTTTTCCAAAGTCATTACAATTTACATGCTTTGGAGTTTCATTTTTTTAGGACGTGCTTTGGGATTCAATGATATATCGAGTACTTTATGTGAGAGCATCCAGAACTCCGGAATTGCCTGTTACGGAGTGATGTAGCAGAAGGAACAGAACAGTCATAAGAACAGAAATGATAACCAAAATTGCGAATGTTATTCACACTAAAGTCAAGTTAAATCCAAGCGGAGCGAAAGCAGATTTCATTAATTGTGATTTTTTTAATTGAGGGGGAGATTAAACGTTATTATTTTTTTAATGTGCGCTTTTATTTTTTTATCGGATTTGTTCAAACGAATACATTTGGAATTTTATCGCAAAAGGGAGTATTTAATAAATCATGAAAGGTTCTATCGATGGTAAATTTTTAAAAAGCTTATTTTCGACAGAATTATTAATCATCGAATCACAACAAAACTATTTTTATTAAAAGTATTAGTCCGGTATTTTGCATGCGTGATACGTAGGATATTTGTCACCAAAAATTCTATTTATGATGTTTAATATCAAGAGAATACGCCAAGTGTGGTTATAGATTTCCTATGTTAATTTTATTGTGGTAAATTGCTGGTCATTTCTAACTAATGGTGTCCCAAAAATACCAACAAACAAACAAATTATCTTAATTTGTAAACACACCATATACAGGAATTGGATTATCAAATTACAACTTAATTAGAAAATTATTCACACAAATTTGGACACGAAATTTAATTATTTTAGTAGTAACTCGTAGAAACTCGTTTATGTTAGCATTATCTTTCGACCGTACTGTACAGAGGATTCAAGAAAATAGTAATAAAAAGTGGTAGTGTGTACGTGGGAGGATTTTTAAGTAGATAGCAATAACTGTCGTGAAACAGTATTGGGGATTATTTTTATGAATCTAAAATTGTAGACATCGGTTGTGAGCTGGGTTTGTCGTAGGGTTTTAGGTTTCCCTTTTTAGATAATTCAGACAACTCTATCGTGCACTTAACCCTTTCTTCTAGAATTTTTTCACTCACCCAAAATTTATTAAATAAAAATGAAAGCTCAATTTGAATACAAAGAAGAGTGAATACGCAAACCTGATATTTTATAAGGTCGGGGATAAATTTGGTCCCATTAGAAAGCTTCTCAAATATCATATTGACGTTACAAGTTTAAAAGAAAATAGCGTTCAGCTTAATCCTATTAAAAGGAGGCAGGCGAGTTGCGTATTTCGGTTTAGTTGGAAATTAGCATAATGTGTAGTTAAGTCAAAAATTCGGCGAAATAAATTCGTGTATTGTCATGTAAACAGTGAACAAATTAAATCAATTTGAATAATTCCGCCGAAAATGAAAGTTGTTGGAGAGGAACCACAAGACTCCCCTAACAATTAAACAATAGACACATCACGAAATGCCGCACAATTAAATAGCGGTAGGAACGCTGTTCAAACATCCCATTATAAGTACGCAAAATTTTCTCTCTTAGACGGTGATTATAATAATGTCGCCAATTGAAACTTTTGCACACAATGATCTCGAATTTCAGCGGTTTTGTTATTTTTAAGTACGTTTTTTTCTGCGATATCAAGTTTCATAAGACGTTGTAGAATGTGTTTGGTACAACGTCTCCAACTTTTAATTGAAATTTTACCTGACATCTTCCGAGCTTTATAAATCTCGGCCAACAGCAATTTGCTTTCGGGATTTATTACCAATAAATCCAGTTCGGATGTGGCATTTTACGTGTCAATAATATTCACGTGAAAATTGCTAAATGATTTACAAATTTGGAAACTGTATCCTCATAATCGTCGCCAATCACAATCTGCAGTGCATAGAATTGCGAATTTCTCCTTTATTCGGCACATGTTTGAGCTTGATGCTTGCATCTTTCCAGAAAATACCTGGTTATGGTTCATTTCAGACCTGAAAATTTACGAGATCCGCATATTCGCTCAAAATTTCATTGCATAATAATATAAACAAGCAGCAGAAGTGGAAGTGATGCATTTCCAGCTCGCGGTATTAATAATTCAGGCGGCAGTCAAGTTATGTGGGAAAAATTTCGCTTTTTCTGCCAAGCCAAACGACAAATCACGCGTCTCTTTCAAGAGTTAGTTTAAGCGCGGAACCCTTTTAATCATTTTTAACGAAGTTGTCCAAATTTTGAGCCGCAATTATGTGATCAAAATAAATTTTATATGTTGTAAAGTGATTTGCATAACTCTCGGCCTTCCTTTTCTCAAAACACGTAAAACTACATAACTTCGTTTGCTGGGGGTGGTGGCTCTAAAACGATTTGCTCTGATGCCGTTGTATTACTTAGATTCGGGTATTTTACACACAAATTACGTTTAGACTATTCTTTTGACGAAGACGTTTGTTTCGGGAAAAAATGAGGCGCTTTGTTCAAATTTGCATCCATTATTCAAAAGAGTTTTAATAAAAGCGGACAAATCCGTTTTATTTAAAAATAGTATAAATATTTCAAAGCCTGGATCAAAGTAAAAATTAATCACTATATAGGGGTTTACAAACTGTGTTGAGGTAATGAAATTCAAGATAAAACAAAGCTTGAAAATTTAGCAATAATTAATTTTCCCGTGAGACTGTCACCTGCAAAGAGATCAATACGACAGATCAGATTTAAACCGTCATCTCCTTTGGTTCTTTGGGCCTGTACTCGACCTTAACTTATTGGAGCGTTAGAAGCGACTTGATCAAGTTGCGTTGGAACTTAAACGAAGTGTAGAATTGAAGTGTTGTTTTGAGAATCAGGAAAGTTATCAATGTTCCACCGTATAGCAAGATAACATCATTTTGCTTGTCGCGGAATTAGGTACAACCTCAATAAAACACTCGAGGCAAGCCTAGCCACGAAAATCAAATTTTCTTCAAAATAATATTTTAATACCAAATACGTGTGCATTTGTTCGTGCTATTCGTGTTAGTCTCACATTATTAAAACAATAATGTACGATTTAAACTTCCCACATCCAGTTATTTTTTAACCCAATTTACTTCGAACATCTTCCCCTACAAATCTAGCTCACTTATTCCACGCATTTCGCTACTTTTCCGTGTGGGTTTAACATTGTAACCCAACACCAATACGCGAAATTAACTGCGAGAAACAGATATTACAAGCGACCCTAGCTTGTTATTTCAACTCTATTTCGATTCTAATTCAGGTAATAAAATTACTTTCTATTTTTGCGCAAATCGATCACCTTGTGACAACTCACTGAAATTCCATTTCCTTCTTTGTGTTTGACAAACTGTCCAATTTTCAAGTGTATTTGCAAAATTTTGTCAGAATTTGATTGAGCCAGAAAGAGGTAAATAACTCCTGGCGGTTGCTCTAAGTGAAACTTGAGTTAACATTTGTAACTAAACGACTGTAAAGGAAGAAGGATATACAATATGATAGTGTGAATACATTTATTGAGTTGAGAAGCGTCAAGATATAATACGCTATGGTAGAAAATGTGAATAGACGATTTGATTATGAATTTATATTGTTGTAGTTGTGAGCAATTTTTTGCGATCGATAAAAATTGAGATGTCTAATCGTAAAATCGAGTCTTGTCTTGAATTTACAATTTCGGAAGTCCACAAAACAGACTAATGTATAAAGATACATGCCGCAATGGAAAGTTACTATGTTAGAAAAAATTACCTTGATCTAAAAAAGTAAAACTACGCTTGCATTTTATAAATGTATCAAGTCCATAATACAAATAATAATAATAATAATAATAATAATAATAATAATAATAATAATAATAATAATAATAATAATAATAATAATAATAATAATAATAATAATAATAATAATAATAATAATAATAATAATAATAATAATAATAAATCGTCTTTATTATGGGCGAAGTTTAGCCGAAGCTACTCCAACTTAACCCGATACAATACAAAAGAAAATACAGGAAAAATAAAATAATTATAACCATGCTTGAATACGAAGGGAAGAATAAATGGTCTAACAAAATAAGAAAAGAAAAAAAAAGAAAGCGTACAGGCTTGTGCGATTTTACACTTTACAAAACTAAAGCTAAGCTAAAACAACTATTTAAAAATGATTCTGTTGAAAATACGTTACTTGTACTTAAAAAATGTATAAAAAATGGAATGTTTTTTTTCATTTTTCCGAAATTCCGAATAAGGAGTTACTTTTTGCTGGAGTAACTTAAAACTTTGCTAATACATGTCAAGCTTTGAAAAACAGATTGAATCTGTGTGGGGCAAGAAGAGAGTCGCGTGTTGAGGCTTGGGGTAGGGCGTATTGATTGTGAAAAAATTAAATTGGGGAAGTGCGGAAGAAGAAAAGTAGGTGTTCCGGTTAGTTTCGTGTCTGCGCTATCAGTAGGTCGCAGGCGTTTCATCCATATGCTCAATATATTTAAAAGGTTATTCTTGGTTGTTTAAAAGCAAACAAAAGAACATACGTGATCGGCAATTCTCGAAGTTGGAAACATTTGGTTGCAAGGTAAGGCAAGGACAGGCGAAAAATACGGAGATAAATGGTCCGTGACGGAGAGCAAGATTGATGGAAGCCACGGTATAGTGGCTGGGACGCTGGGCGCCAGCTCGGAAGATACATGTGTCGATGCGGAAATACACGGACCGAGCAAGAATCCGATACTTATGGCACCATTGTGGTCCAGAATGCTGTTATGCTGCTCATTCGCGTAAATTTCGCTCCTTTGAATAGCGATGAAATCGGGGATCGCACTGCTGCACTCTTGTAATGAAGAGCAATAAGCGTTGATCAATGAAGCGCAGTCCCTGCGCTACTACGAAAACGAATAATCTATTGCACCATAGAGACGACTTAATGAGCTCCACACTTGATGAACCTCGCCATTTATCCACCCCCGACTATTTATTTTACACATAACAGGATTATTTTAACGACATACACATGTACGCCACTTTTCAGTACGATGTGGTGAGACAAAACCAAAAAGCCCTCGACCGATCACGACAAAATTATTGAACGACAGCGAATAAAACCAAAAGGACCAGACAAATTCGAATCAATACAAATATGATTTCGCATAAATACTTTATCACACTGCTCTAAAGCCACAAATGATACTTTTTCTTGTAAACACTCTACAATATTAAATTTTCGCTGGTGTATTTTTGCTTTTTTCAATTATTTTATTTTTGTGATAAATGAAAAATTGTGAAACATGTATCAATACGATTGACAGAAGGTTATTTTTCGAGGGATGCAACGTCTTGAAGAAAATTGAACGTAAATGAAAAAAGTTTGAGTAATTGCAGTTTTTAAAAAACAAACGTCGAAATTTATCTCGGGGAATAAATCAATGTCGGAATTTAAAAATTATTGATCATCCAGTTTTGTTGGAGTGTTAATTTTGGGAAAATTGCCGAAGGGTTTGTTGGTCATTAATTTTGTCGTATAGTGTAGTATAATATGACAGCTGCAACTGCATCAGCATAGTCTCTGTAGCGTTCCACGGATAATGTTATCTGTCTTAGGATACTCTCATCGCAACTTTGTAGTTTTTGTGTTTGTTACATGTTGCGATAAAGCTGCACTATGCTCGAGAGATATATTGATGAATACTTTTCATTTGAAGGTTTAAGGTAGAATTTTATTTTATCGGCCACTAAAGCTTTATAATACGGCAATTTTCTATTGTGATGTATTATCTCCGCAAAATGCAATCTACGAGATAGTGATACAATTTAATCAAGACTTAACAGCTGGGATTTTCAAATTGTTTTAATTGCCAGTTGAAAAATTATTACAAACAATAAATATTTAACTTGTAGTGATATTACAGCAGCGACATTTTAATTAATTTCTTTCCTTATCTCAAGTTCTTAGTCGAAAACTCGACAGACCCTTGTGATATATTTCGTTTATTCGTGTTAAGTAAAACAGCATGACAGTCAACATGACAGCATTTAACGAGTTTCGGGACACCGATATCAGGTGGCGCACTAGATTCTTACATGAATCTGCACGTAGTTTATACGACTTCTCCCCATACATATAAATTCCATCCTAAACAGCAATCGTTTTTAATTAAGTTACAAACCGGGACAAATCACCTCACAGAAATTCCAAATCTGGCCGGACACCAGACAATTACATTCTCGATCACTAATTAAAAGAGAAACAATCTAACCACTCAACATGTGTTTACCGTTGAACACGGAATGAGATCAAGTTCGCAATTTACTACCCCAAAAGTATAATGTTTAAAAATCGAGTAATTATCAAAGCTGTGATAAAAGTAACAGCACGAATATCATGCTTGCTGATAACGGTGGTGAAATAAAGGTAGCATTACTCATCGTGTCAAGTAGTTTTTAAAGTTACACAGGGAAGCGGAAATGTGCGGCGTTACTTAACCCTGAGCAAAGTCGTTCAATTAATAACGAGATTATTAAATCAACAGAATTTTTAGTTTCATAGGAGCGTCCTTTCAATTAAATATCCGACTTTTTAAGTTTATTTATTAAGCGCCCCACCTTTTTAACGGTCCGATGAGTTGAAATTACATCTAATACTGGCGGCACGAAACACTCGTTTCAATATAAAATAAACAGAAATTTGTTGTTTCCTTTTATTAAACTTATTTAAAATGCGTTCTTGTATACTTTTCTTGTACAAACATTTGGAATAAATGTAAGTCTGGATGTTGTCAGGTCGCGAAATCGGGGACGAGTTCGAACGAGGAAACATCACGGATTTTGATTGAAATAAAATTACCTATTACCCGGCATTATTGACTCTAAAATATTTCGCTAAGAATACATAAATCAATTTTGTACGCGCCCTCGAATGCAAGGAAGTCCCGTTTGGGATTACAGCGAGCGAACTATTTTCAATTAATGAAAAATTTGCGCTTTATTGTTGATTTTTTGGCCGGCGAGAGTGGATGTTAATTAGTTGCATTTCCTTAATAACGATTCCCATGTGTTTATTTTGCAGATGCTGGAAAAGGAATGGCGCTAAGCAAAAACTACCAGTCATGTGCTTAAAAACCTTTAATTTGTTGTTGTACGACAAAAATGTTGCTTTATATACGTTTACGGTTTGTGATGTCTTCGCGGCGATAAAACAAAAGTGAAAAATGTGTGAAGAATGGTTTTGAGCGCTAACAAAATTAATTACAAGGGAGAAACGGGAATAAATACGAATTACTACACGACACGTGACAATACGAATTGCCGTCAATCTAAATCACCCCAGACGTATAGTGACTCTTGGTACGTAAGGGAAACTACCACATATGGCAGCAGTTCGGCCGCCGCGGTCGATAAAGAACAGAGATATTCCTGCTGGTGTTGGTCGAAGTCTGCAGGAGCGGCTGAACCCGCCATGAGGTACACGAACGGCCCCCAATCGGCGGCAAACATGGTGGCCTCTTACGGCGTCTACAACGATGCCACCCTCCGGGCTGACGAAGACGAGGACGGATTTATCCCCAGGTCCGGCACTTGAAGGCTCCTTCCTCAGTCCAAGTTAAACTCCGACTTAACTTGCACTGAGGAGTCCTGAAAATCGCTTTAGATTTCGGTCTTCAAGTTGGGGTTTCAGGGCGAACGTATATCCCGGCGTTGTGGTGAACGCAGCAGGCGATAGTAGCGTCCTGCGACGAGGGCAGGAATCGGCTCCTGCTGAATCATACTCGTGTGGTTGGTGCTTCGGCTCGAGGTCGACGACCACCACTCCTTCGAACAGGAACTCCTGCTTAATCTCCTGGTGTCGGCCCACTATCCTCCTGCTCATTTTAGTCTTACTCGTTGTGGTTTTCGTATTGGTCTCCGGGATTCTACTATACTTCAACTGTACGTTGAAATGTTTTTATGTCTGCATGTTTACTCAAAGTTTCGATGTTTGCTTGTAGTTTGCACATTTGCCAGACCATGCGCTCGCAACTAGACCAAACATAACTTCCACACTACCTACATTTATTTATGATATTGTACTTTCACTTAAATCGGCCACATACAACACAACATTGATTTTTATTTCAATAACTTACGAACTGAACTGCTGCATGGAAATTACACGGCTGTGCTGCTTGAAAATTCGCAGATATGCAGAGTGAGGCAGATGATAGACAAATGATATTATTTTTTAAACAAGCAATGAATTAAATAAAATTATTTTTAACCAAATTTTATTTCTTTACCCCAAACCTGTCCTGTCTCACAGGACGCGTATACTTATCAAGTTAAAGATAAGAAAATATTATATTGAATCGCACCTTTCCGGCAACGAAATAAAAGTCCTTATTTTTCCCTATTGGTTACAAGAAGACATACTACATTAGATTACCAAAGAAAAGAAAAAATATTTGTTATGAACTAATCAAAAAGATAAAGCCTTTTGAGTGTTTAATTTTATTTATTATTATCAAAAACGTAAAACAGTGAATTGTAAAAACCGTAAACAAAAATTCCGGTTGTCACTTAAAAAATTTAAAATGATCTCATAAATATTTGCTATGATGTCAAACTGTAGCATTTACAAAAATAAAATCGACCTGTTGGCGTTTTTTTATTTTAAAAAATGAACACAACAAAAATAAATTATAGTTACTTCAAACTCACCTGTATTTATTACAATTGTTTGATATAAACAGAAGTAAAATTTCTGTAGTTTTCAATGAGTTAGTACCTGGAAATATTGTGTCTTAAAGTTGTGGCTATTTTCGGATTCTAAATGGATGTTCTTTTAATCTTTTTCCCGTATCTTCCATCATTTTCCTTTTCAATTAGTGATTATTGAAGTTCTATCTCTGTTTCTCCCCGAATAATATCTTTTAGCTGTTCTAGTGCGTTTTTTTATTCCAAAGAAAGAAATTAAAAAAGCGCATTTTATTTTAAAACAGCCGACGTGGTCACGCATTTCAACCTTCTTTTTTTAAGAAGCAAGAAAATTAATGATTACTTGGATGCGGCGGTCAGATTTGGAAATTTTGGGGGACATTTTGTGAACACGAAAATGGCTATTATTTTCCGGTACAAACTGACTAAAAACTCTACATTCATGTGCAAGTTCAAAATATTAAATATCTGCTTTTATCAGTAACTTTTTTTATAGTTTCTTATAGAATGCACCATACCCTGCATTTTAAAAGACTTGAAACTTAATTGGTACACATTTTTATTGACGCTCAGTTCAATAATACAGTCGAATTTTGATAACTCGAAGAAGCATTGTTATCAAAATATAATGCTCAAAACAGTTAACGGATATTTTGTGCTAATGGCAATAAAATTAATATGCTTTTAAAATAAAACTATTTTAAATTTAAGATTTTAGCCACAAATACACATATTTTGTGCTGACTTGTGCAAACACAAACACGTTTACTTATCATATTTTCAAATGATTATCAATAAAAATATAATATCCGTGAACTGTTTTGATCAGTGTAGTTCGAGTAATCGAAGATTCGTGTTACCATTATCAAAAATAACTGAAAAAAAGGAACTGAAGATTGCAAATGATAGGTTGAAAGAATATTTTTAGATACGCTTATACAAAATAGTTATTTGTGTATCAAGGCCGTAAAGGTGATCTATTTTGGCCGAATCTGTTGTTTGTGTCCGAGGCGTTAGCCGAGGCTGCAATTCAGGTGAGGCCAAAAAAGCGCCCTAGGCCGAGGTGCACACAACGTTTTTTAGGCGATGATCACAACAGAATGAAAGAATTTGATCATAATTCATTTTTCGAATATTTCTCTTAAAAACATAGTTATCTTTGGATATCTCTGTTGATGAAATAGTTTTTGACAGATGAGTCCAAGAAAGTGACAGATGTGTACAAAAAAGTAAAATTTGACAGATGAGTACAAAAAACGAAAAGAAAACGCCTAAAAAATACATTTTAGCAATACCTGTTCTGTAAGTCATCATTCACTGACAAATATCTTTCATTGTAAGCGGCACTTTTTGTAAGTAAATTATACATACCAACGTATACCATTCGTATTCCAAGAAAAATGATGCACAAGCAAAACTTGCAGCCTCTTCAACATCATCCATTTTTCTATTTTTACTTGAAATACCTTCAGAACGGTATTGAAGGTTGATTTTGCAACAAATGTTGATTTAAAGTGATGTTTTTTTTGTTTTGTATCTCTAACACGAAACACACGCCTCACAATGTTTTAATTTGACAACAATCTGACGTTTATTGATTTTTCATAAAAATGGATTCAGAAAATGTTTTACTTTTTCTTATTTGTGCAGGTATTGCTAAAAATAGCTAACTACCCTCAACCTGTAAGTTCTTTTTATGGTCTCGATATCCTCGGTTCCCCTATTGGGAATTGCATCTCCACCAAAAAAATTGCACTTTTACAGTTTACGGTACGTAATATACTATTTTACTAACAAAAAAAGTAATTTGACATTACACAGAACTCTTCAAGAAATATTTTTTTATTATTTCCTATGTCATTCAAAGGCAAAAAAAATATCACTAAACCCTCGCAAACACGCTCCTTTGATGAATGAAACAATTCGACGTAGAAAGGTAAACTGCGGCCCACAATTCGGCAAAAGAGTTCGAGATGTCAAGAAATTCGACTTATCAAAGTTCGACTGTAATAACAAAGTACATTGAAAGAAACGGATTTATAAAAAAATGTATTCTTTTAAGTAAAGACATGCAATTTGTTTTTAAATTAAAGAATAAACTATGCCTTAATTAGTTCATATTGTATGACCAAAATTGCTTGGAAATGTTAATAACGTTTTAAAGCTAAAAACAAATATTTTATTATGAATACAAATTTTTTTCTAAAGCGCATTTTAAGAACAGCCCTAAATCTTATACTTCTGTACATTAGTAGATGTTTGTTGCACGTATGGACCTGATTTGTACTTTTGCAAAAAATAGAAAAACCGGATGGACAACAGAATGTATAAAATTTTTGCAGTGGCGGCAAAATTCGCGTCAGCTTGAATGCAGTTCCGAAAAATGCTAGTTATTGCTTCTAGTTCTGTAATATTCAGTGTTGTAGGGTGGGAGTAGCGTTTATGGTGACACCGTTAATCGGTTACACGAGTTTGTTAATTTAGTTAATAGGTGTGTCATTAGAAGTTCTTGATTAAGCATCGTCCGTTGTAGCTTTGGTAATTGCCAAGCTGCGTAGCGCTTTCTCCCAAGTTTAGGGGTCTAGGTAGAACTAATCGCCTGATATTGTATCATAGCACAAGTCAGGCGTGAGCACGAACATCACGGACTTATGCATGGTTAATATTAGGTACGCCACAGGTAATATTAACTCAAAATTAACTTGAAGTTAATTCGTTGCTAAATGAAATTATTTGAAAGTTGTTAGAGTGCGGAATGCGGGAAATTTAAAATAACTCTAAAACTTTAAGTCGAATATAATTTTCATAAGCTTGAAACATTCCGGCGAGTGTGCTAACTTTCAACTGGCACATTTTCGTTTGAAGATTTAGTTCTTTTGAGCGAATGTGGGCTCTTGGCGTCTTTCTGGTCAATAGAGTTGTTTGTATAATGGTCCTTATCTCTATTCGCTTCCTCAGCTTTGAAAGTTGCGCATTTTTTAAGTAATAACTCATAAATAAAAATGTTAGAGAGACGTTTTAAAGTCTTAAGAGTGAGGTCAAGCTGTGGAAACACATTCGTCACGTCGCCTTTTCGCCATTCTCTCATCAACTCTTTGCCCCTTATGTGGATGCAAGAACAACGCCAACTGTTTTTGTCTTTACGAAAATTAATGGACTCACGTGCTGCTGACACGATGTAATGTCTCATAATTGACTTAATACCCAATTTAAATAAATCTGTTTCCAACACGAGTCGAATCACTAACCAAAGATTGCTGTTGATTGCTTTCTTTTAACAGAATAAATTTCAAGCAGCACGAAACAATTTTAAGTGATCAGCTGTTATCGGAAAGCCGGGTGAAACCGGATTAATGAACCAAAAACCATGCAGAGACATAAATTTCGTGTTCGATATGCCCGGACCAATTTACAACATGAAGGACAGTCGGGCTATTTTCAAAGTTTGTTTATGGGCTTGATAACAGTATATATTTTAATTCGTTTATCGACAGTTTGGTTAGTGGGATAAACGCGTCGGATCGACTCGCGGTTGAGGTTCTTGAGCTTTCGCTTTATTAATTAATATCGATTTTCTTGCATGCAAGCCAATAATTATTGACGGGTATTTCAGTTAGGTACGCATTGTGTGGAGAGGGTGTAAATAGTGAGTTCGTAGATAGAAGTAATCAGGCGTCCATGCACATCGATCACCCTTATCGTATAAATCGTGATGTCTATATAATGGCACTGTGTAGCACGTGTCGGTTTATGTGTTCCCTATTCACCCTTCCACTGTCCGGTTTGCTAATGTATAGCTCCAAAAAGCACAATTGAAAATATTTACATTTTTGAAACCTGATGTTGCCCAGCTTACGCTTTCAACGGAGCTTTTCCATTAAATAGCTCATATATCATCATAATTATTGTTTTTATCGACTAATCTAAAGCTAAGCAGCCAACTTTTATCTCGACAAACAATGCCTCGTAAATAAACAAATATCCCGCCATTGTCAAGACACACCATTTTTTCCCTTTTCCAATAAAAGTAGTGGAGCTCGTGAAAGCTTGTTGTGAAATTCGCATTTGCGAAAACTCAACTTGGACGAGCTTAGTGCCTTTGCATGTGAAACAGAGAGTGGAAATTGTTTTTACTATCGTTTAGAGTCCAGTGGAGCAATTATTAAGGTGGGTGTTTCTTATGCTCATATTAAGCAAATAACTTGAGACACTTGCATGAGAAATATAACCTCCTCGAGGCAATATAACAATTCATCTTCTCCTTTATTAACCTGCTCATGACGCTCAACGCTAACGGGAGATCGTTTTGAGTAAGGGCTCTGATCTCGGTTTTCCTTAAGCTATTTTACCTTATAGAAGTATAAATTGAATGTGTTCTTATTCAGTCAGAGGATAACGTTAATTATTTTCGGTAAAAAATGCCTCGCTCTGGGCATTAGAACGATTTAATTTAATTGATATTTTGTAGTTGCGTTGAAATAATGTATACATGGTTTTGAAGTTTGAATTGAAAGGCTTTCAGCTTGCTTGTGGAAGATAAAAGATTTTTTTGCTTTGAAATTATATTGTAAGCAGTGGTGGAAAATAAAGTGCTTCAGTCTGGCTCGTGTATAGGAACATATTTTTCGCGATGTGCGAGTAAAAATTGTTTTGTGTATAGAACACAATCGTGTAAAAACCGATAACTATATGGTTTAAAAAGAACGAGCTGATAGGTTCTATTCTGATCTGACTTTTTACAAAAGACGCTTAAACGGAAATTGCTCGAGTTGAGAAATTTGAAAACAGTTTATGTTAAATGTGAAGCTTTTGTGTCCGGTTTGGTCGAATAAAGGCGGATAAGTTCGTAAATCAGTCGAGAAACTTTCCATTTCTTGATGTAAGTGTCTGTTTGAAAATGCTGCCGCATCTTCAGTTTATTACAGTGACTTATCGTTTCGAAGCAGCTTCTATAAGTTCATATCGTAGCATTTTAGCTTACACAGCTTTAGATCTAATCCGCACTTTCTCTACCGTTATATTCCACTTTTCCAAGTTTTCTCATTTCGCTTATGTCACTCAACTTTGCATAAAAGCATATTGTTAAGGCGTGAAGTGCCCAATCAGTTTTATTGCTATTGTAAATAAAAGTTACTTTTATTTTGATGAAGTTTCACTTGACACACACAAAAGCTTTTATGGCTTACACAAAATGCATCCAACAAACGTACTTAAGCCTGATCATTCAATGACAACATCAATTTCAGACAATTCATAACAATAATTATTCAAAAAAATGCTTTCGAAAAGCATCTCATTTTCTTTCAAAATAAACTTTAATTACTTTTTGATGAAGTTACTTTAGAACATTCCACAATTGTGAAGTTGTCTGGAGTAATCTCGATTATCCCAAATTCTGACAATATTTTATTTACGGTCCCGAGATTTATTTGGTGATCGATACGTACCGACTACACCCATTTTCTCCAATCAGACATACTTTACATAAGTTGCATTTAAATATGTAATAATACGGACAATGCATAAATAAATTACAATAATTTTCCCAACTGATTGATTCGGTTTATAGCCATGAAATTGATTTTCTTTAGGTCTCTTGATAACATCGTAGCTCTCAACCTAACAAAAGATTTATCACCGAGACATTTATTACGAAAATAACCCAACTAATTTCAGGTTACCTGAACATACGGAATGATACTGAAAAATTATACCGCAAATTTTATCTTCATCCGCCTTCAATCTTAAAATACGTCCACACAAACAAAAATATTTATCGGATCACGTCGCTTTATCGACACGTGGTAGTTCCATCTGAGCGAGATTAATTGCTTGTGATACGTAGAAATTGTAAAGAACAAGTAACCAAAGCTCCAAACCAGAGCGGTTATGGACCGAATGATGAACCATTTTTAATCCATGCCAATTGATTTAATTCAATTTAGATAAATGGAGTGTTGTGTCACGTAATGTGGCAGCAGCCAAATGTTCAGGGTTGGAAGCCGTCCTCTTGAGACAAGTTCGGAAAATAAAAATTGAAAATTTTTCGGCTCTCACTTTGTCTGTCAACATGTAAAACATTACGTCTTGGGGCAATTTCTGGAAACAATTATTGTGACGGGGCTATTCTAGCCAAGGGCCATAAACTCGTTCTAATTTTATGCGTATTTGAAAAAAGTCCTCACGGCTCCACAGTGAAACAAATGGTAATTTATTGCGGTAATAAAGACGTGAGATGGCGGCAGCGCTTTTAATTAGCCTCGAACACAGTCCGCATATGCATTAGTATTTGTTACAAACACATTTGCACTTACTGCACTCCTTTCACTACTTAGTATCATTGTTCTCTCGGTTAAATCGACAAGCATTTTCAAGAGAATCCTTTTTCGAATCCCTGCACCAAATGCAGATTTGCCACTCACGTAAACATGTTTACCCTCTTATTGATGTCTTTATTCGAGTTCCCGTTAGGAAAAATACGAAATTAGCAACTCTTCTTGTTTCAGATCTGATGCACAAACCTCGACAGCACTACATTGAAGGTAAGGATTTGAATTTATGGCGCTGCTTTAGATTAAAATCGATGTCTCATTAGCATAATTTCGGCAAATATTAAAACATGAAAGACTCGTTGCCTGTATATGCAAATTATTACACGAGGTATTCATTGCAAGCTTAGTTGCAACAGACTTGTCGAAAATATTAACTATGCATCTGCTCCATATTTCAAACTTTGCTAAATCCATGAAAATATAATTTCACCCAAATAGTTTCATTTTTGAAACAGTATGAAAATACAAAGTGATTATTTTTAACTAAATGCAGATTTTGCAGAGAAATATTTTTCTCTCTTTCACTGGCCTGTATAACAACTGTTTATTACTCCACCGGGTCGCAATTTCACCTACCTAATTGTAATTTAGTACGTCGAAAGATTATATTTTGGTAAAAATATTTAATTGCAGGAAAACGTAATAAAAATTACGGCCATTAAAAAGCGTAATAACTTGACATTTAACACGACTATAACGTAACACAAAAGTATCACATACGTCTCAGTGGTGTACAGAAACATAAATTCTCGCCGCTGAAAATTAATCTAATCAATAACTACTTTTATGTGTGCACCACTTGAAAATATAAAACATTTTATTATATTGATTTATTAACTTGGTAACAAACAATGTTTGAACCAAATTAATAAATATATTAAAGCGCTATCCCTGCGCCTCCACCATTTTTGACTATTGTAAATTAATATTAAAATTATTCTCTATTTAAATTTAATTAAACATATCGAAATAATCGCTTTTCAAACGTGTAATCCAACGTTAGTCGGATTTTGTGCCATAAATCGTTACAACGTCCGAAATGCACGGTTGAAAAATTTGCTCCACCATTTAACAAAACAGTGTCTCGGTTTCTCCCTTAATATCTGGAGCAAAATCTCCTGGCTGAAAGTGCATCCAATTTACAGTTTCGGTTTTATAAGCTCGACGGTCCCCTCAGACCGAAAGGTTTAATTAGAAAGCCTAACTCGCCACAGATGAGTAAAACGATATATAAAATTATATGTCATTAGCGTCAAAACTAACGATGACGGAGGGGTGAAAGGCATCGAAAAAATTGCTTTGGACATATAGCCACTGACGGCTAAACAACAAAAATGCCTCGCTTGAACGCTTTAATTTTCTTTATTTATCAAGCGATTCAGTTTTCGTTACAGTGAACAAGACAAAAACACGCTTAATTTTTTTATTTACCAAAGCAAATTACTTGAGGGGAAATTGGTCGAGTCAACAAACGTAATTATATTTATCTAAAGTTTAAAATTGGTTTGAAATGGATGGTTTTGGCAAATATATTTTACACGGGTGCAACCGGGAATAAATAACGTTTTGTGCAAATAAAAGGTGGAATTGATTACTGCTAAATTTAAAATTTGATATGGTGGAATCATTTTAATAATAATGAATAAATTTCAGGTTAGCCTTTCTGTTTTTGCGAGTTTTTCCTTTGTCAGAAATGCTTTTCTTATTTATAATTTATTAAAGTCTGAATATAAAAATAAAGCCGATCGATGCAGCTCATCGCCGTTTATGAACCTAATACGTGAAGCCCTTTGATCTCCAAATTCTTAATTATAAATTCGTCAGCTGTCAGCACGTATTTCAATTGTAATTTACATTTAGAGTAAACGGTTCCTTTCAAAAAATTCGGTTTTTGGCGACTCTAGAGACTACACAGGTATTTGATATGCATTTCTTTGATATTTCCTTCTTCCCTGTATCTTTTGATGTGTGGCTTTGGAACCGTGTCCTTGGTACCGCAGCTCCTAAGTGTCTAATTGTGAGAATATTCATTTCGGAAGTTAGTTTCCGAGTTTGGCAAAGTTTGATGAGTTTTCTCTAATTTATCGTGTAAATATTTTTGGTAAAGAAAATTTATTGTTGCTGCTTTATGAAGAAGAATTTCTGAAGCAAATTTAAAATGACCTGGGAGACTGTTAGAAATGTATACAAGTTATATATTACCCCCAACCGTATATTCTCCCTTGGCCCATTAATAAAACGCAAATACATAATTGTAGTTTGTGCGTTCGCAATCATTAGATGGAAACTGCCAACATTGCTTCCATTAAATGACCTAAATGATTTTGAATGTGCCGCGTCAGAGTGACCATATGGGAACACTTTATTTTGACGAAAATTAATGATAACGTCGCCGTTTACTTGACGAGAGATAACGATTTAATTCTCGGCGTGTAGCGGCTTGTTCGTGGAAATGCATTTTCCAAAAATCACTTTCGAAATTATACTTTTCATACGCGTTTATGGAAGCTATCAATATTCATTTATCAGTTGTTAAATAAAGCTTTTTTGATGTACGGCGCCGTGATTTATAAATACAATACGAATATATGAATATATTGTCAGTTTTGTTATTGGACGTAATACACAGCGGATACGATTATATAAAAATGCCATTTGCGAGGATTACCAACGGAATAGCGCTGATGGGAGATGCCGCATGTCATTTACTCGTAAACAGCTCAAAATTCAAATATATGTTTATTAAGCTTTAAAAATAAATGTTTCATAGTAATGACATAATTCGACTTTTTTATCGACATGGGAATCAATAAAGTGGTGATATTTCGCTCAATTTGTTACAAATTAAACAGAAGCTCGCTTGTCTCATTATTTATTTATATTCATTTAGAGATATCTCCTATAACAAAGCAACTAAAACAATTTCAATTTTTCTGGCAACATCTGTTGAACGCATTGGGAAACTAATGTAAAATCTATAATTAACGTTTCGTTCGTCGATAAAATTTTTGCATTTAGAAATAACTTTGTTTGATAAACATATTTTTCACAAAAAATAAATATAAATAAAGTTTGGTGGTTCAGAAAGCGCTTTTTGTCATATTTGAAACTTTCTTTGGAAGCAGTTCGTTTTTTTTTAATTAATTAAAAATTCGCTTCTACTGCAAATGTTATTGACATTAAAAGCTCGGTGACACTGAGAGCTTTCATTTGGCTTAATCAAATAAAGAGCACCATTTTTAGAATAATATGGAAATATTACTGATGAATTATTGATGACGTGTAATAATTTAATTTTCCGATGAAATGTATACTCTTTTTTTGAAAAATGTATCTCAATTATTATTTCATGTTAATTGGATATTCAGTTACGGTATGAGGTAAAAGTTTTTTAATTTAACTTTATTAATAAAACTATCAACTGGTCTAATAAATATCGCAACATTTTGTTCTATTAAGTTTTTAAGTTTTTTTATTAAATTAGAGAGATAAGAAGGATAATTAACTACCCTCAGCTTGATATCGCGCGTCGTCTCGGATTAAAAGAGATTTAATATTTAGAATGTATTTAACTTCCGACTAAAGTATTTTACAAATGTTCAAGGAATTTTGCTAACGTGTTAACTTTTGGGGAAGATCTACTTTTTAATGATTTAATTATATCTAGCGTAAAGCGCGACAAAATACGTTACAACTTGCATCACGTAATGACAATCAGCATTAAGAGCTTGCCGTGGAAATACTTTTATACAAATGATATTAGGAGTGCTTCGAGAAAAAAAGAAAAACGGATGTACTTAAATCGATTTCATTCGAGGCAATACTTTATTATTTCCTTGCATGCACAATGCCAAATACACACCTCACTAGCAGTCCATTTCACTAGTATAATAGCCCCGAAAAATTTATTTCCAATTTATTAGTATACATTCAACGCGAAGGCAAAATGGTGGATGCGCCGGGGTACACAATTATTTAATCAGTTTTTGAAATCAGTTAGTTTTTGTTATTTTAGACTGCTGTTTACACAGCGGGTTTTTACTGCTGTCACAGCGCTTTAATCGATGGCCATCGTGATTTGCTTTGATGGTCCAAACAGTAATCAGATCGAGAAGTTCAAGCTCTAACCGTTGAAGTTAACAACTATTCTCTAAACTGCAGACTGCTCAGCAGTTTGTTGCAATGCAACAAAGCTCAACGATCGAAACAATTTTTATACCAGTCTGTCTAGACCATTAATCGTAATAAAGACGAACGTCAAGATTATCTCTTCAACATGTAATACATAACACTAAACTCGTGCACAACGTTTTTCTGACAAACAAAATTAAATCCGTCCCGAAAATGAGCCAAATGAGTTTCTATCCATTTATTGCATGCAGTGAGTAAAACACTTGACCATGCCACAAAGTAACATGTTTCAATAGATAAAAAACAATAATAGCCAAGTAATTTATCCCGGCGCATCCACCACTTTTTTATCAACGCTAAAATGCGATTTTTTCAGAAATCTGGCAATCTTTAGCTGCACTGAAGTCAGATTACAACAAAGTTTTTTAAAAAGGGTCACTTATCTTTTATCTGGAGCCGGAAATAAGAGCCTTACTAACGTTTTCGCAGTCGCTCTTACCTCAATTTCTTCAAACTGAGACCAGTTCAAGGACTTTAATAAGCCGATTCTCTATACTTCAACGATTTGTTGTGAAAAAATCCTTATTTAAAAAACTATTATACTTGGATGTACTAAATCGTGAAACGATTCTTAAAATTTGAGCATTATCTCTTATCTCTTGAATTCCAAATAAAGAGGAAAGAGCACTGATGCTGAAGTAATGGTCTTAAATGATTATATTAATGATCGCAGCAGGAGGGCGCAGTTTTTATAAATCGATTGAACAATTACGGGATTATGTCAAGTAATGTAACGTTTGCCGTGTTAAAAGAAACTTTTTAATTGATCGAAAAAGTACGAAACATTCTTAAAATAGATTTTGGGGGTTAATTGCTTCGACTTGTTCCAGACCGAATTTACTTTTAATTGTATCAATCTGTGCAAGAAATACGTGACGTTCCATTAGTGTCGTAAATAGCACAACTGATAAAATTTTTGGCCGTTTTAAAACAATTTTACAACTTTTGGTATTTTAACGTTGAAGAATTTGGTGGTTTGGGCATCGATCGGAGTAGTAGAGATTGTCATTAATTCTGGCATAAAAATTTTAATAAAGCTGTCATTCAAATTTGTTTACTATTAGGTTGCAATAGATCCAACTTCAGTGCCACGAACTGGAACGTCTCCAAGTTGTTTCGTAATTTTGTATCAATCATTAACTAATATTGTTATACAAAATGTTGGAGCTTGCGTGGAATATAAATTGTCGAGTTAATTCTGCCCGGATGCTGACATGGCTACGATTATGAAATCATCGTGTTACGTAGTAAAAAGAGTCAAGTGTTCTCGGCTTGAAACAATGTATTTTATTTGTTCGACGAGACTGTAATTAATTGATAAACGAAAGTGGCACTTGTGAGTTTACAACGGAGTGAATTGCTGAAATTGCCTTATCGGGAGTTATGAGTCGATAGCAGGTCTCTAAGTACTCGTGATTTTTTTAATTTGTTTTACACGTGCGGGTGCTGTTGTATGAAAGTATTATTGTGGTGGAATGACTCTGCCGCAGGCCCTAGCCAATTAAAATTCCCACGAGGAGTGACCTTTCTGGTTAGAGACACATATTCCTGTTATTACGTCAATTTTTTATGTGGAGTTCTGTTCCCAGACATTGCGGAGTTGTTGCTGATGATTTCCCGTATATTCGACAACGCAGAACTTGCCTTACAACACCCCAGAGTACTTCATTCTTATATGATACTTTCTTTCCTTCCCGCGACATTCTTTATTTCTAGTTCCTCCACTCGATTAGTAACTCGAGCGTTATTTCAGTAGGTATTTGGTATGTCGCGTAATTTATTGAAAATTTCAGGTAAATCATCTCGGAGCCCTTGTTGGCTTAATTGATATTAGTTAGAGCGTACAAAGTTTTCCAATAAATCGAACTCGATGATTTAGTGCCAAAAATTGAGTCGATCGATACATTAATAAGGAGCTCTCTAGCACGTGTAAACAAACGAAAGCATTTTTAATACTGTATGTTTTAGTTTACTGTGTGCTTGTGAAGGAGTTATTAATATCGGGCAACGGCCGGAAACGAAAACGTTGAAGGTTAATTGCGTTTGTGATCCTGACCTTCGAGAAAGATGAAGATTCGTTAATTTCTGTTAGCAGTAGAAAAGCAAACAAAGCAACAAATTGGTTCAAAAAACGCAAATATAGAACTAATCTCATTTTCCAATTTTCCTGTTCGTAGCGCTGCGCCATAATCACAGTTCGCGTTTTCTTCATTAAATCCTAATTGAAAACAAACGATTTTGAAAAGTATTTTCTATTAAGTGATCGTCGGACAGGAAATAGAATTTTCTCGTGCAACCGGAACGGGAATGTAAAAGTGAGACCATCGGGTTGACGACCGATAAGGGGAGTCATTATACATTCCCGTGCATTTACATCACGCATTTAAAAGAATCGAGCTTTAACTAAGAGAACAACGAGTTTACATTCAATCAATCACTTTATATTATCAATCACCCTGTTTGCACTTAAACGCCGGCTTGCGCCTGCCTTTTTATACACTTTTTACACACCGTGTCCTGTTCTAACCCAATTTCTTTGCTCTCTAATCTTGATTGAACTTCTTTTTATACTGTTACGAGCAGGAAGACACCATTCACTACTAGGAAATTGCATTACCCGCTAAAAAATTACCAACCAAATTCCATGAATATTAATTGCGCTCGCTAATAATAACTGCAGTCGAATTTGCAAGTTTTACTCAATTTATGCGACGGCCACTAATTGCCAAAATCATCGATCCACCGTAATTGAAAAACTCACATAATTAATTGCGTATCTACAAGAGCACACTCTAATTTATTAAAAACCATCATATAAATATTTCAGTTATGTCCGTACATTTTTTGCCGAATCGTTATTCGTGTTCTCGTTGTTGAACATCGTTAGTTTTGATTTATTTTTCGTCGTTTTGATTAATTAGCTTGGACATGAATTAAAAAGGCGCAGCTACTTATTTTTACACACCTTATTCAAGATTTCAACGAGTTTTATTTTTAGAATGCAGCTGAGTATTGACGGTCGCAGAGATTATCTTTGTTTCTTTGGCAGGAATTTATTTCTCCTTCTATATCCCTGAATTTATACTGTAGCTCGAAGTGATGTCTAATTGAAAAGTACACGGTTTTAGCGCACTCGGTTTATAAAATCTTTTCAGTGTTTTTATTTTGGTTCATTAGGGGGTTCTTTAATGTTGAAAAAGATGGGTTTTTTAGAATTAATTAATTCGAATTTGAAGAAAATATTTTGTTGTGAAGAAGGTAATTTAATTAGAGGAATTGGTTGTGGTGGCACGAGCACGTAAAGGGACAATGTAAGATTAGGGTAAATGTTTTCACATATCTCCTTAAGTAGGATCCTTTCCACCTCCGTACAATAATAATAAAAGATAATCACTTCTAAAAGAGAATTAGCCCGAAGGTAAAAAGTACAAGAATAAAATCCTGTGAGTTATTAAAAATTAAATAAAAGCAATTAAGGTAAATGAACGGAAAGAACAAGGAAAGCTAAAAGAGCATTCTTAAGGAGTCGACCCAAATACTTGAGTTTTTGTTATTGCCCCGTTATCCGCATATTTCTGTGCAGAAAATTTCGATATGTGGAGTTTGTTGGTAATAAATTGTAATAGGTGCGTAGGTCAATACCTTAAAGTCCTTTCGCAGCTGTATCGTGAAGATCCAGAGGGGATAGTCTGAAATTTAAAAAATCGTTTCCCGTGTTGGTAGGTGTTAGTATCGAGTTCACGTGTTGTAATTAATTATATGCGTAGCAAGTTCAGCTGCGATTTGGGATTGGTAAAATAAACAGTTTAGTTAATTGTTGACTGACAGTAAAATAACAGTAAAATTAAATGCAATCGTATTATCATGCTAAGCCGACTTAATTGTCAATTAAACTATTTAATTGGTTTTGGGTAACTAGTTGTAAGTGACAAAACAATAATTGTGTTAGGGCATCATCGCCATCACTGGACTTAAAACAGTAATTTGAGTGCAAGCACCGTCATCGATGAATATTAAATGCCTTGCGACTCTTGAGAGAAAATCCGGTGGTAACAGTTAGACATCACGCATGACGTGTGGTTGATTGCAGCAAAAGAACTTTTCCAGCCACATGTTCTGCTAAGACGGGGTCTCCTCTGTAATAGATTAATGTAGAAAGTTTTCACTTTACAACAGTGAAGTTGGACCATTAGCTTGTAAAGTGCGCTCTTTCACAAGCACGTTCGGTGTCAGTAAATAATCAAGTTTCCGTTAGTGACATTCGGAACAGTCATAATTTTTCACCTTCCACAATACGGGGACTACTCAATTAGGTCGTTACGGTTTAATCCCACTCGATATCGATTTTGCGCCGACTTCTCAAGGAGCACAGTCGAACGCTCCCAAAACGCACAGATTAACTCCAATTTTATATTACCTTCGAATATATAATTAAATTATTTACCCCCGATGGCAGGGTAATGCGAAAGAAACACGTCTTCACCGCAATTCACTTCGACTCCGGATTTTAGCAGATACGTGTTGGAGATAGAATTGAATTATTGAAGCGAAATTTTGAATATATATTGGCTAGTAGATTCTCAAAATTTAATAACAGTGCGACTCAAGTCACCACACTCGAAATTAATTTATCTTCCATCAATTATTTTTGTTGCACACACCGTTAATGCTAGAAACAATCTCACAAATGAGGTTATTGCGGGATGTATTCAACCCACGGAACTGTGCATAAAAGCAAATTGTTTCCAAATAAACGCTCTTTGTCACGAACAAAACACTGGAATATGTATGAGAGACCTGTTGTCATCACTTACTCATTAATAACAGAACTCAGGAAACGAAACGGAATTGACAAATTAACACCAAGCTCAAAACCTGGCCGAACATTCTTCCCGGTAAGAATTTTCTTCAATTAAGGTCTGGACATTTCCAGGCCTAGGCTACGTGACGTCATGCGTCTCCGAAACGACTGACCCACAAATACCGAAACGTTCGGCAGGCCATTTGTTCCGAAGAAAAATTCGCAATTTTTGCGCATGCAAATAATGCTCTTTAGGTGTAATTTTATTGGTATTTCCCTAGACAGATCTGGGGCAGGTAACTTGTCGCCAACTACACCCACGGGAATTGGTGTCCCTCGCTTCCGCTTAAAGTCGCTTTAAATTTATAAATATAACTTATAAAAAAAACATAAGCTGTGATCATTGGCCATATATTTGAGACCGACTCGAATTGCTAAATAAATTCTACTTTTCGTTGTAAAAAGAACCAAAACCGAATTTATGTTATTTGTGAAATTATTTATTTATAAGCAATCAATTTTTGTGATTTCTGCTTTACCTTATTCGGGCTCGGAGAGATCAGATGGTGAGGCACGCACCATCCCTAGAAGCCGTGTATGCTTCAGCACTTGATATCATTTTTTGATGTGATTTTCCTTTGTTTGCGGTGTCCTTTGAACATATTTGTGTTGGTTTTATTACAAAATAAATTTGACGTTACCACAAGGCATATACACAAAAGGGGAATTGTCTGTTCTTGAGTCATTGTTGTGACCGGGTTTAACATTTTAACAAATATGAATACGATTTTTCAGTTAATCAGACTCGGTTTGACGAGACGAATCTCATAACATATTTGGGAGGTTACACAGTAAAAAGTGGGACGTCAAGTCAACAAATCGAGCGACGCCGGCTGTAATCCGGAAACTTGATCAGGTCAAAAAAGGAACGACTTTCGGCGAGGATTTGATCTATCCTTCCAGTAATACGGTATTTTCGTGTTTGTAGTCGTTGGGAAATGATTAGGAATAAATATGTATTATCATTTTTCTTTAAAAAGGGTCTGTAAAACTGACGCGAACGACACACAAGAGACAAACCAAATTTATAGCAGTGGGACTTTTTGACGTAATTAAAATTGATCTATGAATGATTGTTCATTGATGAAATTTTTCTCAGTCATTTGTGACACCAAATCCGATAACATTTCGTTTAAATCTCGATTGAATTTGGCCAGGAAAATAAATTCAGTGTTGAATTCATTTGCAACGACAAGCCTCTATCTCGATTAAAATACAAACACGAAGAAGCATCGGTCCGAATATTTACAAACGGTTTAACTAACATGCCAAATAGTATCGTGTGCACACAAATCAATCACGATATAGGCAATAAGCTCTACTGCCAATGCTCGCACCTGTGAGAATGATCTGCATTACGATTAAATACGTGATCGTGCGAGATATGTTGGAGTTATTATTACTAGAATTATTATTACATAGCTGAAGCGTGAGCCCGTCTCAAAGCTCCCTTTTCACAAAAGTTGCAACACACCGCCACCGGAATTACCAAATGCAAATAGGGGACGCGGATAAACATTAAAAATCTTTGCTTTACGGGCTATTTATTTAAATGTTAATAGCTTGTGATAAGAGCAGCATTTGAATGTTGCGTTCGGTTTACATAATCAATATAAATTGGTCCATGTAGGGAAGATAAAGGGGGTTTCCTATTAGAATGTCCATTTAGTTGATTAATTCCCTCAACCCGCGGCGGCTTCCCAACACCTAATCATAGTTTTGATCTAAAATTTCGACTCAATTTCGGAAAAAATTGCTCGATTTAACTCGATTAAATTGGACGAGTGATTTTTCCTTGCTCCCGAGCACGATTAATTGCCTTCTTCTGCAGCGAACAATAGCCCTAATAGAAAATATTTCCTTTCGGCGATCTGCATTAGTAATTGATGGTGTTCGAGAGTTGTCTATCTGGTGCAGTCCTTATTTGTATTCTATCATCCTGGAGGTTCGGCTCCTTCAATTCTACTTGAAATCTCATCGAAAATGAATCAATCTGCCGGCCGGGGAAGCCGGAGTGGGGCGTCCTGGAAATGTCTTTGCCTTATCCGATGTCGGCTATGGAACTGCATAATTTTTACTTATTCCCGTTCCTTCAGCCGCCATTATCATAAGAAAACTCTCTTGTTTTGTCCCTTTCTATCTTTATTTCCAATCTTATTTAACTTTCGTTTCGCTTTTCGCGATCATCTCGCTCGACGCGGATTAATTGCCCGAACATTATGACCGATCAAAATTATTTACTTCCCAACACACACATCACTGGCCCTTATAAATTATCAGTACGACTTCTGCATAAACCCAAATGCTAACAGAACAAGCGCGCTTTCTTATTGACTGTCGCATATAAAATACTTCCGCAAAGTTGGGCCGCAGACGAACGCCGTCTGTCTTTGACATTAAATGTTAAATTAGCCAAGTAAATTAGACTTTCTTAATATGTGTTCGGCATAAATCGTTCCTCGGCTTAAACAACATTTTTCACTTCTTATTTATACCCCAAACACCAGACACTGCACGATTTCCTTTTTAAAAATTGGCAGACACGCAACGCTTCTGGAGATTTGAATTGTACTAATTCATATCATTTGGACGATTACTCTAATCATGATTTAGTCAAAAACAAACATTCTTATTTAAGGCTGTTCTTCTAAAAGGTAAACTGGGCGAGGGTGTTTGCTGACGTAGACTTTAGGAGCTGGATAATCATTTGACTTCAAAAAAAAAGAGTTTGAAGCAAATTTAAAGTTAAGTCTTACAGTGTAGGCTTTTAACACCTTTTTTTACAAATAAGTAATTATTTAATTACGAATAAACACACATTTTTTGATTTTTTTCTTTTAAAAGCATTCAAACATAAAATGAAGAACAGTTTTTATTATTACTTATTATTTTGGTGCTTTCCAACATTAACTATGGTCTCATTATTTATTTCATGTTTAGATTATCGTTCCAAATAACAACTACAAAAAATACAAAATTCGTGTGCTCGTTTTATTTATAAATTAAGGAAATTTGACCATGTATCGCAAAAAATAAATGAACTTGGTTGGCGGCCGGTAGACCAAATATATAATTATTTTTTGTCAATGTTTATCTATAAAATGTTTGTTACTGCTTCACCACCCTATCTCCGTGAATTATTTCATTCAAGAAAAAATTGCCATCAAGTTTATTGCTGATCTCTCATTGCCAAAGTTTAAAACAGCAAGATTTGAAAGATCACTCTCTTACAATACAATAAAGTTATACAATTCCTGTCATTTGTTTCAAGAAAAACTCTCGATGAACAATTTTTGCAATAAATAAAATAATCAATATTTTTTTTTCCGGAATTCCTTTCGCTTTTTGTTATTTTCTTCTCGTTTTATTTTCTGTTATTTTTCTTTAGTTTTTTTTTAGTTTTAGTACAGGCAATTTTTGTAAATTTCATTTCTTTTATTTATTCATTTATTTATTTATTTTTCTGTTTATTTAATTCTTAGTTGTTAAGGGGGTTAAGTTCGAATACCAACTGCTAGAGTTCGCCTCCCGAGTTGTAATTACGTTCTAATGAAGACGGGTTTTTATTATTATTATTATTATTATTATTATTATTATTATTATTATTATTATTATTATTATTATTATTATTATTATTATTATTATTATCATTATTATTATTTCGTCAATAACTATCTTCGATTTATTATATTACATTATTATAAGATTTATCCACAGCCAGTCTATTTTTAGGTAATAATATTGCTTCTAGGAGACGTTTTATGTTATCAATAAAACCTATAGGTCTTATGAAAACACTGTAAGACCCGTAACAAAATTAAACTGCATTTTCTACATTTACCTTTGAATTAAAAGAGAAAATATGGTCGGTTTTTCCTTTTTTCGATGTGGATGCCAGATTTACTGTAAACGAAGCCGGAACTAATGCAGTATTCCTATTTTAAACATTAATTTGTCAAACGTCACTTCAAAACGTCAATTGAAAATTTTGAAAAATAATTTGAAAATGTTGATTTAGTCTCGGATTTAGTCTATATTGTCTGGCTATGGATAAAATATTGTATTGCATACGGGTCTTACATGTATTTTATTCGCTTAATTAAAACTTTTGCGCGGATAAAACACATTGTAAGATCCTTATACCTACAATAAATAACTATTATTTGGCAAATCAAATAATTACATAGATGCAGGTAAGTAATTGTAATAATTGTAATAAAAATGGTCATACTATCGTAATTAGGTAAAGACTCGAGACTCTTTTAAAATTGTATTATAACTATTATAAGTTATAACCGAAAGCAGGTTCTTTTCGACTGTCCTGACACATCTTGCCGGGGTGCGACAACAGATGAAAGATAACGTGTCTTAGCTATTGCTTTTAATTTTATATTTCTATCAAGTTTAGCTAAAGATTGGCAAAAGATAGATAAATGAAATTTTAGACACGGTACAAGTCCAAAATCCGTTGTACTGGGAAATACAAGTATTTTCTGAATTCCTACATGTTTGTTTTTTTCATGTTACTACAATTATGGTCAGCGTATAATTGCAGCAATTGAGTGGTGGATTTGGCGATGAGTGGTCAGTAATTTAGTGGGCTATAAAGTCAGGGCAACAAAGAACCTAAAGTTTACGACAGATCTCGTGCCGTCCCTTCAATTTGTGTGCACGATAAGGTCGAGAATGGCTTTGTGAATTTTAGCAATGAGTTGAATAAAGCGGAATTGTTTGAAATATTTTTACGTGTCGATAGCGTCAATCGTGGTGTGAAAAACTGGTTTGCTCATGTTCATCAGGCTATTATTGCGGAGGATGAAAATTCGCGGGAGCATGGGACGTAGAATTGGATTATATAGTGAGCAATTCGCACACAATTTCCTCTCTTCCTTCCTTACATTTCAGAAATCAGAATGAAAAATAAGTGTAGACGAGAGTGCGGAGTGTCGGAATGCACTTTGGGATAGTCAATTTACGAGATAGTGCCGTCCCGAAAACTGGGTTATTGTCTCGCAATTGCGCTAATTTGCCGGTCGATTTGTTGTGGTTGGTTTTGGGGCCGTTGCGGGTATAATTTAATCTGCGGAAGATATCCGGGAAATCATGATCGATGAGTGCGATCTGTTAAAGCTGACATAAATTAGTAAGAATAGGGAGCAGGCAGGTAGAAAATGGTGTCAGTCGAGGTGCGAAAGATCGGTCAGAGAAAAACAACGGATAAACTCCTCTAACGGGGTTAACGGGATGCATTTGTCAACCGTCTAGACGCACCGCACTTTCCAGTTATGCTTTTACATAAGCCAATTCTATTTCGCACACCATAGAACACCGTGCAATCGTGCATAATTTAAAATCACAAATTGCGACCAGGATTTAAGAGGTCGCTCCTCTCCCTTAACCTTCCTTCCTCATAATCAAAGAAAAGGACTCACTTAACGAATGGTTTCATTCGCAACCACAAAAGAATCGCCGCACTTGTTTATGTGCAAAATTTGGTAAATGATACGGGGCGCTATAATGATGTAACAAAAGGTAACGAAGCCACTTCGACCTTGTTAAATGGGAGGGTACTCCATAAAGTGACCCCTTTGAGATCGCCAGGAAATAAAAAATGGTAGCAGCGGGTTTTTGCCCACTATAACCGGAAGTTGGAGAAACAAATTTTAAGAGCGATTATAGACGCAGCTTTGAGCCTCCATTCAGAGTGGAGAGAATTAATTTCGGTTAGCAAAGATTTCGCTGTAATTATGAAGTTGCTCTTGGTAAAGCAGGGCTAAACGAGTGTTTGCACTACGCAGGTTATAGCGGAGTAGTTCACGAGTGATAAGACCGACACTCGCTCATTAATTATTGAGGGGCGCGTCCTGCCAACGGCAGCGATGGTTTTATTGATTGAAAAATGTGCAACCTCTCCTATGTTGCAGCCTCCAATACCGAAAGAACTTTCGAATTCATAAAACTTCTAGACAATTATCTACTTGTAAAAAAGCAAACTTTCCCAAACTTTTCACTTGATCGCTTTTTAGTCAATTTTTTCGGAATGTATCAGCAGGTTTGTGCACTTAATATTCTATTGATTATGGGATTCTTTTTAAACAGGATTGTCTTTCAAAGTTGGAATACTTTCTACAAAATATATGGCCGCAGGTGGCGCTTGTATTTAAGATATGCACCAAACCCGAGAGAATTTGTGCAAAAGTTTTTCCAACAAATCTAAAAGTCAGCTTTGTATCATAAATATCACTTTCTGTTACATGTCCCCACTAAAATGTTTCCATTAAGTTGACAGCAATTTTTTAAACTCATTCAAACACGTACCTGGTCATTCCCGGTAACTCAATTTGACCGTCCATTAGTAAATTAGGCTTTTTATTCCTTACTTGTTGCGAGATTAATTTATTAATAAAGATGTGTTCTCGACGAAATGATTTGGTAGCTGAGAAAGGCATTACATTGGAATTGGATTGGTCACGAACTGTTGTCCGAGCTAAATTCGCTTCTAAAGTCTAGTTTCGTGTGTCGCCGGAGCAGCGAAGGAACATCAATAAATCAACTGCAAACCGTTACGTTTTGGCTTTAAAGTGGTGTGTTAAGGACACACATACATCGAAAAATTTCCTTGATATATTTATCGGATCTAATAAGAGAAGTGGAAAAGAACAAACCGAGATAAAAGCTCGCCGAAAGGAAAATCTTTAATTGGCGCTAAGTAAGGTGTTAACACAAATTTAAAACGCTACACAGTTAGAGTTGCTAGTAAATTTTATAGGCTGGTATTTCGTGACGTTGGCCCATTATGTAAAAGAGTGTAAATCTTCGGAATTTTAATACGTGCACAGCAGCGATTATTCTCGGAGATAATTCAGGATAATAATGCATCTGTTTATGTTAAAAAAATAGCTAGGGAAAAATTTCGTGCGAATTAGGATGTTAGGGTTGAGTTTGATGATACTGGTGGAGGCAATGTTGCACTGACACGCTTAATTATCTCGTGAAATAGCAGTTGAAATTTGTAACAACTTTAGACAAGACAAGGGTACACGTTCGTATTGTCAGACATGATTGATAAATTCGAAACGATCCTTGTAAATCACTAACTTATTCAATTTGCCGGAATCATACGATCGGGTGTTGATTCTAATGAAAACGCCAGTTTATTATTTTTTTTTAAATTCGCGAAAGCGAACAACAAGGGGCTGAGCCGATTGAGTTGATTGTTAATTATCCGTCTACTCGAGTCGACAGATTTAACGACAAATTAGTGAGGAATTTCTTTTTCAGGTGTTTGGTTCTATAAATAATCGATTATTTATTTTCCGAGATACAATACAGTTGCTGTTTTCAAAAACAGATCACGTTTCAGTCTTTACATTAGAAATCAACGTTTTGTATTTCACCTTGTAGGCCTAAAGCGGGGTTTCCTTTTCCCTTTGTAGCAACAAACCCTTCGCCTAATTTCACGAAACAAATTAAAGCATTACTTAAAATGATGAAGTGGTGCTACGTACTTGAAATAAATTTTTTTCGAAAATTTTAGCTCGCTGTTGAGCTTTTTTCGCCATGTGGCGAATGTTTTTATAGCACTTTATGTACATAGGGACGGCTTTATCTCACTTTAGCAGTAATTGTCTTCTTTCCAACTTTGAAATTTTCTCATCACTTTATTTCGCTGTTCAATCCACTCACTCTATCGTTTATCTCATCTTATCCCGGTTCCTTCCTTCTTAAAGTACCGGCATTCGTTTCTAAATGTCCTTAACCAAGCTTTCTTTGATATATCTTGTCTATTTGTTTGCTTTAAAGTCGGTCTAAAACAGCATCGATTTTGATTAGGTATCTAAATATTGAAAATGATTTTCATAAGAGGAATAGGAGCGTCAAGTGCCAAGTAATTAATCAAAGCATCAACCCTATGTGTACTATCAGTGAACGCTAGACTGAAGAATTACCTAATGATAAACTCAGTAATTTATCCGATGAATTTATCAAAGAAACAGCTTAGGTTTGCCTCCTCCGACACTTAACCAGAATAAATAGAACCAAGCAAAAATCTTCCATGCATTCAACGATTCTTACAATGCGCACAGAAGTTTAATGATGCTTCATAACAATTACCGTCTACACAACCAACACAGTTCATTGCGATTAATTCTAATGAAAACACAGCTGTTTTGCATAATTAATAAACGGAACAATAATAATCTATTGTGCAATCTGCATACAAAAATTACTTTGCACTACCCTCACGTCCTCGTAGAAAAACGACACTCCTATATTAACACGCTGCATAAAATCGTACCAAAGTAATAAAATTGTTTCCGACGACGATAAATTTACTCAAGCCAAATAAAGATCATGCATACATTTGCTTCTCCTAATATTTAAATTTCCTCATTAAAGCAGGTCAACCTGTTGGTCTCCATATTGCCGCCTTAAAAAATTCACTCTTTCAAATTGAAACTGCTATAATAAACAAATCATGTGCAATAAATGTTTTATTAAAACTTTTATTACCATGAAATACAATAACTTGTATAATAGCATCCAAACAATCAATATGTATGTATTGTTGTATAAAATCTCACTAACAATGCGTGACCTAAATGCAGCTGAATTTGTTGTATTATACACATTCCCAAAAAATCTATAGACTAATTAAAGTCTTCGCTCCTATAATAAGAAGAATTTTGATGAAACCTTTCTATCGGAAAAATCAATAACCAACGAATATTTTGTTGAATATCATATTCATCACGTTCGACACCTTAAAGAAGCCTATTAATGACGAATGAAGTGTTTCTAAATGAAAGTTCTATTCATTCAAAGCCGGGAATGCATTTTGTGTCTTCACTCCATTTTATTTTGCTTCGTTTTATTTTATTGGAATTATTAGGAAAAAACTGGTCACACATTTCTGGCGGTATTGATTGATGTCTTAACAATTTGTTGATGCGGAATGGAGGGTACTTATAAAGGACGTCACGTAGAAGCAATATTTACTATTAAATTCGTTTAAGTGTCTTGACCGTAGCACTTTTTATATCATATCGTTTACACCTATAAGCTGAAGGTTGTGCAATCATGGTTACTGATAATTTAAGTTGAGGGGATTGTGCTAATCCTGGATTTCCTTTGAAAAAACAGCGTCCTGGAGTTTACCAGATGTTGGTTTCACATGTGATCAAAACACCACAAATCATAAATCGATTTTCTTTGTGTCTCGTCAAAGATTGATAGTTATAATTAAGCGGCAACAAAACAATCTATTAAAAACATAAATATTTGATTTCGTCGAAATCGCACAAACCTCAATTTATATCTCATGTCGTTCGGATTATCCTAAGCTTAAAGCATTACGAAGGAATTCTGCGTCGGTTTCAGCTCCGCATATGTTTTACACCAAGAAGATTACTCACTAAAATCCAATCTAAATTGTTTTTAAGCAAAACTTGTGTTTTTTCCAAAGTGTTTCATACAAGTAGGAAAGTCCTATCCTGAAAGTTCCAAGCTACAAATTCACGGGATTAGTAAAAGTCTTTTCGAAGCGATGAAGATATCGACGTTTCACTCCATTATTTTGCTTTATCACATCCTTAAATCTATGACCACCTCAAGGATGGATTATCAAGCGCGCTACTAATAAAATCGTTTAGTTCCCTCTAACGCACGATGAAAAAATATAACGAAATTTTATTAACAATTAAGGAACATAATGAAGTCGGGGAACACGAACAGATGTATTTAAAGACTGAAGAATATTTATGGCGAATAGTCGTTAGGCTCTTAATGAAGCTGAAACGGCGGCATTAATGATTTTCTGTACAACAAGGCATCAGCCTATTATTCTTAAACGATCTTTGTGCATAATGAATAAACATTCAACCGGTCAATATCATAATCCTGAGCTGTCATTCTGATTTACTCAGGGCTCCTGACCTACAACCGCCATCATTCTCCTGACAAACTTAATCTGCTCAATAGAGTGGACAAACAAGTTGAATTTGCAACAGACTCCGGAACTCCCTTTTTTATCCTCCGCCTCTCTCATAAATTCTCTCAATTTCACATTCAATATTTATAACACACTTAACCTAAAAGTCGTTTAATACGATTTTCAGCCGACAAACTCTTCTGGCATTTACTTAGCGCTTCGATTTAGTTATGCGACCAACAATAGAGATTAATTTTTAACTGTGAGAGGAGGAGGTCTGCGCACGTACTCATTGTTTGCTCTCCACGTGGGGATAAAAATTCGAGCAAGTTGTTCCGCGTCGCTATTAACTTTCTAGACGAACATACCTCCTGGAAATTCGTCGGTGAAATTCCGGTATTGCCATTTGTCGACAAGGTAAAGGCGGCACACTGCTGACTTGCTCTAACATGGTTATTATTCTCACGTACAAGACTTCGTCGACTTTGCGATAGATAAGTGAAACAGAGAGATGGGTTACAACTTAACTTCTTTTATTTCACATTTGATTTTCTTGTACGTTCTGCTGACGCTTAACATTCACTATCGATAAAACTTTCTCAATTAAATAAAACAGGAAATCAATAGCATTCGGTGCACACTTCATTTAAGAATTTGTTACTAAATTTGATCCGGGCCCACAATCCCGGCAAAACTTTTAACGCTCTTCCATATATCATGGACGTATTTTTTCCGACATAGAAACACGGAAACACCAAACCTTGACGCGGTCAAAAATTTATTGTACTTCAATTTACATCGGCATGGAAAATGTCTCATTTACAAGAAATACGGCCCTATGTTGACTAGGTATTTAATTATTTATATTTTATTTATCCGGCGATCCCTTCTTGGGCGTACATAATTCTTTCAGGCTCGAAATCCGGTGGCGGAAGCCTCTCTTTAAAAAAGTAAATTTATATTGGATCTGTTTCCCCACGAAATCGACGTGCGTTTTTCAACTCGAGACTATTAATAATTTCAATTTTGAAATAATGCAATCGGAACCGGATCCTGTGTTATCAACGTTTATTTGCTTTTCTCGCTCATTCTGAATGTTTGGCAATTCAATTACCCAAATACACAACGAGAAAAAGGCGATTTTTTAAATCAGGTAAAAACTAGTCGTGTAAACTCATGAATACAGTTAGTTCAGTCGCACGGAATTCTAAAATTTTCCTGTTCATTTTACTACACTCTGTTCAGTATGGTGGCAGCTTTAGTTTACGAGACTGTATTCCTCGACCTTTATTTTTCATCACGAATAAAACTAAAATTTTAAATTATTGAAACAAAACAACGAAATATTTAAAACAGCTGTCGCTATTCGAGAATTATCTCAAATTTTATTTGTGTTATCGATTTTTAAGTCAATAGCACCGTACTCTAGTTTTATTACAATACTAACATGCTGTTCAAGTCATAAAATACAGACATTTCTAAATTGCAAAAATTGCGGAATTATATTGCAGACCTGCGAGTACACATTCCATAGTTTTAATTTATTTTAGATGCTTATAAACTGTACGTATCTCCGGTTATGGAAAATGCGGTCGTGCTTTTGTTGTAATAAGAGATTGTTGCACACGCTGGATACACTAGAAAATCTATTTCCACAAATATACGGTTTTTCATAAATGGGATTAAAAGCACAGAAAAGCTTTACAGCTTAATAGTCCGTGTCAAAAGGTAAAAGCGGGATAAATTCGAAGATTCACACCCTCTTCGGACGCTTTTTACACTGTCATATCGATTTATGAAACTGGTTTTTTATTTTTACAGCACTACCAATATTAACAATAAACGCGGAAATTTTCATAAAGCCCCGCTTTATGGAACTGCTTAACATTCACAGACGCTCCACCAAAAATCCTTCAGATATTAAAAGCATTAAAATGTTAAACGACTCATTTTTATAATTTTTAACATTTTACTTGCGGAGCGTGTGAGCGAGTTTTTCTCTCTTATAAAGAAGTACTAGCTGAGATAAATGTGAGAAGACGTCGCATTGGATGAAGATCGAGTAGTTGTTTTAACGATAAATATAAAATTTTATTGGTAAAAATGCTGAGAAAATTCTTTTATACGCGCCACTACGGTTTTATGAAATGGTATTATTAAATTTGTGAAATTTCGTAGGGACATTGCAAATAAATGCAATTGATGTAACATGGTTGGTGCAGCATAGACAAAATCTAATTCGTGCAATGGCGTATGCAAATTTTATTGGCTGTTTTCCAGGAGCCGTTACGTCATTACTTTTATCGGTTAGTGTACACATAAATATTTTATCTCATTGCAGTTCGTTAATAATTGGCGGAGAATAAAATGTGCAGCTAATTTGTTATTGGCTTCTTTCCTCTGTTATACCTTTGGTATTATTATATTTACATTATTCACAAAACAAAACAAAAATTGAAAAGTTTGACTGTAGCGTTAAATAAAAAAAAATATTTACTACAGTTTTGGATTTTGAAGCTTCGGTTTATTATTTTCGCGCTTTGGGATCGTTCTGTGCTTGGAGGGAGCGTTTCTGACGCGTGACGTATAATAAAAACAATTAAAGGATGTCTGAGGATCGTGATAGACAGCGATGGAGTTATTAGCTCAGGAAGGAATGCCATAAAAGTTTAATTAGTCGAATGTGTCCAGCTCAGGTGCGGGCGTTCGTTTCGCGTTTGTAGAAATGTCGTGACCGAGATGCAGCGCTTGAACTTTGTCATGTGGGATAAAATGGGATGTGAGCGAAAGTTTCGGTGGTCGTTTTGGGGTGTAAATTGAGAGTGATTTTCATTTTATGCGGTAAAATGTATATACATTGTAAGGTGGGGAAATAAATTTGTAGGGATCCGGGATCCTAAACACATAAAGCTTTGATAATATATTCAAGTTATAATTAGCGTTCAAAATATAACGGTTTGTATGTGTGTGTTTTGGTTGTGAACCTGATGAGGGCGTGTTAAGCTAAAGTGTGAAGGGTCCTGTATCGTATCATTCAACAAAGTGTAATTCACCTGTCATTAACTGGACTCGCGCCTGATTGGCATGTTTTAACAGCTAAACAAAATGCTTTCAGCTGCATGGCTCCCCGAGTGATTTTCTAATTAAATCCTATTGTTCCTGTTAAATACGCCGCAAAAATTAAATTATTTCATCGGAATTCTGTCCACGCGAAAACTAATGCCGCTACATCAAAGACCGATTCACAAAATGAAATATCTGCTTACATTATTTCGTCCTCGACCACTAATATCTGATACTGACAATCGGGAACAAACACTCAATTTTCTCCATTATTCACGAAATTAAACCAAACTCCCATCGTTACACACTAACTTTTCATATACACACCCCATGTTAATTCCGAATTGGGAAAACAAAAATTTCGACATTCGCATTTCAGTCACGACTCGACATTTTTGTTGCTTAAAATTTATATTGAATACGTGAACGTTCAACAAATACTCAACTCGATCTGATATAATATTTACTCGAAAAACACAAACGAAAACTTGCCAAACTGCAAAATACGTGATTAGGAAAATTTATTTGTATTTTACCCATCTTACTGAAACTTGACACTTAGAAAATCTCAAGGGATATACGGGCTCTGTTCTAGCTCTACGCTCACAGAAAACGAAACAGAAACCGAAATCGAAAACGATTTTAATACTCCCACAATTTTATGATTGTATTATGAAAGGAAAATGGAAAAGCCGGCTAAAGGAATTTCTCATAAAGGAAAAGCAACACACTTTTTATTATTATTGAGACTATTATTACCTTGACGTTTAAGTTAATTAGAAATTTTTAATAAATTTCGGTAAAACCTGCCGACGAATTGAATTGATTTAGGGGCAGCATGAAAAATTAGGAAAAAATATTTGACCACTTAATAAAAAAGTAGCAGCCTGCAGCCGACAAGAAGATCCAGCAATGAAATATTAAATGACAAAAGCTCGCGGATAAAATGGATGATAGTGGTCCTAAAGAGAAAACATGGAAAACCGGGAAAGAACATCAGAAATAATATTTTAATTTTTAAAAGCGGGATTTTTATGTATCATTATTCAAATTTGCTCGGAGGGAATAAGAGAGAGTGTAAGAACGAAGAAAATCATTAGTTTTGGTTAGTTGTAAATAGTAGGAGAGATGGAGTAGGATCACGGCTTTTATGACGGAATGATGTCGCTATTAGAATAATTTGAATAAATTTTGTGTAATCCCGGGAGTAAAGGTGTTTTTATGTGTAAAGAGTGGAGTGATGTATTACGTCACATTCAGCACTAGCGAGCTGGTAAGTTGGAATGGATGTGAATGCTACACTATTCCCTGGCAAATTATAAAGATTTATAGACATGTAAGTTAGACAAGGCGCAGAACTAAGCGTATCTACCTCTCCCCGGTCCATAAATTTCCTCCAAATTTAGTAGAGTGTGACATTCTCGCACCTTCGACAACATTCTTTGCTCATTAAGTTGTTTAATGAAATCTGCGACAAATGACTTGTCGAACTGTCGACTAATAAATTTCATATATTACATTCACACCAACATGTTACTATTGATTTCTAATGCTGAAATATCACGCCAAACTCCTCAAGAATCTCCAAACTTTTCTGAAACCAAATGAGTGATCTCTGAAACAGGGTCGCCACATTTTTTTATTGTCCAACCCCAACGCCAAAAAGGTCAACACGACATTCCGCATGATTAATAAACTTTCACAAGAATTTTTCATACCAGCCATATCCTGATTTACGAAATTCAATAATTCACAATTTTGTTAAACATTCGTGTATGGAAGCTATTTGCGCAGTTCCTGATACACATTTTCAGTAATTAATAAATTATGTAGCCAGTTATTAATTAAATACGAACAACGTCAATACTCTGTGTCTGTGTTTTCATCGTTAGTCGGAAAAATAAAACGATTGCATCGCTAAAGTGTCCCGGTGGTGAATTTCTCTCCAAATAACGCCAAATACCAGCCTGATTGCGAAGCTTAGTGACTTACAGGTACGGCCAGTTAAATCTAATTGGTTTGTCAGTAATTGGACTGGTGATACCGAGCAGCCAACTGGATCAAGAATAGCTTTGCCTTTTCACGTTCTCTTTCACTTATCTTTATAAAGGTAATGAGGTATGTGATGTGGGTTACTCTGATCAAGTAGATGAAAAAATGCCTCTGGAATGGATTTTCTCGATCCGATTACATTCCTTCGAATCAAAGCGAATTTATCGAAAATTCTAATTGCGTCAAAGGAATATCATACCATGTGGAAAAAAGACGTAAAACTACGAGCATTACTTCCAAACTACAAACTTTCCTAATGAAAATACATCCCACGGTTTTCGATAAAAAGCGGCAGCCTTTGAAAAGAAAATACATTTTAGGAAAAAATTAAACGCTATAAAATAAATAATAATAATAATACCCTCGTAGAAAATAAGCGATTCAAAATCAAAATCTGGGTTAGAGTAAAGTATAAGGGTTGTTTGGAGGCGCGCGTGTTGAAAAATCTCTATAATTTTGTCGAGATTCATCTCGGGATGGTAATTTTGCGAATGGTGGCTAAGATTTATTGGAATCGTATATCTATTTTAGCGGGGGTAGTTTTCAATTGATAAATTTTAAGGGTATAAGTTCACAGCTGGTACATTTATCTGGGTCGCTAGATCTATATTTCATATTCGTATTCATCGTCGCATACACAACCGTCATGAGGGTTGTTGTCAGTTTTGGCGAGTCTTCCCATCCAGGGCGAATAACGAATAAATTACGATGATAAATGATATTATAATTTTTTGTTGTAATGTTTTCAGCAAGTGCTCACTTGTTAAAATATCGATTGAGTTTGAATCGTAAATCTGTTTTGTATGTTGTTTAAATGGGTAGGTGTGTGTGTGTAGCCGAACTATCGGGAATTACTTGAAGTGTTAGCGTCACGAAATGTCTCATCAGGGAAACATGCGGTATTTTAGTATACAGAAGCTTTTGATATATGGTGAGACGTGCGTTTAATTAATCACAGACGACCCTCTGTTCAGGTATGGGGAGTATGTGGATTTTCTGGGAAATGCATCGCTTTGCGTACTGAAAAACAACGAGGGGAAGGATTATTAAATCAGGAAAGAGAAGAAAAAATTCGTTTAAATCCCCATGGTTTATTAAATTTCTTTGATATCTTATATCAATTTCCTTTTTTGAACTGTTTTTATTTTTATGCACAAAATTTAATATTAATGCTGGTCACGACCAGGGCGCCCGTCTTCAAGCCAAGCGGCGTTAAAATTATGCGCTACTTTTCGAAAGAAATAAGAAACTTCCATCGCCACGATTCTTACCAATAACGACGCATTATTCGCCAACTCTTGATTGGCTAAATTTATTAAACTAAAACAAAGTTCTCTAATCCAATAAAACCAACTTAAGGCTCTGATAGTCTTATCCTTCCTATTTATTAATGAGATTTATTATCTCTTCAAAGTCTTTAATATTGTTTGAACGAGTTAATTAATACAGTTACAGTCAAGTTTTCATTGAGTGTTCTAATTAAATATTGTAATCTGAGCTTGAGCCACTTTATTGACGACACATCGGTCACTAATAAACTCCAACAGAGAATTGGTTCACTGCCAATTTCAATTCCAATGAAATCTGTTCAAACATTTTTGTTTTAAATGACAAACTAAACTAAACCGCAAATCAATCACTAGACTCGATCAATTTCCCAATACAACAATGACTACAGGACCGGATTTTCCATTTCTTCCACTCCTGATATTATAGAAAAAAATTCTTATTGCGGAAGTTCAGATCCGCTCCGTAATATAACGAATAAAGAAAACTCGAGATCTAACCAATATATACGGACGATACACCACTCCAAAAAATAAGCGGTTTTCGCTTTTTCGAATGACTGACCATATAAAAATACCAAATAATAAAACTCTGACAATAAATGGGAACGGACCCACAACTTCCCGACACCCTTACATAACCCACTGATAACCCTCTCATACCATTTCAAGCTAAATGATGCAGCAAATCAATAGCTTTTCTGCAATAATGAACACATAATAGTGCTAATCAAGTGAAGCCACAAAATACCAACTAAACAGCAATCATGCAAGAACTATTAATTAAAAAATTAAACTGGTTTTTGTCTAATTTTAACTCTCGATCAACCCGGCGCATCCACCAAATTCCAGTTTTCCACTTCTAAATCAATTAGTTTTTACGTACAACTAGCAAGTTTTCGTTATTTTCCCGGCGAATTTAAAAGTTTTGAGAATGAGGCCACAAAATACCAACTAAACACCAAACATGAGAAAAATTAAACCAATTTTTGTTTTGTCTCAATCGATCAACTCGGAACAGTATTTTCCAGTTTTTGACGTGTGAATCAATCAGTTTGTACTGCAACCATCTAAAGATTGTAATTTTCTCGGCGCATCCAGCAATTTTGAACCAAATATTTTACCTACTACAATAGTTGTGGCCGTGTTTTGATTTTAAATTTAGTGTTTGTGGGTCGAGTCCGTTTAAATATTTGAAGCGAGAGTTGACGCCAGAACGAGGTAAAGCAATGTATTTTTGTTTGTTTTTTTATTATGCATGTGTTCTACCAAAATATGAAGTGTGCTATGTCACATTGCATTTTTAAAAGTAATATCTCGACAAAAATCGTATTGGATCTAGAATGAAGACACATGGCACCAGAGGGAGATATCTGAATACAGTCTTGTAATTTGACATATCTCGGAATTCCACAAGCTCTACATACCACTCACCTGCGTTGATATGTCTAACATGCTGATGCTTGTTAAATGACATTTATGTCATGGTGAATAGACACGCGTGATTTCAGGCGTCTGGAAACAAATATTTTCTCTAATAAATAACGTTCATATTTAATTTTAACACGACAAGGCGCTTCTCCGAGATATTAATGTTGCGTACCAAAATCGTATTTGCATATTTGCGTGGAAATATTAAAATAATTAACGCAAGTACTAACAGTTGTTTAATAACACGACAAACATTCGTTAAAATCCTCGTACTAAATGTTTATGTATAATTTATAAGCCAACCGACGGGATTTATCACGGCAAGCACTTTAAATAAAATAGATTCAACAACAGAGGGTTAAGCAAGAAAATTAGTGTGGTCACGGCCAGATTAACTTCTCTCGGGGATCATTTATTAAACTGAATTTTTAACTACCTAACCAAACTAAACCTCATACAGAAACTCAATTACATTTAGCGCAAATTTATCGAAAAAAAAAAACGCGAGACTTGACATACAGCAATACCCACTTCGAACTGATTGCCGGTTCAATTTTTAACTGATAAAGTTTACATATGATTAACTCTCCACTTCAATAATTGCGATTTGACATTTTTATTACTCTGATTTTATACGCCGCGTTTTTTGCCAAAATAAACTAACTTTATTTTAATTTTGTTGTTTTGCTAATGTACAATTGTTTAAAGTAATTACATTTTGAACTATCCCGGCGCATCCACCAAAAAGCAACACGATCTCAACAAATATGCTTTTAAAACTAACTAACGCAAATGCTGGTTCACAATTAATTTTATATGTTTCTATAAAGCTTTAAAATACTCCCTCAGGTGCCATGCAGTTAATTTTAGTCTGCTGATTAGTGCCTTGAGAGGGGAAAAATGTGTTTTAGTTGCTCAAGCATTTAATACTTAAATTTGAGGTCTATTGTTTAAATCATAACGCTGTTTTAGCAATTTGGTGTGTTATTTGAGGTGGTAAATTACTAATGCGTTATTAAATTACCCATGTTTTATCGATAAATTGTCGTTGAATAATTGACCATTACAATGGGGCTCTTCAAACAAATGAAACATTTGCAGGAAACGAAGCGCAATTAACTTTCCTTTCAGTTAAATGTAAATGCTTTATTTGTGTAGATATATAACATAATGTATGCGCTAAATGCCATACAGCTGACCTCATTAAAATATATTTTTAAAACGAATCGCATTAATATGTGATGAATGTTTGTGTTCATTTCGTATCGAATCTCACGCAATGATATTTCACATTTCCAAAGTTATAACTCTAAATCGTCCACTAACCATCCAATTAACATGAAATTTGCATGATACTAACCCTAACCGTTCGATTTAGAGCCCTGCGAGAAGACATTCTGCGCTTGGGGGGCCCAGTGCATCACCGGCCCCGACGGCAGGGCCATGTGCCAATGTCCAACCCATTGCAAGCAGAAGGTCGACCTCGTCTGCGGAACTGATGGAAAGACTTACGCTAATCGCTGTCAACTTCGTGTGGCATCTTGCAAAGCTCGACTTAACACCAGGGTTAAACATGATGGGGAATGTGGTAAGCGACATTTTGACAACTAAAACCGGGCATGTTTTGCTTACTTTGCATGTAACAGCTTGAATGGAACTATCAAAAAAATATTTGCTTGTATAACAAGGCCATGCAAATTCTAGCACAAATTAATTGCTTCCTGTATCAAAAGACTATCGATTTACACGCGAAATGACAACCACAGCCACACTCTTCTAAATTAAAATTTTAGTTGCTGTCCAGCACCAGGCAAATATTTGCCTTTTAAAATTTACGCCCATTTTGTAATATTTTACAAGTACGCGTTTTGCCGAAGTAAAGCACTAAAACGTTTCCGTGTGCAATTTGAGGAGATAAAAAATTAATTTAGGTGCTGTGAATGAGACATTTGGAAGCTGCCAGTGGAGTTTGATACAGAAATGCTTATAAGATGTTAGGGTTTCCTTATCTTTTAAGTAAATGAATTAAAATTGAGTTGGTGGCTTTAAATCTGTTCCTTTTCTGGCGTTTTATTTACTTAAATTAGAGATTTATTCATGTGAAGCTATTAACGCTATGAATCCCGGATTGTGAGTTTCAGGAAAATGAAATCCCACATTTCTGCTTTAATCTAACCGAATGAAGAGTAAATAATTGCTCGTGAATATTAAATCACGCATTATAAATAACAACTCGTGCCGTTGAGTCGTCGACTTTTTTATTCGTTAATCTAAAACCGTACTTCGTGTCACTTTAATAAACGAAACATTTTATCACCTGGTGGTTGTCAAACTTTGTTTTGTATTGTTGCAAGTTTGTTAGCTATGTCCATATAAATTATCGCATGAAACAAGTTAGATATGTTTAGTATTTTGTAAACAAAGCGTAATCTTTGTTTTGATATTTAACGAGTTTAATTAAAACGTTTTATTTCAGTTTGAATAAAAATCGCGAACTAGTAACTAAAGTGAGTTGCAGTGTTCAACAAATATTTTCTTGGCAAATTTCACTTTATACTTTAATCAAATTCTTCCGCCGACAGTATTTTAAACGATATGAAATGAAAAAAGTTTTCTTTCGCATTTGTCAAACCAGATACATTTATTTGGCACCGTTCCAGCACAATGTCAGCACAGGTTTTAAATAACACACTTATCAAAAAGTTCAAAATTAACAATATTAGCCTCAATACGAGGCATGCTTTATTTAATTAACATTAACTACGATTAATCCACGATCCGTTTCATGTTAAAATAGAGAAACCCATGTAAATCCCGAAAGAAAAGGGTGAATTATTGATATTCTCGCACACAATTACCCAAATAAAAGCTAAGGCCATTTAACAATGAGGATTAGAGGTGAAGCGGCCCGAATTCTACGCAGTGTTTTAACATTTTCGAAATGGGAACAAAGTTGCAGAATTTTTTATGAGCTTACTTCCAAAACGGCAGTGATGTGAGTTAAGTACGTGCCGTGCCAGGGCTATAAAATTTTCACAAAATTTAGTTTTCCTGTAGTCGCTTAAAAATTAATTCAGTAATGTCGCGTCGGTCGCCGATTATTTTTGTCAAGTTTTATCGAGTTTTGCGCATCGGGAAGTTTCGTTCGGAGATATGAAATGGCGATTATAAATCTCGCAATGCACGTAACTTTAATTGAGATATAAAATACTCTGGTTAATCCTCTTAGAAGTCATAACGTCTTAAACTCATTAGGGTAGATTCAAAGGACGTAATCTTATTATGAAATGAAAAAGTATAACGATGACCATCCCCCGAGTTTTGAACATATTTTCTAGAGATAATGCCAAATATGTGAGGCTCTCATTTCCCTCGAGACTAAACAGGCACTATTTCTCGACTCGCAGGTCCTTAAATGGATAGTTACTGCCCAGCGTGTGACCTCGTAAAAATATTATCTCGTTATAAAGGACCTAGAAGGGAATTATCTCTTCTTACATTTCCCTATATATAAACATTTAACCGGCCGGAACTCTATCAAACTGCTGATATTACCGCAACCGCTCCATATTAGAAACTTGCGATTTATGGCCGCCATATTGATTCCAATTAATCACAAAAATTACTGTTTATGCCGCACGAGCATTTTTCTCAAACTAATAACAGCTTTATGCACAAAAACGCAAAACAAATAACCTGGAAAAGAATAATTGGTTAAGCAACATTCTCTGCATATTAAATATTTTCCTCCAGAAATTAAATATTTTGTTGACACAGTGATCCTCGGCCTCTGGAATCCACCAACTAAATTAATGCTTTTTCACTCTAGAATAATTTTTAATTCCAGAAATTTTTACACTATATCGCGATCTGTATGATCCTTATCGAGTTGCAACGGAAATTAAATTCCAAGCCTTTTGATTTCTTTCAAAGCAAATGGTCTTTTAGTGTTTAATTCCGCCGTTTTCATGCCGATCCTTATACAAATAACAGATTTTCCTTTATACTTTAATACGGAAATGATTGCAACCACCTGCCATTTCTGTGTATTTTTTGTCTTTGTAAGTTTCATCAAATGCTTAATCAGCTGCCTCGTTCCCATTTCCCCTTCTTAATCATTTGGCTGTAATTTTATAATATCCTATAGCTTTTCGACAACTCATTTCCAATACAATGACTTTGTTCGATCTTGTTTTTAATTTGCCATTGTCGCTTTTTCTTATTTCACAAAAGTTTTAAATCTTCCTTTGAAATATGCTTGAATAGTGATAAAAATAAGCTTTAACTAAATTTCTGACTTATTCAGGTATACATAACGCTAACCGGTGAAAAGTGGAGTTGATGTTTTTGTTAAAAAAGAGTCTAGAAAAGTTTAATAGCGCACGGATGAAATGTAATTCCTTGTAAGTTTCCGACGGTGGGGTGAGGAGCGATTCGTTTATTTTAGCGGAAACTAATCTCCTGGATTTTATTTATATATAATTATCGTTGTTATAACATTTTGCAATTGTGGAATGTGGTTATGATAACGAAGAACCGCATAAGACAATATCACGTTAATTAGCTGCTCGACTTGCATATTATGTCAGTCTTGAAAATGTTCATTTAGCTGCTCATCTTAATTTTAGATTAAAAAGTTGGAGAAGATGGTAATTATAAAGTGCAGAGCGGAGACTCCTTGAATATTTACCAACTCATTTATTCAAATCGATGTGGATAAACACATTTCTTTCAGATAGCATAACATTTTTTCAGGCAGTTTTGTTATTTAAATTTATGGAATTTCTGCTTGACTTTACAGAGCGCAAATTTATCAGAAACTCTTTGAACCTCCTGCTTATGCAGGCTGTCTCGAATATCCATTTTTTTGGTATCGAGTCAAGCTTAATAATTTAGGAGTTATTAATTTCGGTCCCATAAGTTCGGGAAAAAGTTTTAATGTTTTTGCTTTGTCAGAGGGAAAGTTGGGTCGCAAACCTTCTGTTGGTTGCCATCTATCAAAAGAGCAAGTTTTCAAGTGAGTGTTAACAGCGTTTTTGAAATATTGCATTAAACTGGTGGCAAGGCAGTATAAAAAGCCTATTTGCGTCTAAAAGTAAGACAGATAGCCGCAGCAGGTAAAATTTGTAGTAGATTATAGAAATTTATCAGAACAAAGCAAAACGTTGCTGGCCACCTATGCGACATAGTCTCTTGTGGAGAGCTTTGCGAACTTAAAATCAATATGGCGCCTGCTCTGCTGTGTGCAGTCAACGCTACCTGCAGTGCAAGTTAGTCTGTTTCAAAGCCGAAGCACAGGATACTTACCTCAGTGACGTTTAGACCCCTGTGGTGTTCGCGCGTTCGCATTACCTCGTAATCGATCGTATTACTTCGTATAGTATCGTGGCACCAAAGTCCTGAAATGTGTCTGGATCTCGGGATCTAGTCCTTATAACACCACTCGAATTAAATCAGACACACACCTCTTGCACCTGTTTACATTATACATAAAGCTGGAATAAGACCTTTTGATACATTTCATCACCTCCTCCAAACTATCGCTGAAACTCTTTCAATATTTCAAGAGTTTTGCTCATGTTTCGCCTCTAGTCTAGCAACTTTTCAGGAACAAAAATTTTTCAACATCACAGGGCTCATACCCAAGAGGGGCATTTTTACAATAAAAAATTCGTTACTAACTCGGCAAGAATCTTAATTAGCCAAATTAGTCAGTAGTTTTTGAATTATCCGCTCAGGAATAACTTGTGATAAATTTCTCTTCTCCCATTCCAATGGCTAGTCTCAAGCTAAAACTAAACTATTTGTCGTTGTTAATACTTCTAAATAGTCGCATTGACATATCGTTATGTTGCTACGTATTCCCTAAGGGTAAGTTGAAAGTTTTAAACTCCGTTAGTTGGTGCGCATGACTGGAGGAAGTCTTCGTTTGGAATGGGAGTTTGTTCATGTTTAAGCTGAATTCGATTGATATGCATGGACTTTTTTCTGAATTTCAGAACAAAACGATCCATGTAGAGACAAGCAATGCGGTTTTGGGGCTCGATGTGTGGTTTCCCCTGATGGCCGCAATGCCAGCTGTGTCTGTCCGGATAAATGCCCCAGCTATGGAGATCATACCACCTCGCGTCCAGTCTGTGGAAGCGACGGGATCGACTATCGAAACCAATGCGAGCTACAAAAGGCCGCTTGCACTTCCAACACAAACATCACCATCAAGTTTCTCGGAAAGTGCGGTGAGAGTCTTTTAATAAGCCAAGTTTTTTTAATACAAAATGAGCTGAGATGTGAAAGAAATCTGCCAGCCTAAACATACTATACAAAATGATATTTTAAATGCTTTAAAGTGTATAAGTTGCGCCGAAACTTTTTTATAGAAGTTGAGATAGCTGGGAAATTTTTTCAACTTTTTCATTTTAACTTTTGCGAGAGTAAGACTCGCATCAGCGAGCAACTGGCAATCGCTTTAAGACAAAACGGTTTACGCCGTCGTGCACAATTACATAATTAAATTCGAAGAAAAAAACTACAGATCGGAAATGGGATTAATCGTCGTTTTAGAAAATCGTCCTCTACTAAATATTGCATCCTCCTCGTAAATATTCGATTAAATGTGCTTAATTGACCCTCTCCGGCCACTTAATTCATTATTTTAAATTGCTTCAGATCCTTGTGCCGGAGTGGAATGTGCAGAACCCGAAGTATGCCAGTTGGACGAACATCGCAATCCTGTTTGTAGATGTGGGGACAGTTGTCCTTTAGAATTCACTCCGGTTTGCGGATCGGACGGAAAAACCTACTCCAATGAGTGCACGCTGCGGCAGGAGGCCTGCAGGGCCCGGAAAAACCTCCATATCATATATCGCGGAAAATGCAGCTCAGGTTTAATGACTCATCCGGACAATCGAACACCGCGAAAATAAAAAACCTCTCGCTTTCTTGCAGGTATAAACCCGTGCATGAGCGTGCGGTGCACCTTAGGGGAGGAATGTGCAATAAATAAATTCGGGATCGCCCGTTGTCAATGCCCGCCGTCTTGCGAGCCTATCATGAGGCCCGTTTGTTCGAAAGACGGTCGAACTTTCCCATCTGAATGCGAATTGAAAAGAACGGCTTGTCTGACTCGCACCACTATTGAAATATCTTACAGTGGCGTTTGCGGGGAGAAAGGTCCGTGTAGCGAGTACCAGTGTCAAAATGGAGCAACCTGCGTCGAACGATTCGGTGTTGCCCATTGCGAATGTCCCGTCTGTCCGGCCGAATTCGAACCCGTCTGTGGATCCGATGGTATTTCGTATGGCAACGAATGTAAGCTAAGACTGGAAGCTTGCAAGCATCCGCGCAATATTACAGTCCTTTACGACGGTCCTTGTAGTAAGTTTAAAGTTTCATATCTTACTGCTATATTGGGTAACGTCTTATATTAGTCTTCAAAATAAACAGACACAGTATATTATATAAGTGCCCCAAGGCGCAGTTTTATGTTTCCAGGAAATATCTACATCTCTCGGTCGGATACGTTTGCTCCCAACATTATTTTTACGCATTTTCTCGACTAAAACCCACAAATCCTCTCGAAATTTTGCACATGATTTTTTATTCCACGCTGACAAGTGTTGGAGCTTCCAATAAATAATTTTGAAGAGACTTAAAATCACATTCATTTGTTCCAGACGGTTGCGAGACCAAAAAATGCGATTTTTACTCCGTTTGCGAGCGCGATAGTGCAACTGAGGGACGTTGTATTTGCCCCAAATCATGTACGGACCCTGAGGTACAAAAAAAAAACAAACTCACAATAGCGGAGTATAAATTCAAAGCTTTTAACAATCGCCGTTTAAACTTGACGACGATCAGCTTTGCGAAATTTCAGTAATGAAAAAGAGTTTTATTTAAATGAACCCATGTAGATTTGGAACACGTTCCGATTTATTGAAATCGTGTATTTATATTCCGTTCTTGTTCAGATATTACCGGCTAGTATATAGATGATAGTTAAACACATTTGTTCCCTAAAGCTCAACGATGGAACGGTTTGTGGAACAGATGGAGTGACTTACGCAAACGAATGCGAACTTCGTATGACCTCTTGCAAAATGAAGCAGTTCATTTTGGTCGCGTATAAGGGAAACTGCGGTAAGTTAACAACCCTCACATTTCTAATTAATTTCGTAAATCCATGTCATTCGTAAAACATAGCACCCATCTCTAGGGTTTAATTTTTTGGGGACAAAGATTTGTGTTTCTTTGAGATGAAGATGTGGCGGGTCGGCTCTTTTAATAAAACGTGTGATGGAAGTCTAATCGAGAAGTCGGCCAGCAGGGGGTGGTTTTATTGATGGAGGTGCCCTGCTGAGAGGAATAATTGTTTTGTTCTGATTAAAATTGTGGAAACAATAGATTTAATAAAAAAGTCGGTTGGTAGTAATAGGTCGATAATTTCAGATCTATGTCAGGGAGTGGAATGTAAATACGGGGGTAGATGCGAAGCGGGTAAATGCGTATGTCCGACGAATTGCGAAGGTTCCGGCGATGAACCGGTGTGTGCATCAAACATGATGACGTTCCCCAACGAGTGCGAATTGCAGAAAGCGATGTGTTTACAGCCGACAAATTCTCCACCCTTGAGCGTAGTGTTCTATGGCGACTGTCGCGAGAAATTCCCAGTAGCAGGATCTCTCAGTAGTAAGTTCTCACAAGTTGTCATGTTCTTGTTTTATACTCCCTTTACCGAGCAACCGACTAATGAAACTCATTAACAACGATCTAACATCCTCTCCAGCAACTCTTTCCCCCTTCACGGCTCAAACTAACAACATCGGCCCGGGCACGGATCTAGACACTGTCGGTCCGGAGAACACAATTCCAGACTTATCGACGGTCGAGAAAGAAGCCTGCCGTGATATTCATTGCGATTTCGAAGCCACGTGCGAGTTAGGTCCAGACAACTTCCCACGTTGCACCTGTCAGTTCGATTGTGCCAGTGCCGCACTCGTTTCTGCCTCGAAACCCGTATGCGCCTCCGATTTGCAAATCTATCCTTCGCTTTGCGCTATGAAGATGGAAGCGTGTCAAAGGCAGGAGGAGTTGCGGTTGAGGCCACTCGATCTCTGTCAAGGTTTGATTAACACCATACTAATTTCATTCATTACGTCTAATTTATCCATTACACGATCAAATCAAATTTCTACACAGGAATGGAGGTAAAACCATGTAATGGCGAAAAACCATTAACAGACCCCCTCACAGGAAAGGAATTAGATTGCGGAAGCGGTCCGAAAAGACAAGATTGCCCTTCCGGCAGCTACTGCCATCAAACTACGCGGTTTTCCCGTTGTTGTCCAAAAGGTAAACCTCCGGCCGATCAGCAGCCAGCGATCAAATCAGAAACCCTCTTTCCAGACCAAGGCCTTTTAGAGCAAAAGAGCTGCGAGGATAGCTGGCACGGGTGTTGTCCTGACGGAAAAACAGCCGCCCAAGGCCCTAATCACGCCGGATGTCCTTCCCTCTGCGGCTGCAATAAACTCGGCTCATATTCCGACACGTGCGATCCCGAAACGCAACAGTGTCGATGTAGACCGGGCGTAGGAGGTGCCAAATGTGATCGATGCGAACCTGGATATTGGGGTTTACCGAAAATCTCCTCCGGCTATCACGGTTGCATCCGTAAGTCTGTTATTTGTTGATAAAAAACACAAGGAAACATCGATGTTGGTGTTGATAGCGTGCGGTTGTTCGACGTTCGGATCCGTACGAGACGATTGCGAGCAGATGACGGGGAGATGTGTGTGCAACCCGGGGGTGCAAGGCCAAAAATGCACAGTATGCACCAGCCATGACAAGGTCTTAGGACCGAACGGGTGCGTACCAGGTATGAATGATAATGGATTTAAGTGACATATTTCATTTCAATTGAAATTCCACAGCGGATCTGACTACGTCGCCCCCGACGACGTGCAAAGAATTGACTTGTTATTTTGGAGCAACATGCGTCGAACGGGGTGGATTTGCTATATGTGAATGTCATACCGAATGTCCTCAAGAAAATGACGCTCAAGTACGTTTTTGGAATAATGTTTGTGTCATTTATTTTCGACAAATCTAAATATTACAGGTCGTGTGTGGAAGTGACGGACAGACGTACCCGTCGGCGTGCGAATTGCGGCAAGTTGCATGCCGGACGCAAAAAGATATAGTCGTTCAAGCTTTCGGGACGTGTAAAGGTGAATTAGCATTGAGAACTTCGGGTTTGGTATTGAAAGATTGATTTTATAGATGATATGTTTCCAAGTACGGATTGGCCAATTCGTCGTTATACTCCTCTTCAGTTTACACAACCTGACGATTCTAATTCGCCTTTATCAAAATCGACACGACATTTACTAGTTCCCGATCCTCGTTACTACTACGGCAGCAGCGGATCTATTATGCGACCCGTTCAAGGAGTCTCTTATCCTGCTGAAACAGATAATAAAGCCGCATTCGAAATAAACGTATCTGCTACAGGACCTAACGCCATTTACAATACCCGCGGTGAGACTGATATGCCCTAAACGATTGTATCAATAAAAATTAACGTAGATATAATGTAGCATTTGTGCTGTAAACAGTTTCAATAAAATGACTAGATAAAAGACGTGTCGTTATCTCTATATAGGTGGAAACTACGCCCCGGCTTACCGTCCGACCCCCGCAACCGTTCGCGTAATAACAGCCCTTCTCGGGGATCTCTGTTCCGATAACTCCGATTGCATGATAATGTATAGCCACTGCGTATCAGGAGCGTGCACTTGTCTTCCGAATCATTCCGAGTCATCCGACCGACAAGAGTGCATAGGTAAGGGTTTCAGGTGTCGACGTGCTGACCTAACGGCTGCTTCCAGCTGATCCGAATCCGACCGATGAATATCGTGCATGTAGCTCATCCCCCTGTCATCATGGTAGCACTTGTGTTGATCTTCCCGCCGCCACGTTCACTTGCGTTTGCGAGACAAACTTTACGGGGTCTCTTTGCGAAACCGAAGTCATTCACAAACAATACAACACTCCAGCTTTCCATGGTCGTTCTTACGTCAAACTCAAACCTCTCAAAGCCTACCACAAACTTAGCATCGAAGTCGAGTTCAAAACGCATTCCCACGACGGATTGCTGCTCTATAACCAACAGAAACCTGACGGGTTGGGCGATTTCGTTTCTCTTGCCATCGTCAACGGATTTGTCGAATTCAAATACAATCTAGGCAACGGACATGTTCTTATTCGTTCAGTCGACAAAATACAACTCGGCGTCTTCCACCGAGTCGTCATTAAGAGATATCACAGAGATGGAATACTCAAACTTGATGAAGGGGAAGACGTGGCCGGACAGGCCAAAGGCACACTCAAAGCTCTTGATTTACTTGAAGATACATACGTCGGATTTCTACCCTCTAACTACACAAGGTAACATATTTTTACGCGCGCTACGCAAACCTGAACAAACTTTGATAAGCACTTAACTTATTTATTTAATTAAAACGAATTCTAAGACCACCGTCACATTAACCCTCCCGCAACCGACGCAGCTTTTTTGACGAGCCCAAAAAAATAAACACAAAATTTTTGAGTTTATATTTTTAATTTCCTTTATTAACCATCGGCAACTTATGAGTTTTTGTGTTCAAAAGGAAAGGAAGTTGAGTATCTCTTAAACAAAAGCAACTGGAATGAAATCAGCTCTTTTTTATGAGTTTTATTGTTTGAGTCGGAGACGGCATATCCCAAAGTAAGGAATGAATCAAAGCCGGATTGATTGTGTAATAACTGAAACAATCTGCGATCTGACATAGATCTCCCGAATTCCAGAGTCTTAAATATGACTTAGTACAAGATTCATGTAGCCTCGGGGTTAAATTGTGGTGAAATAGTTACGAGCAGAGTTGTGTTTGATTAGTTATAGTCAAGTTGATAAAACAGGAACAGTTGAGCGCATATCGGTGGCTTCTCATCAAATACTGTATCCGTGATAGTTTGTTAATTGAATCAATTATTAATTTTTTAGGTTGATAGACCTCCGTATTAGAACCTCGGTAGAGCAAATTTGGTAATAATTGATCGGAAAAGTTGTTCGGTTTTGGCTCATACAGCTCGAGGTTTGTTCATGATTGCATGCCTTTTTAATAAGATCGATCGTATTGTTAATTTATGAATTGTTTTGCGGCGCAGAGTTTACGAAAATATCGGCACCGCGAAGGGTTTTCGGGGCTGCATCAGAAAATTAAAAATTGGACGAAGACCGATCGAGTTGCACGTCAACAGAGACGATTGGGTCTTGAGCGCTGAGGCGATATCCGAGTGCGGTGACAACCCCTGCTCGGCAGCGCCCTGTGCCAACGATGCCAAATGTGCCCTAATTACACCTGAAACGTACCGATGCGAATGCGGCCCTCATTATCGGGGCGAATTCTGCGAGAAGCCGATCGAGCCTTGCAGATCCAACCCTTGCAAATTCGGATCGACGTGCACACCACTCAATCCGGACACTTACATCTGCGAATGTCCACCTGGACGGACCGGAACTCGATGCGAAATGGGTAAGTTAAACTTTTAATGGCCTTCCGGTTTTACTGCTCCACGAGCACCCGCTGAATAATCAATTTACACGCGCGCTGTTTGCGCGATTTTTGCAAATTAACACGGAATAATTAATAATAATAATAAAACAAAGGCGTGGATTCAGATTTTTTCCGTCAAAGCTTTAGGGCTACCAAGTATTTACTTTTATTTTAATAATTTTAAAGCGCGGAATCGGTCAAACACCGGGCACAATGTTCTAAATCTGTAAATGTGTACGAATAAGGACCAATTTTGTTTCCTTGTTGAAAACTTGTCGCGTATTGTAATTCTTCCTGGTGCCACGAGCGCGTATGCAAAATTGTTTACTGCGTTATCGTATGTTTGGAAGAGTCGAGGGGAAGTTCAAGTTTACATTCTATCCCGAAATCGCATAAAGTAGGTTCTTTAACGGTTGGAGTATGTAATCTTATTGTAAAAACATGTCCTAGTTTCCCTTATCCTGTTATGAAACCGCTGCGATCTTAATTCAAGGAGGATCAATATTCTGGACAAGAGAGAAGTAAATTTTCATACGTTTATGGCTAAAGTTGTTCTACACAATTTGTTAAGAGATAACAAATTGTATTAAACCAGAACCATCGACCAAAGAGACGGTCTTCTAATTTCTTGCCGGCAAGGGTTGCTTATATTACAACGCGTACACTTCTGAACTGTTAATCTTAGTTAGATACTCATGCTGAGAAATTAAAAAACAAAGAATTATTCGTCTTGCAGTAAACGTCAAAAATTTAATTTATTACCTGCCTCGTAATTAAAAAAAATCTTTTATGGTGTTCTTACATCCCGATATCCAGATTTTTCAGAGAGGAAAATTCAGTCAATTCAATCTTTTTTTCTTGATCCGTTGAGACACCTGTAGCTATCCCACTTGCTCCAAGTGCTTAAATAAGAGTGTATATTTGGTATGGTAATAAAGAGAAATAAAATGTCACAGCTTTACTACGCTTGATATATAAAGCAGCATTACGACACAGTGACTAATCTGAATTACAATTTATGCAAACGAAATAATTGGCCTCGTCCTTAAGTTGTAAACTGCAGTCGCGTACTCGTAATTCTTTTGACAGATGATGAATTCAAGAACCGGTTTTTCAACACGTCTTCTAACATAAACCGGTTTTAGTCCTCAAACCGGTTTTCAAAAAAATGTTATTAATGCAATGTCTGTGTTGATGTTTGGTCGTTTGCGTGGGCTGTATGAAAAAGGGCGCCATGTGTGTCCGCATACTAATAGGTCATTGTTTGCGTAAGCAGTAAATGAATGAATTAAGGCGGGGTGGTATGAATTTAAGTGTTTGTTCTGTTTCAGAAGATAAATATATGGGTATAGTAAATCCGGAATTTAGTGGGTCAAGTTATATCCGACTTCCTCGATTAGAGGGTGTTAGGAAGACGTTTTCAATTGAGGTGTATTTTATGCCAAAGGCAGCAAACGGTCTGATATTATATAACGGGCAACTGAAGAATGGTCGTGGTGATTTTATTTCGTTGAACTTAGCACGTGGTCATTTACAATTTAGATTCAATTTGGGAAGCGGAATTGCGAATTTAACGTAAGTGATTTTTCGCGAGACGCTAGAACTTAATTACTCGCGATGTTTCTCAAATGTTGCAGAACTAAAGAGACTGTAAATATTGGGAAGTGGCATTGGGCCCGTATTTTCCGAGACGGACGAGAAGGAATTTTACAACTGGATAATTCTAGCATAGTTCGTGGTTATTCCGGCACGCCACTAACAGAACTTAATCTGGAATTGCCGTTCTACATCGGATCTTTATCGTAATAAACTTATTTGTAAAATGGTGTGGCTCGATCATCGGCTGCTGTATACGTTTCAGGGAGTGGGATGAAGTGCATCGTTTATCTGGCGCATCTAAGGGATATAAGGGCGTAATACAAAGGATTCTCCTAAATGGAAAACCCCTTCCCATTTCGGCTAAATTGCCGGATTGCTCTTTTGATTCTAATAGAAACGGATGCGCATTCAATGTCGGCTCATATGACGGATTACCATGTCCCATTTTCAAAAATCCGTGCCTAAATAACGGCCTATGTGTACCAGAACTCGATCAGTTTATATGCAAATGTCCTTCTAACACAAAGGGAAAGTATTGCGAGATATGTAAGTCACCCTCATCCCCTCTAATTCACGAATTCCAACGAAAAAATTTCAGCTCAAGAGGAAACCCCCGCTATTAAATTCAACGGTGCCACTTTTCTCCAATTTAGGAACAGAGGATACAGAAGGTAACAATACCTCCCCCCATTATTAACCAAACTAACCCCAAACTGTACTAACAGTCACAATTTAACAATAAGTGATGAATATCCCGACAACGAAGAGGACGATATTGACAATATTGAAGAAGATATCGTCGATAATAACACTTACGACGCTGACGACGACGAAGAATACTACTTCGATTTTTACGATACCGCTAGGTAGGTCACTAACAACTAACAAAACTAACGCGCGAGTCCTATGTTACACTTGCGTTTTTTCCACTACCAACACTTTTCAGACGAAAACCGGAACGTGGCAACAGATACGAAATCAAATTGCGCACTTTTGCAAGCGACGCTCTTCTCTTGTGGAGGAGTAAAAGTAGAAGTATAAGAGAAGACTATTTTTCTATAGCTGTTGTTAATGGTTACCCTGAAATTAGTTATAATTTAGGAAAACAAGATGTCTTCTGGGCAATCAGGTATTTCCCCGCGCTTCGCGCTTGGCTTATCTCCAAAGCGAATGTTTTTCAGATCGAAGACGAAAATCGACGACGGCAAGTGGCATACAATCCAAGTAAGGAGACGGAAGCGAGTAGGTTTTATATCAATCGACGGGGAGCCGCCTATTAAGGGCCTCTCGAAATACGGTGCCATTTCACTGAGAACGAATTCTAAATTATGGATAGGTATGATGATGATGATTGTAACGTGGGGATTTTCTTGATTTTTTTTAAGGTGGCACGACGAATCTGCCCCAAGGCCTACCTTCGGCGTACTACAAAGGCTTCGAAGGATGCATCCAACATATTTTAGTTAACGCAAAACCCTTAGATATGGTTTCGAATAATGAATTAAATAAACTTAACTTCTGCCACGATAACGAAATTTAACTGATGTAAATTATGTTGCACGACGCAATATTAAATAATTTAAAACTGTGAGACTGATATATTGTACTCCTCAATTTTCCATTTACAGAATTTAGCTTAGAGATGGTGTTGTATATAAATGTACTGTTAATAAATTACAGCAGTTTTATGTAGCAACTTTGAAACATTGGCTGCCAGTACAGTAATTACCTACTAACATATCAATTCAGAGTTTTGACTTAATTTTTCGAATGTCTTCAGTTTAATATTAGTGACTGGAAACATTGGAGCCAATTAAAAGTGTACAAATGTTTTTTGTTCCTAGTAGTTGTAATTTGGATTAAAACATCTTTCGATGTTGGCAGTCAATGTATTAAATAGACACATTACGGTAAATAGGAGTGTTTTTACAAAGCTGTTTGTATCTAGTCTTGTATTTATTTCCGAATTAGGTCTTGGATTTTGTAAAGGACGATGTAAAACCTGCCATTTCTAAGTTCTCGTGGACTGACACTTTATCGATAGTTGAAGCTTTAATTTGATACTTATAATGAATGCTTAAATAAGAAATGTGGACTAACATTGTTTGTATGGCCAATGTTGAAATTTATTATCTTGAAAATGTTTAGATGTTACCCGATTCCAGTAACAACTGTGTGAATTTCATATCTGTAACTACTGATAAGTCGGATTACTTGTTTTCTGGCAATAATTTTTATGGTACATAAGAGGAGTTAATATGCTTGTATGTTATGTAAATAGCCAATATGAAATGATAGTTATTTTAGGTAATGTTAATTTATAGTAAAAATTTTATTACGTAATGACTAGATTGATGAGTTAAATTAATTATGTATAATGATAAGTTTTGTTTAGTATACTGATTATTTCTATTGTAGACCTCTGTACTATAAATGCTACAAAATATATTTTTTTCCTACTAAATCGTCTTAATTTTCACATACCTTACCAGCAAACACACAAGTCTAATACCGCACCGCCATTACAAATGCCTGGCAAATTCAAAATATTTACAAAAAAGTAGTTTTCCCGAAGAAAACTGAGTGCTGAAAATTTTAGACAAAAATAAAAAAAAAGTTTAAAAAGGCAATTTTAAGTAATTAATTTAATTTCTATATTTATCACTTGCTTTTCGCTAACGCTTAAATATAGATGATCACTATTAATTATTGTTATTTACATCGTCTAAATTTAATAAAAGGTACTTAAGGATATTTAAGGGATTGTTGCTTTATTGAAAAGTTAAATTAACATAAAAATCCAAGAAATTTCTGAAAAGTGAACGACAGCTCCATCGACTGGTAAAAATTCGGTGTCTCTGGCAACAGAAGGTAGACGTCTTCACTTGTTGTACCTCTTCCATGTCCGCGTCAATAGATGGCGCAGCGATGTCGACTGACACCTAGAAAACCAGACTGTTTAACAAAAAATAAACAGAGTTCCCCTAAAACATTGAAAAAAAAGTCCGAGCGTAATTTAGGTCGCTTCGGTGATTGACCGAAAATCGGTTACGGAATTACGGTTGTTATTAAAATAAGAATTAAAGGGCAACTCTGCACTAAGTTGGCTGTGAACTACCCTTAATAAAATGGCAGACTCTCCCACCCTAACAGTTTTTCTAACATGGCGTCCGTTGTGTTGTAAACAGTCTAGTTTAATTTAGTCAATGCCTGTAAATTTTGATTTTAACACAAATCTAAGTTAGTGTTTCGTGTTTTTAATAATATAGTTGTAGAATAAAACGCATGGTTTATGATACAGATGTCAGCTGTTACACATTCGGTACCAGGTTAGTATTATAGGATTTTTCGTTCTGCCCTTAAAATAATACAGTCATTTTTTATCACTTCCGCTTATAGACTGTTTTTCTCGTTCCCTTAATCTTTCTCATTTGTATCCTGCTTTAGTTTTGGCAATTTCCAATTAACGCCTGAAAAGTATGTGTGATTAGTGTCACTTCCACGAATTGCCCCCCTTTTTGGGGCTACTTAATGCTGCTTTAATATTTTGGCTGTTTTTTAAGGTGCTGATCCCACGAAGTGTATCCAAAAGCGTAGAGCTGGAAGCATAGGGTGAGTTATGGCTACATACATCAAAATATCTTATGTATGAATATTAATTTTATAATAAATATTTATGAATGTATGTTGCATGATTTTGTGTAGAGTTCTACAGTAAGTGTGTTGATGCAACGCCAGATGTCGTTGATGACTTACTTAGTTAATTAATGTTTTCGGGTCGGAACTTTCGGCACAAGCTTGGTATATCTACAAAAAAAAACAGACCAAAGTAGAGTGTTTTCGAGATTCAATTATGATAAGTCCGTTATTAGGTCTTATCAGTTAATAAATAGCGGGTAACGCTCTCACTTATATTAAAAATGGTACGATCTCGTGTTTATCGTATCTTACCAGCTTCATTATTTTCTTGTTATTAGATTGTAATTTGTACGTACGTGTCATATTCTGCTGTAAAGTATCGAAAAATTCGATCGTATCGCTTGTATAGGAAAAAGGCAATTAAAAAAATTCGGGGCGACTAAGGGGAGAATAAAACTTCGTTATCCTGCCTCATCTTCATAGACATGTCATTTGTAAAGCTTTAGATGATCCCTGGATAATTCGAAATGCGACGCAGTTAGACGGATTCAGGCACAAGAGTTTTGTCTTTCAGGACAATAATTTAGCGAGATTGTATCTTGGTGTTTCTTTTTTAACGCAATTGCTTTCAAAGAGATAAGAAGATTAGAGTGTGTAGACGGACAGGAATTATTACCGACGGCACAAAGGGACAAGGTTTTGTGACGCGGCAAAGGTGCGACCGTCCCTACAATCATTCAGATATATTCTTTTATTTGGCGGATTAGTCAAAGAATAACCTCCAAGAATCATTTACACTTTTATAGCCCCTGATCCTGGGAAATGACGGGGGCGGAAATATTTAACACAATTCTTGTAGTCTTAAGGGATCCATCTTTCCCAATGACCAAAAACACGACAGGTGATAAATTATAACGGTACTAGACCCGTGAACTACCTGCCTGTCTGACAATATTTTACAACTCGTTGAAAAGGCCCATGTGGTGGTGGCTCATTCATGCATCACTACGAGACTTTATTTAATTTTTATTTCGACTCTGGACATGTCCTTAAAACTCGGTTCTTTGAACTGAAATGTTTCTTTGTCGTTCTACTGTTTACCAATTTATCACCGTTACTGCACGAACAATCGGGACTACCAATGTCCTGCAAAATGGACTTTTTCTTCCATTTTTGCAGAGATTAGAAATAGATCCGAGGCTTGTGACCTCACTTTTAATCAAATAATGTGCACGTAAATAGATCTTTGCTGTGTAAACAACCCTTGCGCGCTGGATGAAAATTATGTTATGAATATACTAATCAAGGCTAATTCATAATTGATCATCCCGGAACGAGCTTTTTTTCACTGAAATCAGTAATTAACGATGATTAAAAAAATGATTAAACGCTAAAAATGACGCAATCTTGTATTAGAAATGTGTAAGTTATTCCGAATTGTATAAGGTCAAACTGAACATACCATTTTTCCACTTGAATGAATTTTGATTTATCTAGTCAGAACAATAGCAATTCAAATATTTATTGTTATATTTATTTGACAACATTTTAAGACCAAAATAGTAATAGATATGTTAATATAATTGCTTTTGTGCATGCTTTCCTAAGAAAAAAAAAACATATTATGTGTTACATTTGTGATAACAAATTATAGCTCTAAATGTAATAAATGTTTTATGGTTTCAACAAATTACAAAACGTAATAAAAAATTGCGGTTTCCTGTCCTTTATTTTTAGGACATCCCGCGTTCCGTTTTGTGAAGTCTACTTTGATTACAATAGAAAAAAAATCCTTTTTCGATATTTTTCTTATATTCAAATTACTTTCAATTTTAAGTGATGAAATTCTGTTTTATTACCAACTTCCTTGAGTATTTGCGGTTTTCCAGTGACTTGAGATACTGGCCGGACCTATTTAGTAATTAAATATTATTTTGTACTTTTTTGTGGTGTCGAATCAGTTTACGTAATGTGTTTCAAAAATCAGCTATGCACATTAATTAGTGCAAAATTTCAACTTGATAGCCATTTTTATTACACGCCTTTAACACTATTTAGAAGTTTTCCCCTCATAAAAAGCACTTTGTAGCACATTTCTTAAATAAAAACCTGTAAGCGTTACGACTATTGATTTTTCTTGACGAATACATCGAAGCGACTTAGCTGTTAGATAAATGAAAAGCTTTGGCGCAACTTTGGACACCACAATAATTAAAGAGAAAACGCATGGAAAAGCGCCTTGCCATTCACATTTCATCGTGATTTTTCAACGCCAATAATTTAATTATAGAGAGGACTTCCGACAGGCTTGATAAAAAACAGTATTTCAAATTTTAAAGATAACGGGTGTTGAGCTGAGTATTTGGAATTTTTTTAAAAGTATGTATTCTCGTTGAGAATACTTTATTTTGGAATTCTGTATTTAATAACAATTATTTCGTGTTATTTTTAATGTTATATGCAATTTACTGGAATATTATAATTAAGTACAGAAAAAATATTCATTTGACTTTGTTGGGCGAACTACAAAAAATACTGGCATAATAATGCGTTCAAGCTGAAAATTTATTGATATTTATAACTTTATAATTGTACATATTTGGTTTAATAATGACGTATAGTTCATATTGAGGAAATGCATCACAGGGAACACCTGTAAAATAAAAATTACGAAGAAGATCGGAGCATTTAATAAGAGAGAATTATTAAGAAAAAATAGTTATCTACGAGAATACAGTACTGTATCTTAAAAACTTCTAATCACACAGAAATCAGGGTTTGTTACAAAATGCTTAATGCTTTTCTCTATGTATGTATTTTTTTAGATTTTTTTCTTAGTTATTAAATAATGTGTTGTGCAAAAAATACGTAAAAAAATATTGTGGCTAGTCCTACAGTTACCTTTGTTTCAATTTTTTTATTTAATTAATTATTTTTGGAAGCTATCGTCAATTTTTTACGATTTTTTTTTGTACAAAACTAATAAAAATTTTTTTTTGGGAAGCGACTACCAATTAATTAATTTAAATTACAAGGAACTACCCAAAAAAATTCACATAGAGAAAAATATAAAGTATTTATAATAAACGTAGATTTCTACGTGATTATTATGTAGGTATTAGTTTTTAAGATACAGAAAAAATATACTTTTAGCAAACTTACTTTTCGCTTTGTATATTCAATATTTAAAATTGAAAACGCTCCAGGATGCAACAAAACTCAAATATTTTAAAATATACAAATAAACAAACTCTCCACAAATTATGGTAGATTTAGGAAATGGATTTGAATTGGAATCTCAAATTATGGCCTATGTCAAAGACTTTGATTTTAATTTGGGCAATATTTAAAAATTTCTAGTGTATTTTGCTAACATTATTGTATAATTATAACTCGAAAGCTGAATCCAAAAGGCAGGTCCAGACGTCCAGAGTAGGTAAGGTTGAAATGGTATAGACTGAGAACGTCCGAAGAGGAGCTGTTCAAGCAAGCGCGTGAACGCAAAATTTGAAATTGGATTTTTGAGAAAAGTATTAAACAAAATGCTTTCTTAACAATTGGATGTTGTTCCTAAATTGAGTCATTACCTCACAGGTCAGTTTGTACCTCATTTTAAATATTTGTAACCGACTTTAAACCGGTCAAAAAGTCGATAAATTTATTTTTCTATTAAAAAAATTTTACGTTCAAGTCTCATAAAAAAACGTAACTTTCTGAGGGCCTTAGCAATAATATACATAAATTTGAAAAAAAAATGTTCTTGTCATTTAAACATAAAATGAAAAAAAAACCATTTTTATCAAAAAATGGTACTTAATTTTTTGATAATTTTTTTATGAGTCTTGCATATGACCTACTTGTAATACTGTATTTTTTCATGCCATTTAAACGTTAGATTTTTCCATAAAAAACATTAAAATTATTACGCTGTTTAACCCTTGTAACTTGGTTACAACTATTTAACTCGAGATACGAACTGGTCTGTGAGGTAACAAGTTAGCCTAGGAACAATAGGTATCCAATTGTAAAAAAACTTTTTTGTTTAATATTTTTCTTAAAAATTGAGTTTCAAATTTGTGCATTCGCACGGCCGCTTGGACGGTGTGCCCAGTATAGTTCAAGTCAGTTTTTCTTTTTTTAATTTAGATTTGAATTTCAATTTTTAAACGATGTTTGAGTACAACTCGGGGTTAAGTTCATACTGGTTTATTATAAAAAATAATTCGAATAATTTTCTCCAAAATCCCATTAACCCCATGGTTAATGAAGCGAAAAATATGGACGGAGAATTTTAGGGAGAATCGATAATTTTCCCTTATGATTTCCTAAAAGATTACCTAAATATATTATCTCTTTGAAGTATGTAGTGCAAGAAATACGAGTAGTATTTACACTAAAATATTGGTTCAATAAATAAACGACTGTTCGTACGGGATTGACTAGGAGTGGTACATTCGCAGCAAAAACTTCGGTTGATGAATTGATTACTATGGATCAATTCACTGGCCGTATATTCTTTATCGTTAACTTTTTGCTTCTACTATCAGGCACCAACTAATTAAAAAAATCCACCCGTTACAAACGATTATAAACTCACGTAAAAGAAAAATATATGTTTAAAAAGGTACATCTTCACTTAAGAAATGGAAAATTGCCGGCAACGCAAAAGCTATCATTTCGCAAGAAAAAGTATTAAAATAGCAAATTTTATTTGAATGTGTGTATTTGACGCGTTTGCGCTTTTTCTTTCTGTTGGATTTTATCCTTCTGCGACCGTCGGAACGTTAGTCAGAAAAAATGAAAATTTGTATTTTGCATGGAATAAGTTTATTAATATCGCGCGGTCCGGTCCAAAATTTTGTTCCCTCAACAGCCGTGGTGTGGATGTGTGAATGTGTTTGCCGCAAGAGTACTCACTGTCGTGTGTTTCCCCGTCGGTCACATGTGCACTAGGGGTAGTGAAAGCGCGTACCGTGCGTAAGGATCGCGTGTTCTCGCTCCGCGCGGCGAGGAGGAAACCTCCGAGGGCTGTTGAGCACTAAGCTCGGGCAGAAAGCGATGATTCGCGGCGGCTGCGGGCCCTTGCCTCGGAGCGGGCGGCGTACCTGCATGTAGTTAAAATCTCGGCAACCCCACCAATGCTCATCTCTCCGACTCTCCGTCGGCCGTAGTCATGCTGGCCGCCATCGCCGCATCGTCAGTCCGCGACAGAGTTCTGAGCGCGTCGTTCTGTGCCTCCCGCCGGTGCCCCCGTGCCATGTGCCTGTCGAGAGAGCGGAAGCACGCCACTGCTCGCTGCCCCCTGTGAAGACGTCGCGACGCCACTCTGTTTCCCTACTCAGGGTGTAGAAGTGCCGCCACAGTGGATATGTACGCGTATGCCGGGGGCGGCCCCCCGCACTATGCGCCGCCCCCTACCTACCTCCAGCCCCATCCGCCGCCGCCACACCACCCCCAAGTCGCGCCCGTGCCCATGGGCCAGGAGCCCACGCCAGTCGCGCACTACTCCAAGAGGCGAAGGTAACACGTGACACCGACAAGCGAAAGCTCCGACAAAAATCCGGAAAAACCCTAAAATTTTGTGCTTCCCAGATGCCATCCAAATTTCGAAGCGATCATCGATAATAATTAAAAAAAAGTTAATCAAGGATCACTATAACGAAACAAATTTCAAAGGATCCTCACGTCGCTTGAAAATATAACGACATAATAACAGTCAGCACTGCAAGATAATTGGTGCGTTTTAAAGAGAAATCTCTCCATAATCTGCTCCGGGTCCAATTTCATATTTTTGTTTGTTTTCTGTGCGGAAAAATTGTTTTAAAAAATGTGATAAATGATGGTCCATGTAAAACATCACAAAATTGTGCTAATTGTGAAGCAGCTGGCTTAAATATCTTGAAACAAATACGTACAAATTGCTTTAATTAAAAAATTACAACGTTTGATTAATCTGATCTAAATATTCTTGTGCCTTTAGAGTTTTCAACACGTAACATGTCAACCAGGACAATGAAAATGAAAAAGAAAAATGGTAAAATTTATAAATACAATAAAATCGCTCCTTTAACGAATTTATTAACCGGAAAAATTACAGTCGAAATAATCTGAAAATGTTTAATTTCTAGTGTTTCTTTAAAACATTTTTTGTTTTTGGAGAACTCATTTTTTTAATAAAGTGGATGCTCACTCCTTTTTGTCTACAATTGTTATTTCAAGAAAAGCTGGTTCTGAGGGTGGTCAAAAATTTTCAAGTGAAATCCGCTTGCGAAATGTGGGGATACCCCCAAGGACCTATTTTGGGTCCAACTCTATTCTGCTGTTGCATTTCAATGCCTACTTTTTTGCTGACATAGCTCTACCGATGTTTACTTTATTTCACCTTGTATGTACTTTTTATGATGTGCTAAATCCGTATATATGTCTATAGTAGAGTTCATTAGATGTTGTTCACCCTCTCTCATATAAAATCCCGTGGTGCAGAAATTTGGAAATGTGTATAGTTCTGCATAACTTGCTATGTCTACCATAAACTAATAAAATCTTCCCCAAATCCACAATGATTATTTTGGTCATTGTTGATGTTTTTCAGTAAGGGACCTTAAACAGATCTCAATACCTGTAAGAGGTTCACTGTTTAAGATCCCTAACAATGACCAGATTAATGACTGCAATTTTAGGGAAATGTTTATTGGTTTATAGTAGACAGAGCAAGTTATGTAGAACAGCTATACTCAAATTTTGATTCATATTTGTGTTTAGCGAAGCTAAAAATATCTAAAAAATCTCCGATAGTTAAATTTTTGGCCAAAGGTTTTAATCGACAGCTTCATTTGTTTGATTTTTTCTCAGTAAGGTTAAAAGCATTGTGGATCACTGGTTCGCTTCTTGGCGCTGAGCACCGCTGCAGTCGATCGGTCAATTTATCAAAGCTTGCCGTCACGTGGCTGAGTATTTCTAAAGCTCATAAACATAAATTTTCATTGCTAAATTAAGCACGACAAAGGAGAATCTAATTTAAAAATAGCCTACCCTTAGAAAGTTTGGGGGGTTAGTGGCGGAGTATACGTTGATTTCTTAAATACTAACAAGTTTTCCACTATTCTGTTGTCTGGTATTTGCGTCAGACGAAAATTCATTAAAAAGTCATTTGGAGGTATGATTGGGAAGAGATTTGTTAATTTGCAATTGTTTCAATTTCGAAGGGTGAGTGTGTCGTTTTCACTATCTAAAATATTTTTTATGGGCTATAATCCCTCGAGGTTTATCTTGCTGACCGTTCATAAATTTTATACTAAACTTTGGAATCGGGTCAGGAATGATAAGGGATTAGATTTGGAAATACTCGTACTTAACTAGGAGATAAAATTACGGAAGAACAATCAGTTGCTTGTAGCTCGAACCATTTTAATGAAGGCGGAATGGATGTGCACCGATAAATCTGAATCATGATGTGATAATAATCGACCTTTACCGTTAAAATTCAGTTTTAATTTGTAGTCGATATGATTTATAATGGCCGGCTGCAATTAACTTCAACGATAGTTCGTCGAAAACAAGGGGTTAAACGATCAGAATTCTAGCAACGTTAGTTTTACCTGAGAAAGATTTTTTAAGCGATAAAAATATTTATGCGTGATGCGTTTGGTCTTTTATTACTTTATTTACATGTTGTCTCTATCTCATTTCCTGCAGTAGTAAAATCGTCTACATGTTCGGGTACTCAAGTCCTGGTTGACAGAGGAAGTCGCCATTGAAGTTTCCTCAACAATGGCCCAAACCCTGTTTTACTCCTTAAATTTATAGGACATTACCTGAACTTGTTCCAACGTCCGACTTTCTCGGGTACACAAATTCCAATACTATTGTTATGTCAAACCTATAATGGATAGTTGAGGGAGTTTCACAAGTTTTTCCAAACGCGGCCGAGTTTGCAATTATAATTTTCGTCGATATACCGTTCCATCTTTTTTCGCGAACAAGAATGCTCGCTTACGCTAGCTCCGATTTCATTTAAAAAATGCTAGCTGTAAAGCCAGCATTACAGCCAACTCGGGCAGATTATTGTTCCAAGCTACGCATTTGTTTAGTCTTCTCCTGGGGATTGTTACTGCAACGAATGACTTGTCCCAATAAAACTACATTTTTTCGCAACTTGTCGCTAAAATATTTCAACGAGCTTCCAGTGCGCGAAAGCTCATTGAGTCAGTTAACTACTTGCGATTTTTCCAAAAGTTACATTTACAAAGAATTAAACTTAGTTATCAAATTCTTCACCCTAAACTGGAGGTTTAGTTACGTCACTGATCTGTCACATTTATTGCTTGACGTCGGCTGTTGTTTGTCACTACGTATTTCCAAATGCATTGTGTATAATTAACCTAATAAAGGTGCTGTTTATTAAACATGTGTGTAACTAGCACGAACAGAATGCTTTATCAGCTTTTCTACTCGGTTCATTTCAAAACAATTTATTTTAATCATGCGTCTTATCGAAGGTTTTTCTTGCTCCCCGTCTCCCAGAGTTGGCTTTTTGACCTTTGGTGAAAATGTTTGGACCTAGTAACGGGATGAAGATTTGAGAAGCTATTAGCTTTACAGTTAGGCAGTATCTCGGCTGTCGCGTTTTAAATTGAAAGTGGCAATTAAAAAAAATTGTGCAAGTTATGGAGAAGTTTGTGGCGGCAGTATCGTCAAGTTCGGTGGCGGCGTTGGGTTTATCAGTCCACGTCTGAGCTTTATCGGTTGAAAACCTTTTAATGAGTAAAAATGGCGCTAGGTTCCGAAGGATTCGTTGCCGGAATAGGGAATTCGGCGGCTAATGAAGACTAAGTTGTCGAGGGGTCGATCGGTGAAGAACACCGGCAAACAGAGTGCATTATTTACCTAAAATTTTGCAACAGAAAGGGCGCATGGTATCTGCTATTTACTGTAGAGTTACTGTGTTGTAGTTCTAAATCTGTGTTACGTGCTACGATGGCCCGATAAAGGTCTCATTAGTAAACCGTAAATCGGACGATAGTATGCCCCGCTCTCCCAGCCCTCAGATACCGCCATCATTCCAAACTCTCCAACCCCATCGCGTTACTCGCTTTATCATTTATAGCAACCGTTTCGAACGATATCACCGATCGGGACGTGCGAACTTACCACGATAATCGAGACAATATGGACCAATTGCCGACCATCATCCGTTTTATATATCTTATTTCAACAAATTGTGAACAATTACAAGTGCGAATAAAACACTCCCACGTACTGTCCCAATCATAGGAAGGGATTTTTTCCAAAACGAATTAATCTGTTTACCGATCGAACAATGACGAACGCTGTTGTAATTCATAATTATAATATTTATAAACATATTAGAAGTATATAATTAAAAATATTGCGATGATGTAACTGACATTTTGTATTCTCACAACTTGTAAATATCTTGCCTCCGCTGCGGGGCTTTACAAAATTAGTTCTCGCTTTATGCTGGATCTCCGACGAGTTATGATAAAAGGGTGGTCTTTGAACTCCAACACAATCAACGATCTTTTAAGATAATTACTCCACCATCGATCGATTCCTTCAGCTTTTACTGCTTATGGAAATTAAAACAGTTTGATTGTAAAAATGGGTGGAAGCAACAAATGTAGTTACTTTTTTATGTTGGTTGAGTATTCGTTAAGGTCATTCCGTTTATTACAACATAAAAAGCAATGGTTCAAATAAAACTATGAATATGAGATACAATAATGGCGCTTGATATTTAAAGACACGCGAATCGTTGATACGTAGCAAATGGCATTTAACTATTTGTTGGATCTTTTCACGTTATAGAGGAAAAAATTCATGCCTTGTGCCGCACGTCAAACTCTTTGTAAATTTCATGTCGTGCTGGCATTGTTGGATGTATAATTGTTACGCTAAGCAATGGTCATCGATAAATGCTTTAACAAAGACTATGGATTTTCTAACCTACATAGTTCAGTAGAAAGTACCAATTGGCGCCACAAATGAGTCCCTATTCTTCGAAATTATTGTTACACTCCTCTGATCCCCGAAATAGCAAACAGTGTGTGATTAATGGTGCTCGCAGACCGTAATTATAAATTAGTGTCGAAAAATAGCTGCTAATTATGACAGAATCATTAATTGTTTGTTATCTCAAGCCGCTGACAAATGAAAGCATGTTTTGATTATGCCTATAAAGAAGAACGATTCCCACAGCCGACACGCGTCGCCTATTGTGTGATTATTTTGGTTGTCGGAAGGTGTACGTATCAATTTTGGTGGACGTAAATGCAAACTCATGTTCTGCTTGTTGATAATTAATTAGCAGACAAAAGATCGGCTGAGGTTGAATTAGGTGGGCATTAAACGATTGCCTCTGGCCAACGGGAGCTCACACGAGTCTCTCCCGTCACGACGCACGTTCATGCCTACCCTAATCAAAAATTTAGCATTATTGGAACGTTCCAACCTGACTTAAACCCAACTCTTTGCCCCTTTCAGGTCAGATGAAGACGACCCAAGCGGCAGCAAATACACAAGGATGGAAGACGATACAATACAAGACAAGGAGCGTTTTGCAAGGTAACTATCAACTCTACGAAAGCAACAACAAAACTCGTAAAGTTCCAACAATCGCTCGACCGAAAAATAAACCATTTATTATCTTTAATTGCTCGGGGATATGGAAGATCGTCGAAAAATTACCGGCTCAATATCTTCATTTCTATTGAATCGATCGGGAGAAATATGATGACCACCATGGAACAATGCGGCCCCGAGCACTATCCAAATTACTAAATATTTCAGATGGAACTGATTCGGTGAATTATTGCCAGTCGTTCCAATTGAGATCAGCCCCATCGCGCAACAACTCACTCCACGTGACTCGCGACCAGGGCCGGACTACCCAACGCCAGCGCGAAAATTTTTCTTTAGTCGTCAACAAGTTTGCAAAAAAAATATTAAACAAATGATCGAGTTACAATGTATACAATGAGCTTTCTACTACAAAACGATATACAATTTACCTTATCACTTCTATCCATACTTTAGAATTGTGTAAAACGTGGAGTTTGTACAAAATATTGAAAATAAATAAGCTGTGATGATTTAAAGCAACCTGACCCCGAAATTTTAAAATGATTTTAGTAATGTCAAGTTTCTTTCAAAATACACGATTCGGTTTATATTTAATGTATTTTGCGACAAAAGAGTTTTTGAGAGAGGATAATCATTTAAGTTGAAGTAATTCATTGAATTCTAAAATTTACATACATTGCCTTGTAGGCAATAACATAAAATACTGACGTACTACAACTGTTGAGTATTTTTTGAAGAGTATTTTTCTAGTTTCTGGTAGTTTAGAAAATGAAAATCGGTAAGTAAATTGATTAGTAATATTACTTTTTTATTTTTATAACTTTTTTTGTCCCGTCCGTTATCGCAAACATAAAATGTTGTTCTTATTTCTTACGTTGTTAAACAAAACCAAGACTTTTGTATTTCCACTGTCTAATTTTAATATTTTTAGTCTTTAATAATTAAAACCTGTCTGAATAAATTTTCTAGATCTGTTTTCACACACAAGATTTTTTTGTCCCGTCCGTCATGTGTAAACAAAAAGTGAATTCATCAGAAATCGTTGCACATTGCCTTATTCTTCGGTTTTGTGGTTTCAAAAGTTTCAAATGGGTTCCACCTTTTATTTCAAAAATAGTGCCTTTTAAATTAAGAGAATTTTATAACGATTGTTTAACGATAAAAATGTGGTGTCTTTTTTGTGTCCTGTCCGTCATCAATTTGTATTTCAAATTTTTCTAATTGTAGGTTGCAAACAATTTGACTTTATAGTTCCTATCAAGTAAAATTCATTTCTACTGATACTGTTCGTAAAAACTGAAAATAAAATCTAAAAATTTATGCAGTGTCCCGTCCGTTAAAATGGAATGGCTGTAAAATTAAAAAAGCGAAACCTATCAGAAATTAGAAGTACCTTGTGTGCTGAAGCTTTCTCGAGCGCATGGGGCTCCAAGTACCGATCTAGTTTTAGTTAAAAATTTCAATTTCAATTTCAATGATGTCTAGGGCTTTCACTCCCGTAATCCGCCCCTGTTCGGGAGGAATCTTGTCGTTGCGTTGTTTGGACGGACGTTAGTTGTAGACAAAATAAAAGAGCGGCCGTATGGCTTATGGTCAGTTGCCAAAGTCGGTTCTCTGACCTCGGGCCGCTTCCGCATGGCTTTGTTCTTGGAAGAGTATCTGGTGCGGGTGGTCGCGATACATCTCGCGGGAGATTTCGACGGCCGGCCAAGACGGTGACGTTCTCCGAGCGTTGGCATTTGGAGAGCGCTGAGCGAGCGCTGCATCCATCGGAGGTCGGCCAGGGCCGTGCATTAAAAGGGAGCATCGTGTTCCCGAGCAGTCGTGACCCGCCGCGGGGGAGGCGACCATCGACCACAGAACACAGACCGTCGACCAGAGGTTCCCACGCTGCCGAGCCTCCGTCCCCGCCCGCTCACCCAGTGGAACACCGGCGAGCTCCGCTCTGCGCTCTCGCAATCAGATCGTACTCTCTACATTTCCTAGTGTCCCAATCTTCGCGATTTTCAATTACGGCCCCTAGACGAATTTTTTCGCGAGCAAATCGATTTGCCAAAGCGCTATGGGAAGCGGCCCTAGGCCATCGTTGCCTACTCCACCAATACTCTTCGATCCGACATGCACGAAACGAGCCATTTTTTCACGCAGATATACTACATCATCGGACGCTCAAAAACTTTTCAATTAGTCGCACTTTTTTACTACACTCACTCAAAACGGAGCCAACTGACGACAACCAATCAACAACCAGCACACAGGACTCAATCAAGATAGAACTCGCTTTTTTCCTTTATTTTCATTTAGTTTTCGTCTTGTTTATTTTTTAGAACATTGACTCGAACTTTTGCCGGAACCAATTAACGAAGGTGCTATTTTGTTTGCATACTTTGTTTATTGTGATGAGCATCCAAATTAACACGTCAGATTTTTTTTTAAGGGAAATTTATTTGGTTCTACATGTTGCACATGCTTCGGCATATTTTGTGTAATAGCCATCTTCAGGCAGTAATAATGGTGTCGAATGATAAATAATAATAATGATAGATAATGGCCAGAAGATGGCCATTACAAAAAATGTGCCGAAACATGTAGCAATTTAAATAAACATTTTAAGACAAAATGACCAAATAGTTTTCCTTTATTTTACTTCAATTTCTATTAACGAATAAAATATCGGTTGCTACTAAAGACAGAGAGATGTTTTTTTAAAAAAGAGCGACACATTATTTTGGAGATTTTTTTCTGTAATTTATGATTTCATTTTGAGCTCCTTTCCTGGAAATGACTTTTGGTGCTTACGTTTGACTTAAGAAATTTTTATTTCCTTGGTTAACCGACCAGAAAATTTTGCAAAAAAGAACTTAATTATGGAAGACGGAAGACTCAATCAAAATAGTTTTGTCTTTTAAATTTTTTTATTTGGTGGCATCACTGTTGTGGCTGTGAAGGTGCTGACTTTGTGTTTTGGCGTGCGATATTTCGCATTGTTCATAGGTGTTGTTGAATTTGATGCTAGGACAGGTGGTGGTGCGTCGTCACGTTGAAAAAATGTATAATTTGCTGAAATGCATTTATTCCTATAAAAATCTCGTGATTGTGTGAATTATCAGCCAGTGGTAATGGGAAACGAGTATTACATGGCTGGTGATTAATTATAGGTATTAATCACTTATAGTATGAGATGGGTGCAGGCAGTCCATTTGAAATAAGACTTATAGAATTGCAAATCTATTGTTGTGTTTTTCGAAATAGCTATATTTATTTTTATGTGGTCAGGCAATATCGCAACGATGATAATGCACAAAGTTCGTATTTATAGTTGTGTGAAAGAGTAACTGAAAGTGGAATATGTCATGGCCAAAGTAGTGAATTCCAGCCCTCCAGACACGGAAGGCAAAAAGAGGATATAAATTGAGCAAATTTGGTAGAAAAATGAGCTGGTTACTTAAGATACTCGTCTATAATCTGTTCGAAGTTTGGTTGTAATTGGTTCAGAAAATTGAAGTTGAACGTTTTAGAAAGTGCCAATCATCAGCATGCGATATTTTCAAAGCGGTTCTGCATTACCACTGCTTACTACTCCCTGATGGTTAAGTAATCGTGAGAACTTGCTGAAATATTTAGCATAAATGTTAATTGCCTCTATTAGAAAAGCTCGCGTCAAACCGACCGAGTTATTATGTTATTTGTTCACTCGATTATTGTATGATTTTTCGCATGACAGCTTCAAATCCCGAATTTCATTAAGTCGGTAAAGACGGGTGTCGGTGGCGATGCTACATAATGGGACCGAGTAGATGGTCGGAGTCTGCGATTATGTGTGCCTTTGTAATCTCCATTACGACCATTAGCCGGTCTGCGGCCCTGTGGTTCTACCGCCGTAGCGGCCGATGGGCCGCGACTCCACGTCTGCAGGGGTAATCATTGTTATTTAGTTTCTCCTCAATTATTGATTATTTACCGCAATACTGGTACTTTTAGAACGCCACGGACAAACTCTGATGAAATAACGTCTTTACTCATTACTATTAATCATCACTGCCAGCTAGGGCGTTAAAACACCGTTAACGTACGAACGCTAAATAATTGCCAACTTGTTATTTTCATACATGGGTTATTTGTCTAATTACAAACAAAGGCATTAACGTGCCACGCTTACTTATCATCAGGGACAGCCCACCAGCCCATGCTGGAATCAAAGGAATTTACTCATACTCTCCAATCTCCAAATTGACTGTTCCTCAAAATGAGTATTCCAGACAAAGGTGTTCAAAGAAGAAAAGTAAATAAAGTTAAAGGAAAAACGAAAAGTTTTATTTAAAGAAAAATATTAGGTCAGTGTATAATTATCCGCCGTTTATATAATAATACATTAACATATATTTTGAAGACGTATTTCTGGAACATATTGCTCATCTTCAAGAACAAGTTCCTATTTGCTTGGAAAACAACGATTTCATAAGGCATACCGTACCATCAAATACCAATTCATCTAAACTGTCATATATTTTGTTCGATGTCGAGTTTAGAAAGAAACAAACCTCTCATTAAATTTCGATAATTTTACCTTTTTCAAAAAGTTCCCTCGGATTGCAAAATTGCAGAAATGCTTTCCGTTTTTGGTGGTCTTAGTAGATATATAAAGATTGATCATTTTGTTGACTAATTTTAGAAGAATATTTTTATGTCAACAAGAAAAAAGGACAACAGAATCAATCATTCTTTGAAAAGAATGGTGACACCAGCAAATTTTTAATTTACATTTTGAACTTTATTGCCAGTAAGCAAAGCATTGCAAGCTTGTTCTGTTCAAAATTTCCTAATGCTTATGCTGCTTTGCTACTTGGTGTCTACATTCACTAAACAATTTGGAGGATTAATGTATCAGAATAAATTTTCTTAAAAGCTCATTGTGGCAAGCAAAGCTCATAGATTTTTTACTGTTATTGTTTTCAAATAATTTGTTTTTATTTATTCGTTGTTAAAAAATATGCTCGCGTTTTCAGTTAAGTGAATTTTATGTTAAAAATAATTAATTTGAAGATAAAAGTCTGGAAGATTGGGCTAGGGACTTCTTCATCGTAGCCTGGCCCTAGTTACAATAGTGTGGTACTGGAGTTTATTAGGTGTATTATTTTGGCGTAAATGGGGTGAGTTGTTGCAAGGGCCCGTTTGCGGCATGACATCAGTGATATCGATTCCGGCAAGTTAGTTTTATGGTGTCCGGATAATTTACTCGGCGGCAAAGTCGTAAAACGTTCAACGGAAATACCGGTAATCTCACTTGACGAACCGAAGCGTCGCCGCTGTTTGGACCTATAAAGTGCAGGACATGAGGCGAGTCCTGAAATATTCAGCGTTTCCTTTTGGTAAAAAGCACTAGTTTTAAGTAGTGATGGTTTACTTGGGAAAAAAAATGTAATGACCTGTGACTTTTCTTGCAACTTACTGTAGGGAGAATCATTGCGAAATTGAACGCCGGAGGCGGAACAAGATGACGGCCTACATCACCGAGCTGTCGGACATGGTGCCCACCTGCAGCGCCCTCGCAAGGAAGCCCGACAAGCTCACGATCCTCCGGATGGCCGTAGCCCACATGAAGGCCCTCCGAGGTGAGTATGGCCCGAATTGGGTGTCTTGATGAGGAATCTGGGAATTTTCCCGCGAGGACCATAATGACAAAACCGCGTCCGTAACGGTGGTCTCGACGCTGGTAGCTTTATGTACCTGGCGTAGCTGCTTACACGGCCCGTGCACAAACTGATGCTATCATGTTAGTTATGGGCCACAGAATGCTCACTCTCGCTAACCAGGATTAATGCCCTTATTATTTAATCGTAAAAATAACTAAGGCGAAAACATTACTGTCGTGTTCTCGGTAATACAAAAACATGACTCTCTCTTTTCTTAAACAGATGCAATAAACATTTTGTAACTTTGCTTTTCATCCACTGATTGCATCAAATGTCTTATCATTTCCAGAGGTGGAATTGACTAAAGAGAAGACGACAGCGACGTGTTCTTTGATCTGCGGAGATCCCATTAAAAGCTCTGGCCATTTAAACGGTAATGAGCAGACCTTAAGTTTGCATGTCATTAGACACATTACCATGGGCCTTTTCTAACAACAAAAAGCCAACTCAAAGGAAAGGTCCATCGGGTGTGCCTATATCTACCATTTTTTTACTAATCACTAAACACTAGTCTCAGATACATGCCGTTTATGTTTCTCGAGGGGTGTCGTCGGCATCTATCTCAGACTACGATAAGAGCGTATTATTTTGTTGCTAATGTTGGTGTAGTTCGATTGGTAGAAAGTTCGATGCGGGCTGTATTGTGTTGAAAAAACGGAGGGATTATCTCAAAAGCGGTGTAAAAATACGGTACTTCGTCTGGCCGAATTCTCCAACACGAAACGTTATAATGATGGTTTCTGGAATAGCTATTAAGTAATTAGAGTGATTGTACGTATCAAAATATAATTTCGATATTAATAACTTTGCGTGGTGAATGATTTGATAATGATAAGTTTCGAAACGGCCGACGGAACGTACAACAGAAGGATGGTGTGGCTATGGAAATTGGTCATACAAAGGAGGCAGTGTGCGTTCGAAACTAATTTTTATGCAGTTAGCGTTTTGCATATCCGATAAAGGATTCCAAGAATGGTCGCTAAAATATTTGTTTGTTGTTGGAATTGTTGTTTCATTCAATAAATTATTGCAGCCTTACAAACGATTCAATTATTTCAACAATTCTAACCGTTTTGTTTTTTATGGAATTGTTTGTTGCTATATGTGGAACGTATCGTCGCTATTACAGGTATTTCCAAAAGTACCGATTTTATTCAGCCGTTCATAGAATATAAATTATAAAACAATAGACTACGTCCGTTTTAACATGAACACCTTCTTGAATAATAAACGATTTCTAAATAATTCATCTTTAACTGTTGTAAATTTTCCACTTTGATTTGCGTTGCTTTTTCTTTTGCCAGTGAAATCTTTATTACGAGAAGGTTACAAATAACTTGAATACGATTTTTCTAATTTATTTTAAGTTACTTTAGAACTGCTCAGATGTTTGTTACTTTGTAACTTTGTGCTTGTATTTCAGAACATGACTTCATGTTTTTCCGTGTAATATATAAACAATAGTAAACTGTTTTTCCGTCTCTTTTATTCGACGGAAACCGTATTCATACTCGACTCTATTTAATTATTCATTTTGACGATATTAACTTATCGCCGCTCAAAAGGGAATATTGACATTTCTTAACGGGTAATGGTCCTAAGACACGTAGAGATAAGGAAACTTATCAGATTCCTTGTCATCACATATATATTTTTCTGACACTATCAACAGCAAATAAATGCCATTTTTAATTTTTTAAATAAACTTGAATTAAGAAAGAGCCTTTTATTTCTCTAGGGACGGGCAATACGAGTACTGATGGAACGTACAAACCTTCATTCCTGACCGATCAGGAATTGAAACATCTTATTTTAGAAGCTGCCGACGGATTTTTATTCGTTGTAAGCTGTGATACCGGAAGAGTAATATATGTTTCCGATTCAGTCGCTCCTGTTCTTAATTACTCGCAGAGCGACTGGTACGGGTCCTGCTTATACGACAACATCCACCCTGAAGACGTCGAAAAAGTCCGAGAACAGTTATCGACACAGGAACCTCAAAACACGGGAAGAATCCTCGATTTGAAGACTGGTACAGTCAAGAAAGAGGGGCATCAATGTATGTATTAACTCGGGCCCGATTTTGGTTGTATTTATTTTATTTATAGCCTCAATGCGCCTCTGTATGGGCTCTCGGAGGGGTTTCATTTGCCGCATGAAAGTCGGAAACCTGACGCCCGAAAACATGGCGGTGGGCCACTTGAATAGATTGAAGCAACGAAATAGTTTAGGACCTGGGAGGGACGGTCAGAATTACGCCGTCGTTCACTGTACAGGCTATGTAAAAAATTGGCCGCCTACAGGTAAGTACAATACTTTACACTAGATATTGCTCAGCAATGTAAGTCTGCTCTAAATCGGGAAAAATATCAGACATGTTCACAGGAGTACAAATGGAGCGCCAGACCGAGGACGAGATCCACACTTCGCATTGCTGTCTTGTTGCCATAGGGCGCCTCCAAGTGACCTCAACTCCCAACACTAGTGACCTGTCAGGATCAAACAGTGCGGCCGAGTTCATCTCGCGCCATTCCATGGACGGCAAATTTAGTTTCGTCGATCAACGAGTTATCGGTTTGCTAGGCTACTCCCCGCCCGAACTCTTAGGAAAAAGCTGTTTCGAATTTTTTCATCCCGAGGATCAAACTCATATGAAAGACAGCTTCGAGCAAGGTACGCACACCAAGCAAAACCCACACGAAATTAACGCCCGTTTTCCAGTTTTGAAGCTGAAAGGACAAGTCCTGTCCGTCATGTACAGATTCCGAGCCAAAAACAGGGAATGGGTGTGGTTGCGCACCAGCGCTTTCGCCTTCCTCAACCCCTACACCGACGATGTTGAGTACATCGTCTGTACAAACACCACTGCGAAATCGCTACATAGTGGACAAGAGGGCACCACCGAAACTGAACAAGTTGCCTATCAGCAGCCGGGGCTTGATTACAGCCTGCAACGCAGAGACGCGGGACTCTACTCGCACATGCTGCCCTCTACACACATTCAAAGTGAGTACAGACGTAACGGTAAATGTGTGAAAGGAAATCATTAGGCGGTCATTATCATTACACGCTCTTTTTTTTATTAATTAGCTCATGCTTCCGAAAAAACGATAACAGTTAAGGTACTCTACGAATTCTATTATCTGTTCTAAATCCTAGGACGAAATTTAGAGACGATAAGACGCAAAGTCTCATGGTCTTGATTTTATCTGAGCGTAATTGGCACGTGTTCCTGAAAATACTCTAATTTAATATGAAGTGGTTTTTATTTTTTACCAGCGTCTCATTTGTATTACAAATTACTGTTATTAAACACTTTTTGCGGAAATAATCCTCGACGAGACTTCCACTCACAATTTTTTAACAAATTTTTTGAAACAACTAGACATTTACTGAATCAAAATATTTTGTGTTAATTCCCCTCTCATAGACAATAAAAAGTTTCAAAATATAGACACAATTAAAGTTTTTTGGTAGCAAAATAATTGTTTTCATTAAAACATTATTACTTAGCTTAGTATTCTTGTTTCTAACATTTCTTGGGCCTCCAAAAATTGGTTTTTACCATTGACTACTCTGGCCATAAGGAAGATGATGATAATGATTAATGACTTTTCCGACTGCCAACGTAATAGGAATTGTCTATTCAAAAAAGTTCTCAACACCTCATATCAAAAAAAGCAGCTCAAAATGCATTCTCGGTTACTTCCGTAATTGTTTTCTCTTTTCTTTTAATTCTTTTGAAAGTTTTCGCATATTTTTAACGATAAAAACAACTTTTTTATTTTTTTGTTATTATTTTGACTTATCTTGTGGCACGTTTCAAATAATTTATTAAAATAAGTATTAGTAGGTATTGTAAAACATCTTGAAGACAACATGGGTTTGTTTCTTCATAGTTAAAAATATCGATCTACTATCTTGTTGCCTGAATGCGGACGACTCAAAACATGTCAGGAACTGTTACAAAACATGTCAGGAACTGTTACATGAACATATGAAAAATTGGATCAAAGTTTTATCAAATTATGTAATTATTATTATTATTTCAGGTTTTTACTTATCAATTGATATCATTACAGAATACTCAAATTCTTTTTCATATACTATTTATATATATATATATATATAGAAAAGTGGAACTTTTCTTGTTAGCAACACATTTTTTACGATTTTAGTTATCAACAACTAAATATGCCAACATTCAACATTTTATTTAAATTTTATTTATTTTTATTGCTCATTAGCGTTTATATTCGTCAATTCGGCGGGTAGAAATTTATCGAATAGAATGACCACGGTGTTGAAGATTTCAAAGTGTTTACACTAGTTAAGCTTACACTAATTAATCACCTTTTAAAAAAAAGCAAACAAGCAGAATACTTTTAAAACTTCCGTCTACTTTTTTTTGATTTTATTCACAAACAAAATTGTTCGTAATTTTTCTCATACTTCTCTTGATTTTGAAGCAAATTTGAATTAACTTCTTAGAGTGTTCTTAAAATATCGGAATATCATTTTGACAAATTTGTTATTTTACACGTCACTCTATTGTTAGGCTACCATTTTAATAAAATATGGCGAAGTTTGGTCAATTATTCTTGTTTTTAGTTTTTTAGATTTTTCGACAAATATACGAAAACAAACTTTCGAAAAGTGATTTTTCCAAATTTGTGTAAATTTCACTCGTAAGCTAGCGCTCATTCCTAAATTCAAATATTTACACTCACTGGAAAACAATCACTTTTCTTAACTTACAGAATAATATACTTACTATTACAAGTGTACGATAATATTTTTTACACTAGTGTTAGAATGGTCATAACTAGTGCCATCTTAACAGTTGTTAAGAAAACTTTTGTTCCGAACCAAACTTAGAACAATAAAACGTAAATAATAATAAAACAATATTCATAACGTATTAGTAAATAAATTACCAAATTAATACCAGTTATGGATTTTATAACTTTAAAGCAGAGAGATTTAAGTTACCAACTAATAAGAAATCAAACAAGAATATTGTTATTCTACAATAGTCATTGAAAACGTGTATTCTTAGTTCTCTGTTTTCGTGCCTCTGTCTATTCTTTAATCTTTCTTCTTTATTCTATGTTCTTTGTTTATTCTTGCTCATCTCTTACATGTCTGTTATCTATTCTTTACTTCTATTCTTCTTCTATTCTCACTTGTTTTCCATTTTTTTTCTATCCTTTATGTCATTATGTTTTTTTTTCATTCTTCTGTTTATTCTATTTTCTTTTATCCCTTCTTCATTCTGTCTCTATCCTCTATCTTTTCTATTCTTTCTCCTTTTTTCTACATGATTATTTGTTCTTTGTTACTATTTTCCATTATATCTCCTTTATTTCTACTGTTCTCTTTCCAATGTTTTACTTGTCTAATATTGTCTCCATTTTCTAACTCTATTTTTCCCTGTTCTTATTTATCGTATCACTGCTGACTGTTTTCTGTCTTCATATTTTTCATTATTCATCTTTTTCTATTACTTCTGTATTATTCTTTCGTCGCTTCAGATTTCCCTGTTTCTGTTTTATCATCGCTATTTTGAATTCTTTGTTTTTGGTTATGTTTTCTTTATCTCTTCCCCTATATTTTTCTTCTATTCCTTTCTGTAATAGAGAACAGAGGAATATTTTTTTTCTAACCTTCACCTTGAATATTTTTTCTATTTCACGTTTACAATTACTATTTTGTAACACGGTTTTTGGTATTCTTTTATGCGGTACTGTTACCAGCTCTAACGGTCTTGTTTTTATTTTACGGAAAGCAGCTTGCACGTTTCTTCGGGTGGGTGTAGTAAATTTTTTTCCTTTTTTTTTCAATTTTTTTGATCTGTCACTGTCAATGTGAACATAAATTATTTAACGTAGAAGATATTAGACAATTCAGTTGAAATTTTAAGGAAAATACAATTCCAAAAGCTCTCGATAGACAAAAATAGTGTAAAAACACGTTTAATTCTTTTTGTAAAACTTATTTTGTGTTTTTTTTTAATATACTATTGTAATTCTTGTAAACTGCAAATTCGCAAGACGCAATCTTGTGTTATTACTCTGAGATTTCGTATTTCCAAGCGAACAAATCTTTAGATAATGATTTTGAGTTATATCGTAAAACAGAAAATGTCTTGTTTCAGACCCTCAGCAGACGGCGCGCCCTAGCAGCGGCCAAAATGTATATAGTACCTACGAGCCGACGGCGTCCCCCATCGCCTACGGCTCGCCCCAAGCCACCGCCAGCAGCAGCAGCGCCGGGGTGTTGGGCCGCCTGACCAAGGGCAGCACCACGAGTCCGACGCCGGCCGCCGCCGCTTGGACGCTGCGCCAGGCGCAGCCGGCGGCCGACGGGTACCAGTACAACCAGCCCAGCCCGCGCTCGCCAGGCCCCACCTACACGCAGCTGAGTGGCGGCTCGCGGGCCAGCGCCGCCCCCGGCCCCTCCTACCAGTGGAACGCCTGGCAGGGCAGCTCGGGCCAGACCTCGGAGTCGGGGGGCCCCGGCTCGAGCGGCTCGGGGCCGCCCCCACAACCGCAGCCCCACGAGCTCAGCGACATGCTGCAGATGCTCGACCAAGGGGGCGCCGCTTCGTTTGAGGATTTGAACATGTTCAACACTACTTTCGAGTAGTTATATTTTATCGTGCAACTTCAGCAATTGTTTTTGAACTGATTATAAGACCCATTGTAATTTTTTCTTTTGTTATTGGATGTATTGTCAATGTAGTGCTAAAGTGTATTTATTTTGTAAATTAAACAATACGATTTTAGTACACTTATTTATCACGTTATTTCGGGGTGGGATGCACCGTGTCTAGTCAACTGTGACTACTGCAAGCAACAGTGATACGCTTCAAAGTAGGTAATTGTTGAGTAAATATTTGACTTTAGATTCCGAGAAACAAGCAATTTGTTCTCAGCTTTTTCAACTTTTTTTGTAAATTGGCAATTGTTACAAGCGTGCCATCAACAAAATAAACTATTTTGCCTTACTGTTGTAGAGTTTTTATAAACACAATCGCTTTTTATTGCGTAATGACGAAAATTATGTATACATTTTTTTCTCTTTGTGCAATTTATTTCATGTGTAAAGAGAATAATACTATGAGAACTCGTATAAAAATGCGAAAGTCATTTAAATAACTAATTTTGTGATTAAGTTGTCATAAAAATGTAAAAAAAATGAGTTACAAGTTGTAGTCTTATGGGCTGAGGTTTAGGCAGCATATTGTGCGACACGTGATTTTAAATGTTGCCTAGCTATTGAACTATAGTCTGAATTTTTAAAATATCAATAATTATCTTTACGTTCAGCGAAGGAACTGCTGGTAATCAGCTGGCTTGTTTAGGCTCAAACGGCTTATAACCCCAACAACAAGTTTTTATTTATCACAGGAGTATCAAAATATTCTTTAATTGAATTAGCACAATGTGTAAATTACCCATCAATAAAAATACTAAAGAAACAACAAAACAAACAATAAATTAGTAATTCACAGAATAAAAAACCCGAGAAAAAACCTAAATAGTCATACATAAAAATATTCCAGCAAAAAGATTTATGTAAAATCATTAGGAGGAATAGGAATAACTAAATATTTTATGGTTTATGAGGATTGACGCCGAACATCTGAAGAAGCTACAAAACCCTTTCCTTTCTTTTTGATGTTTTAGAATAATACACTTTCGTATCTTTGAATTTAATTCGATAATTTCCCAACCCAGTACAAAAACCGTATTATGTTTTAAAACAATTAATTGTTTTTTTTGCAATTCATGTATTGATAAGGAAAATAGCTAATGATGAAGTCACGCAAATTTCAAGATTAAAAAATTAATGTTGATTTATAGAAAGCGAATTAATTTTAATTAAATTGAATTAAGTTGTTATTTACTTTGATTTGTATTTACTATTAATCCGCCCTGAGTCGGTTTTAATTTCTAGCAAATAATAGCAGAAAATGTCTTTCAAAAAACCAGTGTTTCCGCCTTTCCAAGTACTATTTTACGAAAATTTAATCAGACAATATGGGGGTCTAATTTCAAAGTTAAATGTCCAGTCTATTTTTTATGATGAAAGCCGCAAAACGCAAAACAAAATTCAATGTCCCGGGCATTTAAATACGGAATAAAAGTTAATCTGTTTGGTACTTAACTCGACCAGATGTGTTTTTATAACTTTCTTCGTTTTTTTAACTTTAGAACTCTACAATCTTAAAAAAAACTAAAAATATTTTTTTAGATTTATCTCTAGATAAAATTTTGAAAAAAAAAACAGTTTTCCGAAAATTTTTCTAAAAGACGAGAGATTTTTCTTGTTTCCTGAAAATATAATAAACCTGGAGATTCCGGAGGTTGTAATCTATCATCAGCTGATAGACCTACCTACGTATTAGAACATTTAAAATTTCATATTGGTAGGTATAAATCTTTTTCCATTTTTTCAAAATTTCATGTATAACAAATGAAACAAATCACATTTTTATTTTTATTAAAATTGATTCCCAATTCAAAATCCAAATTTAAGTTCCTAATCCTCGAAAAGATACATTAGATGGTAAAAATCTCCTCTGAGTAAAAGCGTTTCTACAATTTTAGGCAGGTCAAATGGTATGGTGCTTGAAAAAAGTGATTATACGATAAATTAAAACGTAAAAAAACAAATGAAATACCGTAAATCTGGATTTGTACTTAGTAAAAAAACAATAGCATCCATTTAAACTACCAAATAAACCGTTAAAAAAACATTTCCAATAAAAAATTAAAACAAAAAAACATAAATTAAGAGAAATAGTGAAAATTTGTTGACTTGTGTAAATTAACAAATTAATTATGTACCTATTTATGAGTTGACAAAAGTAACTACAATTTTAAATCTTTGTAAAGATTTTCATTAGGTACTAGCGAATCCACCTAAAACACCTAAATTTTCTTTGGCAAAATAACAAGACTAGACGCCTGTCCCGTCCGTGCCTGGCGGTATATTAATGTCTTTGTGACATTTATCAGAAAAGTACAGGAACAAATCAATTAAAGCAATTAAAATCTTTACGTGCGGATGTTAGAATTAAGACGATATAAGTGAATGTTATTACGCGAATAAACAAATAAATAACAAAAGCTAGGATGGCGGCAATAACAATAATGAACATAAGACGCGCTTTCCAAGCCTCAATCGTAATTTTCTCTTATATAACTAAAGTTCCTTAAATGAAAAATAAATATTGTTGAATGAAACTCGAGGATTGCTTCCGCGTCTGCGGTCGTCGGAATGTTCCATAGCTTTTCAAAATTCAGTCAAATTGACACTACATGCGCAGTCTTGACACTAGCGAAAAATTCAGGTTTATCAAGCGTCTATGCAAATTAGACTCCACCTTTATTTAATTCTAGAGTCTGAATGAGCCGAATTGCATAATTTGGGAGTTGTAGCCTAGATTAGTGGCTTTTCTTTTTGTATTTCGGTCAATGTTATGCGGAAAGTACTAACGGTAGGGAAATGCAAATACAATTTGCGAAGAGAAGACAGGTTCGGCCTGACCTAGGTCAGACTTGCCATCATATCACAGAGTATAATTACAGTAATCGTAATGAAATCGGCGACTCTTAGTGAGAAGCATGATGGCAACGCGAGTTCCAAACTAGTATGGTCGCAACTTGCCTTCTGAACCGTCACTGTTCGATTACACACTCACCAATTGCTTTCATCCGCTTCGAGTTTCAAATTGTATTTCTAGGTGTGCTCTAAACTATTGTTATTTGAATCTAATTTAATCAAATTGTGAAGTTTAAAGTGACACGTTACAGAAATCCGGCAAGTTTAGTGTTATTAAGGTAAGTTTCCAGTTTTTTTTCAAACTGAGACTTTACCCGCCAAAACAACCCTCAATTGTCATTTGTTTCCGAACAGATTTTTACATATTGTGTTCCAATTTCACTGCTTTATTTTCGCACAGTTAGAAAGTAAATATCAGAGCCAAGAAATTTGTTTTAAATTAGTTAATCACTCGTTTGAAGGATTGGTACCAAAGCAAATTTTCTTATCGAAGTCATTACATACCAAATAATATTGGTTTAGTCACGTTAATAAACAATTAAACAAATAATGAACGAATAACATACTTTTCTAGGAGCCCCTCCATAATTTGTAGCTTTCCGTCTATGTTGAAGAAATTGCAAATTCCTTGAAACTTTTAACATTGACATGAATTTTGCCGGTATAGATATTTTTGCAATATCAATATAGTTGATACATCTCTAAAAGAGAAAGGCAAACGCATCAAATTATACAATAGCAAATTCACCTTCAGCTAATTTAATAATGTTTGTTGACGCTCTCCTCATCAATTTTATAACGGTGATATTCTCTCCTCTCAAGAAATATTTCCAACTGAACTTTGTTATATTTGTGTGATAAAAATTAAACAAAATTCTGTCACTTGACTCTCATTCATCTACAATTTCAGTTCAACGTAACTCGAAACCATTCGTACTTTCTTAATTGCAGACGCAATGAACAACTACTTCAAGCTATTTTTCCGCCGGATATCGAAAGATTTCCAGCAGAAGCAGCTCCTTCCACTCAAGTTGCTATTTTTCATGCATTCCTCAAGTAAGTCAAAACGATTCACGGATCCGCCAAATGTGACCTTAACGTTTGTTTATTTATTTTTTTCGATTCATTGTTTTTAATTATAGCCGTGCTGGTCTTGTACCCATATTTGACCATCCACATGCGCGAGTTGGGGATAAACGTTGAAGAAGCGGCGACGATGTCCGCTGTGGCACCTGTTATAGCTGTTTTGATGCCGCCTTTGGCAGGACTGATTGCCGACAAGATTGGCAACTTTAGGGTAAGGACAAGTCGCGCGGAATTTCCATCTCAAACAATACTCTTCAAGGATCAATTATCATAACAAAGTAACCACTTTCATAATTACTCGTTTCGCAACTGCCATATCATCAATACTTCGCACACCTGTGCAAAATGGGGAAAATTCGGGAGCCTTGCGACCGCTTTTAAATGTTGAGGACGCCCTGACGTATCGCATCTAAATCATTTTGCGCAATATCGATAGCACACTGTATAATCAAACAACAAACAATTATCCCATGCAGTTATTGCCAATAGGATAAGTCAAGGTGGCACGATCACGCCCCATTTTTATCATTATTTGCTCAGAAATAAAGCTCATAACGACCAAATCCACCTATTTTAAACAAGTACTTTAAACAGTTTTTTGATTTTTCGGAAAAAATCGGGGAAAAAATACGGAAAATTGGCTTATTTTTAGGGTTATTTCCATATTTTCAATGACTACGTGAGTCGTAAATCGTCTTGATAACACAATACTGCTTGCAAATGCATCTATCTTTGACGATCTTCGATTTAGAAAGTTTGAACAAAATAAATACTTCTGACCATAATTTCATATTTAGTATTGTGAGTGTAGTTTCAATGATTTAACCTCGGATTAAACGTTGATTATTATTTTTGAAAGAAAGCATTGCTTCCTTCCCATCTGTACGTGACGCCCTTGCATACATTTTCTTTTCCTCTTAATTAAAGTTAATATGACCATTATTCTGTGGACTATTTGTATAGAACGTTAAATTTTTTAACATTTTTTTGTGGGAGCTGGATTTCCTCCCGGTCTTAAATTCCAGACAGATCACGCAAAGTATCCTTTCAGGTGATGCTGGCGCTGTTCTCAGCCATCGGCGGAGCCTCGGCTCTCCTGCTGTTACTAGTGCCAGTCGGTAGAATCACTATAACTTATCCTGACCGAGTAGTATTTGGAATGTCTTGCAGTACAGGCAGCCCTCTGTCTCTGTCACTCTACCAACATCACCAGTGCACACCGTTAGGAAACGAAAATCGCACGGATCTTCAGCTTGAATCTTGTGGTTTTGCTTGTCATGCTGTTCTAGCAGAAAACCAGACCGAGGCGATTCTTAAAACAAACACCTACAGTTTGCAGTTGTACAACCTCGAGAAGAATTCAACTCATACCTATACCTACACGTTAACAGAAGACGACATACATATCCCGGAACTAATCTCCGAATCCCTCAATCACAAAACGCTAAAAAACAACGATCGGTATCTAACATCAATTCGGCGACTTGCCAAAAACTCGTACTATTTCCCGACGGCGAGCCTTTTCAATTTTTCCTGCGACCTCGCCTCGAATTCATCGATAGACTGTGTTTTTGGCACCCGAAGCTCGATTGACCTTTTCGGCCAGAAACTCAGTCCCAAATTCGGAGGAATCCTTCACCCGGTTGAAACCACCGAAGAAGACACACTTGAAGAACGGCAAATCTACGATTTGGCACTTGATAAGAGTCGCAACACGTCTTGTTTGACAGGTTTTGCCCAACCTGGACTCCATATCACTGTTAATATCCCAATAAAAAAAGCAAACTCGAGCGAGATTTCCAAACACCTGGAGTTGGGGAGTTGCTCAACGCGGTGTTTGGTGACAGGGGACCGGAAGAAAATTTGTTCCAACCAGAATAGAGTTATCGAGCTTGACATGCAATTGACGTTTTGGTCGTATTTAGTAATCCGGGTGTTTATTGGCATTGTGAGTGGGACCTCTTTCGCGATGTTTGAAGGGGCGGTGATTGCGATTTTGCGGGAGCATAAGGCCGATTACGGGTTGCAAAGGATTTACGCAACGATTGGTGGCATGATTAGTTCACCTTTGTCGGGATTTTTCATCGATTTTGCCAGTCGCGGGAAAGGGTATACGGATTTTACGTAAGTCTTCAAAAATTTCGAAAATCCAAAATATATATTGATTTTTAGCCCAATTTTTTTCTTTTACGCAGCTCTTAAAATCGTGAGTGGATTTTTGATGCTTTTCATTAATTTGGAGTTTAAGAAGCCGGCGCAAAGTGTAATTTCTGACGTGCTGGCGGTACTTAGAAAAATGGAATTGATTGTGCTTTTCGTGGCTTGCTTAATATTAGGTTTGTGGTGGTCGCAAGGTCCGTTTTGTGCTAAATTTATGTTTCCAGGCTCGGCGTGGGGTTACATTGAGAGTTTCTTGTTTTGGTTGTTGCAAGATTTAGGTGGTTCTAAATCTTTGATGGGTCTAACTATAACAGTTGGTGGTCTTGTTGGGATTCCACTCTTAGTTTTGTCTGGGCCTATAATTAAGAAGATTGGACATGCCAACGTTATTTTTATAGGTTTCGCTTTTTACGCCGTTAGATTAATTGGCTACTCTCTTATTTACAATCCTTGGTTGTGCCTGATTTTTGAAGCAATGGAATCGGTTACTTTCGGTTTAAGTTTCACGGCTGCTGTAACTTACGCTGCAAAGTTATCAACTGTGACTACTGACACCACCATACAAGGATTATTAGGAGGCTTGTATTTTGCAGTTGGTTAGTCACAAGTGTCCTTCGTCATGTTACAATTTTAAAATGTTTGTTTTAGGTAAAGGCATTGGTAGTCTGATTGGTGGGCATATGATTAAAATGTATGGAATTCGGTCAACGTTTCAAAGATTTGCAATTTTTACCGCAGCTACCGGTTTAGCCTATTTTGCATTTTATCACTTGTATATGAAGAAGAGACCATCTGCTGGTACAGATATTACAAAAAAAGATGTTGAAAAACCACCGCAGGGCTTCGTCGATGTTGATTTAAATGCCAAGGCTCCTGCCCATCATGACGTTCCTGCTGTATACGAAGACGCTTTGGCTAATCCTGCTTTCGAAGACACCGAATTCACGGAAGAAACGAATCAAGAGAAAAACAAAGACGTCACTCCCAACACGAGCTAATCGTTATTTTCCAGTATTTGAACATATTTCATGGCTAGTCTAGACATTTGTTCTATACTTGACAAGGTTAAAGTAGTGAAAATCCCAATTATATCTAGTGATTTCAACGGATTTTCCACCGTTTGTTATTATCATTGTATGTAATTTAATTAACACAGTGTTGATGCAAGTCAGAGGTTCAATTTGGGACGCCGACTTTAGGGTTAGAAACAGTGACCGCGAAAGTGTTTTCTTGTCACAAATTAACATTTATGCGAAATTGAAACGTTGCATAAGAAACGTTTGTTTTGACGTCTCTTTACAGCAGGATGCGGCCATATAATTGTATAACAAGTATAAATTATTAAGTTTAAATATTTCCATATAAGGAAACTTAACGGGTTTTGGCCGGTTGACTAACTGACCTTATAAATAACGAACATTGCTTTTAACATTAAAATTTTTAGTTTCCGACTTTTTTTAAAACCGGTCTCTCATTATCTTGTATTTGCTTCCGGACTCAATTGAACCGGCTGACCTGTACTTAGTTCCTAATTAATATTTTGGTCATTTAAACCATATTAATTATTTACATCGTAGATAATTTGTATATTTAGTTATTCTAATCACACACTTTGTACGTAAAGCAGGGTCTGTCAGTTGACAATGCTAGCCGAACAGCTTTTATATCTGTGATATAGCGAAGTAATTGTAAAAAAAATGTTGTCAATATAATAAAAAAGTTTTTTATTTCTAAAGACACTTCTATAAATATCCTCATAAATACAAAAATATCAAAAAGTAAGTACGTAAGGCACGCTATGTACATAAATACAGTTCATATCACACACAAGAATTAATTAACAGTCTCTTTCGTCGCTTCCATCACTACATTCGATGTACCCATTGCATAGCCTACTTTTGGGCAGGCATTCGCCCAGGGGGCATCGGTGTCCCAAGCAGACACTTTTCTTTTTTGTACTATTGTGGTCGTCTCTGCTCATATGAGCGTCAATCCAGGTGACATAATTGGCCACCTTGGTGTAGACTCCCGGTCTGTTGGCCCGTGCACACCCGTAGCCGTTGCTCGTAATCCCTTGCAAGAGCCACTTTCCGTCGGGTTCGGGGCACATGAGGGGCCCCCCGGAGTCGCCGAGACACGCATCGCGGCCCCCTCGCTCGTAGCCGGCGCAAAACATGTCATCTGTTATTTTATACAGAGGAAGAAAAACCGTTCGTTTACGACACTCAGCGGTTGATATTACAGGAACAAGAACCTCTTGTAATGTGTCAGCTGGAATTTAAACGATTATTGCAAATTGAGACAAGTCGGGATAACTCACGGAATATTCTGCCGACTTCGAACAGTTGACCCCAACCCACAACTGTACACAACCTGCCATCGGGCACCATTTGACCCGGCGGGGGCAAACAGATCGGGCGCACGTAATCGCTGAAAATAACCGGAAATTCCATTTTTAGTAAAGATATGTCGTTTATGAAACCGGAATCCACGTATCCGGGATGGACGATTATTCGGATAATGGGGCGGAGCTGCTCGTAGGGGGACGGAAGGGCGGTGCCCCTCCGCAGGGCCCCCAGGCGGGCCACCCAGTGCTCGTCCTGCGAACTAAAGCAGAATTATGCGACAAGTGAGAGACCTAAATCGTACTGGTAGAAGCAATGTCCTGCGGAAACCAGCCAAGTGTCGGAGAGTAACGTAGCGCCACACTGGAATTCGCCTTCTTTGTAAAGGGCTGCTTGCCACGGCCATGACCCTAGACCCGCATTGCCTCCTCCGACAATCCTATAAGCTCGCCTGTTTCAATTAAGGCAAAATTGAACTTGAGGCGAGGGGTAAACCGCACAGGAAATCGAAAGGAAATCTCGGGGAAAAATTTGGGTGGCGGTTTACCCCTCGACTGGGGCATTTACCTGGCGATGTGCTTCACGGCCTGGGGCCTAGCCCCGCATTCGAGCGCCTGGCACCTCACTTGCACAACCTTGCGCGTCTCACACCCAGTTTCCGAAAAAGACAAACTGTATTTACTGCCATTCTCAAAAGAATAGTCCATTTCGAAATATCTCAACGGTGTCCGCACGTCCGTCTCAGTGACACTTTTGACGGAATCCAGAAACCTAGCAATTGCCAATTACGAGGGCCATTTGATTAGAAAACTTACTGATAAGTCATTGATTTGCAAACGGCTTTGCCCAAATCTAGGATCGGGAAAGCAAGGTCGCGCAAATTTTCAACGCAGAGTTTCCCCCACGATCCAAATTTCCGCACCATGAGGAACCCCTCCGAAGTGTAGGGGAATTCGTCGGCCGCGTCGATATTTTCGGCTATTGTGACACACTGTCGCTCGTCGTCTCCTTGAGGACAGTCGCGAAGGCCGTCACAAATTTTCGTTTTGTCGATGCACATCTTCGAGTTGCTGCAGACGTATTGTTGGGGTTTGCACCACTCTGTTGGGATTTTGGTCAGAATTTTGAAGGCGGGGTTGTGTTTATTACCGCATTGGTTTTCGTCCGAGTAGTCCCAACAATCGACGACTCCGTCGCAGATTTTCCTGAGGAGGTACTGAGATCTAAGATAATCGGCGCAGTTGCAGTCTTGTTCATCTTTGCCGTCGTTGCAATCAATTAGTTGGTTGCATTTGGTTGTTTCGGGCAGGCATTGGCCGTCGCCACATTTTATCGTTAAGTTACCACACTCTGGAACTGACACGTAAAAAAAGCTAAAGTTAAACTGTTTAGGTTTTACCTGTTTTATTGGAGATGGCCGTAAACGCAAGGTTATTGTAGCCATTAAGTTTAGTATCTTTGGGTAATTCATCGATTTTGTTGAAAGTTTTAGTTAGAATTTTGAAGCCGGAATGATTAACGGTGTAGCTCGACGATATTGCTTTGTTTGAAATAACCGGTTCCTTATCGATTACGGTTAAATTATCGTGGATTTTGCTTATTTCGGATAGTTGTTTTAGTTTCTCGGGAGTCAGGATGTTAAAGTTTGCTTCTTTTCGGTTGCTCGAAACTGAAGAATTTGTTGCGTAAACTGTTATTTCGCTGCTGGGCTCATGCTTACGTAAAACTTCCGTTTGATTGGATTGTGGATCCATTTTCGGATTCCTCAAAAGTTCCTCGGACGTATCCGATGCTTCAGTCGCGAAATTAAGTACTCCGATTATTTTAAAGTCCTCGAGTTGATTTTTATTCAACTTGACTTTATTCACTTCGGAACTAACCGACGTTACTACTTCAGTCTCAATAAATTTCAACGGATATTTCTCCAGGGCGGAAAAATCATTCAAACGGGTCGAGCCCGGAAAACTCCGGTTTTCAACCGATACATCACCCGTTGAGTTCTCCTCATTTCTAAACGGACGTTTTCGCAACGGCCGGCCGATCCCGGAATTTGACTTGACGGGGATCAGCGTTACTAGAGGCAATTTTGTCGTTTGCATCATCAAAGTTTCCTCATCCGCTTCGACAACTTCCACTTGTCCTTCTCCCACACTATCCTCATCAGTAACTCCCAAAAACGTCTCATTTTTACTAACATTCATTTCCGGTATTTTTAACGTCGATACTAAGTCATGGAAAATGCTTGAAAGGTTTTTCAACGTGTTTTGTTGCTTTATTTTATCACCGGACGATCCAGGGACGTACTTGACTGTCTCAATTTCAACAAAACCAGAATTCTCAGTTGTTTTTTTCGAGGTTTCAAAAACAGAAGGTTCAGTCACTTGCGGAATTTTGTTAACGGGAATTGGGTGACCTTTGAGGCTTGTTGAACCGAGAGGTTCCATATCGATGTTATGATACGATAAACTAGGGTTTGTGAAACTCGTATAGGTTGGTTGTTTTGGCGGAATTTGAGGAAGCTTTGTTGTAGGAACTGTAGTTGGGGTTAAGTCGGGTATTATCGGAATCCAGGGTTGCTCATTGAAGACTTGAGGGTTGGAAAAAATAGGGTTTTTAGTCGTTGTGCTAGTCGAGGGTGTACCAGTACTAGTTTTGCTCACTTTTTCTATGGCAGCGATTTTGTATAAGGCACTTGTGACTGAGGTTTCTTTAACGGTGGTCGTTTTAGTCGCTTGTGTGGTTATTTTGGGTTTTGGAGTAGACACGTTTTCAGTCTTTTTTTCAGTAATGTCAGCGTCGGTTTTACTTATTTTAAACGAGCCTTGAACCACTGGTAAATCTTCTTCTTTGATTTCAATCTCGTCGGATTTTTTCTTAACAGGTAGGGTTGTTGTAAGTGTCGTGTTTTTGCGAGGTGTTTTAAGGACGACGCTTGTTTTATTTTTAGTTTCTTTTGGTTTTGTAGCACTTCTTTGGTACGTATCTACGTCTCTAATTTGTTTAATCTCTACACTTTTCGGGTCAAAACGTATCATTCTAAAGACAGGTTTTCGAGATATTGCGTCAGTTATTAATATATCTCGGATAGTTTTTTCAATGTTTGATACATTTTTTGAAATTTTCTTTTTGTTAAATGCTAGTTTGAAGAATACTGTTACGGTATCGTTTCCAAATTTCTCTACTATACACGACGTTAAGGCCGGTCCTAGGACACTTCTCTGGTAGAGTGTTTCTAGTTGCAGTCTATATCTACGAGCTTTTTCCTGCAGGGCGCCAGTAAAGCGGTCGCCCCTTAAAATTTTTGCACTACAACTAAAAGAAATAATATCTGGAAGAAGAGAATTACTTGCAGGTTTTTATAATGCGTGCATACACAACTCACTGTTGCTACTAGGAGGTTCGGTATGTAACGCCCCCATGTAGAGAGCCATTCCTGCAATAGACAATACTGCAACGAAGACAAGAAAAGAGGCTATAGCTAAAGCGACCGAACATAATCGGCCTCTTGATTTACGTTCAGTGCAAGACCTTGGTGACATTCTCTCCTGCCAAAGGGTGTGAACCGAAGGGGTTGACCGGCGACTACAAACCGGCATTGCGTAATCATTCTGAAATCGAATTGAGATTATTGATGAAGAGTGTCACGATCGGGTTAAGAAATGATGACACGACGGTCATTAAAAAACTTGAAATGATTGCTATAATTTGACAAGGGCAACAAATTTATTGTTTCATGTCAGGTAACAGTAAACTCGATGTCGTTTTGTTTTTACAAATTGTTTCATATTTCACTGTATTATAACGGAAATAAAAAGTTCATTTACCCAAGGAAGTGTCAAAGCTAGACTCATATAGGACACATTTATTTGAAGGAGTCGAGGTTCGTAACTTAATGTATCGTTAAGTTCTTTTTGTCCGTACTTGAAATAATTATGTCGGGTTGAAATGCGTAGAGAATTCAATCGTAAGGCTCTTTGTTGCTGCTTAAGCGGTGTTTTAATGCAACAAAGAATTTCAAACTGATCATCTGATCATGGATTTTGTTTACGGTTAGGTGATTTTATCAAAATTATCTCTTTTTACCTATTTAACTACAGCTACAGTTACATGTAATGACGGGTAATATCAGAGGCTGATTTGCAAAAATGTTATTAATAATTATGTGACCGATTTTAAAAGTACAGTACGAGCTCGATTATCCTCAGCTCGATCATCCGCAAATCCGTGTTATCCGCAGTTTCTAACTTTTAATTAAAACAACATAATTCGATTCGTCGTGTAATCCGGAATCTCTGACTGAGATCCGGAACAGGTCTAGTCTCAATTAATCAACAGTTTTTCACGAATTTATGTTGATTTAAAAGCGGCGTGACGAAATTGATTTAATTGTGACCAGTTTTCGGTTAAAGTGGTCGTAAAACGCATCAAATTAAGATGATGCAGATTATAGAACTTTATCCGTAAACATTTAAACCCGTTATATAATATGGAGGCAACGCCCTAGCCGGCCTCAAACGATATTAATCTTATTTTATGCTTGAGAGGATTCACAAATTTTTCCAGACAAATCTAATAAAGTTAGAGATGGTACCTTTTGAGGCATTAGAATCGAGTCCCGTTACGAAGTCTGCTACAAATAAATTCGAATAATTAATTAGCCTGTAAGATTTCCGTTTTCTCACGTTGTTATAAAATAAAACGTGAATTCTCACAAATTACAGCGAGTACCGTTTTGGGTACAGTCATGACTGCGTGATTTTTCCCGTCGTGTTGACAAATCTCGATGAGGTTTTTGTAGCTAATGAAAACCAAATACTTTCGGCATATTATATGTCCCGGGTATTTTAATAAGTCCCTCGAAGGCATCTCGGGAACGTAGGGCAGAACAATTAGCGATTTCCAGCAATAACACGGGTGGTCTTGGTTTTTGGCGCCCAACAATGTGATAAATTGTAATTGATGCGGCTTTTAGGCCAACCAAAAGCGCTCTTTTCTCTGCGTCCGCTATTTAAAAGACAACTGAAGATCCATCGAGATGAGCAATCGACCTTGCAAGGTTCTTACCCCCATCATCTACACGCGATTTTCTACATTAGTCCATTCTGGCGACCGCCAACCGACGACCGGTTTAATTGCTGCACTCGCACTTATTCTTCGATTCTTTAAGACTACGTCACACTAATCTTATTGCCTTCATTATCATTACGCATACCGCGAGATTTTGCAAAAATGCACAAAGACGCGGACACGCCGACACCCTCCACAGGCCGTCTCAGCCAGACCTGCACGCTCATTACCTACATTTTTAATCAATGGAAATAACTACAAATAAATACATGCGGCAAATTGAACCCAAGAGAAACACTTTCAAGCTGATTTCTGCATTTTTAATTAAGTTTCAAGTCAAAAATCCGTAATTTTACACCGTACTTTTTCAGTAATTTTTTCCGCTAGTAGCAAAGGCATTGGTCTAGAAATTAACATTAACGGGCGTTTACCTGAAATTCGCTGCAGCGATATGTGATTGCATGGTCAATCAAAAGCATTTCAGGGCCTATAATGTATTCGCTCAGTTGTTGAATGAAAGAACATTTAAAAAATGGTTAGGCATTTTCTTCTGCACCAGCCAGCTATAATTATTTCGGTTTGTCAAGCATTGGAAGACCTTCGCGTTTGTTGATTTACATCGGCCATCCGCTTAAATTCCGGAAACGTCCAATTTATCATAATTGGCCGTCCATAAACAAATCCGTCATAAATTCGGTATTAATTAGAGGTAATTTTTCGCCCGTAAGAGGTTCATCGGCCTGAATTTTTAATTTGGACCAAAAATGAAGAATCTCAGAGAATGTGGATTTAGCAGAGCCAAGGCCGGCATTGTGCACTCTCTTCATATAGTTCTACGGTCACTGCCAGGATTCTCTGACCCTGGATTCTATCGCATCATTTATCTGCGATCATTCGGTGGTGGTCTTTAAATAGAAACAATGATAAGAACACGCAAGAATTTATCACGCCTTAGTTTATTACAGCGCTCTAACGGCACACATGAAACGTTGAATTAATCAAAACCTACAACGCTGGTGAAGCTTTTAGAGTTTTGTCGGGTTTTATGACGTATTCAGGTGGAACGAAATAAAATGATAAGCGCTTAACCGTGCATTGCCACACATTTTAATATTCTATACGTTGGAACTTAAACAATGATATTGTTTTCAAGCCAAGTCTTCTCTCGTGTGTGACATAACTACAAGTCAAATGTTGACTTAAGCTGCTTTTATTGGACATAATAACCGCATAAAACTGACCAAACAAAGACATATTCCAAATACTAGTTCAAAATTTCAGTTTAACGCGACCACCTGAGGAAACAAATTGTTGCCATCGGACATTAATTATCTCCGAGATTTATTTTTCGTGTCGCGATTAGATTATGTGCTTCTGTGCGAGCAGGAGCAATAAAATTTTGCAATAAAGATGTTTTATTTGTCTCGTTTAGTCTGAAAGTGATAATATGTTTCTAACAGTTTTATTTAAACAAAAGCACGCGAATGTGTACTCATTTTATTTTTCTTCAAATAAAACGAAATTGAGTGGCTCAAATGGCTGTGAAAAATGGAAGTTGCGCCGTGAAAAAATATTCCCCGCTTAACGTAGTGATAAATGCGCTGTAATTGGAATTAAATGAGGCGTTTTAGTGGGAAATTGGATATTTGCAATTCGAGTAGCAGTTATCAGTTTTTGCAATTCTAATTCGGATTTAGTTAAAGAAAAATCCGAGTAATTTAGTTACCATGGTTGTCAGTTTTGTGAAATCTCATCGCTACTTTGTAATTTAAATTTTTACACAAAATGATCGCTGGTTATTATTCAGCGGTATCCTCCTTATATTGATGTTTAACCAAACGAAAATAATTGAGAAAAAAACACTTAATTTAGCTTCATCGTAGCGTAAAAATATTGAAGAGTTGGAAGGTAAAAAAACGCTGATTAAAATTTTGTAGCTTCATCTTCTTTATGCAGTGACAGCGAGCCCAAGGCTGGTATTTTTGGCCATGATCTGAGAGGAACTGCCAACAATAAAAATTTAAATGATCTTCCGGTGCTTCAGACAAAAGACTCAGCCAATATCTCTGTTGCCTGATACCCACTCTATGGGAAAATCGGCAAAAACCCGTCACCTTCCTAAACTAGACGACAAACTTTAATCAGTGTTTAGGTAGGTCAAGATTTATTTAACGCGGCTACACCTGTGTCAACCCGTGTGAACCTTGACAATATTTGCCCACCAGACCCAATCTTGAAAGCATTAACGGAGTTAGCAGATTTATGGAAAAATCGCCGCTGCAATTAACTTGCACCTCAACCACATGTTGCCAATTCATAATGCACTTACTGTACATTGAATTACCGACATTAATGAGATTGAACTTTATTGATTTGCGTCAAACAGGAAACAAAATTGTAGCAAGACCTTGAAGGGACAAACAAAAATCATGTGCATTAGACATGATAACAATACATTTTGTTTTGGAGAAGGGTAGAGTTTTGGGGTACTTACCCCGATTTGGCGCAAATTTCTATGACAGGGTGCATTATGAAAATTGCCGGTTCGAAACTTCTGGGGTGTTCCCGAAGCACCAAAAGTCTCCATCACTTATCACAAAATTACATGCATAGTCACTGTCAAACCTCGTCTAGTTCTTTACCGCAGCCATGTGAACGCGCCGAAGCCCCCAGAAACTCTGAGCTTCTCTGACTTCCATCTCCGATCTTCTTACACCTGCAGCGCTTAGGCGTCTTAAGCGAACCTGATAGGCGATTCTAGCAAAATTTCGATGCATTTTTTAGATAACGTGGGATCTTTTTGAGAAGAGTTCCCCGTTGCGTGAGCCTTTTGATTTATTTATCATAGACGAGAGTGCGCTGGGATTTACTCTTTTTATTTGCTATGTTTGCTTACAATAGTACTCTATTAATTTGCTAAACAACGCGTGGGAACGCCGTGTTAACAAGCTAAAAGGCGCCGATTTTTCGAAAATTTCGACGAAGGGTTCCAGGGTTTTTGCCTGGCATGAGCCGAGGATAGAGAGTAGAGACGACAATGTAGAGGAAGTGCCTTAGAGCGGGTTCAATGGCACCAAACCGCACGCCAAGTACCCACTGCACAGGTTATCGCGGATACTTATGCGTCTCCACCACATACCCACGCTGCCATTACAAATTATAACATTCTCCAATCAATTCACTTTCGGTAATACCGAAAAGTTTCATTGGACTTATAAGGAATCTCGGATTTGGTTTTACTGTTAGGCAACGTGCAGTCATTTCGTCCGATCTTTGTGATCTACTCGGGTTATTCTATTATGATTATTCTTTTCAGGTAAGTAACTGTTACAACGTGCGCCTAATTGAAACTACGAGGATGTATATAATAATATAAGTATGCCTATTAGGCGCTCTGAGGCCAGTTGCAGATCGCAGTGACCACATCTATTACTAGGGAACATTCCAGACGTAATTAAAAATTAGCTATTATTGTATGGTAATTAATCGTCAATTATAATAGGATTTAATTGGAGTCAGTATCAGATCACAAGTGCGAAAAATTTTTATTTGAATGATGAGATTCCTGCAACGCTTTACTTGTTCTGTCGTATTTTGCAGTCCACGCAAAACACAAAAACTGTTTCCCGGTACCGTTACCAAATACTTGACTGGTTATAAATAAAATACAAATTTTAAAAACTCAACTATTTATTTATACGTACGAAAAGCCCAAACACGGAACGTGCCTGCCTTTTCGTTGTCTACATTTATGAATATTTCTTCGAAGATAAAGCGTCGAATATCCTTTGAAATGTTTGAGCTGATAAACCTGACCATAAACTGCTCGAGGATGATTCCTGATTTGACCTTCCAAAGAAACCATCATAATAATCATAATCTGTAGTAATGACATTGAATTTTGCATAGTAAACAGCCGCGAATGCCGAATAGACTAGCAGGAGAGCAGTTACAAGCTGAAAAAAGCAAAAAATTATAAATGACATTATAATTGCTTGAAACATATGAATAATTAGCTATTAAAATGATGAGAATTTGATTAATTCTTTTGTGTGCTATAAAATCGCTAGTCTAACACAAAGACGTATCAAACGTCTAATTAAAAAAATGTATTAATAAGCAGGTGCCATCCGCTGGCTTCCTGGGGAAGCCCAGACGTGAGCGGTTTTTGAATGAAAATGCATACCTGGAAGGCGGCCCAAAACTTGAACGAGCCCTCGTTTATAATAAAATCGTAGTACCCGCCCCAGGGGTCGTCTTTGACAGCTTTTTGCTCTTGCATATCGTGATCGTGATCATGCGGGTCGTGGTCGTCATATTCCATCATGCCTCTCCCTTCTCGAGCTTGGGCTTCGTCGTAGTCCTCCAAGCCTTGCTCATATCTAATCGAAATCGCGTTCATTCTCATGGAAAGCATTTTAATTGCGATAAATACCTTGATTTTGTCGACATTTCGGTCGGCTGTGCCGTCGTAGCTAGAGGGTAGTTGGTCGATTTGGCGAGCGATAAGTCCACGAAAAACACAATCACGAAGAATTTTACACTGGAACTAGACAACATTGTCACTGATTCACCTCCGGCCAAGTTCAGATTTTCAGAGGGAACGATTTGGGGAAAAAACAATGAAAAAATGTCTTTGTCGTCGTAAATCTCGAATGAGACTATCATTATTTCAAGGAGACGTCTCAAAAGTGTGGTAATTATAATAATTTAGCACATATATGGCTAACGGAATTAGGTAATAATTGCAATCACAAATAATGCTGGAATTCTGTTAGTTATATATACATAGATTAATAAACTGGAGTAAAACCATACGCGATAATTAAAATACGGTATTTATAAATGAAACAAAGTTTTCAAAACACATTTCCTAATTTATAGGCGAATTTAAACAAAAGGGAAACTTCGCCCACATATAGAGCACGCCTGATTTATTCGGCAAATATTTATTTAGCCCCTCTCTGTCCCCCGGCCCTGGAGGTCCAGACGTCGGCTACAAGACTTCATTTAAATTCTCTCTCTCTCTTTTTACTATCCTCTCTATAAGTCTGTACTAAATTAAAACTTGTAAATAAAATTCCATATTTTATTGTCAAAATCTTTATTATAACTATTTTTTACAAATTCATTTACATGGCGACAAAAGCAATTTTCCTTCTAGTTTTCTCGATGCCTTCAGTAACATTTTCATGGAGTTCGTCAATATTCAGCGACCGACCATGGTGGTCCATATCTTTTGACGTATCTCGATGAAAATGCTCATGTTTGAACTGTATTTTATGTCTGGCGATCGATTTAAGAATTAGGACTGTTACATAAATAATAAAATACACACTAAAGTACAAAGGGATGTACCACAATTTTCTGCCTAAATAATAATAACTGTAGTGCCCCTTATTGACACGTTCGTCTTCGGGGGCTTCCGTCGTGGTGATTTCTTTGTAAACGTGGTGGTGGTCAAAATCATAGTCAATGTCATGGCCATGGCCTCCATTTGGCCCGTTGTAGAGATAGTGGGGGAATTGGCCTCCAAAATCGGGGGATGGGGGTGGCGATAAATCGTGTTCGGCCATGTCATGGCCGTTCATTGCGGGTGGTGCTGGTGGCATCATTTCCGGGGGTCCCCCCATGTCTTTACCATCTTCCCAGCCGGGAGGAGGATGGTCCAGAATTGTCTCTTGATGGCCGTTATCACCATTATTAGACGGAGGATAGTAGACTTGCTCTTTATGCCCATTACTGTCATTTGGGGGGTAGTGGTCGTCATTGGGGGCTAATGGAGGTCCAAGTGATGGATATGCGGGTGGTCCGTGGAGTTCTGGAGGCGTGTCTTGGGGTGGGTTGTATGAATAACCATTGGAGTCGTCAGGAGTAGTGTCGGTATTGTCAGGTGGTGGAGGACCGTTTGGGGGGTAAGCAACATCAGGTTTGTCGTCAGGGGGTGCGACAGGACCCGTGTGAGGAGGGTTGTACGAGTTGTACTGTGAGGAGTAAAGATCGGTCGGGGGAGGCGACTGTGGTTTGTTAAATACGGGAAAACTGTCGAAAGTTGGGGTTGGGGGTGAATCCTTCGGTTTTTGCTCGTTTTTGGGTTTTGACGGCACTTGGGTGTAGTCGAAGTAAGGGCGGGGGTTGAAGCGTTCTTGGACTTCGCCAACTGCTGGGACAGCTTCGGGTTTGACTTTGGCGACTTTTTGGACGGGGTATTGATAGACTACGGAGGGTTTCGCCGATTTTAGGTTTTGACCACCAATTATGTTAACGTCCGATCTAAAAAAATTTGATTTATTTCTGGGGGATTTTTGATTTTGGGTGATTTACCTGTGAGTCCATAAAGTTTGGCCGTTGTGACTCCTACCCTCGGACTGCGGTTTTTGCGTCGTGGATGGAACGGCACCCCAATGCGCCACTTTGGCATAGGTTGATATAATAGCGGTGTTATTGTCGGGGATACTTTTGCAATGTACTATTAACGCACATGCGAAAAGGATGACATAGTTTAAAATCATTTTTCTGCACTTAATTTGGCGAAGCGTCGTATGCGATTGACGATTCAAACATTCAAGAAGAACTAAATGAAAGAGTCTATATTTCATCCCTGTTTTGCAAACATTGCCAATGTGATAATTAGTTAAGTTATTGTTGTTACAGTTATCCGATTTTTTACCAAATCCACGTGTCCCATATATTTTTTTAACCGTTGTTCGTCTCAAAGTCAATAATTACGCAATTTTGTCACCCATATTCACTAATATGTTATAATTAAACTAATAAATAGCCCGAATAACCCAACAATTGATAAATTACTTGCTAATCACATTCATGCTAAATCTATCACACCACGCAGACATTCCACAACAAGACCTATTTTTCGATTTCAAATTCGCAAATTTGAACTTCACGTGGTATGATAGTAAACATCAATTCGATCATAAAAAATTATGACATTTGCTTATACGACATTGTGTAGTTACAAAGATTTATGTGTTTCTTGGGCAGTCATAAATCGAAAATCAAAAACTTGAAGTGTAGGTTGTTATTCCTCGCCAATAAAATATATAACAATCTATTAAAAAAACGTCTGTCTATAAATAAGTATTAACTACATGATGGATAACTAATTGTAGCTTCTCCTCATCGCAGATCTTCATCTTGTGATAGAACCTTCGTCTCGAGGTCATAATATGTTTAAAATACACGAGTGTCGTGGTCGTGTCGTTTGTTTTGTTTTAGATTTACGTTGTGCAATTTTTATTTCTTTTTCATTGTTACAAAAATACAGTCTTTGTTTTGTAAATGCGATTCATTGTCTTTACTCAAGCAGACAGGCACAAAATTGCTCCAATTAATTAGAAAAAATGAAAAAACCTAATGTACTAGTCAAAAAAAGAATTTCTGTGTCTTTAAATTTAGAATTAATAAATTTAAACTAAAATCATTTTGTAAATATTCTTCAATTAAATAAAGTTTTAAAAATCAAATAATATGTTTTTTAATGAAAATTTATGGGGAGGGAAATTTCAAAAGGTAGTTGGACGAACAGTTAAAAATTGATAATAGGTAGTTCCTTGTCTGGATTTTGTTAGTTTTAAATTATAGGTATATTTATTCCGCGATAGTAACCCAGACTAGGGCTTTTACTGTGTTTAGAAATAAATTTCAAATATTTTAAGATATATAAACTTGGGAATGTGTGACTGTGTAAATGTCCAAAACCTTAATGTATTTTTGCAATCGTTTCGAAAATCTAGTTTCGCTAAAATTCTTACGTATAGCTCGCCATCATAATTTGAAAAGCCTTTAAGATGTCCTCTGGAAGACTCTTTATGGGCTATTTTCTTAGATTATAACTAGTATAATAAATAGTTTGTATATTTAATAAATAGTGTGTCAGGTCAGCGTAAAATCGATATGAACTGAGGAATTTCGTGTGTTCTGTTGTAGAATGGGATAACTTTTAATAAGAGCGCTACATAAAAGGTATACGAAATTAGCAGCATCGAAGTTTGTAGTCCCTAACTGTTCTTAAGTAACTCTAATTAGGTGTCATCATTTGCAATTCTAATGTTTTTTCATTTTGGAAAAGGTGGATATTCTAGGCTAGAACAACAAGAAACGGTAATTTGGCAATTAGATCAGTGTTCCCTAATTTTAAGAATCAACAAAACCTCCTGAAACTTTTCCCTTAGGTCTTGGGTCTTAGGTGAGTCCATAATATAAACTCCATAACATAGAGGTGTATGCGGTATTATAGCGCTGTTGGATCGGCCCTACTCGTGACGTTATGCAACTGTTAAGCCGGTTTGTGATGCGGTTTGCCTAGCTCAAAACGCTTGCGTTACATAACTTTACGTTTTGTAAGCGTAGCATTACTGTCATGCTACATAAACTCGAGTTTCTTTCTACGGCGACGCAAGTCGAATTGATTTTGGTTAGGATTAGGGGGTGTATGTGCTCGAATATCAACAGATCAGCTGTACTCAGTGTAAAATCGCCAATAAAATGATCGAATAAGCAAATCTCCACCATGGCTATGTATAAGGGCTTTTCCGTTCTCGAAAAGTCTAAACCTCCTAATCCCCACAGTGTCCTATTGCAACGAAGGGGCAAAGATGAGACTTTACTTTTCGAATCCCAAGCTGTGGCTGTCCTTTGTAAGTGATTCTGGAACTCATTCACGCCCTCTAAATCCCGTTATTTCAGCCACACCGGAAATGGAAGTTGTCAAAAAGGAGTACACCAAAATATTAGATGCTTATGGCTGTTTAGGTGTCCTGCAGCTATACTCTGGAGACTCGACGGTCTTGTACCTTGTCATGGTCACTGGGTGTTTCTCAGTGGGGAAAATCGGGGATTCGGAGATTTTTAGAATAACACAAACCCAGTTTGTTCCTTTGCACTACCAACAAAACGAGGATAGGATAGCCGAAGTGGGTTGTGTCACATACTGTATTTTTTCTACCATCATGCGTTGCGATTTCAGGTGCGCAAATTGCTCAATTCTGGAACTTTTTACTTCTCGTGGTACTCGGGAACGCCCGGCGGTAGTCAACTGGACTTGACTTTGTGTGGCCAAAGGCGGCATAAAACTAGCACAACCGATCATAGATTTTTCTGGTAGTGCTTTAAACCACTCCTTTTTTCTCTTAAGTTTTGTATTGTAGGAACCGGATGTTACACGTCCACTTAGTTAGATTTGGTGTTGATTGTAATTCGTGGTTGGTGAGGGCGATGTGTGGTTCGGTTGAGGTCAGGACGGTCTATGTCGGGCACAGGAAGGCTCTAGCTGCTGTGGTTTCGCGCCTAAGCTGTGAAAGAGCCGGGACGAGGTTTCAGATGGCCAAATAAAGAAACATCTTCTAAACCAACTGTTGTAGATTCAATGTGAGGGGGAGTAATGATGAAGGCCACGTTGCGAATTTCGTCGAGACGGAGCAAGTCATTTATTTAGAAAATGAAGTGTCTTCATATTTGCAGACTAGGGGTTCGGTACCCCTTTTCTGGGAACAACCGGGAGTGCAAGTACGTTTAAAATCCGCATTTTCTTCGTCTATGTCTTATTATTTGTAGGTGGGTTCGCATAAAGTTCGGATTTCACGCGGGTATGAAGCCTCAAACGCTGCGTTTGACCGCCACATGAAAACTATCAAAGAGAGATACGGGAAGCAGGTCATTGTCAATCTTTTAGGTACCAGTTTGATTGGTAGCAAAGAAGGCGAAGCGACCTTAAGTCAGGAATTCCAAGTAATTTATTCTTTGGTGGATTGGTGGGCGAGTTTTGGCTCATTTTGCGATTTTAGAAACACCACAAAGAATCATGTCATACCGACATTCCGCATATCGTGTTTGACTACCACCAAGAATGCCGCGGTGGGAACCAAGCAAATTTACAAAAACTTAAAGCCAAAGTCGACGAACAATTACAAGAATTTTCGTTTTACCACGCTATTGGGAGTACAATATACAGGTAGGTGCTAGCGTATCCGTAGTTTGTGAACGTCAAACTAATAATTTGTAGCTTACAAACGGGCACAATCCGAACAAATTGTTTAGACTGTTTAGATAGGACTAATTGTGTTCAAACGTTTTTCGGGTTAGAGGTAACTAACTGACTAACTTTTAAGCTTGAAGTAACACGCGTCGTAGATTTTAGGGAGACAATTGCAAGCGATGCAGTTAGTTGATAAGAAGCAAACTGTTTCGCGGTTTGAGGAGGTTTTCAAACAAATGTGGATCAACAACGGGAACGAAATTAGTAAGATTTATGCCGGGACTGGCGCCATACAAGGCGGATCAAAGGTGATGTGACCCTTTCAATTGTTTCTTAATAGTTATTTGGGTGTAGCTAATGGATGGGGCCCGATCCGCAGCTAGAACAATCCAAAACAACCTCCTTGACAACTCGAAACAAGAAGCAATCGATATTTTGCTCGTGGGCTCTACTTTATCCACGGAACTTGCCGATCGGGCACGAATCCTTCTTCCGTATAACACCCTCCACGGTAAACCCCCCAGTCACAAAACCAACAACTAACGAGCCGTTCCAGCGCCACCTCACGTCCTGCGTGAAATGTGCAAACGATACACCGAGTATACCGACTCTCTTCCCATACGTATATCCGTCGGGACATACAATGTCAACGGTGGCAAACACTTCCGCAGTGTTGTATTCAAAGATATCAAACTTTCTGACTGGTTATTGGACCCTCATATAAAAAATCCCGGAGCTCTAGTTGATACGGGATACACCGACGAAAATAAATCCATTCCTGTCGATATCTACGCGATTGGTTTTGAGGAAATTGTTGATTTGAATGCCGCCAATATCGTTAATACCAGTAGCGAAAACGCGAAGTCTTGGGCAACGGAATTGCAGAAGGTGCTGTCACGTGATCGCCCTTATGTTTTGGTCACGTATCAGCAGTTAGTCGGGGTGTGTTTGTACGTTTTTGTAAGGCCTGAACATGTGCCTTACATCCGCGATGTTGCGGTTGACTCAGTTAAAACCGGGCTAGGAGGGCATACAGGCAATAAGGGGGCGGCTGCAATCAGATTGGTGTTTCACGCGACGTCTTTGTGCTTCGTTTGTGCACATTTTGCAGCCGGACAGTCGCAAGTTAGCGAGAGAAATGCTGATTATAATGAAATTACTCGGAAAATTACGTTCCCGATGGTAAGTACGGACCGCAGATTACAGTTAGAATGGTGGTCTACATTTAAACGAGTGTTCAAATGACAAAAGTTTGAATTGAATTTTTCAGAAAAACAGTATTTATAGTGATCAGTTATTATTTTTATTTAAATATTTTACGGTTGCTCATATGTTTTTAGCAGCACCACACAAAGTTTTTTTTAGACAGCACGAACGAAAACGTATTTTTTAAAAGATTTTATTTACCTTGTTTCTTAATGTGCGAGTCAAATCTGAGAGGGTTCCTATTATCAAATCAAACTGAAATTTTGCATATATACGTAATCCCCGCGAACAATAATATTTAATTTAAATAATAATCTATGAACAATTGTTATAAGCAGTTCTCCTAATTGAAACATGAGGATGAAATCAACGCCATTTGATAGATTTTTAAGGGCAGCACAATTGTTTTCACTCTCTTATTTGAGGTCGTTTTTGTTGGTTTTGTTAAAACGCCCTCCCAACTTTTTTTATTTATTTATTATTTTGATTAGTGGTTTAGACCTCCCACAGCCTTCTACGGATCCAACGTCATGATTAATTTTTTTCCAAACCTTAACCTTTGGGGCTACATAGCCTTGAGAGCTGAGGTTTGGAAGATGAACTTTTTTTGCAGAATTTTACTTTGATTATCTAAACAAAACAAAGATAAATAAAGCGAAATTTGGCAAAGAAAAAGTTTTATGAATTTATAAAAAATTAACAATCGATGTTGGTCGAGGGAGAAAAAACCGGTAATAATAAAAAAAAATGGAGAGCGTTTTAATAGAACCAACAGAAGTATTAACGTCTGAATTTTCAAGCTTAAATTCCGCATACGCACATAATTTTAAAAATTAAAAAAGAATGTTCTAAAATGTAAAAATAATGTTTCTCTGTCAGAGAAGAGCATTTTTGCCTCCAACTTTAGATTTTACACGTTATATATAAAAGCTTTGAGAGCGGTCATATTAACACTAGTATACAGTATGGCACTACTATTTGGTCAGTTGATCGCTGCCAAAGCTTTTATAAATTTTAAAATATTAGCTGCAAGCAAAAATGTTCTTCTCTGATAGAAAAGCTTTATTTGTTTTTACTTTTTTTTATATAAATAAGAGCTTAAATTTTTTTTAAAAAAAGATAAGTAAAGAAAAAAAAATTAAAATCGAGAGGTGTAATAATAATAATTGACCTTCTCGATTTTTTTTTCTGAATAGTGTTAGAAAGAATTTTGAAATTCCCGCCGTTGGTTGTGTTTCGCACGGTCGGAGGAGTAAAGGAAGAAGAGGGAACTGCTTCGCAGAAGTTTCGCTAATGACCGCGGGCAGTTCGAAGTTGAGAACTGTTGAAATAACATGTCGCTTTTTGAATAAATGATTTTATTTGAATTTTTGTTTAAAGAAATTCCGGTCATCTAACAATAGGTACACAGCAGTCGGTAGTTCTCAATTTTTCCTACGACAGGAATGATATGACGTTATTATTTTTATTAGTTAAAATTCTTTTAAAATCCTTAAAAATAAGGTTTCCTTGTTTTCTTCCTCTAGTCTTCATTTTCCAATTGTGCTACTTTTCTTAAAAATTTAGTTTCAATTTTTTTATTTGAACACTTGTTAGACAAGTGCAGGCGATCATTGTTAGTATAACAGCCTTAAACACCTCCTGACTAAATTATCGTAGAGCCGGTCTTTGAATTCGCACGAGTATTTATTTTGGTGCGGCGATTTTAACTACAGAGTTGATATGGATAAAGATGAAATCAAAGAATCAGTAAAGTTGGGTGACTACGACCGGATCCTTGAGTGTGACCAGCTGATGGTATTTTATAATTGTGACAGTTGGGGCGTTTTATTGTATATTTTTTTCAGAAACAACAACAAGAAGGAAACGTGTTTAAGGATTTTACTGAAGGAAAAATAACATTTCCACCTACGTACAAGTATGATTTATTTAGTGACGATTATGACACTAGTGAGAAGTGTCGAGCCCCGGCATGGACCGATCGTGTTCTTTGGCGGAGACGCAAACAATCTCTAGCTATAACAAGTCAATTAGAAGAAGATTCAAATCCTGGTAAATTAGTCTTCTATGGTCGTGCCGAATTGAAACAAAGTGACCATAGACCGGTTATTGCAATTATCGATATAACCGCTCGAAAAATCGACGAAACGAAACGACAAAATATGTTTTATGAAGTAATAGCCGACATGGGGCCTCCTGATGGTACTATAATAGTCCATTATGAGGACTCGTCCCAAAACGACGAAGTTTTTGACGACCAACTCGTCGCAACACTTCTAGAAGACTTCACTCAATTTGGTGAAGCGATTTTGGTGCGATTCATCGCCGATACCATGTGGATCACATTCCGGGACGGCCAATCCGTGCTCAAAATAATGAACAAGACGCAAGGACGGGTGAGTTACCCAAGTTTAAATAAACTCCATGCATTTGAATTATTCACGATTAAAAAAAATATTTTTTCTGCTTTTTCTTGCGAATCTTGAGTTCCCAAAGTAACAATCAAACAAATTTCTCTCCGAAAGTTATAGTAATAATAATCCGTCTTTATTTGAATTGTAAATACAACTCGGGAGGCGAAGTCTAGCAATTGCTACTCGAACTTAATCCCTTTAACAAGTAAGAAGTAAATAAGCAGAATAATAAATAAATGAATGAATAAATAAACGAAATGAAATTTACAAAAATTACACTGTACTAAAACTAAAAAAACCTGAAATAAAATAAAAATATAAAACAAAAAGCAAAAGGATATATGGAAAAAAAACACAAGATTAGAAAAATATGTTTTTAGTATTTAACACAGTATTTAAATGTATTTATTGCGTATTTCATTGTAATTATCCAAATTTAACTGTATTTATTAACATTTTTTGTATCTAATCATATTTTTTGGGTATTTGCCTGTAGGTTCTAATTAAAATAATAAAATCATTAAAAAAATATATTTTTACGATTTAACGACATTTAAAAATATTTATACATACATTTATATCAATTTGTACCTACACCAATTTAAAATAGTGACTATCTTCTAACAGTTACCTAATAAAAAAAACTGCTAACTTAGAGCTGCCACCAACAAATTAAATTTATATGGCCATTAATGATTCCAATGAGTTCGACATTACTTAATGGCAATTAATTTTGCAGATTCCAGAACATAACCTAACCTTATCACTGAAAACCCCAAACTGGGTGGAGCAAGCGAAGGAGGAGGTTGGTTTGTGCTCCAGCAACACCGTCCCCTTGTACACCTCCCCCACCCAGTCTGACTATAACTGTAAGTGGAAAAGGCGGCCTTAAGCTTGACTTAAGCTTTGGTAGGTTTAGGCATTCCAGAGGTGAAGGCGTCTCGGTCGGGGGCCCCTCCCAGCCGCCCCCCGCCACCGTCGGTCAAGTCCCCGGCGACGCCCAAGCGGCCGCCCCCCAGAGTGGGGGTGATCAGCCTCCCGACGGCAAATTCCTCAGCACCCCCTAGTATGCCGCCCCCTGAATTGCCGGAAGACACCGGGATTTACGAAGAGATCAACGACGATATTGTGAGCGCGCCCGAGCCCCAAGGGCCGCCGCCGCCGCCCCCACGACCGGAACCGGCGCCTCCTACGCCGCAAAGAGAACCGCCCCCTGTACCTGCCCGGTCTGCACCGCCCCCGCCCCTTCCTGCGCGGCCACGTCAATAAGTTTTCCTAGTCAGATCAAAGTTTGCGTTTCCGTGGCCGCAAGGTTAAATTCTGATTTCTTTTCTTGCCTTAGACTGTGACTGTAGCTTGGCTGTTATTAGATGTTATTAGTTTCCTTGCTTCGGATTTGTTTAGTTCCTATTTTCTATGAAATGACTGCTAGGGAACATTCCATATTATTTATTATTGTTGATAATCAAAACGCGGCAAGCACAAGTTGTAACAGCAAATTCAAGAATTAGTGCTTTATGTGTTTTGAAAAACTAGTTTATGTTGCGTGTTAAGAATTTCATATAATTCTATTGAAATTTTACTGTTGCTTATTGTTTTCTACTCCATAGTAAGCAAATAAAAAATATTTAGAATACACAGATGCTGCATTTGCATCAAATATATTGTAAAACATGTTGATATTTAGAAAATTTTCATGTAAATGTTTATATTATTTGTTTAAATTTATATTTAGTATTGTTCTTTTCTTAGAATTAAATAAACCGATTATCAAAAGTATGAAAATGTTTTTTTCACCTCTAACCTTTTTCTATATTTATAAGATTGCATTGAGATAAACTTTAGTAGTTCCAATGCAATTAAAGCAATCACACGTAAGTAATAAATTCTTACGTAAACACCTACTAGTTGTGGTTGTCTAGTATCTTTTTAATACAGGGCCGGATTACCCAAAGGGCAGTGTGAATGGGGGCGAATTGAACAATAGAAGAAACAAAAAATAATAATTTTTTCTTCTTTTTGTAATAAATTAAAAATAAAATTTCGAGAAAAAAACAATATTAAATAGAATTATTTTTTGATTATTTATTTAACAAGCGACTGAAATTACATTAGATCAGTTTTTTAATCAGTAAAATGACCAAACGTCTGGCGTATTTTTTTATGAACCCAGTTATATTTTTTTTCTTGTGTCGCTCGCATTGTGTACGTGTCATGCGCAGAAACTTATCCCAAATGTGACTTTTTTCAATTTTAAAAATGCTCTATTTGATTTGCATGCCTACAAATAAATAATCTATAACTTTAAGGTACATTTAAAAAAGCTTTAAAAAAATCATGAAATATCATTTTGTACTTTTGTACCCGGCATTATATAGTTTAACTATGCGACCTTCATAGTTTGATGTAGGTATGTATTTTGCCATTTTACGAGTATAATTACTAATTAATTAGAGACCAAATTTTAGGACTTTAAAATATGCCAAGAAAAAATCCTAAAAAAGGACAGTCAAAAAATAAAATAGGTCAAAATAATCTTTAAAAAATGCTTAATAATAAACAAAAAAAATATTCAAATTATTTTTTTCGCATTATTAAAGCTTCAACATCAAAAATTAAGAAAAAAGTATGTATATATTTTTTACAACCCTTCCGAGGTAGTTCGAAAAAACTGTTAAGGGTGCCTTGACCATACAGCAATTATTATATATTTATTTATTTTGCGAATTTCAAATTTTGTTTAAACAGGCAAGTCATTGGTCTTTATCCTCTTTTCTCGTACCCCTGGCGTTAGGGGTATGGAGTTGAAATTTTGAGGATTAGTTTTTTAGATGACCTGAAAAGTCATGGTGGAATTTGGTCAAAAGTCATTCCATCTGATATCAAAATATCACCGATATCAAAATGATTCTTGCACCAAAAATTTCGTCTCGATTATGTAGAGGTCTATTTTTCAATATAAAAAACTTTTTCGCATCTCAAAAATTTCATTTCACCAACACGACAAGTTTTTCTCTTTCTCATAATGAAAAACATTTTAAATCCAAAAAGGACCTTCGGATTCGAATTCAGTAGAAAATTTTACATGACAATCAAATGTTTTTGATAATTTTTTATAATTGTAGGTTTCATCCCTTTACATCACTTAATCACCCTCTGTTAATTTGAACAATATCAAAAAAGTCAAGAGAACATTTTTATTTAAAATTTATTTTTCTAACTTACCGATTTTGAATAATCTTTAAAAAACAGTTTATTTTCGTTTTTTCAACCCTTTCTCGGGGGTTATCTAATGTATGTCGTACCTACATATGCAATTTTAAATTGTTGTTCTTTATAAAAGGATGTTTATTTTTTGCCATTAGAAGTTATTTTTTTACATTTCACAATTTTGTTTATTTATTTGGGTGCCGTAGTTTTGTAAGAAAAACATTTGTTTGAGACTGGCACAGTTTCTTTCTCTTTCCGGTACCATTGCACCATTTGAAGATAATTTACTTCTAGTTTTGAAGATGTGTCACAAATCATAATATGACAATAAATAATAGTAAACAATTAAAGAAAATAAAAATGGATCAATTTAAATAAAAAACTTCATGACAACGAAAACATTTATTAGAAATTATCAGTCACACGAAAAGTGGTGGTAAAGAGGAAAGGCAACAGAAAATATTATATTATATTATTACTAAGTCATATTCAGAAGCTGAAACGCAAAGATAAACATTTAGCCAATATATATTTTTGAAGTAGGTATAAATACCTAAATTAAGAATTATGCTACAAATTATGCAAAATTAGAGAGAAGTGTAGCAAGTGGGGGGCCGGTGTAAGATTATCCTCCGAGTTTCTCCATAATCCGGCCCTGCTTAACTATGACTAAGTGCTTGCAAATAAAACAAACTATTGAAAAAATACTTTATTAAACTTTGAAAACAAGAACAAGTGAACAATTAATAAGTTATGGAACGATATGAAACATCACAAAATAAGAAAAGGAATCATGCTACAATGATTTTAACAATAAGTAACAATAAGTAACTTGAGCAAGTACCAAACAGAAGACTAGATATTTCAAATCACATAATCAGCGCCCTCTGTTGCGCGGGTGCGGCAGCACCCGGCGGTGAATCCCTTGCTCTTAGAATTTTCTGCGACGGAAGCGGTCAAAGGTCCCGTGGGCATACTTGCGGAACGGGGGTGGTGCCCCAAGCCTGGCCATGGCAAGACAGATATTCCGGCCCTTTAGCTCCGTTCTATCCAATTTAGCGATAGCATGAAGCGCGTCCGACTCGCGATGGAATCTCACGAACGCAAACCCCTTATTGAGGTGCGTGTAGCGTAAGCGCGGGACGTAGATGTCCGCAATGGGGCCCATGCCGGAGAAGAGCTTCTTCAGGTCATCCTCGTCGATCTTGTAATTCAAATTGGTGACTTTGACGGTATAGGCCGGCGGTTTGTCGTCGGCAGAAGCGCCCGGAGAGCGGCGTCTTTCGCGGTCGCGGATTTGCTGAGCAAGACGGCGCCTCAGAGCCTTGTCATGCAGATAAACCTGCAAAGTGCGCCCGTCCAATTCTTCGCCGTTGAGGATCCTGGCGGCTTCCAGAGCATCCCTCACGCGTAGGAATTTCACGTGTCCGATGCCGCGACTGGTGTTAGTGTCGATATTGCGCGAAATAACGCATTCGTGGACATCGCCGCAGCTCGAAAAGAAACTTTTCAGGGTGGCTTCGGTGGTCCCAAAATCCAAGTTAGCCACTCGTACGATGTAGTACTGCTCCCCGTAGCTGGTGCTGGGGGCAGGGGGGTAGTTTGGCATCACATTACGCTTATCCATTTTTTGCAAATTGGCGGTTTTACTTTGAATTTTTTCACTAACACTATGCTTGAATTGAAACTCTAGAGCGCCATTTTGGTACGCAGGCGTCAGCTACTAAGTGGTTTCGGAAAAAAGTCAAAGTCGCAACTGTGTTCTTGACGCGGTTTATATGAATTCCTACCCTCAAATTAGCAATTATGCGCTTACTGGTTAACTAATTAATTCTATAATTGCGAAGTTGTATTTTATTAAGTACTCTATTATCACTTATTCTTACAAAATAAGAAAATTTGTTCAGAATTATAGAGTGCCATTTGACTACGCAGGCGCCAACCACCATTACGCGACGCAACTGTGTTCATAATAAAATTTGTAATGGAGCGATTACTGTTAAATTAACAACCCCTTACCGGCTATTAAATTAATTTCTTTTTTAATTTTGGGCCCATTTTTTACTTGCCCTCACAAAATTAGAAAATTTCGTTAATATTTAGAGCGCCATTTTACTGCGCAGTTGTGACGTAGGAGGACTGTGTTGGTCAAATGCGTTCAGTTAACAATTGTTTGACTGTTACTGGTTAATGGAGTAATAATTTTTTAATTACAAATTTATATTTTATCAGGTCATTTTTTTGTCGTATCTAACAATAAAACAAAATTTCATCCAAAGTATAGCCCGCCATTTGACTACGCATGCGTCAACCAAAGATACAAAATGGAGTCCGTGTTCAGGGAAATTTTTTTATTAGTGTGACGTGAACTAAAATTATTGTCCATTTAGAAAATCAGAGCATTCTAACTTTTTATAATAAGTGAATAATATTTTTGTCGCATTTGATAATAACTGAAAGTTTGTAGAATCTTCGAAAGTCTAAAGTGGTTCAAGATTGTCGGTTGTAAAATTTCAAAGCCAGCATGATTTTTGAAAATGATTAAAAAACGGCTGTAACTCTGTTTTTTCAAATGGAATGTTACCCTTTTTTCAATGGCAAACGAAAAAACAGATTTTTATGAGGTCTTCTATCAAGATGTCTCATCTAGGTAGTAGGTATATTTTTTACAGTTTTTGAAATTGAATTATGTACGAAGAACAGGTTTTCTTCTTAATTTTCATCGTTTATCAAGTAGGCTTTACAAAATGGCCAGTAATTGTCAATTTTTAACATTATCGAATACTTAAGCCGTAAAACAATGATATAAGTATTTAATTCTTCTGGCAGTTCAGCCACTTTGAAAATATTTTAGTTGAATTCAGAATAGTTGATTTCAGTTCTGTACAAAATCAATCAAACCTCTATAATCCGAATTAATTATTGCAAGGGGTTCCCCCGATTATTAATTTTTCAGATTATTTTTTTCTTTTAACTAAAATAATACTACCTACTTGTGTGGACGGTGCTGCAGTCTTAATATGTACTGGATTCGTTTTGAAAAGTGTCATTTAAAGTTAATTTCGAAATTAAGATTAAGATAATTTTTGGACATACAACTCAATCGGACTTGAAAAATCTCTGAACATTTTATTCAAAGGAATTCTTGAAAGTTTTGAGTTATTTGTCTTGAACTTGATTGGACGCTTAGTTTTTAATTGATTGGTAATGACCAGTAGTTTCAGTGCAGTTTTGGGAAACCAAACCTGTTTTTAATTTTTATTGGTCATAGTTCGGGTTTAAGGTACAAAAAAACTCGTAGCGATTGCAGCTATCTCCGCCTACCTTGCAAAAATAGTAATTACCTACAAAATGGTCTATCACACCATTTGATGCACGAATTTTTTGTGTTACAAGACGATCGGATTCGAGGAGGTTCGGATTAAAAAGGCTTGGCTGTGCTTGCAAGATAAAATCTACCTCCACTATAGCGTCTAAAAATTCGTCAAAAAAAAGGCAACATCTACTATGCTTGCGTCTTTTAAGTACTTCATTTTAAAGTTTACATGACTAATAGGCGGTGACATTTGAGGGAATGAAATTCGGTGGTATTTTTGACAGAAAATTCGATGGAAAATTTTTATATTTTTTTATGGAAGGACTCGTGTTTATATGGCTGTTCTTGCTAATTTTAACTCATCAGTGTAAGTAATACATTTTGAAGAACTAAACTTAGAGATCATATTTGTTTAAAATTATTGTTGGTCCCAAATTTATTCGCCGACTAAAACTCTTATATCTCAAACTATAAATATTCGGATAACGCAAGTTGACTTATTTTTACTTCTTTTGAGCTCTACTATCAAATTCATACAGTATACATAGTCCTACTGTTGCAAAGGATTCATGTTTTTTTTACAATACTGATTTATTTCGTCTTATTTTGTATGTAAAGTAAAAATTACTGCTAAAAAGTCACTTTTTTAATTTACCGCTTATAGAGAATCTCGGATATAACGAACTGATTTTGATACATTATTGTATTTTTTTTTTATAAAATAATTCTACTTGTGTAGACGGTGGTGGTGTCATTATCGTTTAAACAAATATGTAGGTACTGAATTCGTTATATTCTAATCTTATTTTTAATTTTGAGTATATAGGTATATCTAATAATTTTGCTATTCGGATTAAAGAGGGTTGGCTGTGCTTGCAAGATAAATTCTATTTGTAATTTTTGACTTATTTTCCACAATTTTATTCGTTCAAAACGAAAAGAAAGAACTTCACAATGGCGTGCGACTTATAATAAAGTTGTCTGTAATTTTTTATTAGTTTCTATTCCAGATCTGTATACAATTATTAATTTGTTAAATAATACGTGCTGTGCATTTTAGGGACCGAGTTTGGAGTCAAGAATAGACCCAATGCAAAAACTACGTCAATAGCTCATTTACTCGTCATTAATAGTTTAAAGATTATCATTTGTGCTAAATTTGAATCAATATTTTGGTTTGTGTCTGTTTTTAGCTATAAACGATTTTATGGAGCTGCAGTGGCGCCAAATATGAATTTGGCCAAAACCGCTACAGTGGCGTGCGGTTCATAATTGATTAGTGATTAAATTCGTCAATAACTGTACTAGCTATTAATTTATTTAAACCGGTTGAATAATTTCGAATATGATTATTTGATCGTTGAAAGTGCATTTATGGATTTAATAAATGTGCAAAGTATGTTTCGTTTGTCCGTCCTGTTGTAAAAAATCTGGGCGTATTATTGTGCGTTGGAGGGCGTGTATTGTCTGGACGCCCCTGAATAATGTTTAATAATTTTATCCAATGTTGGAACGGTTTTAATTCTTATGGCACAAGAAGTGTGGGTCTGGTGGAGAATTATCCGATTTGTGCTACGACCACAGCTGTGTAAAATTTGCTTGGTACAAATGTAGTCACGTATCCGGTAAAGGGAAAATCCCATCATCTTTCCCTGATGGGTTGTTATAGAAATTTAAACTGAAGTTTTTGCGCGGTCTTGCCCGTGACGTCATTCATGAAAAAACCGTAATAGACGAAAATAAAAGAGTATAAATACGCGACGAGGGTTCCTTTTTTCCGTCGGAATTCAAGGTTGAGGTTAATTAAGAATCAGCCCTGGAAAAACAGCCGAAGGCATATAATATACCGCGCTGAAAGCAATTCCGGCGGCAGTCTTTAAAACCCGGGATGCACCTGTGCTTGTAGACTTGCTGGTATTAGACACATCGTATACTGTGACATCCAGCACAGAGATATGAAAGCGCGTGCGGTGTTTCCCGTTTCCGGTTTGGGTTATTTTGGTATCCTCTTACCTTTTTTTACCTGCATTTTCTTGTGGGAGAACGCTCGTTAAGTTTTATTTTAAAATATCCTTTGTCGCTTTTTATTATTATGGCACTTTTAACTATTGAATTTTAATGGAGCGGATACGTCAGATATTGTTCCCTGAACTCATGTTTCTACATCGACTATAAACAGATTCGCAAATGTTGGAGTGACGTTAAATATAGTACCTCGACGTCCGTTTACAATCCTTACCCTTTATGAATAATCAATTTCTTTAGTACGTTACTCATATATCAATTTCAACACTGCACAGTTCAAAAATAATTGTGTATATCGCCACAACGCTGTTATTAGAAATCTTTCCTTTCTCAAAAATTTATAAGTGTTTGTTCCGTTTTTTATTTTTGTAGAAGAAAGCACCGTTTTACAGGCCTGAACTTATGCAATAATTTCATAAATTTAAGTGACTTTGAAGTGCTGTTAACTGTTTAACTAGTTTGTGCGAAGGAGGTATTTTATTTAGAGAAATCGACATTTGCGTGGTTGAATTACCACAATTCTAGCGATTCGTAGGTGTAAATAAATTAAAAGAGGGAACACAGACACAATTAACTGTAAAATAAAAACATTTGCACAAACTTGCACCCATGGGTGCATTGACTGTGTTTAATAGAGACCTGCAAAATATCATAAACGTGTTTTTCTCTCTCCATTTTCTTAAATTTATTATTGTTCGATGTTTGAAAATTGAAATTGAAATCAATACCAGCTGTCAAGATCGTAAAACATGTTTCAGGATCAGTCAGCTATCAAATTCAACAATAACAAACTAAAATTTGATTGGCAACCAGATGACCACTTACGAACATCGAGACTAAGTAAAAAATTTAACTACAAAGTTACCCAGTTTTGATATTTACACCGATATGTCACACGAGACCGAAGTTAGAGTGAACGAATTATTTTATTGCGTTTGTTTGCCCGCTTTTGGTCACGAACGTGCAAGATACCAAGAGTTGACTCAAATTTCCCGAATTGAGGAAAATTTTTAAAATATAATTTATTTTGGAATTCAGAGTTTTATACTTTAGTATTATTAACATAAGGCTTTATAAATTTATAACTATCCGACTATGATTTAAATAGTGTATCCAATAATACAGTACTAATTATTATTAGAAGACCGAAATCGGTCAGCTTTTCTTCTTTTTTCAGATATGCAACACATGAAACTGTAGAAAGAATAAAAAAGAAGATTAGATCATCCAAGAAAATAGGTATTTGCAAGCAAATACAGTTTTCCACAAGACTGTATTTGTGTTTGAATATAGAAAATTAAAATTGATTAAAAATTAATTAAATTAAACTATGAAAACAATTTACTTTTGCTGTTAAAAAGCCACTTGATCTATTATTTTGAATAAAACAAAGCACGCTTTACCACCTGCTTTAGAAAAAAATCCAAATACTCTGGTCTAGGCGTGATTTCAGATTTTTATGGCAAAACATTTCAAAATGTATTGATTTGTCACACCCGAACAAATCAATTGTTTTATGCGTTTGTTTAGGTGTGTGAGTCCTTTCGTTTGGTCACGAAACTGGAATACTCAGTGTTATGAAACTTAAGTAGACAAAGGAATACTAACTGCAGAATTATCACTTGAAAGACAATCCAAGTCTTGCTGCAATCGTTATGTCCTTGTTTCAAGTTCAGCGCAAAAAATCGAAAAGAGCAGTTCTAAGTTTAGTTGGTTTTGTTGCGCTTAATGGTTTTCCAACTTTGGGTCGGTTAATAGGATCATGTCGTCATTTCGGTATGTTTATTGACTTAAGCCGATGTGACTTAAGTCGTTTGGTGTAATTGTTTTGTGTTTTCACATTGGCGAAGTGTGCCGTAGTTTGTTTATCCGTCCGATCGTGGTATACAGTAGTGGTAGAAATAGACTTGTAGTTAAGAACAGAACAGAAGTCGCATCTCGCCCACGCCAGACGTCGTCTGCGTCCGTAGTACTCCTCTGAGAGTGCCAGAGTAAAGTCAGAGAGTAAATCGCAGCCTATTGTCCGCGCGTGTCAACCTTTATTTTCATTCATAAACCCGCATGTTTCGAAAATGCGGTCCTTCCGAGGGATTAAGCCCGGCCAGTTTTGAGCGGAGCTAGAGGAGTGCGGAGTGATCTTGGACCGAAATAGAAGTGATTTTGTGCACTCTTGGACGATTTGCGACCGATTCTGATGGGTGAGTTGGGCTCCAATTGACTCAATTAAGCCGAATTACCGACAATTGATAAGGCATCGGTCCAGCGACGCCATGCAAATCGGGTATTTTGGACTCAGCTAGTGCTTTACTAATCGAATCTTAAAAAAATTCTGATGGGCCATGTGCGTCCTTACGATTATCATACAACGGCCAATCGTTGCATAATTGTTACGTTATTGTGGTTTACAAATGGCACTCGTGTGGTCAATACTAAAGGACATATTCACTATAATGTATTCAAAAATTCTCCCACATGAATGATTCATTGTTGCATTTAATAGTTTTAGGTTTTAAGGGACTAACACTTGTTTATCTGTTTATCAGGAGCTGCACTTAGCTTCCATTACTGCTCCTCATCCATCGACGCTTAATCCAATCATAACATCCTAAAAATCGGCTTGTTTACGCTGAAAAAATTAATTTCGATGAACTGGATTTCGGTTTATTTTCGCATCTTTGATCCTAGTCTACTAGCTGCACTTTTGATTAAAATTGACAACCAGCCACGGAGCAAAAGCTCCAAGTATCAAATAGGAATGCTAATGGTTTAATTTTATTTAAGGCTATTGTTCTCGTCATAATCATTCGCAAGGTACACACTGTATACAACTCGAATACTAAATAGGTCCGAGTGAGTTAGTCGCACTGCATCTTAATAAGTTGAGGTTTGAATTGCTTGTTAAATTATATCCGGTGGTTGTGTCCAAGCGGTTCATGGGCCAGGATAAAATACCGCCAAAACTTTTCGGTATCGGATTACGCACAACTCCTTTAGTTTCCACTAAATCACTTTATTCCTCTACAAATTGCCCAGACATTTAAATGGCCATTACTCAAGCAGCTGTGTCAACACAATAAACACTTTACTACCCCAGCATTAATCCAAAAAACCCACTTCTTAATTCGGCCCTAATTATTGATCAAAATCAGCCCAAGACACAACTATTCCCACAGAAATTAATATCGTGGTACCCCTGACTCACTCTATTATCAAGAAACCGGACGGACGCACAAGTTCGTTGTATCATTTTTCAAATAATATTAGAACAATTAAAATTTTCACTTAGCACCTTCGGGTTAACTTAATTAGCATTTTTTAGAACCTGTTGTGAAACGACTAAAAATCATTTTCCGCCCTTTAACACATCAAATAAACAACGAGCGAAACCAAACACCAAAAGTAGGAGAAGTGATTGCAAAAAGCTTTATGTTAAACAATTTTGATTGACTGTTTTGTGCAGTAAAACTGGGATTAGCCCGTGTAGCTGCAGTGTGTCTTGAACATAAACGTGGAAAAGTAATGATCTAGGATAATTACACACGACGTTGGATTTTGTAGTGTATCTGATGTCATAAATTTTTTCTTTAATTTTATCTACCGATCGTCGATGTTTATCATCTGTCACAAGCTTTTAGCTTCTAAACAGCCATTTGTATCAGATTTCAACACTTATTCTGTTTTGTTCCCCAAATAATGGGTAGTAAATTAAAAACGGCGTTGGTTTTATTACTCTCATCCCACTCCGAATGTAAGACAAAGTCTAATAGCTTGTATACACATGACAAATAATTTTTTTAATTCGGATATCAAGCTATTTTAAGTGACAGGTATTTTCGTGACTAGCTATATTAATTGGACGAAGAGAAAAATATAACTGAAAAATTCCAACTGTTTAGAAACTTCCGGTTGTTAATGTGAATAATTTTTCCGTGTTTCATATGCGGAATTCGCCGCGAAAATAGCTACCGGAGTCAATCACCCGAATCAAAAGGTGGATTTTTTGAAAAATTTTGATTTCTGTATGCGGGGGAAGTGCCATATAATTCATGCACGCTGCGTAATAAATTTTAAATAGATAGGAGAGTGACAAACTTGTGTGAGGGGCATCGGTGATTTATGTATCTCTGATTGTTGAATTGAGGCAAAAATGTAAAAATAGCGGGGAACATAACAAAATAGCATTAAATTTTTTATGGATTTTTGGCTATTTATAGGAGCATGATGGACGTAGTTGAGCAGAAGCGTGATGAACTACAACTTCCCTTGAGGTTTGGGACGGGTGTCAGGGTACATTATTTAAAATTTCGAGCGTTGTCATGTACGTCAGAGCGCCAAATTGGGCACAATAACATTGTTCTTGGGCGAACAATCGACGGGAAAAATGTCGAGTGTGAGGGAAATCGCGGATCCGTGGTGTTGAAATTAGTGTTTTATTGGCGGATCGATCCGAATTGGAAAAAGTGTGTGGTCCGCGTCGTGGGTAAGTCGACTTCGAATTGCGTGGGATTTATTTAAATGGGATGACACTGCATGGTAGGAAGAAGAGAATAAATAGACCTGTGTAGGGCCCGTGTCTGTGCTTTCTACAGGAGCGAGATAACATCTGATATAATAAGGGGCTCTATTAATTTACAGCGGGGCCCGCACAGGAACACGTCTTAGCCGGGATGATAAAGGGCCATATGGCTTTTTTGACCATAGTGAAATATTACCGACTTAACAATAACCTAATTATTAAAATTCCACGCTTTAATAGTGATTTATTCTGACAAATGTATCTCAGACGGATTTTAAGAAACCCTCTGGCAGCAGGCCAGCCGCAAAAAATACTGGAAAGTTCCTCCCATTTATTTTATAATTTGCATTGATTTTCACAGAATATGCAATATTTTCAATTGGGTATTTAGAGTTTCTCCGAAGCGCGTTTTAAAATATGAATTGTTTGACGTCTGGTTTATGATTGATTTCCAAGGTTGAAAATGACCAGAAATCGTTGCAAGCGCGCTAAAATAGAAATAAATTAGACACGGATATCCCGTAATTGATGTAAACCCGGGTTTTAAATAGATCGGAAATTATTTAAATATCTTAACAATAACAATGAAGTCAACGTAGTAAAAATTCTAGGTCGAGCATATGTCCATTTTGCGTTGTACGAGTTGGCAACAAGGCAACATCCCTTATTTCCGGTCATCTCGTACCGAAGAGACTTCTTCTGACTTTGTAACTCCACTGAATTGTTATAAATTGCTTTATGACGCTGTGCTCAGAGAGGCACACTTTTTCTACGCTTTACCCAACTACAAAGAAAACTTTGAGAAAAACTGTTTATTTCATCCAGCATCCATGTATTTAGGTCAGTTCGGTGATTAAATCCCTAGTGTGATCAAGCCGATCTTAAAATTCATCAAGAACGTTTCCATTTATTGTTTGGCGCGACCTTCGTTGCATACGTGACGCCATTCCGATTGTCCCTTTTTAGATTAGATTGAATAATTTAAGAAATAACAGCCAACAAAGACATTTATGTGTAAGCTGTCTAAACGAATGAAACTCGGGGAGTTTCTGGAAGCTCTAAGCTTTGATCTCCGGGTCAAGATCTGACTTTGAAGCAATAATCTTATTAATAATCCCTCATAAACCCGATTGGGCTCTAAATATTAAATACGTCGAACCTAGCCGAGGTGAAGAAGTTGGTAGACTTGTAACGGAAATACGCTCCTAGCCCGTTCCGTCTACTGTTCTGCACATGTGGTAAACACGTGTGCCTGTTTTTAGTCAGCAATAACCATTCCTTGTCCCTCCAATGCTGCACTACCTGCGGTCCAGGTCTCGCCAACTCGAGAATTTGTCAAATCATCTCCAAAATATTTATACAGATGCAAGACAATTTGTCTTAATTACATAATCAGCGGATGGAATTATTAATCTCACGACACCTGAAAAAACACCCTCGACTTTGTCACAACTTTTAATTACGTTAATTCAAGCCGAATTTACCTCAAACTTCAAGATTCGAGCTAAATTTAAAAAATCAACGCTTGGCAGAAGCGACGTGGTTAAAATTAATCCTCTAAATTATTATATGGATCGCGGACTAGTGACATTTTTTCATAAACCTATTTAGTGAAAGCTTAACGACATTAATAAGATTTATTTCACTAAAGCTGAGACATGAAAAGCCTTTCCGTTACTCAAAATAAACGCAACTCTTCTTTCAGAGACATCATGATTCTGAATATTTGGTACCTCTTCGCCTTTGCGACTTGCTCCAAGGCACTGATATCAAATCGTAAGAAGCTCACCAAAGGCTTGTAACACCAGTAATTGTACTATTCCAGCACACACACCTTCAAATCAAACCGAAGACAAAGCGCCATATTTTATAAAACGTAATTTACCAGTTCTAGCGTCAGGAAGGCAGGGCCAATCTAGTATACTTAAATGTGGTGCTAAAGGTACCCCAAAACCTCAAATTTCATGGTACAAAGATCACAACCTTATCAATCAAAGCAATAAAAAGTATCACCTCATTCACCAAAACCTCAAAATAGTAAATCTCCAATCTGAAGACAACGGTTTGTACAAATGTCTTGTTTGTAATAAAGTCAGCTGCATCCATCACATTTATAACCTCGTTGTTGGTAAGTTTATCAAAATGAAGCTCCACAAGACGTAAACCTTGACTTTATAGGACCATTTTATGCAAAAGGTTTTGCAAACACATTTGGTGATAATGATCTCGAAGAAGAAACTATTTTCGATTCTTCTCGGAACCGAAAAATGAAGCCATACTTTCGTAGACCAAATAAAATGCCAAAAACCTTATCAGTACGAATTAATAGACAAGTAGTTTTAAATTGTAGAACTTTTGGAACACCTAGTCCTACTATATCCTGGTACAAAAACGGCGAAGCATTGGCAAAAAGCCGGAGGAAAATTGTTCAGAATCGATGGTCAGTCCTCGTGAAAAATTTCAATCGACAAGATTCAGGAAATTATACTTGTGTAGCTTGCAATTTGATGGATTGTATCAATCACACGTTTACTTTATCAACTAAGGGTTTGTTGGTTTATTTAACCAAAAACAAGTTTAATATTTTCTTTCAGAACTTTGTGGTTCCGATGCTATACGTTCAAAAAATTCCTCTGTAGTTTCGGGTTCTAATGTAACTCTAGCCTGCAGAGCGGGAGCGACTTGGGAAAGGACGTATCCAAATGGAACAAATCAGGTCATTAAAGTAGGTTTCAATTAGCACTTGCCAAAAATAAATTTTATTTTGCTAGAATAACACCAGGTGCTACAATATTGATAATATATCTCATGAAGAAGAAGGGTGGTACAGGTGTGGAAAAGTTAGTTGGTATTTAAGGGTTGTAGATAGTGAAGAGGAAGAGAACATTGTGTCTATATCCTGTAAGTACTTTATTGAAGAAGATATTTTCTGTAAGGTCAATTCTAGCTCGTCGGAAAAAACGAGAAACGGAGAAGAAAGCCCCTTATTGGGTGAACCCGAAAAAAATGTCCAAAATGCAGGTAAAACCAGCTGGTAACATGGTGAACCTCAAATGTAAAGCTGGGGGTAACCCAACTCCTAACATCACTTGGTACAAAGACGACAAACCTCCAAACCGCCAGTTGGGTGATATTCGGTATCAACACTGGAGCTTAACTTTGGAAGATCTCGTCACTGGCGACACCGGTGACTACACTTGTGTTGTTTGCAACGAACTTGGTTGTATTAATTTTACATACAGAGTTGACGTTATCGGTAAGTCTTGGTTTCCTGTCAGTTTTGCGAAAGTTGAGTAAAATGATTTAAATAGAACGTTTCCCGTCAAAACCATATATTAAAGATGGTTATCCGCAAAACCTCACAGTTTTGGTAAACACCAACGCGACATTTGAGTGTCCTCAAATGATCGCGGATCTAGAACCGTTTATACAATGGGTGCGCTACAACGAATCGGAAAATTACGAAAATTTCACTAATTATAACAAAAGCGTTTTAAAGGTACATGAAGCGGTTGTGGGCGGTGGTGGTCAAAATCAATACTTTCTGCTTAAATTTCTGGTTTTCGCGGTTTTTATCAATCATTTCTTTTCTAGAACGCTATCACAACAAACCTGTTCTTACACATCCGTTAGAAAACACGACTGCGGTTGTGGGCACAAGTTTAAATCTCACATGTACCTTCCTTGCTGATCTAAACCCTTTCATTCAGTGGACTAGGGAATACTCAAATAAGAGTGCGGTTGTGGTGCAGGTATATTTCTTTCTTTTAACCAAACTTCGATTTTTCAAACCTACTAACAACCTAACTCCGCACTTTTCACTGAACGATAATCCTTCTCGTTGTTTTTTCTAATTGCATCATTTTTTTCGCAACAATAGAAGAGTGGCGACACTGACAATCCTGAAGTGTACGAAATAAAAAATGTAACATATCAAGACGAGGGTTGGTACGTATGCATTGCAGCAAATAGTTTAGGTCAGACGGCGTCTAAAGGATATCTAAAAGTTGTTGACAGTAAGTTTTATATTTTGCAATAATTTGTTTTCTAAAAACACAATTTCAAGGCTTAGAAGTTGAACCTAAGAATAACTATATTGTCTACACTGCTCTGGTCATTTTCTTTACAATAATTGCCTTTGGTACCTTGGTACTGCTGTTCTTTAGAAAGTTGAAGATGTAGGTTGGGTAATTACAAAAACATTTTCCTCATGTTTCTTGTTTTAGTGAAAAGCAGAAAAAAATGATTGATATAGAAACAGTTCGTGCTGCTGTTGTTACTCAATGGACCAAGAAAGTTATTATCGAAAAAATACAAAACACCAACGAAGATGTCTCCGAACCTTTACTAATGCCGGTGGTTAAAATAGAAAAGCAAAAAAGTCAAAATAATAATTCCGGTGACGGAATGATTTCTGAATATGAGTTACCAATGGACTCCGATTGGGAAATTCCAAGATCAATGCTTTGTCTCGGGAAAAGTTTAGGCGAAGGAGCTTTTGGTAAAGTTGTCAAAGCTGAAGCTGTAGGTTTGCTCAAACCTGGGGCAACAAGTATAGTCGCGGTAAAAATGTTGAAAGGTAAATAAAACGCTACTTGCAAACAAAACCATTCATTTTTAACGGTAGAGGGTCACACTGATAACGAAATGATGGACTTGGTGTCAGAAATGGAAATGATGAAAATGATAGGGAAACACAACAATATTATTAATTTGTTGGGTTGTTGTACCCAAGATGGGCCTTTATACGTTGTGGTGGAATACGCTCCTTATGGCAACTTGAGGGATTTTCTGCGACAACACAGACCATCATCTGGTTACGAACCAGCTATCGGACTTGAAGAAAAAGAAAAAAAAACTTTAACTCAGAAAGATTTGGTCTCTTTCGCGTATCAGGTGGCACGAGGAATGGAATATTTGGCATCGCGTCGAGTAAATACCTTTCAAGTTTTAATAAAGCGCAATAATTAATTTAATTCCAGTGTATTCATCGAGATTTAGCAGCGCGAAACGTGTTAGTCAGCGATGACTACTTTTTGAAAATTGCTGATTTTGGCCTGGCCCGGGACATCCACTGTAACGATTATTACAGAAAAACGACCGATGGTCGACTTCCGGTTAAATGGATGGCACCCGAAGCCCTTTTCCACAGGGTTTACACCACCCAATCCGACGTTTGGTCGTACGGCATCCTGCTGTGGGAGATAATGACACTTGGAGGTTTGTAAAATTTGTCAAAAAATTTGTAATTGTGACCAAATAACAGGTACACCATATCCGTCTGTCCCAAGTGTCGAAAAACTCTTCCAGCTTTTGCGAAATGGCCACCGTATGGAAAAGCCGCCCTGTTGTTCGTTGGAAATTTACATGTTGATGCGAGAATGCTGGAGCTACAAGCCGAACGAAAGGCCCACTTTTTCACAACTTGTGGAGGATCTTGACAGGATTTTGACAATCACAGCGAACGAAGAGTACCTAGATTTGGGGCTTCCCCAGCTGGACACTCCTCCATCAAGTCAGGAGTCGAGCGGCGACGAGGAGGATTTTCCTTTCGATAGTCTAACTAGTCAGTGTCTCAATAACGTGCAGCTTTCATGATTGACTGATTCCCAAATTCGGACTCATTTTTTACTAAATGTGTTACTATTTTGTAATCTAATCGGAGGTAAATGTTACACATGTGTATTACATGGTTTTCACGTTTTATTAATACCACCAAAGAAAATGCAATTTTAGTTTTAAGTGGTACGTTAAGTTTAAGACTGTAAATTTATGTATTAATAAAATTTCGTAACTCATGTGTACTTTCTATTGCCAAATTATTGGATTTTGATTTAACTGGGGCTATTCCTTGAGTCGGTTGTAAACGGTTGGGATAAATTCTGTAGAAATATATCAGTTGGGAGAGCTTCCTTTCGAGTAAACGTCATCAAGGAACCTTAATTAGAGAGAAATTCCAACCAATAATTGCTACGAATTGGTAAATTAATTACCGTAAATTGCAGTAATTTGTCAACGCAGTGAAAGGTGTAAGATAATTAAATGTTTAGGTAGTTGTTGAAATGAAGCTTGTGCGTGGTTTTATTTATCTCGGCTGAAATAATAAAAATAAAATTTATGGTAACCCAAGCGTTGTAATAAAATTTCAATCTATTCTAGCGTAAAAAATTTGGTGTAAAGATATGGTATATTTAGCCCACTTGGCGCTATTCATCACTGAAAATTATAGCCGAGACATAAAGTGGATTGCGGTTCGTGAAATATTTTCGTAATTACAGCATTTTGATATTTTTCGAGTTATGCGTAATCAACAAAGTGACGGCAGCCTTAAAATTCTAATTAAACAGTTTTATTTGGAGATGAATTGTGGAATGTTTGGCTGAACTGCAATGCAAGCAATTTGCTCATATGCGTCGGATTCCATCTAATCCAACATCCATCAAACTTTTGAAAAATACATGTCAAAATTGGTTTTCTTATTAAAGTGAAGCAACAAAAAAGAGTTATGGGAGGATTTTGCGTACTTTGTTGAATCGTTGACAGTCGTATCGTAAAACTACTTTAGATTCAGGAGGCACAAATATGCGCTCTGCTTTACGATTATAAATTGGAGCTCGCATTCACCAATTTGCATCTAAGGTTGTAAAACAATAATTCATGGCTCGCTAAAAGTAACAATTCAAAGATGCTTCCATTCTAACTTTGTGAATTTTCGTTTTGCTAATCAAGGGAGAACGCGTTCAGATCCCCTCGCATTGATAGTGTCACTACATACAATTACTGACGCAACGGGCAAGCGTCATTCCACTTAATTATATAATTAAGAAAAAACCGATTTGAAATCGAAGCCGTTTTGTTGTGTTTAATAAGACGCTTTTCCACCTTCATCTCTGATTAATGAATCCGCGGAGACCGGTGAAATTACCCACAGCAACATAAAAATTTCATAATTCCGCCTGAAATAAAATGATTGTGTACTCCCGGCGCATCCGCCATTTTAATTCCGATTATTTCCAAAGTGAAAGTTATTGTTATTTATCTACGACATATTCCTAATATCGAGACAGAACACGCCCGAGCTTAGGGAACGGCTCTTTTTTCACTGAAGAAGAGACGTGTGGAAATGTCACGTAGTAATGCGAGACGTGTCCTGCGTATGTCTGAAATTCCTTCGAATCCTAAAATAAAGCAGCTTGATCATGTAATTACGACTTTATTTCTCCCATTTGATAATTTTCTTTCGGCTGTAAAAGAGTGACACTATTTTACGACACCTTTATTGTCACTGATTCACACCAAATAAAATTTTGCACTTGACTACTCTGACAGCTCTCTGTCGGATACATCCACTTATTACTTCGGCTCTTTCCGAATTTCGATGCTCCCAAATTAGATTAGTAAACAACCCACTCACGCTTGCCGCGAAATACAACAATTAAACACTTCCGACTGTTCTGCCTTGTCGACTATTAAATCATTTCAAACAGCAAGAAGCACAATATAAGTATTGTACTATCACTTCACTGGTACACAAAAACATTAAAATAATAGACAATTTTATTGTTAATAGTGAATAAACCACGCAAAACTAGTGAAAAATATAATGCGATATTTATCTTCTTAATTTTTTTTTGTGATGTAATTGAGTTCGTGATTTCCTAAAACGTGATCCCATTTATATTTTGTTGCGGCTCCCCAACGAGAGTCACTTTGCTAATTACGTGTTGACATTCGGACTATTCGAAAAAATAATTGCAAATTTAATCATAAAGTTGGTTAATGAAGGCGTCTTTTGGCGATATGTTAATGCGAAAAAGTTCCGAGTTGTATTAAATATCGAATATTAATTAATAAATTTGGCAAATATATGCGTCCTGGGAGATTTACAATTGGCTAATTCGCATTTCTATTAGTTTTGTATGTAAATGTAGACGGCGAGTTTCTTGATTTTGGGGTACAATTTACGTAGCTTGAATTAACAATCAGGGTGCTAATGAAAATTACTGCGCATTGACGATGAACTTTATCGAGTGAACAGCAAGTCTCAAAAAAGCAATATTCTATTCCATTTAACCCTCTCCTCTTATTTAGGGTAATTAAGACAGAGAAAAGGGTGACCAGTCAATTTGATCGGTTATGTTTGGAATAATTAGGGGTGGGAAATGTCACGCTGTCACAAATCACCCCTATCTATCGGCCGTAAATAATATGCCGGTGTTAGCGAGACAAGTAAATTATGATCGTCTAAGGTGACTCCCGAATTTTTTCATTCTTGGTTGGAGGAAAGTTTCGTTTCACGGCAAGCTGTAATTTCTCACGTATATCGTTTGCTTCGAAGACAAGTGCGATACTCGTGCTAAATATATGAGATACACGTACACAACCTTCGATGAATTATGGCTTTATAAAATTTAGCACTTAATAATATATTTGGCTTTCAGCGCGGGCTCAATTAAACCACTCAATGGTAAACAGGATTTTTTCCTAAATCCACCGTTTCCTTCCCTCGTGAATAAATATACCGGCGACGGTAATTAAAAAACAACTGCAATTATAATTTCGCAAATGTTTATCTAGAGCTTCGTTCGTACAAATTGTTGACAATTCTTTATTTTATTTAAGGGCAAAAAATGCGACAAATAATTGAAATGTAACTACAAACAGTAGTTTTCACGACATTTGTAACAAACTTTAATTTTCTCTCCCTTTACTATTCAACTACGAATTAACTCCTGTGGGATTGGGAATGATAATTACTTTTTCACCATCCCTTTGCATCGCTATTCTCCAATTTAACTAAGCCATAAATTTTACTTTTAACCATTATTAAATCATTTCCTATAACAAAACCCCGAAATACCTAGAAACTCACGGGCGCCTTCGCCTCCCCGAAACGAAAAACATTTTTTTGTTGAGGTTGCTCAACTAATCCAGGTTGTAGACATAGTTGGTTGCAGACCCACAATTTGAATAAGACGATCGGATTGAATACTACACAATGGCTTGCCAATGGCGTAGCTAAGGTCTCACAATAAACTATCTTCTCTTAGTTAATTTTTTTATTTTTTAGAATAGTGTAGAGTATAATTCGAACTTTGGCTATGCCAGTGGTTTTAGTCATCCGTTCGGTAGTGAATCTTTAGCCTTTGGTGGTAGGAAAGGGTGAATGATAGTGTTAATACGTCGGCTAGAGTTTTTCGTGGGCAATTTGAGTAAATTGTCGTTGAAAAATAAAACAATTTTATTTATGCCGGGCGTGGTAATAGACATTAAATTTATGAGGGTTGTAAGTTTCCGTGTACTTTATCTTATGTTTTATGGGGTAGTTGTATGTTGCATAAAATCAGTAAGTTGTTAAAGGCGGTGTTGTGGGGGCAATAATTAGACCGGACTAGGAAATCTGGTGAACAGCGACACGCCCTTTGCAGATTCCAGAGACCTACATGTGTAGTCGTGTGTAGGGGCTTCATTGTGTATGCTTGACAAGGACCTTCGTCATTATATTAGACAAATGGTCGAGGACCTGAGCGCCAATAAGCGCTGACCGTTCTTTCCGTCTAATTTCGCTTTTCTGGTCAGGTATTTGGCGGATCTCGCGGGCCAATGCGCTTGATAAACACCAACTCGAGAAGAAGTCGATGCACTCGTTTGCATGTTAAACGGAAGGCCGTCTGAGGCGGATACCTGGGGCGCTAGGCACGTTCGACACTTCGACGGGTCCAGGGCCGGACTTTTCGTTTTAACCACCAAGAACGAGTCATCGTTTCCGCACCACTCGTTAATGTCAGGAAAAATAAATTCGAGAGATTCACATGAAAGCATACATAAAAACTTCCCTTTTATTATGCATTCATTTTAAAGCTTGCTGCCAGCTCAGAATTTACTGTCATAAATAAAATATTACTGTAAGAATAAGTAATTATTTGTGAAGCGTCTTTAAAAATAAACTTCGGATGCAAGAAATATTACCAACAGTTAATAAAAGAGAACACAATCGTAAATATACAACTTTATGAACATATATGCGATTGTACATCACTACCACGCATAACTGAGAAAATAGAATACACTCGAAAGGATATAAAGAAGAAGAAATCGCCTGGTCGTCGCCATATTTCTATAAAATTTATTACATGTGGAACTACAATGTTACACATGTCTAAATTATTCCGTCATTGAACACAAAAATACACCAAGATATGGAATATAAAGGCACTTGAATTGAATCGGTGTGAACAAAACTGACTACAGTATCTTTTATACGGCGTTTACTATTCACATAAATTTTACACCGAAAATGTATTGTCAAAATTTAAAACAATAAATTTCCTTGCCATCACTTCGACTTCGAACTACCCAGCGAAAGAAAATGCTTTTTTCTTTCAGGTTTCAAACGTTTGAAACCTGACAAATAACCGTTTTTAAGAGTTAATTAGGGGATTATAAATCCTATTTACAACGTTTTTAACTAGGGCGTGATCTAATTGGAGCACGAACTTCAACCAACTATTGTCAACTTTTTATAGTCTACAAATGTCGGATTTAATTAAAAATGAACGCTTAATAGCCGTAATAAGTATGAATTTATTAAAGATGGTAAAGTTGAATATTTCAGAATTATGAGCGACACTTGTCTCACACTTTTTTCCGTAATACAGTCATGGCACTGGTTAAAAAGTTATTTGACTAGGGGCTCAGAGAAAAACAGGCGCAAACTTTTTTGGTAATTTTGGCGAAAATTGAACCTTGCTCAAGTAAAATGTCCGAGGAGTCGACTCAACACAAAATTGATGGTTTCCAAGTTATCGACAAATTAATGTTTTGTCTTTTTGGACTGTGTAACGTGTATTGTTGGTCGACGTACACTAATGTTGGCAAACCTATGTTCATGTGCTGACAGAATAGACAATAATGGCGTCAGAAACCAACCGACAATAATTAATAAAACGTGTTCCTCAATACTCGTGGTTTATTATTTAGTAACTTAGTGTAAACTACGCTACATGGTGTCAGGATGCCGGACGATAACGCAACAACCACAGTGCAAACTTCCGCACCCGGAATTCGACCTCCGAAACCATTTAATTTTGGAGCAGAAAATCTTGCGACCACATGGAAACAATGGCTGCAACAATTCGAATGGTTTGCAATAGCGACACAATTGAATAATAAAGCACCAGAAATACAAGCAGCCACTTTCATGGCAGTCCTAGGGCCAGATGCCGTCCCGGTGTTCAACGGCTTCAACCTCTCCGAGGCCGCCCAAATGGACATCAACCAGTTGAAAGCAAAATTTAATGCCTATTTCATTCCCAAAACAAACATATGCTTCGAAAGGTATAAATTTAACAAGGCCATTCAAGAGGTTGGGGAAACATTCGACGAATTTTTAACAAAAATAAAAAATTTAGCCAAGACTTGTGAATTCGAGACTTTGTATGATAGTCTACTAATGAACAAGATCGTCATTGGAATTAGGTCCGAAAAACTTCGAGAAAGACTATTTGCAGAGGAGAATTTAACACTCAATAAATGCCTAATAATTTGTAGAGCCAGTGAGCAAGCAATTGGCCGAGCTAAAAGTTCAAAATGAGGTAGAAGTGCACAAAATCAAGTCTGAACCTAAATTAAATAAAGACAAAAGAGTGGAAACGAAAATAGCAGAGGAATTTGATTGCAGAAGATGTGGTAAAAGACACAAGAGAAAAAGTTGTCCAGCATTTAAACATATCTGCGAGAAGTGCAATAAGAAAGGACATTTTTCGTCACAGTGCTTTACCAAAGGTAAAATCAAGCCCCAATCCAAGCAGAAAAATGTGCATACAATACAAGACGAGTCGAACAGTAGTGAAGAAGAATGTGAACTCTTCGTACACACGGTTAACACTGAAGCTAAAGAAGGAAGATGGACTGAAATAATAGAAGTTCAAAGCAAAAAGTTTCATGTGTATCTGGATTCCTGTGCCGACTGCAACGTCTTACCTTGGATCATCGTAAAACACTTCAAGAAAAAATTAAAATCATCCACGGTTAAAAGATTAGTAGGATTCGGTGACCATAAACTTGATGTCATAGGAGAAGTGGACCTGGAGTGCAAAATTAAAAACCAGACTTCCACAATCAACTTCAAAGTAGTTGAAGAAAAAGTCCAATGCATCCTAGGAAGAAAAACAGCTACTAAATTGGGTCTGATCCAACGAATTCAAAATGTTTCGACTGAACCCAATAGTATTATGTTCAAAGGACTGGGTTGCTTAAAAAATTATGAATATGACATTGATTTAGTAGAAAACCCAAGCTTCCACATTAGAGCTCCCAGAAGAATTCCACATGCTCTGCGCGAAGCAGTCAAAAAAGAATTGGACACGATGGTGAAGATGGAAGTTATTGAGCCAATCAATGGGCCAACTCCGGTAGTCAGTCCCTTAGTGATTGTCAAGAAGAATAAGAAAATCCGACTCTGCATAGATCCAACAGACGTGAATAAAAACATCTTGAGAAGACAATTCCCGCTCAAAACATTAGAAGAAATTTCTACCAAATTAGCTGGTGCCAAGTTTTTTACGCTGCTGGATTGTAAACGAGGATTCTGGCAAATTAAAGTCACAAAACGCACTCAAAAATATTTGACATTTGCAACTCCGTGGGGAAGATATTGCTGCAAAAGACTACCATTTGGTCTTGCTTCGGCTCCAGAAATTTTCCAACAAATTATGTCTGACTTACTCAAAGGTATACAAAATGTTGAATGTTCCATGGACGACATCCTGATTTTCGCTGAAACCAAAGCACAGTTACGAAAAATCACACAAAAGGTATTAGAAGTTCTCGGAAACGCAGGCTTAAAGCTCAACAAAGAAAAATGCCAATTTGAAGTAAGCAAGGTACATTTTTTGGGTCATATAATCACTGAACAAGGACTTCAAGTGGATCCAGAAAAAACAAGAGCCATAGAATCTATGAAAACACCGGAAAACAAGAAACAAGTGCAACGACTACTTGGCATGGTAACTTACCTTATCAAATTCATTCCAAATCTTTCAGAAGTTACACAACCTCTTAGAGAACTTTTGAAGAAAGAGGTCGCATGGCACTGGGATAGTGAACAACAATTAGCTGTCGAGAAGATCAAAAAGTTGCTCACAACGCCGCCAGTTTTAAAATATTACGACGTTAATAAAGATGTAACGTTGTCAGTTGATGCAAGTTCAGTTTCGCTAGGAGCAGTATTAATGCAAGAAGGCAGACCTGTTGCCTACGCTTCCAAAGCGCTTAACTCTGCACAACAGAATTACCCTCAAATCGAAAAGGAAGCTTTGGCTATTAAGTTTGGTTGTGAAAAGTTTCATGAATACGTTTATGGCAAAAAACTGGACATAGAAACTGACCATAAACCGCTAGAAACGATTTTCAAGAAACCCATACCAACTGCGCCACCTAGGCTCCAAAAAATTCTACTTGAACTATCTCAATACTGTCCAAGAGTGAAATATGTCAAAGGATGCAACATCCCAATAGCAGATGCTTTGAGCAGAGATTGCCTTAATACAAGCAATGAAAACAAATCATCTTTTGAAGAACAACTTGTCATTGTTCTCGCCATGTCAGAATCGGCCCAGAATGTCATTGCCCAAGCCACAGATCAGGATGAAGAACTCTCCCAACTGAAAACCCTCGTTCTGAACGGCTGGCCAGATACCATTAAAGAAGTACCCAACATTATCCGACACTATTTCGCATTTTGAGATGAAATTTCCTGCTACAATAACCTATTGTTAAAAAACGATCGAGTTATCATACCGAGATCTAAGGTTCATCAATTACTGAAACAGATCCACCTGGGACATTTTGGAATTCAAAGCAGTTTACGAAGAGCACGACAGTTACTGTATTGGCGAGGGATGCAGCAAGACATCGTAGATTTCGTCAGTCGGTGTAGTGTGTGCCAAAAAACTGCAAGCGCGAATCCGAAACAAGAAATTTTGACCAAACGTATCCCTTCGTATCCGTGGCAAATCGTCGCGAGTGACTTGTTTAAAAACTCAAATAAAGATTATGTTTTGATCACAGATAGTTATTCGGGTTTTATGGACTTTAAAAAATTGTGCGACCTAACGTCTTGCGAGGTGATAAAACACTTAAAAGATTGGTTTGCTGTTCATGGAATTCCGGAAGTGCTAGAATCGGATAATGGACCCCAGTATAGTTCGCGTGAATTTAAAAACTTTTCAGAATCATGGGGATTTAAACACGAAACCTCTAGTCCTCATTTTCCCCGTGCTAATGGACTGGCTGAGAAAAATGTTTCGATTGCCAAATCGATCATCAAGAAATGTAACCTCGACAATTTTGATGTACAACTAGCTCTCCTTAATCACCGGAATATTCCTCGTACCGACCAGTTGGGCTCACCAGCACAGCGATTGATGAGTCGACAAACCAGATCGAATCTTCCCGTATTGGACCAACAACTTACCCCCAAGGTCGTCGAAAATGTTCAGGAAAAATTAACCGAAGCCCGAACGAAACAGAAGACCTATGCGGACAAGAATGCCAAACCGTCAAAACCCCTACATGAAGGAGATCATGTTAGAGTTCAAGTTGGAAAAAGAAGATGGAAGGAAGGCTTTGTAACTGAAGTTGTAAATCTAAGATCGTACAATGTCCAATTGAACGATGGTACAATTTACCGACGCAGCCTGGCCCATCTTCACAAAACAAAGGCAGAAATACCAGACGTCTCAGAAGTCATCCCATCAACTTCGTCGCCTTCGGTTAGAAACGAAGAACCGCCCACAGCTGAACCTACTGCATATGTAACGAGGTCTGGTAGGACAGTGAAACCTATTCAAAGACTAAACTTGTAATAATCCCTTTATCTATATTAATCTTTGTTTTTGTTAAAACGTTTATTGTAGTTGTTAGTTTCACCTTTTCAACAAAAAACGGGGGATGTAACGTGTATTGTTGGTCGACGTACACTAATGTTGGCAAACCTATGTTCATGTGCTGACAGAATAGACAATAATGGCGTCAGAAACCAACCGACAATAATTAATAAAACGTGTTCCTCAATACTCGTGGTTTATTATTTAGTAACTTAGTGTAAACTACGCTACAGACTGTAACGTTTCCTTCACTTCGTTTACATTGTGATGAGTGATGACAAACGATAAACATTTTTGTACCACCATTTGGAACGATGTGTGCTGTCTGGGGCAAATTAATTTTGTATTTTCTTCCTCGTTGTCTTCGTACTTATTCCAAAAGAGTCTTCGTCAAGCAAACTACGTGACTTCAAACAATTTTGAGCAAATTAAATTGTTTTTGAGAAGTTTATCCTTTTGCGTGATTTTTTCAAAACAAGTTGAAAAATGACAAGAGAATAAATTGTTATTTTGTCTTTTTCTCTCAAATTATTTATTTATTTTATTTGCACATATTTCGGCACATTTTTGTAATTGTCATCTTCAGGCAATTAATCAAAATTCACCTTATTGATCTATTCGAAACCATTTTGTCACAAAATGTAGCAAGTTAAAACAAATAAATAATTTGAAAGAAAAGACCAATTGTGTACCAAAAGTTCTTTCATAAAAATGGATCAGTCAGTGCTAAAAAATAACTATAACCTAGCTATGTCCGAATTACGTTATTTCGATCAACTCGGAGTGATTTAGCGCTTTGTTGAGCCTGAAACTCCTTTATTTCAAGAGATTTTGAAATAACAAATAATTGTCTTATTATTCATATACCTATATTTTTTTACTACTATGAGTACAGGGTTCTGCATTTTGGATGTCCGAATAGGGGATCTCTGAAACTAAGAGGTTTAGAGAAAAACGAGTGACACATTCTCGGGTCCGTTTTTTGAGAAAATAATTTTGGTCAAAAGTCAAAACCGCATCTCGCTATCGTCTTTTGTTTTCGACTTATAAACAAAAGTTGACATTTTAGTGAAATCTTAAAAAATGTATATCTTCCTTATTATAAAAGATACACATTTGAAATAAAGACATTATACAGGCACTTTTTTACAGAAAATTTAATAATGTTATCAGCGATTTTTTTTAATCATTCGTTTAGCTGTAATAACATAAAATTGTATTTTTTTAAATAGGAATCATAGTTGGCTATGACATTTTCGAAAAGCTAATTTTTTTTGAAGTAAAAACATTATAAATACATGTTTTTATATACTTTTGATAAAAAATATATTTAAAATACTTGAAAGTAGTTGGCCATGGAAAAATTATTTCACATAAAAGGTGTGAATAATCTAGAAATTTTGTGAACGGTTATTGAAGTAAAAAATCTGAAATTATAAAAATAGCTATGTTAAAGTTATTTTCAATTGAAAATAACTTTAACGACCGTCGCAGATTTTAATTCCATAGAAATGTGCAGAAAATTGAAAACGATGTGTCACTACCATTTGGTAACACTTTTTTATGATTTAGTGAAGTGCAATGGAGGTGACGTTGATAATGTTATGCATTTTTTTACCGCAGATGGGATTTAATATTGGTGTTTGGATTGACATTTTTTTGTAAAATAAAATTTTATTGACAAGCAATCACACAATAATAAGATTTTTTTTTCCGACATTGCATGTTTAATCGGAAAATAGAATAGCAATAAGTAAGCTTGCTATTTTAAATCTAAAAACAAATAATTTTTATTAATTGCAAAAATTTGATCTAATAATAATTTATTATGCTGTTTTTGAATTAATTAATGTTTAAAAAATTATTAAATTATAAATACTTGTTGGGTAATATATTTTTCATAGTTTTAATTAAAAATACAAAATTTTTTCATGGCCTACTATAAAGAAAAAGCGAAATGTCAACTTTTATTTATAAGTCGAAAACAAAAGATGATAGCATGATGCGGTTTTGACCAAAATTATTTTCTCAAAAAACGGACCCGAGAATGTGTCACTCGTTTTTCTCTAAACTTCTTAGTTTCGGAGATCCCCTATTCGGACATCCAAAATGCAGCACCCTGTACATAGTGATATCTAGCCAATTCTGGGTGATTTAGCTTATTCTTGACCCAGAAACTCACTTATTTCAAGAAATTTAAACTAATTTCAAACGTATGTAATGGCTCGTATGTAAACTAATTTTTGACTAACATTAAATTATTTGTTTTATATTCAACTGCCGAAATATGTGTAAAATTGTTGATTTAAGTACATAATGTAAATTAATACTCATCCTTGGATATTCTTATACTTTGCATTGTTATGAATATTTTTTACTCTTTAGCATTGAAACAATGAAAATGAAGACGCACACGTTGTGAATTCGTGAATTAATTTTTTTTTGGCGTCTTAACTTGTAAAAATTACCATTCGATTAACAACGGTCGAAACAACGTTTTTACAGTTGTCAGTGCCAAAAGGATCACTACCCTTTTAGACACATTTACAAAATAAATCCTTTTGTACATCGTAAACTCAGTTATTTAAAAGCTATTTGACACAATTTTTTAATTGCTGAATGACTGAATTTATTTATTTTTCAACTATTTACGATATTTTTGACGTCTAATAAAAAATAAATCAATAGCTTCTTTAACCAAATTATTTATTTCGCTTGTGGTAAATGTTTTTGCTTGCTCAGCTTGATATCCAACTGATTGTTTCGTCAGAAATTATTGGACTTTTGAGAATCTTACCACAGCAGAACGAAGAACACAACAACACATTTACTTAGACTATAAGAAGACTGATTAGTATTCCTTCAATCTTCAAAGAACTACAAAGCAAACTTACCATATCAAATAGAATATGCCAACATTAGGAAAGTACCCGAATTTCGGATACTTTTTTAAATCAGCTATAAAATACACAATTAGAAGAAATTAATAAAAAAAATTATTGTCTCATTCATTGTAATATGTAATATCCAAATTATTGATTTAAATTTAAAAAATGGAAACATAATACACACAGAAAATACAAACGTAAACAATTTAAAATTTAATAATAAATAAAAAAATAAATAAAAAAATGGTATCCTAATTTCGGATAGGATCTCTGATAGGGTATCCGAAATTAGAGGAACATAGTGAAATTTTTTTTTAAGTTGAAAGACAAAAATTAGAAACATGTCTTTTTTTGTCGTTATTTGCATCTGAAATTGGTCTCCGAAATTAGAAGCAATTTTGCTTTTAGCTTAAAATGTCTTTTATATCAAAATTGTGAATAGAAAAATAATTACTTTTTGTAAATATAAAATGCTTATATGCTACCTTTACCTAGTAATCTATGCAAAATTAAAAAAAGGAAATAGAGTTAAAAAGCACCACCTACCTTCTACGCATTAAAAAAGTCTAAAGTACTAAAAAAAATTACAGTTAACTAACTAAATATCATTAATATACAACCAAATAGGCACTGTGGTAAAAGACTTATCTATATAATTGTGATAGTTACGTAGAAGTACTGGTGTCCGAAAATAGGACCCCACCCAAAATTAGGCTACTTTACTCGTTACTTTCTCATTCACTTCATTAACTGTATGCTTCTTTTTTAATTCGCAAAAAGTGTGTATTCTACACCTTCCTAAAAATTTTGCTGGAGTAAAAGAGCCAATTGCTTTATAAGATTTACGAAGAACTTTGTCCCAAATGTTCTAATTTTCGTTTTTTAAAACAAGCAAAAAATCAACAAAACAACATAAACACTCGATTCATACATAGATGTCCATGTTCTACATTCCATTTTTTAGTTAGTTGCATAGACTAGCTGATTTCATAGGTTTTCATTAGTTTATGAAGTTAAGCAGCACTGACCCCGGTCATTCCTTGGATGGGTGACCGGATAATGTAATGCCAAAAACATCGCAACTAACTCGTCTTTCGGAGGAGACGTTAAGCCGTCGGTCCCGGTCACTACTAGTTAGTGGTCGTTAGGTCAGGTCAGAGGCTGTAGATGCGACCTGAAAACTCTGGCACTTGGGTGATGGCATTACCACCATACGCATATATATATATATATATATATATATATATATATATATATATATATATATATATATATATATATATATATATATATATATATATATATATATATATATATATATATTCCATTTTTTTATGTTTTAAATTAAAATAATGATTTTGTGCCATCAGTACTAAATAAAACGCCTAACACCAGTTAGGCAAAGTCAACGTCGTCTCAAAATTCCTGTATACCCATAGCCACACATTGCTGTAAAAATGAATTTACCGCAAATTTCTAGTGTAAAACTTGTTCTTGAATGTATTTCAAAACAAGTCAGTAATATAATATGTAAAATAACCGAAAGTGGGAAAATTTGCATTAGAATAAATATAATACATTAATACCTAAACAAAAAATTTCTTCTATATGAGATTTTGGTGGTGAATGTCCCAAAAATTGTAACACATACTTACTAGTGGCAGGTGGACCAATAGAAAACAGAATAGAATGGTCCTTGTACATAATTTCATTGATAAAATAATTAATTTCTAAATCAGATCAAATATAGTTTTTTTGCTCTTTTAATAATTCTAAGGACTAAAACTAAAACATTGGGCGATTGATTCTGGGGTAATAAAAAAAAAGAAAAATCAAAAATTTTATTAGAACCTATGATTACATCGATTAGTTTATTGTAGAGTTCAGAGCAGGCTCCCCTCTTCCGATATTTAATAGAAGAAGCGAAGAAAATACGTTAAACTGAGAAGTTCCTTTTGCATCAGTTGGTGTTAAATAATACCGCCTGCGAACTCCGGAAGCCGTTGAGTGATGTCGTCCGGGCCGGTCCGTGCCTGTCCGTCGCTTAATTCTCCCGTCTCGTCGTCATTGTCATGACGGTCACAAAGTCTTGTCACATCCGGTCATATCTTCAGCTCCTCTACCTGGCTATTAGCTCCGTCTTCTCTAAAAGCGTCATAAACGCGATAAGAAATTCTTGTATTTGAATGCGCGTTATCTTTTCTCTCGATCGTATCGAGGCTATCGGGTAATTTATAAGGGTGGTCGTCGACCACTCCAGGTTAATGAGACCTTAACGAGACGCACATGAGTTTGTCGCCTTTTTTTGGGGGGTCAAATAGGCGCCGGGCGGCGCTAGAGCAGTGCGCGGGACGCCGACCACCGCCGACCGCCACCGACGCTCAGGGGTCGCCCAAACGCTCCGACTCTAGCGGCTTTTAGTCGCTGATAGCGCGTTGTTCAGACAGTTCGTAAGCTCGCCGCGTGTCTGCGAACACCTGACGATAACAACACTTTCCGCATCGGCTGCGCTGACCGGTAAGTGCCGATTTACGTCCGGGGGGACATTTGCGCTTGGTGCAAATATCCCTCCAAGGTGACGAGCTTAAAATACGCACGTTGCGCATTGTGGCGGCTAAAAATAAGTAACAAACATACATTTGTCGACTCGTGTAACTGAACTATTCCCGGCATTAAAAAAATTCAAAAACGTATTAATCAACCATAAAATTGAAATGTGGGCTTCTTTAACACTTGCTCCTCTCAGCATTTGGGAGTTTTTTCGTGTTTAGTTTCAAACTATACAAATATCTCTTTGTGCCGTTCACCATGTGCAATATAGTTGAGGGGTATCGAAGTTGTTTTTAGAAAAATAGGACTTGATGGGTTTAGCGACTAGCTCAGTTGGCCTCACGAGGGTTAAAACAGTAATTGAGCAGATTGCTGCGAGGATTGCACTTGATTAAAACAAGAGGACCACCCAAACCATTTTCCGCTGTATTTACACCTAATCCCATCGAAACTTTATATAGGTAATCGCACATTCTCTTTCAAAATTATTTCATTTTGTCGTGTCCCTTGATTAACCCTTCGCTTTTTAAAATGCAAGTGGCAGATGTTGGTAAGTGCGAAATTGTATCGTTGGAAATCCGACATTACAGACTTGCCAGCCTGCTGAATGTCAGATAGAACCGCGAGGGGCCCAAACTCATTAATATTACTTTATCGGCTCGTGCACATAGTCCTGACGTTTGAACGGCCGAATCTGTAACAAGCACCACTAGACCACTGAATATTGACAGTCTTTATTGCCTCCCACATGAGATCAATTCGCTTTGAAAGGACTTTTTAACGCCCAACGACCGGATTACAAAACGAATATTAAGAATAACTGCACGAAAAACAAAGCACGAAATTTGACCTTCTGCCAGTTATTCAAATTTTAATTACAAAACCAATTACGGAAACAAATTATTTTATTCATGTACATAAAATATTTAGCTTTTCCCAAATCAATACCACTGTTTATCTTCCAACCTCAAAATAAAACTCTAATATTATTTACTGTCCTGTAAGCTGCAAATTAATTTCAGTTTGTGTTGTAATTGTTTGATAGAGTATAGCAAACATTGGTGCGTAATTTCGATCGGGTTAGAGGGAATATTTGCAGTGATACATTGCCGTTTCAGTTTTAATCGAAGGTTGTAAGCGTCCACCGATGGCGAAATAAAGAAAAGACTACAAGAATCGACGAAATTATTCGATTCTGAAATCGTACATTTCGTTGAATGCTCTGTTTCACAAATATTACCTGCTTCTGACATTTGTAAATCGGTTTGAGTGTTTCTTGCTTCGCATATTTTTGTTGGAATTTTGAATGAAGTGAAGAATTAATCGGGGTGAAATATCGAGGAAGTGACGTTAGCATGATGTGTGTTAAGGGGTTGGAAACAATGTTGAATAGGAAATTAATTTAAAGGTCGTGAAAGTGTTGCAATACAATGGGGTAATTAGCATAGTATTTCCGCGCAGGAATTGTCATGAAAAATGCTGCCTTCGATTCGGGCGAAAACGCCAAACTAACCCACATTTTTACAACTTTTCCAGAATCTGAATAAATAATAACTGGATGATACTATCATTAAAATTACAGAACCTTCTTAATAAGCAACACTAAACTGTCAAAATAATCATATGATAGCACTTCTGTATTAATTATTCAAACTCGTTTCACTAGAAACAGATCATGTTTCATTCAAAGACTTTATTCTATTCTATTATCACATTGTGTTTGGAGTTGTACAAAAAAACAGATATTTTTGAATTTTCAATATACAAATGTTGTGTCGTATTTTTAAAAATTTGTCGTTCATGAGCGCGGGATGAAAGAAAGGGTAAAGCATTATCACCACTAGCATAGTCATGGCTAGTATAAAAAATCTTTTGATGCTGTGTTTCGCGTTTGCTCCATGAAGGCTTCTTACTTTAATCCCAATTGCCTTTGATAGAATTTATAATAACGCGATGAAAGGGTGTGTTGTTGACATACAGCCCCGTTTCTTAGAGAATGTTTAATGTGCGAAAATTTTTGGTGTAGTTTTAAGTTTCGTGTACGAGTTTATTGTACATGCACGAAATTGTAGATGGCCGTGCATCGAGGGGTAAGTGTTATGGAAATGAGTTTGATTAAAATTCTTTATTTTTGCAAAGGGAAAAAAGTTAATTTTGGCGTTTAATTAAAGAGGGCAAGCGAAGAACGCTAACTATTTATACAAAGCGTTCGGTGAGGACAATTAGAGTGTTTTAATTACTGCGAACTATTCGATCTGGAAGCGATCGGAGTGAAAGAGGACGTCCTGCAGGATAATGCCGAACGGCAGGTAATTAATGCACACGTGCGGCATGTCCTGTTGGCATGGACCGGTGTCGGAAATGCGGCTTACAAATTGATTAACTGTACCACTTCTGGAAGCGTTTCTCTTCTCTTCAACCGCAATACTCTCGGGATGTCAATATGAATGCCGATGCACGCAGGCGCTGACTTACGAAATCATCTCGAACTCGAACTAGACTAGTTCTCTAGCTCAGGTGTGGGGCGCGTGGGGCTATAAAACCGCTCTGGCCGCAGGTGGCCGCTGCTGGGACCCGGCTCATTTAATCCCCCACGACGTCTACCCCATTTGGACACTGGCGGCGCCTCTTTAATTCGATAAATGAGCCGACAGCAAAAACGCCGCCAACCCATCCAAAAAGCCCACGGGACCGCAAGTCTTTATTCTTACCCCAATACGCATCCGACGCTCTTCATTAACTATACAACCGATAAACCGACTATCCAATCAATAATAACCCATTCCCTAGTCACGCTGAAACTTTAACCCATGCAAAAAATTTAAGTTTAGTTTATCAACTCGGACGGAACGGACACACTTACTTCCACTAACTTTTAAATTGCAATTCAAACTCCACAACTTTCAGTTACATTCTCAATGTTTTGATAATGCCACTCCACGCATTCATTACACAACCAGCAAGAACAAACTCAGACAGTGAGCTTAAACGAACCACAATTATAATCTACTAACTAGAGACAATTTCTGCTAACTACCTGAATCAAATTTTTGTTACAAAGACAACTATTAAACTATATCTCTTACAAACAAACACGTTTCGCATTGTTTATTGTACTGCCACAGAAAAATCTACAAGTGGATGAAGAATTGAATTTTAATTTAGAACAATAATTTATTTATTTATATTACGGATTTTCAACTAACACAATCAAATTTGTTTTAACTTTTTTTAATCCCAGGCTGACAAATGTGTTCTAGAGTTGTGATTCCCCATCATTTTGCGGTTAAATTTTTCTCCATTAAACCCGGTCTTTAGATATCCAGAATCCGCTATTGATTTTCAAGGCAAAGCTTCGGAATCCTCATTTCTGTCTGATATATGTAGTGATAGAGGGAATTATCCGCTTTAAAGTAGTGCTAGTGATTTCCGTTGATCGGGATAATATAGTGGCATAATGTCAGAATTTTGAAAATGGTGCAGAAATAGGCCATTATTTATATGTCGGAGCGAGTATGATGAATGATATGACAGCGAATAAGTGTAGTCAAAACGATGAAAACTACAAGTACGAAAATTGTTGGGCATAGCAATAATTTATTGCATTTTCCGGTAAACAGATAACCTACATTCCCATGCTATTTCAGAATATGAACAAACTCAATACGGTTTTATGAGTTCCATCAAACAAAGTCCCTTTATAATAATTTTTTATCGTGTGTGGTTATGACTCGAGCTTTGTAAAAAAATTGTATACCAATAGACCAAATATATAACTGACAATTTTGGCAGTGTAATTATGCACCGTGGACTATTTATACTATTTGTATAGTTAGACACGAACTAGTTAATTAGGAGTGAACATATTGATCGATATTTTTAAAATTAGAACTAAGATGAGGTTAAATCGGACATTCAGAGTGTGTAAAATTGATATTCAGGGTAAAAATAATGAGCTTTGTGGCTTGGGATTAAACTCAGCTAAAAGTTTATTTTTTATTAGGTAAATAATGTTATTTGTGTGGATGTTGGTACCCGGGTCGATAATCTTCGAAAAATGTGTTGCTATCGCGACATCTTGTCGCAGCTGTTGATAGAACGTCCCTGTTACCCGTAATTAAAGTAACTCAATACCGATTAACCGCCAGAGTTAATTAGTTCGTTATGCGAATATGAGATGCAAGATGGAACAATTAGCTGAACGAGAAGCGCAAGGAATGTCCAACCTTACACCAAATGCCCCCGGCGTTATCGTCAAATTGTTTAATAATTATGGAACCGATGCAGCTAATAGCCCGTAGCCATTTCCCCTTTTCGCAATGCGTTTCGTGTCCCAGCCTTTTAAAAGGGGATTCTTGTTATGTGTCATATGATAATAGCCCTTGGCTAATATTCCACCTTTTTAACTCCGGCGAGTCTCCAAGGAACGATATCGATTCTGAATCAATCTTGTACACTACAATCGCATGCCGAAATATTCAGCTGTCATTGCTGCATCTGCGGATTTTCGCGCTATACCAAACATGAAACAATACCAAAGCTCCTTATTAATATTCACGTACGCCCGGATAGGGAACACCGGTTTTGGATACGCTCCTATTTCGTTCTCTTGTTATTTCAAATTACTCTCGATGGTGGATTCAAGAGCAAACAGACGCGGTTCATAAACCTATATCGGTTTGCGACAAATTAACTCCACTCAACTCATGGAAATACCTAAGCCGTCACAAATCATTCCCTAATTAATAAAAATTTCAAAAATTTATTTTAGTCCCATTATCACAAATTTATCTCATCATTCCATGTATGTTTTACTGCAATTGATAAACCACCGTAATTATTTATTGTGTTTAAATAGAACGAAAATAATTATAACATCAATAAACTAAACGTATAAAATAATTATTGACTTTACAGAAAATTGTATTTTCATTATCCTAACGAAAATATTTTAAATAAATTTAGTTCGAATTTCACTTTTGAGTTATATTTCGTCTCCCCATGTTGCAAATAATCAAAAAGTGATGAGAACATTTGCGAGCCTGAAAAGCAATTTCATGTTTTGTAAAGACAAAGAAGTTTATTTGATATGCATTGGAAAAAAATTTAAAACAAGTTTCTTTTATTACGACCAAATTTTCTTCGATATACACAGCAATTGAAAGGGAGTAACTTTTTGGAAAAAGTCTTTCCGCTTCTAATTAACGATAATTTTCTTCAGTTTTTCCGATTTCGCAGGAAATGACACCAAATTACTGCTAACGACTCTTAATTACAAAGTCGGGAAATTTTACAAATTCCGAGCTTTTGATTTACAAGTTAATATATTTGAGTAAATACATTTTCAAATTTGGGGCCGGAGCTCTGCTATTTATTTAGTACATGTTTAATTATGCCAGCAAAACATACACGAGCAAATCAGGGTTTTCCAACTTTGATAAATGGATTAGTTTTTTCAGCAAAACAACATTTAAATCTGAACTTTGCACTATTACGGAAGTTGAATGCAATTATGTAAACCTGCAATATTTGTTTTTGAACTATCGAATCGCGTAAAAGCCGCTTCAACAATATCAAATATAAAATTTGTAACAAAAAACTTAATCGTGACTCCTGACAAGCGTTCCAGCGGATTTACAAATTGGTGGATGCGCCGGGCAAATAGAACAAAAGTGGCGTACACAACATTTCACGTTTTGATACGAGAAACGATTACATTCAAACGAAAAATGCTAGCGTTCTAATTGGAAAAAGGAAGTGACACAGCGGGAAAGTAAGCTACATGTGGATATTAAAACCGGTGTCTGTGCGAGGTGGAAATGTGATTTTATGAAAGATCATTCCAAAATTCTAATTGGGCTGTTTGATGTTAATAATTTGGAATCGCCTTGGGGATTGAATCATTTGTTGGAATAGTAGAATGGGGTTTATTAAATCAAGATTCATTTCTGCGAGATGCGAGTCAACAGATACGTTAAACTTGAAGGCAGGTAATTTGTAAATAAATGGAGGCCTTGCGAATTGTGATCCAGGTAAGACAAACAACGTTCGTAAGGAGTATTTACAGAAGCTGTGTTTGCGTGATTGCCGCTGGAAAAACGTTGTGTGTAATGAAATGGATGTATGATAAAGCGATAAATGCCGGAACGGTTAGATAATGGATGAAGAGGTGTTTTAATTTGTTTGGGTAATACGAAAGTAGGAGAGGATTTTATTACAATTGAAATTGTTGCGTGTGGAAAGGGGGGAGGTAAAGTGAACAGTAATTCATCAAAGTCAACAGAAATCGTGGCATTAAAATAAAACAATTTCACTCGTTCTCGGAATTACCCGGTAAATACTGTTAGCGTGTGTTGTTGACGAGGTTTTGTAACGGCTAATACGCTGATAAAACCTCCAAGCAGCGATGCCGAGATTCAATACATGGCTCGAATTTATCCACCATTTTTTAAAATACCACTCTCAATCAAATTAATTGCCGAGTCTTGCTGTTGTGCGAGCACTGTACAAGCGCTAGTTTGTTTAAATATACTGAATTGACCCTGTATTTATTACTCCCATATTACAGGCTTCATCCGAATCGGTCTTTTGTTATCAAAACAAAACGTTTATGCGAAGCAAAGTCCGGGAGATTTTCAGGGGCCTTGTATTTATCGTTCGGTATTTCCGAGAGTTGAGTTCGTGATTTTCTACCATCTGACTTTGTGTTCGACGCAAGATTCATATTTCCGCGAGACGTTCATCTGCCCCCTCCAAGCGTAGATTTTCTCGTTATCTTCGTCAATTGTTCCAAGCCCAAATATACCGGCCTCGGTTTATTTTGTGTCTCGTGGGGCGGCTCGACCGATTTCAAATTCAACATGACTTATTTCTAATAAAGATACCAACTCTATTAGGGATAGCATCGCCCAAATCACTATTGCGGAACGCCTGAAAAGTAGGCAACCAATCATACGACGGACGGTGGGAGGTGGACTCGGCTCGGAGCGCTTTCGCGCGCGTGTTAATCACTAGGGAGAATCAATCGTCTTGTGTTTATGTGTGATTAGACGGCTGGACTTAGGGGTGAACATTTTCGTTCGAGATAAATTAGGTTTATTCCCTGTTCAGCAGCTGGCAGTGTCGGTTTTTTCTAATTATGGGCAGATTGTACACGCAGCGCCTCTTGATGGCATTTTGAGAGTCTTCCGGAGCCAATAAAGGAGCATCAGATACACAGCCGGCTCTAGACTCGTGTCGAATATAGTCTCAGTGTGCCAGGACGCGAATCATTAGAGTACCGAAAATGATAATGGAACTTCCAGCCGTCAACATCATCATACCATAACCAGAAATAGTCCGATGGGCGGTCCACAGCCCACTTGATAAATCATCCGCACTCTGCCACCGTGCTCCGTGTTTAAATGAAGGTACAAAATGTCAAGGCGCGGGTAATAAATTATTTAACACGACACACCATACACTCATTACATCTACTTTTAACATCTTTTCGTATCAAACGCAGCGGCGGCTCGTGAACCACAATAACGCAATATAATCAAAGTAATTTATGCCTTTCGGTTTACAAAACGACCAGCATATATCATGATTTTTATATTTACACCAGACCTAATTTACGATGTCAACATTATAAATACAGCAACTACGTATTTTATGTCCGACGTGAAAATTGGCGACAACTCTGGCCCATCTTCAGTTGGCATCCCTGTCTATTATTATTAGACGAGACAATGCTCGTTGGCACAATACAAATTTTCCAAAATAAACCCGTTATCTTCATTTGTTTTTCAACAAGCGAAATCCGTTTCGTTGGCACATACTCAACTTAAACAACCATTTGGGCGAATTTTCTAACACATCATTATTCATTCGTGGAATTAATTGCTTAGTTTCCCTTCGGCGTTGCTTTTTTCAATTAGTGCTCCTATTAAAAAATTAAAGACAAGATTATTAATTGTGATGCGCCCCTTTTCCGACCAACTCCAAGTATTCGCTAAGACGGCATTTACATTCCTGCTTATTTCCATAAATATTTAATGTTCGCAGGATTTTGACGAAACGTATTAATTGGAGAGCACTGAACTTAGAGACGATTCCACTAGGTACGAATCAAAACAGGAGAAATCCGAATTCAACGCTGGGTTTCAACGGAATTAACTCAAATCCATTATCAGAATTAAATTTTAAACATAAGTTTGTTTAATAAACAACACATTAATTCCCTTACCCGGAAAAGCGCAAAACGGAAAAATTACACACGTCTTTCTGATTAATTCCAGATTTCGCCCCCGGATTTTTCAATAAAACTCGTCTTAATTCGTGTTTAACGTTTCGTTTTATAAACGGTTTGCGTTGCTTCATTTTCTTTCAATCTAAAGGTTGAAACGCGCCATCGCGACATTGAATGTCCGTTCGTCCGTTGAACAGCAATCGTACAAAATCTCAATTTAATTCCGCCGTTTCAATAACGTTTCAGTATTTACGAGCGGGGCGCAAACAGAAACCGGCAGTATTTGTTTTGTCGGACTGTCACGTTGAGATTACGTACTTATTTGGTTTCCGTTCGCATTTTAAACTACCAGTCCTAAATAATCAACCGGACGTCGTTGTAAAAGGTTTACTTTGTCGCGCTTATCGTGTTCTTTTTTCCCCGAAAGAACGAAACCGTGTGTAATTATCGCAATATTCACACACTGAATCCCAAGAACTGAAATTGTGTTACGAAATAGCCTCGAACAACTGAAACTTTTCTTCAAACTATACACTCATATTACATCCGAATTTAAGTGGTCTCGAGAGCTCTTTTATAAGTTTGCGCACAGTTTTTGATGCATAAACAAGCTCAAGAGACTCACAGAAACTTAACATGACCTAAAATAATCATTTTTTAATCATTTCCGAGGCAAGTGATTTTCTCCAAAAATTTTATGTTTATGGCCGGTCGTTATCTTATCCTAATGTATCTCAACTTTTGAACAACCAACGAATGGCAATAAAACAAGCGATAAGTGTGTTGTCGATATTTTCGTAGGCCTGATTTATCATCATCACGACCACGTTTGGTGTCTAAAGAGCCTCTAAAACTCATTTTAATGTTCCCCTATTTATAGAGTTCGCAGTCTGTTAAACCGGGCTTATTTATTTACAGAAGAATACGAATTCTGGTCAGACCTCGTGGATTTTTTGCTAATCTCCGAGAAAATTTTAAACAGTCCAATTTGCTATTCACAGCGATGCGGGTGTTGTAAATTATAGTTTTTTCCTAGCGAGTGCGTTAAAAATGCAGTGATTTGATTTTTTCAAGTTTGTTTGAGAAACGGTTGATAGGGAAAATTTTAAACGAGCAAAAAACCGTGCCCTTTTTGCTAATTCAAGTGTCGCAACTGTATAGGGTTAGAGTTATAGGTGCTCCACCTGGCGACCGTAAAGAGACGGCGAAATAAGCACCAGTAAATGATGGTTATGGTCGGTTTTAGGAGTTTACTCAAACGGGGTTTTAATTAACTAGTCACTTAATAGAATTAAAAAGTTTGACGCGGCTTGGTGTTGATTGAAAGCTGGCACAATTAGGATTTTGAATTGTCATGGGTAAAAATTCTTCGCTCTAATTAGAAATTGTCGAGTCATTTTATAGATGCAACGAGCGCATTTTGCCTTTAATCCATCATTGTCTTTTTTGCCGTAAATTGAGTTCCGTCTGCACCTTGATAAATTAGTTTTCGTGCTCTTTTTAAATTAATTAAAACACTTGGCCTCCGGTGGGATGATAACAAGAAAATCCCCAATTTTTGGACAATATTGATTGGGCGAAACGCAACGCAGCGCCTGTTTTCTCATTTACGCAATTAAGTAAACGAATCAACCCTATTCCTCTGTCAACAGAACATAAATAATCAACAAGCTCCCCATTTCTTCACCCCGAATTTCGATAAATTAGTCAAATCGGAGTTGCCCGAATTAACCATCCACATGTACGCAAAAAGCGCATAAAAATGCCAATAACTTCCCGCCAATAAAGAATTCAATCCCCTCTCAGCTCAATGTATAGATCGAGACATAAAAATATGCAAAGTGCATGTTGTCGATTAAAATATTGTTTGTAAAAAATACAAATATGAAGCGCACAATAAAATTTGAGAGGAAGACAATCCTTTAATACTCTCGTATCGGTTTAAGTAGCAGTAATTTTTAGCTTCGGTTTTACGATATTTTTGAATTTATTTGAAAAATAACGATGTCTTAATTATACATGAATAAGGCAATCTGTTTAAAGCCTCAATTATACGGTTTTTATGATCATCTAAATTTATGGCAGTCAATTATAAGACAATGTGTACGTTCTTAATGCAAACTTGAACAAAGCAACATTAACAAGTTTGTTATAAGTTTATAACATTACAAGTAAGTTTACGATGGAGATATAATTGCGAATATACCATACATAGACGGATTTACGTAATTTAATGTATTGTTTGCCAGACAGTTAGCATGAAGAGATACACCTGTCATAAGTTAAAATTGCGACAAGTTTGCGCGCTATCTGTTCCAACACTGAGAAAACAGTTAATGAAAATGTTGAAATGTTTGTATTTTTCCCCTAAATATTTAGTATTTTGGGGCAAGCTGTACAATGGCGGGGTTGGCTGAGGCCGGGTTACCTTTGTATTCGTTTAAATCTAGTTCGGTGTAAATTTAAATTACGAATTAATGGAAACTGAAATGAAGGAATGATTTAAAAGAAGGCGTCGGTCGGTCGACAGCTCATTACACGGCGGCGTTAGGGCTGTAGGGCATTCTTTGGGGCGTTTTCGTCACCCGTACAGCATCTCGGAGATCTTCGTCGAATCAGTTTTCGTCGTTGAGCACGCTTTCACCTCTAAATCATCAATCTGGTGCGTTTTTATGTAGCAACGACCTTATCGGCTGAATGCAGAAGTTCTCATTGCAACAAACCTATTTCATTTAGAGTAGAATCGCCGTTTTTGGAGGCGATATCGAGACGGCGGCGGGGGCTTCTGCTGCCACTGTTGAATTGAACGACTCTTATCTGATGTTTTCCTAAAGGGGACTATCAAATAGCATGTTTGAGCAATCTTATCCAGTAATAACACCAACAAATTAACATGAAGCGCTCGACTAAGTGGCGCGCGTCATTTGCATACATTTCGGAGATTTCCTCTTGTTAACCTTAGATAGACGTAGGTTGTTTGACGTCCCGTGACGTCCCCTAACTGATGTATACACACAGAGGCGCTCGACTCAACCAGTCACAATTTCAATAATTCCCCCAATTAAATTATTCCCCGGCCATTGTTGGCGGAGATTGAAGCCTGAAGGTCACAAAGGTTGAGTGCCGGAACAGCACAGGTTGTTTCACTTTCCGTAACTCGGAAACGCAAATTCCGGCGTTAGATTAGCTGCTTTCGGTGAAAGTTTAGCGGTGGATTTGGTGAACCGAGAATTATTTCTAAATTGGATCTCTCTGTGGTTCCCGTATCAAGCTAATTCAATATCGTCGAATATTTATTAGTTAATTCCGGTCCGGTTATTTTTCATCAACTTTGAAACGGCGTCGCCGAGCGTGTAACGTGTGCACTTCTGCTGCACCGGAATCGGAACACGGGATGCCCAATGGCTAGCCCCGCCGGAACTCCTCCACTTTCCTCTGTCTCATTCCGCTAAACATATTGCATGCGGCCCTACCGCTTCACTTTATTGCCTTATCTAACCCACTCTCCACGCCCAAAACGTCAAGATTGACTTTTCATTACTGTGATATTACACAAACGCATCTCGACAATCGCCGCCCCACCGAACCAAACACTAACTCTTAGCTTATTATTATAGGTACTCTTAACTTACAATTTCCTATACCTAAAAAATACACTACTGTATTTCATAATCTAACAGATTTTACAATTAAGTGTTTAGGGTTAATAAATTGAAGTATACACTTATAAAAATGAAACGTAACGTTAGTAACAAGTGTTCATTAAAAAAAAACCTAGAGCTTTGAAATTAAAATCAAATATTTTGTATGTCTATGATTAATTCGTTCTCTCATAACCTTACTTTTTGACAATTAAAAAGATAACAGATTTTCATAAAAATATTTATTTATTATTTATAAAAACTGTTGGAAATGTCTTCCTTATTGTTCAACACACATAACATATCGCCCTTGAACACTATTTATCAATCTTAGGTTATGAATTCTGGTGAAATGATTTAGTAGGCAACCAACAATACAATGATAAAAATTGTTCTACGACTTCCGTAACGATCTCAGGACATGCTGCGAGTTTTTTTAATAATGAACACCTGATATGTTTTTTTTACATTACAAGAGACAGATCTGAAGAAATAAATGCCGTCAGACAAGAGTGTGTTTAAATTCTCGAGTAATGTAAAAAGCAATAACGTTACGATCGTATTGTAACATTTGTAACACGGTTTATTTCACCCTATCGTCTATAAAACAGAAATCAGACTTTTTATTAATGTCACATTTGAGGTTGTCAGAGAAACTTCAAATGAATCACTTTTAAATTTTGTTTCGGTATCGTCGCATGTTCCGTCTGCACTACAAGGCTCTAAAGCATTCTCAATGAAGACAAAGTTCGTTTCCTAATCCTGGTTTGTCCTTATTCCGTGTAGAATTGGATCCTAAAAAAATCGTGAAGTTATTTTTTAACAGTAGTAGAGGTCAACAGCAAAAATAGCTTAATTTGATTTCTTTATCATTATAGGTACAAGATAAGTCTGCTACACTATATCTTAGTCGCATAAAAATTAGCGTTTGCTATTATATACTTATTGTGTTCTTTGCATGTTTGCGATTATGTTTTGGGGCTTGTGACCAGTGGCGGCTGGTGAAATTTTTAAGAAACGGTTCTGCAAAAATTCTAACATTTATGGTAGATAGATAGGTATGAAATATTTCGGCACACTGTCTTCTTATATAAACCCACCTAAATATTTGTTTACACACAGATAGATAGTTAAGATAGTAATTATAATGAGTAACAAAACAGAAAAAACTTAACCACATACGCAAACATTCGTGGTTTCATGATTTTCATATCTGGATCTGCTGATCGGAGCTGCCCGCTAGACAGAACCGCTGCCCCTACCAAAATCCGACGATTTACACTTAAAAGTGCTTAAAACTACCTTCTTTTCATATACAGAACGGAGCGGAGAACCGGTGAGCGGAGAACGTAGTTTTGAGCCGCCACAGTGGATATTCATAGTTTTATTTCCTCAATTACATCATTAAAAAATTTTGATCTTCACTAAAAGTTTTTGTACATTGAAACAATAATATGCTATATATTGCACTATATACTACATAGTACATATTTTGCTAAACCTAGTTTTTTAATTTTTCTTCAAAAAGTTAGCGGTTCCGCAGCTCCGCAGCTCCTATTGAATAACCGCCCCTGCTTGTGACATTTTTTACGAATTATTTGCACAAAACATCATTTAAGTATCGCTTGTTTTAAAATGAAATAATATTTTTTGCAGTGACTTAATTTTAATAATAAATTAATAATAACGCAGAATTCATATAATTACTTTATACCATGAGATCGGAAATGTACTGAATTAGAGCATGCCTTGAAATGTAAATTTAGCCACATTTATCTTCAAAACATAATGTTGCAAAAGTGAAAGAGACTAAAAAAGTGGCCAAAATACTGTTTCTATGTTATCAAATAAATGTTCAAAATATTGTTTTCCGAAATTCTGCTAAGCATCATTCACCAATTAAATATATCTCCACTCCCCATTTATTTTCATCTGTTTGAAAATAGCATTCTACAATGTAGGCTTTTTGTTGGGTGATAAACTCCATTTCGGCATAATTTAGATCAAGAAATCAATTTTTGAAAAATTTAAATTTAAAATTTTTTTAAATTCTGACCTGTCAATTTTTGTTCTAATTCAGATCATTTTTGATCTCATGTTACTTTTCTCTACACATATGAATTTTTTCAGAGTTTTAGCAAACGCTGGATTATGTGTGATTATTAATTTTTGAGATATAGTAAAATTACTTGCATTCGTATTTGGTAACTGTAAAATGTAACACACAAGATTTGCATTTAACTTTTTAGCCGACGCTTTTTATCAAATATCACAAAAACGTCAAAATGAGTTAAAATCTCAAAAAATAACTAATTTCAGTCATTCAGCAATTAAAAAATTGTGCAAAATAGCCTTTCGATAAATGGGTTTCTTTCTGATATACAAAGAGATTTATTTTACAAATGTAAAGGGCAATGTTTTTTGTGGAGATTTTTATCGCACTGACAGTATATAGCAAAAAGTTGTTTCGATGGCTCTCTGGTAATTTGATGCTTACAGGTTAGGAGGCAAACAATATACTTATACTTAGTTTGCACGTTGTAATATATTTCATTTCTGAAATACAGAGATTGTATTGTCTAAACATTTGTAAAATATTCTATAACCCTCTATAGCAGTTTCTAATCTATCAGTCATCAAAAATTGTCTTAAAATCACAGCTCGTTAATAACAGTGTTCAACACAATTCTGTTTATTTTTATACCTGTGCTTAAATTTCCGAAATTTAATTTTATTGGCTGCATCATTTTAGTTTAGAACGTAAACTTTAATTTAGGCGTTTTACCGGGGTGTCAAATGAGTTAATCTTTATGTTAAATATGAGTATACCTAGAGAAAAGCAATATGGAAAAGCAAAAATGCTGCCTCTACTGATAAAGTAAACGCAAAAGCAACTTGCTGCTTGAAATTCTGATTATTATGAAGAGAGTTCGGTATTCGAAAAGCTCCACTAACGTATGGCCATTTACTTACATAACACCCGGCATTTTCCAGTTAGCTGTTGAACAATTTTATGATTATAACGTTCATGTTACCTATCCTGACTATGAATCGGTTAAATTCTTCGTTTGATTACCTCATCTACATAAAATAAAACAATCTAACAATATATTTTATCGTTACGACGGGAGGTTTATGTGTGGTGGCTTTAACGCGTATGTAATATTCACGTAATGTATGTTAGAAATTTTTTCTACTTTTGTTTCGTACTGAGGTCATTACGATACGCCATTTGGGTTTCGTAATATTCAACGGAGTGCTATAATAATTACACTAAAAACCAGGGTAATTTAGTTGGAAAATGATGGCAATCTAGTTTTTTGACAATTATCTGAGAGAACTGTCAGTGTCAATCGGCACCTGTTTCAAGTGATAATTTAATCAAATGAATCAAATTCGGACCTTTAGAGGCTTTCAGAATACATTTTACGAACAAACTAATGACGATCCACATTATTAATTTAATTTCATGACCCACGCAAATGCTGTCAACTGCCACAAAATTCCCTAAATTTCGAAATTGAATTTTTTTGTCAAAAAAGGTGCAAAGTAGAAAAAATAGTGTATAATATCTCGTTTATAAGGCATTTTGTCGCACTTACTCCATTATGACACTCCTCGCTGCGCTCGTCGTGCCACAATTCCGTGCGTGCGACAAAATGCGTCTTATAAAACTCGTATCATAATATACTATTATTGGAAGTGGTGTACGAGAGCTTCGGTTGCTTTTGTGTCTGATTCGGTAAAACATATTGTGGCTGGGCCGTTTTATTTAACCGCTTCGCTTTATTGTCTAATCTCAGCGACGTTCGATGCCTCATTGAACAGCACTAGACCCTGAACGTTTAAAAGAAAATAACAGTTCCGAGCGGTTCTGTCAAATTCACGATCGCTCCGAATTCTCTATGAAAATTAAAGCGGTTCGCTGTAGAAATGAAATTGATTGAGACCTTTGTGGGGATTGCAGCCCTGGTAGTCAAACACTAACCGTTGCACTATTCATGTATGTAACGAATCCACTCGAGGGGATTTCGACGGATGTATTTCTATCGTTTACACTTCAGCCACTCCTCGCATTGAAATCAAATGTCAACTTTGAATTTCATCGCCTGCAACCACCGGATTCGACATCATGAGGTAAAAGCCGTGCATCTCCGCCGCCTCCGAATATCCAATTCACATAATAATTCCATTATTTTTAAACTACTCTCCGATGTACCGTTCGCATCCATAACGACTCGTGCATTTTCCGCAATCATTACAACAAACTTTACCCAGATTTAAGCCAAAACCACTAGAAACCAAAAATCTCTACCGTCGCAAAATTGCATTTGCCTATACGCTCCTAGCGAAATTTATGCATATCTCAAATCCCCAAATCTGATTCTCCGACTCAACAATATCAAAGATGAGAGAAAAAACTTAATCGCCATTCCTCACAGCCATCCACACCGGTTACATAAATTGCCGGGTGCGCCGGCAAATTTTCAACACACCATATTTCACATTTATAGAAATCCTACACATTTAAAACCAGCTAAGTGCCTCCGAATTTTTTGCACACATCGGAACACCATTTATCTCCAACTTATTCCATTTGTATTCCGTCAAGTCAAAAATGCTGGGCGCCTTTTCGATCGATATGCCACCAATATCACACGCACGACAAATTGACCCATCACCAAAAATAAATGGCGCAGACGACCCACAATTTGAATAACGTTGATCGCGGGCAGTGCTCTTATTATTGATGTGTGTGTAAAAATGGTGGATGCGCCGGGCAAATAACGTTACAATTTCTATTAGCTGTCTTAATTAAATTTGTAATTGTATTCATCGTGGCGCGACTGTTAAACTTTTCTTGATAAATCGCTGTGGTATTGTAGCAAACAATGGCAGAATTTCGCGGAACACCGGTTGAGAAACATTACTCTAGATTATTCTCTGTAAGTGATTTGTTGTATTGAGAAACACACATCATCAATAGTACAAAAGAGAGTGACAAGCCATTTGTAATGAAAAGAGGGATTTGTAGCGTTGCAAACTTGCATAATAAATGGATGAGTGGAGTTATGCATCATGACCTAGGAATAAAAATTGTTTTAAGATTTCAGTAGACAAAAAAGCGTGAAGTTGATAAATCCATTGGGTTCGGGTGGAAAAGAAATTATTCGGTTCAATTTGTCAGGAAGTGTAATATATTGCCTATCTATTCTGTCGAATTCTTCAGAAATTCCAAACAAGAAAGTCTGTTAGTGGTTGAGTTACTGTAATCATTTCTGACAACACTTTGATAAAAAAGTGCCGAAAACATCGAATGTGATTTGTGTCATTTAACAGAACCGTGGGTCAAGTGTCACGCAAGTTAATCTTGTTTATTGTTGGAATAGTTTATGAAAAGAAGCGTTTCTTGTCAAATGTGAATTCCCGAAATTCCTTAGAAATACTCCCGGAGTTGGGTTATTAGTGGTGGTGCATTTCTCTGTGAATAACTCCGACTAGTCGAAACTATTAATGACATCGATTCATAAAAGCGAGTATCGATAATTTCGGAATTGAGATGTAGAGCACAAGTTATTCATTGTTAGTGCTGTTAATTTAAGTTGGTGACAGAACCAGTGGCTGCATTAGTTCTAATTTTCGCAGGTATTTTTTGCCAATAAATCGAAGAAAAACGGATTTATAGGTCACTACATTGGCGTGTAAATTTCGGACAAATTGGCTTTATATGAGTAAATAGAGCGGAGCCGTGGTGAAACATCGTGACAAGTTCGGCGATAAAGTGAATAAAAGGAGTTCAATTCCATTTGAACTTTTTATTTAATGTTCCGAAAGTGAACATAAACAGAAGGATAAATCAAAGCTTCACTATCGCTATCACTTTTGAGTTCCGACTCAGTTTTCGATCCATTTGACTCGTATGTGTTCCGGATTCAGACACTCTTGCCCGCGATTGTTTACGTGTGTCAGTTATGAATGTATATAATCGCTCTCTCTCTTCTCTTCCCTTGTCTCTCGAGTAATTCCATCGATTTTAAGCCGACTTAAAAGCTCCTCATGACGTTCTCTTAATTATCCGACTAAAATTGACTATCACACTGCTAACGAAATTTATTACTGTGGCGGTTGTTTGCCTCCCGACCGAAATAAAATCAACCGATGTTCACGGGACATTTAAACCTCAAAACAAAAATTTATACCAGAAACATTCGCTTCGTCACCCTCGAGCTTCCATTTGTCGGCAGAGCTTTATGGCTTTTTGCTTTTTTATATCGCTTGCTCTATTTTCCGGTGCGTCAAACAACGCGGAAAATGCCAATTGTTTGATTTCCCTAATTGTTAAATTAGTTAAAACTAAACTTTTACGACGATAAAAATAAAACGAATCCATCTCCATCACACGTAACGACCGCGAATCAATCATCCTTTAATTAATTATTAGAAATAAATAACAAACTACAAAAGTAGTAAATTAGATTCGTATCAGGCGACGGAAATATTAGAGTTATTATCGTTATTACCGTATGCGTGACTATAAATAAATTATTTAAATCTAGAATTGCAGATACAGTGGTATAACGGATAGTTCTAGTTAGTTAGGTGTCTAATTATCTTTACATATAATAATTATTTGCTCGAACGGAATCTGATAACTCCTAGTGGAGTAACGAATCGGATAAATTTTGCAGGTTTGAATATAACTTTGGGGCTAATTGTCGTTCTGTAAAGCCCGGGTTGAAATTGGCCTGGAAGATGTATAGCCTGAAAAGTAAATGGACGTTTGCTGAATGACCTGTAATTGTTAGTAAATGATGATGATGACGGTTGTAATGGAAGCAGGTCCTTTTTTAGGGCGCCATCTTACTGCGACAATTAATAATATAGATTAAGAGTGAAGCGTTAACGATCCATAAAAGCTAATTTCATGCAAACTACATTTTCGACTTTTTCCAAACTTGTAGAACTAAAATCGATTCGTGTTATATGTAAAATTCGTATCGTTTAAGATTAATGGGAAATAGCGTTTTATCAACGTCATAAATCCGTCTTTGAATTGATTTTTTTTATTTGCAGGGATCGGCGGAATGCTAAGTGAAAGGGATCAAAAGTATCCTCGCTAAGAGTATTATAGGCTTAACAATTGTAAATGCACTTATCCTTTCGCGAAACTAATTAACATATGCCTTACAGACACTCTTTCTCTCTTTTTTCATTCAAGAAACGAGAACTTTGTACGTATAAATAATAAATCAAAAAGAAAGTTCCTTGTAATTTGTCCAACAGTCGTTAATTTAAAAAAAATAAAAATGTCTTACTTTCTTTTTTATTATCGATATTCTTGCCATATCCAAAGAGAATTGCATGTAATTCCAACTTCCCACGCATGTGCGAAAGATCTCACAATAATAATTAATTAATCGCGGTTTGCCGAACGTAGAAATATTTTAGTTGGTTCACCCGGTACCTATGTGCTAAAAAACATGAATTTTTGTAAGTACTTTAGTATTTAAATTTTCACGGTGTTTCCAGACTCGCTTTACAAAAGTTTTGAAAATAGTTTGAAGCTTGTACTTTGAATAAAAATATCTTTGAAGGTAGTTTAAAAGTGCTCCGAAACAAACTTGATTTTTTCTCGATAGAATTTATTAGTATATAATAAATTAAAGTGTGTGTAATAAAAGTTTTGCTAAAAACTTTTAGAATTTATATAGTTGGGAATAATAAATTTTCCGTTTGAGAAAAGCTGAATATGGCGAGTGTAGGTCATTAAATAAATAGAAAATATTCCGCTCGCACTAAAAACGGAATTAATAGCATTAAAATGTGAAGGCATTGCTTTCGTGATTAATTAAACCGATAAATTCACACCACGGCTGTTATGATTTGGAAATTTTGCGAGCGCGACACAAAAGGATAGGACAAACTCCTATTTCCTACTAATTATTTTTGAGTGGAGTTGTTCTACTCCCACTAAGTTTCCCAGAAATCCTTCGATCCACACCAATAAACTTTCTCAACAACTATTTTCAGACAAGCTTTCAGCATAACCAGACTCTGGATCTGGACCGAATTATTTCGTTTAAATGCAAAATTAATGACGCAACTAGTTGACTGAACCACTCGGTATATCCTGCCAGCTCGAATCATGATATTTTCATTTCTTGAGCTCACGTCAAAGAACATTTCCACTTTTCTTTTATGCCAGTATCACAGCTGAAAACACCATGTCGACAGCATAAGGGGAATATATACATAAAAACAATTTTTGCCCCCAATTCTGCGAGATGGTTACAACGTAGGGTTGCGGCGATATTTTTCTTTTTATTCATGACGCCGTTTCCGCCAAGTGTTATTGTTCAACAATCAGATGTTATTCCAGAGGGTGATAATGAAAACTAACGAGGTGATAACTGATACGCAAATTGCACTCGACTCGAAATAGAGAAAAATATTTTCAATAATACATTTCCGCAAATGGACGGTTCGTGTCCTCTAGATTAGTAATTTGACAGTTTGATGTTAAACGCTACATGACACAGTTCAGGGCCAGGACTGTTTCCAGAAGCAAAACTACAGCTTGCCACACGAAATCTAAAAATCAGGGCCCATGTGTTATCACAAGTCCTTGAAAAACCGAGCATATTTTATTATTTTCAATATCAGGACCAAAACGAACCAAAAGTATTAACACTTTTACAGGTGAAATTGATACTTTCCGGTCTTCTCATTGAAGTGGCGATTTTTCACATGGGGGCCCTACACCAACGACAATCATATGAATAATGCCACAAGACATTAAACACTTACTACGACCTCCAGATCTTGACAGTGCAAATAGCACCAATTAGCGTTTTTTGTGACGGATGAGCAAAAACGGTTAAGTTCTTCCTGCTCTTGCGCAACAGCGTCTTTAGGTTATGTTAATTGTCATTTTAAGCAGTGTATGAACAACCATCTCAACTATTTTTTAAGGTAGGTAATTTCACGACTTACGCTTCAAAGTGTCTTGTTTTTACATCATCAGATTTATTTCCATGTCATGGGTGTAGAAGTTCCGGCTCCTGGTTGGCATTAATTTAGAAAAAAAATTAGCACCCTTGCTGGGATTCGATCTTGGTGTCAAAAATCGATTAATAGATTAATCGACCGATTAATTTTTGGATAAATTTAGCCAAGAAGATAATGGAAATAGCATACCTAACGTGCTTTAGTCTCGTCCGTTTATCACAGATACATATCACAGATTGGTTATCGTTGCTTATTATTTATCGAACTACAAACTAAGGGACGAACGAGGGGAAGAGGGAGCACGTTCTGTAGGCTATTACCACCACCACGTGACAGGTTGATACCAAAGAATATAAGCGGAGAGAACTAGAGTAGTCGAACTGTAGCGTAATCAACTGAACGTAATAGTATTATAAAATGTCAAGGCGTTTGGAATGGTTTTTAATACAGTTTTGAAAATTTGTATTTAATCTTTTGAAAAATAAATAACATTTATGGCCGTTTATCCCGAAGTGAACACGGTGAGATTGGGGGAGATACAAAATAGAACCAATAATTTCAAAGAATATTTATTGCTGCTTATTTATGATATATTTCGCAGCTTATTTCCACTGTTCTTTGTGTACTCTGCTATGCTCCGTTTTATTTATCTTTGTAGACAAATCAATACAAGATTATTTTAACAAAAATAAAGTACCCACTGTACGTGTTAACGATTTTAGCAGCTGCGGAACATTATTTTAGTTCTCTTCCTCTGTATTATCATGATCTTCGCAATTATTGATTACAAATTATTTATGTATCAGTTGCTCCGTTTTACTATGAATTTCTTTGGAGATTCAGCTCCGATATCGTTTATCTTCGTAGAGAATCTCTTCTAAATATGACTCGCGGAAATTACTAGCAACATGATGATAATTTCAGTGAAAAAAGGTATGAAATATTTACCAGTCGTAAAATTCATCGAGCGTATTTTATTATCTTTAAACAAAACACATTTACTGTTTTCCGATATTATTTATTGTTAATTGAAACGTATTTTGAATAGGATATTTAATTAAGCCAGCGATTTTGTTTTATTTTCATACGTGAAACAGTTTTATTAAATTTAATTGTAGCATGCAATAGCAATTAAAAAATGTAATAATCCCTTAATTATTCAAAATTGTTTAGCTCCAACCGCCGTTTAAATCCTCCATTATTTACTCATACTCACAGAGGGAAAAAGAAATCAATTACAATTCATATTTCTATGTTTGTGACAAAATAATTTCGTTAAAATTTATTTGTCAGCGTTTTGCTTTTAAGTTTAAAGAAAAATCTCGACGAGATGAACAGCAAAGGGTCGCTTAAATTTCCAACACATAGCGGCAAAAATATTTGCACAAACTCATTAATTACTTTTTTTAAATTACTTTTATCCTTCTGGAGGAAACAAGCGGCAATAAACAATATTCCTTCTTGTTTTTTTACTCAAGGGTTTTGCGGAGGTATTTACTTCCTCTTAATTAAGAATTAAAAAAATATTAATGGTAATGAGAAAAGGAAACTGTATACTAAATCAAGCATTACTTTAGGACGTGATTGATACTGGTTGAATTTTATTATCCAGCGATTCGATTTTACGCAATAATTACTGTTAATGCACCTCAAACAAACAGATAATCTGTATTGAACAGTCCGATAAAACCCTCACCTGACACGCAAAGATCCCGCAATTTTTATCACGCCTTTAATTAGGCGTAAAATTGTGTCAATTTCGAAATGATGCGGGTTTTTGTAATTACACGAAAATTGTAAATGTTTGAAAGTGGAGTAACGTGGGCAACATCCATCTCTGCCTAAAACTTTGTAATCACTTTAAACAGAACACTGTTAGCGAACGGTTAAGGGAGAACCACAGACCATTTATGGAATAAACAGTGGCTGACAAATTTAGACAGATAAATGTGTTCTATTTATATGCAAACATATAGAATTGGTAACGTTTATGTTATCCCGAAACCTCGCTTTCATCCCGGAATATTCCACAAATCTTTAGATAAGTTTCGAGCTAATAGTTGGTTGTTCTCTTTTGTCAAGGGGGATGAAAAATTACCCGACCGTTAATAACGGAAGACAATTTTTGTTTGTGGTGCAACATGATTTAACTTGCATATACAACCACGCTGTATCATAATAAAACTGCAAGCTTTAAAATTCCAGCTGGAATGTGTCACTCGTTTTACTACTTAGTTTTTTACGAATCATAATTTAATCTCTGTCATGTTTTTGTCTCTTAGCTTATTTATTATGAGAGGAAGGCATGCCGCAAATTTTAATGATGTCGCCCGAAAAAACGCCAAAATTTGGCTATAAAAATCCAAGAACTGCCAAACAAGTTTAAGTTTTATTTGAATGCAAAAATAAAAAAGATACGTGACATAGCACTTTTAGGTTTGTTTTAGTTTTAGCGGTTTAATCAAGAATTATACGAGCACACTATTCACGAATTCATACCGGACCCAAATAGTTTGAAATTACGGCGACGCTAATTAACATTTACATAAAAATTTTAATACAATTATGTATTAAAATATTAATTCTTTCGCCGCATGCGTAATTATACACCGTTCAATACTATGCACGTAGCACGAAACCCCGGATACCACGCAACAAAAGTTTACACTTAATTATTTTTATTGTCAGATCGATTTTTCGTTAATTACTGAATGATCTTAAGGGAGCACAATTCGCAAAATTCGCTTATGCTGCTCGCACCAGTTTCAGTTTTGCTTATCTTACATCTAGTCCACAACACTATTAACAATTTGGATTATTAAACCGAGTTCAAGTGGCCACAAAGGAATTATCGGAATGGTAGAACCTTGTTTGAGATTGCCAGTAAAAAGCTCTCGCAGACAACATTAAAAAACTAACAGAACGGGGAAATGGGATTGTTTTAATGATAAAGTTTTAAAGTTTGGCCCCACTGATTGTTCGTTATTGATTGATCCTGTTCTTAAACTCGGCTGAAATATTAAACTTAATTTTTAAATAATTTCGAAACTTTTGAAAGCCACCCAAACTTGGAATATTTTTTTCCAAATGCCATTAGCGGAATCTCCCAAATGAAATTGATGAAAAAGTCTGACGTCACGCCACTTCTGGCTCATTTCCCAATTCGTTTTGTTTCAGGCTTTAAAAAAATTGCAAATGCTTGAAACAGTTTATAAAATAAACAAACGATTTAATTAAAACGTCAGGTGTCAGTTAACGTCACGTAAATTGCCGACCTTTCACTTTCATTAAATTCAAAAATCTTTCTTTAAAACACGAAGAAGCACAAAATTGACTTAATTATGGTTTATGGACACTTTCAAGGTAATAAATGTTCATGAAAGTTTGGTATAAATTGAGAAACAAGGCGGATATTTTTATTTAAAACTTTGCGAGGAGATTTAAAACTAAACGAATCTTCCAATCAATCACGCCGCTATCTGAACGTGGAAGACGAAATAAACAAAATCCTGAAGAATGATGTTTCTTTGCGTGCATAAAACATCCAATAAACGCCATGTTTCGTCGGAGTAAAGCCGCCACCATCAGATTATTTAATCTAAGTTTGTCGCCAAAGCCGGCTAAGTAATAATATTCTCAAATATTCTTAAACGACGTCATACAATCTTGCGATAACCGTTTTTGATATCTCCCGTTATAACATCTCGCATAGTTCCAAGATAGACTCTGTATACGAAAATGACACAGCGATAACAAGAAAACATTTCGAGAATATTGCAAAGGCGCAGCCTCTTGTCTCCGATACCTGTAATAATAAGAAAAATTGGGGATTTTCGGAAATGACCAAACAAATGTGACTGCCGATCTGTTTCCTCGCAGGATTACGATTGAAAGGATCAAAGCTAAATTAACCATTCGGGACAAAGTGACAACTTGCTGAAAGGATTCCAAAAACGGATCAATGCGAGATAATCACTCAAAAAACTGTTTGGGCTGAAAATGACGTTACCTTTTCAAAGTAGCTGTACATTAATTCTTCGTTTATGAAACACAAAGAAGGATGTCATGTCAGTTTGACATTTAATATGCAAATATTGGACAGTGTCCGTGGATACTCAAATGAAATATAATGAGATACAACGCTCTATCTAAAATGAACAGGACCGTGGCGTGATGAAAATTGAGTCTTTGTAAACTCTGTCTGTATGACGTATAAAATAATGGCTGTCACATAGCACTGCTTTAATAAAAATCTTAATTGATACTGCATGAAACAGACGACTTTTTAGGGCGACCTGACCCAATCCGATTATGGCGTTCACACAATCACAACGCTATAATCAGATTTATTCTGATATATTATACATTACCTTGAAGAGCTTTCTATAATTTCCGTTTCTTCTTGAACGGCATTATAATTTCAGCTCCGTCTTTTCCTTGACGGCAAAACAGAAATTAATAAGTTAATTTCTAGTAGTGTAAGTAGGGCGTAATTAATACAGTAAAGCAACATTCTTTGTTTGATTTTCCCCTAGTTTCCGATTCAAAGCTTACTAATAAAACAGCTTTGTATAAAACCTGTGCCGTTCTAAAACAGGGGTTTATTCTCAAAATACACAATCAAGCGAAGTTGTAACCGACTCACTTGTAATTAATAATACGAGCTCTTGACTCTTTTAATTGTTCCTGATACTAGTATTCTGTCCTAACCAGTTCACAGGACATAACGAATTCATCATTTACCACAACATTCTGCCGAAACGTAAATGCGAATTCGAAAGTGACGCTGAGAAATCTCTAATCCCATAAAAAATATCCGGATCTTTACACAATTCACAAATAAAATTGTTAATTCTAAAATTAATTAATTAGTTAATATTACGGTGCTTAAGAATTAACAATTAACAAAAGGTTAATTTTAATAAAAACATTAGCTTACAGATTAATAGTATAAATATAATAAAAAATGTTTTGTTCTGTACGGTGGACAATTATTGTCAATATTTCTTGATGCGTGTTAGTTGGCGAGCAAATTGCGGAAATTGCATCAAATTGCTGGTTATCTGTCTGTAATTTCTAAATCATCCGGAATTTTCGAGATTTGTTAAAGATTATCAGAATTTTGGTCGAGTTTCGGTAATGAGATTGTGTATTCAGAATACGAGTAATTGAAATTTTGTGCAGTTGTCGGTCGCTTCGTGCCCCGTGTCCTGTGGGAAATGAGTGAGTATTCCTTTGGGCCGTTTCGTTTCTGTAAAGCTATTATAAAGTGTGTGGGTGAGCAAAAATCGTTTCTGAGAGTGTGAAGGGACTTATTAAGGGTCGATTTTTTATTTTGATGTTTTGAATAGCAAGTGCATGTCGAGTAACATCCCTCTTGGGGGGCCTTAGCGGTATTGCGTGATCCAGTGCGAGTTCCAGCGTGATGTCTGAAACCAATAACCTGTATATCCGTGATCCGTGTTGCGGTCGAGCCGCACTGTTTGCCTGTGTTTATTGCAGCTTTATTCGCATTTCGGCTTGTCCGAGCGTTCATTCAGTTGAGGATAAAGGTATCATCCCTGCCGGCCTGAAATTGGTGAATGGGGCTTTTAACTTTGGAAAACACTTCGTTTCTTCCATAATAAAATCGATTGGAGATACGCGATTTATTGTGAGCCAAGATATAAACAGAAACCTTTCAAAAGGTTCCATTTAAATTTTAGATTAAGTTTTTTGGTTGATCGCCACGCCTCACAATGGACTATTTTTAAACGCTCCCTAATACATCATCCCCGGATTAAACTCCCTTCACACTTTTAATTTTATAACACAATTAAGTGTTCCTGAAACGTTTCTTGCGGAAAATTCGCGAATCGAAGGAAACTTTTTTAAGTGAAATTGTTTTGCAACAAATGTGTGATACTTAGCGGTTATTTCCACTTCAACAACGATGCTCTTTTAAAAAAGTACTTTTCCCTCCAAATTGCTTAATTTCCGTTGCGGACAACTCAAGCTATCATCTATTGTTAGGGGAAGTTTCACTCACTTGGAGAATTTAGACGTTCCAAGGGTAAAATAATGAAATTCGTGTGTGCCGCGAATTGTTATAAATGCTTCTTCCACCATCTTAAAAACTATCCAAGCCTTCCAGATAATTGGGGATTGAATTCGCTGAATGTAGTGGATCGATATTATTATTCAGCAACAAAGTAAACATTTGGTTTCAACAAACTATGCTTTTAAATTAAATTCGTTTGCACCTATTACACAATTTTCTCCTTCAAACACGTAACCTGAATCAAACCGCAAATATACAAACAAAAAATTTATCCCAACTACGGCAACAAAACTGATATTTCACTTACTTCACACAACCAATCCAATTTTTCACATAAAAGCACAAAAAACAAAACTGATCAACCTTTTATAATGCAATCATTTTCCGCATAACAATTTATCAGCGAAATCAAAAAGCCAAATTCTGATCAAACAAATGTCAAAAACTTGACCCGGCGCCTCCACCACATTTCACCGAGGAATCTGTTTTTGTCATCGAAACAAATAATTTTTAGTTGCGGGTTTAGAGATCGTAAAAAATATTTATTTTGTCTTGCTGGGGAAAACGCGAGGGTGTGCGAGGGAAAAATTAAGGCTCTTGATTTATTATTTAAATTTTACCTTTATCTCGTGAAAAGACATTTCAATTTTCTTTTTTACCGCTTCACTCAACTTTCATAAAGCTTTAAAGTGATATACAACGCGTTTATGTTTATGGTCGTGTTTAAATTTCGGCGCCCCTTCTCACGTAATTGCAAAAATATAATTACATCGTGGCTTGTTAGACACGAGACGTGACCCTAATCAAGCCAAAATTATGATAAGTGTCGGATCCCGGAATGCCGTTTCGAGATCATTTTTCAATTAACTCGGAAATAATTTACGTGTGGTGATATTGTTTGATAATTGAACGGTCACGTCAGGCTGCGAAATGAATGAAATGTTTTATGGATGTCTGGAATAGTTTTTGACAGAGCTTGCTGACGCGCACGAAAAGTTGGGAGGTGTGGTTAGGTTTGATTTTTCTGGCTGGGTGGGCTCGGTTTTAATTTTAGGGGAGTGGGAGTGCTGTACTCCCAATTAATTACGTGATTAGCAGCTTGATTAGATGATCCTCTACTAGTAAATATCTGAAGTTGATCCCCCTCCGATGTGGTAATTATGCGAACAATTTTCTCGCTATTTCTAGCGCTCGAATGCCACCAGAATCTGGTCAACGTTTTTGTAAACTAGTCGCCAGTTAACAATAAATTCTGCTTGGGTTCCATTAAGAGTACATGTTCCCAATATGAATTTGAAATGGTGCCAAATACTTTATGTCGAATTTATTATTTTCTTGTTTTGGAATGGATTCCCACTGTTGAAATTTTCATTTTTCGCGAGACTTCGCCAAGAATAATTTTCAATGTTATCTTCTAAAATAAATTTCTGCAATTCACAGACAAAGCAAGTCGCCACAGACACTACATAGGATAGATATGCGTGAAAAATCAATACAAATGACACTATTCCAACACTTCTCTGGATTCGAGGAGTTCATTTTAATTGTTGGAATCACGACTGAAACGAAAGCAATTCTTTTCAAATTCACTCTGATACCGGTTGCTCTATGCAAATTGAGATGCCGAGCTTTACTGACATTACCAAAGGTCAAGTGTGCAAGAGTCAGAATGAATTTTACAACATCTGATAAACACTCGACCAAGGATAAACGCTAAACTAGTTAAAATGTAATTTAAAACTTTATGATTAACACACAAACATTTAAAACAACATACGCTTCATACATTTACTTCACACAAATTATTTATCAAACTCATATTTTAAATTGCAAATGCAGGCTTTAAACCACTACTTGTAATTACACGATATTATCACCAAACCGGTTTAAAACTGGTAGCTTGTAAGATGATCGATTCAGTTTTCTGCACAAGCGATAAACCGGTTTTCGGGATGCTTGTAAGATAATCGGCAAGACTAAATAAGTTGATAAAATAAAACGTCTGCCCATTAAATAGAGTTAGGGCAGCGCTGATGTGGCAAAAAGCGCCGTAAAGAAATTTATCTGCGATCGTCTAAAAATTGCAAGTTTGTGGATTCGGACGTTTTATTAAAGTTTGTCAATTGGCAATGTTTTTGTTAGTTTTTTTATTGGGAATCCAGGTATTTATCACAAGGGTCGAATAGAAAACCTCTTGAGCATGGAAGTTGCAAACACTGAGCCAGAATCTCAGCTATGCACGTCGTCCGTAAGGCCGGTGTCACGTTCAAAGACATAAAAACGTTCTTAGGTTCGTGACAGCGCGTTTTTGCGGATTTTAACACACAATTTATTGTTGTCTATTTAATATTCATCCCGACGTAACAATAACCGGCTCTGAAATCCGACAACTTCTTCACCGCCTCTTTAATCTTTATTAATCCTTTTCGAAACGCAAGCTTTATCAAAAATAAATACACTCAACCATGATTCAATTCCAAAGCAACAGTTTGCCGGTTTACACAAAGAGATCTCTCCTATTTAACAACTTCCGTGATTCTAATCAAATCTTATTTATTGCTTGTTTTAATTGAGGGAGTGTCAAACTTCTATTGATCATCGAGAAACTTTTTCGAGTTGTAAAGTTTTGCCGAAAGTTTTGATCATTTTGTGGTGGGGTTATTCTCCGACGGGGTTTACGACACAGCACTTAAATCTGGTTATGACAAGATTTGTGACTATTTTAGAGAAAATTTAACTTTTCTATTTTAATCTACAGACGAAAGTTCTGATATTGCTAGAAACCCAGACAGAGACATATGTAATACACTTTCATGCAGATTGTTCCACAGCAACTTAATTATTCTGCCTTTTCACATGTTACACCAACCATCAAATACACATTGCACCGACTGCATGAAAAATCCAATATTGTAACTCTGTAACTAAGTTGCATCTCACGATCTTTAACTCTTCTCCAGTTTGATTAAAAATTTTCATTTTTTCGGTGAGTTAATTAACAGCCGAACGTTCTCGATTAATATGTATTTATTTAGCATTGTTACAAGCTATGGCATTATCCAAATTTCATCAAGAACTGAAGTGTACGTACCATATAAAGCATCATTGATTGCTTAATGCTACAACATCCATGAAATTTAATCCCGCTTACTGAACTAAATAATAAAAAGTAGGTTTGATTTATTGATACGATAATTTTGCATAGGATTTTTCCAACTTCTGGTACCGCTGTTCCAATATCGATTTCTGAATAATCTTCGGACCCAGCTTAAACAACGTTAATTTGAACAAATCCAGGCTTAGTTTGTAGTAGAGGGTTCAATTCGATTTTTTGAGTTTTGGGATACCAATTGCATGAATAAATTCAAATCTGAGAAGGGCAATGCTTTAAGAAGTCTTGCAGCTTCACGATTCGATGCAAAAGGACGTGGGGTGAGGATAGTAAAATCTATCATGATATGGAAATAAGAATTCGGGAGTTTGATAGGCTTGGGTTGAGCGGTCGATAAGGCGACGGTGCACAAACACCCTTCCCATCCTTTTTCCCATTCAAAACTGACCGGCCAGACTTGTCAAGCTGACGGCCCTTGTGCTTTAGAATGGACGCCAAGATTCATGTGCCACCACAGCCACTAATCCCAATACCAAAGCCGTTAACCGAGCCACAAGCTGCAAATTCGAGATTGCCCCCAAATCATATCGAAATAAAAATGGCCCTCCCAGTGTTCTCACCTGGTGAATATTTCGTTTTTTTTTAACTAATCAAATTGACATTATCAGTTAATTTTTTACACAATTTTTTTTATATTCTTGGACAGGAAACTATCGAGGGTCTTTCAGCAAAATTTATTTTCTCTTACCACAGTTGTTTGATCTAACAAATTTTGGTAAAACTTAGATTTTTATGGATTTTGGATGCACTCTTTTCAGGTTTTCAGATCAAATCCTTCGGGTTTTCAAATTAATTGTATTTTATTGTTTTAATTCCTGTGGTTCGAGTTTATTTAAATTTTTTAGAATATAAATATCTATTTTAGGTTTATTTACACAGTAATTAACTTAACTTTTACACTCTTTTAAAAATGACGTCGAAGTTGCATTGAATTTAATTTTTAATTTTGTTTTGATAAGAATTGAAGTAAGTTTTTGTTAAACTGAAGAAAACTGAACTAAGAGAAAATAAAAAACTGGAACAAAAAATCTGTAAAATGAAAATGATAAAATACAAAACCTACATCTTAATAATGCGGCTACTACAAAGAGAATTCAACCGACTACAAATTTTGTCTTTTCAGCAACGCTAAAATAACTTTTCATTGTTGTGAACTTATGTAGGTACATGAATTTCAAACATGAAGAGATTTAGTTCCTACACAGTAAAAAATTTTCTGGTGTTATTCACACTAAAATAACACTAAGAGAGTTCCTCAGAAGACCACAAAGTGTAATATTTTCTAGTGTAAATTAATTTTTTCTATATGTACTTTTAACACTTAACCTAGTATATTAATCGTATTTTATAAATGTTTTACCCACTTAACTAAATGTTCTAATGTACTTCCTGAGTGTACAAAACATTGAATTCTAGTGTGGTTACAGTATGCTTAACATAAAGGCATACATATATTCAAACGTTTATTAAAAAAATACAAATGCACAAAAAAACAAAATAAAAAATTAAATCAAAGTACGAGTACATACATATTTAACAAAAATATGTTTTAGAACAATGCATAAATCAGTAGAACCGTAAGGTTGTTTTCACTTATACTATAATTTTTCATATGTAAGCAATATTAAATCAACACAATATTATTGATGTCTTGTTTTAAAAGATCTGAACTCATGAACTGCCTTATTTAAAACCACTATGGTAGGAGATGTTTTCGGTTTTCAGGTATCTATTAGTATATTAAAGTCAAGTTATCAAATTTTGTTTTTGCTGTAAAATAATAACAAGTACTTATATTTAATAGTTTTAACCTAATACATAAAACAAGAATAAAGGTATTACAACTGAATCAGTAACTTACCTAATTCTGAGATATTATTGAAAGTACAGTTTTTCTTTACTTTACAAAACTTTATGCACTTTTTGTAACATAATTTGAAAATCATATCAGCTGTTATTTAACTGTCCCAGTACCCATAAAAATAAAATATGTTGCCCAAAAACCTGTGCTTATGTGCAGTCTGTACGAACTGTGTCTTTCGTTTATTGAAAACTGTGCAGTTATATTTTACACTATAAACTGCAAACATCATTTGAGAGTGTAAAAAATGCACTTTAAAATGTAAAATTCATGTTTTTATGTAATTTTGATGTAATTTGACAGAAAATGTGTTTTCAATTATAAGTTATTTTGTAAAAGATGTATTATGTTAACACTCAATTTAAACATAATCTAGTCTCAAAATTAACACTAGAAAAATTAACCACATGCCAAAATGTTTTTAATTTTTTTTTACTGTGTTCAGTTGTTGTTTGATCTAACAACTGAAGTTTTGTCAAAATTTTGATTTTTGTGGATTTTAGATGCACTTTTTTCAGGTTTTCAGGTCAAATCCTTCGGGTTTTCAAATTAATTGCATTAGACTGTTTTAATTTCTGCCACAGTTTATTTTTAGAATTTAAATACGTATTTCAGGTTATTTGCACAGTAATTAACTTAACTTCTGCACTCTTTTAGAAGTGACGTTGAAGTTGCATTGAATTTAATTTTTAATTTTGTTTTGTTCTAAATTAAAGTAAGTTTTTCTTAAACTGAAAAAAATCTGAACTGGGAGAAAATAAAAATCTGAAACAAAAAAATCTATAAAATGAAAATGATACACTGAAAAGCTGAGAAAACCATTCACTTCAAAATCACCAAATATCAGAAACTCGCACTAATGACAATACCAAAATCCAAAAAATCTAACTTTCGCCATAAATCGGAAAATATAAAATGCAAAAACTGCATCTTGAAGCCTTCACATTTCCAAAAATGGATAAAGCGACGAGAATTCAACCGATTACAAATTTTGTGTTTTCAGCGAAGCTGGAATAACTTTTTCCCGAAACCGTCCTTTTCCTTGGTTATTTGGAGTCAAGAAAACCAGATTTCCTTGACAAGGCAAGAAAACACTTTCGTGCCTTGTCGAGAAAATACTTTACCTGAGTCATTTGAAAGAAAATACAAATTTAAAAATTATTTAATTTTTTTTTGATATTTAATTTCATTTTAAGCGGTTTCGGAGTTTCGGGAAAAATCGTATACATGACACATCAAGAAAGTCTTTACACGACTCGGCTATCGGCCTCGTATGCTCAAACAATCGCCTCGTCGTCGCTTCCTTGACTTGTTATGTAATATACTATTTTTCATTAAGAAGCAATTTCGGGCAATATGAACCTAATGTATTTTAGAAATGTGAACTTATGTACATAAATTGCAGACATCCGGAGATTTAGTTTCTAGGTATAATTTTGTGGACAAATTAGAAAAAAATCGAAATTGTGGGATTAATTTAAATTTAATGAGTGAGGCGCAGTGTTTGGGATATGTACACGGTCGGCCACTTGGCTGGTCTTTCGGGGTCGGGTAAAAATTGAACGAAGTTGTGACGAAGGATGCAAATAAATTATGCGGTGAGTTGGTTGAGAGGTGATGTGGGTCTTGGGCGCGCCGGCGATGGCGATGGCGCCGCATTCTGTACGGATCTGTATTTTCTTGGGTGACAGTTGTTTCGCGAATTTGACGCGGTGGTTTGCCGAGGGACTTCGCCCGCCTCTAATTAGAGATGTTTGTACAGCTGCACCGCGTTTAACCAAGTACGTTAGCTACCGCCTGCTCCCTATACGTGTCACTCGTCAACCGTTCGCTCGTTTGTCATTCCCCAGGAATTTATAGTTGCGTCCTACAGCCCGGCCATGATGGATCGATGCAGGAGCATATGTCACATTCAATGCTCGGAATCGCACCCGCAACTATGCACTGCAACTTGCAAGAAATACGACCTATAACCACATGAGACCTCTTAACGATCATCAGCGCGATGTGACACTCATATGCCCACATACTTCAAGCACCCAACAAGTCCGACGTAATTTGGCCAATCGACTTGCTTTTTACGATAACGCACCGCTTAACGGTTATTAACTTCCAAACTTCACCCACATACTTCAGTCACGTTCCACTAATTTCAGATCCGTTCTCTAATCAAACTCGCCATAGAGCAATCACATTGGGCACTGAAAAATTGAGATTCGTTAGAACCATTAGTTATAACCATTAGTTATTTCACTGTCAGTTTTACAAATCACAATATACAACGATCGTAATTACAGTGATTGCAGCAAACAAAAGTTTGTTTGCTAGGTGATTATAAATCAGAGGCCATCAAAATTTTGGGACCAGAGACAAATTAAAGGTTTCAATTATAGACTAAAAGTTTCTTGAGTAGCCAAAAATTTCCGACACCGGTTAAACACCAGTCAAGTTTTTCCCTGACTGTAAAATTTGCATAAAAACGTCAAATTTGTGAGAACCCTTCATTGTACGGACATTCAGCTTTGCTAATTCCAATTACCTGGAACCTATTAAGGTCCTCGCCAAATTTAACTTTTCACCAGTAATATATTACGTTCGTTCCCGTTCATACACTGCAGATACACAGACCCAAACATAATTTCATTTGCAAAGGGTTTACATTCCTTGCTGCCTATCAATTCAATTTGCAAAACGTATACCTTAGATTTGCAAATTTTTGCGTAAACAATGTTAATAAAAATTTAATTAATACTGGAATGTATCTAGTTTTTATTATTAGTTGGAATTTATTCAGAATAAATGCACGTCCTTTTCAGAACGTTTCAAGCTGAATCCTTACTTGAGAGTTGACTTCATTTCAATTTCTCGGAATGAGGCGCTTTCCCCAATGTTATTTTTTACAATTTACATATTCTAAGTATGTTTACATTGTTTTCACTGTCCATGATATTGTTTAGTTTTCACGATTTTTAAATCTCAACTGCAAATCCAAGCGGTTCTAGTTAATTACAATATTTTGAAACGAAATTTTATAACATCCATTAGCATTTTTTCACATTCCATTTTTCACAATTACTTCAATTCCAATTGAAATGCTATACCTATTTTGTAACAACACGATTTTAGTAGGTTTGATGTATTAATGCAAATTTTCATTATTACGTGGATAATTTTAGAAGTGGTGATTAAAAAGTCGCTGCATTGTAATAAAAATTGGGGTTAAAAAGGGTCAAGCTGCTCGATATTTGATTTTCATTATTGGACGATAATTAGATGGGGAGTGATTTATTAATGAAACATTTGGGGTAATAATACTTGGCAAAGTGTATTATCAAAACTAATTTATTAGTGTTGTTTCGCTGTAAAAGTGAAAAATTAATTATTTTCTTTTTGATAGCATTTTCAATAAAGAAACTCGTTTAAACAATGGAAAAATAATTAAGTATCGAAATATAAATTAACCTTGTTAGCGTCATTTATCACAAAAGTGTCACAGTAATGACCTAATTAAATTCTTATTCGACATGAAAATATTAATTAGATCCGGAGTGATAGTTAATGAATGAACGTATTTATAGCCTCATCAGAGAGAGGTACAACAATCTGACCTTTGGGATTATAGTTTCGTGTAGAAAAGTATTTAAGACCGAAGTTTACAGGAATTCAGAGGCTCGAACTCCCAAATTTAATATCTGACCTTTAATGTATGACCGAGTCGGTTTACAAGAATTTCCATAGACAAACTATTCGATTAACAAGGCGGTCATTTGAGCCAAAGTTTTTTTCCTAATTTCCACGCTTTAAAAAACTTGAGGAAAAGTTTTAATAGATATTTATAAGCTGGTCATAACTCATGGAAAGCTCCATGCAGGCCTACATTTAAAAACGAACGTAACTTTCCCAGACTTAAGAATATTTTTGCCGAATTTTCACGTGATTTACATTTTATCATATTTACTTCCAACGGTGTTAAAGTTTCATATTAATGACAGAATTTTCGAGTTAGATTGTGATTTATAGCAACGGTATACTTCCTACCGGCTGCCAAACCTGTAAAATATGATAAAAGCTGACGAAATCTCTTTTTAATCTTTTATAATCCACTCTCGTCCGGCTTAATTTATTGACAACGTGACAAGACATTCACCGTAAATTTGACGAAATAGAATTATTATTTGAGTCGTTTTGAGCCATTGATTAGGATAGAAAACTTTCGCAATTACTCGATACTTCGTGTTCGCAGGATTGTCTCGACCGATAAGAGGATAATCTGTAATCATAATAGTCCCAGTGACGAGCTTTCACGCTCTTGTATTTGTAATCGACCTGTCGGAACGACCGACTAGTTAGATCGTTACTTTCTTTATCAAAATCTGGCGTTTTCGCATTGATTCCAGGCCGAAATAAAATGTTCCGAGTAAACAGAAAAGTGTATAATTGAACAAATTTCCCAGCAAATTCCATGCAAATCAAGATAAATATTGTCCGAATCGATGATTACGAAATTTCAAATTTATCCAACAAATTTGTGTTGCAAGTACGATTTTGCTTAATTATTCACGAGACAAACAAAAGACAAATGCCGGGCCAGGACGTAAGTAAAAAATAAATTAAATTTTTCACCACCATGTGGCTTTAAAAAATACATTTCCATTTACATATCTACCGGCAAAATAATAAATTTATCACTCGATTCAATTTAAATTAGAGTAATTGTTCAATACTTGTGCAGTCTCTCTGATATGTTACAACTGCAATAATTCAACAATGGCACAAAATTGCAAAGTGCTTTTGTTAGGTTAACCATTCTCGTTTTATTGGGAATTCAATGTTGAATCGAGTTTTATTTCCCCACCAACATTTTCCACAACACTTTTCGTGAAAAGGCGTACGAGTTTTGTTACAGCGAAACACATTCGCTTCAAACAGACCCGCCACCTAATGAACAAAACTATTTTTCATCCACATTGTAAATATCACGTTTGCCGACCCTACGACGATTAGTCAAAATGCCTTCGCACGACTGCACAACCCTCTTCGTGATTTTTTACCCAACGCGAGAATAAATAAATATTTTCTCACGATTTTTACCAAGACCCCCACTCCTATAATAACACAAATTAAATCATGCCACCCTATCGAGATTTTTACCCATAAACTACAACGGGGGCCGATAATATATAAAAATTCATGCACCTTCAAAATTTTATAATAGTGAATCTTTTGAACAGGGACGGCCCCGTGGTAAGGGAACTATTAAATATTATCATTTTTTAGGTACAATGTACTACATACAAAGCGTTTCGCTACATACTTAACGTTTTTGAGTTGAAAGCGAAGTTTTTCTAAATCGGACCAAAAAATTTGACCGAAAATTCGGCCGGAAATAATAAGGGTGTTAATTTTGCACTGAGAATTCAATGCTATAACGAAATGAGTCCAATTTTAGACATTTTGAAAAAAATATAGAAACGTATGCTATAAAATCCTCTCTTTTAAATGCAACAATTGGTTTTGCAATAGATTGGTTTATGTAGAAGTTATTAAACAATTTTGTTATAACACCGAAAATTTGTGAACATTTATTCACTGAAATAATGAGATAAGTCCATCAATCGTTTTTGCTCTACAAGTCTACAAAGGTAAAGTAATATAAAAAAAAATTAAATTACATCTGAAATTTTATTTCACGTGTTTTCTGTAAATTTGAAGACAATATGTTTAAAGGAGTGCTAAAATAGTGTCAACAAAAAATATACCTATATAATGTTTACGTGACTCTTAGAGACTACTCTAAAAATTTTATTAATTTGTGACCACTTCCTGATGGAGGAAGTATAAAAAAAATTAAAAACTTTTAAGGGTTAGTGTCCCTTAGTGTCCCGTTTGCTAGAACGCTGACTTTAGTAAATATACTTATTTACATTAAAAATAATCTATTATCAAATTTAGAGCTTAGAGAGAACACTTACAATTTTTTTATCACGAGCTCCCGGATTATAAGTTATGTAGAAGTAAGATTTTAGAAAAAAAAATAGAGTAAAAAGGCTAAACTAACACTGTATGGACAAAACTTAAACGGGTTAAAAATCAAAAAACTTTTAATTTGAAAAAACTTACGCCCACGTCTGAGTCCTAACACAATCAAAGAAATGAACTCTGTACTACATTCCTCCAATTCGCTTTTTATACTTTTATTTACTGTTCAAACAAAATATTACAATGTTCTATGTTTATGTTGTCTTTTAGTCATTACCTCAAAACCATGCCACTCCAACATAAAACAGATTTGCAAAATATCAGCAAAGTTCGGACCTTCGTAACTCAAAACTTGTCTAATGACTTATTTCGTTATAGTACTGAACACCCCAATTATGTCGCCAAATTTGTCTAAGATAGTCCGAAAAGTTTTTCGAAAAAACTGTAAAGGTTGAGTCAAGAATTTAGGACTCCGTATTTTTGGAAACAAGTAAGTTCCGGTGTGATTTGTATTCGGTAAATATTTGCGCTTTAGTTTGGAAGTTGTTGGGGTAGCGAGCGTGCATTAGGAATATAAATATGGGATGCGTTTGTGTTTTTAAAGGTTGGGGAGGTGTGGAGTGTTGCATCCATATTTCGCAATGTGTTAAGTCCCACTCCATAAGGCAAGAAATATGGACACGTCGTGCGTGTACATAAAACATAAAAATGACTCTAGGGTGAAAATAAACTGTAAAAAATATACAGAGCGATCGTTGTGTTTATGGTTAGGGTCACGCTAAATTACGAGCTCATAGTGAGAGATGATTGCATTGACAAGAAAGCCGAAAAGGGAGTTAAGAATACAGTAACATTTAAGGATTATAGGTTGGAGACTGGCCGTAATAGAATGCAACCCGGAGTGAATGAGTAATCCGGAAATCGCGTTACGCGTATGATTATGTTGTCGGTAACTATTCCAGCATCCCAATGGAGCTTCATTTACAAGTTTAATGGCGCTCTGTAAACTTATTAACGTTGCCTAAACTCATCGAACGGTCCGTTATTAAGTTATGTTGTTATCATTTAGGTCTGTGTTTAACCTCCTTTCCCTTCAAAAGTTCCACTCGTGCGAAACCTTTTCCAACCGTCAAACCGCGATCACACCAAATGAAAACAGAAACAAGCCGCGCCAATGCTGCAAATAAAGGACTAGCCCCGAATATATTGCTTGTTTCAGGTGAACAGAACAAAGCCTCCGACTGAAACGCCGCTTTCACCTGAATCCATATCTGCCGCGGATATAAGTGGATTGACTATAACATCGTTTTGCAATCAGATGAACAAATAGAAGAGGTAAGCCCAAATTAATTTTAAATTTTCATCCGCCTAAACCACGTCTACTTAGCAAACACAACGCTACAAAACTATTTGAATCCAACACGCCGGCCGACGGCTATTCCACATTTCTATTAAATTTATTCAGACACAAAGTCGGTTTTCATACATCAAAAGAACACCAAACAACTTATATTCAAACTCCATCTCGTTTATTTTCGCTTAATTAATTTTTTACGATTATCACTCGCGACGTCACAAACAACTCTTTCCCCATTGCACTACTTCTTCTTTAATATAAATATAAACGTGGGAACGAGTTTACGGCGACTTACAAATTAATTGAAAACAAAGTGGAGAAAAAGTTTTAATATTGCCCGCTTAGTTTTACACAAACTTCAGCAATCGCAGACATGTGTATACTTTTTGAAATCAAGTGTAATTTTTGTAGTCTTTTGAAATTTTGTGCTCGAGTAATTTCGACTCTTCGTTTGAGTTAAAAGGTAGTTGTTGCGTGAATAATTATGTAGCAGCTGAAAGCGACCGATTTGTAAATCCGAAGTTATCCGTCGAAGCTGGAAAATAATGGGTCATAATAACGGATCGTCTTCTCCAACAATTTAGTCTCTCGAGAAGCAATCAGTTATATTTATTTCGTTATTTCCTATGACTTCCGGATAAAGTTTCTCAACTCGTAAAGTTTGAATATGTTAAAGATGAGTTCGGAGTTAAAATAAATAGGTGAAGTGTTTTCAATAAAAATAGTTGGGAAATTTGTGGTTGTTTAAATTTTATCGGGGGAGTTGTTAAGTCCGGACCTGAGTAAGTATGCAAGGTCGGAACTTGATACGTGAAACGGAAGGAGGCCGCAAGGGATCTTGATAGACGCCTCGGCAACTCGTTCAAAAGAGATTACAAATAGAAATATCGATGGTTTGATCTGAAACTTTGATCTTTCAGAAAATGCCGATGCAGATTGTGATTTCTTTTGATTTTGAGTGCGGTTGTGATAAGAGCTGCGCGAAAATGGCACGCTTCCGTTAGATTTATCGCCGAATCCTAGTTACAATTAAGTTAACAACTTATTCCCGCTGTATTGTTTTTGATTAATGACGTTCATTTATTCTTAAGCACGAAATTCCACGTGCATTTAAATAAGTCCTATTGATAAAGTCACGGCTACACGCGAAATTAGCTGCTTTGTTTAAACACTCACTTGTAATGTCATAGTCCTAACAAACTCCTTCTTAAGCCGAACTTCAGTCGGAAAAAACCGAGTTAATCTATATGATAAAACCGTATTGCTGTGTACTGAAATATGAAAATCGTGAGCGTACATTTTCGTGTCGTTGGGATACTCTGCATAAATAATTTGTAGCAGGGTGAGATTCAAAATGAATGCAATTAAAATCTGCGTTGACAGATCTCAAATCTCCCTCCATACAAAAGGGAAAGTACCAGTCCCTCTTAATGCACATTTACTTCTGTATTTTGTTGTGATTTATATCCAGATGTTGCAAAAAACACTTACAATTTTTCCCAAATCCAGTAATTAATCTCTCTGAACTCCAATCTGAATCTAATTAGCAGCTTAGTGATTGTTTTTCCATCGGGAAGCCAACCTTATGTCAAAACCGTCGCTCCACCATCATGAAAAATCGACGCTTTTAATTTTATCAACGAAACAACTTTCCCGAAACATTCGTTAACCAACTCCCAACTCTTTTATACCGTCGTGTGAGAATCCAACAAAAGTTACAAATAAAAACACGTCCGACGGCTTGGGTAAGACCAGATGTTATAACGAAGACAATTTTTGACGGCCCATATATCCGTTTTTCACTCGTCCCGTCCATCACTCTGTCACTTCGCTCACTATTTACAACCAAATTGTCTTCAATCTGTCGCTAAAAGTTAAACTAAGAACTTTCCGACACGTAAACGCAATACTCTAACGCAAAAATGCACCACTGTCAGCCGCAGCAAAACCCACATACGAAATTTGAAGTTCTAGTAGGAGATGTAGTTTAAAATTTTACATCAAAAAGGAAAATATTTAAGAGCTGTAGCAAGTCTCTGCATTTTCAAGCTGTTCTAACAAACCTGCAAACCTATATGCGGTCATAATTTATTAGGTCCTGCCAATCACGATTATAATGGAAGTGGACAAGAACTTTGTTATTTCAGAGTGAAAGTCATATTGAGTTTTGTATTACCTGATTCCTCATACTCAAACATTTAAACTTGTTGAAAAATTCTTGGATTTTCTTTTCTAGAATCGGTAACACTGCCATTTTGAAATATTTTCATATTGTATTTGGACATTTGAAAGAAAAAGTTTCGATATTTTTTTGGCAGTGTCAAAACTAGAAAAAGTTCGCAGACCGCAAAATTTTAAGCTTGAAATACCTAATAACACAAGTTTGGCAATTTTTTGCGTTTTGGGTTATTTTTACGTGCTTAGTCCGAATGATGGAAGAATCGGTGTGCAGATGTTGTGTGAGTGAAAACTATCGATGTGTGAAAGAGGCGAGATGAAAAAATTGTGTTAGTGGTGAGAATTTGGGATTCCCTGTGGATCTCTCTAAGTTAATGCAGCCCCGAGGGATGATCTGACCGGTGTACTGCAACAGGAGCTTGAATTGTGTATAACCGATTGTTTGAAATTAGGCTATATCCCGTGATTAGTTAGGCAGGCGTTTAGACGCGAAGTCCAGGTATTTAGCGGATACGGTTGTCGTCCTCATCCTGATATTAATATAGGGGTGTGCGACTAATTGATGTTCAAAGTTGCGTGATCTGTATTCGAAGCGAGCAAAGGGTCAGTGGAGACGGTGAGCGATGCGCCACTAGGGAAACAACAGACTGATCCTGACTAATACAATTATGAGGAATGAGACAAAGACCGTCACCGATCACCACCGGAATTGCTGGAATGGTGTAATTGAGGTTTGCCGGTTGCACGACTCGCTTCTTCCCGTTATGTAATTAATGAGTAAAACGGTGCGTGAGAATTCGCACCCTAGCTGTCTTCGACATAAATCGGACCAATCAACAGCGAAAAAATCGACTAACGAGAGATTCGCGCGGGATAGACTAACTTTGCTCCCATTATTGTGGTTCCCTTTGTCTACACATAAAACCTAAGTAAACACCCTATAAATTTACAACTGTTGTCTTAGCAAAACCACATTCTCTGCCTAGCTGCGGACCAAAAACTAACTGCATGCGTAAGACCCTCGCAACTATTAAACGATCCTATGGATCATCATTATGCCACACTGACGAAACTAAACAAACTCATTTCTCATTCCGATACACTTACACAAACACAATCGCTGCCACCACACACACAACACATAATTACCTTTTTTGGTGTCACCTAAAACAACCCTCCATTCTACTTTATACTAAATGCAACAATGGAGAAAAAGATCGTCACCCAAGAGAAAACTGGCAAGAAAATATAGTTTTCCACGAGACCGTATGCAATATACAATATGTACTAAAGGTGACTAACTTCACAAAATTCAAAATAATGACATTAAAATAAAAACAATAATGCAGAGTTAAAATAATGACACAAAAAACGAAGAAAAGCTTCTTGGTACATATTATTCGTAACTGGTAATTATGTACCCATCTACCTACATATTCTTAACATATATTATTACTTTGGTGTTTGCAAATTTTTTATAAAAATCTAACCAAATCACACTAAAATTTTATTTGTTTATTGTGAGTTTTGTTCAACTAAATGTATAAAGTGACAAAAAGCATTTTACACCTAGAGTTCGTGGCAACTTTAAAATCTTGAAACCGGGACATTTGGGTCTGTTTGTATCATAATCAGGACAAACTCGGACATGTTAAAATAAAAAATGCATTTAAGATTTTACAATGTTATAGTGAGGTCATTCTTTGTGACTTTATGCTAGATTAGCAGTTTGGTAGCCGACTGGTCATCGAAAAGTCTTCAAGGCTTCCAGATTTAATTTTGAATTCGCATTTTTGCTTTATGTTAGTTAGTCGTGTAAGTTTATTCTGGTTGATTCAAACACTCAACATCGCTGAATTTCCTGTAATCTTTTGCTTATTACACCAATAAATTATTACCACCGACTTCCAGCTTTTATTGAACAGGACATAAACGTAGAACAGGACAAAGCACGCCAAACCAGGACGATTGGTCACTTTAACGATATTTAAGAGAAAAACGAGAAAGCGGAAAAAACGTTCAGGATACAACAAAAAGTACGTTTAAATATACAAACAAGAACAATACATAAGAAAGTAAATGCGATCATTAAAAGATTTTTACTGTACTTTGGTATTATTGTAACTATGAAGCTAAATCCAAAAAGCAGTTAATCACTGAAATTAAAAAAATATATAAACAAATAAACGCACAGAAAATAAGGAAGGAGAAAGCACTTAGCCTATAATAATAATGGCCCTTACAAGACATTTTTAATTAGAATTTTTTTTAACTCAACTTGGCGTTCGTATTTATTGTTTTTTACATTGAAAGTTTTTACATATTTCATGAGCCTTTTTAATTTGGGATATTGATTAAATTAACCTTGAGATTAACAGTGTTAATGATATAAAAAAACACAAATATTTTGCAGCTATTGGTGACACCAACGCATTCATTATGACGTGTGACGATCTGTTGGATTAATAATTATATTCCAAAGTGATACCATTTATTCCAGAAATGTTATAGGAGATGGTACAAAGACTAGTAGTAAAAGCCGAAATTATGATAAGGGCGCGTTGTTTAAAAATGCAGGTGGTGGGCACATTTCCTGGATTTTTCTGACATGCTGATAAAAAATGCGGTGACTTTTAGCCCACTTGTTAGTTTCTTATTTATAGTTGTTTGTTTTCGGTGAAGGTGTGTGGTTGAGCGGTTGTCGTTTCTGGTGCGCGATTTCGTTTATCAAAGAGTTAGATGTTGGTGATTAGGTGTGATTTATGATAGGAGTAGTGTCAGGGCAGTTGTAAGAAAGCGAAGATATCAGGGACGTTATCGGTGCAGCATAAAGTTAATAGAGAAGGAAGATTGATTGATTTGAGGAGTGTTTTAGTGCCGGTTTTAAAGAGGATGGAAACGAGATTTGAAATAGTAGAGTTGTGATTTAAGCGTTCTCTGTTTAATTCATAGCTTTTGATTTTACGAGCCGTATCCGTAGGGATTTCCGATTGACCGACCATATGATGCCGTGGAAATCGCGCAGCGCGGATCCAAATCGAATATCATCATAATGGCGAATATCCCTGCCGTCTGATCCGATTCGGCGATAAAAATCTAGTTGTTGGAGGAGAGGCACGCTTTTCCACTGTGTGTCCTCTCGAGCGGACCTCATCCGTTAAGGAAAACTGCCGGATCTCGGCCATGCATGTGAGTCGTGCCCGCTGACTTGTAAAATGCAATTTATAAAACGGCATTTATAATAGCCCATTTTGCATAGTTGCCCACCTAAGGCGCACCGCCGCCGCCACCATCCTTCGCGATATTTCGGGGAATTACATCATGTCGCCCCGAGACAACCCCTCAGATTCCAGCATAATACACAATCGTAATGACACCGAGACTGCCGGTCTGCCTGTTGATGAATAACGAAATTACGCCCTCGCGGAATTTACACTCGTACTTCTTTGCCTTACGACAACACTACAAATTCAACGCACACCCCACAATACACCACAAGCATTCTTCAAAATAATCACTACAACCACACCACCTCCATTCATTATACACCAATCTTATATCACAAAGTCAAAGACCAGCCACATTTCACAAAAAACAACATGTGAGAACCATCGAATTTATTTATAAAAAGACAATTCATTGGACAAAAGCATTGTTTTTTCGAGTTATAAGTTAGCCCACCATTATTAAGATAATCGATGGGTGAACCAAATGCTCGCCATCAAAAATTAAAAATCATCGGGTCAATTCAACGTGAAAAAAGCCGATACATCCACAATCCACCACTATTCAATTAAACATTCTACAAAAGCTGGAAAAACTCCAGTCAGCAAAAGCTTCGATCCCAATATAATGGGATTTGAGTGTAAATAAATATTACCTTACAAAAGTCTTTAAATAAAATAGAAGCGGCAGTTGTCGAGAGTACAATAGCATTCATGAATTAGACAATAATCTATTAACGCGCTATGTAAGCTATTATCTCACAATGAAACAATGAGCCGTTGAAATTTGAACGGAAACGTTCTTGTGAAAAAATATTGTTCATAAGGTAAAAACAGGTGTCACACTTTAAATATCCGAGACGCTATTTATCATATAAATATGAGAAGGAAATTCGGAGCAACGTGCGTCAGGATACAAACTTGTGACGAAAGCGACAAATTTCATAAAATCATAGCAGAGAAATACCGTGGAGTAGGTAATATTGGAAACAAGCGCTGCACTCGACTGACCTAAAAACTAAAAAGACAAATAACAAATGTAAAATATGCACTAATTAAGGCTCGTCTCTCGAGTCGAATATCAAAACATTTCGCAGAAAATTAATTTAGTAAGTCGTCGGAAGAGAAATGAGGGAATTCGGGTCAACATTTTATTTTCAATGGAATCCATTCAATATTAGAATCTCATTGGTGTCACAGTCAGGTCTTTCAGACAATACATAAGTAAATTCTAGGCCTTCAAGTCGTGTTCCAAACTTTGGTCAAAATTTGATTAAAATTTTTCCGAAAAAAATCGACACCTCGCTAATAGTAATAAAACAAGACAAATAACGGAAAGAACGGCCCTAACTAAATACAACAAACAGGCCATTAGGCAGGGACAATGCAAATAAATTTCTTTTATTTCGGGGGCAGTCATTTAATTATCTATGCCGTGTTTAGGGGTCTTAGATACGCCGATAAATCATGCCAAATGCCTGGATTAATCAGGAAAAATTCAGCGCGTTACGCAGCATATTGAAAAGTGTTTTAGTCGATGGCTCGTTTGATGATTAATAGATGTGTTGAAAGTTTACAGCATACATTCGAACATCATTAATTTTCTTGAATGAAAATCATTTCAAAAAATGGATGCATTTATTACAAATGAGACGTCTTATTCCTTTGACTCAGCTCCTGTTTCTAATATCAGAATAGTTTGAAATGTATTATGTTAATGCTTGTCAGTGTTTCGCTCGCGTTAAATATCATTTCCAGTCGGAGCTCGTATACGAGTATGTTCCCTTTTTGTTTCCATTTGCAGCGATGCATCAATCGAAATGGAAATATTTCTCTTGAAAAAATATTACATTCCTCCGAACTCCAAGCCATCAAGGAAGTTTACAACATGTTTACAAAATTTTGGCATCAGGAGTCACTACCCATTTAATCTCGGCTAAATTGTCCAATAAAATGTGTCTTGTTTCTGGGTAATAAATAGACAGGGGATATTTTTAGGACCGTATGTTGGGAGCTACATTGGACATAATGGATTAATCTAAAAACATGCAATAGTGGCGCGCATTTTTTACGACTTAAGAGATCATCTCAAATTCAGCGTTGGCACTAATCATTTTTAAGGAGGGATGTAAAAAATATCCGAATAAACGTTTAGAAGCTTCAATAAAATCTGGATCCATACGCATGAAAAAAACTTTTGGGAGAAAAGTGGTCGTAAAAATCTCTTCAAAGTTATTTAAATTCTTGTCTTTTTATCCAAGTGTGGCTTTCAGTTTCGGTTGTAAAATTTTGAGGTTTAATCAATTCGGGTGCATTTGTGGTCGGGACCGGATCATTAATAAAATGTCGATTGTTGCAAGCAATATTTAAAGCAAAATACATAAACAGTAAATTTCGACGTAATTTGTCAACGTCAACGGCTTGTTGTACGAACTCCAACATGATTTAAAATTAAAAGAAAAACCCGAGCTTTGACGTTACATTAATCTGTAAATTTATGAAAGAATCGTAATTGTTCGAATCGGCAGGAAAGTTTTAAAAACTTATTTACAAACTCGAAACAATTATGAATTTTTAATAGAAATTAGCGTTTGCGGAAACTTGCGATCGATTGGTGCCGCCATATAAAACAATAAATTTCGCCATGTTATAGTTTTATAAATTGAAAGATAACACGAGTGGCCATAAAATAAAAGTGCTTGTGAAAATTTCAGATTTAAGTTTCACGTCCGCATTGATTTTTGGTCGTATAGAGCGTCACGAGTTAAAATATGGAGATGAAATGTCCGTTTTATCGCCACGTTTGAGAGCCTTTGCTTACAAATATGTAATATTCTGACTCACTCTTGACCCTCGATTCGCTAATCTCCCCATCCCGGGAAATATTAAATTGTATTGTGATACCAAGGAATTTCCGCTAATGGAATTACTGAACTGGAAGTCTTTTATATTTTTTATAAATTAGGAGATTAAGCTCGAAAATTTGTTTTTGTTGATAAAGCATTTTCATTATTTTATGAAAATAAGCCCTCAGGTGGATGTGGAATCTGTGAGATCCTGCATCGGGAAAAAAGTCATCCAATTAGTTTAAGTATTCAGAGCAGCTATTTTATTGAACTGTATATTCTATATACAGAAACGGTTCCGGAATTTTCCTTTATCAGGAATTATTCTTGTTTTCGTGACGGATTTTTGCTGGAAATTTTATTAGCTTGCTAAATCCCCTTGTTTGAAAGGACACTAAAAACTTGCGAAAAGCTCTAGTTTTGAATTACCAGGATAATATTGTGGTGATCTGATCCTTTGTGGTTTAGGGACGCGTTTTCCAATATCAGTCGCACGGCTGGAAATGCGTTTTTTGTGGTAATTTGAATAAACCGAACCGATATAAATATGCACGGCTTTAAAAGCTTACTAAAGACGAGGATTCGGTCACGAGTTATAAAAATTGCCCCAACACAATCAATAACCATTCCAATCCCCTAATCTCTATTTAGGACTGCTCTTAATTAAACCCCTTCTTAACTGCAAGCTGTTTTTATTAACGCATTTAAGGACATTTTCATGTCATAACTGGGTCCGGAGTTATGTTTATTGTGCCCAACAAAAAATATTGTATTGGTATATTTTTAGAGCACAAAAGCAAGTTATTTTACACTTTTGGGAGGGGCTTTATGTGTTGTGCTAAATGTCATTTTGCGGAAAATATTCTTGAGTTATTAACATGTCGGGCGATCGGTTCGGGTGCGTAATTTGAAACTCGAAATGATTAGGGAAAGTGCCGGGAAGGGTGAAGTTTGGAAATAAGAAATGGGGGAAGACGTTCCAGATTGTCGTCGGGATGAAGGATGTCGTTAGCCAGGACTGGTTCGAGCGAGTGTGAATGCGAGGGCCCTCTGCTAGATTTTCGATAGAGATGAAGATGATTAATTGTGGAAATGAAAACATCGCCTCGTGGTAGGGAGCCGGCTTGAAAGCGCTTCATTATGCCAACGCAGTCATTTAGATTTATAAGTCTATTCTCCGGATCGCAATTTTCACAGTTAGTGTTGTTGACGCTTCGGCGCGGACTTCGCGACACGATTCCTGCTATCTACTGCTGTGATACGGATGAAGCGTAGCAGAGGATTACTCCACTCGCGCTCCATCTATCATCTTGTCTGGCAGACAACGACGTCACAATGCACCTCAAGCTGCGTTAATACTCAACAAAAAACAACAACGCGCTTTTTTTCACTCAACTCCGACATTTATTTCAAGAGACTGTATTTATAAAATCCAAATTCAACCAAAAGGATACTAACGACGACAGCTGACTTCACAAAATCCCGTAAACATGCGACACTAAATCACCGACTAATTTAAATAACTTTGCAACGCGCCCAACTGCTTATTGTCATTGGACAGTCAGGCTCTTTTATATCAGACAATACAAAAAGTTCTCAAATAAATATTGACACAATATTGAATTTCCCAAATGTGAGGCCTTTTAGATTTCTAGAATATAGGAGTGAAACAAAGCCGAAAATGTTCATCATATGTTTTTTCCGGCAAATTTGTTACTTTGTTAATAAAAAATACATTTTTCTGACTAAACTTAATTAACTCTTTTACGTCTCCATTTCACTTTGGATGAAAACAACGTAAAAAATTCTGTGTGACTTTTAATAAAATTGCACACATATGAAGGTAAGTGAATTATAATGATGCTGGTTTTTGTTTTTAAAATTAGATTTTTATGTACCACATACATAAACATGAGCTTTTCCGCTGCATTTTGCTGATACCGGGTGTCTAGAAAAACGAATTCTGTTTAGGAGCGCTTTAAGCTAACTTATAATAGATTGGTTCGTGTTTTAACAAATCTCTTATAAAGCAATTTCGCTATCTCAATGTGTGCCGGAGATATGAATCTAAAGGTTTTTTTTTCTAGCCAGCCGAAATACAAAAAATTAAATATAAACCAGGACTAATTATGATGGTGGGTTTGGTTTAAGCTGTTTTCTGAGAAATTTTGTCGCTTCTTTTAGTCAGGACAAATGCAATTAGCTCTGTAACAGACTGTATGTTTAGCAGGAACTTGCTGTAGAGGAGATAGAGCTGTATTTTCTCATGATACCTATATAGCTGGTGTGAACAGCGCCACAACACGAAGGATTGTAGAAAATATATAACGTGATGGATTTTATTTATTGTTTCTAATTAAGTTGTTGTTGAACAAGCAATGTAATAATAAATATTTGGCATTTTTATTAGATTACAACGCTGACGGGTCTATTGGAAAATATAAATGCAAACAATGTTTTTCTCCATATGTGGTCTATAAAAGTAAATAAGTGAGAGTTTCACTTTGTGGTTTAGATTTCTTTGTGGCAATAAAAAAATTCCACACACGTGCGTCTATTTAAATATATTTTGTCCCAACGTTGAGAAAGCGTTTTATTTGGTAAATTCAGAACGTAAAGGTTGAATCTCGTCGAAACATTATCAGAGAAAGTCTCATCCTCTGCTTTAAAGATAAAGCAGAACGAAATGTATAAATATGATACGATCTAAATCTGAGTTGGTAGATATCCGTCATTCCATTTCCTCCCTCCGAGAATCTAACTAAAAATATCGTAAACGTGTCAAAAAGTTAATAATTGTTTTTAATTGTGTGGAACGTCGTAACTTCGCAAAGGTCCAACTTTTAAATTTGTAGCCTTTGATAAGCGGCAATAAATTTTTATTATAAACATAAAGTCGGTAATTCTCGTAAAGGAGGAGCAAAAATCAATTTATCCCAAGTGCTATATATCTCCGTCGTTACAATGGATCGGATATTTGAAATGTGAAGGTCGTCGGGTTATCTCCGAGTTGCTGAAGAAGCGCCTTTTCTACTCGTGCCCGAAATAGCGCCGAAACAAAGCCCCTCACGTGACCTGGATGACTACATATTTTTATTTCGTGAAAATGGCGCTTTACCCGGCTTGTCCAGCCACCACTGATTGACTCAGGGATAAAAGGAGTCACGGCTCGCGCGGGACTGAAGAACTTGATATGTCCGTAATTGAGAGTAAGCCGCAGGGGTTACCGCCGTTACGGAGGGAACGTGACCCGCAAATTCACTGCAACCGACATTACTGTTTGCTGGTGCCGACCTGCGAGCTCGAGTGTCACATGCATTGCGTCGCCTCCAAAGGAACCATTTCAATTAGTTTCAGGAGCAGGATGTCACCCCACCTAACACAAATTTGCTCCACCGACCCATTTACACAATAAATAACAATGCTGACACCAAGAAGACAACTCAAACAACGATATTTTTCTTACCAATTACGCGAATTAAACGCCATGTGTCACCAAACCCAACGAATTAACACAAAAACTTCCGCTTCTATCAACAATTCGATACACATTCTACAAAGGCTTACTAGAAGAAAATGTAACGAAAAGTAAAAAGTAATGGCCGCGAAAATGCATAGCTTTTGTCATTTCTTGGAGACACTATTCGAGTTTCCAAACGAGGTTAGCCTTAACTAGTCGTTCTCTTTTGCACTAGGGAAATTTCAATTAGAGTCATTGTTTTCCTGTTTATTGTTAAATATGTACGTAGGTACGAGACTCCCATAGCGGACGTCATCTAATAATGTAATTCTCCAACAATGTACTTGTAGAATAATGCCGTCTAAAGCAACGAAATACAAGCAATTTGGTTTTTTACCGTGGCGCTTCGTTCTTCCAACCGTCTGAATATTTTATTAATTAAACAAATTCCGGAGTTGAAACTTTTTAATCATATTGTAAAGCTGAACTTAGATTGACGATATCAAATGAAATTTTCATAAATCAGATGTTCGGAACGTTTGACAGTTACTGTCAAAATGTGTATTAATTAAAGTCAAATTAATTGACGCTAACTAGATAGTTCACTAAGTGTCCGAACGTGATTTATCGACGAAGATATATACTTAATCCGATAATTGTCCTATTTTAACAAATGGAGAGATTAGTTACATTAGTTACATGACTCGGACCGAAAAAAGGAAAAGCTCCGTCGCAATGGCAGACCCCGGAACGTCTATACAACAATGCAATATCGTCGACAATATTTTACGTATTGATTTCAAATTACGAAAAGGATGTGCAAACTGACCAAGACCAAAAAGTGGCTTTACATTCGGTGTTTTTGTTAAAATATCTTTCTCCCGCTGCCACTGCAGATATGCTCTGAATATTCACCAAATATTCCAAACAGTCTTATTGCAAACGTATATTCAATTAATTCACCAAGTTCAAACACTTTAAACTATACTATCGAGAAACGTTATCTCGGGAAACCAATATAGACGGCTCATTATCATACGATAATAAAACGGTGATTTCTCAGACAATATTGGCTGAAAAAATATTTAAACAAGGGCTAGCTAAATAAACAGCATTGGTTGAATTTGTACTTTAGCGTCTTCACTTATTATTGTGCTTAAAAAGGAGATTTGGTGTTGCTGTGGGAGCGTCTCGAGGATGGCGTCGTAACATAATGAGATAATAAACAATAGGGTAATCAATTAGGGTAAAGGCAGGTATCCATTTGTAACTATTTTCCCGTACCGTAACACCGAACCGTGCCGAACATGTTATAAGAGGATGGTTAAAAAATTATAGTGTAAGAAATATGTATGGTTTTGGTGTAAGATAAACGCAAGGCACCGGAGAGGCTTTACCTCACCCATACGAAAATAGTTGCACGTCCCTCGGGATATCTCGTTTTTTTGTGTTAGTGTGAGTGGAAACCCTTGAGATATCCAATTATATTCCATTTATTTAGAGGTGTTTCCGTGTACCTGCATATAGTGAATTTAGTAAATTGAGAAATGAGGTGGTAGGGAGGAGATACTTATACTTAATTAATTAAAAAATCGCAATTGTGGCCGAGTATTTTAGGAATCCCTGTTTAATAACTTAGTAAACTTTTAAAAGTAATTAAATTATGCACTCAGCGTAATTGGAAATAATAATATAAAAGGCAATGGTGTAGCAGATGATTGAAGTGGATTGTTTAAATTTCGTTCGTAAATAATGGCAGCTTTTAATAAATTTCGCCGGCGTTATTTCGCGTTGTTGTGCGTATTTAGTGTTAATGTCGGGGTAATAATCGAATTGGAGTCGGTAAAGTTGGAGCGGTCGATCAGCAGGCCGTATTTATGGACTCGAAACCGACAAATTAAAACTTACGCAATTGCGAAGTAGCTTACAAAGTAATCGAGTCAGGCAAATTAAGGGTACGTGACCGGGTTAGCGAGCAGGGGGTGGAGGCCGGCCATTGCATCGGTCTCAGGATAATAGTAAATTGCGTCTAAAGCAATTCCGCACCCTAAGTGGCGACTCTTTCATGAACGAGAAAAGAGATAAGGTGCCAGATGAAATGCTGAAAATCTGAAAATCTCCCACGAAATGGCTTCCTTAAACCGCTTGTCGTTAGGCTCAGCATTCGCTTGAACGATTCACCAACGTCTTGTTTTTTATTCGGCATTAATCCACCTAAACAAGACGCCACTAAACTGTTTTCTATTGCCCAGTAACGCCGGCCGGTATGGTCTGGACCCAAACGCGGATAAATTATTACATTGCATTAGGACTAACATTATGTCCTCCTCCTTTTGCTTGCTTTTTCTTCGGACGCGGGCGACCAAACTCAAACCCCTAAAGAAAACAATGCACCCACTTTTTAATATCAACGAAAACCGCATTAAGAAACAACACAAAATAACCAATCGGCAATGCGCACCCCAACCGATAACAAAATACTGGGAAAACACAAAGAACGACTAACTTTTCCACAAACCGACCCTCAAACTTTACAGAAATATACAGCCACGTCCAAAACTTCAACATTTTAACTTCAAATATTTAAATTTTGTTTGACCTTGACCGTACGCACCATTTTCGAACCGATTTTAATGAAGATTTTTGAAAACCAAACAAATACATATTTGCATATGCTCTCTAAAAAAAAGAAAATTAATTTCAAACCCGATTTCGAATTTTGAACGAAGCGTCGACATAGCAGACAAACAAACGAAATTTTTTTGTTCTAATTGTTACTGTACTCGTTAAAATAATTAATAATCCCGCTACAGAAGACATTCTTGGAATATAAAGAGTAGAGTACCTAATATTTAGTGTTCCACCAAGAATATTAAAAGATCAAACGAAAAAGAGTATAACTTCTTTATAATGGGTGTAGCCTATTTTTGAAAAAAGATAAATACTGAAAGGACTCTAAAATATTGTTCGAGTTCCACTCAATAACAATCTGGCATATCTTGTAGGACACGTCACTTGCTGCATTCTCCGTGTCAAAATCACATGAAAGAAGGTTATCTCACCACCTACTGAACTTCAGCTTCTTCCAAGCAGTTTTCCAAGAAGTTACAAACTTGTACTTTTAATTTATTTTTATTAAATGAATTTCTATAACAAATGACATCTTTGTCTATTTCATTTGACACTGAAACTGACGTTAATTATATAGTATGTCTCAGGTCATAAGTTTAGAACCCATCATGAAATAAATATGTTTTTTTTTTGGAAAAGGAAAAGCGTTGCAATGTGCAGTTTTTCGCACTGAAGCTCATGATCGCGGGTCAATAGAGTTCTTGTGTGAAAATAAAGCAGAAAGAGTGCGGCGTTGGTCGTTGTATTAGATTGGGCGTTTGGTAGAAAGATTCGAAATTATGTTTTGAATGGATTCAATTACTTACGTCCAGTCCAGTTTCCTTCACTTTCATTTTGTTTAGTTTCGGTAATATCGACATTGCATGGCCGTGTAAGTGTGGAAAGAGGGTGAGGTCAATAAAGTCGTTAAGCGTGCATTAAGTGTCGGATATCCCCAATGGCGGATGTGCGAATCCGGCAAAAAGTATCGTCACTGGAATGTGAATAAATTGGTTCGATAAGAAGGCAGGAGACAGAAAGGGTGCGTGCAATTAATCGCAGCCGCGACTAATCCCAGATAACGACGGGTAATGAATAGACAGAACAGATACCAAGTTGGGGAAGAAAACTATCGGTTTTGGAATTGGAGCGGAGGCCATGTCCCGGAATTAACAGCGTTTTTTCTTTCTGATAACAATTATCCGGATTTATGGCGCACATCCTTCAAATGGAATTAACGCGAGCTCCGCTATAAAACAACGATTTGTCTGGAGCTTTAAAGGCTTGCCGGCCTTCCGACTTAGCAGTTTCGAGACTGGCATGGCATCCATCAGGGACGAGGAAACTACTGATACTTCCACCCGGAAGGACAACCGGCCGCAGAATTACTCGCCGAATTACACCAAACCGATACTCGGACTAACGATCACCCGATATTGTCTACATTACAACAACCGCAAACATTTCACAAACCACAACTAATTCTATCACCAAGGATTTCAAACACACCTTTTTCGCAAAATTAAAACGAAAAACGCGCACCCATACTTTGAATATAATTTCTCGAGCCCGTTTTTCCGCAATTTAGATGCTATTTCCCTGGAAATTTCACTGGAAAATCTATTATCTCATTAACTTCTTACACCATCCTTCCGGCCACTCATTTTTTATAGTATTCAGTTAGCAGTAACCATATGCATGGCTAAGCTAATGGCCAACTATTATTACACCGCTAAAATTAGAGTGTGACCATAAAATATGAGCCATAATTCAGCAAATCACAGTCTAAGTTGTTGATAAAATGTGTTAACTCGACTATATATTCAATTTCTATTGTCAATTGTTGTGTATCCTTTGAGAAAATTAATGTTGAATAGAATCAACTAGCTTTTAAAACATTTTTAACCACCACCACATTCAAATTCTCTTCATTGCGAATAAGTACAATTCAATTTAAATCGGTGCAGCTGACGGGTATATAACTAGTTGTCCTAGAAATCACTAGAGATGGGTGAACTTTCACGATAATTAAATCGATATCAAACACGATTCCACCTGTTTAGTATTCAACAAACACACTAACCCACCAAAAATAGGATTTTTTGGGTCCACACCAGACGATTTGATAGCTTTAGTGCATTCTTCTTCTTCCTATGCGGCGAAAATTAATTGACCATTCTGAGTCGAGAAAACATTTTATAATTTTCGGATAAGTTAACGCGTCGATAATAGTGATAAATCGGGTTTTTCTTTGTCTATGCTATCAATCACTATTACTATTAATCACAGGTTGGCAAAAACGGCAAGAACTGGTCTCTGCCCGATTTAAATAAAACTGTGCTTCATATTAACTGAATTAAATATGTAAATTGGAGCAACATTTGCTTATGCTTGAACCAACTCGGGAGCAAAATCCCTGTTGTTAGTGCTTTGATTGCGTTAAAAATTGTTTTATTTCGGTAATTAGTGAAGTTGTAATGTAGCGAAATGCTATGGTTGAAGGGAGATAATGCGTGCAAGTTTTCTCAGTGTTGAAAAAAATGGTGAATTCGTAGACAGAAAACGTGATGACCCAGCTGTAACGAATAGCTCTCTAGTGGCTAATGTTGCCTACGATCAAAAACTCGTCCCAAGCTCAATTTTCTCGTCACTTTCAAACAACTTTCTTTCAATCTCCAACTCTGAAAAGATTCGGTGTGCCCCTCGACGATTTAACATAAGGCATTCCTTCGATATTTCATATATTCCGTCTTGCCGCGGTGTATTTACAATACTTTGCGATGCATAGGCCTAATAAAGACACACGACGGGGAAGTTCAGAAGACCAGGAAGAGCAAGCAAACCCAATCCTACCTACTTATGCTTATACAATTATGTATTTTTTATTTCTTATCACCTTATTAATATGAAAATGTCATGAAGTGTTTCAATCGTAATCCATTCTACTATTTAGAAATTGAAGCATGCACAGTAAAAAAATTTAAAGGTAAAAAACATTTTGGCAAGTGGTTAATTTTGACGTAGATTATGTTTAAAATGACTGTTAACATAATACATCTTTTACAAAAATAACTTATAAACGTTTCTGTCAGTGTCGAAATTATATAAAAACATGAATTTTACCTTTTAGTGTAAAACATAACTGCACAGTATTCAATAATCTTATCTTAGTTTAAACGAGAGACACAGTACGTACAGACTGCACATAAGCACACGTTCTGGTCAACATATTTTATTTTTTATGGGTACTGAAACAGTTAAAATGGCTGATATAATTTTTAAATTATGTTACAAAAAATCCATAAAGTTTTGTAAAGTAAAGAAAAACTGTACTCTTAAAAATATCTCAGAATTATGTAAGTTATTACTTATTCAACTATAAGAACTTTATTTTTGTTTTAATGTACTAGGGTAGAACTGTTAAATATAAGTACTTAGTTAAAAATATTATTATTTTTCAGCGAAAACAAAATTTAATAATAATAATAATAATAATAATAATAATAATAATAATAATAATAATAATAATAATAATAATAATAATAATAATTTATCCAACAGACAAAAGTCCAAATATGGTTACACAATAGAAATACTCTAAATAAAATAATAGAACATAAACGCAGTACATGTTTAGCTCGAGTTACCAAAATGATTCCTACATAATACTTTAAATGTATTTATACTAACACCAAAACATCTATATCACTAGCCGAAGAATGGCGAAGACACAACCGAATTATACAAATTACACATAGGTATTGTTAACCGGAGAATTTTGATAATGCCTAGTTTTAGGCAACTCACAATAAAATAACTTGAATTGTGAGGAAAACATAACTTTCGCGGATTTGGAAGGAGCCTAATTTGAAGAAGACCTACGTCCTACCATAGTGGTTTTAAATAAGGCAGTTCATGAGTTCAGATCTTTTACAACAAGACAGCAATAATATTGTGCTGATTTAATGTTGCTTAAATATGAAAAACTATAAAAGTGAAAACAACCTTACGATTCTACTGATTTATGTATTGTTCCAAACCATATTTTTGGTAAATAGGTATGTACTCGTGGTCTGAATTTATTTTTTATTATGTTTTTTGTGCATTTGTATTTTTTTTTAAATAAACATTAGAATATATACATGCCTTTATGTTAAACCATTTTCACACTGTAACCACACTAGAATTCAATGCTTTGTACACTCAGGAAGTATATTAGAACATTTAGTTAAGTGTGATAAACATTTATAAAATTGATTATTACACTAGTTTAGGTGTTAAAAGTACATATACAAAAAAGTTAATTTCCACTAGAAAACATTACACTCTAGAGTGTGGTCCTCTGGGGATGACTCTTAGTGTTATTTTAGTGTGAATAACACCAGATTTTTTTGTGTACGTTATTTTTGAGAATGGCTAAAGGAAGTGGTGGGGTTGTTTGGTTTTAATATTGGCAGATTTATTATGAAATAGCGAAGCGTGTTCTTAAATCGTATATCAATGTGTTTTATGTGGCTAATGATAGATAGTGTAAGGGAAAATAAATTGGAAAAGAATATATAAGCGAAAGGAGAAATGAAAAATCGTAAGGATTTTTCGTCGGTCTGAAGTAGAATCATAATTCATATTTTCGGCGAGTGCTAGTTTATCTGGGCTAGACGAAGCTTGACGAATGGATGAAGGAGATGAACGCGATGAACCCGCTCGATTAAGCCATATATTTTAGTTACACGGGAAACTTGAAATCGACGTTCCGATCTCATGAAATGTTTATACGCCATTATATTTCCCGAGCCGGTTTTGCCGATCGGTAGCAAACATCATTATGACTACTTGTAGGTTATTACGTGACAATTCAGGAAACTGACGGCTAAGATGAATGGCGCCACTTCTTCATCCAAAAAGTCATCAATGCAGACTTTTCGTAGGAGCGTCGTTTTTCTTCCGCCTATGTTCAATCCGAGTCAAGTGGAAGTAATTTCCTGAAATTGCTATATTACAGTTTGAGTCACTTATTTTAATTGCTGCAACGTTGCCGCACGAGGGCCAGGGCCGCATTCGAATAAAATTTACCCAATATTGCAAAAACAGTGAGCAATTTTTCACTGAATTTATAGTAGATTGGCTCGTTGGGGCTGCTCCGGGCCTGCTGATAATCAATTTCTTCGTCCGCTAGATGCGCCGCCATCAAATCCTTATCAAGTATGCAGTATCTCCTGGTTTTTGTATAGTCATTTGTCTTAATTCCCGTGACCGGAACGGATAAGGGCGGGGAGGACATTACGCGTCTCCTGGCAACGGCATCAAAACGAGGCTCGTCGCTGATGACATGCACTAACTCGACTTGTTGTTTCAGATCCCATGACGGAGCGTCGAGCCTGGCATGGGGGGTGAGAAGACCCGACCCATGTGGTGGCAGACGCTACCTACCATGCTGGTGCTGGCGACGATCGGATCTGCCAGCGACGGAGCCATCTGTCCTGCGAGGTGCCACTGCAACGACGACACTCTCACTGCTTCTTGTGGCTCAGCAGCTCTCGAAGTCGTCCCCATCCAGCTCAACCCCGAAGTACGACATATCGACCTTTCCGACAACAAAATCACACACGTCTCCTTCACTTTTCGATTCTACAACTACTTAGTAACACTTGATCTGGCGTCCAACAAGATCAAAAATCTCGGATCGTCAAACTTTGACATGCAACATAATCTCAAACAACTCAATCTCAGCAGAAATGACATCGAGAAGATATCCAAGGATTCGTTCAAAGGACTCAGGGCTGTCACCACTCTTGATCTCAGCCATAACAAATTAGAAGAACTCAAATCGGAGACTTTTAGGGAACTGCATTCCCTTCAAGTACTCAAACTATCACAAAATCGACTGGTTTACTTAGAAGAAGGGATCTTTAAATCTGCTAAACATTTACAAGAACTACTTTTAGACCATAATCTATTTCTGGAGTTACCAACGGGGGCGTTGATTGATACTCTCAATCTGAAATTTGTATCACTAGCCAGTAATCTTATCAAATCTATCAAGGAAAATCAAATGCCCCCGCTTCCCGAATTACGAACTCTACTGCTACAAAAGAATCTTATCAATGAGATACATCAATCGTCTTTATCGGGTCTTTTGGCTCTGGATCATCTTGATCTAAGTGATAATAACTTTACAGTAATACCAACACCATCACTGACGAAATTATCAAACATAACAAAATTAAAGTTGAGCGGTAATTTCATAAGTACCGTCCCACCGGTTGCTTTTAAAGGACTCTTCCATTTGCGTTTTCTTAGATTAGATCGTCAAGAAATTCTCCAGAGGATAGACACCAGAGCATTTGTCGACAACATAAACCTTGAGAGAGTTTGGTTAGACGATAACATAGCGGTAGATAGATTACCAACAAGATTATTTCATGGCAATCCCCGTGTTACCCACTTGTCTGTACGTAACAACCGACTAACAAACATAGAAGTGACCCATTTCCCTTTAGACCAGTTACGTGTTTTGAAATTAGCCGGAAATCCATTAGAGTGTAACTGTTCGTTATCGTGGCTCTGGCATTTGATTCAAGAGCAAAAATCGAAGCGACTGTTCGATTTGGGTAATGACACATCGGAGGAAGAAGAAGGTGTAAGTCCCGGGGAATTGGTTGTAGACTTGGAGGATATAAGATGTGCCGGTCCAGAGCCTTTGAGTGATGTCCTCTTGGCAGACGCGACCGAATCCCAAGTGGACTGTTCTGTCAGCTGGATTGCAGCCGTTTCGGCAACACTAACGGCCCTATTTATAGTCGTTATAGTCGGCGGTTTGTTGTATTGGGGCCCGATAAAGAGGGCATGTGCCAAGGAGAAGGAACTTGCAGGAGTCGAGAGCAGGTGTCGGAATAAAAGCGTGGGAGCTTGTTCGAACGGAAGGAGTGAACCTTTCGAGAACATAAGGACAGATAAGTGCATGATCGCGCCACCTCTCATACATCACGACTACCGCACGTTACCCTCCTGGGACCCCTACAGCGCGGACTGTGCCGGCAATATGAACATTTATGAACATTTAGATTTAAACAACAAGACGAGGCCTCATATCGTCTACGTGTAACTCCAGTGTGATCTGTTTGTGCGGATCGCTAGGTTCTTCCTAAAATTCGGGTATAGAAATTTGGCGAGTGCGCCTGCATTTATATTTTATAGAACACGTGTATCATATGTTATATGCCAAGAGCTCGACTCGGTCTGGATACAAAACGCTCTGCCAGGAGCTTTTCATCGAGCTCGATTCACATTCAACTCAGTACAGATTCAAAAAGACTGATTCGTTTTTAAAGTGTCCGTTTTTGCTACTCCAAAATGTGTCAAATAGCTTTAAATTAATGATGATGTGTAAAGTTGTGACAAACTAAAGCAATAAAGATTATCCGAACCGACCGCAATATCTTATTGCATTTGACTACTCTTCATTTTTCTTCTAATCTTTCATGCTGTCAACCGCGGTACTGGACCATGTATAGCTGTTATAACACAATTTACTTTAGGAACCTTTACACACGCAGTAAGAATATTTTACTACATATATAGATTTAACAAAATCAAAATATTGTCATGTGTACATTTGTTCACAATAATACCTGTTCTTAATTATGACTACTACTATTTACTTCCTCCTCCATACGTTACATAATGTTTATTAAATTATAAGAAATAAACAATTACGAAAACACCTCTCTCATTATTTTCCTTTCTTCCACCGGCACACACTCTCACACAGATAACACTTCATCCCGACTTCAGTTATCGATCAGACCCCACATTAAATTATTTCCAAGTATCACGATTGTAGACAGGTGAAAACAATGTTCTTCCCAACTTCATGCATATTCAGCAGCATCTAGTACTATTTAGTAAACCTGGTGCTTAATTAAACAATTGTCATTTACATCTAGATCAAAGGGATGCTACTTTCACTTTCTTACAATCTTTTTTATGAGGTCACTCCAGTTTCATCACGAAAATTGTCAAACACTCAGAGCTGCTGGAAATGTAAATTGTTGTATCGACCGCACATTCATGCCTTTGTTTAACAACCATCCATTCGCATATTGATAAAGCTGGAAAAGGAGTCTTGCATATGTATGTTTATTCTTCTTTTCTGTCGCTTCCGCCACTCTCTTAAAAAAATAACTACCACAATAGCCTAATTTAACCCTCCCTAACTGTATTATTTAAGCCGACGGAATCAAAAATCCGTTGCGAAACCGCTCATTATTTACCATTGTCGCATGTAAACGACCTTCCAACAAATTACGCGGCATCCGCAATCACTGTCACAATCGAAATATCGCTGATTTTTATTCTAGAAAAAGAGCGGTTTTCTGTTGGTCTGCTACGGCTAATAACTCAGTTTTCTCCTTAGAAGGCGCTCCTGTTTGTGTTTGGCGTTTCTTTAGCAATTAAGCGCTCTAAATTGAATTCACTTTTAATTACATTTAATGTTAAGTAAGGAATTACCCACGGGACTCCTAAAAATAAACGAAAAGGTGTTTTGGAATTAATTTTAATTGGTAGGGTACTTAGGAGACGTGAAAAATGTTAATAAGGAATGCTAACAAGGTGAGCATAATTATGCTTGGTTTGAAAAGAATAAAGAACATCACACGTGAACGACCTTTGACAAAATCAGCTGATAAAGCAAGGTAGACCGGTTGATGATACTACAACCTTATTGACCATTAGCTCTTCAAGCGTGAAATCTCATTTTATTCACGCTTTAAAGTGGAGTAACACCAGTTCTTAGTTTTGTCATTGTTAAAATAATTTTGCGCGGAATCGTAAAAAACAGCCTCGAAACAAAATGTCACTAATTTTTGTAACGTTAATTAAATGCGAAAGGTGAAACTAACTATGAAATTCATGCACAAATCGTATCCGCTTTTAAAAGAAGAGATACATCAAAGGAAGTCGGAAAGAAAACGGGATAAGTAGGAGGCTGCCTATTATCGATGTTTGATATATAATCTCTCTGTTGAAAAATTAATTAATGAATAAGGGCACAACGCAAAAATCCAACTTTGCTCAAGAACGCAGATCGTAATTACCAGTCTTCGGAGACTTTCTGACGTGACCAAAGAACTCGGAACTTACGAGCACGTACACAAAACATTGAAGAATAAATAAGTAACAAAGAAAATCATTCCTTTATTAATATCATTATTATTAGGCCTGCGGCAAGTCGGATTTTAATTTTTGTCTTTCTTATTTTCCTCGTGCGTCAAACCCCTTTGCCGCGTTTCGGCTTGTTAAACCACTTGGAAAAAAATACGTCCGTCAACCATCTGCATATCTCCCATCTAATTACTAATCCAAACAAGGCAAATTCAATTTGTGTCCATTTACATTGTCATATAAATGATGTGATCGTGTGAGCATAACTTCGTGTTCCTTCGTGAATGTCGAAGCTTCCACTCCTGCTGCTCCTGCAAAATGGATCGACGCTCGTGCATTATTCAGCTCAGTTAACATTTGTGGCGTTGTCATGCGTTTGGTGAGCTTTGTGAAGTGCATATTGGTGCAGTATACGGTAAGACATTGTTCCCTTTCCACTAAATGAATTTTTATAAGAGAAAAACAAGAAAACATGGACCCGATCCCAGGGTTTGTTTTCTGTGAGGTTAGTCCAATGCGCCGGTTTTGAGCGAAGTGCGCACGCAGCAAACCGCGTCATACGATTTCAGAGTTATTACCTGTTAAATCCAGAACTTTATGAGTCAGGACTGGATTTTTACACAAATTGCTAAAATTGACAGTTAAGTTCGATGCTTGAAAATTGAAAGTCGGTACTGTAGGGGTATATAGTTATTACCTCTGAGATATTGGAGATAATAGTTGGTGGTTTCCATTGTCTGTTGCAGAACGTTTGTCGTCACGTCTGAATTTGCGAGGATGAAGTTGGTGGTCTTATTAAACGTTCTATGCATCGGTCTGAGTTTGTGTTTTAATGGTCAGTTGGCGGAACTTGAATGTCCGGACGATTGCGATTGCCATTACTTCCGGATCAATTGGGTGACGGATTGTTCCGATAGCAACCTAACCGAGATACCGTACGATGAGTTGAGTCTGAGTGTTTACGTTTTGGACTTGAACAACAATCGTATAACTGACGTCGGGCCGTTTCCTCACGACATCAAAATGCGGCGGTTGCAGCTCGCGGACAATCTCATGACCGAGTTGAAGAAGGAGTCGTTCGCGGGACTTAACTACCTGATCGATGCCGATTTTTCGGGAAATATGATAACCAGGGTCGATCCTGATTGCTTCGAGTAAGTAGCAGAGAATGATTGGGTGGATGAGGTTCCAGAAGGTTATTTTCAGTGATTCGCCGGGCTTTATCACTTTAGAACTTCAAGGGAATCCGTTAGAGCCGGTCAATGGGATCTTTTTATCCATCAAGTCATTGCTTTATTTGGACATTAGCAACTGCGGGCTGAAATATTTAAATCCACTTTTCTTCGCCAATATTACCGCACTGAGTACGCTCGACTTATCCGGAAATCCCTTAGGCGTAATAGATAATAAAGTCTTCGAGCCTTTGTCTAGTCTGGAAACGCTGAAAATGAACGGCTGCAATTTGACTTACATTGCAAATTACGCCTTCAATTCTTTGGAAAATCTAAAAAATCTAGAATTAAGCGCTAACATGTTTACAGCTGATTGGTCATCAGTTCTCGATTATCTCCCCCGATTGGAGTATCTCGATCTCCGGAATTCACAAATTCGTCACTTGCCCGAAACTGTCTTCCGTAACAACACTTATCTAAGGACGCTAATTTTGGCACAGAATGAGCTGAACGATTTTGATGTATCACAAACCGTCGGCAAACTCCAACAATTGGACTCATTAGATCTGTCTTTCTGTAATTTAACATTGCCGCTATCGGAAGATGCTTTCGTGAACGCGACGAAAATTCGCAGTTTGTTCCTATCAGGAAATTCATTATTTGCATCCGACTTATTAGTTGCTTTGCCTCCATTATCAAATCTAGAGCGACTTTCTTTAAGTAATTGTGGATTACCTCGTCTACCGGATACTTTCCGAAACTTCAAAAGTCTACAAGAACTCGATATTTCCCATAATCCTCTCAATGACGCATTCGTCAAATTATTGACGCCTCTCGATAAATTAGAATACTTAAATATGGGTTACAGTAATTTATCATACATAGCCCCGACGTCATTCTCAAAAATGACAAATATGAAACGATTAGTACTTTCCGGAAACGATATGAATAATTTAGAAGCCGGTCTTTTTGGCAACTTAACTAAACTTGAAAGTTTAGAATTAAATTCTTGCGGCTTAAGGCGATCGATCAACGCAACGTTATTCTTCAATAACTTGACTTACACCGATTTGACTGAATTACAATTGGCCGGAAATCCGCTCCAAGTATCCAAATCAGGCCCTCTTTTACCTAAGCAATTATCACGACTGCTAACTTTAGATCTGAGCAATTGTAATTTGACGTTCCTGCCACCGGATGCTTTCTATTGGACTAGAAATATCACCACATTGATTTTAAGCGGAAACCATTTCTCGTCAGCCGATAATTTACAATTCCTTGAATTATTGCCTAAACTAAAAGTGCTCGATTTGAGGCACAATAAATTATCCTCATTTTCTCCGAAGACAATCTATTTAAATCCCAACGTGGAAAAACTAAAACTAATCGGCAATCCCTGGAGGTGCGACTGCACCGTTGCCGAATTATGGGATTGGGCCAATTTAGAAAAGGGCAGTCTCGGCATTTTGGAAGGCTCCACCATCGCGGCCGAGCACGTGACGGTGGGCAAGACCAACAAGCGCAAAAAACTGCTTGTGTGCAATTACGACACGTCGCAGCCTTTGCCCATCATAACCAAAACGGTTCGCGGTCGCAGACCCTTCATCAAACCGCAAAGGGTTCTAACCTCCACCAATCGTACGTGGGCCAAATATGTGCGCGAATCGGGATGCGAGCAGCTCCCTGTTTTGCAAAGGTCTCCACGTGCCGCTGATTTGAATTACCATAGATCGGAGTTAGAACCCAACACTTGGGCCGCAGCCGCTATCAACGTCGCCGCTGTCTATATCACCCTAATGACGATCGTCGGAATTGCCTTTGTTTTTACGAAGAAGAGGCGAACGCCCAGAACAGCCCTCGACAAAAATAATTAAGCGCGAGAGATTTTTTCCCGTAGTTTAGTTGTGATACATCCAATCGTTCCTTAATAGTGCCCAAGGTTTAGCCAACAGAGGCTGGTTTTCTCCAAGACGTAATAATAAACTTCCGTTAATTGTGTTAATCACGAGTTTCATAGAAAATAATTACAGAGATGTAAACAATAAGTGTGAAAGGTATTTGTCTAATAACGTAACGTGTTGATCGGAGAACTGCGTTTTTCAAGACTGTTTTTTGTTGAGTTTGTATTTAATTGGGTGTGGCTGTTATTTTCTATGCTAATAATTAATAAACTACTCACTTATATCATACGTGGTTGTTTCGCGCACTTATTTGTGTATCACAATAACCATGCAAATTGGTGCGTGCACTATGATCTTTCTTTCTACGACCCTTCGAATTATATTCGTTGCCAAAGGCGATTTTTAAATTGAACTCCTTTTAGTAAAGGGAATATGTAATGCTATACCGGCTATAACTCGAAAATGGCCACGACCACCTCTTACCCTGTCATAGAGGGCGGATTTCCAGCAGTTCCTGTAATTGCAAGTGGAACGTGAACAGCCCTTGTTTCGGCCCTTCTGCCTCTCCTAATTAGAACACGCGTCCCTCAAACCCAACCACCTACTCTCCGATAACAGGGACACCTACAGGATGGACCGAAACTAATTTTTGAAAAATTTAACGAGATGATGTCAACACGACAATTTTCATATTATCTTAACAAGGAAATTGTAGGCTGATTTTATAAGTTTATTTGCACAGTAGACGCGTCCCTTTTTTCCTATTGTAGTTGATAAGTGCATCTTGTTTTATTTTTGTACTGCTATTGCGTAATTAGATTGTTGTAATTTGTCACAGTATTAAAACGTACCTTTTTCAAGCGTCGTCTTTCATTTCCTTTCTTCCTTCCCCTATAATTAAATAATAGCACAGTTGAGCGAATTGAGTGAAATCAATCGGAAAGAATACATTTAGTAATCGTTCATAATTTTATTTATTCGATACTTGAAAAGTTACAATTTTAACCGTACCAGTTCCTAGCTAAAACAAGAAAATCCCTCACTAACCTAAACAATTGGATCACTAAATAATACACAACAGACGCAATTCGTATAATATTAATAGTCAATGGAACAATTTGTATCGAAAAAGCAATCGTTTTCAAGACCTGAGTTTCCTGGACTTTTTTTTTACATCATTGTCTGCGTATTTCTCGTAAGCGTTGGCGAGAGTCGTGATCATCGGCTCCAGGTATTCAATAGACCTCTTGTTGACTTTCCGCGGGAGAGAAAATTGCTCCCAAACATCTAACGTGTCACAAGTTCCGAGCAGAAAGCACACATTATGAGTAAACGGCAATAACAAGAGACCGGCAAACCCAACTCCGGCCACTAATACCACGGCGCTAATTGCCGCAAACTTATAAAATGACCAGTTAAGACCCGCTACTTCACTTCTGTCATCCTTCTTGGTGGGATTTTCCGTGGGGCTTGTTGCGACGGTGGAAATTAGGACCAAAGTCGCAAAAGCAAGGGTTCGCTTTGATAACACCATCTGAATTCGGGGGAGTTAATTATAAGACAAAAATAATAAAAGGGCTTACCTTCGAGATGTTCGCACGACTGGGGTTGTGCCGATACTAAGCAGGGGCTGGACAGCACAATAACCAGGTAGTAATTGCAGCCGGGGATGCAAAGTACTTTAAAATACCTGGCCTTATCTCAGAATTGACAAGCTGTCCAGATAGCGGAAATGAAGGGCGAAATGGATTTCGGGAATCGGGAGAAATGCTCACTTTTAGACTGTTTTAACCGAAGAACGATAAAACTTCAAGTGTTTCATTGTTATTCTTTTTAATTTAGTTAATAGAGGTGGAGAGGATTCATTGCTCCGGCCACATAAATTCAAGGGAAGCTGTACAGTTTGCCCTAATGCTCTCCACAATTTACATTCTCGCACATTTAACGACTTTTATCAAATATTAATAGATTTTACGATAATAGTATTCATAAAATAAGCTAACTAGACTGCGGCCTAAGGGCACCGAGCTAAAAATAAAAATAGGCGTTCAGGTAGAATATCCAAATTCTCTTTAATTTCGAAAACCAATTCAACTCACAGTTGTTCAGGCGATGATGGCAGCACCGTCCACATAAGTATTGTCATCAAAAATTCAAAAATGGCATAACGACAAATACTTAGTTTTGTATAAAGTAAAGTAGCAAAAATAAATTTCACCAAATAAGTACACAATTAAGATTACTATAAAGCAAAACAAAAATTAATAGGGATATGGAAATTATTTTAACTTTTTTTGCAACTATATGACAATTATCTATTATTTAAATAATACATTTATTTGTTTGTTTTTTTCTAGAAATGCAAATTAATTAACAGAACAGAATCCAGATTTTCAACAATTTTATTTTCACTGCGAATAGTTACGGCGCCGGCGGTTTTAGAAGGTCCGCTTGACTTGCAAGTCTAAAAATGATAGTAAGAACAAAAAATAAATAAATAAATAAATATATATATATATATATATATATATATATATATATGACAATATATATATATATATATATATATATATATATATATATATATATATATATATATATATATATATATATATATATATATATATATATATATATATATATATATATATATATATATATATATATATATATATATATATATATATATATATATATATATGCGTATGGTGGTAATGCCATCACCCAAGTGCCAGAGTTTTCAGATCGCATCTACAGCCTCTGACCTGACCTAACGACCACTAACTAGCAGTGACCGGGACCGACGGCTTAACTTCTCCTCCGAAAGACGAGTTAGTTGCGATGTTTTTGGCATTACATTATCCGGTCACCCATCCAAGGAATGACCGGGGTCAGTGCTGCTTAACTTCATAAACTAATTAACATAATACATGGAAGTAGTGACAGCTGTAGACTATCTTTCACACCATTTTGTAATTATATTTGCAAGGTAGGCGGAGATAGCTGCAATCGCTACCTGTTTTTTTTGTCCCTTAAAACCCGCACTGTGGCCAATAAAAATTGAAAACACCAGAACTTGCAATGAAACTTTGTATGTCATTGGCCCTTGAATACCCAATAATGGAATAACCAATCAATTAAGAAATAAGCTTCCAATCAAGATCAAGACGAACAACTCCAAACTTTCAATTCCTTTGGCATAATAAAATGTTAATTATGATGAGAGATTTTTTAGTTCCGTAAGTTGTAAGTCTAAAAAAATATAGTAGCAAAAATTATTAAACCCAAAATTAGTGACAACCCTAGACTATTTTTCTAGCCCTGTTGTGCGCAAGATTTGTTAAAACTAATAAAAAAGGATAATCACGTTAAATTTCATCAAAAATTTGGGTGTTGGCCAGTGTGTTATAGTTTGTCAGATTTATGATAAGTATTATTTGATATTTTGTCCTGTGGGAAAATATAGCAAACATCTGAATTTTTTTTAATGTCAAAACATACTCATTTGGATTTCTTGAGTCTCAGGAATCATCTACATCTGTTTGCGCAGGATGTTATGCTTATTGTTTATATTTTGAAGAAATTTAGTTATGGCAAATAAATTTAATGTTATCCATTGACGAGAAAAGTATTCATACCGTTAATTAGGTACACGATATTTAGTGTAATAAAAAAATATGTAAAAGTGTTATTTAGGTTGAAATACTTCAACAAAAATTGGAGAAGACTATCCAGTTCTATTTATATAGATTAAAAAGCAAACATCGAAAGTAAAAAATTTAAATTCTAATGAAAACAAATTGATTGATAAACTGTGTTGTGTAAATGCGTAATGACTATAAATATAGTTGACAACTATTTTATAATTACTTGAAAAAATATAAATAGAAGGGAAAAGGTGACTATTAAAAAACGAGTCATTATTTCATAGAATAATTTATTTAAAAACTTTCAAAAAGTGGAACATTCAAACGGTTAAAAAAAATATATTAATGTAACAAAATTCTTAGCCTAACTAGAATACTCCTTTGGCATGAGTAACTGGAATATATAAATAGTTAATGTAATTTATTAAAACTGCTATGCAAACGAGTATTGTGAAATTTCATTATATGAGTACGTAACTACTGTTTCACAACTATTTAAATGATATGAACGAATTATACAAATAATTTACAAAAAATGAAACATGCAAAGAAGTAAAATCACAAAATAATATCATCACAAATCTTAAATCTAAAAGCTAACAAAACGAACAAATACTTTGATTTAGGTAAAGCTTCTTTGGTAGTTAAAGGAACTAGAAAAAAATGTTCAACGAGTCTGCATTTTCTTGAACATTTCGTGAATGGTTGCTTGCCTCTTCTTCTTTTCTTCTCCTCCAGCATGCTGATCTTCGCTGCGCCGTTTGCGCTGAGGTTTTGGCAAATTTTCGACGCTGAGCAAAACCGATTCATCCACTTCTAGAACACATTCGCATTCTACAAGCGGCGAGCTGCCTTCGGAACGGCTACCCTCGGGTGTCAAAATGACAGGACTAGTACTTTCAGGAGTTGGCACGGATGAGGAAGAGCTATCGACATTTTCGGATCCATCAGATGAGGAGAAAAAGCGACTAACAACTCTCTGCTGGCTGGAGCTAGTCGTTTGGAACTTGCTGAGTTTCTTCTTCAAGAAGGGGTTTTTATTCAAGATAGGCGAGCCGGAAGAGCTCGATTCGCGAGATTCGGTGCTGTCCACGTCCATTTTTGGCTCATTTGCGGGTGGAGGCATATTGTAGAAAGCGAGCTCTTTCTCTAATTGATGTTCGTGTCGCGCCAATGATGCTTCAATAGCAGCACGATCAAGGGTATCGAACTTAAATAATGGCGTTGAAACCGACGCACTTGCCTCTGGTTTGGCTCGAGAAGTCGGAGAGCGGAATCGGAACTTTAGGGACCAAATGCTGAATTCGCTCACCTGCACAAATAAAATTAGTGATTTTTGCTTAATTTTTTCGAAAATGAAATGCTTACAATTCCGTTGTGAGGGTTCCAGTCATCTATTGTCTCCATCGTGAGGGGGTTCAGGTTGCCCAAAGCCAACTGGTAGGCGAGTTTAGGTTCAAAAAATTCGCCTGCGTTTTGACAGTAGTTAATATTTGTACTAACCGGCGTCAAAGGGACTAATTTCCTTTGAATCGGGTCATATACAATTTGATGCAAAAATGTAGCATTTGCGACTTGGAAATTATGTTTATAGTCATCAGTGACAATGAGTGAAGGCATCTTCAAGTAGCGCGGTAATTTATCTAGGAACTAAATTTTATGACAGTTTGTTGATCAAAACATGGCAAAAAACCTACTATATTCGGATTAGTCTCCGCCGTCATGGATATAAATTTCAAGGCCTTTCGAAGCCCGATTCCCGGAAGGGAATCTAAATAATCGCAGCCTGACAAAATGCACATGTAACGAAATTTCTCCAAAGTGAAGCACGTCTGCTTCATGTTCATTGAAACGTGGATTTTCTCGGCCTCAACAAGGTGCCCATGCCCTTGTGAATCCATCTTATACAAGACCTACAGAAAGACACAAATAAGTATATTACTATATGGCGATTATGACAGGCATTATTCATTAGGAAGGATGACTTGCTCCACTCGCATTCTGCTCGTTCCGCAAGCTTCACCCGAGTGAATAATGCCATAATCGTGAATATAGTATAGTATATAGTTTTTTCGACTCCTGATTATTATTATTAATTATTTTTATTATTATTAAAATAACATATACAATGTAAATTGTGTACGTTATTTCATTCAGGACACCAAGAGGTCCAGAAGAATATAAAAAAATAGATATTGTTATTAATCGCAAAGATCCATAACTTGGGAGGAGTGGAAAAACGCCCTTTTGCGCTATGACTTACTTTCTGGCATCCGAACAAGAGCAAGTCTGAGTCCTCAGTTATAACGCAATCCGCGATCCCCCTTAAATTCAAAAAGGCCAACTGAGCGTCGGCCTCATAGGGGGCTACTAGGCAATCAACATGAAGTTTCCTGCACTCTTTAATAAGTTTCAGGGCCATTTCAGGGGTGACATCGATCGACTGCGCGAAAAACTTATAAGCGTCATTGGTGTGCCCCAATCTGAGACACTCCATGCCCTGTTTTCGGGCTAATTTTTTCGATTCGCGTCTTTTTTCTTCAGTCTTCAATTTAGCCGGCAAGTGGCGACCGTCAAACACCATTATCGGTCTAATGTCATAGCTGAGGAGCATCCGGACATACTTCATGCAGTAAGACACGTACCTAAACCTAGGAAATGAGCCCCCCAACCTAACCAGGAATTTCACTTACGAATCGGTGTCCTCATTCTTTGCCAATTGCATGGCACAGCCTCTGGCACCTCGGTGAAGCCAACAATAGCTGTCGATAGCCACTGTGCGCCCCCGAAACTCGGAGATACTGCAAGGCCGGGTGCTCTTCTCCAGGAAGGGTAGAAGTTGTGTAACTCCCATTGCGAATACGTTATTGTTGAATCTAATACTACGAAATACTAACAAAATACTAACACAAACTTTTTGAGCAATCTAAGGGCGATGAGCAGCTACAAACTCAGCTCACATTTCTAGTATTTCTACTATTTTCCCTCCAAATGTTGTTTACAAACAGAGGTGGCGCCGCCTCACAAATGACATTTGAAGTTTGGATATCACTAGACTAAAGAAGGATATTTATTTAAAAAACAATACGAATTTGTTTTAAAGAAAAAAAATTGGCATTCACTCGCATTCTACACTTATTATTTTATTCTAAAATGGACAAAATTAATGTACAATTAAATAAATCAATAAAATATAACGTATAGTTTTAGGGAATTTGTGGTAGAATAATTGGCGACAATTTATTGCAATATTGCAATATTGGGGTTTAAAAATTTAAAAATTCTAACTACAAAACAAATGGATCTTATAAATAAGAAAAAAACAAAACAATGCTACATAGCTATGTTACACAAGAAGAAATAATTATGTAATCGATGCAGTTTCCATACTGTATTATTCTCCGCTGGTGTATAGATGGCGGACGATGTCATGTTGCATAAGAGTAGCATCTACATTTTGAAATCATTTTTAAAATTTAACCTATAGCTGGATGTTATTAATACGTTTAAGTATTCAGCATGAATGAATTTTTTTAACTTTAAAACAACTTTCAGAAATAACTTTAGGCAAAAAAAGGGGGCAGAGATGTAGCATGGAAATTTGGAATGTTTCCCGGTGAACCTAAACTTATTTGAAAAAGTAATAAATTAAATTAAAAACAACAACGTTTCTAGAACAAATTATTAAAACGCAATAAAAAGAAAAAATAATATACTCTTTTAGTTATTAAGTAGTTTTTTAGTTACAGTAATGTTTGGATAATTTGAACTCTCTATAATCCGAACGACTCTATAATCCGAACGCCCCAATTGAGTAAAATGGTATCCATAATCCGAACGTCTTGAATTTTGTAATCCGAACTACCACTTATTTATTTTAACTCTTACTTCTTGTTGGATAACAAAAACAAAGTTTAAAATTCCCTCACACCAAACGTTTATTTGAAACACGACGCGTTTCAACCACAAAGTGGTCATCCTCAGGTGAGAATCTAAACTCAAAAACGCAAAAGTAAAACTATTTTCGCTGTAATTTAGTGATTTTTTGTGATATTTTTGACGATATTTTGCGTTACCGAATGAAAAACATGCTAAAACGCTCTAAAACCGAAAAATAATGTTATTTCCTGCATTCCAGCCCAATTTGGTTATCTAAAAACGTGTTAAACGAAGCGCTTAAAAATGAGTAATTTTTTGCCTAATTTTTGAAAAATTGTGCGGGATATTACTTGTGCTTCTGAGTGAAAAATATGCTAAAACGCTCAAAAAGGACAAAGTATGTAATGTTTTTTGTCCAACTTAGCAATAATTCAGCCACCAACTTTTTGAAAATGCAAGTATTAAAGTATTAGAAAAGCTTAATTTGTGTAAACATTTATTTATTTATAGTTCGATTTTGATTTGATTAATCAAATTTTAATTTAAATAGGATAACAATTACGATAAGTCGATTTGTTACTAATAACAGTAATCACCCTCGACCTTTTCTGCGAATATCTTTCATAAAAAGCTGAATTTGCGCAAAAGCAAGACTTTGAAAAGTTCATTTTCATTGCTGCATATATTGCCAAAAATTTCACTCGTGTAGTAATTACTGTTTTCTAATAAAAAATGGGGACAACACAGTCGACCCCACAAGAAAATGACATTAAAAAGTATGTAAAAAATAAATGAAGGTAACAAAAATTAATTTTAATTTTTAGACTGGAAACAACAAAATTTTATTTGCAAAACACGGAACATTCCGGTGAGTCCCAAAATACAAACGTTAGTTAGCCATAAAAACATTTTAGTCAAAATTGAAACAGTCACCCCTTCGACATCCTTGAACGAATACGTCCGAAACTATTTAAACCTCACAGGCACTAAAGGGATGTGCTACGAAGGTGGTTGCGGAGCTTGTGTTGTAGTTTTACAGAACACGGACCCGATTACTAAAAAAGATAACTACGTGGCTGTAAACTCGGTATTTGCTGCTCGCCCAAAAGAAGTTGCTAAACTTTTAATTTTAAGTGTTTAATCCCGCTGTTGTCATGCAACGATTGGCGTATTTTTACAATTGAGGGAACTGGAAATCCTTTAAACGGCTACCACCCAATTCAACAAGTCCTAACTAAATTTTAATGGTACTCAATGTGGATTTTGCTCGCCTGAGATGGTCATGAACATGTACGCTTTGTACGAATCAGGGAAACTCACAATGGAGCAGGTGGAAAATTCATTTAGTGGTAAGTGCAGGTAGGTGCAGTCATTTTTACTAAAATTATTCTTAGATAATGCCTCGTGCCCAAAACGTCCACGCTTACGTAAATTCGGGATTTTTATTCAAATTTGATCAAAACAATGCCCTCGATTCAGCTCGTGTAGTTTTCGGAAACATAAACCCCAGTTTTGTTCATGCAATTAAAACCGAACAATTCTTAAAAGGGATTAGCTTATTTGATGACAAAAACCTACAACAGACTTATAGTACCTTGGCCAGTGAGCTAAACCCAGATTTTAACCCACCTGACCCTTCACCCGAATTGAGGAAACAGTTGGCTGTAGCTTTATTCTACAAGGTTGTAAAATTGAGTTTGCACCATTCTGATATCAAACTTGTAGGCAGTACTAAGCATTGCCCCTGATACTAAAATTTCGCCAAAAAATAAATAGGGACGAGAGACTTTAAAACGTCCCCTTTCGACCGGAGCTTACGACTATGAGACTAAAAAGTCCATGTATCCTGCGACCGAAGCAATAACAAAGACTTGCCCAAACAAGTGGGCAAGCGGAATATGTAATGGACTTACCTGACTTGCTTTATCAACTCTATGGTGCTTTAGTACTGGCTGAAGCTCCTCCGAACTCGACTATCACAAGTATTGACGCAAGTCGCGCTTTGGTGATATCAACTTATTGCGTTTCGTTTTTTGTGACGCTTTTTTTCAGAGAAACAATGACATTGTTGCTTTCTTTAGTAAAGACGATATTCCGGGAGTTAACGGCTTTACGCCAGTTAGACCCTCGATAAATGCAAATGAAGAAATATTTTGTAGCGGCAAAGTCAAATATTACGAGCAACCAAGAGGTATTTTAGTTGGGCACGAATCAAAATGCACTTGACGAGGCTACAAGCCTAGTTGACGTCTCCTACAACTCTCCAAACGTTGAGCCTTTGATAACAGCACGTCAAGTGATCAAAGCTGGACGCACTGACAGAATCACCGAATATCAGACAATAAAGCCGAAAAGTACGGGCAAAAATACCAAACATGTGGCTAAGGGTACCTTCGATATGTACCACCAGTACCATTTCCATATGGAAACCCAGTGTTGCAATGTGATACCCACCGAAAACGGGCTTATTTATGATCCACCCATCATCGCAATGGATGGACTTGATCCAAGACGCAGTTGCCAAAATGTTAAAAATACCGAACAGTCAGATCGGGGCTAAAGTTCAACGTTGTGGGGGAGCTTTCGGTGCGAAAATCACCAGAACCTCACTAGTTGCATGTGCAGCGGCTTTGGCCACTTGGAAATTGAGAAAACCGGTCAAAATTCGGTTACCTCTAACAACGAATATGGCCGCAGTTGAAAAAAGATTTCCACTTAGTATTGATTATGAAGCGGGGCTTGATGATCAAGGGGTGATACAGTACCTCAAAGCTAAGCTTTATACAGACGTTGGTTATTTATTCAACGAGGATGTGTCACCCTGGCTTGTCAAAGCTTACACAACTGTGTACAATTCTGATACTTTCGAGCTCCATTTTAATCGGGTGACGACGGATACGCACCCAAATACTTTTACGAGAGGTCCTGGGTCGGCTATAGGGACGTCATCATTAGAAACAATAATGGAACACTTGGCGTATATTGCCAAAGTTGATCCTGTTAAGTTAAGTTGACGTCGAAAATGTTTTTCTCAACAGTTTGAACACATATAATCAGTATGTTTTGTAAATTTATTCAACCGGTCAATAAACTATTAGAAATTGAATTTTAAAACCTTTCCTTCTTCCACTAAAGCGTGAAAGCCAACCGGTTGCGATCAGTTACTGTGAACTCTTGAACTAGTTCGGGCAACGTGGTTTGTTTAGTGAGAAAATGGGAACAACACAATCGGTTCCCGATTTGACAAAAATAAATAAGTACGTATTAGCAAAATTTTGCACAAATTGAAGCCCAATTTTTAGACTCGATGAAATCAGGTTTCATCTGCACGACACCGAGCATGTCGGTACGTAAATTAAAAAAGTTCAGGCGAACACTAATTTCATAATTCAGTCAAAACAGATAGCATCAACCCTGACACTACTTTAAACTCGTACCTGCGACAAAGTTTAAACTTAACCGGAACTAAAGCAATGTGTCATGAAGGCGGTTGCGGCTCTTGTGTCGTAGTTTTGCAAAAAAAGGACCCACTCACCCAAAAAGACTCATTTTTGGCTGTCAATTCTGTATAACAAAATCAAATCATAAAGTTTGGTCTGATTAATTTTGCTTCTAGTGCCTGATTCCAATTTTATCTTGTAACGGTTGGAGGATTTACACAGTTGAGGGTATAGGGTGCCCACTTTTGGGCTACCACCCTGTCCAACAAATCCTAGCTAAGTTTAACGGCACTCAGTGCGGTTTTTGCTCCCCCGGCATGGTAATGAACATGTACGCTTTATACGAGTCGGGGAAACTGACAATGGAGGAAGTCGAAAATTCCTTTGGGGGGAACATTTGCAGGTGTACGGGGTACAGGTCCATACTTGCAGCTTTTAAGTCACTCTGCACTGATGCGTGTCCGGATATTGAGGATTTGAGGGTTTGTCAGGGAAAAAATTGCGAAAAGAAATGTGTAGAGATTTTGGAGGAGCCTTTTTATCATCTCGTGGGAGGTTCACGGTGGATTAAAGTATACACTTTGAGGGATTTATTTACAACGTTGTATTCTTATTCGAGTTTAAATTATAAATTAGTTGCTGGAAACACAGCCCAAGGTCTATTTATTCAATTAAATTTTATTATTTGTCGAGCAAAAAATTATTCCAGGGGTGTTCAAAACTTACTCACAACCTGTCGATCTATACATAGATGTATCTTCAATTCCTGAACTAACATCTCAAGCCTTTAAAAATAATTCACTTGTTTTGGGGGCTAACACTACACTTACAAACGCAATAGAAATTTTTACTGAAACTTCAATAAAAAATCCTAATTTTGTTTACTTGAAACAGTTGGCCCAACATATTGATTTAATAGCTAATGTTCCAGTGAGAAATGTGAGTAAAATTAAATTTACCATTTAATTACAAATTTAACGTTTTAGAAAGGTACTTTAGCTGGAAATTTAATGATGAAACATGATCATAACAACTTTCCTTCGGATGTTTTTCTAATACTGGGAACAGTCGGTGTCCAGTTCACTATTGGTAAACTCACTCGTTTACGTAGAAAATGATTAAAAGAATTGTAATTAATTGTAGCTTCAATAAATGGGCAAGAGGCGACGTTAAGTCCCTTCGATTTTATTAAAAGTGACATGAAATTAAAAATTTTGCAAAATATTGTTTTTCCCGAGTACCCAAGTAATGTTAAATTCGTGAGCTACAAGGTAATGAACATTTCGAGGTGAATCTGAATTTACATTATTTTTTAGATAATGCCTAGAGCTCAGAATACACACGCACATGTCAATGCTGGTTTTCTTTTTAAATTTGATAATGATTTAATACAAGAATCGCGAATCATTTATGGAAATATCAACCCGACCTTTATCCATGCTACTGAAACTGAGAAATTTTTAGTGGGCAAACATTTGTTTGATAATAGCGTGTTGCAACAAGCTTATGATATTTTGTCAAAAGAATTGGATCCAAACTTGATACCACCCGATCCCAGCCCGGAATTTCGAAAAGAATTGGCCATAGCGTTATTTTATAAAGTATTTTTCAAACTTGAGGTTTTACAATTTTTAAATTTTAATTCACAGGCCATTTTGAGTATTGCTCCGTCTGATAAAGCAACACAAAAAAATAAATCGGGTGGGTCACTGTTGCAAAGACCAATTTCAAAAGGAGTGCAAGTCTATGATACCAAGGAGTCCTTGTATCCCCTGACCCAACCAATTCCAAAATTAGAAGCCCTAGCCCAGACAACTGGTATTTAAAAAAAATAAGTGTTCCCAGAATTAACACATTTGTAGGGCAAGCCCAATACATTGATGACATGCCAAACCTACCCAATCAATTATTTGGGGCTCTTGTACTAGCAGAATCACCTCCAAACTCAATAATCAAAAATATCAACCCCAAAAGAGCGCTAGAACAAGACAACATTGTTGCTTTTTTTAGCAAAGACGATATTCCCGGTGATAACAACTTTACCCCTCTTAATATCGCTTATATCACAGCCAAGGAAGAAATTTTTTGCAGTGGAAGAGTTCAATATTACGAACAACCAGTTGGAATATTGGTTGGCAAAAATCTTCACGCCGTTCAAGCCGCTGTTAAGCTAGTAGAAGTGACTTACGATGTACCAAATGTTGAACCATTACTATCAGTACGCCAAATTTTGAAAGCGGGTCGAAAAGACCGAATTTTAGAAACCAAAATAATCAAACCGAAACGCCGTGGTAATGATATCAAACATGTAATAAAAGGGACTTTTGATATCCACCACCAGTACCATTTCCATATGGAAACTCAATGTTGCAATGTTATACCAACCGAGGATGGGCTTGATATCTACCCCTCAAGCCAATGGATGGATTTGACTCAAGTCTCAGCCGCAAACATGCTCAAAATCCCAAATAACAAAATCAATGTATTTGTACGCCGATGTGGGGGAGCTTTCGGGGCTAAAATTAGTCGAAACGGTTTGGTTTCATGTGCTGCTGCTTTGGCGTCTTGGAAATTACGAAAACCGGTCAAATTATCGCTGCCTTTGAGCACCAACATTGTCGCAATCGGGAAACGATGGCCGCTTTCAACTGACTATGAAGTCGGTGTTGACGATAAGGGAGTTATACAGTATCTTGACTGCACCCATTATTCTGATGTTGGTGCGATAAGTAACGAGGATGGTACAGGGGAACTTTTAAACCTTTTTATGGCCAGTTATAACCCTGAGACTTTTCACATTCAAATGAATAAAGCAATCACAGACACTCATACCAATACTTGGGCTAGGGCTCCAGGTAAGTGGGCAAAAATTTTGACCAACTTTTGGAAAAAAATTCTAGGGACCACTGAAGGCCTAGCAGCAATTGAAGCTATAATTGAGCACATTTCCTATGTTGTTAATGTAGATCCCTTAGAAGTGCGGGTTGTAAATTTCCCAAAAAATTCACCGCTCGTAAAATATGTCAGTGATATTAAATCGTGGGCCAACATTGATCAGAGAAAAAAAGAAATTGAGACTTTTAATCAGGTGCACCATTTGTTTGTTTGTGCAAGTAGTGATAAATTATTTCAGAATAACAGATGGAAGAAAAAAGGCCTTGCTGTGGTCCCAATGGACTACGAATTGAACCTAGCTGGTCCATTTGCTACTACAGTATCAATTTTCCACGGTGATGGTTCCGTCCAGATATCACACGGAGGGGTTGAAATTGGACAAGGAATTAACACAAAAGTGCGTCCAACCAATCCGTAAATATAGTCAAAACTTTTGGTACTTTTAGGCCGCACAAGTGTGTGCTTACAAACTAGGCATCCCTCTTGAGAAAGTTTCGGTGATTCCGAGTAACAGTTTCGTAGCACCTAACTCAATGCTGACCGGTAGTAGTATCACTTCAGAGGCAGTTTGCTATGTAAGAAAATCAGTTTTAGAAAAAAGTGAACGAAAATTTCTTGTAGGGAGTTATTCAAGCTTGTGACCAACTCCTAGCCCGGATTAAACCTTATCGCGAACAATTTGGAAATGTGACTTGGGAAGAGTTAATCCAGAAGTGTTTCGAAGATTATGTTAATTTATCAGCGAGTGGCCAGTAACTGAGCCCCGATGTTGTGTCAAAATTTTGTTTTTTGTTTTCAGCTTTTCGCCCAAAGAGCCAAACGTGGCTTCGTACCCCATTTACGGTATCTGTGCGTGTGAAGTTTTGGTCGACATTTTGACAGGTCAACACATAGTGTCCAGAGTCGATCTAGTTGAAGACACTGGACAATCAATGAGCCCCGAAATCGATATTGGGCAAATTGAAGGCGCCTTTGTTATGGGAATGGGGTACTATACCATGGAACACATTGTATTTAATTACGAGGGCAAAATTTTGACCAACAACACCTGGACCTATCATCCTCCAGGTGCTAAGGACATCCCGGTTGAATTTAATGTCAAGTTTCCGAAAAATAATCCCAATCCTGTTGGAGTCCTAAAGTCTAAAGGTACCTTTAACTATCGAAAACAATTATACAAAATTTTTATTTAGCGACCGGTGAACCTGCAGTGTGTCTCACAATAGCAGTTCCTTTGGCAATTCGGAACGCTATAGCTTCAGCTAGACTTGACGCAGATGCTTCTAATACAAAGTGGTTCCCCTTTGGTAATTTATTATTAATTTTAGTGTTTGAATTTTTACAAGATTTCTTACAGATGGGCCAACTAATGTCGAAAATGTTTTCATGAACAGCTCGAATAACCACTCGCAATATGTTTTGTGAAATTTGTTTATCCACTGATAAAACATTTTTAGCTAGTGGAGTTTATCAGTGAAATATTTATTTTCACTTGTGTGCTAAAAAACACAAGTAAACAAATAAAATTGTTTATTATATTAATTTATCATTTATGTGTTGATCAAATAAAATATTTAATATTAAATCAAATGCATTTTCATTATTACATATACGATTTATTAATAATAACTGCATCCTGTTTAGTGCTATTACAGCCAATAATAGAGTCGAGTGTTTGTACTTATACAGATCTAAGAGATAAAGGTTCAAGTAAATTGCTTTAGATTAATTTTTTTAAACAAAGAAATTAATAGAAAAATAGCAGATAAAGTTTAAGATTTTTAAACGTCAGTGAGGTCAACTAACTCGATAGATAAATAAGAACGTCACACATCGTCTATCTTTTTTCAAATCATCACTGATATATAAACAGGTGAGTGATTAACTATAAACCTAGTAATCACCTTGTATCCAATATGTTAACCTTGGATTAATATATTAATTTCGATAAACTGGTTTTAAAATGGCTACTGGGCTCAAAAAGTAAGTATTTTTGCCTGGTTTTATCTCTTCTCTAAATTAAAAAAAATTAAAGGGTTAGTGAAATTAAATTATATATACAGGATGTCCAGTACACCGGTAAGTATAATGATAAAAACGTTAACAGTAATAACAAGTCACGTTTAGTTAAGACTGATGAAGTTACTCCTAATACGTCCCTCAATTCGTACATTCGTGACACTTTGCAATTGACTGGGACCAAATCTTTGTGTTATGAAGGGGGTTGTGGGTCTTGTGTCGTTGTGCTCTACAATGTGGACCCCACGACCGAAAAGAATATCTACCTGGCGGTGAATTCGGTAGAATGTTCACCCATTCAATCTTTTCCTCCTAATTTGTCTTGATCCTAGTGTTTGGTTCCGCTTTTAACGTGTAATGGCTGGCGAATTTACACAATCGAAGGAATCGGAAATCCTTTAAGCGGTTATCACCCAATTCAAGAAGTTCTGGCGAAATATAATGGCACGCAATGCGGTTTTTGTTCGCCCGGAATGGTGATGAACATGTATGCGTTATACGAATCGGGGAAACTAACAATGGAAGAAGTTGAAAATTCATTTGGTGGCAACATATGTCGGTGTACCGGTTATAGACCAATACTTTCCGCTTTTAAATCGCTTTGCACAGATGCTAGTTCGGAAATACTTGGCAAATATCCTGATATAGAAGACTTAAGACTGTGTAAAGATGATAAATGTGGAAAGCAATGTACAACAAAGTGTGATCGAGAGCCGTTCTGTTTGGAATTTGCGGAATCAAAATGGATTAAAGTCTATACTTTACAGGATTTGCTTACTATTATGAATCAGTCGAAAGATCTCACTTATAAGCTAGTTGGGGGAAATACTGCCAAAGGTAGCTTGACTCCGCGTAAAATTTCGGCCAAAAATTGAAATTTCAGGAGTCTTTAAATCATATGGGAGCACTGTCTGTGTTTACATAGACGTGAATTCGGTCCCGGAACTTAAAGTTCAAGAAGTCAAAGACACGGCTTTTGTCCTAGGCGCTGGTACTAGTCTTACAACAGCAATGGAACTTTTTAACCAAGTTGGAGATAAAAACCCCCAATTCTCTTACTTAAAACAATTAGCTAATCATATTGACTTAGTCGCAAACGTCCCAGTGAGGAATGTGAGTTTTAATTAAATTTTCCGGCTCTCTTTCATGTCACTATTTTAGGTGGGAACTCTGGCTGGAAATCTAATGATGAAACACGACATTCACGATTTCCCATCCGATGTTTTTCTCATATTGGAGACAATCGCTGCTACGTTTACAGTTGGTAAATAAATCTATCAGACACCCAAAGGTGAAATAAATTCACTGCGAATTTTAGTTGGAATTGATGGAAAAGAAGTCGAGTTAAGCCCTCATGACTTTATTAATTACGATATGACGCTGAAAGTTTTAAAAACTATCACTTTTCCCAGCTATCCAGACACGGTTAAATACGTTAGTTATAAAATCATGCCGAGGGCCCAAAACTCACACGCGCATATAAATGCGGGGTTTTTGTTTAAATTCAGTACTGATTCGATACTTGAGTCTGCGACTATCGTCTACGGAAACATAAATCCGACGTTTATTCACGCATCTGAGTCGGAAAAGCTTCTAGTAGGGAAAAATTTGTTCGATAATAATACTCTTCAACAAGTTTTTGCAACCCTGTCTAAGGAATTGATCACTGATGTCATCCCACCCGATCCCACACCGGAATTTAGGAAACAACTAGCAATTGCACTTTTTTACAAAGTGTGTCGGAATTTATAAATTGCCAATTTTCAATTTAATTTTTTGGTTTCAGGCAGTATTAACTGTTGCTCCCACCGATAAACTATCCCCCAAAAATGTATCTGGAGGTCCTGTGCTTACAAGACCCGTTTCTTCAGGAACACAAGATTACGAAACCAATGAATCATTGTATCCACTCACCGAAGCCGTGCCAAAATTAGAAGCACTTGCTCAAACTTCTGGTATTTTCAAAATTTGAGTTTGCCGAAACTTTGATTCGAAATTTTAGGCCAAGCCCAATACATCCATGATATGCCAGAAGTGCCTCTTCAGTTGCACGGCACTTTAATTCTGGCTGAAGCGCCACCAAATTCAACAATAAAAAATATTGACGCAACCAAAGCTTTGGTACTTGTTCTATAATACAATTTCATTTGCACGTAGTGTTATTTGTAGGAAGTCGAAGGCATTGTTGCATTTTACAGCAAAGACGATATTCCCGGAGACAATAATTTTACTCCCACTGACATTTTTCCAGCAAAGGAAGAAATATTTTGCAGCGGACGTGTACTGTATTACGAACAACCGATCGGAATTTTGGTCGGAACTAACACCAGCGTTCTGAAGGAGGCTTCAAGTTTGGTTGAAGTGACTTACAATCCGCCAACTGTAGGTCCTTTACTATCAGTTCGTCAGGTCTTGTCAGCTGGTCGAACTGACCGAATCCAAGAAATCAAAACAATAATACCAACACGGAAAGGCGACGATGTCAAACACGTGGTAACTGGGACGTTCGACATCTACCACCAGTACCATTTCCACATGGAAACGCAATGTTGCAACGTGATACCAAACGAAAATGGGTTGGACGTTTACCCATCGTCCCAATGGATGGACCAGATTCAGTCAGCCATCGCCCGAATGCTCCAAATCCAAAACAACAAAATTAATGTAACAGTACGGAGACTCGGAGGTGCCTTTGGTGCCAAAATCAGCAGAAACGGCTTAGTGTCATGTGCGGCCGCTTTGGCTGCTTGGAAATTGAGACAACCGGTGAAATTGTCCCTCTCGCTACAAGAAAATATGGTGGCAATTGGAAAACGATGGCCGCTTTCAACCGACTATGAAGTAGGAGTCAACGACGAAGGAGTCATCCAGTATTTGACTTGCACCCACTACTCCGATTTAGGAGCCACGGTTAATGAAATCGGAGCCGAAGAGTTGCTAAATCTGTTCACAGCTAATTACGTAAACGACACTTTTGCCATACACATGGACGTCGTCGTTACAGACACGCACACGAACACGTGGGCTCGAGCTCCAGGTTCGACTGAAGGCTTGGCCTCCATTGAATCAATAATGGAACATGTGGCATACGAAATCGGAGTAGATCCTCTCGATTTGAGGATCGCAAATTTTCCGAAAGACTCCGAGCTTTTGAAGTACGTCAATGATCTCAAAACCTGGGCTGATATCGATAAAAGGAAACAGGAAATTGCGACTTTCAATCAGGAAAACCGGTGGAAAAAGAAAGGTTTGTCCGTGGTACCAATGGCGTATTTTTTGGACGTTGGGGGCCCGTTTTCTGTAATGGTTTCAATTTTCCACGGCGATGGTACTGTGCAAATATCCCACGGTGGGATTGAAGTCGGGCAAGGGATTAACACCAAGGCGGCACAAGTTTGTGCTTACAAACTTGGGATTCCGTTAGAAAAAGTTGCAGTTTTGCCCAGCAATAGTTTTATTGCTCCGAATAACACGACAACTGGCGGTAGCGTCACTTCTGAGGCCATTTGCTACGTATGTTAGTTTTCAAAAGTGATTCGTTTTTGATTCATCTTTTAGGGCGTGATTCAAGCTTGTGATCAGTTACTAATTCGGATTCAACCGTACCAAGACGAAAATCCTAATGGGACTTGGGAGGATTGGATCAAGGCTTGTTTCAATGATTATGTCAATTTGTCGGCAATTGGATTGTAATTTGTGTTTGACGAAATGTTTTTTCTTATTAAATTTTTCTAGGTTTTCGCCTAACGAACCAAATGTGAACACGTACCTAATTTATGGGGTTTGTGCGACTGAAGTCCTTGTCGATGTTTTAACCGGACAACATATAATTTCAAGAGTCGATTTAATTGAAGATACAGGACAATCAATGAGTCCTGCTATTGACATAGGTCAAGTCGAGGGTGCTTTCGTGATGGGAATGGGTTATTACACGACGGAAAAAATTGTTTATAATTACGAAGGCCGCATTTTAACTAATAACACTTGGACTTATTATCCGCCAGGTCCCAAAGATATTCCGGTCGATTTTCGCGTAAAATTCCCAAAGGATAATCCGAATCCTGTGGGTGTATTGAAGTCGAAAGGTAATTGCTTTTTGCAGTAAGTCTGTATGGCTATAAATAAAGCGGAAGGGTTGAGACTACTAAAATCGCCGGCGTAATAAATCTAATATTTTATTTGATGGCAATCTTGACAATACGTCTCCTTTGGCATTTGATATCTAATCAATATGGTCTGTTTGGTAAGGGAGTGACCAAGCGGAATCAAACTGAAATAACTGTAGTGTTCCCAAGGCTAAAGCGGACATTACTTGTGCACATAACTGTTATCTCCCCTTCCGTTATTGCCAAATGGGCTTATTTTTATTTCTTTTATAAATTTTCTATTCAACAGCGACTGCGGAACCTCCTTTGTGTATGACGATATCGGTTCCATTGGCAATTCGAAATGCCGTAGCTTCGGCCAGATTGGATTCGGGGCAAGCTACTTCAAAATGGTTTCCTTTTGGTGACGTGATTCTCAACCAAATTGTTATTTTTTTGCTAATTATGTTTTTACAGATGGGACTACGAATGTGGAAAACGTTTTTATGAACAGCACGAATGATCACGCGCAATATATTTTGTGAAAACTTTATTGGTTATGTAAATTTGCGTAAAATAAATTACTTCATAAGCCGTTTATTTTCTTTAAGCAAATTTCGAAAGATTCGAAAGTATTAAACCTTCCAACATCTTCATCCGAGCGCACCCTGACATCGGGCATTTTCCGTATTCTCTCAACTTGACTTCCATCAATATTCAATTCGAGACAACATCTTTCCATTAGAGTTCTATAAGACAAGTTGTGAGAATCCATTTCTATTTCGATATAGTCCGCATCGGCACCGGCAATTCGAATTTTGAAAACATGTTTACCTAATGAAAGAACTGGTCAAGCGAGTGTCCGATATGTGATTTTATTTATTACCTGGGGCTGGTCGATACATTTCGGTGGAACTGTTTTACGACAACATACGAGCGTACAAAAGACAACGTAAAACTGACAATACCAGCGCTATCATCTTTTTATAAAGGCTTTTTTGAAACAACTAAAAGCAGTCGATTGATTTGTTTGGATTGGGGTAAATAAAACAGCACCCTTTTTAGACATACTTTATTAGAAACAGGAAATTTCCAATATCATATGCTTTAAAAACAGATTGGTGATGAACAAGTGATCGATTATATGGATGGAATGGCGTTGCACTGTGGAAAGTAGAAACATCTACATAATAAGTTTTATTTACAGTAACAATTTTTAAAGCCCCATTTATATGATAAAGTCGAGATACAATACGTGATACTTAAACTACATACATTCTATATTTGGCACATGGTTAGGTTAGGTTCGGTTAGGTTCATACTTTACAACACTTCGGTTCAGAATCAGCAAATTATCACCAAATTAAAGCAATCGAGACTATGAAACATCATTTTGTAAATGTCTGCTACAAAATGCAAGTACTTTTAAGACTAGGTTGAGCACATGTCAAAAATCTAACAATTACTGTCTTTTGTATATATAATTGCTCAACGACTACTATCAAAATTTTGCAAAGCACTTTGAGCAATGTTTATACTTTAAAGCTATAACAAAACAACTTTTTGCCTAAATAAACTCCAAATCTAAATCGATTGAAGGGTACAAGGAGTACCTCCTTCAGCAAATTCGTTCTCCATTTGAGTATTATTTTGTATGTACATATAAATACGTAATAAACGTGTAGAAACGGCAATAAATTTTGTTGGTGCATCAGGGTAACGAGTAAATGCAGAGATGATTCCACACAAAAAAGCTACAAGTAACACAAATAACACTGAATGTGATATCGAGTTGGAAATAAACTTTTGTAAAACGGCTTACAAAATCTACAATTACAAGCCAATTACTGGATCAATGGCGAGCATTGACTCTCGCTGAAATCCAAAGTGTAGTACATATCGGTCGCATCCAACGACGGTAAACTTCGACTAGGAGTTGCCGTTGCCGCTTTATCCTTCCCGCTAAACCATTCGCTACCCCCAAAAAGAAATGCATCATCAAAGAAAACAACCGCCTCTGACAGATGTCTCTGAGTGTCTAGCAACTCTCCAATCCACTCAAACAATGCCATCTAAACAAATCGAAACGTTTTGATTTGAATTGATTCCGATCGTTATTTTGATGAGTGTATTGGAGAGTAGTGATTCATGTGGCCGTGACAGCGGCTTCATCTAGTGCTAATTAGAGAGAATGGAGAGTCGTTAAAGTGGTGTACTCACCTATTGGTCGAGGCCGTCGGCTGGGACACCCTCTTCCTGCAACCCCACAACGGATACGCCCGCGAAATAAAACGCTTATACGTTTTGTTCACCCGGCAGTGGCAAACTGTCACCTACACGGACAGATTAATGTGTAATATTTCTTTAGATAGCGGAAATTTATCATTTCATTTATTTACGACAACCGACCCGCCGGCAAGAAGTGTGCCGAAAAAACGAGCAGCGGCGCCGACATAAAACCCGATCACTTCCTTTAATCTCACCAAAAATCAAAATTGAATGGACTTCTGTCCCAATTTTGGATTTTCTGTTCAAATGGTAAAAAACGACACTCGCCCGTTAAATGTGTCGGAAAGTTTGTTCGGGGGCTAGTAAAAAGACAAAAGTGTATTGAAACGTGCAGCAGTAGTTGAAATAGTTGGGACTTCTGGTGTGGGTAAAAGTTTATTTCTTGGGCTTTTATACTTACGATGAGTGCCACAATAACAAAGGCGCAGGCTAGCGTTCCAGCAGCGATATAAACATTATGCAGATGATCAAGATGAATAGAGATCGGCATTTGCAGATCGAGTTCATTCTCTTTGTTGATAGTATCAACGTTCGTTATTGTTTCAACAACAAACTCATCTGGAAGAGTATTTATTTTAATATCAGATATTCTATTGGAGTGAGTTAATAACCTTCGCAAGTTTTGCCAGTGTAACCGGGTTTGCAAGCACAATAAAATGAGTCCATGTTGCTCCAGCAAGTTCCCCCGTTCGTGCAGGGATTGGTGCTGCAAGCCTTCAAGTGCGTTGAAATAAGTCTGATAAGTTCAATCTGATTTGAACTTACCGCTCGAGATGGAATTAAACAATCGGGGCCCGAATAGCCTTTAGGACACTCGCAGGAGTAGTTATTGCCGTGGTCCACGCAGTAGCGTGGCTCAGGGCAAGGGTTGGGCTGGCAAAGGTCCACCTGGTGGAATATTTCACTTTAATTGGTATTTCCCGGTGAGATTTCGATCAAAATCTGTACCTTAATGTGACACCTCCTCCCGGTAAAGCCCCGGCCACAAGTACACGTATAATGTCCCACGTGATCGGTACAAGTGCCCCCATTTGTGCACGGAGACGATTGACATTCATTATACTCGTACTCGCAGTGAGTTCCAGTAAATCCTTGAACAATTATTCGGATTAATCAAGCAGGAATTAGTTTCCAACCTGATTTTCCTTTTCTGCTTCTTAATTAGTGATTTTACTCGATCCTATGAAAACTTTAAATATCACATCGCTAGTCTCCTGGAATTACCATAATGTCTCAGCTAATGTAATATAAAACGCAATCTGAAGGGAATAAACTTCATTATCAACCCTGCCCAACCGTACTACATCTAATACTTGTTTATTACAATGCACAATGCAATGTTACCCCTATCTCTCAATTTTCTTGCCGTCTGATCGGCATTAACATGTTATTACATCCCTACACTCAAAAACAATTTCTTTGTGTCTCGCTCCCACTTTATTGAATAAATTTTTAGTGCCACAACCGCCAAAAATATTAACTCGCGTTCATTAAACGCCCGCTTCGAAAATTCCATTTGTTTTACTCAGACAGCCATTATTTCATTAACTACAATATTAAATCTTTTAAACTTAACTTGGACCTCGAAACAAACTTAATTAGTTCCTACATCACTAAAAATACTTCAAAACTTTGACAACCAACCAACTAACACAGACGTTTTCATTTCAAATGAGCTTAACTTCAAAACAAAACGCCAAGTCTGAAATGAAGCAACTTTCTTGTCTCTTCATCAAATCTATTTTATTCATACTCGAAAAAAATAAATACGGAATTTTAACGATTTCTTACAATCCTTTCATGCTCGAACTTTTATGAAAGTCCTAATTGGAAGCGAATCATGTCGCAAAAGTGGCACTGGCGCAAATTGCCAGCGAAACAAAAATCCAGGTTTTTGCAAAAGTAATTTATTTCAAAGTGAAATGTTCAATTTATTATTATTTAGGAAATGCTGGAGAAGCGAGCTAAATTTGCGGAATTTGAGTATCGATAGAAAGGGAATGTTAATTATGTTTTTTGTGTCGAATTTGTTGAATTCGGCCCTTGAACCTTTCAAATTGAATTTGAACAATTGAGAGATTTTCTTAGTCAAAGAGGGAGTTTGATGTCCCAAGCCTAAAGTTGAAACATCAGCAAACTCCTCCAATCGGGTATGAAATTCTCTTATTTTAGGTCGAGCACAAAGGCATTATGTATCATCGTAATTTGTTGGTTGTGGGTCGAATAGCTCATTGTGAGATACTCGCAAGATGAATACTTTCCTTACAAACAAGGTCTATATTGAAAAATAGGTTCTTTTCATGATGTGTTTGGCTTGCAACATTTGAAAGAGTTGCGTAGCAGTTTTTCAATCCGAAGTTTTTATCTTTTCACTACTTGAAATATGTTTTCCATAAGGTTTCATCTGAATGTAATAAATGACAAATAAAAATTCGAGCGTGTTGACATTTAGCTTTCCAAGTATTATTTGTTCCAATTTGAAATACGTCAATGTTGCGAAAACTTTCAACTATTGTGTGGCGGGACACAATTTTAAAACGCATGGAGATAAAACTGTTTTGTTTTTGGAAAGCTTGGAAAGTGATAATGGTGCAATTCCCGCAGTGGAGGAACGTATTATTTAAAAAAAGCTTGTGAGCGGGGGATGAAAGGACGCAACTGAGGGGATGAACCGAGATATATAAGCAGCTGTCGAGTCGGAGAGACGGATTAGTTTTGTGGCTGCAGTAGCAATAATTTAATAATTAAACAGTTGGAAACGCCCGGATTACTAATTTAAGAAAAATCAAAGCCGGGCTGAAAGCCAGAGCAGAACGTCCAGTTAACGCCCCCAATTTATTTTCTTCCCTCTATTTCCTCTTGTAAAGATAATCTAAATTGCACACAATTAAATTAAATTAAAAATTAAATTAAATAAAAGACGTTTACTATTAAAGCTAAATTGTTAGGAAAATCGATTTAGATAGGTTTGACTGATCAAGCAAAAATGGCCACGAAACTTATCAGAAGCCCGGGTACTCGCTAAATTAATAAAGTACGCATTCCTACACTTCTCTCAAGTGAAAACAGCTTTGAAGTTTCAACTCGAAAGTAATTTGTACTTAATTCCAGCGTAATTGAATAACAAAATCATCGCAAAAATACGACGCCCGGTAGGCCTCTGACCTACACCTCGCTCCGAATTAGCGAAATTTATTTCTTTTCTAAATCAACTTAGCATGTCTCAACTTATGGTAAACTTAACTGACGGTTTCCCATTTATGCTCTTGTTTCACACTGATGCCGGAGTTTTTGTGCAAATGTAAAAAAAAACGCGTTGAAATGAAGTCATTACGGAGCATCCCGTTGAGAGGACTTACCTGGCTGGCAAAAGCATTTATACCCTTCCTCTTGATTGACACATATCCCGTGGACGCAAGGTGAGGATTCGCAGTCGTTGTGGCTGTGTTGGCACAGCGGTCCTGAAAATCCCGTAAGACACTCGCATTTAAACTGGGTGACATTCCCGATGCACGTAGCGCCGTTCTGACAAGGCATCGATAGGCAGGCATTCGTTTGATCTTCGCACGTTTTTCCGGTGTATCCTGAAAGTGGTATTTTCAAATATTAACAACAACAATGCGCCACATTTCCAATTCAGCCGATAAATTATTAAAAACGTAAAAACTTCCCCAAACTTATCAGAATTTACTTTGCATTTAGCGTTCTATATAATCAGATATGCATAAATTTTAAATTAAGTTGTGGTTTTTATAAGCTGAGCATAGCTCGGGGAATACTGTGGCCTTTACGCCCCTGAAATAAATTTTTTAAGACTTAAATTCGGAGTTATATTAGAGCTGTGGCGAGGAGAGGATTTCAAATATGTTTTCAAAGTTTAATGCTGCGGTCAATGTTATTTGCAAGCCGAAATTTGATATTTTTCAACTAATTAAAATAGCAACCAAGCGAATAAACCTTCAGATAAGGGAAAGCTATTTTTGTAAAGATTGCTCTAAAGCCATTTTTCCGGTCGCTTATATTCCCTGATCCTTCCGTTGTAAACTTCCGATGTTCCAGAAACTATTATCTCGAATTTTTTGGGTCAAACCTTTCAAACATGTAACAATAAAATTATTTATTTATTATTGATATCAAAATATTATTAAATATGTCAATAATTATCAGTGCGCATTCAAATTAGTTTGAGCATCTAAAACAAAACCAATTTCCACTGAAATGGATTTATAAAATTAAATTTTGCTTTTAGTTGCTGATAAAGTGAACACGTCAATGCACATTTGTACTAATTAAAACGACTTCGAAAAATAAAATCACGTTATATGGTGCTTGTGTTTCAATTCATGCACTTTTCAATAGTGTACAATTTATCGGACGAAGAAATAATAAAACTGATTTATCATTTCCATGTGTTTGAGGAACAAAAATCGAGCTCTCCGAAAGGTTCCTGTATATGCAAATCGCTCAGAACGGATGTGTTTTTTATTTGAACATGTGAACCTTTTATTAAAAATCTCGAACACAGAATTAATTTCTATTACGGGTAATTCGTCGTGTTTGACCCTTGTATTAAAAATTTAATCTAGAAATTGAATCGGTTGTAGGCGGGCCACGTAATATATTTAAGCGGCGTCTTCCAAACTTGTTTAAAATGTAATAATGTGTGACATTCAAATACCAAAACCATGAAGTTAGGTATTCGCAAGGGAAACCAAGAGAACAGAAAGCTTGAAAAGTCATGTGTTCATTCAACACTTTCTGAGCAAGCTGAGAGAGGATTACTTACAAACTTCGACGACTTTCGAACTTCCTCGCGACGTATCCATCAATTATGTCCACTTAATTTAGACAGGAGGCATTTTGCGTTATTTGTATGCGGCGATAAGACTCAAAGGATTCGATTATTTACGCCAGCGGTTCATAATAAAAGCAGTTTAAAGCATCTGGCGCCAAGCGAACTATAATTAGTTTTCTCCAAGATTGCGTGTGTATAAAAAATCTAAGCTGATTGAATAATGGCGGAGTGATCTTGTAGAGATTCTGAGTAAGTAGCTTTAAGCACTTCAATCAGTTCAATGAGCTGCGTTAACAATATCGGCTCGGCATGAACCCATAAATTTTCGAAATCATCCATCCGTTCAATTACGAATCGTAATTTATGTCTAGGTTATATAATTTTGTATCGTCGACAATACATGTCAATTAATGCATCGGTTATTATTTGAAATTGGTCGCAAAGTTCTGAAGTTGTGGTCTGACCCTTGCATCATCGACCGAAGAACCGACCAATAGCGGACAACATTTCAAAACAAACCTATTGACCAGTAGTTGCAAAATAAAAGAATTTTTTTTGTTAAAATTTCACAAGGGTCGAGTTAAGTGTTACATGTGTTTTGTAAAATTTCCACTTGTATTCCAATCATTGGTCCTGGCGTCGCCGTCGGTGGCGTCGCAGCGCCCTTATTTTTTATTTGTCGTCATAGAAATGTCAATTTTTATTAGTTCGCACTACAGTTCGAGATATATCAGCGATATTTCGCGCCGGAAATAAACCGAATCTTCTCCCTTAATTAACCCTATTATGAGAATTAATTAGTTTTATAGATATTTGGCACCGACTTGACAAAAATCGATTAAACTCCGTTCACTTAAAAGGAATTTTATTACTCGCCGCTGACAAATCCGTAAATTTCCCGGAAACGAAAATATGAAAATAAGGAAACGATTTAGACCAACACATAAATTCGCTTCAACTTTCTTATTTAGTTTGCGAGTTGTGGTCAGGGTACGAATCTGAAGTTCCATATTTTATGCGAACTTTCCCTCAACTTGTCCAAATAATTTACATGCACCAACATGCCACCTTCCGAGTCTTCAAAGGTACACTTTTGCCCCGACTGCGCGATTGAGCTTCGTAAAACTACTCGCGAATGTCATTTTAACTTGAAAGCAACTTTTTTTCATCAATTTCCTAACGAAAAGATTTCCGAGCAATGCCGACTAAATCAGTGCTAAAAATAAATGATCCTTATCATGTGAAGGGGAAACTTTTAAAAGCTTTTTATTTCCCATCGAATTTAATGAAACTTCTTAAAGAGAGCACGGGGCTAATCATTTATTTTATTATCATTTCGTATAATTAGCAGTCAAACTTGCCCGAAACATTCCCCACGAATTAATTGTGTTTTTACTTAGTTTTAGTTAGTTTTTTCGCAAAATATTTTTGCCGTTCTTTGCCCAGTGTAGCACTGAATAATTCGGTATTAATCTGAATTTAAAATAGCGCCGGGCTTGCTTTGAGGGTGTTATTTAAAATTCGCCCGATTGAGTGAATTACGCTGGATTTTAACAAGGTGTCGAACAAAAAGTGCAATTTTCTTATGGAAAATACGTTCGCTGAATATACATATATTACTTAGATATTCATAAGTTTACTCACCATAAGGACACAGGCATTGAAAAGTCGATCCTTCATGTCCTTGAGAAATATCCACACAGATTCCATTATTTTTGCACCGAGACGGATAGCAAGCATCCTGCTCTTCACAATGTTGGCCGACAAAACCAAGACAGCATTGGCACTCATATCCGTCCTGCAAAATAACCACCACATGTCGTCATTACTGACATGAATTGCGCCCTAAATTATTCATTCATCCATCCATCGACAATGTCACAATAACGACTTTTAATACCACTTCCCTCCTTCAAGTCTTTTTAATTATGTATTAGCTACATTCGCGGCCATTTTCCGTTTTCTATTCACATTTCCAATCCTGTTTAATTAAAACTAGATCGAATAGACCGGGATTGATTTCAATAAAGTCGGTACGTAGCTACTTTTTTGAGAATGACACTCTATAGTGTACGGACCGGCTCGGAATAAATGCAAATATCTTGAGGGTGGACTCTGGAATAAAGTCGTCCCTCGACCTGAGTCGAAAACGCCGCAATCTCCTTTTATTGAATTTGCTTTCGAAATGACTCCAGCGTTTGTTGTTGTCATTTGTTCTCATAGCTAAACCTTATTTAACGTTCGGGGGAAGTGAGCTAAACCAAGTGTTCAAGGGTACAATCAAAGTGATTTGTCTGAAATACTCTGAAAAGACCTTTTTCTCGTTTTTAGCCATCAAATATAATTTCGGCCAAAAATATTCAGTATGAAGTCCATCTCGAGCTATGCTCTAATATGTACATTTACAGATGAATGTTTAGCAGGGCATGTTTGTAGAGCAAATATCCCGAATACGTATCAAAATATCTCTCGTTTTTAAGCTCGTTATCGTCACAATTATTTTTCAGGTCACTGTTTTTCCTAAAACTTAGATCGTTACGAGCTTAATTATCTAATTATCAAGTGAGCTCACTTTGTCACGAAATATATATAAAACGGATTAAAATTTTATTCTACACAACAAGACAGGACAGCAGGAATTTTCCAGGCAAGCGCACTCCTCGGATTTCTGTCATGTCAAGCAAAGGATAAAACAACACATCCTCTTATATTAAGATATCAACTCTGGAGTGCAATTGACTATTTTGAAAAATCAACTTGACTCTTAAAGTTTTAATGAAACAGTCATAATAAATGACGGCTTGTTGCCACAGAAGAGCTAAACTAAACTGTCCGTATTCAAATTGGTTGCTGAGCGTGCGGTTCGGCTTTGAAGGATAGAGGTTTAGATTTGTTTGTATTTACCACCCCAGAAGCATATAATCAAGTGCAATTGCTTTTAGTTCTTGTAGCAGAAAGTTTGATTAATAGAAACAGAATAGAGTATCACAACTCGCAAGCACCATTTCTCGGAGTTAATTAGGTGGACTTAAGCGTTTTTTGATTGACATTTTCAATTATTGTGTTTTGTTTGGGTTAATTGGCGATTTAAAGCTCGTATTACGGATTGCTCGTCATGAATAATGATTTTCAATCGAAAACGGTAAATGCATGTATGTACACCTATATTTAGAAAAAAAGCTTTTTACGAAAAAGAAGATGTCAATAACAAGCAATTAGTAAGGCAATAATGCCGAAAAGCTCTGTACTCTCTTCTAGACAAAACATTGATTTGTTTTTCTTCGCTCGGGCTCGGATAATACGTAGCTTTGAAGTAAACAAGTTGGGAACAAATCCTGGATGAGACAATTTATATATGTCACGTTCTAGGTTGGACCCCACCTATATAACGAATGCGACTATCTAATTAAACAACCCTAAATAAAATCAGCGCAGATGTGACCCAAATAATAATCAAAGAAGTGAAAAACGGATCTGGCCTTCCGAAATAAGAAATCGGAAACGTTACACAAGCAGCTAAATCGACAGAAAAGTCGATCTAGATAAGAACTGACAGTAGCACATGCCAGCAGTAATTTATTTAGTCGCCCTAACTAAAAGAACGGAATTGTTTAACTGGACATTTTAGTAATATCGATTACACTCACTCTTAACCTGTCTAGGAAAACAATCCATTTTATTATTGTGTCTGCAGCACGGCACAATCAGCGACAGTTTGACGTCCATCTTAGCGCAATCTCTTAAATTTTACGTCATTTTACGTTATGCCCCAACACTAAAACGAACTCATTTGTGGGAGTTATTTAAGTGAGTGTAAAAAGGTAAGTAATTTTGTAAATGGGTCACGAGCTGAGCTGGCGACGCACTCAACACTGTATAAATAAAATAAAGCTTTTAATTAAGACAAGATAAATTATTTAAGGCCGCAAATGATCTCAATGTTTGGATTAAGATTTGCTGCCCGGAATAAATAATTTGGGGGGAGTAGCCGTAACAGAGTACAGATGGGGAATTTTAAAATTCAAGTGAGAAGTCTTATAAAATATGTAAAGCTTATGCTCGTTGAAAGGTAAAATTTAAAAACGTTGCTCTTGTCTCATCACCATCTTGTATGAAATCATAAACATTTTAAATAAGGATGCTTCTACCAAAGGGAATATTTTCATTTTAATGAGTTTACCCGTTCTACCATGCTTTTTCGAAAAAACATTTCTTTCAAAATGAAACTTTAAATCAGTTAATTGTGCTATTTAGACGGGAACTTCAAAGAAAACTCCTATTTTTATTATGCAAATAAAAATTGCCATAAAAACTTTCACGTCTTGTTGTGAAAAGTTGGGTTAATAAAATTAAACGCGAAGACACGACGTGGTCTATAAAACATTATTGTTAATAAAATATTACGCGTTCGGAACGTGTACAATATCCTCGCAAAAAATTGATTTTAATCTGACCTGCCGAAATGAAAATCTGTCTACGTAGCATTGAAATTTTTATATAAAGAGGAGAGCTTTTTATAAGTCATAAAATATTATAAAATGTGGCCCTCAAACTTGAAATTCCTCAATCCTTCATCCTGTCATAACGCGCTTCAAAATTGAGACAGGAGGATGCGTAAAGCACCATAACATTCCTTTCTTGACAAGTAATAAAACAGATTTGTTACCTAATAAATTTAATTCGAATTTGCCTAACAAGCAAAAATTTCATTCACACCCTATTGAAATACGGTCCAAGTAATTATTTCCGTGTTAGGGCTGTTTCAAATTATCTACTGAAAGTTCATTGTTATAGATTGTGTGTCAATCACGAAAAAACGAAAAAGAAGAGATTAAAAAATGTCAGTGCTGAACCAGAAACATCGATTTTCTAATCTTGTGATTAATAGTGATAGTAGAAATTTCTTGCTGCGAGAAAGAATTCCTCGTAACATGCAAAATCTGCGTAAAATCTTTTTACACAAAATGTATTAGCTTCGTATTCCTCTCCCATGTAATAAGTGATTCTCAAACTCGAAATTTTCCCATCGTTCATTCTGTCACAACTCGCTTAAGAATGGAGATAGGAAGATGAGTCTCTCACTATTATATTCCTCACTTAAAAAATAAAAGATTTAGTGCGTAATACGGCGTTGCGTTATTTGGGGAAAAACGCAATATCATAAACAAAATTTGGATTGTTGCGGCCTCGATGAGAGGGATCTTGATTAAAAGCGATAATAAAGGGAAGAAGGGTGAACCTAATGCAATATGTGTTGTTTCTAGGGCGGTGATCACATCTTTTAGCACTTTGGGCTCGAGGATGCGCTCAATGAATTCTGATGGTGCGATATAAGGTTGCTATTATTAGAAATAATTCTCGCTATCACCACAAATCTACGAAAAACCGAAGGTGAGGCTGTAAATTTGGGAAGCTCTGGGGCCAAACACACAAGTCACGTGCCAAAGTATAGATCGAACACAAGTGGCGCTTAATATATAGCCCCATCTAGGGAACTGTTTGAAGGGATTTAATAAAACGTCAGGAATTCGCGGTGACGTAACAATAAGTGGTGATTGCCGTATTTTAAAACGGAATTTTCGTAAAATGATACCTCTGTCGAGGAAAAGTCGGCATTGTGTGATCGATGGAGGTTTTACGCGCTCGAGCCGATTCATCAGGTCTAAAGGACTCCAAGACTAATTGCCCGTTGATGTCTTAAAGGTCTTCTTTTCTTATCCGTCCGTACAAAGAGTTATCGACTATCCCCGCTTATTTATTTGTACAAATCAAGATTAGAGTAAGACTTACCATCGAATCGTTGGAATAACAGATGCCTTTCCCGGAGCAGTCCTCGTTCTCCCCACAGTTGTCAGATTTCACAGTGACTTTCAATCGAATACACTGATTTCCCCACAATTCCGAGACAACTGTAACGAATGTTCGCATTTATTGCACTACTTCATCAAATTTAAACCGCAAACTCAACATTTTTATTTAGAAATTTCGAACTCCACCTAAGTGCTCAAGCTGTTTCCTCCTCTTTTAATGAAACTCGGGCTGACGTTTTTGACCAGAATTTTGCTCGTTTCGTGCACTAACAAGAGCGGATCCGCGAACCCGAACCTCGTTTCGAATAACATCCCAGCTAGGGAAAAAACTAAATCAAGCTTGGAATGTGCAAGTCATATTATCCCCACAAAACGGGGTTTGGGAAACGAATCCCTTTTTCACCGGAAAGCCACAATTTAAAAGTAACTGAATTGTTGGAGCGATACTCTATTTCCATTAGGTGGCAAGACTTGATCGACTTCTTACAGTATGTGCAAAATCAAATGAATAAAAAAGTAACACGTTCGCTCTTGTTTATGGATGTTGACGCTTTGAACGCGACGGTTTCTCTCCATTCGATGGAGTCATCAAACAAGATTCAAACTGCTGTGTAAAATTTCGGTGCACACCATTAATATTAGTGCTATTGACATAAATGATAGCAAAGTGTATGGAAGTGTACCCAGTTTTAGATTTTCTTTTGAGTGTGCTTGAGAGAGGTTGAAATTGGCGTGCTTTTGAAGGTAAACACGCGCCTGAGTTGTAGAGCATTAGCCATTATAAGATGATTGATAATTAACTCGAGCGATATTGCAAATAATTAGATTTGTGAAAATTTTGCTGACTTAATTATAAGTTTTTCAACCTTATTGAGTTAGAAGATGATTGCTGTTAAATTTTGACGCGTCAGGGTCGTTAAGACCTAACGAAGTTACAATCAAATATTTCACTAGATTCAGTTTCGTTCGAATAAATTACCTTCAGCGAGTGAGAGAAATGAGAAGTTTCTTTTTATATTTCTGCTGTCAATGCTGGGATTAAGGAGCAGTGTTTTGTAAGTGAAGGGTAAAGTAATGATTTCCTGGGACTTACCAATAAGAAGATTGATACCCAACGTTAAATCCTTGTCGTACAACGTAACGACTTTCTGGTTATCCACTTTTAAAGGAGTGATGTCTAGTAAAATTCCTTCGGTGACATCGCAGTGGTCGTGCCCCGTTCTGGTCACTTGATAAACGGCGGTCGTTGGTTCGTGCATTAACCTATAAAAAAGGCAAAACACTATTGTTTCACTATGAAATTGTAAAATAGTGGAAGTAGAGCTTAAATACAAGACCCGAGAGGTTACTAGTCTATAAAGTAAGACAAAGTTGGAGGTTTATTGCAGAAGAAACTTTTATTAACTAAAAAGGTTTATCCGGATGAAACCCGGAAATATCATAGTTAAATATTCACGAAAGTAATTAATGCAATTGCTTCGACCGGAATTACAACAGTTTTTCGGTCCAAGACGAAAAATATTTAACGCGAATTCACCCGAAACTCAACTGACCTTTTAGAAGCATTACCCTTGGGGCATCTGGCGTATTGCAAGCCTTCTATCATAAAGTAGGAACAATTCTCCCGAGAATTGGTTTACGATGATGAAGGTGATGTACAATATTAAAGTCATTTTCCACTTCGTTTCCAGGATGTATCTCATTACAAGAAAAAAAGACACGCAAGTGTTGATTTATTCACAAACGCAAATGACGTTTTTTTACGAGAAAAATATCGCTACAATATTGCTGCCGACTCGCATTGACAAAGCTGTACCTGCAACTGGAATTTTCCCATTCTTTCCGCAACGAGTTTGCCAATTCCTTCATAAATTTATGGATCCAGAAAGTCACAAAATATTTTGACTTGATCTTATAAATTTTCGAGAAAGCGGGGCACCCACATGGAAAAGTTTTATTTGATTATTTATTTCGTCTTGTGTGTATAATGGGAGAGAATGTGGCGAACGTGGTGCGAGTCCTAGGAGGCAACACATTAAAGACGCTCCCTTTGGTGCAATTAGCACCACAAATTCTCCAAGTTTCATCCCCTGCTTTCGAAAAAATACGAATTAGTGAAGTTTAATGATTAAATTTGAATTATTAAAATCCACTCGCACACAACAAGATTTACGATACAAGTCAGTTTCAAAACACTCCAAAATTTCAAAAAATATACACCACGTCACGAAGTTTTGCCTTTAAAATTACATCATCTACTTTCAAGAAGTTTAGCACAACTTTCCCTGATAAAATTATGTGGAAAGGAAAAAACAGTATCACGTGCATATTTCATCTTTATTGTTTTAAAGTTGGGAGTGATAAGGGAAACAATTTTTTCTAGTGAAATTACTCAACGCAGAACTAGTTCTAACTTAATAAATTTCCATCTAAATTCACTTTTTGTCAAGTATTCAGCTGATAACAACAATACTTAAAACCCCTGTGGATATAATAAGGCCAACGCATGCATCGAAGTGTCTCCAAAGAGAAACGTTGACCAAAATAAACTTCGAACCCACGCTTCCACTTCCAAACTTCCAACTATTGTTGCTCCGTATTCTTGTGAAAATTTTTAACAACTATTGGGTTATTCGATTTCCCGATTCCAGGCCAATGTGAATAATTTCCTGCGGCCTCCTGGACGTTAAGGAAAATATATTGCTTATGTTGGCGGTATAATAAAAATAATTATAACTAGTGGTGTGCTCACGTTGCAGGCTTATTGCTTCTTGGTCATTAATTGTTATTTATGGGTGCAGTATCTACATATTGATATTTGGGGTAACAATCGTCCTTTTAATTCCGACCGCTTAAAGTATTAAATCGAGCCGAAATTTCGCCACATAAAACCGAATGTTGTGCGATAAAAAATTACAGCATTTATCAATCCGAAAATGGTATGCAGTAAATAAGAATAACGTCATTTCTTGTTTGTGCAGTGAGTGAATTTATTACGTTTTATGCGATATGGTGCCAAGGGGGGTTGAAATGCTCCGACGCATTACTGCCGCTAGTCTCTTGCTATGAAAATGAAAACATAAACAAAGAGGATACGGCGAGAATGAAAGTGCTTCTTTACTGCCACTTTTTATTTCTCTCCTAATACATCGCCTTAAATTTTGAACAATTGAACGCAAGTTTATTAATTTCCCAGCAATTGGTTTGATAAGCTCCGGAAAAATGGAACCTCTGCCTCCCGAGGGAGCCACAAAGAAACCTTTTCGAGCACCAAACCCAGGTATGTTAAAATTAACAAAACAAAATACATTATAATTAAACACCGAACAAAAGATTAGGACAAAGCGCACCGAATTTGAGAAAAAAAATAAAACAATGAGAGGAAGTGGATGTCAATCGAGGGGCAAAAAGACCACAAAGAAACCTTCATCTCCATTTAATGAATATCTGCGTATTAGTGGACGGAGAGCCTGGATCCGCTTTATTTCACATCCTTTGTCCTTACCTGTTTAGTGTGTGGTCAGTGTCGTTGCTGTGGTTCATAATTGCGTTATGCTGAATGAGATGAGAATCATCAATTCGGACTAAAAGAACATCTCCGCTTTGTATCTCGATTGAGCCGTCCCAACTCAGCGTCGTAGAATGAGGGCAATTCGATGTTTCAGTAGTATTCAGTATACTAGGTTCAGTCGAATTCCCTTGACCCAACTTCTTAGATCCCACCGACGTTTGAGAACAGTCCGTCGGGACCTGTGCTCAAGGACGAGTGTTAAATTCTATTCCTTCCACCCGTAGCTAATTCTAATGAAATCATTAACAACAAAACATCACACGTCAGCTACAACAGATTTATAAGTGTTGCAAAACCCTCACGGGCTAAACAATCATAAACTAACCTTAATAAACAACAAAGATAGCTTATCTCAAGCTACTCGAGAACGTGAACGTATTTATGGAACGTATTTTCCTACAGCTAATGATTATGCGAGGGTAGGTTTACCCAATATGTTTGATGGAACAAAATAAAAAAATTAACCCAATTCATATTGGAACTTTTGTTAATTCTGAACCGATGCCTGTGTTAATAGCAAACGCTTTTATCGCTAATACTACATAATCTCTAAAAGGTCCACGTTGCCAAATGTCTACATATTTTATTCCATTTGTTGGAATTATTTTTCCCAAAACGAAATTTATAATACATCAAACAGCTACATATAATATTAAAATTTTGTTGTTACCTATGTGAAAACAACCCGCACAGCAAGAGTCATAAATATATGAGTATTTACATCGGCGTAATTTATTATTAAGTTCATTGTTGGTTGTAATTCCCGGGAATGTCATACCACATCTTTTGATCAAACTGAAAGATCTAACTATGTTTAATTTGCTCAGTTTACTGACTTCTTGCATCGTAACTGCAGTACAAGTCTAGAAAAGCTCTCGATCTCGATCGATCCAAGTTGTAAAGAAAAATACTCGACTAGTGTTGTTTCTCGTCGTCGTACATTTGAAGTGTGATAAAAAACCGAACAGACTATTAGTCAGGTCTAAAGCTTTGTAATAAAAGTCTAAAATCAATAAAATTCTAATTAACCTAGAGCTGGAGGAGCGTTGTCACAAAATTTTGCTCATTTGATATGAAGCAAAGAAAGTCCTGAGGCCGTGACAAGAAATTCAAGAAATTAGAAAAAGGTGGCGGTATTAAATGGATGAGGGTTAAGTGTCAGAAAACAAGAGGGAAAAGAGGAGAAAGAGGATCTTCGTTTTAATTCTATTATTTGTATAGAAGTTTTTTTCAATTACCATTGGAATTAATCGAGGACGCAAGTGCGATAAAAGTCTGGAGTGGTTGGGTGTATGTTTCCCATGATTTGGGCTGAAGGCAATAAAACGGAAAATGTTTAAAGGGAAAATCGGGCAGGACTTGTCGGTATCTGGTGTTAAAATCAAAAAGGAATTTTGTGCCGAGCAGGTCGTCGTCCGGAATTCGTGTTTCATTGAAATTCCTGTTGAAGTGGCCAGTTTTTCTAGTGCCTTAATAGCGGGTTTAAAATTGAGAATATAAAGTGATGGGTTGGAGCGACGCGACGCAAGCATCGCATTTAGAGTCTTCAATGCGGCCACCCGTGAAGCGTAAAACGTTGGCCACTCGGCCGAGATCAGTGGTGATTTTAGCCGTGAACGATATGTGATGGAAAATAGTCCCAATCAATATTAAGGACAAACTTCTGCGCCTAAAGAAAAACACAATAAACAATAAATCACCTTTGACTCAGTGTTAAGTCGCGCCATTGTCGACAAGTTCGCAATTTAGAAAATCGCTGCCGCTTCTTGCCGCCGCCGAGGGTTAACGTTGTCAATTTATATTGCGCACTTGCATGTTTTATTAATTAACCAAAAACCGCTCAGTATCATGAGCCATAACCATGGAAATGGGTCGATATCTACTGAAAACTTAATAGCATTGTTTGTCAAAATTAATACAAACCAACTATATCACACCCTAGACTAATTTATTCTCAACGATGAATATCTACAGTTATGTGGAAAGTTTACCTGGGCCCCAAATTATACATCAATTATACAACACTATTAGCTTACATGCCGGAAAGTCGGCTGCAATATATGCTAAGCCTCCGGCACTTATTCTGCGTTATGTTACTGTTTACTAAATACGTTCTCCTATTTTCGCTTTAAAACTCCATTTCTTTCCCATTATGAGCTTAGCTAAATTCCATTCTACAGGCACATAATTAGGATTGTGCATATGCAACCGCAACTGCACAAAGGGAGCTTTCCCACTACGTCAAAGACACTTCATACATCTAAATCGTTATTAAGCTTTTATCTCAAGACTCCTGCTCATTCCACCTTTTATCCTCAAAGGTCACTTACTCAAATTAAAAAAAGAACCACAGCATCCCCATCACAAAAGAAATTTATCTCAATCTCACCCCACCCTATATTACACCAAAGTCCACCACTGACATGCAATATTGATCCATTATTGTCCAGTCTTACGCTCTCATTCCAAATCTCATTATGCAAACTTGTAAATCTGATTAATAAGGACAGAATTTAATAAGTAATTATAATGCGGTATGGGCAAATTTGGCTAACACAAGGTGGTACAATAAATTCTTTCATTTTCGAGCAGCCGTGATTAGATATCAAAAGAGTAACGCAATTTCGACTTTAGCTCCTCTCAAATATTGCGCTAAAATATGAGTTGCGTATAATACATACAGATGTTCACAGTTTCGGAATAAATTAATCTTTCCAGGCAATATTACAAAATGTGCGAATAAGCAAAATGAACGTAATCAATTATCGAGTTAAAAGTGTCATTTACTTTAATTAATTTCGCAACTTTTAATATAGAGCCCTTGTCAATTAATTTACGAGACAGTCTTTTGTTACCTAGTGTAGGCGCAATATTAATAATCCTGATATTTCTTAACATCATTTGCTCACAATTTGGGTATAACGAGGGACGTTTATGTTATCAACAAAACTGTTTTTACCGTGAAAGGCAAATAATTTACAAAAAGATGAAAGCTCAAAGGCGAGGCAAAGAATAAAAGAGTTAATTTTTATTATGTTGAATACTGCCATTTAATGAAATATTTGCGAGTCAGCTTGTCGTAATAAACAAAAGTGGATAAATCATAAAGACGATTAATAATGAAGAAGGTGATAAATTTTGTTAATTAAGAGTGTTGGAAAATAAGGTGACTGTTATCGACAAAAGCTTCAAACTAGAAGTCGGGTGAAACTATTGGACGGAGCAAACTAATTAGTGAAAGTAAAGGGTTTTGTAAAATAAGAACAATAGAAGCGTTAAATAATGGAAGTGTTCCTCTTTGTTTTGATGTTGCCGAAATGAGACTGTTAAAATGCACTCGCTTGTTATGAAAGCTATTTAAAACTCACTACAGTGCACCTACCGGTTTAATAACTTCCCCATGCTATGGACATGGATCAGACACAGTTAACCTCTGGCAGAATTCATTTTGAAGTTTGTAATTTAAAAAATCGCATTATCCTGATTGCGGAATAAAATCCAAAGTTTTACTAGATTGCAGCTGGTATTGTATTTTTGTTTGGTGCAATAGCACTATCATATAATTAGTATTGTGCACATGCAGGTTCTGCAAGCTCGTTTCAACAAATACGAGATCATATCACAAACGAAATAATGTTTTTGGTTGTGATACTTTCAAATTTCGCAAAGGGAAAAAGGTTTGGCGTGTTACAAAAACCGAAAAACAAATACGTTGGAGTAGGTTTTGTTGTCGAGCTGAGAACAATAAATCTAACGTTGTGTTTAAATTGGGATTTGTATAGGTGGTGCACGTATTTGTATTAGAGTGTTGTATAAATTTGTCCGACCAAAATAAACGATAATTAAAGCGCAATCATAAACTCCTCTGGGAAAAATAAACCAATCAAAATAATAAGATTGTATAAATTTGGAAAGAAATATCCACTCGCAAACCTTTTTGTAATAATAATTCCGCCCTTGTCACTTCACTTTTTATTCGCTCTTTCTGTGAGCTTGAAGAATAAAGTTGAGATCGTGGTCGGAATATTATATTATTTACTAGAAGTTCCGTTCTTGTTCGCGTTCGGTTCGAGTTCAATTTCTAAAAGAAGATGTCACCAATCTAATAGCGATGTTTGGCACCATAACCGCGAAAACGCCTATGAATTTGCATCCCTTTAAAACAAAGAAAGAATCGTTCATCAAAACGAATTTCAGCAAAGCTTCGAAACCGAATTAACGCATTAAAAAACAAACTACTGCTAAATCACTGCTGCATTAGTGGATAATGTTATTTAGCTCTATTGCAAACATTTTGAACACAAAGCTGATATTTGTGGAAACTGCTACTGGAACTATTCGTCACAGTCCAATTGATTTTACAAGGCATTTACTTCGAAAATAGAGCGCACCATTTCAAGGATTTCAGCAAACACAGACAGGTATTGAAACGATTAGAAAAATGCTGCTCCAATTCAGATGCATTTTGTTATCACAAATTCGAAAAAAAATATTTTGTATTCACAAAGCGATATTAAAAACTCTAGCCTGTAATGAATGGATTCTATATTAACTTTGTAGTGCGCCAAATCCATAAAATCCTTTGTGAGACCGCAAGTAGCTATTAAAGATAATTTATAGTTTAAAATGGCCATCGTAGTCTAATTTGTTTGATGTGGAAAGAATATTCACTATCTAAAATCTCACCGTAATTAATTACCTGAAAATATTTTTGTTATTCGGATGCTATTATAATATGTTGTGATTAATGAATAGCAGCTTGCTTAAATAACCGCCGACTACACGAAATATCTGTAATTTACAGAGCGAAAATTATTAATTGCATAGATTATGAATACTTAACTATTTATCTACTTTGCCAAAGGAAGAATTATTAAAGCTTTATCCTCTATTAATTTTTAATTATTTGTTTGTTTGTTTAATCGTTTGTACTGACAGTTAAAAAATAAAACAACGTATAAATATAAAATATTTCGGACCGTTAGTTTTTAATTATTTTGGGAGAACCTAATCTGTTTGTTTTAATTACTTGTACCAACAAATATAATGATAAACTGCGGAATGATCAGTGTATACAAAGAATTAATGAACTGGGGCTTCTATCTGAAAAATATAGCGATTTCAATCACGAAAATGGTGTAAATGAATGGCCATAATCATTAAACAGTGGTTAATTGGGATTGAAAATGAGCAGATTTTGTGTTTTTTGGTGATTGTAACAGAAGGTAGCAAAGTCACATAAGACTGTAATTAGCGTGTCTTTGTGATAGTTTAGCCGGGTATCCGAGAGAACACAATATTTGATTTCAGGTTTCCGTTTCAGCATTGCATGTCGGTAATTTAGTTAACCGGAATAGGACCCGCGGCTTTATTTGTTGTAATTTCAATTTCTTGGAAGGTAATTTAATTGAAACAAATGTCCTCCATAAGTAGGCTTTAGTTTATAGAAACAGTCCAGGAAATTAAGTAAATTTAGTATGTTCAAGTTAAATTAGCAATTGTTTTCGTTTAATTAACATCGTTATTGTAGGATTTCTAATGAAGTTGTAACACCAGGTATACTTACAACCGTTTCAAAGCGGCATGTTTCTTAGTATTAACGCAGATTCCAAGTTTCGTGTTGTTCATGGATATCCGGTATTTTATAGGGCTAATTTATGCTACAAGCTCCTGGAATCTTGATGTATGAGGAACAATGTCGACATAGACACTAAAGCCTACCGAAGTTGTATAGTTGCTAGACTAGTTAATGATTTATGCTAAGCTATATTTAAATTAAATTTCCTGTTTATTGCCCCACAACCATTCGCACGGAATTGAATAAATTGCACCGGCCCTGCCATCCCATCAAAAGCTACCTCAAGATAGAAAGGATTTCCTTAAATTATTATTTCAGACATAAATCACGTTAAATCGCAAGAAAATTTTTTGATTCCCTACATTTACTCCCCGGAATTAAACGATCCGGTTCAGATCGACCACAAGGAGATTACTGCATTAAATGGTGGCCGGCGCCATCTTGCCACAATAAAAAATTTTACGATATTTTTACATGTCATATGGCCGGTAATGCCCGGCTTACCAGAAAGGATCACAGGCCATCGCAAATAAAACCAGTTACGGCCTGATTCCTGCAAATAAGCACCTCGGGGTACCATATATTATATGCCTCCCGACATATTTAGTTTCGCATACCTGTGGCGAGAAATGCGGCTATTTCTCATTCGATAAGATATTATCACGTCATATCTTCTGCCGTTAAAAAGAAAATTTTAATTCAACGATGCAGCGAAACAGCCAGGCAATAACCCCAACATTGCCTCACCTGGAAGCTTATTACGTATTGTTGGAACCATCAAAGATCATGGAACACAATTTGCATTTATAAGGGAGTGAGGGAGGCATAATCCGCACTAATTTAAAAACACATTAATTGTAACACTCCCGGAATAAACCGGTCTCCCTGCCAAGCTTTCTTGCGCGGATTTCAAATTAAATTTATTTCATTTAAAAAGCTCGATATTCGATAAAAAACACATACGTGAAACACGAGATTACAACTAACCTCGTTAGACAAAATTCTTATAATCATAGACGGAAATGTAGACTTCAGTCCCGAGAAAAATGATTAAATTTTCTTTCAAAAATAAAACAAATGGCAAGATATGTATATTGTTTCATATATCTAAATGTACCGTGTTTGCCATATTAAGTTTAGCACCTTTTATCTTTATTATTTGCACAATTTCATTTCAAAATTGCTTTCATAAATAAAACAGAGCCGATAAGTACATTAAAAATAAGTTTAAAATTGCAAATTCCTTGCACTTGGATGAAATTACAACGTTAACTATTTTAGATTAATAAGTGACACTCTAGAAATGTACATCTCGAGAAAGCACTCAACATAGTCGTACACTTAGCAATCGATTTGTTCTTTGGCACACATCACTGGAAAATGTCACGTTCGTTTATAAAAGTAATAAAAAATAAGAAACTTTTTCAATAATTTCAAAAGTGCAAGAGTAAGATTCGCTTCATCACATATTTAATGTAACACAGTTTTTCCCATTTAATAATTTTTAATTAATAAAGAACATTACAATTTATTGATCAAACATGCATATGGGGTAATAATCCAGTTTTCATAGAATTTTTTTATTAATTATTTTAAATGACATTATTAAGAGGATTTTATTCATAAAATCCATTTAGTCTGTTTATTCATTTAGTTTTCCTTCGATTTTCAGTCTAGACGAACTTATTTCGAAGTCGTAAACAGTCAACCCAATCTCCGTGATTTTATCATTTGAATTAATGATAAAAATAATTAATTTTGTTAGACTCATAGAACTTCCACCAATTTGTGTATTTTTAGTATCTCAAAATTGAAACATGGAAAAGTTAATTAAGTCAATTTATTTTAGTAAAATAGTGCTGATTGTTTTTGTGAACGGTGCCAAGAAATTTTCTCTCAAACATTTATTTTAAAAATGATTTGCAGTCAATTGCTAATTGAGTTGTTTTTTTTGTAGATGAAATCTTTTTCGCGTAATGATAATAAAATCGTTTCGGTCTGAAACGTCTATTGTGTATTATTGCATTATCACAGAATGCGTGCTAGAGCGGAAACAGTCTCATAACTGCAAAGTAGAAACATTGGAAGAAATAAATATGTTGTATTGCGAGTGAAGAAATATCTAAAGTGGGAATAAAAATTCGTGAGATGAAAAGTGTAGATTTGTAATGGGTGTATTGCGGAGATTGGTATTGGATGTAATTTTTTCGAATGAATCGCGTTGGATTTATGAGAAGATTAACATTATTGTATTCTGTGTGTAATTTACGAGAAACTTAAGAAATTAGGTTTTACTACTATGGTGTTGGAGTGTTTCGGAAGGCTTCGTTTCAGGAATAGCGTATTCAGGAAAGAAATACTGCATCGTGTATATTTTAAGGGTTTATATCGACTTAGGAGTGCTCCAGACTAAGATGTATATGAATTTTCATAATTTACTCGCTTTTGGGTATCTTTGTATTCATGAAATATGCCGTTTGAAAGATTAATCACGTTTATGGTGGAATATTGGTTTATGGACATCGCGTTTGAAAGACTTCGGATATTTTTCCCGTTTTGTTTTGTATTTCGCGAGATAAATTTTTGTGCGGGAGTGAATAGTGAGAAGATAAATTGTCCGAGTAGGTGACTATGTGTGAAATGATTATGGCAAAAATGCAAATTGGCCTTGTAAAATATACGTACAAAACATGTTTAAATAGATAGTGCCAGTATTACGGGATATGCGAGCATCTTATACAAAGTAGTACGGGTTATTTTTCATTTAAATGGTTATCCTGCGTAGAGGCCTCCTGACAGGATTAATTTTCAAACCTGACCGCCGTTTGAGAGTTTCTGACACCTAACGTCCCCAGAAAGCCATGATGGATGATCTTCCGTGCAAATAAAACTTTTTAAATAAAATACTTACTTATCCCATCCACGATTTTATTCACTCATCAGCAAGAGGGAATAAGTTTTATTGCAGCATTTATGTGCAGCGCTAGCGCGAAACGTGATGTATGAATATTAAGTTATCAGGATTTCTACCGTCTGCATTCGCTGCATAATAAATTGTTTACAACAGAATGCACACTTTGAACTTCTTACGAGACAAACAACCAATTAAAAAATCATCGACGGGTGATTTCTTTGACTTTGAGTTTTTGCGTTTTTCACTAGAGCTTCCTAAGCTTGCGTGAGGGAGTATAGATTACCGATGCAAATGTCGTCCTGATGAAGCACAACTTTGTTAAAAACTTTTACATCAACGCAAGAAAAACAACCTCATAAGAGTCAAATTTACTCCATTATGATTAACTTTCATTTAAAGTTAATCAGAGTTCAACCGATAACTAAGTTTTATACTTTACTTTGGCTCTCAATGCACTCAATTAATAACTCTATATGAAACAAGTTGAAATTTGAAATTAAAGGTGCTAGATTCAAAAGCAAGTCCTTCGGGAAACCGGCGGAGTCAATATTCAATTTAAATGTAATAACCTTTAACAATTTCCTTTACTTCTTTAGAATTAATGCCAAGATTTCGAATAATTTATTTCGCTTGAAGTGCAATTATTTTAATGTTAACAATAAAGGAGTCAAATCTGAATGCAATTGCCATTTATCTGTGTCACTAAACACAAACCCTTGCACGAAACTTCTGACAATTTTGCAATTATTTATTGCAAAAGTTTCACTCAATCAATATAATATTCAAAAATATCTAAATTAAGCGATTCTATAATGAAAAAATGTGAAAAAAATTGCCATGAATTATGAAAATGAGACGACTAAATCCTCGGTGACAAAGGCGATTATACAAAATTTATTCGTTCAATTCTGGCTTTTTCAACCCTCCTTTCATAGATTTACTCACCTGAAATTTTACCTAATTTTCCTTAATGTCTTGTATATTTTAATTATAAACTTGTTAACAACAATAATTTATTTTCTACGTAATTTTAAGAGAAATTTTGTTTAGAAAAGCACCTTCCAACGTTATTAACTTCTGCGGTTAAACCAATATTTGATTAACATAATTTGAAAATTAATTAACACGAATGAATTTTTAACAATCGCTAATCAACTTCAACCGCCAGGGCCAATCCACGTCATTTTTATCATCTTCTCATTTTATAAACAAATTTCCAATTTTCCGCTCTTTTGACTCGTGTTATTGTATTTAGTAAATCAGCTTTTTTCATCTAATATATCTGAACTTTTTACGTCCGGTTTAATGACCAAATTCGATTAAATTTTGAACGCTACCTACATCAAAGCACCAAACATAAATAAAAGAAACAAATTAGTTTCATTACTCCTAATTGATGAAACTTTTGATTGCCAACTTAGCAAGGGAATTATTTTAATACGTGCTCGTATCTTCCCGGCAATATTTTCAATTATGTTGATAGCTTTTGTGTAAGTGCTTGAAGGAAAAAAATTACGCAGGAAAAGATTTTGCTGTAGGGAATGTTAAAGATATTGTATTTTTAATCATTTTATCATTTTATTTTTATGTCTGTACGAGTAATAAAGCAAATTATTTGTTTGCGAAGGAATTTCCAATTTTCCGCTCTTTTGGATCAACTTATTATGTTTGATAAAGTAAACATTTTTCATTTTGCATTATTATGTAACCGCCAAATTGGATCAAATTTCCAACTGCGGGTCCATTGCACTTAATTAGTACACCTTTGAATTAAAAATCTTGCTTACTTCTGTCAAGCGAGTGGCAAACTGGCTTGTCGCACTCGTTGTACTGATGTGTTTTGAGTGTAAGTATAGCGCTCGTAAGTAATTTAGAAATTTAGTAGAGACACAAACGCAATTACTCGAGGCGTATGTTCTTGTGAGCAACGTAAAGTCCTATAACCACAGTTAATTAAAATAAAACCGTGAATTGGTGGAAATTCCAAAACTAATTAAACAAAATAATTAAGCGTGGGTTTGGATTATGTTATTTTAATAATTAGGACCTGCTTTTGACAAAGCTGATTTCGGAGAACAGTAAATCAATCGGATAGGGAAAAAACTCCTTTGAACGCAACTGGAAGCCGCAATCTTCGATATCAGTACCTAGCTATCTGTAGACTAGTTGGCACGAAGATTATCGCGCTATCTCGTTATGGCCTTTGGTAAAGTGTTGGATTAAATACCGAAGTTTGTGGATTCAACTCCCATTCACAGCGGTTGTCTGACATTAGAACTGAGATTACAGCTTTCATTTTTCGTTAATTGCTCTTAATTAGCAATGAAACGAATCGACGGGCCACTTGTTAAATAAAAATCTCGGAGACGTTTATTTCATCCGTTCGGAAAGTCGAAGAATGCGCGCTTTCCCAGGAAGTGCATTTCTCGACTTTCTCCGCAAAAATTTAATGGAAGGAAACAGAAACCGCACACAAACCGAAGCGTTTAATTTATAGAAGGCAAAACCAAAGCCTTAGAGGCAGTTTTGTTGGCGGCAACTTCGCGATGTTAAACGCTGCGGAGAATACCGCGTTATAGATTCTGCGAATGTTGGATTAAAAACACTGGAGGGAGTTTCCCTTCCTTTCTCTAAGACAACTCAAATAATATTAATTAACTTTACGCCTTTCAAGCGCCCGAATTATTTAAAAATAATATCAGCTAACTTGACAACCAATCAACCACCCCCTGGGGTGTTATAGGCCGCGAAAATCTTGTGTTCCTTACATTTCGAAGTTGAAACGTCTGCGTAAAAGCACACCCACTCTCTCAATATTCATTAACCGAACAATTTAATTACACTTACTAATATTTTTCACAACTCAACTTGCATTTTTATAGGCTGATTAGCCAAATTTTCAGCTATAGTAGAGAGCTTCTACATAGCAGTTGCATTTAAATGGCTTATTTTTAAATTAACTTTGCATCTCAACTAACTAAAGTTGTACAAAATAATAGCTCTGGTCGCAATTAAAAAAATCTTGTTGTCTTGATTTCCCCTCCGAATTGGTTAATTCCGGGACGTCGTGCGCTATTATCGAAAATTTTGGTGGAGGCATTAATCGGGCTGATAACGCCCGGGCCAATTTGTTGTAGCGACGTGTGAAATATGCGGAGATATAGTCAACTCTACTACTTACCGTTATCGGCAATAAAAGCTCGTGCGTCTCGTTTCCCTTCCAGATGCGATATTCCGTGGGTAAAACGGGCACATCGCAGACAAGTGCCTGGATTTTTTCCTCGATAGGTGTGAGAACTCGGTGCAAAGGCGGATACTGCGGCCGTGTTTCGGTGATTTCCGTCGTGGTATTTAGGTTGAAATTTGCTGATGTCGTCGTTGGCACCGGAGAAGTGACCGGACTGTTGCCAACCGGATCCGCCTTGCTTTCCGTGACGCTTTGAGTCGAGCTTGTGGCCGGAGTGCTTGGAATTAAAGTCACATTCGGGTTTTGAGTCGAGAAAGAGTCGCTCGAGGGGAAAAAGAAGAGTGACGCGATTAAGATCCGATATTTCATTTTGATTCGATTAACACTTTTCACCTAATTTAGTCGCATTTGGGGACTCCTGCAACAACGAGAACACATTCAGCTGCAGCTTGGAAAAATGGTGGAGGTGCCGGGATCGCAGAAACCCGCCAAGGAAATTATTTACAAGTTCCGGTCGACGGTTTTCACATGAGTTGATAAATTTTTGGTTAAAATTAACCACGCTTGAAATGGTTAAAAGAAGTCAAAGTATACGGGATGCACAAGCACAACCTTACTGGATTAAATTAAATAACTCGACCAGTACTAAACGAAAACATAAGTTAATTATTAAATTCTCGCATAATCATTAAAAGCCATCAGTACGTTCAATTAAACAATGGCTAATTTTAAGTGTACAGAGGAATTAATTCCGAGTTAAATTGTGATCCTGGCGCCTAAATGGCGAGACCGGTAAAACGTTACTGGCGAATCCGAAATTAGGCCGTATATTTTCGCGCTAATTCAAGCAACAAATTTAAAGTTGTAAGACGCTTATTCAGTCTTAAATGCCTGATTATTTCAGCGGTTAAATTTTGCAAAGCATTAATTTAATTAATTTTAATTAATTTAATTTTTAAACGAGGTGCCCAAAACTATATGGGCAGAATCAAAACATTATCGACAATTTTGACAAAAGTGTCTCGGTTAAAACAAGGTGTAAAAAATTATTATTTTCCCTTCCCTTCATATTGTGGATTTGATGTGCTGAAGCAGCGACAGGCAGTCAAATGTAATGAACGAGTTTCAGTTTTGGCGAAATTATCTGAAAACGTGTTTATCAGAGTGTGATTAGTCCACGGTGACAAAATTGAAATTTTGCATCAGCTAAATATTTAATCACTTTATCGAGTCCAAGCAACAAAAAGAGATGATGTTGATAGAACAAATTTTATTTATCTTTGGTATAGCCGTTATCGATTGATTGACCCACTATTTTTTGGAACATTATCTTTTCATTTATGCATGTTCGTTGTTGCGTAGTGGTTGATAAACAAAATTCGTCACAGATCAATTAGGACCGTTAATTAAATCAGTAAGGGGTATATAACCCCCGCGCCCTTTATTAGGCGGTAATCTCTTAGTGCTCCTCATTGATTATCAATTTTAATCACATGTCGCTGAAAGCGTAATAAGAAACAAGCCGGGTATTCGCTTATGCACTTGAAAATCCCTTTCACCTTCTCTTGCTTCCGAAGTACCATCAATGCCGAGAAGTATAGGGAGTGAAGGCGAGAGACTGGAATTAATGCATTAGATGTATCACGCCCCTTCGCAAAAAGGTTTCGAATTCACCCTAAGGATCCTATACACACCCTTTACGCTCCTTGTTCAACAAATTTAACCCCCTGAAACAATATTCTCAGCGATTTATTACACAACTCCTATAATTTCAATCTCGTCCTTACCATCGAGTTAAGGTAATTCTTAAGCCCACTCACAATTACCCTGACGAAATAATCCGTTTAACATCGACTCTCTTTCGAAAAAATTCGACAAACCAGATTTTAGCAGACAGGGGCCTGATAACGCACACAAATGACAGATTCGTTCACTTTTTACAACGATACTATCGCGATTCTAATTCTTAAAATAGCGCAGCCCGGCGCATCCACCAAATTTTTCAAAAACAGTTATTGACAGCCGAACGTTGTTTATCTCGTGCGTTTATCAGACACGCCATGCACTAATAATTTGTAATCTGGCTAGGGGGATACATATGCAATACAGGTAATGCACAAGTCAATGCACACACAAATACTGCTGACTAATATCGTGTACATATTGCTTTATGCATTACTGAACAAACATGATGCTCATCCAAAATGTGAAAAAATTGCATTAGTCGATCATACTCTGATACACATATCACTAAATCAAACTTTCGGCTTAAATAGGTATTATCCCGGCGCATCCAACATTTTTAGCCGGAAACTCGCAAACAATTCGGTTTAAAATTATAAATTATTAGACTATTTTAGTAAGTAATAGAGTACGAATCGGCGAAATATTCTCTACATAAATTACACTTGCAGTTCCAATTCGCAAACTACAGTGAAGTACGAACTTCCGTAATTCAGCTAACGTGAAACAGAATCTGTTTGTTCTAATTTTACCTAAAAAATGAAACAAAACATTTGCGTGGAAAAGTGTTGAAGTCTGGCACATTTTTGGGAGCAAGTTAAACATTTATTTATAATTTGTATGCTCCACATATTCACTACTTAAACAACACATCGCCCTCACGGGTGCTAATATTATTCAACCGAAATGAAAAGCAAACTCCCGTGCTATTAAAAATAATTCATTAAGAGATTCTTCGAAAATATCCACAGCATCAAAACCGGTTAAAACAGGTACAAAAAATTTCGGTTTGAGTTGAACGAAGCCGAACTAAATTTTATTTAGTGGTCGTCTGGGATATTGAATCGTCGCCTAATCGTCTTAGTGAGACTCCCATGCTATGAATGTCGTCTATTATACGAAAAAAATTCAGTCCAATGTAACCAACCGACCACGATCTAAATCTCGAGTATCCGTGACACTATAATATATGGTTCGATGGGTTTCCTTGCAGACATCAGCCAAGTGGCTCTTAGAGTTATATAATCACCTGACAGATGTAGCATTTGTTTCGCGCCGTGTAATTTTTGAGTTAGGGCGTCTGGATTTATGCTGTGTATAATTTGTTAGAGGCTTAATTAAGACGTAGTGTCAGCCTTTTGGATATTTCATTAAATGTAATGTTCGCTGAACAAATTCGTGCCGTTTCATCTTTCGACTGATTGGTGCTGACAGTTATGTATGGTAAAGCGCATACAAAGTTTCAACATTAATATAAACATCCATTGCAAATTGCTTTAACTTAATTAGTGTAAAGAGAAAATTAAACATTTTCATCCACGAAAATCTGAATAAAAGAGTTGGGGAAATTTAAGAGAATCTCTGCAGTATCAAAGAAGTTTAAATTAAAACAGTTTAAGAGGAAGCAAAATGAACGCGTACTTTTTCATAATAATTAATACCTACCCCATTAATAGCCGTTATAAATATTAAAAGTAATGGTTATTAAGACATTGTAATTGTTGGAAAGAGAAAATAAAACACGTTATTATTCATACTAATTTATTTGTATTTTTTATTTGAAGATGATCGCTTTAACAGCCGGAATTTTCCGGCTTTTAGCACTCTCCTATAACGGAGGACATTCTCGAAAACTATATGTAAATCATATTTAACGCCATTTAAACCAACCGTGTGCACATCGGCTTTAAAATTCTCGATGTGCTGTAAAAGTATGCTAATTTTCCAACAGAATAGTACTTACAAATGTTATTACAAAAACACACACCTAACTTAATTATCACATAATTAATTAATTTAAAAATGAATTTTTCTCCCGGAGAGACGTAAAAGGGCGCGCCTTAATTTAAGATAAGAGCATTAGTTGTGCAATTGAAGTTCCATTTAGTTTATTAAATGTTGAAAAGTGATTTTCCGGCCCATTTGCCAAAACAAGTTTCGTCTTAAAACCTCATTAAAGTAGAGTGCATTAAAAAAATATGAAGCGGCTTTGAAAAATTTTGACGAATTTGACGGCCCTGATTAATAAATGGTCGAATTGGTGGTGTCGGTCGCTTATATAACCGTTCAAATGCAACCGCGCACCTATAAATCAACTTTGAAACTTCTTCTAATCCTTCATTTATCAAAACATTGCGGTTTGAGTTATAGCCGAGTAAATGAACACGTGTTATGCGAGTCGCTTTTTGTCAAGTTTCGCGTTTTAAATTTTTGGAATAAAAGAGGGAAAATCGTCGGGAATATACATGAAAGTTTGGTCCTGTTTCAATTTGTAATATTTCAGAGTTGTCATTGCAACTTACCGATAACCTCGCCGATAACGGCTCTGCGTAAACAAACACACGCGCTTTGCTACCGAGAGAACAGAACTGCCTGAATATTACCTTCTGGTGAACATTTCATATAATTCCCGATGAATATTGGTCCAACGCAGAATCCGTTCGAGATTGGGATTCTGCGCCCTATTCCTGCTGGATCGGTAGACGCCTTTCCTGCATCCTGCGACGTCATACACTCGCTTAAATTGCACAGTTTCATGCAGTGCCCGATAAGAGGTTGGAAGTCCCAACCCCCAATATGAAAAATCGCCAAGCCGTTAATAAACATTCAAAATGTAAATAGCCTCATCCATTATTGAAACTCGGTGCATCACAGCAGGATTGAGACGTTATTTTAAATTTATTATTAGCAATTGTGATGAGATCCTTTAGGGGAGGCTCATTGAAATTCCGCGATATTTCAAATTAATCCGCTCCCAACTGTTGAAACTTCGACTATTTAATACTTTCCTAATTCCAGTCGTCTCAATACGACCAGTTTATAGACACTTGATGATCTGCCATAAAACAAACCACTTTAACATTCAGAACGCCGAAACCACAAATATTTAATCTGTGACGATACCGCACCCAAAACCAGATGCTGCTAATACAGACACTTTAAATGACATTCACGCGCTTTTCTGCGTGGGGATTTAAGGGAATTCCCTAATAACTTAAGTCACATATTCCGCCAGGAAAACTTTATATCCGGCGCTACCCACAAACTTGATTTTATTACATTCATTATCTTTACGAGCACACTACTTACCTACCCTTTTCCGCACATTCCCCCAACCAATTTATTTCCCGCATATATCCAAAAACTAACGACCAATTTAACTAATTTCAAATTTATTAAAATTTTAACGCCCCCTACGCCCATTCCCGCTAAATACGCAAAGCGTCATCTAACAGACAACAACAAAACACCATAAAACCGAAGGCAACTACCCTTATTTCTCTCATTTATAGATTTGAAATGCGCTTTTGTACCTGAGCAAACACAAACCAGTGACCTCTTCCGCAGCAACAACACACCAGAACCTCCATGGGAGTTGGGATCCTCTCATAAAAAGCAGAACTCCAACACCAGAAGCAAATGTTCTTAAATAAAAAAAACAACTGTCTTTCTATGACCATTAATAGCAAAGCTTGGTAACTGATACAGAAGGAAGACGACTTTCCTTATAACGACAGTATCATATACTCTGAGGTTTTTATTTTGCTGAACATAGGCGTTTCTATGGAACTGTTTGCAATGGATTGACATAGACTTTTGAAAACTGAACAGAGGATAATATAATTACTACAGTTATGTGCGTTATATAATGTTCAGCGAAATAAATTCTCCACCATATAATATAGAAGATCTAAGAATTTTAATAATGCATTGATTAGATTTTTTTAATTGAACTTAGGATTGATAGTGTTATGTGTGTTATGCTATGTTCAGCAAACTAATAACCTCAGTGGATATATTCATCATATGTTAGAGAACTTTGAGAGAGATTTGACTATTGGCGCCACTTGTTAAGCGACTAGTGCTGCCGTACCGCGCAAGCTTTGGAAGTTGCCTGCTGGATTTAAATGCTATTTTTGGTAGAGGTCGCTGCTAATGCCGGAACTAGGTGCATACATATATTATAGAAACGTATTGTATCCATGGAAGGGAGTGACATCAGTTGTATTTACATTGTATTTTCTGAGAATTATCGTAAATCAAACATAACTTGAATTTGAATGGTCGCCTTAAGTAAACTACACTGCATTTCTGCCGAGCTGCGCTTCTCCATCTTTAATTTAATATTAGTTTGAATAAATCGCCATAGGTGAGTTTTGGTTTGTTTTGTGTCTATTTATAGAGTAATGCTTTGGCTATTGTAACTGGGGTCGAATTAGCATTAGAAATGTAAATAAATGCTTCTTAAAAACGCTTTGATTTATAGGAAACCAGGCGCAATTTGCTTTAATGTAGCTTTCTGCCATCCATTAAACTTTGTGCTAAATTTCTGGCACTCTCAAGAGGAATGAAGCTTACGTTATTGATGGTAATTTTAAATTTGTTTCAGTTTGATTAATAAAAGAATCCCTTTTTCTCGCAATCTTTCTATTAATAAACAAGGTTGCTATAACAGTTAAAAATACTTGTCGGTGAGATGTTATTTTTGTTTTAGCATGTTGCTGAAGATAATTGCAATGTTCAAATTGCTGGTTTTCGCCTTTCTACTGACTGTAACTCCTGTCTTATCCCGCAATGACCCAAAAAACGACCCCCGAAATAACGGGGACTTAGCCCTATGGATTGACGAGAAACAGGTCAAAATGTTCAGTGGTACGTCATCACTCTTCTTACCTAAGACCAATTGTAAAATGCCTCTTATTTAGGTATGTCGATGGAAATTTACGCAATTGTGAATGGCAATGTACTGCCATACATATTAGATCCGAACTTCGAAAAATACTTACCAGTCATACCTTCTGAAGTTAGTTATGTTAATTTTACTTGGAAAGCAGGGATGAAGAAGTATTATTATAATTTTGATCGATTACAGTCATTTGATGAGAGTATTTTAGAAGCTCCAGTGATATCAATTAAAACAAAAGGAAGAGTGCCGAAACGGCCTAAAGAATTTAGTATTTTATTACCATGTTTAGGGAACAGTTCAGGGGTTGCCCCCTTTGGAATAGGGCTTTTGATTGAAAGTAGAAAGGGAAAACCTCTCAATGGGACGCCTTTGCGTCTCAAATTACGTAAAGAATGTTCCCAGAGAAGTAATAACATAAAAAATGTCTTATACAGTTATAAAGAATTAAAAATTATAGATCCTGACCCTGAGTGTGATAAAAAATGTGCCAACCAAGGCTGGTGCAATAACGAAAAAATTTGTCAATGTTCAGAAGGGTACATGGGACAGTACTGTCAAACTGCGCTGTGCTATCCGCAATGCATGAACGGCGGAAACTGCACTTCTCCTGGAATTTGTAGCTGCCCTCCCGGATTTCAAGGCAGACACTGCGAAGGAGGTAAATTCGCATTTCCTCCCTTTGCCACTGCTTAATTGAAACAATTAACAGGTATTTGCGGCGAGAAGTGCTTGAACGGCGGGAAATGCGTCCAGAAAGACACCTGCGAGTGCTCCAAAGGCTACTACGGGCCCCACTGCGAATATTGTAAGTATCCCAGTGGTGAAAAATCAAACGTAACTTGTTTCCTGCAGCCAAATGCATCATCCCTTGCCTCAACGGCGGCAAGTGCCGCGGCATCAACAAATGCAGATGTCCTCAAGGCTTCCGCGGCGACCATTGCGAAATTGGCAAGGCAAAACCGCACAGAAGCAGCTGCAAACTAGCCTGCAAACATGGCACCTGTGTGGACAACACGTGTGTTTGCGACCCGGGATGGTACGGACGACTCTGCCATCACAGTAAGTCCAATGTCGCCATCTTGAAATGTTCTAACCGGTTTTTTTCAGTGACAATGTAACTGAGTTTGCCATATTGTTGTAACGCCGGAAATTGATTTTTAATCACTTTGTTATACTAAAATATTTTGTAAAGTTTGTATTTTATATATAGTATATTTTAATGTAAGCTTTTGTTTGTAATTAAGTGTTTTGTATGACAATCGCTTGTGATATAGAATATGTGTATTTTTTTAACTATTTTAATAAAATTGGCAAAACCGCTTGACCCTTTGTTTGTTTGACCTGACTAGCGCTCGGATCATAACTTTGATAATTAATTTCATAACATGGAGCGCAATCAGACTGCACTGGACATTTTTAATTGAGTTGGAAGTTCTCATTCTACCTGAATTAAGGACAGTGGATTGTGTCATTATTGACAATTTCGTCGCTTATTCACTACATATTGAATAGAGCTGACCGGCGAGAGCGGATAATTCTCGAGCGTCAGCGCATTTTTCCAAGCTGTACACAATAACTAAATCATTACGGAACTATAAAACGTTTAATTATAATCGCTGATTGGAAATTTTATTTTCTTGTTTATATCCACCAGTTTTTTACCGACATTGTTAGTTTACCAGAAAATATGAATGAACTTTGATTGCGGTTATTTAAAAAAACTGATCCAATTTAGTTAATTTCATGAAGATTTTTCCAATCAACCGTCAATCAATAACGTTTTTGAAGTTACATTTTGTCTACAGTGCCCTAAAGCAGTGCGTTGATGAAGCAGTTATTACAGTGGATCTGATGAATAGAGAGTTTACTCTCTTCGTGATTATATCACAGTAAATATTGCGCTGTATATTGGAAGGATTCCCGATGGAGCTGCCACAGGCCATTTACAATTTTTTTCATTGAAAAACTATACAATAAATTCTATTCAATTTGCGTCAAACGACGTACAATTGATCACAATAATTGGAAAGGTCTTCAAGTAAATAACACGCAAGGTTGCCTTGCTTGCGAAAACACATTTAATTACATTTAGGTGTTTTTTGTTCACCAAAACAGCGTTAATAATTTAATAACCACAAAACAAAATCTCGTCCAATATGCGTTTAAATTTTTCGGTATTCGCATTTTTTTTATATCAAGCAATAAAGGTACGGTCAGGGTAAACCGCAGAGGAAATCACACAGGACATCATTTTAGAAAAACCAGAGGAAATCACAGGGAATCTGGTCTATAAAATTTGGGGTGCGGCACAGTTTGGTCACAACCATAAATTTTCTTAACTTTAAGTTTTTCATGGTATGCTAAGTGTAAATGTTTTTTGTTGCCATTTTTTGGGTAACATTTTTGTCAATTCATCTTCAATTTTTTCGGAATGACGATGCGATAAAATTAATACCAAATCATTCATAGATATACCTGAATAAATTTTACTCATACTACTCGTATTAAAGTAAATCATTTTCGAGTACTGTTATCGTTCGATTTAAGCTATTCAAGGTCTTGTTATCAATTTGCGACTTGCGTTACTCGTAATACGTGGGAAGATATTTAGCGGCTAAATTTTTAATAAAAATAAATGATTTTCGAATTAGTATTGTCGCCGGTCCTACTCTAAATATTGCATACAGAGTTTTTCCATTAGCTAATGCAGTTTCCCCTAACAATGTTTCAGGTAATTGTCTACGGAACAATAAAAATCTATTTATTACACGCTTCCTTGTTATAAATTTTGCAATAAACTTGAAATAATTTTATTCGCACTTAACTAAGTTTAATATTTATAGGTCGTAAATTTTTCGCCGGGACTATAATAACACTAAATTGATAATTCATGTAAAGAATACTAAAGTTGGCATTTATTGATGCATGGATGTGGTGCAAGTGTGCGTGGCGCAGGATTAACATCAAAATTTGTATTTCTGACGGGAGAATATTTAAGTCAATAAATCAAAGGACAAAACAATATCGACATGACCCAACTAAGTAACCTAATCTAACTATTAAAACAATTTACATTAACGAGGCCACATGTTTGTTCGCGTAATCTGGCGATGAAACCGCAGAAAATGACAGTTCAAAAAGAAAACAAAAACAAACGTTGTATTTGTCTTTCAAAACAGTCTCTCAGCTTGATCAAACAAATCGTCGCCATAAATTACCGCGATTAATTTATGCTACATACAGAGCCACCCACCGTACGCAACATCCTACACCTTAACACATACCATAAATTGTAAACTCTGATTACTGAAATTCAGCTCACACTAAACTGATTTTTGGGGAACTTATTCGGTTTAGTATGCCTATTTGGCTTATGATTAGATCATGTAGGTGGTGTTTTGCCTGCAGTACCTACATCATGTAGATGCATAAATGTATGCATGTACGTACGTGTGAGAGATGCGCCGAACGTGTGCAACTTATCGAATGATACTTGGGCAACTCCTGTGTCGCAGTCAGATCACAAACATTTTATTTTGCATAATTAGCCAAATAAAATTCTCACGAAATTGTACGAGAAAATAAATAAGTTCTATGCTCTCTTCCTCGACATTTTATACAGTAATAAAGACTCAATCATCCCGGCCTATTCCGGTTAATACGGTATTTTATATTGTGTAATGTGCTACTATCTTTCAATTTTGCATTATCCCTCCACCTTTTAAAAAGGGCATGGGCATGACATCAGTCCCTGCGGCGTTGCCCATAGGTATTGTGGAGAAAAAATGCAGCAAGACTAAACAAAGCTTTGACTGAATTTCGGATAATAGTAGTTTATTATACTAGTAAAGAAAAGTTGTTCATTATCTGTGAGTGATGTGTTTCAGAAAGGAATCACGAGCATATAATGCCAACTTTTCTATACGTGTATAATAGAACGTTTTTCTTACATTTTTTCACTGATAGAAATAGAATAAAAAAAATCACCAAATGGCCACTTGTATAGTAAAGGTGTACTACCTCAGCTACTCGTATATGTATATGGAATAAGCAACAACATTATTAATACCTATAAGAGAAAATCTGTTTTTGTTACGGATAATCGGGCTTCCAATGCAAAAGTGTAGAATTTGATTTGATTCAGTAGTATTTACAATTCAAACATGAAATTAAATGCGGCAGAATAGCAATTGTTTGAATAGACATGTGCAGGCGAACCCCGCGCTGTATATTTTTACTCTGTTTTGAATACACGGACTTCATTTACAAATGGTTGCAATATTTTTGCAAACAATAATCCGACTGTTTTCGTTTAATTGAATTGGTTAATTTGATTTTGAAATATCTTGTTGCTGCAAGGCAGAGACGAAATAATGCAGCATTTTGTAAAATTTCCTTAAAAATCATCGTGACTCATATCTTTGTATTTAAATGATTTTTCAATCGGAAAATTCTTGCCGCTATTGGGAATCCATAAAATTAAGCCCGTGTTGGTTGAAATTCAGACTTGTCGCATTGTGCATTGTTGACAACTGGAGCGTCTATTCCACGTGCTGCTAAAAATTTCTGTGAACTGAATCGTGTGATTTTTTATTACGCAACACGTAATAAAAAACCACTGGCTCACGCCATTCATTCAAGTTTAAAATCCTCGCACTTTGTGCTTTTTTCTCGCATTTCTCGCATCAATGAACGGAAGTTGCGCTGTCGCAAGTTATGTCGCAAAAATCCTATAGGTCTTTAAGGCGGGCTGTTAATATGTTTTTATCAAAAAACTAATCAAAGATTATTGCGCATGGATAGTGGTGGGGCTCACAACAGCTTTGAATTGTGCCGCTGAGCATTTGTTGGCAAGGGCGGTGTTGCGCAGTCTCAAAGCACGTCAGTCTTCGACGAAGGTGGGTCTTGTGCACGGCAGACGGTCGTCTGCATAGAAATAAGCATAGTCGGTGCAGAGAAAAATTGGTTATGTCGTAAAGCACGTGCGAGCCCACCCTTAAGAAAATGCTGCCGCGAATATGCGATGTTTCCGTTACATGCAGCTTGGTTTTGTGTTGTCTAATCGGTGCTTCTTTGGCCAATTCGGAATTTAACGACCAGGGTAAGTTTGAGCGCTCCAACCCTCCATCCCCGGCCGCAGAGGGTCGAGGTGAACTCGCGATTTTTGCCTAAGGACGCGGAATTAAGCGCACTTAGACCGTCGCTCACGTCATATCACCTGATCTCTATTATTTACCTGCGTGAACCTACAAAAATCACAAACCTAACCTTACATAGACGGGCCAATCTTATACGAATGAAACAGCATTTAGAATAACAAAAAATTGTCTATGCCCATTAGCACTGAATTTTCTGCTGCTATTCTGTATTCTGGTATTAAAATACTCTTGGCGATTAGCGCCAACTTTTTTCGCGCTTTTTCACGCGCTTCTTAATTCCACTTTTTATCGCACAATACAAACAATCTTTGCGACAACTATACATATTAAATTACACAGCACGTGAGTTTGGGCTATACAAGAGGTAAACATTGTTTTGAAATTTAATACAATGTTTGTAAACAAACTATTATTGTATATCGTAGTAACGCACCGGTTATTAATAATTTGTTATAAGCGTTTTTTCTGCTTTCGGGCATAATTATGTCACGGTACTATCAATTTAACCTTCATAACAGCATTGTTACGGTTTATTTTACCTATTTTGTCGTATATTTTAACTTGTAAATGTTGGGACAATTTTATTACACTGAGGCGTGTGACAATAAAATTTATGCATTCCGGGGATATTCACATTTAATCGAAGTTTGCTCAGGATGGTTTCTTTGCACCGAGAAATTCACGTTTTTAGCAAATTAGTCACGCACTTTTAATTTTTCAGATTAACCTGAATTACTATTTTATGAGTACCACTACATACCATAAAACACGAATGTTTTAAGAATTTGTTTAACCCTACAATTGAACTGGGGGCCTCTAAGACCCGGTAAAGGTATATTTTGATTTGATTTGATGTTCCCTGATTTTCACTTCTAGGGAATAATAATTTTTTGGTTTTCTTAAAATATTTTGCCATTTTTTGGGTCAATTTTTGCTGAAAACAAATCTTATTTGAGTGAAAAATATCACTTTTTAGGGTCGTAATATATTTTTTTGTTTTCTCAATCTATTCTGGTATTGGCTTGTTTTTAGGCAAATCTTCCGTAAAATTTTTCTGATTTTTGCTGGCTTTCCAAAAGACCTGCGACTAATCGACTGTAAAAAGTAGTGAATTGACGTCATTTCTTAGGGTCATAATGATTTTCTTGTTCTCTCAAAACATTTTGCCATTGCTTGATTTTTAGGAGAATCATCTGTAAAATGATCCTTTTTTTGCTGAAAACAAACCTTATTTAAAGGGCCTTCAAGTGTAAAAAAATTGTGAATTGATTTTTTAGGTCCGTAATTGTTTTGTTATTAGCTCGATATTCCTGATTTTTGCGGAAAACAAAATTTATTGAAAGATCTTTCGACTGCAAAAAATATTGAACCGACACTTCCGTTCAGTCTACTAATGTTTAATCAAAATTTTGTGCAGGAATATGGCAAATTCTCACTAAGAAAGCAAGTCGATGCTGCGTTAACGCATCTTGCAAAAAAGATTTGGGATGAAGAAAATTAAAAAACTGTATTGGACACATGAAAAAAATGGAGCAGTTTTACCAAAAAAAGTTATGCGCTTATTGTGTCCTAGCCAAAAGGATTCTAAAACAAATCGTTCTTGTATAAATTGTCGTAAGCCTTATTGCGGAAAAATTGTATAAAACATGTAATTAAAAAATAAGCAAAATTGTTAAAATTTTATTTGGGGTTCGCATGTAAGGTTCTGATAACATTCTTTTAAACGTGTTTAGATGCAGGTTTAGATTCGAAATGTCAACAATAAACCGAATTTTTTTCTTGATTACTAGTGTTATAATTTTTATTTTTATGTTTTGTAACAAAGTAACAACTAATAATGTGAAAAAGGTCTTATAACTTTTATTACATTTTGTTTGTTTACTACTAAAGTGTTTTTGTTTACCTGCCCGATTCCGTATGATTATACTAAGGTACAGAAAACCAGGTAGGCAGCCGGCAAAGATCGCCAGCACTGATGTCCACATAATCGAGTAAAAAATATTCGTGTCGAATCAAAATTCAAAAAATCAAAATTGCGTTAAATGCTCAGGTGGGGTGCGATAAAAGCGTCGAATAATAATGAAATGTCGATCATGAATAGCGCAAGATATTATCTCGTTAATATGCAATGACGACGTTTTTAACATGTGTCCAGGTTGGGATTTTCCACGTTTTAGCGATGGAAAGATACACAAATGAGGGACAATAACTCTATTATTGTTACATTTTTACAAAACGAGGCCCGAGCACAAGTTTGTCTTTTTTTTTCGAACGAATTCTCCGACCGATATTGTGTGTTGTTTATTTTCCAAATATGGCAAATAAACTAAATCGACTGATAAAATATTCCGTAAATAATTCGTGAAAAGAACTTGCCGGGAATACATGCATAAACTTGTAAAACATTTTTATGAATAAAATTTTAATTAAAAGAGGAGTACGGCTGTTTCAGATGTTTATTTTTGTTATTGATTACATGATTTGAATGAACAAACAAAACAAAAAATACGCAGGTTGTGTCTCGATTGTTTTTAAAGGGCCCACGCATATTAAAGAAAGTATTCGGTCAGTTTGAGTTGGGTTATTTAGGGAACAATAAATTACAATGTTAAATTTAAAACGCGCATTATTTTTACCTTTGACTCATTCAAAATAAACAGTAGTGGAAATAATTAATCGTTATTTATCTTTTTGTACAGATTATTTAGCTTTTATTTAATTATTCCGCATAATTAATTCATATTGGATCATTATCCATAACTGCATCTAGATTTTTCACCAGCAATTACTATATTTGATAACCGTTTTGTAGCATTGTTATTTGTTATAGTGGTTTTTTATCGTGGATGTAAATTAACCAATCGATAACCGGGTATGGCCGACTGAATTACATTTCACTTAAAATATATTTTTATTGTATAATAAATGTTTTTGTTAAGGACTGAAGTCAGAAATCACATGATGAATGAATATTAAATATCACTTCCTATTTTCATAATCCGAAGGTCGCCATTTTGACTGAACTTCCTTGTAGAGCTAATTAGTGCTTCGAAATTTGATATAAAGTTGGATCTTTAGGCGTACCTTATTATATTTGTTGTATAATGTTTACGTGCAGCGAAATTAACGTTGTAATTTGAGAATATTACAATTAGAGATGATATTGTACATTGTAGGGAGATTCAATATGTTTAGCACTAATATTAGTGAAAGGCAAATATAACTGGGAGCGTAACTTAGTTAGTGTCTATGGCAGGTGTCATAGTTTGAAAAATATGGTTGGGGGTTGAGATCTCTGTGGTCTTGTGACCGTTTGCGGTTTTCTTCTCGAAACTAAGTTGGCAAACTTGTTGTGCCAATGAAACCATAATTGTTTTAAGGGAAATAGATTTTCATTAGTTGTTTAATTTCAAGTAAGTAAACTTGTTAACAAATTTTAAATAGGACAGTTAAAACTGTTTTCAACATTGACATTAATTGCTTCTGAGGATTGTTATTAGGGAATACATTGTGTTTAATTACACTTTATAAATCTAAATTAATGCGGACGTAAATTTTAAAACCGGCTTAAATGCTTCAAAAATAGGAAGACGAGGCGTGATTGCGATTGCATGGTGATACCTCTCAACAGAATCAAATTTTACTCGTCTCCACCTCGTCCAATCTAATTTCTATAATTAAAATGACCTTAATTTGGCTCTATTGCACTCTATCATCGCTTTTAATTGTGCTCTGACGTTGCATTAAATTGTGGAAGAATCAAAAACCTAGAACTTTTCAGCACAATATCCTGCCTTCATTACAAGTCTATTTATTGACAGGAAATTTAATAAACTTCCTTTGTTTCCAAGAAAATGGATTCTATTATTGTAACTCATTTTTTCCTTAATAGTAATTTAATAAGATAAAAGTTTTGTTTGAAATTTGATGTTAAGTGTATAGTATAATGTAAAAGTTTAGTGCATATTCCTCTAGAAACAAACTTTTTATGAGAGTACGCTTGAGTGAGGGTGAAAATTTCTTGTCTAACTAATAATAAAGAAGTTACAAGTTGTTGTGTTTAACTGGGCGAAAACAATCAATTGATATAACATTGTCAAAGAATAACACTGAAACATAACAAGACGAATAATTTTTTAACTTTTAAGTATTCGGGACGATCGAAGTTGATTAATGGGCTTGAGTGGTGAAAACCGCAACTCGATATCATGAATAATAAAGACTCACTCGCATTTGAAGTTACATTTCTTCCTCTAAATTTATTTTCTCGTACTCTATTGATCTGCGAAATGCAAAGTTTAGATAGCCAATAATCAAGTCGGAATTTTTCAAACTTCACATTATATAAACAGCAAGGAAACTGTGCTGCCAAACCATAATATTTTGATCATTTCCAACCGTTTAGTTGCGTAGTTCAACACTTCCGCAACTTAGGGTTCTAACTTGGAAGCAACTGAAGTGCTTTTTTAAAAAACAACACTACTGCATTGAATTTTTTTCTTTTCAGGACTGTAAATCTTGTTACTAAGTAATTTTTGAAATTATGATGGTTGTGCTACTTCAGTGCCTCGTGCATGTGTACTGAGTGTGTTATTGTAATTAGGAAACACATTCTTTTCCATTTATTTTAAAAGGTTTTTTGCAGGATAGTAGTTTGTTTGACAATTCATTTTTAACGTTACAAAGATTTAATCATAATTAATATCTTGGATTGTTTCTTATACAATTAATAAGATCAAACTAGCGGCAGCCTGATAATATCATTAATTATTATCGATAGAGTGATTGTGATAATTAAATATCTTGTTTTAATGTGTTTACGGTAAAGCGACTTTCGAAGAGCTTAGATAAAGCATCCACAAGAAAGAAGTTAATTTCATGAAATAGCAATTAAAAGTTCCGTTGTGTCTAACTGACTTTCCCCGAAGTAAAAAGCTTTCTCCTGTTCATAATTTTTAAGGGACTTTGATTTTTTATGGAATGATTTACTAAGATTGCTGCTATTAATAAAGCAGAAAGTCATAAAATAAATTCTATTTATTACTAGACTCGAGTACAAAAATAAAAATTGATTAAAAGTGTTGAAAATGCTGTATTTTATTTATGTCACTAGGGAGTTCAAAATAAAAAGTACGTTCTTGTTTATGTTGTTTAAAAATGAACTGGCATGAGCCGTAATGTCTTTATGTCATTACTTGTCATAAAACTCTTATTACATTTTATAATTTTGTATGGTTCCGTTTACGAGAAGTTATTAGATCAATCTTCTTATTATGAAGTGAAAAATATTGGGGACAAAGTAATTACGATCGGAGTATTTCTAATCGGATTTACTTTCGTATAATGTAGTGGCGAGGAGCTTTGAAATCCATCAAAGTTTGATTTATTACTTTGGCGAAAAAATCAGATAAAAGCTCTGTTTAAACGCAAATTGCCTCAATCGAAAAACTGATCGAATAAAAGCGCGAACATACAAAAATGAAATTTTCTAATATGTTATGTTTTGGGGGGTTTGTTTTTGCAATAATCAACGTAAAAGGTTGGTCGATAGTGTCGCACTTTTATGTAAGGACCAGCGAATTCATATTTTCGAATAATATTACGTCATTTAGTAGGAAATTGTTCTGTGTCCATAATGTTGTAGAACATTTGAATACCAAATTAGGATCGGTTGCAGGGCTGTAACATTAACAATAATTACACACAGGTTTTGTTGGAATTATTCAAGAAGGAAGGGCACCAATGCACCGTAATCACGTAAAAATAATCCACCTGGAATGTGATTATTTCGTTCACACTCTTTATTAAAATTTCGTTTATGGTTACGTCCGCGAGATTAGGCAATTAATTGAATTTCCCGCCGCGTTTTGAACGGCCTGACGTCACTGACATTAATTTGGAACGCTATCGTACCAATACGAGCATTAATAATGAAGATTACTGTACCTATTGTCGGAATTAAACTTCAAACGTCCGCGAAATTGGATTTTCCTTCTCGAAATACTAGCTGCGTCGGTTTCGTAACTTCGTTAAAAACACCATCAGGGATTTGCGCGATTTTTAAAAATACGAGCTTGCTCGACTGTTATCATAAATGAAATTGAGGCCCCGAATTGAGACTTTTTATGATTAACACTGAAGCTCATTCATATACACAACTTGCAGCAATAAATTTACAACAACTAGCTTTTAACAGCTGTTATGCTTACTAATTAATGTTTCAAATCAAACAAAACTTGTGTGTACACCGACCCGACAAGGTAGTGTTTGTGTTTTAACGCGTTACTTTCAGTCACACGCTTCACGAAACTTTAAACATTCTCTTTTTTACCTTTGTTGGGATTGAAGGTGCTTAGGGAATGAACAATGATCAATAACATTGCCATTACAGCCCTTTGTTTTTTTCACTAAACCCTTTGAAGTCCAAAAACCAATGATAACGATTACTGGCATTTACAACTCAGAGGCTTTTTTATCAGCCAAGTTTGTTTATTTCTGAAATACAACAAAATATCGACCATATTGCAGTTTTCAAGCGAGACTACCACACAAGGGAAGATATGCGACTGCGTCTCTACTAAAGGAACAAAGAAAACTTTTAATTGATTGTGTAGAGGAGTCACCGACAACTTTTTCAAACAGCTAACATTCCTGTTAGTTGTTGAATCAATCTGCTTTGAAGACATTTTCAAACTCTTTTTAACACCAAATACATACCTCATAGTTACACATCTTCCGAAGACGCTTTTCTTAATTTTTAATTAATCGGTTTTCTTTTTAGTGGAACAGAATCGGGTAAAAATGCAATTTAAGTTTACGACATTGCCGCTAATTAGATAGATTTAAATTATGCAGTGAATTTTTTTTCTCTCTACCAAGCCATGCTAACGAGGTTACCTACATTAAAACAATAAAAAAGTTTTGCAATTTTGCTTTTAAATGTGGTGTTTTACGTGCGATATTTGTTTATTATTTTTAAACCGAAGTTACAAATTAGTGTGTTGTATAACAAGATTAGTTTACAGTGTTATTTGGAAAGCTTCAATAAGGAGCTTTTTGATTTTAATTAACAAAACTGTTGCGAAATGTGGGCCTGGTGTAATTAATTTTCAGCAAATCTGTATCGATGTAGGCTTTTGTTTTATAAGGAACAATAAAAATTATAACGCGGGAAAATGTGATTGATATTTATATGTACAAACTTGATTGAATGTATTTTTGTTGATGTGTTTGGAGAGATTTATTGATTTTTAACCAGGATGGGTGGCTTCTCGAGATGGCGTTTTTCCCAAGTGACAGAAAATAACTGTGGTCATAATTTGTTTGTCATTTGGGGTTGTTGTTATTGAAACCATTTCACAAACGTTGTCATGAAACAAAGTCTGAAACAAGGTTCCTTTGTTGAAGGACATAAAGTCGCCGGTATAAATTCACATTGCAATTTCCTTTTAATAGGCATTATAAAGGCTCTTGTTGATTTTGACAATGGCATATTTTATATTTGTATTAAAATGTCTGTAACTCGACGAGCTGGTGAACTTGATGGGTTTCAAATAAAAGATAGAATTGCGTTTGATTCGGCGAATTGGTTATTGGAAAAACAATTTTTGCTAATTTATCCAAGATATTTTTGAGTGTTTATTTTTACATTCGCGCGCTCTTTGAACCTTTCACATATTTTAAGCTTGACTGAGATAATTATCGGATGTCCTGAAAGCGCTTTATTTTTGTAATCGTAGTGTTTAATTTCTTAGCTGAAAAAACGCGATAATCTGAATAACGAATTGAAGTAATTAATAATAATTTAATTAATGGTTTGATTGTGTGCGCTTAGAACCTCAGTCGAGGATTAAAATTCAAGAAGTCATTTTCCTGAGGAATAGTTTTAACGTTTTCTACTGTTGAAATTACGCTCTCACAAACACTTCAAACCGAAATACTTGACCCTTTTCCTTCATTATTATGGATATTCGGATTGTCTGAATATTAATAAGAGCTCGCAATTATTGTGCTAGAATTCTACAGTTTCTGTGAAACAAAAATGATGCTTTTATTAAAGTTTTACATAATTGCATTAAAAACAACGTTGAATTCTAATTTGTAAATATGGATCTTCTCGTACATTACTACTTCAAATTGGTGGGATTTTAATGAAATTATTTTGAAACAGAAATTCCGGTTTTTGCAAATTGATAAAGACATGTTTCAGGTTGGAATTGACGAAGATTAAAGTGAAGAGGGAACGCAAAGTATTCCTTTGGGAGTTGTCATAAATAAAACGACTTATTTAAAACCGATATAAATCAACTAATTCATTTAGAAAAATCAATTACAAAGGAACTGTAATTGGGTTCTTTGAATTGTAAAGGCTAGGAAAACTTCAGACCCTCTTCAACTGTAATAAGCGCCTTATTTAAACGTCAAAATTTATATTTAGATGTTCTATAATGTGCGGTTAAACTTAATTTCACAAATTTCCAAACCGCTCCATTTAATTTTTTTATCGATTTATTTTAAATGCTGCGTTTTGTATGTGCTGCTTCTATTGATCTGTCCAAACCGCATTCTTTTACCCTGCGTGCTTTCACAGATTTCGACTGAATGCTACATTGTCTGATAATTTATAACATAAAATAATTGTCGCATTAATAAATCTCCCAAAACTATTTTTAGGTTTTTCTTCGGCTGCGCTTCAATCACGTTTTTACTCGTCAGTATTTATGCAATTCGACACCCCCTAATGTCATGCAAATTTATGGAAAGCTTTCAAATTCGAGTGTCTTTAAATCAATATTTTATTCTAGAATGAAATATAAAAATCAATAACCGAACGAACGTGTGTTGCGTTTGTAATCTGAATTTTGGGTTTAAAAATCAATTATTTCAAGCAAACAATATTTATTTGCGGTTTAACGTCAAAATATGTGCTCAACAAGCAGCTTGTCAACTTTGTGAAATTTAAAACTCATTTTTGTTCAGTTTGCAGGCCGTGTCTATCGGTGGAATTTAATTCGGCTTAGGGAATGAATATTATGTGAGAGCTTTATTAAATTTTAGATTTGAATTAAGTCAATTTCAAACATTGACGCTACGTTTGTTTAATTCTGCTAAAAATGCTTTTGCGTTTTTAATTTGATTTGTGTAGGTGTTTATTTAGCGTAGATCTCAATTAAACCGGTGATAAACTCGGATTTTGACATAAATGAAACTTTTGTGTAATTTTTACGTATATGCATATTTCAACCAAAAAAAAACGAGATAGGCGCGTATTTGACACGTGATTTCACGCGACGCGAATTTCCCGCCAATTGATTGATGGTGGTGTTATATTTTCATAACATGCTGCAATTTAATAAGGTTGTTTTATCCAATAAATAGAAGTTTGAAAACAATGACACCAGAGAGCTTTCGAAGAAATGACGCTGACGTATTTCAAAACATCAAAATTCAGGCGCTGAATTTTATAGTAGGGTACAATTTACCCCAATCGATAGTATTTAACAATTTAGCACCCCATGTTCTTACAACTAAATTTGTTTTTGCCGACTTGAAAGTATTAACGCAAACGATTGCAGAAATTTGCAGCTGAATAAGCGATAATTTTGAGGGTTGGATTATTTATTCTGCTGGGTGAGGTTGCGTCAAACATCTCGTAATGCACAATATTGTTGGTTTGGACCAAATTATTAATTGTTTATCATGCAAATGAATAAATCCTGTTCGTGTATCGTGTGCAGTATTTTCCTTGATTTACTGGCGTGATAATAGCAAGGACGCTACACTCAACCGGTTTGGGGTACTATAACCGGTTTATTCGGAAGATATATAAAAACGAAAAACCGGTTTTTAAACAATTTGCCTATTCTATTTATTTATCGAAAATCTGGCATTAATTGAAATTGTCAGGAAACGTTGATGGCTTGTAAAATCGATGTAGTATTGTAATGGAGCCTGCCAATCCATCACTTGATGAATCCAATTTTTTTGTTGTCGATAAGATAAAATTAAGGCTTTCCTCGCTCCTTGAAATTGGAATGACTTTCAAAGCAGTTTTAATACACTTTTTGAGTCTGATATTGTCAATTGATGAAAGTTGACGGCTGGAATAGAATGGTGCAAACCGCAACTTTACACGATCGATAATAAAGCTGAGGCTATTCAAGTTTAAATTTTTTTGTACGAACTCATCTCAGCCCTGTATTTGAGGCACTCCATCGATCCACGAAAAGCGCGTCTTGCTAATAAGAAACATAAAATTTTTAATACGCTGGAGCAAAATATACAATAAATTAACCAAATCGAATCTATCGCAGCAAAGTTCGAACGATGATTTTAATCAAAAGCTGAATCCTGCTAACGAGTTTTTTAGCTTGCATTTCTTGTTTTCTTTTTCGAACGAATTCGGCTGTCTTTTTTATCTGATCCTGGTCGAATAGTTGAATTACTCCAACAGTTAGGTTTAATAAAAAGGCTTAATGGACGACCACAGATCACAATTTGAGACACTGCTGCAGTGACTGTGATTTATGGGGTACCGTTTCCTTACCGGTGATGTGGTTTTAGCCACAGAGTTGCAGCCAATTCTCCCGTGCTCCCTGACGAATAGCAGACAAAGAGGGAAATGTTTATTTTTATTGCAAAACGCATTTTGTTATCTATGTATGTTACCGAAATCTTTTACTGACTTGCGAATATTGTCGTCTCAGACCGAGAGATATTTTTGCGGATTAAAAAAAACATGCTTTGGGACAAGCGAACGTTTGTGTATTTTTACGGTAATTGAATGAAAGAATATTCAAAAGGAGCAGTATTGATGTTTGTATGAACCAGTCTACAAATTTCTTATGATGCATTGGAGCATTGGGCTACAAAATTGTTTGATCTTTATACGGATTGAATTCAAATATAGACGCTCTTTTCGAACATCTGGATAAATTCAAGTGAGGCACTTGATAAAGCGAGGATTTTTAATACATTAAGTGTAAAAACAGGTTAATCGATTGGTACCTGACCACAATTAGAGTGAGTTCTGAATCTGTTTAAATACTCGGTTTCTGAGTTCCATTCTATTTACCGAGCGTTGGAGTCATGCTAGTGAGTTGAGTATTATTTCAGCTAAAAATTAGAACTTCTGAATATATTATTCCAAAGTTGTTTTCAGTTGAGTATATTCATTGGACTATTACTGGAACGCGACGAGACTAAAAACAGCAAAGGTCAGCCTGATTTTGGTCAGGGTCTAGCATAGAAGCTAGAGTTTTTGACATCCGATGTGTCATTAATTTAAGTCAATATTAAAAATAATAGCACGGTGCAATGGCACCAGTCTGTTTTAAAATGAAATTTTCTGAATAATCGATTGTTTGGAGCCGTGTAACGCAGCATAAACTCATTGCAGTGAACAATGTCATTTCATAAAATCTTCCTAATTTGCATTTAGCTCACGATCTGGCTAGAATTAATAGCGTTTTTGATTGACGTACTTAATTATAGTTCTTAATTAGTTTGTCTCCTGAAATGCATGTTTTGTGTAATTTTTCGGTCTGTACGGGATCACGATTTTTCGATTCCTGCCCTAATTCAAATTCTAAGCTGTTCTACACAGTTTGAAATATATGAGGGTAGCAAAACGACAACCGAAGCGATAACTTAGTATTTGGTGGCTGTGACCAATACAAATCTGTCTGGCAAACAATTTCGTGTTGTATTTGTGTTTTAGGTATTTCCATGAAAAAACACGCGAAAAAATTTGACATTTTCAACTTTTGCTTCATGTAATCTCATTCCAATTTATATGAAAATGGGAGATTATCCGAAGCTCCCGTCTTGTAACAAGTTATTAGAAAAAAATGGAGTCGTAACGTAATTATAGCAGACGCGCCATATTTCTCTGTCAAACCCCATGATTTGTTGCTAGTTTATATTTTAATATAAAATCTTGGATTTTTCTTGCAGATGCTGTTGCTTGCTCGATAAGACAGTTTGCTTGTGCCAACAAAAAATGCATTCCGATATCGTACGTCTGCGACGGTGACGACGATTGTGAAGACGGATCAGACGAAGGCGTCAAGGAATGCTCAAGTAAGTACTCCTATTATCGATCTTGTTTCGTCTCTTATGAATATAAATTAAACGAAAGATCACTCAACTTAAGAATAATAATCTCAAAGAGAATATCCTCTTCATCTCGGTAAAATTAAAATTTCCAACAGCTTAGATAACACCTCCAAGACATTGTTTTCTCTAGCGTTTCCCACCATCGAGTTTTGGTGCGTGCCATAAATTAATTTCACTAAGAAAGAGGATTTGGCGAAATTATAAATTAGCCTTGTGCTTCCACCACAAGCAAAAAACCAGTGTGACCTAATCAATCTTGGAATTGTCAAGAGAGCATGTATGAATGGGTTTTATGATTACTTCATTAAACGGAATATCCTCGTACAAACGAGCACTCGCCAGAGAGTTTCACAAAGAGATTTATCAATAATTAATGCGTAAAGGAATCGATGGGAAGAGGGCGGCTTTATCTTCAGGATCAGCCTAAAAGCTAGTAAAATTTTCAAGCGGATATTTTGACGGATTTTTAGGGACAAGGGGAAATCCTGGCATCCAAAATGTATTCAGATTCTTCCGATTAATAGTTCGGTTTTTGCTGGGGAGATTATTAAAACATATCTGGAAGAGTATCGACGAGAAATGGATGAGCCTCCATTCAGGCCCCAGTAAAAGTTTTATGGCGATATCTCTGCGGTTTTTTACAGACAATCTATTAAAATCGCTTGGGGTTTTTTTAAGGGCTCGCCGACCCGAACCATTATTCTATTGACTTGCAGCTGTTTTTAAGCAGCTTTAACGTTAATTGATCGAGGGATTTGTTTGAGAATGACAAGTGTGTTAATTTTTTTCGAATCTGTGATCTTCATTTATGGTGCCTTCCGACACAAGCTCTGCTGTTGGTTTTAATCAGAATTTATATTCTGTGGTAGTTTTTTCCTGCACCATCATATATTACGTGCTTTAAGTGATAGCGTGTGATGTATAACAAGATTGTAAGTTATTAGGGCTCTCGGGGGACAGCTTGTGTATAGATGAAGCACCAATATCGGGGCACGATTTAATTTGTATTTTTTTGTTTATGTATTGTTATCTAGGACTCGCGCAAATCCCTACAAGAGTCAATTATCCTAATTACGTATTCCCTTTCCGAGCACAATTTTCGATATCATATTTCAGTAAAATTTTTACTAACAGTATTTGCTTCCTTTTAAAGCGAAATTTTAGAACAGCGAATCTTTGAAGAAGATTAAATAGGAAATGACAAGAGTCTTGTCTCGTTTGAGATCGTACCTTTTTAATATTCTGTCAGAAAATTTATAATTAGAATATAATCACAAGAAGAGAAATTTCTTTAGTTCCTAATGTGCACAGCTTTCATACCTGAATGCAGGACGAGCACGGAATCTTACAGAATAAATTCTCAAAAGATACATTATTTATTGATCTATTCAAAAATTATATGGAAAAGGGAAAAGAATGGTAGACGTTCTTGAACGATAAACGATTCCGTATTTTATAAATGTTCATTTGATTCGCAACATCTCTGAAATATCTTATTAGCTTTTTCAAAGTTCTTATTTTCTTGTATAAGCTCGTTTAATAAATCTTAAGCAGGCGTATTATACCACCCGGAGCACCGTCCTGCTGAAAATTTTATTAATTGTCACGATGTTTCTGATATCCAAGGTTTTAATGAAAAAAGTTTCAAGGCTCATTTTAAAACAATTGATTACTTAATAACAACACCAGAGACCATATGGGACCTCTGGAGGTCTCAGAATCAACTTTTTTTCAACTTTTCAGCAGATGTGTTTATTATTTTTAATATCATAACAACTTTTTCTTTTATATGAGGAATATTTCAGACCTAGTTTTTCAGTGTTGCTAAAATTATGTTATAATATCGAGACCAAATCACTACAGTTTTATTTTGCCAACTGCTTACTAACTGCTTGAGATTTCCTTAATAAGTTGTCAGCTTAGTATGAAAATATTTAGATCTTCTAATTGAAAGTGAAGTTGCATAATAGCATTGTGTACAATTGTTTGAAAACACGATTTTCCAAGTTTTGTAGTTTTATGTTTGCATATTTCGTAGAAGATATAATTTTGTTTATTCAAACTAATTATGCTAATATGGTTTTAGTATAAAGTTTCAGTGTTATTCACGGTTTATTTTTGAGGAGCAGTGCAAATGTGTGTTAACCCTAAAGCGTTGAAGCAAAAAAAATGTAATTATTCAATAGCATAATTAAGATCGTTATGTTCTAGAATATGCCGGGAAACAGCGCATAAATCCTTCCGGTTTATTGTAAACGCTAAGGGTTGTCCCATTTATAACCATAGACCACAAAGATTAACCAATGACCTAAAAATATGGCTTATGCCGGCTCTACGATCTTAGAGTACATAGCCTATGATGTGGAAAATACGAAACGTAATGTTGGCATTATTTTACTCGTAAATTTCAACTTTTAGTTAACTTTTTTGCAAAGCGCAGAGTTAAATTCGCTGGTTTGAACATAGTTTCGTGGATATCTGGCGGCATTTTGTGAAAAAATCGAACGTGGAGTTCTGTAGCATTAACCACCGCCATACCGCTGAGTTCTATGCACGAAACACCCGGAAAGATCCGGCTTCGACCCGAATGCCGACAATTTCAAGCTTACAAAAGGGTTGGATTTACGACAAAAATAAAGATATAAAACGGAAGACACCGGAAACAGGCGAAGGGTTAAACTCAACGGAACGAAATAAAAACAAACTTGAATTATCAGAAAATTATTTATTTGGTTTGGTGCTGGGATGTCAAAATTTTTGAACTTGGCGTGGGTGTGGAGGAGATAAAACGCGTTTTAATACCTTCTAAGCTATTAGTATTAAAGATACATACACGGTTGTGGTTTGTTCTATTCTGGGATGGCCGACAAAGTTTGTGATTTATTGCTGGTGTGCATTACGTATGAACTTGATTATACTTGGGTGTAAAAGAGGATTACGACGTAATAAAAAATAAAACGAGGACAATTTATATAATAGAGAAAATTTTGTAAACAACTCAACTGAAAGTAATAGCTCTGTAATAGTGTCTAAAATGAATGTAAGAGGCCTGGGATTTCTGGATCATTTTGTTGAGATCCTGGATCATTCAAAGCCATCCTCACTCGGTAACAAAATTGAAGACGCACTGAAAAGTAATCTAAAACAGATTGAAGGAGTTTACATCAAGTTTTAAAACACTAACAGCGCCTTAAACAGTTGCACATTCGAGAAATCAATCAGGCTATTTGTTTTCACGATTTCGTTTTATTGATTTTGACAGCAAAATCGAGTCGGATTCAAAAGTGATACGTTAACATCGACTATGGATTTTCACCTCGACACGTTCAACATCGGTTTAGTATTAAGCTCTAATTGCCACAGGTCAAAGCTCAGATTAAATTCTCCTAATACTCCATCAATGTTACTTCAAGTAAATATTACCACTATTATTGCCGTTGACACGCATCAATTACTTTCTAAATCAGGGATTCGTAATAGATGATGACAAACAAAACAATTAATCGGACTCTTTAGAACGCATTTCGTTTTTTCACTCGTCCAAATTTTTAATCATTCTCCAAACACAGAAACTCACTTAAATGTTACCCTTTTGATGGACTACAACACAATTGAACTCATTCAGGGATATTGCGTTCGTGAGAAGTGCTTCTTTTCTTCAAAATAAAATATTTGCCTCCAGCATGAAAAAAGACATTTTACAAATATTCACCTAATTCTAGTCAAACTTAGTATATCAACAAGATGTAAATTTCAATAAAATATGATATGTAGGTACACAGAAACACGATGCTGAACATAGATAACTGTTTTTGTCTTAATTTTGTTTGTGTAACGTGTAGGAGTGAGTTACGGAAAACTCTGATATGATCTTTTTCATTTTCCTACATTTGCACCTGTAGCTTGGAATATTATCAAAAACCGTATTTTAATTAAAATGTTGCTTAGGGAGAAGTCGAGAACAAGCTGGTTTTAGCGTATTTTTCAAAGGAGAATAGCGCAAGATATCTTAAAAATTTTATGCGTTTGGCTCTTTCCCTGCAAGGGAATTTCAAAGTGAATCTCTCTCTCAAAAAAAAAACCTCAAGACTTCACTATACCAATAATTACGATGTTTGTCTTTTATTCGAACAATGGCTTACAAAGAAAAACAAAACAAAATTCGTTTATTTTGTCTTGACACAAACCAAACAATTCACCGAAAGCCGGTGCTCATCTTGATAGAAATTACAACGCTAAGCTAATTTAAAATCAGTGGATTCTATCAAAAAATAGAATAGACGCAGGATTTATCACCTCGTTGAAACTCAATCGCGTCAGTAACCGGAAGTGAAATTTTGTTGACGAATACACCAGATTTAGCCAGGAGAAACCTATCCAAATAGTGTCGTCTGTAATTGAAAAATATTGCCATATGAGGGTTGTAATAACTCAATATTGCTCCATCAGGAGGGATAATTCCCATTCAAAGTACACTCGCGCCAAGGATTAATCAAATATCGGGATTTCGACACTTCTTTCACCCACTCCTGGCTCGGAAATACCGAAATAGAGCTGGGATTTTTTTAATCCTCTGGTTTTCTTGTGTTGTAATTTATGTTCAGCGATTCGTCTAATCTGTAATTTTACCGATGAATTAAATTTGAAAATGCGTTTTTTTTTTGGTCGGAGAAAAACAGTCCGACTTGTATAAGTCTCTCGAGACGAAAGTTCTCTTCATTCTAGCTCAAATCCGCTGGAATTTTTAACTAGAATTTTGAACTTTCGCATTCGTAATTACCGAATAGTGGCTTTGGATATTAGGGAGATGTTCCACTTTTGTTTTAGTTTTGTTGAGTTAGTTCGGAGTTTGTTAGTTATCGATGGGTTACAATTTGATTTCGTTAATTCCATTAAGAAATTAGCATGGTGGGAAATAGTCAATTAAAACTCTTACGCTTGAAGCTCGTAGCGAAAATTGCCTTTCAGAATGCCGAGATCGTAATCTTTCTTACTTCTGATTTTGCTTTGTATATTTCGCTTGTAATCGAGTTAATCGCATAAATATTAATAATTAGCTTAGCCCTTTTAGGGCTGATGAATTATTGAAAATGTTTTGTTACTTGACCTTTTCGACACAGCTGCCATAGTTAATAAGTTCGCTCGATTTAAATTGAAGTACTCTTAACAGTGAATTATTGATGCCTAATTTATTCTGCCGAGAATAATACAATTAACACAAATTTTCATTAATTATATATGGCAGAACTCGAGCCATTTTCCTTCAAATTGATTAGCATCCGAGCGGAATTGCACTTTCCAGAGCCCCAGGGTTGTTTATTAGTGATTAAAGTCGCCATTCTTGTATCGGGTGAAATAATCTGTTTGTGCTTATGTTGGGGTCATGATGTCCTGAAATGTTTCTGAATAGTTTGATTATGCAAATACGACGCGTGGTCTCAGTAATTGTGGGTAAATGGACTGGCGGAAGCACTGAAAGGAGCAATAATGCCCTCTTTGGCCACATAATTGGATAAAAAGTTGAAACCTCGTAGACACATCCGGCTGCGTGTAAATCCAAATAAACGCGGGAATGGGGAATTATTTTTGTAAGTTTCAGAGGAGTGTAAAGATAACGAAGAATAACGCTTTCAAACAAGTCCGATGCGATTCCAGACGCCATTTCTTTCACTCAATGACTTAATCCGCACCATAAACAATTTACACGTACAATTGTACATCGCTAATGCAGAACTTCCCCAACTGATAATAAACTCCCCCGCTGCGGGCCATTAAAGTTAAAATTTTTTCAAACGAAACTTGACAACATCACATCTCAGATCGATCGATCTGCACAAACCGCGCTTTGCATGCACTAACAATAAACCTTCGAGCTGTTTGATTTTAAAGTATGCCATTGCGAGAAAGAAGTTTCATCTCGCCAAAAAAGCGGGAATCAAACCTGACGTCAACGCTCTCCGGAGGGTTGTATTTTTTGTTAATTTACCTCTCACCCGCTACTATTAAAATTGCATTTGCTCAACTTGAAGGTTGGGAGTTTTTCAACTTCGCTCTCCTAATCCATTTCTTGCAGGTGGGAACGAGCAACACGACTCTTACAACAATGAAATATTCAAATAGGGATTGTTCTAAATTTGAATCTTGCATTAAAGGTTAATGGTTACTTTCAATAACTTCATGTTCCAAGCAAACATTTTGACTCTATTCAAATATTGGTAATACATAGAGGGTTATGTGTCGTTTGTGATGATTGATGAATGACTTTGCTAATTAAAGATTTACCTACTCATTCTTTACCTAAGACGACAAAGGTCAAACAATTTTGCATTGACCCTGTGTGTTACAGAATAAAATAATTTATAGAATTCAAGCACATTATCGCAGCAAAATGAGTTTTAAAGGTGAAAGCAATAACGTTTTTCTAATGATAGAAATGTGCACTATAAAAAGAACAAGTGTTATTTATTTTTAATCAGAAAAGTACTGTCCAGTTTTAGACATTGTCAAGTTACAGTTGTACATACCACAGCTGAACAACTTAATAAAACTTTATTACGAAAAATAATGTAATATTTGATAGAACTCAAACTATAGCACAGAAAACATTTTTATTGCTGCAGAAGTTGGTTCATAATAAATTCAGATGCTGCATGTATTGTTAGTTACATTGAAGGAAACTTTGAAATAAAAGTTTGTATTATATTGCAATAACAGTCAAAGCAATAAGAAACAAATAAATTTTTAAACGTTTGGATCCGCGCTCTTTGTTCTCGCAAATTGTTACAGGTTTCAGTGTTTTGGTGATGTTTTCAAATTTTTGATTTGAGGGGGCGAATGTTGACTTCCTTCAATTATAGCAAGTAATGATGCAAATAATAAATTTTGGACACGAGAAACGTGGTTGGTCATACGCCAAATATTTATTTGCTTCAGAATTATCTATACATCTCTAAAAATATAAATAATTGAAGTAACGTACGTTGAATTTTATTTTTAAAATATTAAAATTTATACTTTGAGACAACAATAATCCCGATTTTGCTTGTATGTTTGTTTTATTTTAATTCGTATCGACTGAAATGTTTTATCTCTAGTTCTATACAACAAAGCACTTGAACGATTTGTTCTACGTATTGTGAACATTGCTGTAACAAATTTCAATAAATCATAATTAGCCATGTTGTGATATAATTTAATTGATAATGAATTTTGGGAAACTGGTGGGTGATTTGTTGCATTTTTTCTGAAACGGAACAATGTTAATTAAAAAGAAGGTTGTACATCAGAAAGATAAGGTTGGTATTTAATTTGGGAAATAAAAACGGAGTAGCAGCGAAATCCATTTGATTTTCCAAGGACTTGATGCTATTATATCCCTAACTTATTCACGCCAGATTTGGTGAAAATCAATCAGCTTTTAGCGAAGTTAGAATGTTTCCTAGATCACGTTTCAAGCTGATGAACGGTGGAAAGAAAAAATGCTTCGTTCGTGAATTATTTACGGGTAAATGTTTGCTTCCAAAAAATTGTTTTCGTAATACTGCGTAAAAATAAGTTATTATTTCGAAGAAGTCTGATTTGAAGGATCGCTTGTTGGAGTATGTATCTCATTTTAGTCATTTTATTTGGTAGCTATGCAACCAAGCTTACTCAATCTTGTAAACACTTGTTTAGATAATTGAATTAAAAATTTTTGACGTGGAATATCCGTCGACTTTATTTCCTGAAACGAATTAGGTGAGCCGCTATCATGAAAACTTTTGACAGGATGACAAAACCGGCAAAAGTTGCGAAGAAAAAAATTATCAAACTTGGCAAGTGTGACACATGATTCCAAGTTCGGATTTTTGCGGAGATCGATTGGTGTGGGGCCCGTAAATCGTCGGAATTCGCGCGTTAACTTGTGTGACCTGTCGTTTCGCAGTCGTGACAATTTTCGAAAATCCCACCCCATTTTGCGCTGACTCCCGCTAAATAAACAACCGTTTTCGCTCATCATGAAATATAAACCAGCAACAAGTACACAAGACGCCTGATGGAAATGTAACATTGGCTGCATATGTAATCACGCAATTTTCTCCACATATTCACTAGCAGGGCTTACAAAATGCCCTATTTGCGGGATACACCTCCAATAAATTGAATCTTTGAGAATATACATGTAATAAATTATTTATCAGGCAGCGAGCAGTTCAAAAAGCTTTGACTTTGAGAATTTTTATTGCCATGATTTAACCGTGAAACCCCACGTCTTTAATGTTGATTGACGACTGACGTTTATACATAATGCAGAATCCGCAAATCATCAAAGTGCGATGCTCTTTTTGGGGATTATAATTATTCAGCGCGATATCCATACAAGTAGGTAGGGATTTCAGAGCTGGAAATGCGGCATGACAGGAAATCTCTCAAGAAGATAATAATTTGATAAGAAGCATGCCTTGTTCTGTAGACCCTCGGTAAACACTAGCGCGGCATAAATTATTGATAAACACGTTCAGCTAATTTCCATCCCATTTTCCAGAAGGAAAAAATCCGGGAGATTCATGTAATATTTACTTTAATTACGAAACTGCTTCACTTTGATTTTACATTTTAATACAGTATTCAATTTAATTGCAAATCATTTTTATTTCAGTTATTGAAATGAAGTTACAATCACACTAAATTTCAAAGGGAACACTTTCATTTTTGGGACCGTATAAATCAATATATTGAAAGCAGTTTAGTAAAATCGTGGTAAAGATAACCAACCGTTTTGCGTTTTAATTAACGAGCATTTAGCCTTTAAATAATACTTTGACAATATTATACCGAACAAGTTGAATACTAAGTGAGGTTCTCTAAAGTCTACCTTATTAGGTAATACTGAGCCCGTACTAAACTTCAACATGAAATTAAATTGTCTCGTTATAATTGGCAATAGAAGCGTCTCTTCAAGTATTCTAGAGGTTTATAAAACGTATAAACCATTAGATGTGGTAATGTAATATGAAGACTAAACGGCCCGTCTTACAATCTCTTTGGAAAAGTTAATTTGACAGTTCATGTTAGTGCACTGTAAATTTTACGAACCTACCTCAGAGGCATACTTATTAAAAATCCTTGCTCTCCTAGTACTCCTATCAAAGCATATGCGCACGATGTTTTCCACAAAGGGTTAAGACGGAGTTAAAAACTTACCAAAGAAAACTCATAATAACTTAAAGCACGAACTCACGAATCTTGCAGGACAATGTGAGCAAAGTTTTTATTACATTTTTTCGAGACAGAAAATTTTACATTAGCTGGTCAGTGGTTTAAAATTGACGTTAATAAAGTCAAGGGATGAAATAAAGCAAATGGAAAGATTGAAAAGATTTTAATAAAGAAAAGATTGCTCGGATAAGATACTACAGATGTCTGCTTCTATGCGAATTGAATATTTAATGTGATTTTCTCTTCTATGAAAAATGTAAAGATTTGAAAGGCACTGTTTTATTTACATCCAGTAACAGCAAAGTTTCGCTACGTTTTATGCGACAAGGTGAAACTTGCTAGAACCTCGCTATTTAAATTCTATTATAATCAATTTTTGACACCACCACGCAACGTTAAGTCTCATAATTATTACGTGAAACTTAATGAAACGTCAGGAAAGAGGATTTCGCGCTTTGTAATTCTCCTATCCTCACCTTGAATTTGCAACTAAACGACACTTATCTGCAACCACGCGACGCTAAAATTAACAAAATGGACATCGAAAGGCTACTTTATTAAACAATTTTCCCTAAATGAGGCTAGTTACCGTTTTGACTTAATTTTCGTCATTTTTTGCAACACACACACAATGAATTGTGTTCTGTTTCACTGTGGGTGGCTTATCTCCAGTAAACTAGAACTTAGACATTTGGAAGTATCAAAGACGCGTTACAAACAATGCTACATACGTTTGGATGTTACAAGTTCTGACACTGTTTCACGTGCTAAATGTAATTGTAGCATGGATATAATGAATTAATTGAACAACTAAATAATGCCAGCACAGCTTCTCATGTAGCCTAATCAGTGATTATTCTTGCGGAGTGCCTACTAATAGGAACTGGACTATAATTTTCGCAGCCAATCGTGTAAAAGGCAGCATTTCAAATTAGTATAGATTTTGAGCCGAAACGATTATACTTAATTGTCGTGTTTTAATTAAATTGTGGTCTTAGAGTGGACCATTCCACTTGTACTTATATACGGCCGTGGTTACAGTTCAGTAATAGTTTGATCAGCAAGGGTTCGAATGCATAGCACCGATATTCACATGCATCTTGCAATTGACAGCTTTAGGAGCTTCCGTAATAATTGATGACGGAGCTAAAACGATTAGCCACGTAGGCACACCCAAATAAATATTTTTTTCGCCGTGAAACTATTAAACACATTCTTTTTATGATTTGATTTGATTAGTGCGAAAATTCATTCTAATTTATTGGTTGTATGGCCCGACATAAATGTTGAGCACGATAATTCCTTGTCACGTGAGGAAAATGTTTTGCCTTAAATACATAAATTATTTGTGAAAAATGACAGGAACACAATAGAGATTTATATCGTCTCTTTCAAAAAGTGTAATTGGAGTTAGCTTTGGTAAACATGACGTATGGCCAGCTTTTGCCAAACACCTGACAAATTTTTCACATTCTTTTCACGACACCAAAGTGTGGTTAAATTGTAACAATTTTCTATGACAGTCGTAAATAAAAGTTGTAAACCCTTGAAGCGGTGTATCGTCACGCCATCTGGTTGTTTAAATACTCCGTGTCCTGCCTCAAAGCGATATTGGAGGGAAGAAGTAGAAAAATGATGCTTTCATATTCTGACCTATATCCGAAGTTTTATTTTCCTCCAAAAGTAAATAAGCTCAAAGCAAAAATTTTGTTCCGGTGATTTTACGTATTTAATTTGGTGGGATTAGCATGTAAATGGAGTTTTCCGTGTACTTTTTTAACATAACAACGGGTGAAAAATATCGGCAATCAATTTTTGAAGCGTCATTAACGTTCATTTGTTCTTTTAACCCTAATTCATTGTGATGTCGCTTAAAATCGATTTTCTCTCAGTTACAACTACAGAAAATAAGGCCACTTATTTCGCAAATTAGTGTAAGTCAGGTGTTTGAAAAATTACCCCTCTAGAAAAACAAAGGGAAAACTTCCCTAAAAACATTTCAAAGACTTCAGATACTAATGAGTTGACAAGGAAAACAATGTCAAGAATAAAAAGTAATTGCCATCAAATTAGGGCTTCACCAAATTAACTAGCAATTGAGTTTCAGGGTGATGATTTACAATTTAAATTACACTTAAAATAAGGGAGGCAATTTTACTTAATTGTATTGATGTTTACATCACATGGGGAAAAGCCATTTTAATTAAAAAATCAACACCACATATGTCTACTTGAGTTTCCATTGTAAAATGCTACGGTTTATCAAGAAATATTTTACTTCCGAAACAAAAAGCGAGATAATTAATTTCATTTTTAGGATACTTCGAGCACGAAATTTTTGTGCCAATATCGGCACCCTTTAACGTGCTGAAAACTCGTCTAAATTAATTTTAATTAATGAATGCCATATTTTCAAGATTTTAGATTTTGTAGGATTATTACTAAAAATAGGAATAATAAATTGAGTTGGGTTTTATCAATGTATGTTTGAAATAGGAATTATTCAATATTTGTCTATAATTAAATGTTAAAATTATTTACATAGCGACTAGCAACTGGGTGTTAAGGGTTGGAAAGGGCATTTATCATGATTTGGCTCCACCCACGTTTTAATTAAATAGTACGACCAAAGTCGAATAGTCGTTTGAATTTAGTGGAGACACCTGGAACGAAACGAAAATAAACTCACGGGCTCATTTAAATATATTGTGCTTTTTGAGATAATTAAGTTTGAAACGTTTCAGGAAACTATGGAGGCAATTATCTTTGATTACAATCCTTGCACTATAATTTTTCGATAATTTTCCACAGCCTTTATCTCTTAGTCATAGTCTTTCGGTTGCATCAACTTCTAGTTAAAAGGTAAAAAGACATAATTTGCCGTCTGCACCGTGCCTCGCCTTGAAACTGAATTCGATGAACTTTAGATGATGCAATTTTCGCATTTTTACAGCGATCGGCCAATATGGTTTAACGAGTTGCAAATTTGTTAAATAAAAGTTTTAATTCAGCGGCTGGTTTTTTCTTTTCCTTGTTGGGCACCGACTTCCGCGTTCGGAAAGGGACAGACCGACATTCCTTCCTAAATTCGACTCGGAAAAGTTTTAACCATTTGGTCAAACCGAGGCTGAATTACTTTTTCGATTTTTTGCACAAATAGACTACTGACAAACCCAGTCGTTTATGCAGTTACTTGAGCAAGAAATAATATTCCGTAACGAGGGTGGGAATGAAAATTTATAAAGGCGAATAATTGCGTGAAAAAAAGCCGCAAATGATTATTTATTTCGGTGAATATCAACATTGGGATATTTGCACGAGATGTCAGTGCCCTCATTCTTGTCGATAAATATTATCAGTGGAATGATAAGTAAACACGGGTATTTAAATTTTAAAGAAGTCTGGAAATTTTATTGGGTAACAAGCCGTTCTGACTTTGTGCCAAAATTTTGTATCAATCGATAAACGATGTATCGTCTTGGACGGATCAAAGGACGCATTGTCGTCTCGTCTAACTATAAGCCTATAGAACCATTAATATACTTTTTGTCGTAATCTCCAAGTACGACACATTACATTGTTGAAACTTCATTACAAAAACTCAGTTAACCCTCTTAAATGCTTATTTAGGTGTGAGTAAATTACACGCAGGGGAAGTTTTAATCTTTGTATGGATCTTGAGCGCAAATTTGATGTATGTTGACAACTAGAAAACACACGATCAATAAGGTGAGAATTTTCAAAGTTCCACGTCTCGAGCTTGATACACGAAATTGGCACAAAAGCTAATGAAGTCTATTGTTCCCACTATATTAACAACAGAAAAATGAGCTTCCTCAGCACGGCCTTAAATTTTTCGCAGATTTGCGCTGCAAACTCGTTATCGGTTGTGACCTTTTCGTAATTTTGAAGACCCCGAAACGCGTGTCTAAGGACGCATCAATCTACGCATCAACCTAATAGTTGCGTCAATAGAAATCCGAGGGGTGTGTCATAAGCCATAAATTACGCGGACCACGTGGATTTGTGTACAAATTGTCAAGTCAATATGTTGGAGAATTACATCAGATACAGTACGAAAAAGAGCCGGAGGCTGTGAAATGCAATGCACCACTTATACTGTCCATTCAGCTTATGTTTCTGCACTTGATGTGCGCTAAGCGAGTCAATATGTTATCGGTTTGATAGTAATAGGGAGCATACAGAACATCAAGAACCGGAGTACTCCACATCCACACTCAAATTCCTGACAACTCTCGTGGTGTGCACATCAATTATTGTGACAATGGATTTAATACTCAAAATCGCCATCCTGGCCCTGCTGAACGTCTACGCCGTCACGGCCCTGGTGGAAGGTCAGTTTTTGCAAATTTTCCGAAAATATTTTTGACACAATCTTTGACTTGTGTGTCGCAAATCGGTCGTTAAGTGATGATAGAGCAAAAAACTCTAAAATTAATTTCATTGTGATAGGGGTGTCACGTATCGCTTCACCTTATAGTAAACTTTTATCTGTATTTTTGTTGATTGTCGTAATTAATGTCGGAAATTTTTCCTTGGCGCCCGACTATCGTCTGCGATTTTCCCTGATTTATTTGATTTTGATTTTGTGTTGGTTGAGACAGGACTTTCATAAACTTGTATCAATTCTATCCAGCTCCCGTTTTATTTCAATGCATAACATACAATTTCACCGGTGCTCTCTATGTAACGAGATTTCGAATTTTTTGTCGCACTACATTTCCAATAGATATTTTATTTCCATGATATCAGTTTTGATGCGTCCATTATATATAAAATTTCTAGTGCGAAAATGAGTCGATAAAAGGATTCACTCGGTGTCATTGTCGAGCTAAAGTGAAAACGGATCGGCTAGGTTGGGGGCGGCGGGCATAGGGTTGGAGGTGTCTAACAGACATCAAAGTTTCGTTTGTTGCTTTGTCCAGCAGATGCGGCGTCGTTTTGACAAAAGGTCCTTTTATTTCTTTGGAATTATTAATATAAAACTTCTTCACGAGATAGTGGAAAACTTCACAGATTATTAACAAAAGGCAACACAAACACAGAAAGCTCGTTTTTAACTGGCGTTTATGAAACTAAAATAAACATTGATCCGGACGCAAATTTGCGTTTCGAAAACACACGTTTGTCGTATTTTTTCATTTATTTTTCTAACGGAAAATTCGGTGCCGATATACATGTTGGGAACAGCATTTTAATTTGCTGTTCTCGCTGATCTAACCCTTAAATAATCATTTTTCTCTTCGGTTTGAATATTACTTAACTCATGTCACTTGTTAAGGAATTCATGACAAGTCAAATGAAAGTGGAGCAATAATTTATTGTTGAATTGCTAATTTTATATACATAATAAATCATGTAATGTAACGTAAGTTTTTCCAGTCGCGGTACATCCTGCCTATTAATACTGTATCAATTAATGGATGAGCCATTATTGGTCCCGTTAATAATTTACAAAGCGGCTAATTATCGGAATGATCGCAACACTGTTTGATGTTTCCCTGAAATGTATTTGATCCAACTTTTTACCTCTGTTCTATTGATAAAGTTTGCGATTTTTCCATCAAACTCGGATGTCATGAGTCTCAGTCTCAACTAAGGTAATAGAAGGGGAAATGAGCAAACATGAATAATGACGAGATCTCTTGATTTGAATGCGATACAACAGATATGTGGTTGTTCACCCAAAAATCATGCAATTAACCAAAATTATTGGCAAAAACGTTCAAAAGAGCCCGGGTTTCAGAAATGTAAAGTTTCGCTTAATTCAGATTTGATCGTAATTTTTCCCTCATAAACGGATGAAATTTCAATTAGAAGGATTTACTTTGGAAATTCATGGAAGGGAAAGTTAGAGAAAGTTGGAAAGTAAATTTCCAAATATTTAAATGTGTCTTTTTGGAAAAACTGCTTTGAGTTGATGCGTTTGCGTTTCATGGAATAACATCAACCCTTGTGCGTTTTTCTTTTTGTTTCCCTGTCGAACTGTAAAGAGTGACGGCTATGAATTAACTAATAGGGGTTATCAGCGAACGTGCTCTATTGAATCCACAAATCAGCCAGTCTTGAGCATAATTTTGCACACCCCATGTTAATTATTTTTCACTATGATTGAAGAATAATGCCGAATGAGCTTCCAGATGATTGTTAGTCCGACAATCAAGCTGATTCAACCTTTTCGATATTTGGGGTAATGTTATGTGTTTGGGGAAGTCTCCTCTATTGATTTATGGGATTGGGAAACAATCTAGTCGATCTTACTGTTGGCTTCCCTCTCCCTCATTGCAATTGGAATTATCAAAGGCCGATACATTTCAACCACAAATTACAAAGTGATTTATAAAATTAAGTTAAATTAAAGCTCACATAGCTAAAGCTCTATTCATTCGTCAGCTATAAAACGACGGAACACAATTTTAAATCCGACTGTGTTTTAAATTCACTGCACGCGATCAGTACACGTAAACATCTTTTATTATCTAGTAAATTAGACGGGGGAATTGAATTTAATTGAAACATTTTATGATTAGATTTCAAATTGTTGCATCAATGTACTTCTGATTTAGTACTCATATAAGTCATTTTTTATGGCTTTCTGAGAAATCGTGGTGTCCAGCATCGAACTTGACAATGGAGTGATAAACCGGCCGATAGGTTAAGGTCGAAACATTTATGTAGAACTCAAATGAAATAAAATTGTAGAGAAAATTGTTTCGTGTTTTCGGTTAATGGTCTGGCAGAAACGTAGCTCCAGGTGGACCAACTGTCAATTCGCTACCGTGGGACGCAATAAAGTAATGCTAAAAAAGAGTCGAAGAAGTTTAATATCACTTTAAGTAAAAATAATGGCCCGAGTTTACCGGGATAATATAAATTTTAATGAAAGAAGTAATTTGCTGAAAATCTGTTGTGGCCAAATGAAAATTTGCTATATTTTTGCTGACATTTAATTAAAAGTTAATTTTAATTTAATTTGATCCGGTGAAACACAATATTATCACGTTGCTAGGAGCAGCATGTTTATTTTGCCAAGTTTTCAAACTCAACGTCCTGAAAGTATCAATATTTGTCCAAAATGGCTGCGATATTAAAACTAATCCTCGCCGATATTAAAAAACGCTCGATTTGTAATTAAAGTTTCACGATTTTTCTATAAATTCAATTTTCTATTTGCACGAAATTTCGGTCAATTTCCGCTCGACACGTAATGAATTTTAAATTTAATTTGCGATGTAAATCGAACGCCATTGTTAATATTTGATATTCTAGGAAACGGGGCACGACTTAGCTAAACTTTTTAAATACATATAATATTTCATATCGACTCCAAGTCAGCATATTTCAACTTCGGCAACTTTCAAACACATCCTACGAACGAACTTACAATTTTTATACAATAACACCCGCGTCAGGAGGACGTGTGACTCAAACAAGAAGGCCAACAAACTCCAAGATTTTTCACTGGAAGAGAATGAGGGGACAATTCGAAAAATTTGATAGCTTGACTTTGCAACTATCATTTTGTATAATTAAAAAAATATTTTTTGTGAGGACTGGCATCTGTATAACCGTAATTACACAAAATTCGAGAGCTGGAATGGCTCTTTCCCCTTTTCTATCTTTCGCTGCGATAATCGATGTTATATTCCACTTCCTCTTGAATAAGTACGAAATTCGTGGTGATATCGTTAACTTAGCACCTCGGCTTGGCTCAAAGTTAAGTTTATTAATAATTTTGAGCCGTTGTTTTGTCGATGTGTGGTTGGTATTGTTCTGTTGGAATGAAACAGTTCTCGAAACAAGTCGACGACTCAAATCATTCCTAAGCAAGCTGCACTAAGACTGGCTATTAACTCGGCTCCCTTTAATTATATAATTCTCCCAAGTTGCAAACACGGCCACTTTACCGACGGAAACTCCAGAATTGTCGTGGTTTAGGAGACTGATTGTATTCCGGTTTGAAAGATGCCAACACAACTTCCACCACTCGGGTCCAATCATTTCAGACTTCGTCCGAAAAATTAATGAATAAAGAAATGAGATGATACAAGGAGCGAGAAAATTAAATTAGAAATTTTGAGTCTTGGTCGACCTGATGCGGTACCGAGTTGATCAAGTTGGATCAATACTAAATTTTTGTTTACTGAGTGGCTTTGTGATGGTAAATCTGAATCTTGTGCAAAAAATTGCGAAATTAATGAATGCCGCCACATGCGATTTATCAGCGGTGACACCCCCGAGGTGCAAATAAACCAACAAAATTTAAGCGAGAAGCGCCATTTTTGACTTGTAACCAGATTAATTGATTAGTGGATAACAAAGGGGAGCGCAACATTTAAAAAGTTTGATTTATTGAATTTTATTGTTTAATTGAGTAACTCGCTAATAAGCAGAGTTCAAAAATCTGTGAAAGGAAAGAGACAAAAGTAATAATAAATAGAAAGTGTACGCAAATTATGTTTTGTCTCGTGACGTTAATGGTGGCGCTATGTCGATTTTAGTAATTATTTAGACGCATTATCTATAATTATAAAGCCAGCTTTTGCAAGAATATGTTTACTAAACTACTTAATTACAGTCGTATGATGTTTTCGATATGCTTGATCGCTTTTACTTGTAATTGATATTTAATAAAACGCGTGCAAGGAAGACTTATCTCGGAACATGGCATAGGTGTATCTTTTATGACAATGTTAGAAGTAATTTGGGTTGGTGTGTCTTTTTTGGCGCAAATAGATTAGCATTATCGCCGTAATAATACCGTCAAGGCTGTCAGTTGGACACGGTATCAGACTTCTGCAACCATTTCGCAGATAAGCCTTTGAAATGTGTCCGCGCTCCCTGAACTCCAACCTTTTGATGGTTATTAGAACATATTACTCCTTGTCCAAAACGTGACACGAATTTGTTCAATTTTTAATTGGCCGAAATTTCGACAAATTCAAGGCTTTCATCACATATTATAAACAAGTATCTCCTGAACTCACTTGGCGAAACTCAGTTTCGTTAATCAACCCCAATTAATTAATTTAACGTCTTACAAACGTGCAAATACCCTGAGTTTCAATAACATGAATTGTTGAAGCTTGTTTTACACCCGGATTGAAATTGTGACCTTTTATATGCGACTCACGATCAAAATCGCGGTAATCTCTCTTTTTGTTAATAAAATTTTGCCGCGGGACGGCAACCAGTAATTCACTGATTAAACTTTCAAACGGCGTACCCAACAAAACATTATTAAAATTGTAATAAAATGGATAATTTATCTCACACACTCGAAAATATTTTGGGGAGCCATCACAAAACAACTTTGACAAATCCTTGGAAACCATGACGATAAAAAGGTCACTATTAATTGATTTTTAAATAATAACAATTTTAATTTATCAAAATATTATTTAAAGTGGAGACAAACAGTTCAAATCCGTGTTCGAATTGAGTTGACCTCTTGTGTCAAATTCCATTAAACCCAAGTCTCCTTCACACCTTAATATCACAAGTTGTGATTTTGAGCGCCAATTTCTAAATTAATTACTTAACGGGGTCAGTTTTTTCTCAATATTTTTATCACCAGTTTATTCACTCGTGTTGCTAGGTATTGAAACGATGAACTTTCAAAACGTCTTCAGGACAATAATGGAAATATTATGCAACGGAGATTACTCGCCATCGAACAAAATAACTAATTACAGTTTTTAATCGTTTTCACGTATAACTTGACGAAAGGGAGATTAAACCGCAGTTTCAAAGGCATCTTATTAAAAAAGTTTCGCGACAACCACTCTGATAATCATCAGCTTTTACGACTTTCAAAATAAAATGAGTTAATGGTATTACGCAAACAATTTCTTCCTTTGATAAAAAATCACTAAAATAAGACTCGTGATAATAAGCAATCAAATGTCGCCAAATGTCTTGAAAACAGATTTGGCCAATGGCAGATTTGCACACAACGGTAAACAAGTCGCTCCGCCATAACCAAACAACAACAAAATACGAGGACGAGGCGGCATTTATCCGCACTTTTATCTTTATTTTAAAAAATAATTAAAAAGCAATTGATACATTTTTTTTCTTTGGCTTTTTAATGCACCAGCGCAGCGGTTGACAAATTTGTTACTGCCTGATCGGCTTCGAACCACTAAACTTTTAACGAGATTTTAAATGAGCTAAACAATCAGATTGCCACGTTTGGTGTATTTATGAAGGATGCTTCAGGATCTCAAAGTCACTCTCATTTTCATAAACAGAAAAAGTGTTTTGGATAACACATATCCTCTTGGTTTAATACAAAAACTTTGATCCATAAAATGAAAAAAATAAACACTTACTTAAAAAAACATATATATCGTCTAGAGCAGTGTATTTGCCAAAAGTATTGTCACGTGTGTGTGACTAGTGGACAGGGGGCAATAGTTACACACGTGACAATATGGTGGAGGCGCCGGGTACAGTCACACGTGACAGTATTGCCAAAAAGTGTGGCATAAACTTAAACTTAACGAATATTCCTAAACCCCAAATCATAATTCAAAAAAAAAGACTGATATCACTACATTGTGTCAAAATAATCCAGAGCTTGACCAGAACAATGTTCAAAAATGAGCTTCTCATAAAAAATTTAATAAATAATGACGTTTCGACCGAAAAAAATTCATTGAAGGGTACAATTAGATATTATGAAACTTGGCTTTCAGTTTATTTATATACAAATTTAGAGAATGTTAAAAAAACCTGTACGGATTTTTCATATTGCGCCTTTTCAACGGTGGTTATGATGACTTTTGCGCCCACATTTTTCGTCTCAACATTACAAAAACCGACGTAGCCACTGAATTTGTCCCTGTTTTCCTCTCGAAATTGTTATAGAGGATTTTTTGCTGACATTTAATAACATTTTTTTCATGCATTTTTTCGTGTCCCTTCAAAAACTCTTACAAATGAATTTGCTATGTTTTGCCATTACGGGGAAACATTAGATTTTTTGATTCATTCAAAAATTATATTCGTTCATACATTGATTCATTTAATAATTTAATGTAAATGGTTAGTTTAAATTTGAAAGCAGTCAATAAAATAAATAATTTGAATTTGTAAAGACCAAATATTAGAAAATAGGTACCTAATTAACGAAGACGTTTTGAATTAATGTAGCGTCCATGTTTTAATTAAACAGAAATTACCAAATCAAAAATTTGGGGAACAGTTGGTACCAGCTTATTTTTGTGGCCCCAAATTTTGTACTGTTTTTTTTATTTATGTACTAATCAAAATTATAATAACGGTGAATGGACTCCTAATATAATAATAGCCCACAATCCTTTGAAAATAAGATTAGTTGCGGCCCTTGCTTGCAGCGAGCTCTAGAATTACTTAAAAACGCACCTTGTTGCAGCAGCGTTGGGAATAAGTTTGGCGGTTTCGCGTACCTCGTGGGCTAACAAAGAACAAATTTGTGTTCTTTACCAATTCGTCACGTTTGTTTATTGGATTTGTGTTTCTTTTCAGAGAATAAAACGTGTGAAAAAAATGAGTTCCGATGCAGCAGTGGTCGTTGTATACCGGCCCATTGGCAATGTGATCACGAACAAGACTGTAACGACGGTAGCGACGAAGATGAGCATGTTTGTCGTAAGTCCCTTTCGCTGCGCGTTTCGAAAAATCTAAATTTTCCTTTTAGAACAAAAAGTCTGCGGCGTTGACGAGTTCACATGTCGCTCAGCGTCAGGTGAATGCGTTCCTTTAACATGGATGTGTGATGACAACCCCGACTGTTCAGACGGCAGTGACGAGAAAGCGTGCAGTAAGATGTTTAATAATCCCTCTAAACACGAAACAACCGAAATTGTTTCAGATGAGACTTGTAGATCGGATGAGTTCACTTGTAAAAACGGGAAATGTATACAGAAAAGATGGGTTTGTGATTTAGATAACGACTGCGGAGATAACTCGGATGAGAAGGATTGTCCGCCTGTCACTTGTGCCCCCGATTCGGAGTTTCAATGCGCTGAAAACTTTTGTATCACGAGCAAGTGGAGGTGTGATGGCGAGTATGACTGCGTCGATGGAAAAGATGAACAAGTAATGATACCCCCAAAAAATATTTTTTACTATTTTTATAATTATGACAGGGATGCCCGAAGATGGCGACTAGTAGTTCCTTCTGCCTCTCCGAAGAATACGAATGCGGAGATCATTTAACTTGCATCCACAAAGGATGGTTGTGTGATGGTACAAGGGATTGCCCCGATGGCTCCGACGAGTCTCCCGACAATTGTCAAAACATCACTTGTAGAGCCGATCAGTTCCAGTGTAAGGATCGCTCGTGTATTGCAGGGCATTTACATTGTTCAGGACATCCGGAATGTCCAGATGGCAGCGACGAACTCAATTGTGGTAAGTGACTCGTTTGTACACTCTCAATGCCACATTTTTCCTCGAAAATCACAAATGTTGGCTTAGAAACCGATACATCTTAAAGATATTGCGCGAATTGCAAAGGTTTTCTCTTCATTTACTTTAATAAGAATAATGGAGACGTACCGAATGATTTTATTTCAAATAGAAGCCATTTTGCGCGAGCTAACTTAATTGTTAATTCAGATCCAATTAATTTAAAATTCCCTACCTAATTCACCGGTGAAACACTCGATGCAAAATGACTCGCAAACATACTGGGTGATGAGCGGAGCCAATATTTGCTAAAAGTGTTCCCGTAATTTTACTGTATATCAAAAACTAATAATCACACTAAAATCAGTGACTGGTAACAAATACTTTATATTTTCTCCATGCATGTGAATTTTTTCATAAATTTTTACGAATCCTTAGTGTTAAAATTGATTAATATTAACTTGTGGTTTTATTTCTAATTACTGGGTGAATTTGTGGTTTTGCATATATTTTAAGGGGTGATAGTAGAGCTCAAAAGAAGTCAAAATAACTCAACTTGCTTTATCCGAATGTTTATAGTTTTTGAGATATAGAGGGTAAAGCCTTAGTCGGAATATTCGTCAAAAAAATGCATTGTAAACGAAACGTATTTTAAGTACTTTATTCCGAAGTTTACCTGGCTAATAGTTGGAGACATTTGAGAGAATGAAATTCGGTGGTATTTTCGACAAAAAAAGTTGATGCCAAATTTCTACCTTTTTTATAATTTTTTTAATGTGAAGACACTTTTTTCGGTGGCTGTTTCTACAACTTACAACAAAAAAAATTTCCTAGATTTTGAAGAACTAACCTCAAAGATCATATTTTTTACAATTTTCTTTGATAAAGTTTAAGGCTGCTCCGTAAAAAAAATATTCGCTGACTAAAACCCTCTATATCTCAGAAACTATAAACATTCGGATAAGGCAAGTTAAGTTGTTTTAACTTCTTTTGAGCTCTACTATCACTCCTTAAAATATATGCAAAACTATCAAATTCACCTTGTATATTCGAAACAGACGATGCTTATACGTTGTTTTTTTTTAATTTGAGATTAATTTGAGTTTTGCAAAGTAAATGACAAGTAAATTTGATTGAACCCTAAGATTTAATTAATTACTAATTAAATTAATTGAATTAAGCTGCCGTTCGTTTACTTGGGAAAAGTTAGAATTTGATTACAATTAAATATTAACTACACCCGTGACTACACATTCATTTGCGACTAGCGACCATTTTTTTACGTAATTCTCAATATTCAATTTTTCACTTTCTTTAAAAAAAAAGTTTAGATAACGTAATTACTCAAAATACAAAGATTGTTAAATTTTAAATTAAGTTGAGAATTGTGTACTTTTTGAAAAGAAAACTGATCAAGCATTATTGCAAAAGACAAAATATTTTACACTACCAACTGTCTATTAAAATAAATGTCTTCTTGAATTTTGGCTCTTCGTTCACTTTGAGCTTTGATCTTGTAGCAATTTTCTTTAGATTAAAATTTTATTTACACTCATTCAAAACGGCACATTTTATATTATTATTATTATTATTATTATTATTATTATTATTATTATTATTATTATTATTATTATTATTATTATTATTATTATTATTATTATTATTATTATTATTATTATTATTATTATTATTATTATTATTATTATTATTATTATTATTATTATTATTATTATATTTTATATTGCCAAAATGAAAGAGTAGAAGTAAAACAAAGGAAAACGGGATTAAATGGACAGGTGGCAATACGTAGAAAACTCAATGATAGATACACAGCATCTAAATTTGTCAGTACAGTTATGCACTTATGTATCATTATTTTTTGAAACTGTGATTTGTTTATTAGATTTACGAACTAACCGGAAGTTGAAAAAAATTAATCCTCGTGCATAAAATAATCTCGTAACTTCGAGATTGGCAGAAATGTTGGTGATTGTTCATGGAGGTGTTGTTGTCAGGTTCTCCGGCGCCGAAGTGCGATCCTAAGACGGAGTTCGATTGTGGCGGAGGTAATTGCATACCTCTCTCCCAAGTTTGCGATAAGCGTCAGCATTGTCCTGATGGTGAGGACGAGCCAGTTGGTCGATGTGGGATTAATGAATGCAATGAAAATAATGGAGGTTGTAGCCAGCGTTGTGTCGACACTCCATCGTCATTTTATTGCGACTGTAACCATGGCTACAAACTGGTTGATAACAGAACGTGTAAAGGTAAGTTGTGGTAAGGAGCGAGTTCCGTGGAATGATTTCCGGTTGAAATTCGCAGATATCAATGAGTGCGAGATTCCGGGCAGTTGTTCGCAGATTTGTATCAATGATAAAGGGGGCTTCAAGTGCGATTGCCAGAGCGGGTACATGCGCGACCCTCGCGACCTTACTAAGTGTAAAGCAATCGAAGGGCACGCCTCCTTGCTCTTCGCCCGGAGGAGGGATATCCGGAAGATTTCTTTGGATCACCACGAAATGACCAGTATTGTGAATGAGACGAATTCGGCCACAGCGCTCGATTTTGTCTTTCGGACTGGAATGATCTTCTGGAGCGACGTTACGGACAAAAAGATATACAAAGCTCCGATTGATGAAGGAAATGAAAGGTCGGTCGTGATCAGTAATGACATAACGACTTCAGACGGCCTCGCGGTTGACTGGATCTACAACCACATCTATTGGACAGATACCGGGAAGAACACAATAGAACTGGCGAATTTCGATGGGAAAATGCGTAAAGTTTTAATCAAAGACGAATTAGAAGAACCGAGGGCGCTTGCGCTTAACCCTTTGGAAGGCTGGATGTTCTGGACGGATTGGGGAAGTGACCCAAAAATTGAAAGATCGGGCATGGATGGATCACACAGACAGGCTATTGTAACATATGACGTTAAATGGCCCAACGGATTGACTCTGGATTTAGTCAAAAAACGGGTCTATTGGGTCGATGCTAAGCTAAATGTGATTTCCTCGTGTGATTATAATGGAAGGAACAGGAGACTTATACTCTTCTCCCCGGATTCTCTCAGACATCCATTTTCGATCACTACCTTCGAAGATTGGGTCTATTGGACCGACTGGGATAAAGCCGCCGTTTTCAAAGCCAACAAATTCACCGGAAGCGACGTACAACCCGTTACAGCAACTGCTATGGTAAGTTCTAGGTGTAGCCACCATGTCCCGACCTTCAAACTTACACTTTTCGGTTTATTTTGTTACATTTAACCAATTTTTTAAGAAAAATTACTATATTATTATTTAAAAAAAGGTTTAATTGCCATTTTTCTTTTAAATTAATTTCAAATTCGGCGGATTTGTTAAATTAAAACTTATTCAAGAATTTTATCTGAAGCAGAAAATTACAAAAACGAGTTCTAAGTTTCCATTTTCGGCATAATTCATTTAAATAAGCTTATTGTTTGAACAAAATAATTAAAAAAACAAGAAATATGGACAAATTGAGGGTAAACCGAAGGCAGCTCGTTCACTATGTTGCGCACGTGTTTACTTTTACTGTTAGATCCAGAACCCGATGGTCATCCACGTCTACCACCCTTACCGTCAGCCCGATGGGGAGAATCATTGCCAGGCAGTGAACGGTCATTGTTCGCACCTGTGCTTGCCCGCGCCCCAAATAAATGCCAAATCTCCGCGTATTTCCTGTGCATGTCCCGAGAACTTGAGGATGTTAAAAGATGGGTTGACCTGTGTGCAGGACGGTGAGTTCATTTCTGTTGTCTCGTATTAATTTTTGATTTGATTTGTTTTATTTATTTTGTTTTGTATTTAACAGAAACTTATACGACCACCGTAAATTCTATAACTTATACAGACTATTCATCATTGTCAGATTATATGACGGAAAGTGAGTACAAAAGTTTGATTTGTTGGTGATGGTCTTTTCGGCACTTTTGCTTGTTTGATCACTCTTTGTTTTTTGCTTCTTTTTCCTTTCTTTTCTCTGAGTGTTTTCATTTTTTGACGCTTTACTATGACTGTTTCCGTTTTAGGTACAACTAACAAGTCGCACACAACTAACATAGTCCCAGAAAGTTCCGATGATGGTGCTGTTGCTGTTATTGTAATTGGAATATCTTTTGCCGTGATAGTCGTAATCGGTGTTGTAAGTAACTTCCCGAGTTGTAATTTTTGATCTGATTGTTTTTTGGTGTCAGGTGGTGTATTTCCTGTATAGAAAATATGTGAAGCGCAACATGACATCTATGAATTTCGATAATCCTGTTTATCGCAAAACAACCGAAGATCAATTTTCTTTAGAGAAAAACCAGTATCCGCCATCTCGACCGTATTTAAGTACAGTTGGTGAAGAGGTAAGGGCACTCACGTTGGATTACAATAATATAACATCCAGATAATCAGTCCATTAAATGACTTTTAACATATTCAGTATTCATGTGTTGCATGAAAAATTATTCATTCATGTTTATTTTGAATCATTGAATGAAATGACAGCATCTCTGATTTATTTTTGCCAAGAAAAACAGTTTCGTACAAAGGCATGCTCAAATCAAAGTGAATTACTGACTAGGTTAAAATAAGTGAAGATTAACGCACTTAAGACTTGAAGTGTTAATAGCATAACATTTTTACTAATAGGTAATATATTCTTGTCCATCAGTATTAGCTTCTAATTGGATTGCAAACTAATATTTTTGTAATCAACTTTATTGATAAAAACGCTGTGCCAACATAAAATAGCTTATTTTAAGCTATGTTAATTGACTACTACACCTTCTATAACATTTGTAGTTAACTTTATGTATGTGTGCTTTAACTTGTTGTATTGTTGTATATATAACATATAAAAACAGTCCGTTAGTTGTAACTCTTATTATAGAAAGTACTTGTTCAAAGAAATCATTTGCTCGCAAGGCAGATGCTTTCTTTATATAAAATTGTGCGTCACTTCTAACCATTGCATCATTCAGATATCGTTAGTATTTTTTTTGTTTCACGCGTCATGAATTCGATACTTGGTGAGTATCTTCATTTTTCTACTTTTATGTTCAGCAGAGTAGACAACGTAGACTAGTCCAATAATGAAGCTTCGTCTGACGCAGGAATATAATAAATAAAACCCTTAAAATTAAAAACTAAACTAAACCGTAACACGTTTTATTTTTTTCCGTCCAGACAAGGTTTTATTTTTGGTCGTTCGCATCATTATTTTGTAATTTTAGCGATGTAAAAATGTTTTTCTAATGGTTTACTTTGTGTTTCAGGCTCAACAGCCTCTAACAGGTGCCAACAACCAAAATGACAATGTTTAAACAGTGAAATTTTTTTACTCAAAGTGCTCAATTACAGTGAAATTAAAGACTTAGATTTAATTTGACAAAGTCATCATTTCTTTTTGTATAGATGTGTATTTATTGTACCATCGTAAAAAGAACTAAATATTAGTGTGTTGTTAAAATTCCAGTTTCGTGTCAAACCACAGACTGAATTAAGTTCATTGCGAAAACCCAGAGGAATTTGTCAAAATTTTTCGTTAACTGATTTCCTAATTTACTATTTGTGATCTCAGTGGAAAATGGGATTTTAACGATTTGGATGAAAGTGAGTGAGATTCGAGAGGTATGGTTAATTTGTCCAAAGAGTCGTATTAGCAATTAAACTAAGCCAATTGTAATTTTTAATAGTCACGTTTTTCTCCAATGTTAAGTTTATTTTTCGAATTCGTACCTCGATATTTTTATTTATCTATTTTCATTGCTCATGTTTGTATATATTAAATTTTTTAGAAATGTTTGTATTGTTAAATTATTTATTACACTACGATGTTAAGCTTGTAACTTTTACTGCGAGAAATCAAAATGTAAAAAGTTGTATATTTCAGTCATAATACATATACACTAATGTAGCTCTAAAATTCTGTGATTATATTGTTTGTATTCCTTTTCAATTTTCTAGGAATTTACATTTTTACTGTCTAGATGATTTATCACATCCTAACTTTTTGTTTCATTTGTGTAATTATTAAAATTTAAATAAATATATGTACAATATAATGCATTTTTTATTCCGATACGCCTCCCCTTTAAAAACGTAACGCGGCATGAATATTCGGTTATTTAAAAATCGAAAACTTTCCAGCTGTTGTTTTGTAATTTTTTTTAATATAAAATTTCCAAACAACCTGACCACCAATTTCCATTGTTTTTTATTTTAAATTTTAAAGGCCGGTTTACAAAACAATAATTTATGCAAATTGCCACACTAATGTAACTTTTGGAATTGCAAAGTAAATGACGACTTAATTCAAATTCGTTTAATCCTGAATTAAATATTTAATTTAATCAAAACTAAAAACCGTTTGTTTTTATAGTGCTTTATATGGAATTAATTTTGCGGTACAAAATGTTATTTAAAATAACAAGTTGTATTAATTTTTTGCTTCTGGTAAAAATTGCTTGATTAGATAAGTTATAAATAAACTAAACCTGACAACATTTTATCCAAGAAAAATCAATTATAAAAAGTGGCAGTTACTACTAATTAGTGGTTTAAAACAAAAATATGAGATAATTATTGAATAAGCAATGACCAACATTTTTAAGTGTTTCGAGTTTTTTGTACTGGTAAAGGTAAACCCAAAGATCCTTATATTTTTTATTTTTTGAAACCAATTCAAGTAGTCAATTTCCTGTTTTCTACAGGGTGAATAAAAAGTATGGTAGCAAGTGTTTTTTGTTTAAAAAATAATAATTGGTGAAAAATAATGTGGTCATGTTTTGAGAATGAAGTATTGTGATGGTTTCGCTATTTAAAAAAGTAAAAAAGTGGCAAAACTCCAAAACAAAAAAAATCAAACAATTTTTTTTGAGAAACGTTTACATTTATCAATTAGTTTTTTCAAAAAGTAAATAATTTAAGCAAAAAGCGCTCGGTTTCATAGTAATTTCTATTCACCTGGTATCACCTAAATTCGTAGCAACCGGACTTCGTGTTCGTGTTGCGGGATTTCTAGAATATTGTTGCTCAACGGTTTTATTATGACGTCATTTCATTTCGCATTTTGTTTTGTACGTTAATGTGTAGATTGGATCGCTGGAGCAGTTAGAAATAAACGCGTAAAAACAGTTATTTCAAGCGAATTTCTTCGAGCATCCGGGTATGTAGTAAAATTCCGTCGAAAAAGTGATGTCTTACATGTTTTTACAGGTTCTAGGCCTGCTTCTACTTTTGCTGGTTTAGACTTGTTAAAGTTGAGTAATGGTGTACAATTATTTATGAAGATTCTTGCATAAGAAGTATTCTCAAGTAAGGTACATTCAGTAAGATGGACAAACATAGCAAAGGGAGGAGCTGGCCTATGCCGGATGCTGGGATCAAAACCATCATCTTCAAACTTGAAGAAGCCCTAAGTAACGAAAGTCAGTTTATCTGCAATTACGCTGAGAGGAAGCCTTGGGAAGTTACAATGTCTGCCAGGGATGGTGCCGCACACGTATTGAGGTTTCTCAAAGTTTGGTTCGATGCCCCAGAAAGTGTCTTTTTTTCTGCTGTCTACTACCTTGATAACTTTTTGGCGCGCATGAAGGTAAGATTCCTTTCATACAAAAACAAACTGTTTTTGTTTGTTTCATCAAACTCTTGCATTGCATCATCTCGATAAAATTATCATTATCTCTATTATTGTTTTTTTTTATTGGCTAGGTTCAGGAAAAATTCCTCCCCTGCTTGTCTGTGAGTTGCTTCAACCTGGCGGCTCAAAATCACGGCTTTAAGATCAATGCTAGTCACTTAGTGATGCTGTCTCAAAGCAAATGTTCCGTCAAAGATATGGAACGTATGAGTGCAATAATCGCCGAAAAACTTAACTTGGGAAGCCTAACAAACTGCAATCATTTAGACCAATTGCAAGTCTTCATGGACATTTTCAAATACATCGCTGTACAGTTTAAAATTCAGGGCTTGCTTAACAGGATGTTGCAGGTTTGTTGTTTTGCTGATTAAAGTCCAGTTTGGTAAAATCGTTTTTAGTGGCAACAACTGTGTACAAGACTCGAAATACTGCTTTGCGATTCGTCGTGTGCCGCTTTTAAACCGTCGGTCCTCGCTTTGGCGTTTATCCATTTTGAGATGGATCGCTTTTTGTCGAAGGAAAATCCCAAAAAGTCTAACTATTATTCAACGGAAATGTTCTACATTTTGGCCGTGATGATTGAACTTCAGACGTTATGCAACGTAAGGTGTCTGCCCAAAATTAATTGTTTTTCATTTATTTATTTTTTAGATCAATTCCAGTGATTATAAGACTTGTTTCGAAAACATCACAAATGTTTTGAAGGAGTACGACAGGAGGAAGAAGACGACTCATTGTCAGAAATTGACTTGGCGCTTTTCAATCTCCACACTTGCCTTGTCTAAGTTTAGTCAGAATTATTATTCTATGCTCAATACTATCAAAGAAGAGTGAAACACTTTATATGAAAAAAAAACAAAAACATTTGAGAAAAAAAATCAAAAAATATGAGAGAATTGGTTTTGTTTCCCCCAGTAATTTATTCGTTCTAAATGTTGCTTTTTCGTTTAAGTGTGATTCCATGTTGAGGAATTGTGAAACCAATTCTTTTTATAGTAAAATTTTAATTTAATAATTTTACAATAAATGTCAGTGCTAAAGATGTTGGCCAGGAACAGCTTATATCTTAAGTACAGCTTTACGTTTTCCTTGAAGTAGGCGTGAACTATGCATTTAATTAGTTTGTGCCATTTTATTTAAGTGTTGCGTAGAATTCAAAAATAAATTTAATAATACTAGTCGTGCCGTTACCATTTCTGTCGGACAGTAAAAGTAAATTTGCCAATTATAACATTCTCAATAAAACTTTTAAACTAGCCTTGTCTCTTATTTAAGAAAAAACACCACAATCATTAAACAGAATTTTATTTTTAAAAAAGTACACAAACCTTAAAAACAGGTACACTTTATGCAATGGATAGCTACGATTGAACGTTTGTATTGCACAATAATCCGTAACAATTTCTTCAATAACATTAGTCAAATTGGAGCATTTCCGACAATTCTCGAAAGTAAGCACAAGAAACAAAACATTGGAACGGAGCTAAGGCACAGAATGTCTCAAACAATTTATCGCAAGTCCAAATATAACAAATTTTGTACAAACATGGACGTGTAGCGGTTAGGTAGTTAAAAATTTGGCAGTCCTTTATATGCGCACGAATGGATGGATATTAAAATTAAGCTACAAGAGTCAACTACAGTTAAAATAAATAAATTTTACAAAATGTACAATTAAGTACACTACGGAAATAAATATTCTGGCGCAGAAATATACACAAGCATCTTATTAAGTAAGCTAGTATCTAGTGTTACGTCGTTTCCATGTTTCTGTGGACTGTGACTGGAACCACAATACATTTGTTTCTGGGAATACATGTGAACTGCGTTTGTTCGACATGCCCCTTATTTGGCACACTGATATGAGTGGAAACACTGTCCGACCCCAAATCGTCATCCAACGAATCAAACTCAACCGGAGCCAAAGACATATGTTCGGACTCGTCGTGTTGAGTCATGGTCGAGTAGCCATGATCCGAATCCGCCGCCAAAGTGGTTCTTTTGTAATTGCTGGACACGCAATATGGCGAAATCGGATCCGGCTTATCCTCGTGAAGCAATTTATCTCTATGGTTGCCCATAGCGTGGTAATTATCACTCAAATTAAGGTCACTCATTCGTAAATGATTATCCTGAGTGGACGAAAGGTACAACCTTTCGGTGGCTTGCGGCGCGAGAGAGCGATGATACACGTAGAACATACAAAGGAGGAGGAGTACTCCGAATATAAACAAAGTTATGACACTTATAGGCACACTGAAGGACTCTTCTGGAAGATCAATTTCGTGGAGGGAGTTCCTGTAGGGTGTCACAGACCCGATGATTCCATTGAAACAAGTGGCCATGGAGGCGCAAAATGGACTCTCCAGTGGACTACCATCAATATCATATTTGCACCATTCACACCCGGTTACTCCGAGACACCTCAAATGAGTTTTCTCGCGTTTGCAAGTGGCAGGGAAGCATGACTTCATGCTACTTGTCGCATCCTCAACAAAGCGAGCTTTAAGAGTCACGTGTTCCGGAAACCAGTTACAAACCGGATTGTTACTGTGGTTATAGTCCGTACATTTGAGTTGTTCTAAGGGACACTCGCATGGACATTCACACTCTTCTTGTTCCATGCGGTTACAGTTCAGACATAACCGGTCCACTATACTACACGGACAAAATGTAACCACGACGTTACAAGTCGCATTAACCATCCCAACGAAAACGTTGCTATTTCGTATCGCAGCTATATGGTAACTGACGCAATGCTCTCCCTGGACTGAACTAACCAAAACATCGCTGTAGCTAGTATTTAGCTTGTAGTACCTCTGGACGGTGCCGCTCCCATAACTGTTACATAGCACCTTCTTAATGAAATATTTATGGCTCAAAATATCATTAGCAACCAATGATTCTTTATGGACAATATGTTGCTTCTCAACCGGTCCGTGCTCATTCGGATTGATCAAATTCGGGTGGTAAATCAAGTAGCCCCGATCATCCATTAGAAAACAAGTGACATTCGTGGCCAAACAAAAGGGCATACGTTTCAAAAGTGTGCGAAACACAAATCCGTAACTCACATCAAGTGCCACAACCACCTCCGAGGTGGCGTACGCAATAGTCACAATATAACCAGCTCCGCCTTCGTCCAAATACGGCGGAATCATAATAACCTTTGACTTGTGTTCGACAGCTTGCACAAACCAGGCTCGTTTCGTCGGATCAAGACCTTGATCAAGGATACTTGCCGGAAACATTTGAAGTACGCCGCTATAAGACGCTACATACCGACGGACTATATACTTTGATTTAAAGCTGGACAAATGTTGGCTGCGCAAAAAACTCAAAATGTAAGCAAGAGCTGCCACTTCATCCTTGAATTCAGGCTTCAAGCCCAAATCTTCCAGTTGCTGAGTATTGTTTTTTGTTAGACGGAGTTCCTCCTCGATTGTCTTTTTTTCGGATTGGAAGCACGACGAACTCAAGTAGAGGGAACCAGCGTCCAGAGTTGCAACAGAGTTGAAATGGCGACACAAATTTGATTCAGATGGTAATAAATGGCGGTACACAAGTCTAATACTGTAGTCGTCCGACATATTGAAAGGCCAGGTGATGTGGTGAGGCTTCAGAGGTGTTGGTGACTCGTGGGTGACTATACACACGATAAACCAATCACCCACTCGCTTCCAAGTCCATTTGACCTACAAAAAATTATAGCTTTTTTTCTCCCTACATACAGGCGTTTCGTCTAAACTCAACATTAGAAGTAGAAGTGAGTTCCAATAATTATATTCAGCTGAGAATACGTACACAGACATAATCCGCTATGTCTTCGTCCTTTATTGTGTTTTTAGATTACTCGAATCTACATCACCCTATATCTAAGTTTAGCCTTTTTTGAGGGCTTAACGAATTAAAGCTGTGTACAAATTTACAGATAAATATCATTATTAGAACTCACAATACTTCTAATGGAGCGTTTAGACAGTGCATAAGTTCGGGGACTTACAGGTGATCCAAACTGAGTGGTCAATTGAAACCCTTCACGTTCGTTTAGAAGTCTCTTTTTAACAATATGTGGATATGCAACGTTTTCGAAATATGATATATCGACGTACTGTAATTGTCGTTTTACTGACATAACTGATGCAAATTTGGGATGTAAGATAACCCGCCCTGTTAAAGAAAAAAAAACAATTGAACGGTGGACAAATAATTAAATAAATTACCTGTCATATCGGTCAAAAAAGCGTAGTAGTTTTTGTGCGAATTGCTGAAATAAATAAGGTCTCGGGCCCAACTTGCAAAATAAACATCGAGTGCCAACAACCCAAAGTTACTGTTATGTAAGTACCCCAATGAAAAGGAGATTGTCAAGTCTTGAAGCAAAAAATTAGAAACTAAAATAATAGTGTTACTATTACCGTTCGATTTTTTATCCCACGTTGGAAGCGAAATCAACTTTTGCAAGTTATAGTTTTGATTATAATCCATGTAGAATCGAGTCAAGGCAAAACCCACCGTTTCCGTTGAATTGATCGGCACCATAATCCCTCTGAATACGTTCCCGGGATGCGAAATGTTGTACTTTTTATAATTTTGCAAAGCAATGTCTTCAAGGAATTGCGTTTCGTAAATGGTGGGTCTACTATCGTCAATAACGGCACACGTGTTGATAACAAACGGGCAAGTAATATTTTGCGAAGCCTCTACTATTGTCTCAAGCACGGCTTTCGCTTCCGTCAACGACGACAATAAACCCCGACTTATGTAAAGAATCATCACAGTTTCGTTTTGTATCTGACTGTTCTCGATTACTTTTAAAGCTTTCTGGAGACCTAACGAGTGATTTGTAGCACCGCTTCCTTTGTACATGCCGTCGATAAACTTGTACAATAATTTCTTCCTACTGGCCGTAACGTGAGTAAATTTTGGAACGTCGTCAACAACTGAAAGAACTTGGTTTGTCACCGGACACTCCTCGTTTAAGAGCGGAGATGACCAGTCGTTTGATATGGCAAGTATGGCGATTTTATCGTGTTCATCCAAATTTTCAACAATTTGTTTGGCTATAAATTCCCTTCACAACAAATTCAAATTTTTGTCAACTTACCAATTGATAAAACTATGGCAAAGTGGCGCTTGCTGAGCGACCCGCCATGGTCCAGCAACAGCACAATGTTTTTGGAAGCATAATTGTTTCGAAACATGAAATTTTTCCACAACAACATGTGGTCGATTTTGCCGCAATTAATAAAAGGCGAATAATGGCACTGGAGATCAGACGTTGAAATGAAATACTGCTGTTTGGTGTCATTCTTTGTAATCACATGGATTTTAATCTTGTCCAACACTAAAATTTGCCGTCCCAAAAATATGAATAAAGTGATTAGTGATGAATGAACTTGAATGTTTTTTGGTAACAAAAATATCAATGAAAACGATTTGAATGAATGCGTTGAACTTGAAAGTTTTTTGGCAGATAAAACAGAGTTTACACTTCTTTCGGAAAAAAATTATCAAGTGATTACCCGACCATTCGTTATTGTTTAGATACGCTTTCAACTCGCAATTTTTACGTTAAAACAGCACGGGTGAATTATCCAAACAAATTGCGATGTAAAAAATGCACTCACCTGATATTATTGCTTCTTCACTCTTGTCTGTTTGATTTTTGATACACGGAAGGAGAGTAGAGCGTATTTTGAGTGTGTAGTTCAGCATTTGCATATTCTCAATTGCCGCTTTGGTGGTCAGTAACGCGGAAAAAATGTCGTCTATTTTCCTCTCTAGTTTATAAACAATTTCGTTTACCGTCTTGTTGGCATCAATAATAGCTGAGGTGTAATTAAATGTTTTGTACAATTTCTAAAAGAGAAAAGGTTTACATCACTTAGATAAGGATTCATCTCACCTTGATGTAACTAATCCCCAATTCCTCGTTTTTTATTATACCTAAGTCTTCACTCAATTCTTTTGAAACATTTCGCATCCACACATCATTTAATTCACTTGTAAAGACACAAATTGGTATAATTAACAAAACTAAAGCTAAACTTTTAAACGCACTATTATATTCAGTAACACTACTCATTATTGATAAGGGTTATATAGTGAATTTAGCCAAAGAGGACACCCAAATTCATGCTGGAGCTACCGAATTTTCAACCTCATCCCATTTTACTGAGTTATTACTTGTTTCACAGTGAATTTTCGTATTATCTACCCATTTTTTTGGTAGATAGAATTAAACCTCTAAACAGTAAACAAACAAAATGACGGCGATGTTCGGATGTTCCGTGACGACTCTCGAAGTCTCGTACGGTCGAATCTTCTCTCATTAAGTCATTAATAATTTATTTTAATTTAACAAAACAAATAACTTTGTTAGGTTACACTGTCTTAAAAATAAATCAGTCCGTTTTTTTTTCAATAAGCTATTTTGAAAGCTGTACTTATTAAAAAAATCAGATTATACGTTTTGTTTTTTGCCCCGCAAAGTAGTTCCCCGGACGGCGCTAAAAATGGCGTCGCCGGTAAAACAGTAATTGTCATTGTTTTACAAGCTTGTGTTCCGATCAGTGTGATTTTCCAATTTGCAAAATAATTTGTGGTTTCACACTAATTACATGTGTAAATTTTGGTAAAACTTAGTGGAATTAATATACAATATCTGCCATGAGTCGTCATGAAGGTAAGGCTTATTGATGTTTACAGTTCCAATGTAATCAATTGATTGGGTTACAGGTGTAAGCTGTGATTCTTGTTTGATTGGAAATTTTAGGGGCCGGAGATACAAATGTTTGATTTGTTACGATTATGACTTGTGTGCGGCTTGCTATGAAGGGGGGGCCACCAATACAAGGCATACGACTGACCATCCTATGCAATGTATCATCACCAGGGCTGACTTTGGTACGAATTTTTAGTGTTATCATTTGAACAAATTAACACAATCACGAGAGTTTCGCTAGTTTATTTGGACTAAAAACACTTTTATTAGATTTCTTCTACGGTGGTGAGGCCTTGACCAGTCTTGAATTGCCCCAGTCCTACACTTGCCCATACTGCTCTCGTATGGGCTTCACTGATGTAACCTTGCAGGAGCATGTTTCGTCTGAGCATGTCGATACTTCGTTTGAAGTTGTAAGTGTGAAAAATTGTTCGTTTTTGATTTATTAATGACCTTTGGAAGGTTTGTCCATTATGTGCTGCCATGCCAGGGGGCGATCCTAATTTAATGACTGATGATTTTGCCGGACATCTCACTCTAGAACATCGCACCGGCCCTAGGGATTTAATTTCTTTTCTAGACGAACCAGTGGGGACTAGACACAATGTTAGGCGAATTCCCCATAATGCAACCCATATGGGCCGGGGGGCTGCTGCTCTGAGACCCAGACGCTCCAATATGCATTTCAGGTAAGTGGCCCAAAATTCAACAATCTCCTTTTTGGCTTTGAATTTTTACTTGTATGTTATACAGTGTCCCAACGGTTTTTTAAACGCAAAACCCTATATTTACTGCATTTTTGAAAACTTTGACCTAAAAAAATGGTCAATTTTGCTTAGTGTTCGAAATACAGTCGAACTTTGGTAAAAAGGAAATTTAAGATTTGACTGCAGAAGTTTACGCTAATAGAATATTTTTTAATAAACAGTGTACGATGCAGATTTTTTAACAAAAAAAAAAGATACTTGGCAACACAGTACTCTACAAAAAATACTTTTTATTATTTCTTATGTCGTTTTACGACAAACGATGTTTAAATGTTGTTTTGTGCAAAAATAACGTAAAAAAATTGCTGCTAGACTCAAATTATGAATGGTGGGGGAGAAGGTTTGCCTTAGAAAGGCAAATTGCGTTTAGAGATCACCAAAAGTTCGACTGGTCGAGTTCACAATCATTTGAGTTATCGAAAGTTTGATCTACTATAATATTTTTTTTACCAAAGTGGTTAGTTTGTAAACTAGTCAAATCTTTGGCTATTTTAATGGAAAACGCAATTTCAAATAGGGGCTAGTTTATAAACTAGCCAAGAATCTGGCTAATTTACTTGAAAGATAGTATAGAAATTTAGATTCGCTTTTAGTGGTTGTAAGTCCAAGTAACCAAAAGGTTAGTTGGTTTATAGACTAACGAAAACATCAAATCAAAAATAAAAAGATCCCATAACCTCAATTTATTTACCAAGTTAGCCAGTGAGTTGGTTAGTTTGTTAACTAGCTAAAGCATTTGATATTTTGTGTTACGAGAAAGTATGGTTTCCAACCGCTATTTTAGTTGAAATTGCGTTTTCTATTAAAATAGCCAACGGTTAACTAATCACTAATCAGCTAGTTTATAAACTAGTCAAGTTTACACATTAGCCGTAACATATTTAATGATATAAGGATTTTACTCTGTTTTTTTAAGGTATATTCAAAAAGCAAATTTGTTATGATTTATTTTTTGATTTGTTACAAATACACTATGAATTCATGATGACCCCTCTGAGTTTCCTAAGTCAGAGCTGAAAAAAAAACATTACAAATTAATTTCATTTGTAAAAATTCAAATGCGCACATAAAAAATAATCTCTTATACATAAAACATTTCATGAATTCATTTTCATACATAGTTTAAGTATATTTTTCTTTCTGGTCACTTGTAACTGTTGATAAGGATTTTACCTAACTATGGTAATAGGCTTCATAAAAATCATCTCTGGCTCCCTGACTTCCAAATGTAAGCGTAACTTTTTCACCGCCTTCCAAATGCAACATTATCGTGCTTACAGGTGGACTTATAGTCTGCTTATTACCAAACTCTATGTAACTGTTTTTTTCAAGCGTTCTTATGACATTCACGTATTCGATATGGATTAATTCTGCTTTTTTGAGGACATCCACATGGACTTCTTCTTGAGGTGAATCGACGCCACACATCAGCATCATCCATTTTTCTTCGACGTTTTCTACAAATCCAGAATATTGTTAACCCTTATGCACTGCTTTGTTTAAAAGTACTTACCGAAATGCGCGACTTAACTTAGGGAATAAATTTTCTGTTAACGCTATTACTAGCACAAAAAAGCAACAGCAAAAATAAGCGACCATGTGGGTAAATAGCTAACGGTTTGGCTAGTTTCCAAACTAACAAGTTTACACATTTATTAAAAGAAGTGTGTTTGTCAAATAAAAGTATTACAGTCGAACAAACATCCAATAACTCGAATGATTGTGAATTCTATATTACGAAAGCCCCGAAATCGTAATATTTATTATTTCATAACTCGGCTAGTCGAATTTTAATAAGTCAAATTTCTTGATATAACGAACCCTTCTGATGTTCCCTACATCGCAAGTTGCCTTTCTAAGGCGAACTTTCTTCCCCGCCATTCATATTTTGAGTCTAGGGGCAATTTTTTTACGTACAACGTTTTATCCAAAACCAGACCGTACATATAGACTAAATCAATATTTTGGAAAATTTTTATTTGACGTTAGAAGTGCCATTTGTCGAATTAATTTTTAAAATAGGAATAGAGGCTTCCAAGTCGTTTATAATAAATCTGACCACGCCATTGAATAAAAAGAAAACCGACCATATTTTCAGTTTAATTTTGTTAAGTGTCTTATGGTGACCCGTGTGTTTTTACTGATATCATAAGACGTCTTCTAGTAGTGATATTATGAGATTATGACCAAATAATAGACTGGCTGTGGATAAAAAGTATTTTTTTTTGAAGAGTACTGTCATGGCAAATTTCTTTTTTTTTTATTAAAAATGTGTATCGTACACTGCATATTAACAGATTTTTTTTATGAAAAAATTGACAATCGCCGTTTTGACTTATGTCATCATAAAGGTAAATTATAATTTTATATTTTGTCAATTCATTTAAGAATATGTATGGTTTGTTGTATATTTATTTATTTTTTAATTAAAAAGTTACAAGGATGCGAATACCAACCCGGAACACCCGGTATCTTAAAGTTTTAAAGTCAGATGTGGGTTTGTCATTATCACTCATCAATTTCAAGAAAATAAGACAGAGGTGACCACATGTTTGATAATTTGGGATGTATTCTTTTTTTATGAAATACAACACCTTTGTTTCTAAATAAATAATTGGTTTTTACAAGATATTTTTTTATTTCTTCCAGACTTTTTTGACCACAAGGATTAAAATAAACTATAGAATCATTTCTAATTATTTAAAACATTTTTGTACAAGTTTTTGGTAAAGAATATTCAAACTTATCTCTAAAATTTTCTTAGGAGCAAAATTTCTATCCGTTGAAACAATAAAAAATTTGTTCAACTGTTTGTTGGTTAGTCTTAACACACTATACTATAAGTGTTGTTTTGTTTTTTTATAATTTTTACTTTGCTTCCTTTTTTTTAATATTTAAATTTTTTTAAGTGTTATACCCATATTATTTCTAGGTGTCTACAGCCATTTCTTCTTGATTTTTATAGTTAATTCTGTTTCCATTTAATTGAGTTTTTTTACCTCTATTTTACCTCTGTTGAATTATCAAATAATTCCTAATTTATTTGCTGGTGGATAATTAAATAACTTAATTCTTTAATCTATTTGCAGTTTTTACATCACAATATTTAAAAATGTTTACTTTTAAAAATATAACACTAAACAGGCTGTGAATTTGTTTGGACGAAACTATTCATTTTTGTGCTGAAGTGGCCCAACAAAAAACAGGGCGAAAAGGCGAATTCTACTATTATTTTTTTTATTTTTGAAGGGTGAATTTATTTTGGACGAAATCGTATTCACGTTTGATAAAAACCGTGCTAACTCCATAAACTTTTAACTTTTTAAAAAGTTACCTTGGAGAACGGGTATATTTGTTAAAAATGTGTACTAACGGGGCCTTACAAGTAGTAAATTTAAATATTTTTACATTTAATTATCTCGCTGGGACACTTGTAGATCAAATTACGCGGATTAAAAAAGCCAAATGTCACAATTTAATGAAAAATCGTCGATCTTTGATAGAATTTTCTATATACAGTGTGTTCAGTTCTGGCGGTTTGTCGTCGCTTTCTCCCTCGTCCAGGGAAACGGTGGACCCTATCGCTGAGTTGTTGTCTCAACTTTCGGGAGTTCGTCGTTCCGCTAGCAACACGAATAGCAGCACTCCAACGCAGCTGCAACAGCTGCAAATGCAACTGCAACTCGAGCGCCAACAAGTGAACGCAGCTCGCCAGCAGTTGGAGCGTTTTCCGCGGCGTCAAACCCAAAGTCAGACGTCGCTGCGCGAATCTCACGCGTCGTCGAATTCTGGAACTTCGACTTTAATGCTAAACCCTAGCCCGGTTTTGATTCAGCAGCCGTCTGTTAACGCTCCGACCATGCCTTCTCCTCAATCACAGTTCCTTCTGGTCGGGCTGTTAGAGGAGCTGTCGTTGCAGTCAACAACTGATTTAAGTAGACAAGATCGCAGCCAGTTTGTGCAGGAGTTAGTTTTGTCGTCGGCTGCGCATAGGAACGGTAATAAAGGCCCTGAGAAGCCCAATATTAAGTCAAAATTGTTTAAAATTGGGGACGGTTCAAGTAAGACTGAAATTTCAGTTGGTGATGACGCTAGGCCCGTTAGGCAGAGAAACATTGTGTTGAGGGGAAGAGCGAGGTCTGACGCGCAAAATTCAAGGAGGAGGGCCGAGGCGAACAGAGTTAGCATTGATCCTAATAATGCGAACGGAATAAGTAGGGATCTCGATAGATAGTTGGCTAGAGTTTGAATTTTTTCTGTTTTCAAAATTTTTTTGCTTTTCTCGGTTTCAGTTCGCCGGTACTCGTACTCTCGACGTTTTTAATTAAACAATTGGAATTTGCTTTAAATTACCAGGATGAATTTTTCGTTTAGTTGAGTTTTTGAGCAAGTTTAGTACGGTTTTTGGCCCCTTCCCTGCATTGAAATTGGTTCTCAAAAAATCTAGTCAAGATGATAAAATTATCAAAACACTGGATTTGTATACTTTGGTCAAAGGCTGTTTTTGTCATTATTACCACATGTATGTATATAACTCTTGTATTCATAAAATGTTAAAAAATTGTTAATTTATTTAATAGAGTTTTTTTGAAAATTACAAAGGTGTGTTATCTAATTCTTCCTCTTCCTCCTCATCACTCTTAGCTCCTTCAATTATAACTTTGGCATCAAGAACCTTAAAAAAACATTGAAACAACACAAAAAAGTAATTCAACTGACGGCTCACCGGCAGTGTATTTGCTTGTTCGACTAATAAACTTATCGATTCCGCTAATGGAATCAATTGTGTGGGCTTCTGATTTTTGGATTTGTTATCTTCATGAGCTAGGGTGGAAAACGGTTTATACCTATCTTTCTCCGGACTTTTTTCCATACTACATAAGTGTTGTACATGTTTTTCATTTAAAACAGGCGCTTTAGAACTATCTATGGTTAACGTTTTCAGACTCCCTTCAATATCTTGAAGTGAGCGTTTGAGATCAATTTCTTCCTTAATTTCTTCTAATTTTTGCTCCAACTGTTTTCCCTTGTCAGGTAACTTACTGACCAATTTCCTGGAATGAATCAGTTATTTCATGGAATTTAATTTACCGCATTTACTTGTTCTTTAGTATATTTTTTTCCCGTTCGTAAATTTCTTCAAGTTCTTCCAAAGAAAGTTTAGTTAGGTTTTCTTTACGCTTAGGAGTATCCATTCGTACATCTCTGTAATAAAATAATAAGAAAATAAAGCAATTTTTAGATATTTTTCACTAAACAACAGATTTAAATAAAAATAGTACACACCGTCTTATAATTTGTTTTGGTTAGGTTAGGTTTAGGTCACAATCACAATGCGAAAGCAAACGCAAAGTAGAAAGAGATAGATAGCGGTATCACATAGCCTGGAGTAAAACCCAGAAAGAGACAGGAAATATTGATCGGCGTCAAGCATGGTCACTAATGCATGGTGCGTTTAACCCCTCATGCGCATTGGCTTGCGCTCGCTCTTTTAAATTCTACCTAATGTAGAGGTCGTATTTACAAAAAAGAAAGTTTGTGCAAATTATTCATTTACCACCCTGCAATATTAACATTACAATAGTTTTAGTTAATTAATTCTCCATAGTTTAAGCTAATTATTTTTTTGATATTTGTTTCTCTGTTGATTTATTTCCACCTATTACACATTTAGTTTTTGTAAAGATCCGTTACTGAATAATTATTAAATCAGTTATCAAATATTGTAGAATATTTGATAACTTGATAGCTGTTTCAAAACTATGTAAACGCGAACGTCGCACTTTTTCTCAAAATTCGTTGTAAATTATTTATACACATCAAAAAATTAATAGTTTATGTAATTTATAGTTTCAATTAGAGATTTAATAATTAATAACTATTTTACATTTTTATCAACTTTATTAAAAAAAATAATTTGCTAAAATGCGACGTTGGCGTTTACATAGTTTTGAAACAGCTAATAAAACTTGGTTAATCTGGAATCGAAACCGAAAATATTTAAAGCCAAAAAACTTGGTGGCTGTAATATTTCCACAAAGCATAACTACAACTTTGTCCTAAACAAATAATTGAAAAATTTTTTTCCATATTATTAAATTCTCCTTAAAGATTTCGCCAAAATGTTTTCTCTGCTCAAGAGATGAGTTTCAGCGATTACACCTTTAAAATGCATTACCGTGTATATTTTTGCGATAGGTACCTTAAAAAAACGCTAAGTGACAAAGTCGTAACAAAATCAATTAATCAGACAAACATCTTTGTTTCCCACTTTTCACCATAAATTAAGTATCTCACAGATTATATTTTTTGTTGGTGACGTTTTATCTATATTCTTACACAATCATTGTGTGCCTTTTAATTTTATTCAGTTTGTTACTTGCTGTTGTCATAATAAGGTACACTTCATAAATCAAATCAAAATTTAGCGGTTTAAAAGTACGTGTTGATGTTGATCGCGGTTAGTGTCTGTTACTGTAATGGATTTCCAGGGAGAAAAGGAGGAAATAATCCGGATTAAAGGGTTAGTCTGCAATACTTACTTTTTTTTAAATTACATTTAATGTTGTAATATTTTTAACTTATTTAATGGCACATTGTTCTAACTTAACTGTTTTTTATTTCAGTAGGTCCGTTAAGAAGATGATGCGATAGGAGTTGTTGTTACAAACTGTAAAAGAAGAAGATGCCATAAAAGTAAGTGCTTTTACTACTTTCCATTTTTATTGTTCATCTCTATGTGAGATGTTGAATATGTGATTTTTAATGTTTTGCTACAAACTGGAGCAGAAAACGATACCAAAAGGTAAGTGCCGAGGGGGTAATCACTTGTGCAATATGTGGGACAAACGTTTGTGTAATGATATGCAATGTCTGTGCAATGTGAATGCATTGTTGTGCAATGTATGCAATACTGTGCAATACCGTGTAGTATGTGTGCAATGTGTGTGCAATGTGTGTGCAATGTGTGTGCAATGTGTGTGCAATATGTGTGCAATATGTGTGCAATGTTCGTGCAATAGCAACTTATGATCAAACTGTACGGTGCGCGCGCACGAATTGTTTGTTTGTAAAGCTTTTGTAGTTTACCCAGAAGTGCATAACCTCTACTTAGAAAACGTAAATAAAACTTAGTGTTTATGACGAAATACTTGGAAAAGTTTTTGTAATTTTTGTAATGCAAGTTATGACATTTCTCGGATATGACGAAGCTAGAATCAGTAAATGTTAAACTAGTGCTTTAAGCACATACAAACAAAAAAATTATCAGGTTTAAGCCTATTTAATATGCTTCTAACGTGTAAACAACGACTGTCAATTATAATTATTTTTCTCTTTGAATTTATACAGAATTACAGAAACTCTACTAAGAACTGAAATGGGAGAGATTAAGAGAACATGGCAACAGCGCATTTGTATTTTGAGTTTCTGTGTAAGAAAAGAATTCTGTGTTACAATGAATTTCAGCAACAGATTTAGACCACCAATTCAAAGAGAAAAATAATTATAAAGATTGTTGCGAAAGGTTAGTAACAGACCATATTTATTTTTGTAACAAGTCCTTAAAATAATGTTTTTGCGGACGAATTAATGCTGTTTCCAGACGAGACGAAGCCAAGTCAGTTTTAATTTTTCGCTTATGAAATAAGTACTTTCTAAGTTAATCACAAGTGTTTTAATTCTCTGTTTTATACCTGTATGGCTTTATACGTTAAAATGTACAAAATCTTTATACCTATCTTTGTTCTTTAATCTTTACAATGAAGTTTTAAACAACAATAGAAAGAAATGTTAAGAAAAATGGTAAATTAAATAGAAATTAGGTAGGTATCTATACATTTTTGTGCAGTAACACAGCATTACACCCAAAAATATGCTGCTTTTAAAGTGTGCAATGCGATGCAATTTCACATGTAATGTGTGCAAAATTAGGTGCAATGTGTGCAATGTCGAGTGCAATGTGTGCAATAATATCCGGTGCAATGTGTCTTAGTTTATTTGCAATAAGTGCAATAGTGTGCAATGTGTGCAATATGTGCAATACGTGGAATATGTGTGCAATATTGCATACGTGGGACATATATTTTTGAAGTGATTACCCCCTCGGTAAGTGCATTTTATTTTTTTCTTATTTATCGGCAAGTGAAATTTTTTTATTTTTGTATTGTACTTTATTTCACAAACCAATAATTCCTTTATTCCTTTTATTTTATAATTATTATTTATCATGTTTGGTTGTTGATTGCGAGCAATCCGAGCAATCCTTAAATGTAATGTATATTGTTGGTTGCATTTTACAGGCGTAAAATTACCATAAAACAGAATTAAAAATGCACCGAACCGAACCCGAAAATTTCAACAAAAGTCGAAAATTTCAAAATCGCTTCAAAAGACGTTCTAAGAGAAGGCTAGAGACGTAAAAACGTTTTTCAATCGAGTTGGAAAAAACAGCTTTCGACAAGCAAGCAGTCAGGTGCAATGGCGCCAAATTCAAATTTTGGTTCAATTAGTTAAAACAAACTCGAACCGTAAAAATATGAATAATATTAAATAATCATTTCCGGTTTATAGTTTCACGGATGCGGCTCACTCATTTATGTAATAATCAAAGCTTGAACTGTTAGAACATTGTTCAAGGTACTTTCCATATGACCAATAAAATAACCGAACTTCGAACTTTGGTCCACCTAGACTCAAACCACGTTGTATATTTTGATTTTTTATCAATTTGTTCGATATGTGTTGAATGTAAATAAAAGTTCTGTGCCATCTAAAGTCTCGTTTATTGGAAAATGAAACAAATGTTTAAAACAACAATTTTTTACTTAACGAATGAAATAACAATGTTACTGGAACACATTTTATCAACATTAATAAGCGGATTAAATACACTCTGCTTAGGTATAATCGATTTTAATGGATAAACTATAATACAATATCAACTGACATGAAACGCGTTTATGCCAGGCCTAAACGGCGCATTTCTTTCAATAACTCGTTGCCCATCTGAGCTGGTGATTTGGTAACGATGGCTCCCGCCTTCTCCAAGGCGTTGATTTTGTCTTGGGCGCCCCCTTTACCCCCCGAAATGATAGCCCCAGCGTGGCCCATGCGCCGGCCGGGAGGCGCCGACAGCCCCGCAATAAACGAAACGACAGGCTTCGCATTAGGCCCCTGTTGCAAAACATCATTAATACATTCAAACAACAAAAAACACGAACTTACAGTATTGTGTTGCATGAGATACTCTGCAGCTTGTTCCTCAGCAACTCCTCCAATTTCCCCAATCAGAATAATACCTTTGGTTTCGGGGTCCTTCAAAAACACTTCGAGACAGTCAATAAAGTCCGTCCCGTTGAAGGGATCTCCCCCAATCCCCACACAGAGAGTTTGACCTAAACCGACTTGAGTAGTTTGGTGGACAGCTTCGTACGTCAAAGTGCCGGATCTTGACACCACCCCAACCACGCCTTTTTGGTGGATGTGTCCAGGCATAATACCGATTTTGCACTGATAATCAAAGGGTAATAAGGGGGCTAAAAATTAGGGACGGGTTACCTGCTCGGGGGCAATGATTCCCGGACAGTTCGGGCCTACCAACCGACTTTTGTTCTGGCGAATAAGTCTGTGTTTTACTTTAACCATGTCTTGTTGAGGAATGCCTTCAGTGATACAAACTATTAGGGGGATTTCAGCGTCCATTGCTTCCAAAATAGCGGCGGCAGCCCCCGGGGGTGGGACATAGATGACTGAAGCGTCGGCATTTGTGGCCGCCCTTGCCTAACAACAAACAATCAAATACCAAACTTTCGGCCACTTTAACAATTTTGGAAATTTTTCAAGGTTTTAACACTTGCCAAGCTATTATGCAACTAAAGTAACTAAATTAGCTTTGAAAACAACAAAGACAAGCTAGGCTGTGTTTTCAAGTGTTATTTATTGGTGTTACATAGCTGCGATGTTTTTTCGCAAACTAACCTCTTTGACACTGTTGAAGACGGGCAAGTCCAGGTGGGTCTTGCCCCCTTTTCCGGGAGAGACCCCCCCGACCATTTTAGTGCCATATTCGATGGCCTGTTTGCTGTGGAAGGTCCCCTGTTTTCCCGTAAACCCCTGGCAGATGACTTTCGTGTTCCCCGTCAACTTCAAATTCATTCGAGTGGCCTCATAGCTATTAAATCGGATCGATTGTCCAACTTTCAAGCTGTCGGCTGCAAGTACAACACATTATCAATAAAAATGTGAACTTTGCACCTGTTAGGTTAAGTGTTTGAAATTTTTTTTTTTTGCCCTAAAATGACACTTTTCGCTAAAAAACACTTCCAAATGAAGCGAACACGGAACGATTGTTCCAGTCTATTTTAAAAACAAATTTAATTCAGAGTTATGTAATTTCTCACTTACGAATTATTCGGCTCAATATCCTGGTATGTGTGGCCATTGCGACGATTCGCTTTTGTCACCAGTGCTAAAACCAATTGCGTTATTTTAACATTCAACGTGACATTTTTAAAATTAACTTTGTTTTATCAAAATTAACACAAAAGTAGAAAATTAGGCAAACATTTACCGAAAGTTCAGACGAAAGCGATTTTCTCAATGCACTTGCTGCTATGGTGGCGCGACCTACGGCGGTTCTATTAGTAGCTTTTGGTGAAATTGCAGGTCACGTGGCTTTTTAGTTTGCCTTACCCCCAACAGGTGGCACCGCTCCGAAATCCGGTAACACTTTGGACACTTTCAAATTTTAAGGGCCTCTCTTGAGAAATAATGACAAACATTTTTCCGACCGTTTTTTCTTTTTTTTTGGGACATATAAGGGCTCTAGTTTTAAAGTAGAAACGAGAAAAACTTCTTTCCTTTAGAAAACTATCTTTTTCAAAACTTATTTATCTAGAGATATTTTATAAGTTCAAGAGTAAGAAAAGTGCTCTTTGAAAAAAATATTTGCAAAAGTTTTTTGTAGATCGTACAGTTGGTTAACTTTAATTTAATTTAAAGAAAGGTAAATTAAATAAACATTTTTTTATATCTCAATCTCTAATAAAACTTACTTTTCTTTATACATAGTGGTCCAGCCCAGCTCCCGTCTTCTGCAGCTCAGTTATTACTAAAGTTGGAGTTTTGATATTTTGTAGATGTTATTTATACTCTAGAACACATTTTCAAAAAATTTTTTTGACTATACAGTGTCCTAAAAAATGTATGACGTCATAAATAATACATTTTCTAATGGTTTACTAATATTTTTTGTGCTCATTATGTATACCTTTTTAGTTTCTTAACTTAACTTGACCTTAAAGTTTAATTCAAATCGATCAGGGATTACTGTTACAAAAAATAAAAGCCAAAAAAATCGATTTTACACGTTTAGATTTAAAAATTATGAAAAAATAGAAACAGTGCTTTTTGAATCCTTTATCTGCTTTCAAAAGTTCTAAAGCTAAAGAGCTTCCCATAATTTCGGTATCGGTATATTATCATATGCCTTTTCCAGATCAATAAATGCCATATGAACCTCATCTCCTTTATTTATTTTCTTTTCTGCTAGTTGTGGAATAGTGCAAAGATTGTCAATGCATGACTTTATTCCTTGGAAGAATCCGCTTTGATCATCACTAATTTTTTTCTCCTAGGTTTTCCTTTAGCTTGTTTTGTAATTATAAGTTTCTATTTCCCTGTTGAGTTCTTCTTGAGGTTCAATCTTTTACTCTACATCTATTAGCAATTTTTTATAATGTTCTTCCCATTGGCAGATGGATATCATTTCTTCAGGTCTGCTTTTTTCGTTGGACTTAAGTGGCCGAATAGTTTTCCAAACTTCTGTAGATTGAGAGCCCCCAATTAAACATTCTATTTGTAGGTATTTTTGTTCCCAATATTCATTTTTGTTTTCCTTAATTTTTCGTCTTAGTTCTTTATTTATTTCTTTTTATTTATTTATTCTTACTTTATCTCAGTTATGAGAGATACGAGCTCGGTTAAATTAGGGCAAAGTTGCGCATTTTTATGCTGCACAATTATCTGAAAGAAAATTTGGTGTATCATTTTTAGTTTTTGTAAAAAAACGGAAATTTTTAATTTTTAATTTTATTTTTTCTAGCGAAAACCAAAAGAGTTAGACGTTTTTAACTAGGACGTTCTTCAGGCACTATTTTACAAGGAATCTGAATCTGTCATCGTATTTTCCAAGGCGTTCTTGATGTGAGATGAGTTACAACACTCAACTTTGGTTTTTCTTATGGACGCCATACTCGGTTTTTGTATTTTTAAAAATTGTTTTTATTTCTGGTTACAACTATGTATCACACATGATATGATCGAATCTTATACATACTAATCAAAATGGAAAAAAAGCATTTTTGCGAAGAGTGCTTTGGAAAAAACGCCAACAATTTTGTTTTTAAACAAACTAGATTTTGGAAGTTTAATTGAATTTGGATCTGGAAGGTTCACATTTCCGCCAAGCTTACTTATTTAAAAACTAAACGACATGATAATCTAGTTTATTTTTTGCAAAACAAAACACGACAAAGTTATAAAAATTCTGCTAGCATATTTAATAGATCTGTCAAAAGTTAGTTTGTTAAATAAAATTTTGTCGTTTTTTTCCAAAGCACTCTTTGCAAAAACGCTTTTTTATTAATTTTAATCAGCATGTAAGATTCGATCATATCATACAATACATATTATTGTTGTAATCAGGAACAAAAAGACTTTTCAAAAATACAAATATTAAATATGACGTCCATATAAGAAAAACCAAAGTTGAGTGTTGTAACTACGATGACATCAAGAACGCCTTGGAAAAGGCGATGACAGATTTAGAATTCTTGTTAAAAGACTAAAAAGTGCCTGAAGAATGTCTTACTTAAAAACGTTTAGTTCTCTTAGTTTTCGTTAAAAAAAATTAAAACAAAAATTACAAATTTTTGATTTTTCTCAATAATTCAAAAACTAAAAATGACACATCCAATTTTCTTTCAGATTATTATTGTTCACCATAACAATGCGCAACTTTGCCCTAATTTAACAGACCTCGTGTCTCTTATAATAACTGAAATTCTCATGGTGGAGTTCGAAAAACGGACACCCTGTATAAGAGTCACTGAAAAAATAATTTATATTCAAACTGCGCGGTAAAAGTTGCATCAGAAACGCCATTGATCTTAACACTTTGAAAATAGATCCCTCCTATAGTCTTCGAGAAAAACGCGCTCAGTTCGACCTCGTATTTTGAAAATTTTCACATAAAACAACCAGTCCTTAATAACATTTATTTATTCAAAAGATTATACAAATACAGCTTAAGTTACAACAGAGACGGTTTCTTTAAGGCGCCCAAAAAATGAAACACTGGCATTGTTATTACCCAAATGCAAGTGTTTAAGCGATTTTAAATAGCCAAACGGTTGGCTCGTAACAGTGGATAAATTATTATGTGACAAGTCAATGGTGTAAATACTTTCCAAGTTTGCGAATGTGTTTTCTTTAATTTCATCCAAATTGTTGTTATCTAACCTTAAAAACTTTAAGTTATTTAAGTGAAAAACTCCCACAATGATTTTAATATTGTTGAAATGGAGCAGTAAAGTATTCAATTTTGTCACGGCGTTAAACACGTCTGCATTTACAGTTTCCAGTTTATTGAAACTCAAATCAATTATTTCCAAATTTGGAATATCCGCAAAGGCATGCTTTCCAATTGTTTTGATTTCGTTGTGCTCAAGAAACAAATGATTTAACTCATTAAGATTCCTAAACAAATTACTCTGAATTGTCTCAATTTTATTTTCAGCAAGATTAATTTGTGTTACACTTTTCAAGCCAACGAATGCTTTTGGTTCACACGAAGAAATGTTATTCTTCGGTAGAAGTAAAAATACTAAATTGTCAAGTCCAACAAATGTGTTGTTTTTCAAAACAGGAAGGAAATTTCCCGTAATTCGGAGAAAATTTAAATTGGTCATACCATAAAAAGCAAATTCGTCGATTTGTACTTGATTATTATCGAGAATGTTGTAGTTAATGAGATGTTGATAATTTGTCGCATTGTGGTGATAAGGGGCGAATCGTACGTTGCTATTTCTTATCATTAGCATTCGGGTTTGGGGGGTGATAAACTCGTCAATATTTTTCACACTATTTGACAACTCCTGGCATCCAAGAATTGATTTGTTCATAGAATTGGAACATTTATTATTAATCTCCATGTCTTGACACGACGATAGGGCAATACACACCAGAAACAAAATTACAGTTTTCTACAAATTAATCAAAAAATTTTAGCCAAAAATTATGAATACATACCACTGCAAGTAACATGTTATTTCATTCAACTTAAATTTATTATTATTGAATAGTCTGACTGCCAGAACCGATATCTGGGTTACCAGGGTTATCAACCATAGTTTAAATTAAAAGTATGAAACCATTTCTCGCGGTGTAATTTTGTCAAATAATTCAAACTACAAAATTATATTTAGCTCAAGATGCACTGATTAATTGGGACAAGAAATGCATTCGTGTGAGGAAAATTAAAGGAAACATGGCTCCTAACAGCATTTGCATAATTTCTCGGATGGTGGTGTGCGTAAAAACGCCCATACGCAAGTTTTCTATAAAATAAGAGCGAGCTGAGATATAAATCAGTTAAATCGCCTAGTTTAAACAATGTTTAATAACAGAATGGGTTACATCATAAGCTTGTTGATAATATTTTCAATAATTTGGGAATTCTCTAACGCAATGAGTAACGAAATTGATTCATTTTGGGACAAACCAGGCGTATTCTGTGGTGAACGATTCGACGAAATAAGATATTTGCTGTGTAACTGCCTGGAAGAAAAAACACTGGTTTGGGCATCAAGGGGGCTCCTCAAAACCCCAGGAGGGGCTGCCGACGAGTGTTGCCACAAGAGTTGCACACCGAGATTTATCCGGCGGTCATATTGTGATTAAACAAGAATTGTGAACACGTTTTTCTATTAAATATATTACTTTGAGCAACATTATTATTTTTCCTAACGACTAACTACGAAAACGGAGTAATAAAACAGTTTTTATAAATATTAGGATTTATTGGCTCTACAAAAACAGGTATACGAATTATAAAACAGTAACTGAAGGGTAATAAAAATAACTAGTGAGTGTTTCAAACCTTTAGCTTATTTTAAGCTGTTACTTTTCTCAGCGTATACAGACAATCTAAATGCGCGTTTCTAAAGGTTCGAAATAAAATTAATTTTAACCACTTTTAAAACTAGCCAAATGCAACATTTTTTGGAAATCTATGGTTTTTGGAGCCCCAGAAAAATAAGGAGCCGTTCAGTAATTGTGTTTGAGTCTTTTGCAAAATATAAGCGCGTCATTAGCTGAACACAATTTTAAGTAAAATAACATAGATGGACCTGCTCAAATTATAGCGCAGAATTTAAATACAAAATTATATTGCAAAAACATACTTTCCAGTCTATTTGCTATGTAGAAAATCACAGTTAGTTCCAAAGTTTAACATTTACTTCCAGACTACTTCCAAATTAAAACAAAATTTTCAAATTAAATTAACTAGTGAGACCTGAACTGACAGTTTAATTTTCCATTTTCTATTCACTTTTTTTATGAGACAAGGTCTTTCTTTGTTTTGTAAAGCAATTTTTGCATAATTTCTACAGGAATATGTTGCTCTGGACAAAGACCAGAACTGCTAGGAAATGTCTTTTTTCTAATATATCGTGTACACTATTAGATATTTTTAAAATTTAAATCACAAAACACAAATCTCACCATTCACCGACTTATTTACCAACCTTTGTAGGTTTTGTTAAGTAAAGCGTCTTTGATAGCAATGATTTATTGTTAATCGAAAATTACAATAAACAAATTAAGCTATGAATTGAAATTAAGAGGGTATAACAAGTAATCACATATTTGTTTCAACCGAAACACAAATCAATTGAATTTTGGTTGCGTTTTTGTTAAATCGCCTAATCGAAAAAATGGTAAAGGACGGGTGCATTTGGTTCTGCAAGTGGTTATAATCAATGTATTCATTTGTCACAGATTCTGTAAATGAATATAAGAAAGTAAGAAAAAGTGATTACTCAAAGCGACGTTTCAAGTGGTCGTGGAGTAATTAAATGTGAATATGATTTATACATTAGTTGTAAGTATTTACAAAACGAATGGAGGTATATACAAAACACGAACCACTAGACAATATAGAACATTTTCACACAACACTACAAATCAATCAATGCCATTCATATGTGAGTCACGTAGCCTAAGGCTTGAAAACAAAAAATTCACATACAAATATAAGAACTTAGTCGCTCTCTGAATCGTGCACCTCATTTTGGCCTTCATCTCCTTCGTCGTCTTCGTCTTCTCCTTCAGAACCAGATGAACATTCGGAACTCTCCTGAAAAAATCACCTGAACTCAGTTCGCAACACAGGCAATACTCACATCATCAGATTGCGCTTGTTGTTGGCGCGACCGCGAAAACTCCTCCAACTCCTCTTTACTGAGACTCTTCAAAAACTTCTCAAATTCGACAATGTACGCTTGTTTCTTCTTCACTAATTCTTCTTCGTATTTACGTTTTTCTTCCGCGCTGAGTAACTTCCATGCCTGAGTCGGGTCATCTTCGCCCTTGTACAACGTGGCGAAGTATTTACAAGGTGATCTGAAGCGGAAAATTAATATTAACACTCGCTGCAACATATTTCTTACATTGGGGGTTGTTCTGGTTCCGCGAATTTAAGTTTCCTAGGTGGGTTTTTGACACTTTTGCGCTTTCGGGGCCTTGAGTCGATGTTGCTACCGCCAGAGCGGCGCTTCCGTTTTCTCTGAGCTAGAATTTTCCTTTGTTCTTCCTCAGGCAACGTCTCGACATACGCTTGGAAGTCTTGCTTGTACTTCGCCATTAGCTGCAATCAAAACAATGATCATTAAATTCCCAACATAATTTAAGTACGTACTGTGACGACTTGGTCTCGGTACGCGTTTTGCTCCTCCTCTGGACAGTTTTTCCACTTGTTGGCGATGTAATTCATTCGGTCTTTCGGATTCACAGATTTGATTTGCTCACTCTGTAGCATAACGCGAGAAAACAGGGCGTAAGCCGAGTTTGGCGGTTTCGCAGGTTTTCCTTGCGCCCTCTCTTTCGATACTTTTTCTCGCTTCGTGAGTATGGACCTAAACTTGTTGGGTTTGTAATCCGGGTTTTTCAACTTGTACGCATTGACTTCCTCCTAAAATCAATCAAGGAATAAAATTGCAACAATCGTGGAACCATACTTGATATCTAGTCATGTCTTGTTCGGCTAAGTTAATCCAAATCACCTTCTTCTTGTCCGACATTTGCTTATACTGCGCTTTGCACTTTTCTCTAAAAGCTTGTTTGTCAGTCCCTGGCTCCATGTTTTTCAATTCGGATGCGTAATATAATCCAAAAGGAGTTTGACATTTTTTTGGCGGTCGATTACTTTTATCGACTGGTCGGCCTGGCCGTCTCGGTTTCCCCGCCTTTGATTTTTCCTTGACAACTTTTGGCGGTTTCTCCTTCTCCACTTTTGGCACCTTTTCTTTCTCTATTTTCACCGGCTTTTCTTTTTCGATTTTAGGTGGTGGTGGTGGCGGCGGTAACGGTTTCTCGATCTTTGGAGGCTTTTCTTTTTCCACTTTCACATTCAGTCGTTGTGGTGGCACTAATTCGGGATGATTTTCACTAAAAAAATCGTTAAAAAAAACACAATGTCAACGAGAGTTTATTACAAAAATGTTTTTAATTTTTCCACATATTCCTCCCGGTTTGTGGCTGCCATTTTCTCGTACTTTTCGCGTTTTTCGGGTGAAAGGTTTTTATACATCTGACCAACGATTTTACTGAGGTCACTCTGAAACATACAATTAATCCCACTCTCACCAAATAGAAATAATTACAGCATCAAGACCCGGGTTTTCACTAAGAATCTGCTCCTTTTTCTTTAAGAAAAATAGTAAGTAAGAGGAGAGAGGCCTTCGGGGCATATCTGGGTGTCTCCGCTATTAAAAATAATTAAATAAAAAATTAAACGGTCAATTATCCTTACAGGTCTAGCGGCAACTTTGTGATTGGTTTTCGGAGTAGTAATCCATTCTCTTGCATCATTTATAAGTTCACGCAACAGCCGAAACCGACGTATTCTCTTCTGCACCTGCAGCCAGGTCTTTCTGCACTGTTCGGAGGTGTAATTATTAAAAGCAATCTAAAATTACTCAGTGAGTGAAAATAATTTGCAAAAGTGCAACTGACGTTGTTCCAATTTAGTTTGTCTACACGGGACCTGTAAGATAATGCATCTTTTTCTGGAATGTTGCTTTCAATCCTGTTAATCAGTTCAACAATGTCAGCGTCTGGCCACGTAATCTCTTCCTTTCTTTTCTCTGCCGAAACAATGACAGAATCAACGTGAAGTATAACACACAGTCTTACCTCCAGCCTCGCTTTTGATAGTCTTCTGAATGTCACCCTCGTGATTTTCAACAGATTTTTCTTCACTCTCGCTACTCGACACACTCTCGAACTTAACTTTTCGCTTTTTGGCTTTTTTGGGCTCACTATCACTCTCACTGGTCTTTTTGACTTTCCTTGGCACTTCGTCTAGTCCTTCGATCCTCTTTTTCCTCTTGGGGGCTTTGAGGACTGTTGGGTCCACGCCGTTTTCGATAATTTCCCTAATTTCGGGCTCGAGAGCGTCATCGGTGTCACTGTTGTTTACATCTGAGAGCAGTTCTTGTTCGTGTTTCGATTTCTTCGAGCGTTTTGAGCCCATGGTCGCTCAGACCTAGTTAATTAAAAATGAAGTGTTGGATAGAGAATATTTGTCCGCCTCACGATCCGTTGGCGAAATTTGGGTTAAAAACCGAATTTCTGATCATTTATCGATGGGATGTCAACCCAAATATTTAAATTTAGTTGTTTGAGCAACACTTGACTGACATTTGGCGCAAATGTAACAAAGGAACTTCAATCGATAAAAATAATGTCGGGGTTTCACTAACCTTTAAATCTTGAAACTTTACTTTTCCAATGATTTTAATAATTTTTCTTTCTTTTACAATAATTCTTTACACCCCGCGGCGTCCACACCACAGTTGTTTGTGCATTTTTCTAGTACCAACCGTCAAACTTTACAAATTGTAATTCCCCAACTCATCGAACACGATTCGAATTCAGTCTTGGATTTGTAATAATTAGAGGGATAAAAACGCAGTTCTTATCTTTGACAATAATTTATTGATGAGTACGTTAACAAGTTTAAGTACTAATTTACAATCAGTAAAAATCATACTTCACAGCCATAATATAATGGTAATATTTCAGCAAAGTGCATGCAATAAAACAAAGACACGTCATATTTAGCATTTTAATACAATATATTGGCATACTGATGTAATAAAGCTCTAAATCAATCAAAACAAACATATTGCAAATTTTATAGTAGTTGCTACTGTTTCAGAAATTAAAACAATTATTGCAAATTGCGTAAAATATTCTACTCTTAGTAATACTGTCTTCTTATCAATACACAATTTAAAAAATACTGCTAAAACACAATATTAACTGAACACCAGAACACCTGTAATAAGGAAGCGGATTCAGCGTCATGTCAATGGTATACAGTTTCATTCGGAGAAAAAGCGCGTGTACAACTCAAACAGTGCATAATTTTAAAGCTGTAATAAATAATCAATGACTAGACTTAATTCACAACATTTTATATGATCGAGTACAGTTAAAAAAATTCTTAAACTTGATGTCCACTAATAGAATGGATTGGCTGTAAAGTAAAAAGTTGATTAAATTGTGCTATTAATAAGAAAGAACAAACCAAGTGCGCAACAAAAATGAAAAAGAAGAAACAATTCAATAAAGCTAAATAACAAATTGTACTAGTAGCTACTATGTACAGTGCGGGCAAACAGAAAATAAAACCCATATTTACAAACACAAATGAAATCAATCCCAACTAAACAATAATTTCCTATCTATCTTTCAGTGCGCTGAATAAAAGCAACTTACTCTATGAGAACTTGCCCTTAGATCACTATTAGTAAAATCATTGTCTTCTATACAAAGATCAGAGTCTGAATCTCTGTTTGGTTTATTCTGTCCTTCCTATAAAGACAGAAGCAAGTCTTACGCAAATTTCGAATTTAGTGAATCTGTACCTGAGTCATTTGCTCAGTTGTTGTAAGTAATCTTGCAATAGGATTGCAACAGACTGGTAACGTTTCGAGAAGAGTTGGCCGTGAGTGCGTAAGCAGCGGTTTCATATAGCGAGTGTCAAAGGAGCCCCAAATTCGGGCTAGAACAGCTTTTTCGTTCAATCGTGTCAAATCGGGCTCGTTAATTTCGCTCCATTCGGTCCTTGGTGTATTGCCCTAAAGATTTCTTTGTCAGTATTTTGTAACAACTGACGAAATAATGTGACTGCAATGTCGTTTTAGCCGTATTTAAAACGAACCAAAAACATCATTGCGCGATTTAGATATGAATAAATACCTACCCCTGACGTACTCTCCATTGAATTGTAAACCTAATAATTAATAATGGGTTAAAAATCGGAGATTGTATACAAATGACAGTGCAAAAACAAAACATGGTGAAAAAAACTACTCACATTGTGGCCTTGATGGGACAAAGCCTCGGTTTCTTCATCAATACCGACCCTACATTACATAACGTTAAAAATAATCAAATCATTGATTAAAGTCACTCACGGAATTTGGAACCATTGCAACAAATTCATCGTTGCACCTCCTTGTATAATAACAGTTATTATTACAATCAGCGAAGTCGTGGTTAACATCGCTTGACGGGCTTCCGACACCGTGTTTCGTATTGCTAACGCAAAAGACATGGCCCCTCGCAAACCTACATTATTTTCAGTATTGACAATTAACAATTAGTAAATTTGTTACCGGCAAAAAATAGCATGTGTTGGAAATTCGCCGGAATTTTGGGCTTTCGGCCTAAATTCAGTAGGAAAGAGAGGGGGTAGATGTTCGCCGCGCGACCAATAGCAGCGCAAGTCTAACCCAAGTTAAGAAAAAATTATTCAAAGGAACATGTCGCTTAACTTATATTTTTATTTTTGTAATTGTTTTGTCTCAGGTAATGAATATGTCAACTGTTCAATTCATAATTTAAAACAATCAAACCTTAGGCAAAAAATACTAATATCCACAAACATTTCAAAATAAAATTACCTTTTTTGAACCGGTAGAAAACCAATGATATTCTAATTCCATATAATCAACAAACTCCATAAAAATTAATAAAAAATTAAAACATAATTAATACACAAAGTTGGTTTGCTTTTTCACCACCACAATTTTGGCACACTCATCTGAAACATACACTTTTTGCGAAATTTCGCTAAGCCAGACCAAAAAATCACTAAATTAGTTTTAACTTTCTCCATAGATTGAGTATGTTTTTGCTTAGTTTTTTCCATGAGATTTCGCTAAATGGAACTGCAGAATCCCAAAACCGGGTCGAAAATTACATTGTTGCTCTTTGTCGTTGCATTTTATTACATTTTTCAGCCAGAAATAACTGTTTTCGTTAAAAAACACCAAATTAGTTCAAAAATGGAGCAATTTTTTTCATTTTTCCACAGATTTTGCAAGTTTTTGACATAAAAATGCTACTTTGTTCTCGTAATTTCCCTAAATTTAAAAAAACTCAATTGAGCCAAAATGACATATTTTGCAGTTTGTTGCACATTTTTCATGGTGAATTATTTCGCAAATGCTTCGTCAAAAAATTGAGTGGAAAATGTTGTTAGCTCTGACTTTATCGAGCGTTTTCAAGCATAAAAACTCAGTTTATAACATGTTAAAACGGAACTAAATTAAGTAAAAAAACATTATTCTTTCGTTTTTCGAGCGTTTTAGTCCGTTGTACAGCCAGAAACGTTGAATTGCATCAAAAATAACTTTATTTCTTTGTTTTAATAATAATTAGTGCCCTTATTTATCGTCAATTGTTTTTTATCATAAAACTTGTTTATCCAGGTTTAATTTTTTTTACTAAAAAATACAAGACGCTTTGTTTAATAACATTTAAATCTGTCATGTCATTGAAATGTAGTTTTTTTCCTCAAAAACCACAATAAATAAAATTACGTCAGTGTTGCATGATTAATGATTATTGATTAGGCATATTATATTTTCTTGTCGCAATTTCAATGTATACATATTTTTGGTTTTTTTTGTCACTTCAACGTGTGTAAATTATGTTGTAAAAACAAATAAATATTCAGTGAATTCTGCATATTGCTTGATATGCAGTGTTAATAAATATAAGGCAAAACAAAAATTACTGTTTATAATTTTTTTTTGTAAAATGGTGTAATTTTATCTCTTCAATCATTTTTTCATTTCGTTTGTTCTAAAATGCACACTTACGCGTTAATGTTTAAAAATGTAAAAAATCGGTACATGTACATTACATACATAACAATAATAAAAAACAGTAAACATAAAACTTAGTTGTTCTTTGATCAAAAAAGGATACAAATCCGGTGAGAATGAATAACGGGTCGAAGTGATGCTTTGGAAACGTGAACATCGAAACACCAATATAGGAAAAAATGAAGTTTTCGGCTAAAAAATTCAACAATTCGAACATCTGCTTAGTGCGAATTCTTGAGTCGTCTGAGAGATTGTTATAGGTGTAATGAGCTTGACAAATGCCACAAAACAGCACAGCGACAACTCCTAGAATTTTTTTATTTGATTTCTTAACTTTTTTTTTTTTATTAACCTGTTAATTCTGAAGCCTCGGCTATAAGAAATGTGCTGTATGACATTAGAACGAAAAGGGCCGACTCTAGAAGAGGGAAATCCCGAACTCTTGTATATTTCGTCATGTGAAAAATGTTAAGGAATTTAATGTGTTGTAAGTAAGTACAGAAAGATTATTTTGAAAAGGATATCAATGCTGTGACACATCCCATAACAGCTCCTATCAATAGTGAAAGCATGAAAATGCCGAAAAAATCGCCTACAGCTCTAAAGAAGGCTTTCGTTTCGAAGCCACCCGACCTTGACTGGTATCTCTCTCCATAGTTTTGAATAGAACTAAAACAATGAAATTTAATAGTAAACAATGAAAATTATAGCCGTAAACAAAGCCGTTAACAACAACAAACACATGGTAGGCATAAAAATAAGAGTATGGGAGGTCGTAAAGTTAAAAATAATTTGGTAAAATTGTTACTTTTTGTTAAACTTTCCAGTGTTCAGTGTTGCTAACCGGAGGAGTGTATCGTTTTCTTACCCACTGAGGACGATCGCAACAGCGTCGTTTAGGACGCTCTCGCCAAAAACTAAGGCATACAAATTAACATCTACGTGTAGATCATTAAAAATAGCGAGGATTGTCAGTGGGTCAGTAGAAGAAATGAGGGCTCCAAAATACAGAGTATCCAGAAAAGTGATACTGCTGGCTAGTTTTGCAGGCATCAGTTGAACAAAGCCATACATCAACGCTCCTACAATAAAGGACGAAATCGTCGTACCAATTATTGCAAATGTTAGTATTGCGCCCAAGTTACGAAAGAAATATTTCTGAAAAGTCATCCAATTAGTCGTTACACCAGAACCAAGCTAACAAGCAACCGGACAAATCAAATTACCCGCTTTAGGGAATATCCAGCGTGGAAAATGATCGGTGGCAGAATGATATTAAAAAAAATCTCCGGGTCGAATGTCGCTTTCAAATCGATTTCGTTCTCTACGGGGTCGGCGATTTCGCCCCGAAACATATACTGAAACGTCTTGTTCGTTTTGATATTGTAAGGTCCCTTGACAGGGAAGTGCAAAGACACGGTGTCTGGAGGCAAACTCGAGTTGTATTTAGGGTCGTTCGCGAAGACTTGCATGTTCAGCACATGCGATGGACTCCCTGAGTAGCGAATAATCGCCCCAACGATGAGTCCTGAAAAGGGGCACCTGGCAAATGCTCAAACCGTCCTAGACCTTACCATAAATGACAGCAAGCCCCGTTTCGTGTAAAAAACTAACTCTACGATGCTTGAACAACCAGATTGTAAGTACGGTAAGAATGAGAAGAAACGTGTAAGATAACAAATTCAAGCTATCTATCCGGTGGGTGGTTTGGGCCTTCGCATCGAGCTGGATGTCCGAAGCAGCCCCATCACAGTGTAAAACCGCATAACACAGCAAAAAGGACACTAGCACAATCACACTTTTGCACATTTTTTACACAAGCTTCCGGTAAATAGAACTATCAAAATTACTACTCAAAAGCGTTTATCAATAATTTTAAATCTATTTGTCATACTGATAATTCATGTTGGGTACGAGACGAATGATCTGGAAGTTGTTTATTTTGATAAGCTGGGTAGGTAATTTCGCGAAGTATGGGTGGCAAGACTGCCGACCTAATTTCGCTTTTACGCTAAAAGCTTGCGCGACTTGCGTCATTTCAAATGATTACATATTATTTCCGAGGTGATAAAAGGAATTTCCACGGTACATGTTCTGCAATAAAGCCGGCTATAATTAATTTATTTTGTCCTCCGAAAGCCAACTGCAACAAAAAGTTTACGCGCAGTTTGCGAAAACCTGCAGCTCTCCCACATCCTGTTTGGAAAGTTTGCTCAAAAACAGTCATACTATCTCAGACTTATCGCAATATAGAGATCTGATGTGGTGATTATTAGAATTCGAAAAATACTTCATTAATGATTGATCGATTGTATTGTAATTCATATTACAACAAACCTTTTTTGTAATATTTCTACTTCTTAAGGCATTATTAATACTTTTGTGCCTGAGAGCGACAACAGCCTAAGTCCAATTGTTTTTAATAAATAATAATTAAAAGTAAAACATTTAACACACTTTCTATTTGAAACAATGCATAAAATTTTGCAAATGGCATTACTGTAATAAATCCGAACAGAAAGTTTGCAGACCCCGTTCGGATTACAAAAACGTTCGGATTATAGAATTCATAATAAATGATATCAATAAGAATTTTGTAACAACGCATTTGCAATTTTTAGAGTGAAATGGAGCACAAATTGAGAGTTTCTGTAGGGTTTTCTTGGCTTGAGATTTGTTGCTGGGATTTAGTTTAACACAGAGTTCTTTTCTTATACAGATACTCTCAATTTATGCTTTATTTTACTCAAAAATTCACATAGGTATGCGCTGTTGCAAAATTCTACTATGAACTGAAATGGAATATATGTTCAAAATGCTGAAGATTTTCCGGAAGACAATTAACGTTCTTACTTAATAAATGTATTAAGTTGTTTAAAAAAATTCATTACAATTTCAATGCATTAAACATTAATTTACCTTTTGGACTTAATTTATTTTAGCTTCTCGCATATTGAAAAAAAACTTCATATGTTTAGGGCGTTAAAGTATTAAGTCCTTTTAGTGCCTTTTATCAATTATAAATCGAATAAAATCAAATATCTTTTTGTTAACTACTAGATTCACTTACAATAAAAATTCCATAACAAAATAACCGCTCATAATAAATGGTAGGTAAAATTGTGACATTCGTTTCTAAATGGGAATTTTTGTTTAAATTAGTCTTGAATTTTGAGCATTTAGGACTTAGGCTGTTTTCGCTCTCAGGTACAGAATTGCTAAACGTATTTCTGTGCAATTTGTTTGGAATTTTATAATTTTAATTATTGCCTTTAATCGCACTTCTGTGTGGTTTACTTTTTTATTGTGGCGGTCAGTCACAATATCAGCAAAAAATACTAAAATTGCACAAACTTGCAAATCATGTTTTGCAACAATTTAAATAAAATTGAATGTTTAATGTGGTTAGCGTCTGAAACGTAATTTTATAATTTTAAAGCGTCCTTAAATTGAGCGCTTTTGCATATCAAGATTGTTACATATTTTTACATTTATGCAATATATGTGGCATTGTAAAGGTTTTACAGTTGCCATATGACTTTTTTATGTAAATAATTATATAATTATTGTTATCACCGCCGTACATTATGAATATTATGATTAGGCTGGCGTCGTGACTCATGAGTCTCATGACGTTAATAAGGACAAATGTGCCAAAATAATATAGAATATGTAATGTTTTATTGGCAAAAAGGAATTTTGTGCCAAAAATTTCGAATAAATTTAGTTATTCTCAGTGTCGAATTTCGGAAAGTGCGAAATCAGGGGTACCAAACTCGATTTGATTTGACAGGTCCGTTTGTCGAATTATTTTTAGTCCACCTGTTTGCGTTGAGTATTTTCGGTCCAAAGTCCAAAGTTCTAGTCGAGTGTCTTAATTTTTACTTATTAATTTCCAAATCTTACATTCATTTCATTGCTTTTGTATCGTGGGCAAGGGTCTGTTCAATTACATAAAACACATCCGTGATAAAGTTTTAAAGTTCTAAGTTAAATTTTGGTGGTATTAAGTGATAATTTATAATAATTATGTTGCGAATTGCCAAGTTTTGTATCCAAAATCAAAGCAAAGCCCAAAATGCGGCCCTTACAAGGTAACTATCTCACCTAACCTCACTTTTCCAATTCAAAAAATTCCAGATTTATCTCCACCACTGCCGTACAGTGCAAGACTGTGCAAAACACGGACAAACCCGTCTCAGCTCCTGGCGAAAACAGCTCCTTCGTTATGAACATCTTCAGGGGGCAAATTGAGGGCCGCCAAGTTTTCCCGTACCCTAATGTCCTGACTGAAGAGCAACGCGATACTCTAAAAATGCTTGTAGACCCAGTTTCCAAATTCTTTGAGGTTTGATTTAAAAAATCAAGGATAAATTTTGTTTATTTCATATTGGTAGGAAGTAAATGATCCGGCAAAAAACGATGCGTTGGAAAAAGTTGACGAAACTTCACTGAAGGGGCTCTGGGAGTTGGGTGCTTTTGGACTACAAGTCCCCCAAGATTTGGGTGGGTTGGGCCTCACTAATACTCAGTATGCCAGATTAGTTGAGATCGTGGGGGCGCACGATTTGGGGGTCGGGATCACGTTAGGGGCCCACCAGTCCATTGGGTTTAAGGGGATTTTGTTGGTGGGGAACCCCGAACAAAAGGCTAAGTATTTACCAAGGGTCACTTCGGGGGAATTCGCCGCGTTTTGCCTGACTGAACCATCGTCAGGGTCAGATGCTGGTTCAATAAAGTAAGTGGAAAATACGTTATTTTGTACAAAATAGACATGTTTTGTTTGCTTCGGGATTACATTTTTAGCTCAGTGCCTGTTTATATTTACAATATTTGTGTTTACACGCAGTGCGGTTTTAAATTTATCTTTGAAAATTTAAATGACTCGTGCAGTCTTATCGCATCGAATGACCTCTGTTATTAAGTAATCACGTTTACAGTGTCGGATTGTGGGCTATAGGGCCCACCGCGAAATACCCTGGAAAGGCCCTACAAAAAATTTTTTCTTATAAATATACTGGGTGATTTTAAAAACGGCAGACGCTGAAGAATTTTTATTTATTTTATTTATGGCCCGATTTTAAAAAATAAAAAACTAAAATAAAATCCCTTTTGACGTAGTATAAGTTAATGCTTTTAATTTTTTAATGTCAGAATTTTTTGGGCTATATCCATTCATTTTTTTTAATTTTAAACTGGGACCCATATATTTCTCTTCACAATCTGAAAGATTTTAGTTTTTTTAGTGCAAACATGTGCAATGTGTTCTTTTACTAGAAATTTTAGTTTAAAAAAATTAATAAAGTTGGAAAAAAATTAATAGAAGTTAATAGTTTGTCAACTGGTATAAGCACACACCTGGACGGAGCCTAATTGCCTAATTGCGCACAAATGTAAGACGGGACGTGGAGCAATAGCGTATTTTTTATTTTTTATCTCGTTTTTTATTAACATTGATTTTTTTTTCAAGTTTGCTAATTAAAAAAAATATATTTTGTTAAAAATAGAACATATTAGACGTTTGTATGAAAAGAATTAATATTTTTGAAATTATAAAAAAAACTCGAACTTAAAATAAGAAAGTTGTATATAGCCCAAAATGTACTATGACATTTAGAAAAATCTTAAAAGCATCAGCTTATACTAAGAGCCATTTGATTCATTTTTTTATTTTTGAATTCGGGCCATAAACAAAAATTCTACAGCTCCTCCTGTGTTTAAAAATAACCTTGTATAAGATATACATTCACCCGGACTATTATAAAAATCTAAATTTCACACATGATATTTAGTTTATTATTGGCTGATGTTAATACCTTGTTGTACAACATTTATCTAAATTAAACACAAAAATCGACGTTAAATCTAACCTCGAGTTTAGCGATACAGGGAGGTGCATTTTGTATTGCCGAAAGTGGGATTTCTGAAACTAAAATGTTTAAAAGAAAATAAGTCACACATTCCCAAATTTATTTCTTAAATAAATTTATTAGGTAATGTACCTACAGCTAATTACGAAAAAATTATTTTACATAAAAACTGTAACAAAAAAAAATTAAAATTATGAAAATAAACTGAAAGTAGCGTTGATATTGTTAATCTTATGCCATAGATGCGAGCAAATCTTCGTCCAATTTGTATTTCTACCAGAAACAAAAATAAACTCGAGAATTAGTCTCAAAATTGGTAATATACAAATAGGTGTCTCCAATAATGTAAAAAATCTTGGAATTATATTAGATTCGAAATTACGATTAGAGAATATATCAACTTGATTGTAAAAAGATCTTACATTGCCTTAAAAATGTTATATTCCAACTACAATGTTTTGAACTTTAGACTTTAGACAACTAATAAACTCAATGAAAGAAGTGAGAAACAATGTTTGTAGATCGTGGAAGAAAAAGCGATAACCGGTTTCGGTTTTGATCAATATTATTTTCGTAAGTAATATAAGAGTTTCTAAAGATCGCGTTTTTGGCAGAACTCGCGCCGTATTGTCTCCTGACGGCAAACACTACATCCTCAACGGTTCCAAAATCTGGATAAGTAACGGCGGGTTGGCTGAAATAATGACAGTTTTTGCCCAAACTCCAGTGAACGACCCAAAAACGGGCAAAACCGTCGATAAAGTCACAGCTTTCATCGTCGAAAGATCGTTCGGGGGCGTCACAAACGGGCCCCCGGAGAAAAAAATGGGTATCAAAGCCTCAAACACAGCTGAGGTCTACTACGAAGACGTCAAGGTTCCTGTTGAAAATGTCCTTGGGGGTGTGGGCAACGGGTTTAAGGTGGCCATGAACATCTTGAATAACGGCCGTTTTGGAATGGCCGCTGCCTTGTCCGGGACCATGCGCTCATGTATCAAAAAAGCCGTAGAATTCGCAACGCAAAGAACGCAATTCGGGCAAAGAATCGACTCATTTGGAACCATTCAAGAGAAAATCGCCAGAATGGCCATGTTGCAATACGTGACTGAGAGCATGGCCTACATGATTTCGGGGAATATGGATTCGGGGTCGTCCAGTTACCACCTGGAAGCCGCCATTTCGAAAGTAAATTTTCCAATTTTGTAAAAACGTTTCTTAAATTTTTTCTTAGTGTTTTGCGTCGGAGTCGGCGTGGTATGTGTGCGATGAGGCGATTCAGATCATGGGTGGCATGGGGTTCATGAAAGAGACGGGGCTTGAGCGCGTTTTGAGGGATTTGAGGATCTTCCGAATTTTTGAGGGAACTAACGATATTTTGCGACTTTTCGTTGCCTTGACTGGTATTCAACATGCGGGGGCGCACCTTAAAGAATTGCAAAATGCTTTCAAAAACCCTGCAGCTAACTTGGGCCTAATCTTTGGGGAGGCCTCAAAACGGGTTGTTAGGTCTGTAGGTTTGGCTTCGCCGCCTACGATGGATCATTTGGTGCACAAGGACTTAGGCAACGCTGCGAATTTGCTCGCCAAAGTAATTTTTCGCCTTTTTTGTGCCACTTTTTCATGTTTTTTCTTTACAGAAAATTGACGCGTTTGGCCAAGCTGTCGAAATGGTTTTAATTAAGTATGGGAAGGGTATTGTGAACGAACAATTTGTTTTGAATAGGTTGGCCAATTCGGCTATTGATATTTACACCGGGGCGGTGGTTCTGTCTCGGGCCAGTAATTCACTTAAGGATCACCTAGCCACGGCCAATCACGAGAAATTAATGACTGAAGCTTGGATATTAGAGGTGCGTATTTTTTAATTTTTTGATTTATTTGATTTCAACTGGCGCATTTAGGGCTCGGAACGGATCGATAACAACCTGAAAGCCATCGCAACCGGAAGGAACTTGGACAATTTCACGAAGATGAGCAAAATTTCGAAAAATATCTGCGAAGGCGCAGGAGTGGCACAAGCCAACCCTTTGAACTTGTAATTTATTTTCTTATTTGTATATTATTGTTATGTATGTCCCGATGTGACTCTTTTTACAGAATTCTTGTACAAAATCTTTTATAATAAATTTTTACACACATTTCGAGTTTTATTTACGGCAAGTCTGAGGAGGAAAACACTTTATCAGTAGATCAGTAAACATAACGGTTATAACTGCGGTGAGAATGAATCAAGAGTCGAAGTGTTGCTTTAGGAACTTGAACATTTGAGACACTAATATAGGAAAAAATGAAATTTTCGGCTAAAATTTGCTTAGCGCGAAATCTTGAGTTGTCTCAAAGATTGTTACAGGAATGCCACAAATTAGCAAAGTGACAGAATTTTTTTCTAGGTTTCTTAATTATTTTTTTTATTATCCTGTTAATTCGGAAGCTTCAGTCACTGCTTCGGTTATAAGAAATGTACATTAGGACGAAACGGGCTGACTCTAAAAAAGAGAGAAATCCTGAACCCTTGTCCTTGTATGTGAAAAATGTTAAGGAATATTCCTTTCTATATTCATAATATTTTTAATTTTTGTTTTGATTTTCAACTGGCGTGTTCAGGGTTGGGGAGAGATCGATAACCGAAAACCATTTCAACCGGAAGGAATTTGGGTAATTTCACAGACGTGCAAAATTTCCAAAAATATATTCTGTGAAGTCGCAAACACCTGAACTTGTAATCTATTTATTTTTTTATTTGTATATTGTTAGGAATGTCGCGAAGCGACATAATTCTTGTGGAAATAATTTTTACGCACGTTACGAGTTTTATTTAGGCCTGGGTCTGGGGAGAAAAACACTGTTTGTAGGTAACAATTCATTTATTTCGAATTATATAGAGCAACAAAAAACTAGGATAAATTGAAATTGTACTTTGTAGGATATCACAATTATTTAATCTACAGTAAAATAAGTTTCGGTATCTAGTACAGCTCACAAAAAATTGGAAACATGCCGTTGTTACGTTTTAAATCGTAAAAAGAGCAACAGTGGTTTGCAACAGGATTTGTGTTTTCTTTTACATTAATATCAGACATTGATAATGTAATTGGATACCAACCACTGGGCAAATGAGTTTTACATTGAACGGAAATACATTTTAAAGGCTCTGAAAATAAAACCATTTATACACAACAAGAAAATACAAGTTTGATATGTATTTATTATTTTCCATTAATGAAGAAACTTTATTTCGGATCTAATTCTAATTAAATCTAATTAATTGGTTGCGTAATGAGTCATTAGACTCGGGATAAAGTTTCCTCAGCGTTTTTTCTACATTTACCTACATTTAAAATTCCAAACAATTGGCTTATCTCGTATGATCAAAAAGTTTACGTTCCGAAGGGATAAAAACTTTCCGAGCTCAGGCGTACAAATTGAAGATAGCAAGACGTCTGCTGAAACTTTTTAATCACACGGTCTGATATCAAAACCAAACAAAATATCACAATAATGTTAGAACATATTCGCTCAGTCAAGAATTTTTCCAAACCTAAAGTATTTCGAAGTTGTCGAAAAAAATCAAATAATTGAATTTACTAAGATTGTCTTTTGAAGTGAAAGTCAAATCAGGGTTTGGTCCTAGATATGTACTCTCTACCTTAAAAAAGCAAGGTCACTAGCAGCATCTAATGAACTCGACTTATATTACTCTTGTTCAACAGATATGGCAATATTTAGAATAAATTATATATTGAGTTGGTTAGCGAATGATGTCTTGAGACGAGTGGCAAAAACCTGAAAAGTAGACGTATGTTGCATCCAAGTCGTTCACACTAATTATAATTAAATATAATCTAATATAGAGGAATTCCTATAGTGATGTTTATTCATAGTTGGAGCAACAGTGCAATTTGATGCAAAGTTTCAAGCACACTTAACATTGTGTTCAGTGCTTGTACATAATGTTAATATATCATTTACATGTATGTGAACACCACTTTTGATAATTGAAATGAATTGATTTTGCGAATTCGGAAGTTAAAAATAACGTAATAAAGAGTTGGTGGATGTACGAGTAAGTGATAAAATTTATTGGTGTCGTTAGTTTGAAAACAGTTTTAATTAATTTAAAGTTAATTAAAGTTATAATTCGCGATAATAACTAGAGCGGAATGAACATATATCAGAGCTGAACAAAAATAAATAGAAATCCTTTTCGGAAGTTCATTCCTATTGTGTCAGGAGATATACGAAAATAATGGATAAATGGGAAAATATGAAAGGGAGAAGTAAAGCTGACATATCGTTTGTAACATGGAGTAAGAACTACTTAAAAATTGATTGCATCGTAAATACATCACCGGTTTTTAATACCAATGGTTACGTGGCTAATTATTAAAGTTTCCCCAATTTAATTACCTTTAGTTGGAAGAATCGTATTAGAGCAGAGCCACACTGTCAGATGCAGGTTCAGTAGTCGCAGGTGTACAAGAACTTCTTGAAGGAGTGTTGGGGCCCACGTTTTGCATAGGAATGGTTTCACTGGGATCGCCTCCTAGAAGTATTGAAAAAATATTTCCAAAGCCGCAAGGACGCAACCCACTAACTGGTTCACTTCGGTCATGAATTGTTAATTCCGGCTTTTCTGTCTCACGTTTGAGAATTCAAAATCATACATTTTATGAATTTTTAACAACTGGTTTACGGTATTCCAATTTTTGCTGATAAAATGGACGCTGACAGCCGAAAAAAACATAACCGACAAGATTAGCCACGACGGCTTGGCTTTAACTTAAATTATTGATGCGAACTGGATTGTTTCTTGGAAAACTCCTACAAACATAATGGCACGCCGATAGACGTTCAAGTCGATTTGGCTTGATCTCGTGTATTTTCACCCGAACGCGGGGAAATGGGTCAAAAACTACGCAATATGCTCCAAATATTCATAATAAACTGTACGCTTCAGTAGCATCCAAAAATTTTTGGAAGAGTATTGGTCGCGTAATAAAGCCAGTTTTCGGTGAAACACTGACTACCCTCCGGTCGTCCTCAATTGATTTTATTTTCAATGTTTCAAAACCGATTTATTCAAAATTAATTTTATAATTGAATTGAGCCAATTTGTATTAATAATATTTTCATTACAAATTCCGTCCGTCGCTTGAAAGCTCCTTTTCAGAAGAGAAAATAAAATTAAAAAATTAAGGTAATTATCATTTTTCACAATTTAATGACCAAATGTTTTGGAAAGTATATTTAAGTAATTGCCTTAAAAAATATTTCGGAACCCTTTTACGCTAACGGATTGGTCTTTAGAAGGTTCCGTGACAGATAGGTCAAATCAACGGACCGATCAATAGAAAACAATTCGGTTGAATCAACACGTTCACACTCATCTTATTTCCGGTATCAAATAATTTTTTAAAAAACATTGTTTCAGCCCCATAAAGAATCTGATTTTAGATTTCTGTTTTACATACCGGGTGTTTTAAAAGTTTAAGCTCTGAAAATTTTTTGGTTCGAATTTTGAGTTTAGAAGAGGTCCGATCGAAATATGTCGGGCGTAAGGGGATGGATTTAGGAAGCTTAGAGTTCCACCAACCTTTATGAGTTGAAGAAGCCGTGTAAGTAGAGGTAGGTCCCGAGTTATACTTCTTGTAAGCTGCGCTGTTCATTGTCAGTTTTCGCACGTTTTTGTCCGGGTGTAGTACTATAATATATACTTTGGGCGAATAGAGACAGACGAGGGCCACTGTTGCATTCATTGAAGTAGCCACACATAATGTGGTGATCTGGGTCTGGAACAAGACAACGCATGCAGCGAGACTTGTAAAAATCCGCCATATTTGTCGAGAATCCTCTTATCTAAGCAAAAGTTATGACATAAACGGTATATTGAATTTTCTTTAATAAAGAGATGTTTTCGTGTACGGTACGCATTGCAGGTGACACGTTCAAAACTAGGATTCACATAATGCGAATTTTACAAGAATTTGTATTAAACATTTTCGGGGAATTTATTCGATTATGCGAGCCTCGTGAATAAAAAATGAAATCATTTCAATTTCCAACCATCAGATAGTTACAAGTGTTCTCGACTTCGTTTGCTTACCAAATTTATTCTTCGCCCTATCTTACGCAAACATCTTTATTTTATTTAAAATGTAATCATTTTTTAATTCAAACAACTTTTCTCCAGATATTAGGCTTTAATCACTCCTAAATTATACAGTTTCGGTTCTAACCGAATTTCGAAACGTCTGGTAACCACAGTGTTTGCTCAGTGTTAATTGAAATTTTTAAATTGACGACATCATGAATTGATCTACAACAGAAAATTTATATGAAAAATGATACTCGACATCTCCAATCATCTTACAACTTATGCCAAGTCATGCCTAAAATTAATGCGCCGAATTAATATCGAATTTCTGTAACGGTTGCGACGCCATATCAATTCAATAATCCACAAAATTAAGGAATTTTGATCACGAGACATTTCCACCTCCACTCAAGCAATATATTTATTACACTTTGACGTTCGTAGAAATAGAAATTATTTTTCACTTCATGTAATCAATTATACATGCGATCTGACACTGGTATCTACATTTATTACCTTATGGATAATTTATTTTGTATGACAAACTAATTTTCCACCGTTACGAGTAGGTACAACTTTTCGAAAAGTGCGTATTTAAATACAGTTTTTAATTGGAAAACAATTGCGTCTAAATTAATTGTTTTGCATCAAATAAACGCATGACATTTGCATTTGTTGTCGCCCAAATTGGGAAATAATTAATGCCGAATTGTGCAATTTATTATGAGGGATTTTCTAAAACCATAAATTTAAGGATTTGGTTATGGCTGAAACTTCAGACTTAATAAATGGACTTATGGCTGAATTTAAATGACATCTTTATTGACACATGATTAATCATAATCACGCAAATAAAACAAACTTTTTTCTGCCATTAAATAGAAAGGAAGGAAACCTCCAATTTCTATAATTTTCAGGTTTTTAATTCACTTTAAACTCGTTGCTTTCGGATATTGCGTTGACCTAGTTTTGACGAAGCTCTAAAAGGATATCCCATTGTTATTTAATATCATTTTCCTAGATTCATTGAAGGCGGAATTCCTTCCAGTTGCTTATAGTTTATGATTTATATAAATCAAAAGATGTCGTTTGTTTTGAAGCATTTTTGTTAGGGACATCAAAATGTACTAGTCACCATTTTTCACGGGAGATAACCACATTTCTGACTGAATAACGTATGATTAATAACACTGTCCTGCCCAGACAACCTCCCACCCATACAGGGTGTTCGTATTTTAGAACGGCTTACCTCGTAGGAATTTCCTGTTCCAAAGTAGATCGGGATGAAGGCAAGCCAAATAATGCACGTTGTGTACATGGTGAAACCGATAAATTTCGATTCGTTAAAATTTTCTGGAATTTTTCGTGTTTTCACAGCGTACACGGTGCAAATTGTAATTAGGACCATGTTGTAGAGTTGAGAGAACAAAAACGACATGTCTTGAATTTTACATTTCAGAATGACCTGAAAAGAGATTGGAACTTAGATTTACTTTCGGACGCATATATTGAACGAGATTTTGATGGATTTTGCGGAATTCCCACTGAGTTGTTCATATTCGAAGTTATTTGACTGTACTTTTTATTCACTTTTGAAGGATTTGAGATGATAAAAGAAAAGTTGGCTAAGAATTGGACGTGTTGTATGCAAATAAATCGGTTTGCATTCGCCCAAAATAAATCAAAAACAACAAAAACGCGTTTGTCTCAAACTTGCACTCAAGTTTTGCTAAGTAAAAAAGTAAACAGAGCTAATTGCTTGTGTTTAATTCCCCAATGAAAAACTTTCTGGCGTGTCTTAAACCATAAACTCCCGGAATCAACCCATCAAATACCGAACACTTCACACCACATTCTTCCAAGATTACAAAAAGCGCTCCCTAACGTGGTATGAAGTAAAAACTGAATTCACTTTGCATATTTAATTTAATTTTCTTGTTGTGCTTCTCGAGTTTTGTTACTCGTAAACGATTTAACTTCAAATTCGAAATTTATTGTTTTGGAGGTAAATTGAAATTTTATTGAATATCGGTCAAATGAACGCACATTTTTAATCGTCACCTTAATTGTATCTGAAACAGCGCGCACAAATTGGATCCACGGGGATTAGCATTGTACTAAGACAGTTAAATTAAATTGCTTAAACTGCATCGGGTCTAGTCGGTGGCTCAGAAAAAATGGAACAGAGAAGATTCTAATTTTAATTAAAAGCCTTCAAGCACGAGATTATAATTCTATGTTCCAAGCGCTAAATTTGGCTTCTAATGATAATAAATTGTAAATCGTGTATAAGCTCCTTACCGAATTTCGCCCAGAATTTGCATGCTTTTTTAATTAGCGATCGCTTTCTTTACGTTTCTCCCTAATACTCACATAATAATGCCTAAAGGATATTGTGGGAGAGAATTACTTTATTAGAATTTCAAAGTCTGAGGGATGGAAGGGCAAACAGTGATTGGAGACGTTAGGAACAGTCAGGTGTTAAACGTACCTGGCTTCTGTGGGGGTAGTAGAACCTGGTGCCGGGCGGTTCAACGATCATCCAGACGAGGGTGAGCAGAATTTGCACGGCTATAAGAGTACAGGTGATGATTACCTGCGACTTGGGGCTAATATAACTGGGCCTTTGAGCAGATTTGGACGCTGAATCAAATATCCTCGAGATTCGGTTAGTCTTTGTGAGAAGTGCCCCGTATATTATGGAAAATCCGACCCCCACCCCGAACCTTTGGGTGATGCAGGTCTCGGTGGTGGGCCTCGCCAGAAGGGCAAAAGTGTTCAAATAGCACAGTAATATGCCGAACAGTAACATATAGCTTAACTCGCGGCCAGAAGCGCGCACTAACGGCGTGTCGTTATGTTTTACGAAGAGGGCTATTATCATCAGCGTTACTAATATTCCCAAGCAGGAAAAAGCCGCCGGAACTAGCGCGTACGGGGAATCCCAGCGCATGTATTGGAGTTCCAACGCGTAGCAGGACAATTTATCCTCGTAAGGCCAATAGCCAGGACCGCAATCCTTACATGTGAATTCGTTGAACACGTATTCGTACTCTTCACATTTGTCGCATATCCAACAACATGTGTCGCCCTGGAACGAAACACAATCACATGGTTAATCCCTATCGCCAAACTTATTTGATTCGACAGGGAACGTGGTTTGCATGCCAAATGAGGGATTCAACAGCAAATTTCGCAAAAATTTACACGCGGAACGCAATCATTAAAAATTTTAATAATTCTTCGAATAACCATTTTTGGTATTTGCACAAACTTGTAATTCGCGATATGTATCTGGCACCAGTTGAACAGAAAAAGGCCAATTATTATTAAAAAAAAAACAGATTCAAGTTATTCTAATTCTCGAATTTCACTGTACTTCATTTAAAATTTATTGCGATTTATTGCACAAATTATACCTACCCTTTGTGAAATAGGAGCAATTCTTGTTGAAAAATAAGAAAATCGAACAAAATAAACTGAAAAATGTAAGTTTACACTCCCGGCGATTTCTGTGATGTTTTGCTATCTTTTAAAATCAGCCAGATTTCTTGAAAATAATTCAGCCTTGCGATTCTTAGCCTTAATTCAACAAAATAAAGAGATTTAAAAAAAGCCATAACATAGTTTTGCATAAATTAAATCGCTGGTCTATTGTATTTTTTTCTATTAATAATACGGTAGATAGATCAGATTGATGCAAAAAATAGGTACTGTACAGCTTCATATATTTTCTATTCTACTTGTAGTTCATTGTTTCTGCACCCGGTGTAAATAAAAAAAAATAAATTAAGTCGGCGCTCATGTGCTAAAGCCTAAAGGGCAAAAAATTAAATCGATAATTAGTAACGTGGTTCACTATTAAGAAATCGAGATATTTGTTTTCAGAGCTGGGGAGTTGCTGACGCAACACTTTGTCGCAAAATGATTCTCTACACTTTCTTTTACATCTTTTTGCGAGTTTAATTATTTTGCAGCTTTCTGAAATAAATATGACGCTGCGCGTTTTTTCTTGTAAATGACGGTTCACTAAAATACTGTTCTGTTGTCATAATTTCGGTAGAGATCAGAAGATGTGAATTTTGAAAAGTTCCTTTTAAGCGTTATTTTTCCGGGTCGTTGGTTGCGCCTGTTGAAGCGGGTCCCTCAATTATTGTATCAATAAAAAATGTGGTCCAAGTCTTGCATAGTGCATAAGAAACCATACTTTGGGGCTTGGAGAAATGGCTTGAATAATGCACGATTGAGTCTGAAAATCGCTCATGCCACATCTTGGTCATCGGGGAACACGACCAACATTGTGTTCTATGCGAACTTAAATCTCAAGAGATGATAGATGGACAAAGATACACACAGTGTTTTGATTTATCGTGCTTTTGTCTGAATTGTAGAGGGACCGCTAGTTTGAAAAAAATTGTTTTTTGGCAATTTCGGGAGGTAAAAAATCGTGCACTTGTGGCAGTTGTTAGGGTCCGACACAAAATGAAATTTTTTGACTTGCTTTGAGCGATTTAACAGTCAGATAACAAATATAAAAGCAAAGAAACAAATGAAAGCCTCTCAAATTCCATTTCACAGAATTTCACTGAAGCATGTATTGGAAATTTTCCGCCGAAAATAAACTTTTACCAATTCCAATTACATCTTAGGCATATGCAAATCGGAAAGTGAAGAGATTTCGTGCGATTGAACGGTTCTCAAGCAGATATTGGCGGATAAGACGATAATACACACCTTGCCTATTTCACGACACCGCTTGCAAACTTGTGGATATTTAATATAAAAAATTTCATCAACGCGCAAAAATGCCGACTTAGATGAGGAACACATGCTTGCTTCCATCACACTTAGCATACGGAGAGATAAGAAACGATGTGGATTTTACACAATGACCTGCAACGCCTGCTGGAAATTGCCCACTAAATCATTGAATCGATAACACGATTATATTAAATCGTCCCGATCTAAGAAATTCTCCAATCAGCAATATCAGCCTTCGAAAAAGTCGACCTGTTTCGGCGCTATTAATACCGCAAATTATTACTTACTTGTTGTTTTTTTATCATTCCGGGCTCACAAGGGAGAGAGCAGGCCGATGTTGGAGGAACAGTTTGGTTGTTGTTCCAAACTAGGTGGTCTAAATTTAATTCAAGTGAGTTAAACCACTTTCCAACTACCTGGAAAAGTACAGCGTGATAGAATTTCATAAAATCAAATCAACCAAACGACCGCAAACCACCCAAAATAAACAATTTTGTTTCACAAACAGAACACAATCAAAACGATTCGGGCAATATTTTATTCATATGGAAAATCCGGAAGTGCAATATTCAAACGTCTAATTTGTTATTCATGTGAGGAAAACAAAAGATTATCATAAAATATATGACGACAGCGAAATACAATCGATAAAAAATATGTAAACTGGCGTCGCCGTCGCCTCGATTCATACCTCACAAGAACCGTGCTGCTTGAAACAGGAGTTTTTATTTATTGCAATTACAAAGACCGCAATTTCCTTATTTTCAAATCTATAATTCGGATTTTGTTGGCAGTCGCTTATTTCTTGCGTGAAGTAACTTTGGTAGCGTCGGTTGTCTTAATGAAGAAGTTAGTGTCTTAATAGTTTTCAATAAAATCTCAAGCTTAATTAACGGCTGAAGTTCCAACTTTCGATTACGGCATGCTTTTTTTGTCCAAGCATGCGTTAACCTTTCATATTCATCCAAAAATGAAATATCTTATGGGCCAATGGCCATAATTGGATGACAAAGTTTCTATAAGCAGCTTAGTAGAAGTAATTATTTAAAACACACGTTAGTCGAACTTGTGGAAGTTAGTAAAGCAATTGTTGCTTCTCTATAAATGCTAAATTGCGGGTGTAAATTGAGTTTAAGTGGCAGAGCATTATAAAATTAGTCAAACTGGAATTAGTCACGAACGAGTCGAGGTTTGGAAAAGTGCGCTTTACTTACTCGGTAGTGGTATCCTGAAGCATTTATTAGTCTTTGATAGTTGAGGATGTCGTAACGGGCGAGCCCGTCGCCGCGATGGTCGAATTTTACAGGACTTCCCGCGAGATCTAAAAATATAACGTGTTTTGTTTACATCAACCAGCAAATGGAAACTTATGTCATAAGCACACATCAAGAGCAATGGAAATATTATTAGTAGAGAATTGAAAAGAAGAAAGCTCGCAGCTTTTCACGCAAGATTCAGTATTTTAAAGTATAACTCACCGGTGAAGGAGACGTTAAGTAGATACTTTTTATAGAAGTCTCCACCATCGTATTGGGTCATCGCGGGGCACACTCCGGACTTCCTGTAGTCTTTGCACAAGTCACGATAAAGATTATGGAGTGCTAACGCGAACGCGTAGACTGCATCCACCACAAACTGCACTTTACTTTCTTGCTCATATCTTAAATTTAAAAATTCAAGTATTAAGAGAGGCATCAAAACAAGTCTCTTCTAATCTGACGTCTGTATCTTCGACGAAAACCGTTCAGCCTTAGCTCATCGTTTGTCATTTTTACTGTTTTGTGCGTTTTGCAAAAAACGTATTTTATTATTCACATAAATCATCTATTTAAATATATAAATTTCCCAATGACGCGGAAATTCGAGATACGGAGATATCATTACTGTGAAATTTATTATAACACACACGGACTCAAAACCGTGATAAGTAGACGTCGCAACAAAAATCAGATAAGATTTCGCGGCGGAATTAGAGGATTAGAGCTTTGTTGTTGAAATTTTCTTTGCGTTTTATCCACTGTCGTTACGTGGGTATACTCAACTACACCTGTGCCAACAAAGTGTACATTTACTATCGGAATTTCGAGGCACAAGTAGATTCACGTGATTTAGGACTTAACTTTAAAAATATGAAAGAAACTCAAGGGGAAATAAATGCTGGGCTTTTAAATTTCGAAGATTTAATACGAATTTATTATTAACTATCTTTCAGATTTGGTTTTAAGCTTTAAATCTCATGGAAAAATATTGTTTTTGAAGTCGTTGGAGCACGAGTACGATATAATCCAACGTTTTCAGTTTTGATTTCGTTATTTATACATTCTCGTGATTTAATTTATGACTAGATTTGTACTTTACGTTTAGAATAACTCGTGCTTAAGTATTGCAAACAGAGGGCGATTAATGTTGGCAGAATTAGTACAAAACTGTAGTTACATTTATGTATGTACAAATCAAATGTTTATGTTTGATTTTCGAAATGCAAATGTTTATAAAAACATGATATTATAGCAGGCCGTGCATAAATCGTTTATGAAAAAGAGTGGGAAAAATTAGATACAGTAATTGTGGAAATCGATAATTGCAGATTTTCCGGTTTAGAAATTATTTTAAAAGCAGTTAGCTGAATCTAATTAAAAATCGTACGAAATATGAAACGGTACAATATTGTGCGGAATATAATTTTCCAGCAAGTCTCGACGAATGTTTTAACAGTAATCTTTAATAAGTAGTCGAGAAATTGCAGCTTTCATCAGCTTAACTCGCGGTTACATTTCGTTCAAAACTAATGCAATTTATTAGTAGATTTTGATTTACGTATAGGGAGGGTGGGTCGCAACGGTATCGATTAAGCAAAAATTCTCGAAACTTACCCAACTTTTTGTGAAAGCCGCAGCTCGGGCTTGCAAACATTGAAGTTGGTATGTGTGATGAGTGGAACATTTTTTTCAAGTATGCAATCAAACGTATCTTCCCAATATTGCTCAAACCAGGGATTACGGAGGTTAGTTTCTGGTGTAAGTGACATCATGTATTCATCAAAGCCCGGAATGTTGTCAGATTGTAGCTCAACGGTAATAGCTCCTTCAGCTACGTCTTCTAAACCTTCTACTAACTTCTGTTGTTTACCCCATCCATCGCTTGCTACCCAGTAGAATGTATGACTAGCATTCAGACGCTTTGCAGCTTGTAGAATCCTCCTGCGATAATGACAGTTTGCCAGCTAATAAATCTTACTCGATATCTTTGGTACACCGCCATCCAGAGCAAATGCACAGCTGAGTATACGCGAAAGTGCACCACGAGACTATCGACCCCATTTAATTAATACAAACCGCAATCAGCTCACACCATTAATTCGCGATTAGGAAAAATGCACTCACCTCGCATCTTCGGCTCGCGTGAAGAGTACAACTCCTCTAGCGTTGACTTTCTTTTTCAGCTTCATAATAATGTTATCGAAAGCGTGATCATCCGCAGTACTTGGTACTTTTTCAGCAGTGGCGATACAAACGTTTCTCTCTTGAGCTTCTCTATGAAATACTTCAATCCCATACTCTCCGTAAGATCCTTCGGAGTATATGGTTGATACGTAACTCCAATTCACACTTTTAACAATGTCCACTAATGCACTAGATTGAAAAGTGTCCGGGGGAACCGTCCTTGCAAAATATTCAAATCGGGTTTTGTCACTTAACGCCTTGGCTGTCGACGCCGGCGATATTTGCGGAATGTGAAAAAGGCCTGAGCAAAACAGCACGTTGCAGTTTCACGTTTTAAGGTTGAACTATGCTTTAAATTTACCATTCTCAGTATAGTTCAAGCTTAAACGTTGGGAGTTACCTAGTAAATTGGCGACTTGGAGGGAGACCGAGCTGTAGGAGCCCCCCACGACGCCAAAAACCGGCCCTGTGTAGTTGTTCCTAGGCCGAGGTATGGAGTGATCGACACATTCTAAGGCGGAAGTGTCAATGTTGTTGACTGAAGCCCTGACAAACTGAAGGCTCTGATTGAGAGCGTAAGTGTCTCTCGAGCAGGTATCTAAGATGTGGACACCTAGGGTGATGTTGGGGAGAATGCGAGGATTGCTGTTGATGCGGTCGATTGCGAACATCATTGCTTCGAGCCTTTGTACGCCCCGATGGTAGATCTGTTGGCTGCAAGCAGTGCGTTCGCCCTTCTTGTGGACTGGAAAGAGGCCACCGAGGATAATGTCTCCTGAAACGCTCACTGGACCTAAGTCTATCGAAGCGCTCCCTGCAGGGTATAGCAGGAGCGAGAACAGCAGTTGCTGGACGATCATTCCCTGCTAAATTCCTCAAAGCGTCATTCATTCGCAGACCTGGAACAAATTTCATTCAATTAAAAATTAGTTTCAAAGGTTTTTGCACTTTTATAAAAAGCGCAAGCCTTCATTGTGAAAATCGGAACTTCGCGAAACATTACATAGATATGCAGGAAAATTCTCGTGGCAAAATGGACGTGCCAAATTTTAGTTCCATTTGGCATTGCCTCGGACTCCTTCGGAAATTGGGAATGAATTGTTCATTTCCATTTTAATTTACTGAAACGGTCAGTGAAATCAATACAGCAAGTATACGATGAACATTAGTTGCAAGACAATTTGTAAACACTCGACAGCTGTCTTAAAATACGCCGAGCTTACATTCAACTCCCAACTTATTCATCATTTCAATACTTTTTGCACTGTATAACACAAAACTTTGGGACATATCAGTTTCCTATTATTAGTTTAGTTCAATTTAATGATGAAAATCCTGATTCCACCTTCTAGAGATCTGAAAGATTCCGCTAATATAACCAAGCTTTCACAAAGAAAAACAAAATATACTTTTGGATAAACAAAACAACTTAATTATTTAAAATCTCAACGACGCTAGACTGTAAATTAATTTACACGAGTTTGAATGAGTTTCACTAGTCTATTAGAGTATTCGGTTGGATTTTTTGGTGTTGCTATAGAGGCAGTACGGAAGCGTGATTGCGCATAATTAGAGTTAAATTTTGTTGAAATTTGAATACGAATTAATTGTGAAGTTTGTAATAATTATTAATTAGTATCTGTCGGAAGTACTTGGTGGAACAGTGTACATTAAGATATCTATTCGGAGCGGAATAGGAATATAACGGGGATCAATTTGCAGGAAGCAAGTAAAATTATGCCCGAGTTGAGTAAAAAATCAGATGCTTCCCTTTTCCGATGGGTTTACTTAACGGTCGCTACTGGAAACTTAATAGAACAGGACGCTGCTCCCCAACACTCAATCTGTATACGGAAATCGTAGAAAGTCGATTAAATGTTAAAGGTGAGCGACTTATCCAGAGCTCAAACGGTTCAACACCATCTGATTTAAATCGTGCATCTTGTTTTTATCTGCATGGTTTAATAGTTTCCCCTCTACAACACTTTACTTTCTTCTCTGCAATTTACATTCATTTCAACCAGCGCTTCTATGGGACACGAATGCCACAAAACGACACTAACTGCAAACGACGCTGTCTTCAGAGCAGCGTAATTTTATATTAACAATAAATTTGCTCAAGTTAATTTAAAGCGACACATCGCTTAACAAGCCAAAATGTATTCAACAAAATACGCCATGTTTTCAAACTTTCAGCGATGAAATGATATTGATGGGATACGTATCAAGGCTAAAATATCAATACTAATATAATCCCCTGCGAAAAACGTCAAGTTATAATGAATCAAAGCTTTAGAAGACTATTGAAACCGAACTCAATTAAGTACCGGCATCATATAATATTCACGGAGATACACAAGAGACTCTGTTACAGTTTTCTAGCTATAAAGCTGATATATTTTCGTCATAAAACACCTTGAAATATTCCGTATATATACTGGTTTTCATTTTGAAGTGGCCGAGCAAGGCAATAAACACATTTTTTTGGAAAATCAATACCAACGAACCTTTGAAATTATTTTTAAATCAAACTTTTGCTTGCGGTTAAATCATCATTTAACAGCAGCATGTGGAAGCCTTCTCCTGGAAAAATCCTTCTGAACTTGTGATTCAATTATATGCTTTCTAACACAAAAAAAATAATTTAATTCGTAATCACTTTTCGAATAAAGGACATTTTTATATTAAAATTTCTCTCATTTTATTCGATTTTGATAACACAATTTACCAATTTTACTTTATGGATTATGTAAATGTGTGTAATACAATTAAGGGCGGTGACGGCTTCTACATACATTCAGTATTCTTCCCGGTTTTGTAATTTCATTGGCCAAGAAGCACCTATGAACCACGAATTATTTTTTAAAAGCGAGTTTTGGCGATAAAAATTTAATGAAAATACAGTATTTAAATGCAAAATTGTTGCAGTCGCTCCGTGATTACTTTTAAAGTGTATCGGCAAAATGACTTGTTTCACGGTGGAAAAACCGTATGCATAATTCATGATTTGGTCTGCTTTTTTCTAAAATTGGCTGAACTAAAATTGGTAAGAATATAATTTTCCATATTTATTTAAATTATGAGCGACCGTTTTGTGAAGCCAATAAACGAGAACGTGCTTGTTATAAAATATTGTACATTGGCTGCATTCTGACATATATATATTTCATGAAATACCTAAGCTCTCTATTATACCATATACTCAATTTTACAATTCTGTAAAAGTTTCGAAAGCCCGGCTTCAAATTTAAATGCTTATTTGTCCAAAGTTAATTTTATTTTGCACGGAGTTTTGGTGTAACACTTAAAAAAATCGGAACATTGAACCGGAAAAGTAGCTACATTTGTTGACACCAACTAACCAAACTTTGCACTTTTAATTAAAACGGTTTATACCCCTCACTGCTCATCATTAAAATGCAAAGTGGCATTCAATTTTTATTGGAGTACTTTTACATAGTTTGCGCACGGTGTTACTTGTAATTGGATTAACACAGATTTTCAATTTTCTAAGTGTGATATTCGGTACAACCACATTGTGTTTTTGCGTTTTAAGCTGGTGATGTGTTATTTATCGTGGCAAAAAAAGTGAAACGAACACGAAAGAAATTATGGTGGAGGCGCCGGGAAAATTTACTGCGCGTGTTAGAAATGTTTGGCTAAAAAGAGGGATAATTTACTAAAGCCACATAATCAAACAAATAGCAACATCTTATTTAAACGTCTACATTTTTATTGTGAATGTGCCACATAAACAATTAGGGCAATTTGTTGGTTTAAATTTAATTCTGGGATGAATTTAAACAAAAACTATCATTTAGCGAGAGGTATTTCGCGTTGTGGCAATTGGAATTTAGTTAATAAACGGGTTGTTCGAGAGAAGTAATTAATATTAATTTAGTTAGACTAGAACCGATTCAATTAATTAAATTTGAGCGAAATAAAAAGTTAAGTAAAGAGCTCACGTTGCCAAACAAATGCTTATATAATAAATAATAGTCTGTAATTTAAACGGCATTAGAAAGGCTCATTTATCACGTGGCCTGTTTATTTATTGGTGAGCTGAAGTAATGTAAGTGCAGAACGGTATTTAATAGGGTCTCTTCCTCCCTTGTTGCTGACAGTAGCAATGTTTATCGCATTCCACCAACGATCTCTGTCTACACTTAAATAGCTGCCAAGACTACATACAAATTTACTGATGCTTTAGCTTTATTAGAACGTGTTTAAAAAATTCCAGTCCGTGCAGGAATGGAAATTTGTAGCAATTAGTTCCGATTGTAGCCATTTGGAATCAGTAATTAGGCTACCCTATAATCTTTCTTAATGACTTCATTATCTAAACATACCTACGGATTTGACACTGGCGACCTTCAATCACTCTTGTTGATCCCTCATTTTGTCATCAAACCGACTAGTTAAGCCCAAACTGTAGCATACAAATTCTTTGGAATTCTTCGGAGACGCGTTAAAAGTCATTTTTAATACACAGCTTTTATTTTGTACAATTCTCTGAAAAGCTAGATGCTTTACTCTCATAATCTGTGGGAAGTAGAGAGAAGCGAACGTCATACTTTTACAGGTAATGACCATTGGCGCCGCTCGCTGCAAAAGTAGTAATTTATTACAAGAGTTTAATTACTGAGAGCAGTTTTATGACAAGAGTCGAAAGCGTATGACTTCAAATAGCAATAACAATAAACCAAAAGACACAATTCTATTTTAATATTCCTGATTTTATGAAACTTCGAAAATATATCGTTTCACACATGCACTTTGATAGCTCTTGCAACCGCTTCTTTACGACTTCCCACCCACTCTGACATGCTATTTTGTCCTATCGCCTTTTATTGTTTCAATTTCGATACACATTTTATTTAAGTCTGATACTGATAAGTCCCGACTTCCTGCTGCACGAATTCACCCAAACACCGTAAGCTTTTGGCACCGTTTTAAAGCCCTCGCCTGAGACCGTAAATACCGATAAAACGGCAACACATTGTTCTATAAATGCTTTTCTCAACAATTTGGTTAAATAAATTCTCAGCTATTATAAATATTCATTAGAATTAGAAACGACGATAAAGGTGTTAGCCGAAATATACATTTTATAACTAAAAGCACAATTGAATTATGCAACAAACCTCACTTGAAAAAACGCAAACTGGTTTGTATAATTACTGTTACTCCAAAAACTTGTTAAAACGGTTTTCATTACATTTAGGTGTTAGGATTTACAATTATTAAACAAATTGTCAATTATTTAAATATTTAATAGAATTTACAGTAGAGTTGTTACTGAAATATACATTTTTTAAATAAAACCACTGCTACATTTTCCAGCATGTTGCGATTGAAACTGATTAGTTTTTGAATTATTAATTCCAATGTATAATGACTTTAACAAGTAAGCGTATTGTTGCTAGGAATATTTTATAGATGTTACAGTTTTCGGATGAGTGTATTTCTGGAGTGGAGCATTGTTTTGTTTTACTATTATTAACTTAATACCGAAAGTCCTTTATGTGATCGGTCAATTTGGAGTAGAAAGGAGAATCGAGGGATTATATGGGAATTGTTGGACACGCTCCGAGTCTTCTTAGTGAAGAATCTCCAAACACGCAAGGTAAAATTGTCAAAAAATTATCTAAAAATGTGGTGGAGAAATGTGGTAGAGGTGTGACACTTAATGCTAGAATTCCATCCAATATTTTGTAAAAGTTTCTCAATTTAGTTCACTCACCAACTTAGTCGATCAATTTGAAAGTGAGACTCTTCGATCCATTTACGCCGATGTAAACTGAAACAAACAACTAAAGTTAAAAATACAGCTGTAAGTGAAATTAAATACAATTTAATCATACTGTTCTCACAGGTATTAAGTTCTAGCCGATGTTCTATTTTTCGTGTAATTAATTTTGTCAGTTTTTAGAGAATCGAGAACAAAGCTCGCGGAATCCGGCTAAGTAATAAGTATATGACCCGTTTCGTCGACAGAGAGCTGATTATTTCGACAGGAATACGTTTATCTTGCATGTTACAGAGTCGCTCATCTTCTCATCTCATCGTTCCCTAATGCAGACCATTATATAAACCAGTTCTTTGTCTGCAAATTTACTACAGGAAGTATTTCTTCTCTCTTTGGTCGAATGCGTCAATTGTACTCTTCAAATAATGTCGCCAGAGTCTCTCCAGCTAAATGATTTTTTACTCAAACGTTGCTTTAAAATAATCATTTTTCCGATATTAATTAGAGAAGTGCTTAAAAGTGTGATGTGCATTTTACATGAAACGAATTTCTATTTTTAAATACAGTGTTCGAAATAGAGTAGGTTTTAGTGTATCCACGAATTATAAATGATGCAGCAGCTGGTGAAATATCAGCAAAGTTTTATTGTTGAAATTTGGCGAAAATAGTAGTCTTTTCCGAATGAGGCATGTCGGACAATAGACGTCGATAAAAGTGTTTTAAAGAAAATTGAACTCATCGCATTTTGGGTTATATCCAAAACAAAAGCTAAACTCGAAGTGGGTTGGCAAGTTGATAGAGTTATTTGAAAACACATTTACAATTTATTGCGATAAAAAATATCGACATATTATATGGATGATCGAAACCTAATAGAAACGCAGGAAAAGATTGCATGTTTCAGATTTCACATCCTTTATTAGGATGTCAATATAACATACGGCTCCCACTATTCAAAAATAACAACTTTATATCAGGCTCCGGTAACAATCTTTTTTAAACTCAATAGAAAAAGGGCAACAATAAGCGCGATTGATGTTAGACAGAAGACATTTTGTAAATAGGCAGAATAAGTGACGGACCTCGGGTTCTGACGAAATTAAGACAATTAAATTAAGCAATAATATTTACAAAGACCCTCTGTCCACTTAATTGATCATAGAGAATAAACGGACCACTTGCCATTGTCCATCATAATTATTACCAACTCACTTCTCTGAGACCCTAACGACTCAACAAGAGTCTAAATATTTCCCCACAAAGCACCTGTCATAAACCTCACCCGAAAATCTTCCCGAACTTCACACTGTTCATAATCATATGCATTACAAACGTAGTTCCTGATCCAGTAATAAAGTTTGTGATAATTGTGATTATCCTCTGTAGATGAGATCATCTCAAAACCTGTGTTCTCTTCAATCGAGTTAAACAAGATCGAGGGTTAATTGCAAGATCCGAAATTGCGGAACGAGCCGTCCCAAAATACGTAAAGTTTGCTTTGACAATTTTCAAATTTATCTCCATTGATTTAATCGAAAATAGTTTGCGATGAAAACATAAATCCTGTGTCACAATCACGTGCTAAATAAGCATTACACCAAGTTGTGCGAAAATGTTTTATGTCTTTCGTTGAGTAAAGGTAAAGGGTTCGATTGACCTCTGCTCACCCACCAGCCGCCACACCAATTATCACAACATTGCGTCTTCGACACGTTATATACGCACAAGGAGGTTTGAAGGTTTTATCCCACTATGCATATGCAAATCGCATCAATTGACCATTACGATGCTTAAATCGTTAAGTACTTAAGATTCCTAATCCTTTACGATGTCTATTGCTTTTTGTTTCGGCATTAGGAACCGGCTCTAAACTCTTATTGAAATTCAAACGATTAAAAAATAAAACAAGCGAGCTGCTTTGTTGCCAATCTCAATGTCTCTATTGTTCAAACAGCTGTTACAAATTATTTTCCAGCGTACTATCGAGTGCATCTAAAAACTTTTGCACGTCTTGTCTTCCTTCTATATTAAACGAACACCTGATGTTTCTTACAAAGTTCTTGCCAGAGCTTTGCAATTAACATTGAAACATTGAATGTATTTGGAGCGTAATGTAAATTTGTAAATGAAGAGACAGTAAAGTATTTTTTAGTAGTGCTTTGATGTTCTGAAATTTGGTAGTGTAGACTTTCCTACTTTGATTGACACTGCTGAAAGTTTAGCTTTAGGCTTGCGAGTCACCTGTATTAAATTACAGGCCCCATTAATTTACGTAATTAGGGTGCTAGTATTTTTGTTTGATTCAAAACGTGGAGGCGCTGTCACATGCTGCACTTCTCATAAACATGATAGCATCAATCGATTCAAATTTTATTTTAGACAAAAATTAACGATCAGTAATGATTAATGTATTTCTTTTACGCTTCAAATGAGGCTGTCCATTGATTTTCTCTTGACTTGCCGATCAAAACCAACAAAATTTGCGTGCACCGCTGTCAATAACTGATATTTTGTTACACTTCGCTTTGGTCGAGCTATTTATTTAGTTTGCGACGTTTGGTGTGGCACATTTATTTCTGCAACTGCTTTGAACCGGGGCTTGTTTGAACAAGTCACGGATAAAGATAATGTAGAAACGCAAAAATAACTTAGGGTACAAAGTAAGAAGGTAAACGTGAAAAGGTTTATGCTTTCAAGCAGAAAAAGTGGACCAAATATCGACAGTAGAAAACAACAACACGCAATAGGCTACCGCTCCATATTTTTGATTCTGAAATTAGAATACTTCATTGATCTAACAGGAAAGAAACTTTTCAACCACTGAGGCGAACAGGAGTTGGCTTTAATTACGTCATATGCAGGAAATCCGCTAGGATCCTTATGACACAAGGAAACTAAACATAGGATCTAACTTCGAGATTTAAAGGATATTGTAATAATAGGCTTATGGGGACTCATGTGTCTAATTATAAGCATTGGGTATGTTTTTCCACTCTCTAAATAAATTTGTATTACTCTAATAACTATAAAGTAAATCCTTTAGAGTAAAAGGCTACGCACCCAACTGGAAGGAATCGAACGGACTTTTATTCCAAATACCTTTTCTTTTTTTGGCAATCTCAACTACAAATTAGGTAATAAAACGGAATGGCAACTCCTCTCTACTTTACATTTATAGAGAATCAATCACATTAACGTGTTTTTAAAAGGTAACACAGTGTGGCTTTAATTAACCTTCTAATTTGTTAATAAGTTTGGGTTGTGTAAGCTTTGCGGCAAAGGGCCAGAATATATACGGTCACAGCCTTTGTCGAATTGATAGATAGCAAGATTCCTTTATTCTGCAAATTAATCTCAAATGTATGAAATGAATTGTTTGGAATCATGCATCGCTACTCATTATCTTCCACATGCCAATAGTATTAATAGCAATTTTAGCCTAGTGTGCCAAAGGCTGATATAACAATTCGGCTATTTTCCGTCTGCAATTATTCGATTAATTTATGCTGCGAGAGCGGTAACAAAGCGAATAGCCGGTACTTTCTTATTGTTTAGTAGTGGGTGTTGCAATCAGAGTTTCTTGATTGTGTTGTTATAATTGGCATCCTTATTAGAAATTTTAATCAGTAGTAAACCAAAAGGATATTTTGGGATCCATGCATGATTGCACGGTTGACCTGTAGTCTGCTGTTGTTCCATTTGTCCCGTCTAAGCCCTTATTTACCGTTTTGTAGATTGTATATACGTCAAATGGCCGGATTTAGTAAAGTAATATAACAAGCTTACAAGAATCAGGGAAAACAGAATGCTTTTCGAAGTTCGCGAATTCCAGCAATCTTTGATTTATTAGTATTTCAACGAGACTGGATTTTGAATTCATTCCAGAAAATCACAATGGACTGCAATCCCTTCCTACATTGTAATTATTCTGCAAGGCTCCACGTAGCCGCGTTTTAGAAATCCACCTTTGCACCGAAAGATACGAGAAAAGCAATAATTTATTGATTGAATTTCGGTCTAAACCCAATTTGATCAGACACAATCATTTGAGAAACATTGTCTTTGCAACTGTAGCAAATGATATCGGAGGTAAAGTTACCTGCCGATATATACCCTTTTTAGCTCTAGGCCAGAAATTATCGGATCTAATGGCAAATGTGAGATGAAAATTGAATTTTCGTAACGAGAAAAAAGAAGTTTGTTTCGACGATTCAAGGACGTAAATAATTTGCGAAATCAACTGTTTGCAACAGTTTGAGTACTTTTTGATCTTCACAGTGGATCAAGGAAATGAAATCGGCCATTAAAGCCGCGGCTGAATAAACATTCAAATTGAATTTACCTCAGAAAAATCGATCAGTCTAAGTGTGAAAGCTTTTTCTACTTTGTTAAGTCAATTAATTAGAAAAATTTGATAAGAAGTCATCCATTTTCTTTCGAGCGAGCGTAAGAAGTTGCCAATTAGAATAGGAATAGCCAATTGTGTTATCGAGCTTTCGTTTCCTCACTTTTAACATCGATTGGTATCCCAAAACTTCCATGCACGTTCCCATAACTTTGAAACTACAGCTCTGTTATCACCAAGCAACTTGTGACAATGATTAAAATCGGAAATTAATCGCAATTGCTTTTAACTCTCGAAATAAAATAAAGGAGTCCATTTAATCTATAAGCAGAGCTTATACTAACTAATACTGTATCGTAATCATCAATCTTTGCTCAGAGTTCACCTCCTAGTCACATTCTGTTAAGTTTGTAGTGATGTGAAGTGATGTTTGGTAAAATAGATGGTGGCAATCACGTTTCTGAGTGTCCGGATATCGAATCTTTAGACTCGTGATTAAAGCTGAAGTAATTAGAGTGTGATTAAGAGAGAGCACATGTTGCTGTTAAATAAAACTATTAAGTCACTTTACGGTCCAACAAACAAATCGCTACTTCACAATATCACTTGTTTAATTACATTCTGATAATTTATAACCTCATCCCAACTAATGACTCTGGAAGGATTCATTCAAAAAATTGCCAGTCGTTTGTTCCGTTTCAAATTTATCTAAATTTATCTTTTACATTTATTCGCAATAACTGTTCATTAAAGGCTTAATAGGAAGGATTAGTTACACGACATGTAATTTTCCCCCAATCTACAATATTAACTTTTAAGTCGTAATTTCGAAATTTTTACTTCAAACTATCAATTTTCAGACCATTGGTGCTAATTTAAAGCATTATTTGTGTTATCTGCGGCAAGCGAATGAGCGGCGCGAAAACAAATTAAAATAAAACTTTTCTATTATTTTTCTTTTGTTGAAAGCTCTCGCATCCTTAATAATGACAACGTGAACTTCTCCAACTCCAGGAGGGACACCTGTGTCAATTTAAATCCCCGGTTTCAATGCGTCAAAATAAATATCTTTATTGATTTAGAAAAACATATGTAAACATGTTGAGAGACCTTTACGCAGTATGGTTTCTTAAAGTGGCAACTAAAAATACAACAAACACGTTTCTACTTTTCTATTCGTTCTACGTAAAAATGTCAATATTGCTGTTGTTTTATCTTTCGGCATCAAGTTGTTAATAAATAGAAATAGCAGACAATGTTTGTTGTCTAACACTGCAACAACTCGATCTGATAATGCCACAACTTTATTAAATAAACTTCAGCTAAAAGCTGAATAGTTACATGGCCGACGGCCGTACAAATATGAGCCATATCAAAGAACATGCAATAATGGATCATAATTATAGCAAAGTATCAAATTTGATAATGAGTTAGCCGACTTAACAAAGGGCCAAAATATTTTATTTTTCCTGCAGTTTCAGGATAATTTACTAGCAAAGTCTGTTTCAGTTTCAACAATAATTAAAACTTTATTTTGGTCTCAATTCAGTTCAATTTTTTGTTAGTTTCCATTAAGTGACAGACTATTCAACATACAATATTGCGTGACAATAGATGTATTACGATTACGAATATATTATTTATCGCAGATACGATACAGTTAGCTTTTACACTCGTTCGATTTTTAGTGTTTTATGTAGATGTAAAGGCTATCATTTAGAAACAAAGCAATTTGTACATTTTTGTAAAATGAGGATCATAACTCAATATGCAAATCTTACTAATACGGGGGTGCTTTAATACATGCATTTCAGTGTGTGGAACATATTGGTTTTGGTAATGTGTGTAATATACACAAATGTTGACAGATAAATAAACCACAACAAACAAAAGAAGCCTCCCTAAGTGGATACGGTAAACAAAAGCAAATTTTCAAATGAACAACTTTATATTTAATGAGGAAATGTTTACCTTTTCGTTCGAAGCACAAACAGGATTATGATCTAACCTTATTTGAAATTAAAATATCCCCACTTAATTAAAATAATTAATAATTGGATTTGAAGTTTTAGGCCGCCTTTAAACTTGATATTTTTGTTTAATTTTGGTGTGGCGAATTTAAAGTCATTCAATGAGCCTTAAAGCCGCACGCCCCTGATTCCTGAAATTATTGTGTCATTAAAAATATCTGTGTCAGCACATAGAAAATTTACGAGTGACGTTAAAATTTCGAGCAATTTATGTCAGTGGCAATTAGAGCATATATTTGGCATTATCTTAATCAATAAAGCTGGAGTGGTTTTAATTAATTGAAATTCCATTTTTGTGTGTTATTAATATAATAAAGATTTAACAAAAAATCTTTATGCTTTTTTCATTTAAAGCGGCTGGGGATGACAGAATTGTTTGAACCTACAAATAAAATTACAAACGAAATTGTTTACACGCATGGGTTATTACGACCGTGCATTGTTGTAATTAAGTGAGGAATTTTTTGTCCGAATTTGTCAAATGCCTGAAAATCGATATTTGCCGTTTCATTGGCTACGATATGAACAATTCAGGTGTGATCAATATTTAGTATTTTGTTCCGATTGCATTTAATTTCGGACGCATAATTAATTAGTTGTGTTTACATTATATATTTAAGTCAACAAATTAAATTCGAAGTTTAGTTGGAGTTGATTTGGGAGTGTTGATTAAGTCAGCTTATAAGTTATTAATAATATACGGTTTGAAAGGATCATTATGAAGCAAATCCTCCATATTCATTTATAGAATATCTGACTTTAAGTAAAGTGAGATTCCCTTCTTGTAAATTCATCACTGCAAACTCAATTAACATTTGAGTTTTGTTTAAATGCTACGTAAATAACGAAATGTTTAATTTGATTTAACGAACAATCCTCTGACGATAATAGCCAACAATTGAAAGTAAATAATAAAAGAAAACTGAGCGAATTAAGAACTGAATGGCCTGTAATGGTTTTTCTCACGCGAATGTCAAAAGAAGATAAACGATAAACTGCCGAATTCAAATGATTTATAGCTGAATTTTCACGAATTTTTTGGATTAGTCTTATTTATAACGAAATGCAATTGATATGTACTTTTCACTTGATTCAAACTCACACAAATAACGAACTTGCATCAAACTTTAAACCGCACAAATATATTCACCCCGAATTATGAACATTTATCAATTTCTTTGCTTACTTAAATGGAAAACTATTTGACAGGTATTTTCCAGACACATTCAAGCGTCATAATTAAAAATCACTCAATAACTTTTATTTTCCCTTTCGAGGAATTTTACGACGTCATAATAATAAATTTTTATTTACTTATAAAGCAAATACCTTTTCTATCGAGTCCCATAAAACAGATTATAACATCAAGATAAAGATTTAAACCAACATATTTCCAACAATATTGCTTTCCGATGATTTGAGGCCATTGTTGAAATGATTTTTACTCACCTGAACTAATTGATTGACCTCACCCATCTCAGTTGACCATTTTTGACCTGAAATCAAATCTATTGCATTATATGATGTTGGTCTGGATATCAACAAGATCAGGGAAATAGATTTTATTCAAATCTTGACTGAAATCGTCACGAATCGGTATACTTTTGGTCATAAAACGGATGACTGATTAATATTATTTGATGGATTAAGTTCTAAGCAACAGTCATGTTTTATGAGACTTATGGTTTCATCAAGTCCGCATCACTTTATTGATCTTTCAGACCGTCCTGTTACACATAACATATATTGATGATGTCATATAACATTGTCAGCTCAAATATGAATCTACGTTAAACTCACCGCTATGGTAAAAATATGTCACATTTAAAACTATTATACCAATATTAACTCGATAATAAAATCAGATTTTTATGTGTGGCACGCTGAATATTTTGATTAAACTTTGATAGAAATAATTTTTCATGTCGATTTGGCATTTTGCGCGCTTGTGATGCAGGTAGACCGAAATACGCTCTCAGACTTCCACAGTAACCGGAATTTTCCCACTCAAAAGATCACTTTGAAGCTCGGTACCGAGTGAACTGTTTGGAGTTTAGCGGTTTCTTTTCTACTTTTTGAGTAATTTCGCATTGCCGCGAATAAGATTACTGGCTTCTGCGGAAATTTACGTCCGCAGCACATGTTTAAACGGAAAAAATCGGGCGAATTTGAGCGAAAACTATTCGGTTACAGAACATGCTAACATGTGGTGAATCGGTGTCTTACAAAGCAGGTTCCCCGAAAACTTTGTTAAAAAAGTTATAATATGGGTTTACAATTATGATCCTCTTAATGGAAATGCTCTGCGAGAAGTTTGCGCCAAAATAAAGGTGATGCTGACTAATTTGCTCCAGCACAAGGAGATTGCGTATGACAACTATAAATCAGGAATGCTGAAGCGCCGAGACCCTGCGGAATTTAATTTATTTTTCTCGTGCACGCGCACAATCGACTCGCAATTATGATAATTTTGGTACAAGATTAATTAAGAGATTCTGGTAGAATGGCGATTTTTCAGTTATCTGTTGTTTTTCCCAGGAAAAGCGATCTCATCGAAAAATAATTACGGAATATATTTCATTCTTCGCTAAGGGAACGTGACAGTGTTCAGCGCCAAAATTAAACATTAACGTGTTTTCGGAAAAAAATACCAATTTGGAGCAAATAAGCGTTTCCAATTTTAGACGACGAAATAATCATTTCAAAAATCATCTGATAAAACGAGTGACGAGTAAAAGCTCAATTTTAATTTTGTCTGTACTGTCTAGTTTCATGGTAGCGTTAATTACATAGTATAGAATGATAAAACGAGTTCTGCTATGGTTCACACTTTTGAATCGATTTTAACTCATTTATACTTCGAACGATCGGCTTGAAATATTAAAAGAATTTCAAGTTTAAACTAATTTATTAACTTGTAATTTCCAATTTTCCGTCTTCCAGGGTTGTACTAAAATAGATCTCCGTTTCCAGTATTAAATTCGCACGCGGTCGATGCCAAAATGAAAAATTGATAGCATGTCGAACACAACAAACTTAAATAAAATTAATCTGAGGTGTTTTAATCTTGTTTGATCAATATGTTTCCGTGTAAGGCAGAACTATTTTTGTTTACATTATTGAATCAAATTCAAACATGTATTGATTTGTAATCAAATTATCTGCCAGTGTTCACTAAGTTACATTATCTTTTTATCTTCCAAGCCCAAATTAACCGAAGCCTTGACGCGATTGTCGATCGTGACAAAAAGCCTTGCCCGCCCTAACCCGAAGTTACCCTCGAATTAATAGTATATTATTCAACGAGCGTACAATGATGGCTATTATTCACGAGGTGAAGTTTACGGCCACGAGCCGCAGGCGAGTGGCCTAAATCACCGAGTGAATAATAGCCATTATACGCGAGTAGAATACTATACTTTATCCACGACTAATAAATAATACTTTGATTTATAAAAAGTTTTGTAAAAAGCGGTATAAGAAACAGATATACGACACGTACATTTAAAGTCGCTGATGGCTCAGGGTAGATGCTTGCATTCCACCGTCGGGTACCGCTTTCGAATCTGGTCAAGGAAAACTCACTTTTTTTCTTTTTTTTTTATGTACAGAACTGAATTCAATAGTATATTATTCAACGAGCGTACAATGATGGCTATTATTCACGAGGTGAAGTTCATAGAATTAATTAATTCTATGAAATCAGCTAGTCTACGTAACCAGTGATTAATGACTCATTATCCACGGCCGTGGATAATGAGTATTATTAAGGTCGAGCAAACAAACGTATAATGGGTACGTTATACAACAGTCGTGGATAAAACTTATTATTCACCCTTGTAAGTTGTAGAATACAAGTTAATAATGAAAGCTAAATCTATTTTCATTGACATTAAAGGTATCGTGTCATTTCTAATTATTATGTAGGTGTGTAGGTTAACTTTAAATTAAATTGGTGGAGTGTTTAATACGATTTAGACGAAAGCTGGACAAATAGGTTTGTTTATAGAGGCGTACATCTATACATAATCTACTTTATTGGATAGTATTCTCCAAGGCAAAATTTTGAAATCGGTTTTTAAACCAAGCTTCAGTTTTCGACGTTTGACATTTCCCGGCCATTGACTTCGCTACCAACCTTAATTACCATTACAGCATTAAAACGAGTGTTCTAATGGCTTTACATGCATAAGCGGCGAATAGAAGAAGACCGTGAACAAACATAAATTTGATACTGCCGTTTCAAATTAGTGTTATTATTTACATTGATGTTGAATAATGTATAACAGAGTATTTTGTTGGGGCATCGTAATCTTAGGTAAAATGAGAAGCAGTAAACAGCGTAAAATGGAGACGTGGTGAAGGCAAAAGAGGAGAAATCCCGAAATATGCACGTGTTGCTGAATTTTCGAAGCTCCGGTGATCAGACATTACGGACAAACAACCAGATCAAGTCAACCCATTTATATTTCAATGCCCTACACGAACAAAAATGATTGTTTTGCAATGCAATCGATTCCTGGTTTATGCTCTCTTAAAAATAAATAAATTTATTTTTAGTAAAACTGATTTCGCTAAAGACTCGTAAAATTTGATAAGTTGGGCGATTTTATTTCTTAATAAATTGGAAGACGTATACTGATACGTCATGACTAATGCCTTGAAAGCATCCTAAAAATACGAACGAACAATAATGAATTTGCTTTCATCACTTTAATCACCTCTTAGAGAGGTAGACTCTCCAATAGCCGCCCTTTTATTTCAGAGAAAATATAAAATACCCTTGAAAATAAGCTCCACAAAGCATAAAAAGTAAAAAAGTTGTAAACTAATATAAATTGCAAGACAAAGGCTTTTAGACTAAATTAATATTAACTAGTTTCAAAAGTTTCGAAAAAAATTACTAATAGCATTCCCCATTTAGTTCTTGGAGCAACTCGTGACGCGCTCTGCTGAACTTGTGACTCGTGCTATTATTTGCTTTTTGAGTAAAAATAAAAATAGGAGCACAAAAGTTGCCACTTTATTTGCGATTTAGTTAAATCTGTTTTCCAGACCTTGTTTCGGGTTTTAAGTCGTGTAACAGTTTCGGTAGAAAAAACCTCGAACACCATCGATTGGAAAGAGCGTGGAAAGCATTTTAATCACTGATGAAAATTTATGTTGTGAAAAATATTCCGAATTGTTATTTGAGATGAAGCCACGAGGCCCAAACTGCTCTATAATTGCTAAAATTAGTAGTCAGGCTTTACTACTAACGAGACATTTAAAAACCAATGATGGCTGTGTGGAGTTTTATTTTGAAGGCTTTTGCTAAACAGTGGTTAATGAAAGTGTGTGGGGTTGTTAATGAACTAATAAACCTATTAGATTCAGCTTTTGTAGCTGTTATTGATGTGGGATGAAAGAGTAAATTGAATGTCAATCACGTTTGTGAAATTTAGGCAAATATGTCTTGGGTTCACTTATAAAAGTGTCTAACATGTTTTATATTTTATGCCAAAACGAGTGAACAGCTACATCATATTAAATCTTTGTAGGTGAAAATCCTTGTAAAGAAAATCTTGTTTAAAGACTTTTAGTTAGGTAATGAGTATAGTTGAAACGTTTCCAAATTTTCGTCTTTGGAGATATTTCATGTTTAATGGTAAGACGCTTGTAATTGCCTAATGTATTGGAAAATGCTGTACAAAGGAAGAGGAATTACGTAAAAATTCCTATTCAAAAGAGATGTGCAAGTATAAAGGTGTCATTATCACAACTTAAAACTTAATTAAAACCGGCGTTATTATAATAAATTAATATAATTGCGGACTGTCGTCTTTTGTTTCACATATAATGAAAATATTTATTTTAAAACTTCGTTAAGTATTGTGGTAAGGTTCGTTTTACATTGTTTTCGGTAAATGACAGTCTATGAACTGGGCAAAATAAACGTAATTAGTTTCCCGGCGTCCTTCTTATAAAAGGAATTTCCACTCCTTGCAAGCATTTACTTTCTACTTTGTAAGTTAATCGGTGAAAAGAACGACGCGAATTAACTTTATTGTAAAGTGATGAAAGTGTAACAGAGACATGATTTCATTGTTATAGTGATTAAAACTTTTTAATTGTTGCATTTGCGGAAGCGATCAAATCAAAAATTCAGTGCCGAGCTTTCGCCAAAGTTTAGACATTTCCGAATATCTATGAATATCTCAACGGTGACATTAAACATACATTACGTAACATCTCACGATATGACAAGTCAGCAAAAGTTGGCGTTTGGATTCTGCATGTCGTGTGCATGATCTAGTACATAACGGAAAAAAATTGCATTCGAGATGCTCCTATACAAGGCAATACCAAAGAAAATCACAATTTCTGATGCCCAAATTTGCATTTATATTTCTTAAAGTTTATAGTTTAATTTATTATTTTTTTGCTTGTTTAATTTACTTAATTTACATATATTGCTATTTTTCCAGCTTTAGGTTGGCATTTACGAATATTTTTGTGTATAAATCAAATTTCGTTGTATTTGGGCTGCATATTTGTAGATAAATATTCATAGCACAAACATCAAAGCTCGAATGATACAGCGAATATGTGTGTGCGGTATTAATAAAGTCACGATAAATGAACTGAAATAAATCTTAATTGAAATGTGATTTAGAATTATTTCAGTAAGCAAAAAAATGACATTAACGGGGCTAGTGCTATTTTTAATTTAATTTTATTTTAATTTAATTTTATTTTAATTTAATGAAGTTGTTTTGACATACATTGCAATTAAAATATATGAATTTGATTTTTAATTTGATGTATTTGTAACCGTTCGGTTGAGATAAAATGCCACATGAGCAATTAAAAAGTGCTTTTCGTGGGATGAATGTAAACAAAAAAGTTTAGTGCTGCTGCAATAAATAAAAGTAGAGGTTTTAATTTTGTGTGATTGAGTTAAAAAATGATTAAATTTTTAAACGTTGCCTGACAACACATGCTGAACTTTTCGACGTTGATGAATGCCTTCATCAGCATACAACAATGCTTAAAATGGTCCACAAGCTCTCCAAAGAATAATCCTACTAATTTTGTAGCAATGATTTTGCCTCAATCAAATTTTTAAAGGAGGTTAATCCCTAAAAGTGGCAATATATTGTACTGTCTGCTAACTCTTGATTTGTTAATAGGAAACAAAGCGAAGTTGGAAGTAGCAATAATTAATATTATCTCAAAACTATTGTAAGAGAATCTTCGATTAAAGTTCAACACGAATGGCTGGGCTCACAACCGCCCAAATTTCGAGTTATCATTGACGGATATTAAAGCATTTGATAATTTGGTACCGATATATTAATCAACATGCGAATAATAAATTTTTAGTGAATGGATGTTGCACAGATGTCTCTATTTAAATTCAGAGCACGCTTTACCCTCTGTGCATGTTTTGCATGCTCCGAATGAAACAAAATAATTTCAACGTAAAGTATTTGAAAGTTGTTAATCGCTGGAAAAACAAATAGAATCTTCGCCGCTTCCCTTGAAGTCAAGTTGCCCCAAATTATAAAATACTTTAAAAGCATTCGAGTTCTCAATCCGGTGAATTTAAACAGATCGTGTGATATGTAGCCCATCCATTTGCCAGCTTTTTCACCCCAAATGTATTGATTAAATCTGTTTTTTTGCTTCCGTATCAAAATGGCATCACTTATAAAAACACCAAATTAATAAATCGACTCCACTCTTCCAACATAAAGTGCTTGTAAATTTACAAAGTCCCGCCTTCTCAACATTCCCTTTTTACGGTTCTCTCAGGTAAACACTGAGGATAGCATAATTAACGACTCTCTTACATTAAGGTGCAATATAACAGCTAGGTAATCGCCCTACTTGTTAGAAGCTTCTACCGAATTCATCCACTGAGGGTTTTTTCTTTGATTCAAACTTATTTAAGCCGAGTTTTTTGTTGATTGAAACGCACACACAAATAATAATAAGCAAATAATTCCGTATGTAAATATGACATTTTACACGCTTTTTAATTCGCCTACACTATACCAAAGTCTTAATTTATTTATTCGTCAAGCACAAATAATAATTAAGCACAGCCCGCGTAAATTTAAGTAAACAATTTTTGCGATTTTTTAAGTAAAACAAAACGGTTTTCCCTAAATTACTTTTTTTATTATTTTATTACACTGCAGGGAATTAGTTGTGCTTACGACCTAATCCCTATTTTCTTGTAATTTCCGGTTGTCTTACTTCGTTTATTAACTCTTATGATTTATTCGGAAAAATACAGCTTTAATGTCTTGTAGTCATTAAGTAGTATATTACTGTGCTCTGTAAACCCGCTTCAATTACCACCTGAAAGAAGCTATTTCCATTTTATTAGTGCTAGATACGAAATTTCTTGTCATGTCTGTACAAGCTCATTTTTATCGATTTGGTGATCCCACATTTTCTAGGCCACAATTATAATTATGAAAAATTACAACGCATAATGACCATGTTCTAGCTTTCATAATACGTTGTCTGTAACAGTGTCGGTAAAATTTAAGCGGAAGCTTTGCAAACCAAAATATTGTTCCATCTTGGAGGTTATTTACAAATCCAAATTCAGAATAAATTTGAAGCATCCACTGAAACTGTATTAAATGTCCCACCGAATGAAACAATTTCCAGCTTAACGGATAAAGTCGCCCTTAAGCAAACTTTTGTTCAGCGGCTTGACAAAACGATTTATGAAATTTTTCGTATTACAAACAAGGTGCGCAAAATTTAGCTTTAAGGTAAAAGCGGCATCAATTAAAAAACGGTGATCGTCGAAATATTGAATAGAAAAAATTGGCTTTTTTCTATAAGCTGAAAGCTTTTATATTGCGTGATTTGAATGCAGCAAAATAAAACAGAGAGGAGCGTCAAGCGTGCAGCTTAGTATTCGTTTCCGCAAAATTTTCATTGCAATATACATTCAAAAATTTTATTTGTCTCTCTGTGGCGCAAAAATATTTTTTAATATTTCAAATTTTAATTAACAAGATGCCGCTAATTAAAAACTGAACTGCTGTTTAGTAATTTTACTGAAAGAATACTATGTTTTTGTAATTAACAAGTTTGCCTAAGGGAGTTGTGGGTATGACAGCGCATTTGATATAACAAGATACTTTCAAAATGTCCTGAGGTGTACTATTCTATTAAAACAACGTTACCTATTTTTATCATTTTATTTACAAACAAAAATGCAAAACTTGCTTCAAAAATATCAGAAGTGATTAATTTAGTTAGGGATAGTCCCTAACTAACCGGAACAACCTCCATTAGTTAAACTTGTCTAAAAGTAATAGATAATTCAATGTAGTGGCCCAAAAACAAACCAAATGAACTTAAAGGAGTCTGAATAGAACAAAAAGTTTTCACCCGTCATCACACACTTAATGAATTATTTTTTGCCTCAAGGATTATTTATTTTTGTGAAACCGTGCAACTTATGAAAATTATGCCAAAATCATAACTATAAACTAAACTTGCAAACTTGAAAAACTTCGTGACTGAAATTTTCGCTAAAAATTCGACTTACAGGAAGTAGAGTAGTGTGTTTTTTTCAACGTGACAAAAACAAAGTTCACGTTCCACGTATTTGGCATTTAAAATTCACCACCACCCCCGAGACCACGTTGAATATAACTGAATGAAGAGTGGAACAGACATCGAGACGCCAACAACGTTACGGATCCTGCGTCGTAACGCTTTATATAAATTTTCGTTTAATTCAAAATGTTTCAGATGACCATTCATTAAGAGTTCAGAAAGTATCTGGTCTTTTTTGACAATGAACAGGCTTTTCTGCTAGCGAAACGCGCAAATTTATTATTGCTATTAAGCGTTCAGACTCTTAAGATTAAACTTGTTTAATTGGGAAATACCTTAACACAGTTTCGTTTAAATTAAACGGAGCACGGAACGAGCAAAAAAATTTGCTGTCAAATGACCGAATGAATTTACATCGGGCTAAATGTTTTATTAGAAATTGACCAGACACTTTATATCGATTCCTTCCAACCATTAAAACCTTGCAACTTAATTACAAAAAATATTCAAGCATACGACCGAAACAAATTGCCAATTGTGTTTTGTTATTTTAATCTCTCCTTTCATTCTTTTATTGTCAGGTATCCCAAATTGAATAAAAATTGATCTGAACGAATATTGTATCATTTCTTACAAACTTCAATACTTTTCCGGGTATCATTAGATTTAGTCACGAAACAAAATTGTAGATCCCAAATTTATCATTGGGTCGTGATGAGTTTTTTTATTGCTACAAAACGTTTTAAAACATAGAAAATTAAGGAAATAAAAGAAAATTGTATGTAAATTTAGCACGCAGTAAGCAACAAAACTGTTTATAAAAATGGTGGATGCGCCGGGTTAGTAACAATGAACACAATTGTTTTACAGTTTTGGTTGATTTTAATTATGCTTCTATTATCTTATTTGAACAATTAGTGGAGAGTCTCAAACAATGCAGTAACCGTATTTCAGACCATTTATTGGTATTCCAACCAAATATTAATTTTCCATTGAAAAGTAAAAGCTGAACTTGACAATTTTCTTATTTTTGTTGGTGGTTATTAACTAAAAGCCAACAAAATACACACTTTTAGTAATTAGTTTTTACAAAATTTTATATGAAAAATTAAAACAATTGTTCAAAATGTCTCACTTTTAGTGCTTCCTTCGAACGTATAGTAAAGTTAATTAAAATCTAGTATTGGTTTTTATGTGTAACGTGAACGTTGGTGGAATTGTCGTCTTTGACATATTTTCATTAAAAAGTGTTATTTCGTTTTTATTAACAAGACGTTTTTGTTATATTAAAAATTAATAAACGAAATGCCTCAAGTCAGAGAAAATTATGAGGTTTTATTAAAGCTTGTGAACATAAAAATATTTAATTTAAATGTAATAAGATTCACATTATGTGGAAATTAGTGAAATCAGATTGAAGGGTAGATCCCGGGTGAAATAAGGTTTTTGTCTAATATCTCTTTTCCGACTTTAGGAAATCCATTTAAATGACAATTCGCTTGAAAAACAAAAAAGACAGTAATGGGGAATTCGTTTAACGTCTTTTATATCATAAAGTACAAGAATAAGTCTGAACAATAGGCGCCACATTTCTTTAATAGATATTTAATACTTGAATACATAAGAAGCAGTTGCCGAGAATTAGATATAAATTTGACTTTTTGTTTATTGTACCACATCAAATGAATTCCGTAATCAGCAAAGATAAATGAGAAAACTTTTACAATTGTTTTTTGTTAGATTAGAAATTCTAATTAACTTATGCCAGAATTCATACGTGTTTATAAAAACTTTTGTTTTAATTAACGGGCATTCCTACTTAGAATTAATAAAATTAAAACAAAAAGTGCTTCTGACACGCTTGAGTAATTCTAAATAACAGAATTTTTAATTTTATCTGAAAATTCACATCTGTCTATTACTCAATTTTAATAAGAAGTAAATTTTGATGGAAAAAGTTAAAATCGTTTGTCGATAATTTACCAAATGTCTAGCCTTACACCAACACGACATCTATGAATCAAAATAGAAAGGATAACAAATCGATTGCGGCTAAGACGGGTTTGTGGTAGGGGTCTTCAACCACTTAGAAAAATTCCAAAATTCATATCTGTTCGTGGTATATTTCCTTAAAAATAACAAATAACGTTAAAACTAAACAAAACTAAAAAATAACTAGATTTAATTTTTTTTTCTAATACGGACTCCCTTGTTTTTTAATGAGATTATATTACATACATTTGTGTTTGTACTATAATTAGTAATTATTATGAACAGTATGAACGTAGCTGTTAGTAACACCTGAGACTCAGGCAACCAGAAGTACACAGTGCAAATTCAGATAGAGGTATACGTTTAACTGGTTGCATATAGTAAATCATTTCTCAACTCACATTTTACACTGCTAGTTTTCGGGTGATTCGATTTACTTTTTAATTTTTTATATACTTACGCAAGCCAAAGCTGCGACTGATTTGATTTGTTTTAATTAAAGTAATCTGCGGACCACAAAAAATATTAGAATATTTTTAATTTTAATAATTTTAACGTAAAAAATAATGTTTGTGACTATTAAAAATACCGAAAAGGTAGATTCAACTATTTAACATTTTTACATTTTGCCAACTCATATGTAAGTTATTTATATTAATATGGTGACGAATTATTATTAAGATCTAGAGCGAGTTTTTAATCAATTCATAGACCACTTTTAAGTTCAATAATCCTGTCGGTTTCTTCAGAACAGTTTTGACAATGCGTTCAATAACCAGAATATAATACAGACTCTGAGAAACCAATTTGTACTGTTGGTAAATTTGGATTAGTCACTATACTCTAATCTGCTTAAAAATTGTTATCATGATTGGTAAAAATAAGAGTATTCCACCTATGTAAATTCTTGCAAATTACAAAGAAACATGTCCCGTTATAGTACCCAGTTACAAATATAATTAAATTCCATGTGTCAAGACTGGTAGTTGTAATCAAAATATTCTTCATTCTTGTCTATTGATCAATATTTTTGAAGTTTGCAAAAACATAATTAAATTAAATAATATAGAAGATTCTGCAAATTATTAAGCCTCAACGGTAAAGTGGTGGGGAAAGATGCATCATAAAACGTGGTTTATAAGAGCAACTTATTTTATAAAGTTGAAACATTGCGGGATCAATGTGAGACAGTAACGTATCATCACCACGCAATGGGGATAATTTATCAATTATTTTATTTGTGTTTATTGATTGTTGTGTTTGGTTCCTCACCTTTCGTCGCTCAGCAGCATCCAGAAACATCAGATGCAATTGTGATTGAAGGTATGCAAAGTTGACTCAAGTTTTAATTTTTTTTTAAATTAAACAACCGAAAAACGGTTTTCAGTTTTAATATTTCACCAATATTATGATTATTTTATTTTTATTATTATTTGCTGTATTATACCTGGTATATTTACCAATATTTATACATTTATACACCTCATTTATTTATTATAAGCAAATATTTTTGTGTTTTTTTTTGCTACCGTGTATTATGGCGCAAAAATTCTGTATTTTCTTCAATATAATAGATAGTACTCTAGTTTTTTTTTCAAATGTAAGTTTTTTCGTTTTGCGTTATTAAATTCAATTAACATTTGAATCTGTTTAAGAAAATTTTTAACACCACCTGCTAGCGTGGCACCCGCAATCAGCCACTGCCAAGGTCGTGAAGAACGTTCACCTTGGGACCACAGTATTGATATGCTTCTTCAAACTTTTCAAAGATTATAATGTGTCTCTAATTGCTCATTGATGAAGCCGGTTTTTTAATTGGTCTAAATTAGAAAAATATTTTTTTTTTGGAAATGCCGCAAAGCCGTTGCCAAAATTCTAAAGCACGCCAAGTCATACAAATGTTTATTGTATTGATTATGAGTCACCGCATCAATAGTTAATTACCTATTACTTAAATGTACGGCTATAAAAATATAAATCGGGTACGTAAACATGAACCAAAAATGATTATTTTGACCGTTCATGTTTTTAACGTTTTTTCGCCAGTCGTGGGGTATAATAAATAGTGGAATTTTGTTTTGTCTGAAAACTGGATTGACTGGTACGCTCCATCGGCAGCCATATATTAATATCAAAACAAAAGGGAAATTCCATGCTAATTCACAAAGTGTAATTTTTGATTAATTGGTTTGAGTTTTGTTGGCGTGGCATTTTTTCATTTCACCGTTGGATTGTTGTATTTCAGCTAAATCAGAGAGACAACCCAAAAGGAGCGACAGTCAGTTTGTTTTGAAAGAAACGGCGTATCAATACAATCCCGGTTTAATTCCGTCTAACATTAACACAGTTCCTTTGGCAACAACAGGCCCTTGTTTCACTGGCAAAGGAGTTCTAGGGAAATGCACCTCGTTTCGTCAATGCTATCCCTACTTCAAAGTGCCAGTATTAGACAATTTTGAAAGCTGGATTTTAGGAATGTACGACACTTGCAGTTATTACACTGCACAAGGTAGACAGGTAAACCATTTTTATGAAAATCCCTTCTTTAATTGCCCATTTTTATACGAAAATCAAGTTCATGAAATAAAAAAGTGACTAGAATCATAAAACAAACACTTTCAGATGTTTGGGGTCTGCTGCGCAAACCCAGTCAAACCAGCAACTGAACCGAGCGAAAACTTCAATAACGCTCTGACCAACTCAAATACTACCATTAATGAGGCCATTCCGTATTACCCACAGTTGACCAACTGGCCGCCCCCAATCCCGACTCATCCTCCGGACCACACCATTCCGCCCTTGCCCACCCATCCCCCATCTCCCGGATACCCACCTTTGCCGACCCATCCTCCTTCTCCCGGATATCCCACCTTGCCCCCTGTCACTCAGAAGCCGCCAGCGTGGCCCCCGGCCATAACAACCAAACCCCCATACAAACCCACAAGACCCACAACGAAACCGCCAGCGACCCAGACACCTGTCGTGTCTTCTTGTGGGGCGAAAAATGGGTACCAAGATCAAGAACGGATTGTGGGTGGACATAACGCGGACGTCGGTGAATGGCCTTGGATTGCGGCACTTTTTAACGGAGGAAGACAGTTTTGTGGAGGCTCCTTGATTGATAATATCCACATATTATCAGCAGCCCATTGCGTAGCCCAGTAATAAATTTCTACTAATTTTTTGTTGAGTCAACACCGGTGATTTTAGCATGAGCTCTTGGGACGTTGCAAGACTAACGGTTAGATTGGGAGACCACAACATTAAAACCAATACGGAAATCAGACACATTGAAAAGCGAGTTAAAAGGATTGTGAGACACAGGGGCTTCGATCCTCGGACATTGGTACCAAATCGCTCTTTCGGAATGTTAAACAATACCGCATTTTTTTAGTACAACGACATTGCTATTTTGACGTTAGATAGTCCAGTTCAGTTCTCGCAACAAATCAGGCCAATTTGTTTACCAACAGTAGGTAATGATTTTGCAGGACACACAGGCACGGTCATAGGATGGGGAAGTCTCAGGGAAAGTGGACCACAACCTTCCGTATTACAAGAAGTTAATATTCCCATTTGGAGCAATAGAGATTGCAAATTAAAATATGGTCCTGCTGCACCAGGAGGTATTGTGGACCACATGTTATGTGCAGGACAAGCTGCCAGAGATTCTTGCAGCGTAAGGATAGTTGTTCGAAAATGCAACTTTTAACCTATTTTTTAAAGGGTGATAGTGGAGGTCCCCTCATGGTTAATTCAGGAAAGTGGACTCAAGTTGGAATCGTTTCTTGGGGGATAGGGTGCGGTAAAGGACAATATCCAGGAGTTTATACCCGAGTGGAAAAGTTTTTGCCATGGATAAATAAAAATTTAAAATGATGATCTGTATCAAATAAAAGTTTTTTAATAAGAATTGTAGTTTACTTGTCCCAAAAAACTTACGTATTTTATCAAGTGGGGTAGTTTTGTAGCTATGTTTAAAAATTCTTTTTAAATAAAAATATGTTTTATCCTTATTAAAAAACAATAACTAAATAGTTTTAGTCATCTATGAGTACTAACAAATAAATAAAAAAAATTTGTTTTTTAGTGCTTTTTTGGTATTTTTCATTCATACAGATATTTTGAGGTAGTTAAAGATTTAAAAATAGTCATTTTAGGTGCTTAAATTAAAACAAGGTTTATTGATTTTTAAAATAACTAAACAAAAATATGTGTTTAGTATAAGTAATACACAAAAAAGAGTAAAGCAAATTATAAAACACTAATCGCATGCAAACAGTATTTTATTCCCGATTTTATTATTTTATAGGAGTTGCAAGCTTCGATAAATATTGCTCCAGATTCACGAAGTAAAATAGGTTAAAAAATGGTTGCAAATCAGGTTGTTAAGTTGTTAAAATGGGTTTTCCAGGCAATAGCCAACGGACATAAAAATCGTCTATTTTCTAAAATAAAGTCTGTCGGAGCGTCAATGAAGTGCCTACAAAGTTGTAAATATTCAAAAAATTTCAATTCTGGAGTCATAAGTATCAACACTATTGTTATTAGGAATATTTGACACATGTTTACATCCTTAATAAAAATTCTGTTAAATGTTAATAAACTAGTTTGTTAATGAAGGAGATTAATAACCGAAACTTAAAGTACGAGCGAGAAACAGCGAGTGAGTGCTTTTAGTAGTTGAGATTATTAATCGTCCATTACAAACAAACAAACAATATGTTTTCGTTGATCGCAAATTCTTTTCTTCTGAAGACAAAATTTGAAATCGCATCGGTAAAGATGAGACCTTCATCTTTTTTCTCTCTTCAGGGTAGGCCACTTTTATTTAAAAAAAATAAGTTTCTTTCAGTTTTCCATAGCGAAAAATCGTTATTGAAGCAAATGTTGGGCTAGGTGTGAGAATTTTAGTGAAATCGATAATGTTATTTTTAAGCAAAACATTAAATCTCAGGAATAAAATTAATGATAATATCGATCTAAACCAAAAATACCAGTGAAAACGAAAGTGAAAAGAATTAAATTTCCATTTACATTTTTTCCCACGCGTGTCCGTCATTAGTTTCAATTTCAACTTTAACAATTGTCATTAAAATTTATTGTGAATTAAATGCAAGAAAAATGATGAAAATTCGGTAATAATCAGTTGTGAGTAATTCAAAAGTGATAAATTATAATGTGGAGATGTACTTTCTGCATTTTTTTAAGTGCCGGCGATGTTTTCTGTAAACTTTGTAGAAGAACGGGCCGCCAGGAGCGACGGTAATTTTTAATACTTACCCAAGAAAGAGTTCATACTTGTTTTCTTTTTCTTTTATTAAACTTGTGTCATAATTTTTATATCCTAAAATTCATTTAGAAGGTACTAGTACCAAAAATTATGCTTGACTCCATTTAGAAGCTTTGAGCCAAATTAAGTCGTTCTTTGTTTACTAAACCCATTTAAAACTCAACGAATAGGTGTTGGTTTCCTACATGTGTTTAGCTTAACAACTGGTAGCTAATTTGCCACAAGATACTTCATCCCTGTCAGTAATTTGACCAAGTTACGCCTACACTGATGCTTCAACGCTCATTTAATCATTCAAACAAAGATAGACATTGAATCCAATGCGGTGTCAAATTTCGAGATCTAAAGCGATATTGTGAATGCATGTGTAAGTAAGTAATTTAATTTTTTTCTATAAAACACGTTTATTGCTTTGCGTGTGCCAATGGGGTTTCCCGAGGGATTTCCTAAATGAAAAATTCAGTCAATTGATCAAAAATTCAGTTTATTGAAATTCGACTATATTTGTACAGGGGTATAAATAACAACAATCACAACAAAATAAAAACATTCGAGAAAAGTAAATGTCTAATAATAAACCGTATAATTATTTTATATATGTATATAATTCCTAAGGTGTAGGTGAATGTGTCTGTATACACTAGGGGCCATGTGGCCGCGGTAGACTAAAATAGATATATTATATACAATTTCAGGAAATTTCTACAAATGAAATGACTTTTAAGATACACTTCCAGGTTATAAAGCACATGAACATACATCCCGTAGCCGTTACAGCGCTTGTTCTTGCTCCAACTCCAGGGCCCACACGTGCTGGGGCCAACCTGTTCGCCCTTTTGCCTTTCTCGTCTTGATCATATCTTCCTGTTTACAACCGTTTTATAAACATCTCTTTTATGATGCGACATTTTTCTAATGTAGCATTTCATCGCGAGACAAGTAAATAAATTGTTATCCAAATGAGATCAGCAATTTCAGTTATGAATTTAGATTTATAAAGGAGTGGTCACTCCTTCGAGCCAATAAGTCAAATCCAGTAAAAAACTATTAATTAAGCTTTGTTTTTTTTTGCTAGTAATTAACAGAATTTTCTTCTAGTGAAAAATTAGATTGCGGTGATATTTTATTATAATGTGACATAATGATCTATTTGGCGTCCACCCTCCCGATAAATTTGAGTAAAATGCAGAAGCGCTAAGTGCAGTTAACTTAATAGATAAATGATTTTCTGCGGTGGAAGAAGGGGCAGCGCCCTACTTGACATTCAATTCTGTTAATCTGGTTAAGCTTTATTTACTGTCAATAAGTTAGAAATTTAATCACTAACACAATTACTTACCCCAATATCGCCCTTTGATGAGACTTGTTCATTTGTGCATTCGGTGACGGTGTTATTTGTGGATTTTTTACCCATTGAACCCAGCTCTGCTGTGAAGTTTCCGGGCGCTGGATCATCCGATTCCAAAGCTTTTACGAGATAATTAATATAGGAAGTGGCTAATCTTAATGTTTTAATCTGGAATGAAGAAACTTAATTCTTAAATAAAAACTAGAGTCGGAGACGTTACTTTAGATAATTTTGTATCTGGTGGAACATTTGGAATGCAGTCACGTAAATCGGCGTAAGCGTTATTGATGGATTGCGTACGGCGACGTTCTTTCTTATTTGCAGTTGTTCTTCGCTTTACCACCCTTACGAAAGGAACTTGGACGTGTTGCAAAGGCTCATCGGCTACAGGGATATTAGCAGTATAGGCTTAAATTGAAAATGTCGGCTTCATGATTTGGTCAAAATTAAAATTTTTCATTCAGAGTTAAATAAATAATGAAAACAGTTAACAAAAACCAAACTAATTTGTCCAATTTGGTACTTACTATTTCTATAGTGAGATAGTCGTTGCTGGGAAGCTACTTTGTTAGATGTTCCAGCAAAATAAGAATATGAACCAACCAAAGGGTTTTGAACATTACTTGTTGGTGACGGTGAGTCTGATCGAGGGCTGCTTGACCAAAAGTTCGAGTCATCACCGTTCAGCGAACCACCATCTGTGTTAAAAAAGTGGTACACTAAATGGTAAATTCGACAAAAGCAATCATTCACAGCAACATGGTCTATTGTAAAAAGTGGTACAAATTAAACGAGTTATTCGATTGATTCTAATGGCATTACGCTTTTATAGTATTTCATTCCAAGTGGTCAGTATAATAATAAATATTTAGATGATCGGTGAAAATAATCAGTGAAAAGTATAAAATATGGAACTGTCCATAAGTATGCCATAGTCGATAATTTTGATAATGTGCACTACATAATAGAACAAGTAATAGTATAGGCACTTCTTTGTTCAATAATACGGTAGATATTTCGCATATCTTTAATGAATGTATCATTAATTTATTAATTATTATTATTCTTTGATTTATCACCAATATCTATTTTACTTTTGTCATACAATGGCAGAGCGTTTTTGTTGTGTTTTGTTTTTGTATTGTTTATATTTTCCTTCATACAGATAGGTATATAAATTATGAAATAAATACGATCATTCATTATTTTACTGATTGTAGACGGTCCGACGCCTTTATCGCGCATCAAAGAAAATCGCGATTTCTAATTAAATTCATTTTATACGCCTGACTGTATACAATAGAAAGGTATCTCCCCTAATTTTCTGGTAATTCTTTACTTACAGAAAAAGACAAGAATTAAAAAAAGTAATTTTCCACCAAAAAGTCATGTTCTGTATTTTATACTGAACTACGCGGATTCACTTCAGATAATTGTTTACGAAATTACCAAAAAAAAATACAATCAGATTGTGAATTAAGCGCACTTTCACATTTTAACTTAAAAAATTATTTTTATTTATGAACTGCTACTTGAGGCCTCGTACACTTAGGTGACAATCTGAACTGTAATTGAAGTAAGATTGTAAAAGATTTCGTTGGGATATTTGAATGCAGGCATCAGTTTTTCTCAATTTTATTGTGAGACTGTAAATAAGGGGCTTCAAAAAGATCGGCTACTGTTGGCAAATAAGACCATCTTCTAATAAATTACGCGTTTGCGTTTAAATAAAAAAGACCAACCAAGTAAAAATTTGTAATTGTGATGCCAGGATTCTTTAACTTTATAGTTAAATTAACAATTTGTGCCCGAAAACTCACAAAACTGCTAAGACTTTATTTATTAACAAAATATATTAGTAAAAGTTGAGATGGTCCTTATCAAGTCAGGTGTGTAAAATGTCGAGAATTTTATTTCATTAGAAGTCGCGATTTGTATATGAGTATACCGCAACTCAAATCTTGTGCACAAGATTTACTTTTTTGTTTATTTGAGTTCCCATTATTTCTTCCGCAAGATTTCCTCATGACGCTATGTAGATTTCCCCTGGTTCCTGAAAATGATTCTCCATGATTCAGATATTATTTACTGCACTTTCGTTGTTTTTTTAGCTTTTTTAGTTTTTTTAGACCGTCAAAACTTAAAATTAAGAAATAAATTTCCTCTTTTATCCAAAAGTGGGTTCAAGGATTTTTCATCTTTTTTGTAATAGGTAATAATGGACTTGTAATTATAAGTTTAATTTTAAAATGTGTGGAACTCGGTTTCTAATGACAATGAACTGACGATGAAGTGACAGTTCAAATTTTTGTGATTGCTGCGAGTATTGCTCATGGTGAAATAATTTTATAATAGAATACAGGTCGTATTTATTATCGGTAATCTCGATAATAATTTGTTTTGTAAAAAAGCCACTTTATTGAAAAATTAAAAGTAAAAATTTCAATAACAGCAAATTGTAGGCATTTTATTTACTCGTGTATTGATAATGAGGGAAGTTTTACAAAATAAACAAAACGCAAAATATGTGTTTCAATATAAATTACTACAGTAACAAATAATTTTTAAAATGTCGCCCAGTTATTGCGGCCTATCGCAAAATCGTTCCCACGATTTCCCCAATTTTTTTACATCAATTCTCTCTGCGGTTTACCCTTCAAATGTACTATAATGAACTGCATGCTGTTCAGTTTATTACGACTTTTTAAAAAATAAATAATAAAAAATTATCTTCCCATTTCTTGGTTTTTAAAAACGACTTAAATTTTATTTTATAACATGATGACTGGTACTACATGTAATTTAATTCAACTTAATTTTAATTGTAATAATATTACTATTTTTAATTAATTAATATTTATTTTAAGAAATTGTAGAAAAGATTTGTGTGTGACTATTAGTTTTTGAGATATAGTAAAAAATACCTACTTTGGCAGACTCACTTTGTATTTAACATGTTTGTCAATACAAGGAAAAATAACTTTAGTAGGTGCCATACATATTAAGAAAATGTTTCTACCAAAAATGACAGTTTAAACCTTTAAATAAATAAAAACCAAATAAACAACGTGCCAAAGGAAACGAAAAATTACGGTTCACTGTTCGTTTTTTAGTTTTTAACATTTGGTATTTGGAGTTTACTGTCTTATAAATTATTTTAGCTCTATACCTGGAAAAGAGTCTAAAAAAATACCAGTTTCGGAATCACTAAAATCACCACAAATAAACAAAACGAAATTATTTTATACGAATATATTTTATAGTATTTTGAAGTTTAGGTGATACCAGGCAGATTTTTGTTTATTTTTACTACTTTTTATGTTTTGGTAAAAAAGAAAAGTTAAATCGCTCCCGATACAAATTTCTGTTATTGTAATTATTTTATTGCATACGTGTGATTTGATTTTAATGTACGTGCAATTAAATGGATACTCGGTTTTGTGTAACACTAAATGATGGTAGTAATTTCGAAAACTTGACATCGATATGTTTATTTTCTTTAGAATTTTATAAGATGTGCTACATTTGTGCGACAAATGTTTCATCTTTGGAAATATAAAGTAACTACATTTCAACACAATATTTACCTACAAAATGTAAGAATTATAAATATAAATCTTTAGGTAGTAAATCAGACAAATAAGTAATAACGGACACTTGCAATAATTGTACGCACTTCAGTCACGATGAAATTTCAAGTTAAAGCTAAAGTTTTCTGCATATAATTTCATCTCAGATGATTCAGTGTGATATCTTAGACCTTTGATGTGCGTAATACTGTTGAGATATTTGCTGCTACCATGCAAAAGTACATACCTTGTATATAGTGATAAGAGGAGGTTTGTGTCGAATATCCATAATGAAAAATTTCCGAATGTGGTGTCGAATTGTTGTATGACATTTTTCAACTTGATAATTATACTGTTTAAAAAAGTCTTGTAAACCACTCAATTAACCGTTTGTCACTTGCAGCTAGCCTCAGGCAATCATCTACTGAAAGCTTTCCGCTGTTATTTTGTTACTAATTTAATCATAAAGGCGGAGCATCGCATCTGATGAAAGCTTATTGCTCAGCCCTTGCTAGTAGGGTGGATCCTGCTGCAGATCCTCCCATAATTTTATTAAATACACATAATCCACGCTTATTGAATTATTAGCTCTAATTTCAGTGGTTCCCTCTTCGAAATATTCAAAGGACACAAGTTAAATTTTGCTAAATAAAAACTGCGAAAATTGTTTTCCCATTTGTGCCACTTGCTACCAATAAAAATTCTATAAACTTTTGGCCGACCTTAGACTTTAATACTTTTTTTTTTATATTTTTAATATTAAAGAAGAAGCAAAAAATTATAAAATTGAAAAAACGTGTTCAATTTTTAAGCAATGACCACTGAGACTCGTCTGGCGCCTATTACACACATGTCTAGAAACTTTTCCCACATTAATAGAGCCCCACTTGAAAAAGTCTGATAAAAGCTATTTTAAACCAACTAACTACACTCATTCCTTATCTTATTCTTGCAAAACAGCATAAAAGCGTTATTAGTAGATACCAAGAAGGGTGCGTAAAATTAAAAATTAAAAATAATGTTTATCGGAAGGGAAAATTTTTTCAGGAAAAATGGCTAACAATTTAATCATTTCTCCGAACCAATATAAATAGTTAATATTTGATATTTTTATTATCTTTAAATTCTGAAATTAGATCCGCCGAGATTGATTGTTTGTGTGTTTAATTCATGTACATGTGGCGTTATAAACCCTAGAAGAGTATATGTATATATACAAAGGTAACTTCATGTATCTAATATAAGCTCCCAGTATTTGAATCGGAAGCTGATCATAGCGGGCACTTTCCCTCTCTCTTCACCAACGTCACGCTTCGTATCTCGACACAAAACAGATACCATGTAATCAACTAAATGAACTTAAATTTTCAGTAGTCACTACTTATAGGTTTAGAGCTTTGGCAAAACACATTTTTACCGAAAAATCTACTTTCATTTGCACAATACGTATTCATACATCTCGACGTGTCCAAACCAAAGTGACACATTTTCGCTACACTTATCCATTACCTACTGGAAACATGATATTTCTAATCCATATGCATACCATTATGTATAGTACAGACAGACGCCAAGGGCCACTTTAAAACACTATAGGATAGGGCACCGCTGGTGGGAAAGACGTGAGCCGGGGAACTGTCACATCATATAAATAATACTTATTGTTATAAGAAAAAGTAAACAAAACTTTCTGATTTCTAATTTGTGTTTGAGATAATATTAATTTATTACTATTGTGCGAATTGCGAAACTAAGTCAAAGTAATAAACTTGGAGGATGTTGCAATAACACGAAGGGTGTTTTTACGTGAATAAATTAGTTTAAGGGATTTACAAAACTACAGGGGTTGTTATCGTTAAGACCTCCTAGTGATAATGACGCAGACTAGATCCTATAAAACCTTTGGATTTTCTGGAAACTGTGTAGAACTATGGAACGATTCATTCTTATTAACTGGACTGTGCTTTGTGTAGCCGTTCTTTTCTTCGAAACAGTATTATCAATACCTCATGTGAGTACTTACATTTATATTAAAGTAGAGTGGTGTAATTTAGAATTACTTTAATTTTTTTCACGGTTTTTTCATGTAAATAAAAATAATACATACTCACTAGTTTTTTGATTTTTAAAACTGTAATTTTGCCAAGTCGCTCCTCGAATCGCTCAAAATGTATTTAAAAATATACTTACTCTTTTTTGCTTTAATTTTTTGTTGCATTATTTGAAATCAGTGTTGGTAACAGCTTGTTTCTTTAAAGTGTCATAATTTTTAAGTAATTTCTTAAAAGTAGGAAAAACTCAAAAACTCCATGAGCATTGTATTGAGATTCTTATAATATTATTTTCTTGGCTAGATTTTTTACGCAATAAAATTTAATTTAACTATTTACACTTACCTTGAATTTTTCCTGTTTTTTGCAAGTACTACTTTTTTATTTTGGGTGTCTACGCATAAAAACACAAAGTAGTGGCTGGACTTCTTAACGGAAGTGGTAATATTGTTGTCATACAAATTATAATACAGTGAAATAAAGTAACAAATCGAAATTTTGGATTTCAGGAGGATTTAATTCGAATTTTTCATGTTAGAGCAAACAATTCTGAAAACCCTGTTTTTTTTAAATATGAATTTTCTTGGAAATTATCTGTGTAACTAATAATTTGCAATTTCGCTCGCTTATGTGTATGTCATAGCAAACCGGAGATAGCAGATTTTCAAAAAGATGTTCATTTCTGAGAAAAAGCCACCCAAATCACTAGTGTGCATTGAATTTTTCTCCATGTGAGAGTTATGTTAATTATGAAATTTTAGAATGTTAATTACATTATCGGTTTCAAAAAAACTATAAGTAAGTTTTTACACAAAAATAGTTTAAAAGAACTTTTATAGTCTCCGAATTATTAATTTTTGATTAAAGCGCGTTTATACCCAAGTTTAAATGGCTAAATGTTTTATTATAAGTTTGTATGAAGCACCTTATAACTCTTATTACGTAAGAATAAATCTGTCTTCAACTCCTGGTAGTGGTTAAAAAATTTAAAAGTTATTTTTTATTTTTTCAAATAAAACTTGCAGAGAACAAAATTCTACGTGAAAACGAAGTAAAAATTTAAAAAAAATATAGCAAGCGGAAATACTAATAAAAAATATATACCTTTTTTTCAAAAGAATACCTATATAAACTAATAGAAAAACGTTAGAAATATTGAATTTTAAAGGAAAACTGTAGAAGCATGAAATATAATATCATATGTGTTTTCTAAGATTCTTATTTTATCGTTGTACCAGTTGTATTTTCCAGTAAAAAATTATTGCCCTCAGAAACGAATAATCCCAAAACTTAGGTAGATGATACCATTGGATATATCATAATCTATTGAAATAATAATGTCCCTACAAAAGATGTCTCAAACATATGTAACAATTTATAATGTAGAGTACTATACTATAACACGAGATCGGACACTAGGTATTGAACATTCTGTAAATTAAAATTCAATTATGTACGCCTATTATAAAATTAATATTGATAAATTAACTCAAGACGATATGTGGGCAATCCAATATTTATATGGAAGACCTAAACGATTAAAATATGACAACAACAACAGTTAAACCTACTATAAGCAAAGTCGAAGATAAAGTTGGTAATTTATGATTTTAATAAAGAAATTGATACATTTTTAATTGCAAATCATCATATGCATATTTTTTATAAGAATTATGTTTAGTTAGTCAATTTAAAAGACATGACATGATAAGAAACCGAAATTAATTACAGATTATTTATATTTTTTACCACCTGATTTTAAAGAAATTTTACATATTTATCAAAGATCTTTAGGTGGTGTTTCGATTGTTAAAAGTTTATATTATTTAATTCATTTTCCAAGTGTTAATGTTAAAAGTGGCTATAATGGTCAATGTATTGAAATTTAGAAAATACCAAAAGGGAAATAAATTGACGTAATATTTAGAACTTATTCTGGAAAAACATATTATACGATAGTATTTTGTGGTAAAGCCTTATACATTGAGTTTGATGAGTGTTTGTTTATATCAAAGAAAATTAACTTATTTTAGAATTATTTGCTGGAATATCTCCAAATATAAGTAGAATATTCAGATATATAAATTTAAGCATATTTCTTTAAAGATAATGTATAATGTATTATGAATTTGATGATATCAGTTAAATCTGATAAATTTGACTTAACAGTTTTCGAATTTAGGTAAAAGTAGTCTTATCGTTCAAATAATAAAATTAATAAATCGCCCAAGGTATGCTACACATTTTTATATGATTTTTTGATAAATCTACTTTCATTTAATTGAATTTTTACGTCCATGGCTGTTGAATTATCAAATAATTCCTTTCTAAATCGAACAGAAAAATCTTTTTATTTTTTTATTAGCTGGTAGGTACTGAAATAACTTACTTTTTTTAATATTTGTAGTTTTTACATCAGTCTTTAAAAATGTTTACTTTTAAAAATATACTTTTAAAAACAGGGCTGTAAATTCGTTTCGCTCATGAGGACCTTGTCCGAATTTATTTGGACGAAACCGTAGATATTCATTGTGCTGAAGTGGCCCAACAAAAAACAGGACAAAAAGGCGAATTTTAAGTGTTTTCATAGGTGAATTTGAAGGAAACCGTAATCACTAAGCAATAATCATAATCAGTGATCACGTTTTCACGTTTGGAAAAAGACAGGGTATTTTCCTTAAAATGTTGACTTTATTAACAATGTGCATTTGCAAAAACATGGTAGACTCCTTAAAATTTCAACTTTTTAAAAAAGATACCTAAAAAAATAATGTGTGCTGAGGGGGCCTTACTAGTAGTTGTAACATACAAAAAAAAGTTTTTAAATACTTAAAAGGGGAAATTTTTTTGTTATTGTTAATACGGTAGACTTCTTACACAGAGCGCACCAAAATTCTGGAATAAAATTCATACAAGAATAATCGATTTTGTTGTGTATTTTTTTTGATCCATTACGGACCGAAATATGATTTCATCGACCATTTTATTTAGACAAAACTTGCCAATTTTGTTGCTATTTTACTATTAAATGCAAAAAATTCAAACTTTTCATTAATGGCGTCAAAAAGAGCATTACCGAAAAAAAATTAATTAATTAAACAAAATATGTACAGCAGGATTACGCATCTTTGTCAATTTTTTAACATAAAGTTTCGCACTGATACACATTTATTATTTAATGTGGAGTTATTTTATTACCATTCCCAGGAATCAAGCGTTCCAAATGAACGAAACGACGACAGTAAGGAAACATACTTCTGGTTCGGGCCCAGACTTGGCAGGAAAAAAAGGAATTCAAGTAACGATGATTTGTACCAAGATATACAGAAGGAGGAATTAGTTTCTCTTACAGATGCTTTGCAGGATGTACCATGGGCTATAATTGCTGTAAATGGTAAATTGAGGACATTGCCTAAATGAAATACAGCATGATTTGAAATAAGATCTTTTAGAAGGAAAACGACATGTAGTGAATTTCACTCCACGGTTAGGTAGAGAATCTGGTGAAGAGTTTGTTAACAATGCTCCTGAGGATCGATGGTTACAAAATCACGAAACATCAGGAGAAATGTTGTATCAAAGATCACCTCCGTTCGCGCCCAGGTTGGGAAGACACTCATCTCCATTTTCCCCACGATTAGGACGGGAAAATGATAGGAATCTCTTTTCATAAATTTCTGCAAATAATAAAATGCTTAATTACTTACACCTTGTGTTGGGAAAATAAAATAATACACAAGTCATTTCGAGTTTCAACTCCGGATTACCTTAAAATAACACACAGCGTTACTTAAAAAAACAAATTTATTTTAATAATATAATTTAAATCACAATCAAATTTCAATACAGGGACAATAATAGAAATAAATCAGTAAATATCTATGGTTATAATACAAAAATGATGCATTAAGAAGTACATTTGTAAAAATGTATAAACTGAGGTCAGATCATATCGCGAACACATTCAGTGTCAAGATCTTGAATGAGACACCGCATAAAGGCCATTTCTTTGCGAGCATTGTCAAACATGGTGCGCGGATCACTCGCCATACAACGCAAGCAGTTAGGCGCAAAGACCATAGCCAAATTGGAAGCATCCATTTTAGTATGCTGAATAACATCAGGTTTATTAAAAATTTGCAAAAACCGAATTAAATAGCATAAAACAAGTCTGTGCAAAGTCGGTAAACGGAGAACTAGATCACATGCACGGCGTGAGGTCATGGGTTCAGCGACACATTCGGGATAAAGAGAGTCGGGTATTAAAGGTTCATACAATTCGCGCAACCACAACTTAAGCAAATTCGCTGGGACATGAGCATCACTAGGTTCGCTAAGTTCCCATTTGTCCATCTGGGCCTTCAATCGGTTTACTTCGTCCACATCTGCGGACACCCGGAATATGCCCTCCGTGCTCAATCCTTGCAAACGCAGAACTTGCTGAGATAATTCGACTTGAGGCCAAGGCAGGCGCCGATTCGGCCAACGACTGGCCTGAAGCTGCATCACTTCGCGTAAAGTATTACCAAAAAGACTAGCTTGAAATATTTGTTTGCGGGCAGAATCTATATCGTCCATTTGGGGCCGACGCGCGGACCTTTTCCCACCCGCGCCAATTCGCTCCAACCGCTGGCAAGCCACAGTTGCGTAATGATTCACCTGGAAAACACACAACTATTTAACGCAAATTTAACCGCAAACGACAAATTGCCGGATTTGTGAGTGAATTTGTGCTAAATATTTCTACTAATGATAAATCCTGTATACCAATATAGGCTGTCACAGTAAAAAGCAAAGAAACAGTTGTTTGAAAATTGAACAATTGTGGCGACAGAAATGCCCCGATTCATTAAATTTTGGACGAAATTCAGCAAAACATTTGTATTTCAGGCTGAAAACGGTTTGAAAAGTGAAAAAAATTGTCTTTTTCGACCCAATTTGATATTGTTTGATTTTGAATTTCGCGAAATAGGTGTTTCTTGACCAAAAAATGCAATGGAACTTTGAAAAATTAAAAAAAAATAGTACAAAGGTGAACGTAACTTAGTGGTTTTGTACAAAAATGCTTGAAAACGGGGCAAATTTGACGGTAGTTTGGAAGTTTTTTATTATTTTTGACAAACAATACACAAATTTTGTGATTTTTTAGGAGATTATGTTGAAATTCGGCAAAAATTTCCATTCTCAAAGTCAAAAACGTGCATAAAGTCATAAAAATTGTAATAATAATGTCATTTTAAAATTCCAAAACATTGTCTTCTGTCCCTCAATTTAGTGTTTTTTATTTAAATTTGATGAAAAATGAAGAGTGCCAAATTAAAAAAATTGGAAAAAAAATGTTTTTTCGACCTAATTTGCCGACTTTTGAACTGATTTGTGCAAAACATTTGCGTTTTAAGCGAAATAAAGCAATAATATATTGTAATGAGGATTTAATTAAAAAATTTGTGTTAAAATATCTGTAAAAGACAGTCTCTAGCTAGGGTATTGGTAGTTCAATGGTAATAAGACTAATAAGCGCCACTTCTGAACTGGGAAATCGGGGTTCGAGCCCGGATCAGGTCTATAAGACTAATAAGCGCCACTTCTGAACTGGGAAATCGGGGTTCGAGCCCGGATCAGGTCTGTCAATTTTTCTCTAAGAAAAAGTAGACAAAAGTAATAATACATGATGGAGAAACGTAAAAGAGTTTGTGAGAATACATAAACGTAAACACGGAGACGTTTGAAACCGACAGAAATAAGAAAATAATGCAGCAAAAGGTAAGCATATAAAAAATGTAAATACCGTTCAATCAACATGATTATCGAGGAAAGATAAGAGATAGGACGGAAACATAAAAGCGTAACATAACTTAAAACGAAAGCCGTTAAGATAACTTTCATCTTAAATTAAAATAATTTTTGGAACCAAATGACTCAACTATTTCATTCCGAGAAAGAACTGATTTGAACTGAAAATTATTTATTTATTTTTTTAGATATTACTAAATTTCTGTCTTTTTACAATATTCAACAAAATTTTTAAGAAACTAGCTTAAACATGCAACTATTGAGCCCCGACAATTTTTAAGGCTAGATTCGTCACTGTATAAAACAATATGTTTTTTGAATATCTATTGGTAGCATTGAAGCTAAGTTTTTCAATTATTTCAATTATTTATTTAACATACCTGTACGTGTATTGGCCATCTACTAACGTCCGGGAAAACTCTCGAAAACCCCGGATCCCTATGTCGATTGAGATAGCCTAAGAGAGCCGGTTGGAACAAGGGACTGGGAGGAACAAAAGCTAAAGCAATGGTAAGTAGTTCCCATCCGCGCAAAAGGGAATCGCGCCTCGGGTTTTCAGTCGTCTGCCGACACAACTGAACGAACAGTTCATCTCTTAGAAGCGATTGCGTGTGTGCTGTCCCAAGGATATCCATGAGCAACGAATTCATAGAAACTCCAGGTCTAGCTTTGCGGTCGCCCATATACATTTGTACTTGTCTAAACATATCTAAAGCTTGTCTCGCAACTGGTTTACTTGAGGCTAACAGAGGTCTTTGCAGACTCCTAGCCGACCAACTTAACAAATCGCGAACACTTGCTTTCCTCCTGAACAGCCCCCTGCCCCCAAGATTCAAATTATCAGCCGCAAACTTCTCCATATCCGCTTCACGCTCGGGCTGGAAGGGTGGCTCAGCAAGGGGCTTAAGCATAATGGGGGCTGGGGGGTGATCCTTCGGTTCCCGCGTTTCAGTAACGGCAGTTGGTAAATTGAGGTACTCGACAGGTCTTTGGAGGAAGCGGTGAGGCAAGTAGCTACCTTCCGACTGATCTGAATCCTCGTTATCGGGCTCATGACCGGTTAGAGACTCACTGCCGCTGTCAGAGTGATCACTATCTGAATCGCGACTGTTGTTTAGAAGGAAGTGTTCCAAAGGCAATAAATGCGAATCATGCCAGTTGGAGTACAAAGGTGCTTCAGCACCTCTCTGACTAAAACTGCTACTTCGACACAAATCACTTGACTTCCGCCGCAGTTGTGGTGTACTCGCTGATAAACTTAGCACTTGACCGCGGCCTGTGGCCTCCCCGGTTTGCGTGGCTTGATTGGTGGTGGCCGCGTGAGCAGCCCCGGGACTACAGTCGGTGTTGTGTTTCAAAGTTTGTAATTTTGCTAGAGGTATTATGTCACAGTTTGTAGGTTTGTGCCACACGGTACGCTGTGAAGTGGCATTGTAGTAGTAGAATCGGGCCGTGTTTTGATCGAATAGCTCCCACCACTGATTCGAGTCGGTTCTTTTGACCGGAACACCCTCAGGAGGGTCCCAGACACATTCCCCTGTTGCCAAATTTGCATACATATGCTCGCCAGTTTTCGGTTCTATTATTTCTACCCATTCTACCCTAAAATTAAGACACTGTTATTTCAAAAGCCACAATTATGTTACACTATTTGATAAATACCTATAAGTATTAGAAGCCATTTTCTAACAAAACACTACTACTATTATGATATGTCAAACGTCATTTTCTTATAGGTTAACAATCCCACGACGAAGACTGGCAGGTCTTTGGCGCTTCAAAAAACAGAGCGACTGGGACCAGCATGGAAATTTATGGCTTAAAAGTGGGCCAGTACCAGAACCAGAAGGAAAAAAGGCCACTTTCAGTAATATAAATTGCGGACGCCATTTTTGTTTGTATATTGTATTCTAACGTCTTGAACGGAGAAGAAATCGAAGGATGGAGGATAACGAGCATGCGCATTAGAAACACTATGTTGACCCTGTACTCTGTAGGGTGTGGAAACCCTAACTGAGTTGTAAGGGTTTTCAAATAAAAAATGTCTCAAAAAAATATTTTTTACTTGCAGCAGATACAATATGTATACATTTCCTATAAAATTAATATGACACAATAGTTCCTTGTCTATGACACAATAGATTTTTCGCTTATACAAAGTAGGATATATACTCGTGAGGCATGACACCGCGTCTTGGATAAAACGTGTGCTTGACCGAATAGTTCAATAAATTAGTAATGTTCGACGTGTATATATCAGCAAACCGAAATAATCGCCTAGAAAAATACGTAGGGTTGTGATATGTCCGGAAGACGCTCCCAAACTGGGGATTGAACACAAACTTAATATCATTTCTTAGCTTATCACGTTCAGACATCCATCTTTGCAGAATCTTCTGTTCTTCTGGATCTTCACAATCTTGGTGGTCTTCAATTAGTTGGGTCAACATTTGTAACCAGTTGGCATTTTTCTTAAACTCCACGTTATTTAACGTGGCAATTTCGTGCTAAAAATTTAAGTGTCTCAAATGCAAAAACAAATAATTTGATTACTGTTAACTCGTTGATTATGGCACCGGTCCTCCATCCATGCTCTAACGTGACGTCAGCTAGGTCACTGTATGGGTGGTCTCCAAAATACAAGACTTGATGACCACGCCAGCCAGTTAAGTCTTGTAATTGTTTTACAGTTCCCTGCAAATTACTCATTAAGTGATTTCAGATTATCTTCACTATATACATGTTGATTCCATGATTTCCAAATGAATAAAACCTGAAACAAACATTTCATACAATCATGGAACCAACAGCCATAAACATGATAATAGAATGAATGTTTACTTCATAATAAATAACTCCTTTTTCTAATTTTGTCACACGGTCCCAAATGTGACTGCCACTTTGTTCGTCAAATACTCGAATCGGTCGCGAAATGTCGGTGAAAAACCGGGGTTTTCGGGCTTGAACGATCAGAACATCAAAATAGTCTTTCCAGTCGCGCCCAACCAACATTTCCATACCTTTGTTCCTATAAAATAAATCTGAGCAAACTGGATGAGACAAACTACAGCTTACACAAAATTATAAGGACTATTGGTGACTAAAAATAAATTCTTATTTGCGCTTTTTAAGCGATCGAAAAATGGCCTGAGATTTTCATTTGATTCTATGTATTCTGATACGTTTTCGGAGACTATTTTGTGCATAACAGGATGAGAGCTTTTAACGGAACTCTAAAAAAATAAGTCAAAATATCTATGGTTCCGAATTTACTTATATTTACTTTAACGTCCCTAAATAGAATTTCTGGGTGGTAATCAATGTGATTCCGCTCGAAATAATCTGCTACATTGCAAATCAAACCCATTTCTGGTACAGAAAATAAATCAGCCAGTTGCACCATCTTAGAGTGGCTGTCCTGTAATACCAACTATAAAGATAGATAGTGATAAATAGAAAGATTAGAAAGCAGACAGAAATAGGTAAAGATGAAAGTCAGTGGTAAAATTAATGTCGTCACGACATTATTTTTGCCAGTGACGGAAAATTGCAAGTACCGATGAATTTTTTGTATTTCCTTCAACATAAGCAATAGGGATAATTCGGTTCTTGTAAATTTTCAAAACCTCTTCCACGGATAACGGCGTTAGCCCCTTGTAAACTGAGCCGAATTGGATTTGTAAAAAAGAATCCAATTTGAGTAAAATGCCTTTTTCTATGTCATAATGTAGTCCCCTGACGGCAAAGCCTGGCTTATACTCTAACTGTGCTATTTCTTCAGGGTACTATAAAACTTTTTTTTAATTCCATCTAATTTATACTAAATAATCTTACTTTGTACTGTTCTATAAGCGTCTGTCTACCTAAATTATATAAAACATAGTCCATTGAGGGCTTGTAACAAGCAAGCGTATAGTCATAATCAAACCCATAAACGTTAACTTCCTTTAAATCTAGCTCATTACACGCAAAAACGGCCTTTGGGTTGACGTCTTTCGGTAATTTTTTCGCTAGAAAAAAAGTTACTTTTCAGGTGTTACGTTACAAGTCAGGTTATTACATTGACATTTTGCCTTCATTTTCTTGTACGCATCTTCTAGAAGTTGAGTTGAATGAAATCGTGAACTTTTTTTTGAAACGACCCATTTTTGCTGCGTTAAATAATGGCCTGTTAAGCGTAAACTTGGATAACAGTTAATGAGCTTGCATAATAACATTACGATTGACTGTTTTTTTTAACAACCTATTGAGCGCTACCATTGGCTATGGAGTGCGCATGTCCACACAGCCACATGTAGCACACGTGACTCAAAAACTAGGCAACCCACATTACAAACTGTTGCTGAGGTGTTGTTCAAGGTCAATGATCTATATAGCATGCGTTACTATAGAAACATATCAACAACAACACTAAGTTTGTTAAAATGTTCATCTATCTTAGCAAAAAGGTGAGTTCCTGTTGTTCATTGCAGATTTATGGCTTGTTTTGTTATCAGATTGCTATCCCCAACAACACAAGAATCAATGCAATTGCTTGGAATAAAGAAGATGGTTACATTGCGGTTGGTGGTGACGATGGTTTACTCAAAGTATTGAAACTGGATGCTGGGGGTGAGACTGATGGGGCGGCTAAAGCTCGAGGGCTAGTCGCATCTAGCAATTTATCAATGAACCAAACTTTGGAGGGACATACTGAAAGTATCCAAGTACTAGTATGGAACGAAACGCATAAAAAATTGACCACCAGTGACCAAAACGGTGTTATTATAGTATGGATGTTGTACAAAGTACGTCCTAAATGCGTTTCTAACTTTGGTTTTTATTTATTTAATAATGTAGGGCGCCTGGTACGAAGAAATGATAAACAACCGAAAGAAATCAACAGTTGTCGGAATGGCCTGGAGTGCAGATGGTCTAAAAATCTGTATAATTTACGAAGATGGGGCTGTTATCGTGGGCTCGGTTGATGGTAATCGCATTTGGGGCAAAGAACTGAAAAATATTCACTTATCGGGGGTGCAGTGGTCCCCCGATGGTAAACTCCTTTTGTTCAGTCTTAAAAACGGCCAAGTCCATCTGTATGACAACCAAGGGAATTTTATTGTAATACTTGTAACAAAACTAAACTGTCCATGATTGAGATTTTCCAGATGCAAATCGAGATTTTTTGTAATGAAGTCACTTTAGAGTTAATACCCGTGGTCGGACTCGATTGGTACAACGGCCAAAACGGCTACATGCACGCACTTTGCCCCAATCTGGCCATTTGTTACGAAAACGGCCGCACGCAAATTATGCGCAATGAGAGCGACACAAGTATGGAAATATTTCAAACGAACTTTTGTTCACCCAGTTTTAGATCCTGTCGTTTTGGACACGAAGATGATTGCAGTTCACTGCAGCTGGAACCACAACGGGTCACTTCTTGCCATAGCCGGGCGACAGTACAACGACGATAAAGAAATGAATCTGGTCCAGTTTTACAACCCTTTTGGGGAGGTATTTATATTTGAGGGGTGACGACGTAAATTTTCAGTAAACATAACACATATATTTACACAAATGAAAAATACAAATTCGTCATTTGTTGAGCAATATTGTAGGAAAAATTACTTAATTGTAACTTTAACAAATGAGCAACGTTAGTTTTTCTAAAAAAGGTAACACTGGTCAACATGATTTTTTTTCTAATGTCTAGTTCGTGTATCTTGTGTACTTTTTTATACATATTCTAAAAATGAAGTCAAAAATTAACCATCACGTCAGGTGTCTGAAAAAAAATATTAAATATTTTTTATAAAACTATTAAATTTCACTGTATGTGAGCGTATTTTCTTTTATTACTACGAATAAAAAAGAAAAGTCATATTAACTGGCAAGTTCAAAAATGTTTAAGAAGCTGGTTGCCGTTTGCTATACCTATGGTTTGGCGTGCTCAAACGGATCATTCAAAAGCTTATTAATTGTAACTTGTTGCGCTAAAACCTTTCAGAATGTTCTGACAATCAATACTAAATACAAAGAAAGAAAAACTTTTTAAATAAGCGCTACAATATAGGTATACCTACCAGGGGCGGATCCAGAAATTAATTTTGGGGGGGCCTTCCAAAATTTTTTAAAATGGTGAAGCTATTGAATGAAACTTTTGTTGTGTTAAAATACATATTTAAATAAATTTGCACAAAATTTAAGCCCAAAAAACTTTTTTCCAAAAAAATTTTACAATGCAAATTTACATATTGTTTTTTGGATATTCATAGGTAGTTGTTGATCATAACGTTTTGTTACTAGTCGGTTTCGCTAAGTTTTTGAAATAATTAGTTCTCATTGACAAAAACAACACACTCTTTTTAATTATTAAAAAAAACTACAACATAAAATACAATAGGCAATGTTAATTTCCATACAGTTGTTTAAGTAAGTTTAAGTAATAAAAAATTTTGGACGTAAAAAATTTCTAAGCAACTTCCTTGTTTTACTTTTCGAGAATCTTCGCATAATATTTTATTAAGTGGTAATAATTTATTTTCATTGTAAGAAAAGGTATTTGGTATTTTTTGGCTATCATCTAAAAAAAATACAACTTTCTAGAAACGTTTCGATGTTAATTTAATTTTCTTCAGGCCGTCAATTGTTTTTTATAAACGGATTGAAGAAGATTAAATTAAGACGAAACGTTGCCAGAAAATTGTGATTTTTTAAGTGATAGTCTAAAAAACACCAAAGAGGTACCTTTCCTTATACTGAAACTAAACAAAATGGACACAAACACATTAGAAATTAATAATTTATGTATTTATTTATTAAAAAATGTGCATTAAATAGACTTTTAATGTGATTATTTAAAAAACATTTGTTTATTAAGCTTTTATATTATTTATTAAAAAATTAAAATTGGTGTTGGGGGGGGGGGGGGGGGGGGCATGGCCCCCTGGATCCGCCCTTGATACCTACAGATTTAATTAACATGAAGGTGCTTGGAGTAATAAAATTAATTTACTTATTTTATTTTCTACAAAACCTGACGTGTTATAAAAATGTTTTTATTGCTATTGTCCACTATATAAAATAGAATTAATTTGGATGATTTATAAAAAAAATAAAAATTTGTTGTCCAGTGTAATTAATTGCAAATTAAGAAAACATTGTTGTTTCTTCCAGCATTTGCGCACGTTGAAAGTTCCGGGAACTTCAATCGCGTGCTGCGTTTGGGAGGGCGGATCCTTAAGGGTGGCCTTAGCAGTCGACTCATTTGTTTATTTTGCAAATATACGACCGGATTACAAATGGTGCTACTTCAAAAAAACTGTCGTTTTCACGTGCTGCCGGCCACAAAAGCCAGGCATTTGCGTTTCTTTCTGGGACATAAGCAACAATCAAGTGAGGATCGCTCACCAGATACGAACGACTGATTAAGATTTTTATTGTAGTGTCACACTGTTTATGTTCCGATTCTTATAGCTTTGTCGGGGTATGGAGATCACTGTGTTTTGGTCACGAGATCCGAACTTGACGAATCTCCAGGACAGTATGGTTTAATATTATGTAATACGTTGGGGACCGCAGTCGATGGTATTAATTATTTCCGATGTATTTTTTGTCTTTAATTTTAATTAAAATGTAGGTAAATACATCGATATTGAACCAATCGCCGTGACAATGAACTCGACTCATGTCATAGCAACTTCCAAAAACAATTTCATTGTCTGGCAATACAAAACCCCAAAATCGTCTTCAGTAGTCACAGGTTTTTGCAACAACGCAACAAGACTTTTTATTAATTTTAAGCTTACAGGGGCTAGAAACAAGTGTCGAATGTTTCATATTGACGATAATCCAACAGGGGCGGTTGAAGTGATCCAAGAATTAGACAGTTTAGATAAAATTATTGTGAGCACGCACAATAGCTCCGACCCGGCTTGTTGTATCGCTTGCAGTGAGAAGTGTTTAATAATTGGGCGCGAATCGGGATTGTTGCAATACTACGCTTTACCTCACGTCGTACTTACCAATAAGTACAAAATTTCAACACGGCCGCACAAAATCGCAATTAACTGCAACTCAACGTAAGTAGGACTAGCAGAACCCTCCTTTAGACGAAAACGGGTCTATAATTTTAAACCTGACACTAGTAAGCGATATTGAAACAAAATTGTGTTTATTTTAACAATTCAATCCTCGAAACCATTTTGAAACCGCCTTGCTGAATGACCGACCAATACACTCGCTTTGAAATTTTTTGTCTGTTGCATTATCTCTGACTTTTTTATTTTATTGGTTAAGGATATTGAGAGGCATGACAGATTAGCGTTCGGGCTGGCTTCACCCAATCAAATTCAAGTAATTAATTTTTAATTTAATTTTTATTGGAGAAAATTACAGAACAATACAATCAAATGTCTGAAGGTGTTTTTTGGCTTCCTTATTTTTTTATTTTCCTTTCGTTCGTTTCAAATTTGCGGTCAGCGCCTCAAAAAACATAAAGGAGGGCAAAAAGTGTGATTTGTTGGATGGTGTAATAATTGTTTCGTAATATTTTAGGCGCTTGTCTGTCATTGACGTGGCCGGGATGATGACGGTTCTTGACACTTCTGATGCCATAGGACGGCCTTCTAGCACCACCGATAACAAATTAGAGCGCAAAGACGTCTGGGCGATGTGCTGGGCCTCAGACAACCCCCAGCTACTCTCAATTATGGAAAAAACGCGAATGTATATTTTTAAGGGGATTTATCCCGAGGAACCGGTTTCTTGCTCGGGTTACATTTGCAGTTTTAATGAATTAGAGATCCAAGCTGTGCTCCTTGACGAAATAATGGAATCCCCCGAACGCCCGAATAGTAAAGACCATTTGATTAAGCTGGAGGTGAAAAGCTTGCGGGACACAAGACAGCTACTCGAAAAAGTTGGCATTAACGAAGCTTCACTTTTTATCGAGGAAAATCCACACCCACGGTTATGGCGTTTGTTGGCTGAGGGGGCTTTGCGCGAAATGAATCTATCGATGGCTGAATCGGCTTTTGTCCGGTCGCGGGATTATGCTAGAGTTTTATTTGTGAAAAAATTAAAAGACATTAATTCGAACGCGATAAGAAAAGCCCGCATTGCGACTTATTTTAAGAATTTCGATGAGGCCGAAAAAACGTACATGGAAGCTGATAGGAGGTTTGCTATTTGATTAAATCGAATTTCGACAAAACAGAATTTTTCCAGTGATTTGGCTCTCAGCTTAAGACAAACGCTAGGTGACTGGTTCAGAGTGATCCAAATTTTGAAAAACGGAACGTCGGCACCTGATTATCTGCTCAAAACTGCGTACAATTCCGCGGCTGAATATTTCGTACATTTTAATAACTGGTTAGTATTCAAAAAATTGCGCACCGACTTACGTAAACCAATATAGGGTCACTGCTGTTGAGTATTACGAGCTCGCCGGAAATATGGCTGAAATGATCGAATGTTACTATCACCTAGAAGACTACAAAAAACTGGAGTCTTTTGTACAAATTCTGCCCGAAGGCGACCCACTTTTGAAAAAAATTGGAGACATATTCGCTACCAATGCTGTAATTTCTGAGGCCGTTGAAGCGTATTGCAAAGTTTGTCATTTCTTATGATTTTTCTCGAATTAATTGACTTTTTCTAGTTTGGTAACGTCAATACGGCAATCGAGTTGTGCATTTCACACAATAGGTGGAACACCGCTATTGAGTTAGCGAAAAAATATAACATGACTAAAATTTCTGACCTTTTTGTCAAATACACCACACATTTGGAAGATCAAGGCTCACTGTTCGCCGCAATTGATGTCAACATTCAAGCAAAATTTTACTTACACGCAGCTGAGCACGCTTATAAGGTTACTCTAGTTTTAAACAATAAAATATTTAAAGTGTGTGTTTCAGTTGGCCGATTTTGAAAGCAAAAAGCATAATAAAAATCTCTTAAAAGTGAAAAAACATTACGTCTACGCTGCGCGATTACTACAAATGCACAAGAAAACACCAAATCCTGGCATGTTTCATTTATTTTTGTTGTCTGTGATAATGATTTTTTTAGCTGAATGGGCGTCAGATCCGACTGTTTACGAAAATGCCTGGAAAGGGACAGAGGCGTATCATTATTACATGCTTGCACAGGAGCAGCTGTACAGCGGGAAATTGCATGATGCGCTGTGTACAGCCTACAAACTTCAAGATTACACCAGTTATCTCAATCCACTTGATATTTATTCATTGTTGGCCTTAACGGCTTGTTTGGACCGATCTTTTGGAATCTGCTCAAGGGCTCTCATAAAACTCATGTCTTTGCCGGAAGTAAGTTAAGGGATATCTTAAGTCAAGTTCTAGTTTCTACAATAAAATCGCTGACTTATCTTTTGCATATTTCCCGAAATTGCATTTTCAGACTGATATCTCGAGAGCTACTCAACCGATTTTGATCAAACTTCTAACACATAATTATTTATGATATTATCTAGGATGTAGCAAAGGTTTTTTGATTTTTAAACTTTTTTTTAAAATGCAGGTCAGTGAGACCGTTAGGAATCAATACAAAAAGCTGGCGTGGGACATATTTATGAAAAACGAACCGAAAGATTTGAAACAAATTAAACTTAAGTGCTCCAACTGTGGAAATTCGACGTCTGATTGGTAGTCACATCAATCACAATTAAGAAAAAAAAAAATTGTTTAAATTGTAGGAGAACAAGGTGTCCCAAATGCAAGATCCATTTCCCCACGTGTATTGCGTCTGGACGGTCCATAATTGAAGAATTGAGCAATACGTGGCTTTGCTCACATTGCCATCACCCAGCTTTTGAATCACAAATGACTTTCCATAATGTTTGTTTACTCTGTCACGCAAATAAATAAAACACTGTTCAATCGATTTAATCCCTCTTGATATGACAAAAAATAAAAACGTCTATTGAAGTAACAGTTTGTATAATTTTTTTCTACTCATAACAACGTAAAAAGTCCCGACAAAAATTAATAATCATCATCAAATAAAGGTGACTAATAAATGCATCAAATGAACAAGTTGGAAGGAATTAAAATCCAATTCTCGACTTGCGTGCCCGCATAAAAATGCTGTCGATTTTACTGAACACCTCGGAGGCGGCTTTGGACGCATCAATGCGGTGGTGGATCCCCCGAATTTGGTAATAATCGACAAGAGGCCGGGTTTGTGTGTGATACGCTTGGAGGCGCTTTTTTAAAGCTTCTGCCGTGTCATCGGAGCGTCTCACAAGGGGCTCACCGGTAACGTCGTCAGTCATGGGTTTCCTGGGAGGATGGAACTCCTCGTGATATGAACGGCCACTCTTTGGATGGATTAATCGGCCCGTTATGCGGCGCACAAGTAAACTGTCGTCTATTCCAAACTCTATCACAGCATCTAGACTTGTGTCCCTCTTCTCCAATAAATCGTCAAGCTGTATATTACAGTGTTCGATTAAACGAAAACAAAACTACGACTTACCTTTTCAGCCTGCACGACGGTTCGAGGGAATCCGTCCAACAAAAATCCGTTTTTGCATTCGGGTTTGTCAAGGTTGCTATCAATCATGTTAACAACAAGATCGTCGCTTACGAGCTTTCCTTCGTCCATGATTTTTTTCAGTTTGGCTCCCAGAACTGAGCCAGACTGGATTTCCGCGCGTAGCATGTCTCCGGTTGAAAGGTGACACACACAATACTTTTCTTTCAGTTTGGGGGCCTGAGAATTTGTTATAATCTCCGGGGCAAACGTGTACATGTACAAACACTTACTTGAGTTCCTTTACCCGAGCCCGGGGGGCCCAATAGTATGGCATTGATGCCAACTGGGCCCTCTTCTCGGGCAATTTTTGGCACGGCAACTGAAGGCATTTTCTACTACGAATGGCTGAAATTAAAGAAAGATACTCGACCGATAATGATTTACAAAAGTGACCCCATTCACCTTTGATATCTACTAGAAAAAATTATAAGGATTGGGACAGATTATGACACACGCGTTGGGGAATGTCAAGCTGAAGTGTTACCAACTTAAAACCAAGCCGCACGGATGATTTTTTGCTAATTTTTTTGTCGGTAGATAATGAAATAATTAAAACAATTGGGTATTAGGAAAAGTAATAATATATTTAAATTATCACGAAAAAAACACTTAAAACGAAACTATGATACAAACATTAATACAACATTAGGTTTTCTGGAAACAAAAGAACAGTATAAAAACATTATAAGTAGTAAGTCTTTTGGTTTAAAGTTCATCTTTGCTGTCCAAGTCAACATCGGACAGATCAATATCTTCTTCTGGAGGTAGTTCCCCGTCTTTCCCATCCCACGGTTCAATGGAAACGATCTTTGGAAGCTGATCACCTTTTACTGGAGAAGTATTGCCACGTCCATACGACAGATCCCTAAACATTTCAACTGTATTAAACATTTTACAAGCAAAAAATAAGAAATACCTCAAGAATTCATTAATTCCGTCTCGTGAAAATGAACCCCTAAGAATCGAATATTTCATTTTCCTTGGATTAATAACAGCCATTGCGGGATATCCAAAACCACCAATATCTAAAGCATTTTCAAGTTCCAACTGGGCGCCGGCTTCGGACCAAACCCATCTAAAAAATTGGCAAATAATTAGTAAGATTGTTAATTTCACATAAAAATGAAACACACCCCCACATCTTCTTCTTGTATTTCTCTCCCAACTCTTTCAAAATATTGATATAGTTGTTCCTACAGTCGGACTGGCAATCTAAAATATGTGGAAGAAGGGCCACGACGCACAGAGATTTTTGATCACAAGCCTCTTTGAACATAGTTTGATCAATGATTTGTGTAACTTCCGGAGCTGGCACATTCTCTGCTAGCTTTTCCAAGGCCCAGGTAACGATATCACTTGCGGTCCTGCCACCGTCGTAATCAGAAACCGAATCGGAAGTTTTCTTTCCAGGTGCAAAGAATTTGATTGTGGGGTAACCCTGAACTCCATATTTGGAAGCTTGCGCTTGGTGAACGGTCGCATCAAGAGCCCCAAGTTTGACCTTGCCTTTCAATTCTGTCGCTGCTTTGGCCCAATGGGGCGCGAGATTTTTGCAATGCCCACACCAAGGGGCGAAAAATTCGACGAGCCACATGTCTTCAGAGTGTAAAACTTGTTTATCAAAATTACTATCAGTTAGCTCAATCACGTCTTTAGTGTCATGGCTCTGGAAAAAATAAATCAAGAGAGAAAATACAAAATTCGTCCCTTACTTGTCCTGAGCCTGAGGAGCCGCCTCCAAGGCTGGCCTTGACTTTGGATTTAACGGCTTGCAAGGCCGCGTCTACCAATCCTTGAGCCGTCCGTGCACCGTTGTAGTCCTCGGGCTTGTCTTTATTGGCCCCAAAAATTTTGATTGTGGGGAAACCCCTAACACCATAACGCCCCCCAAGTTCCTTGTATTCGTCCGCATTGACTGCTCCTACTTTAACGACGCCCTGAATGTGCAATTATTAGAAAAACACCAACAGCTGATGGGGAATACCTTGAGAGCAGCTGCCGCTTTCGTGTATTCGGGAACCAAGGCTTGACAATGCCCACACCAAGGTGCAAAAAACTCAACAATCCAAATTTCATCCCCTTTAAGTACTTTATCAAAATTCGAAGTGGTTAAGTCAATTACGTGGGAGCTTGAGGGGTAAAGAGCCAACGCACTTGCCAACACAAGGGTTAGCACCGGGAAAACTTTAACACATTTACATAACCTAAGAACCAAATGGCAATTACTCACCAAGCAGCTTGTTCATTGCTTTAGACAAATGTTTTGCAATATGAAACTTAATTCTCAGTGAAACGAACACAAATGTTTATCAAATACAACAAAGCCGGTAACTTCCACAACAGCCATCAACACACTTCGTGGTTGTCTCCTATTGGTCGTTTCAAATTTAAAACACGCCTGTGGCGCCCCCTGCATTTTTGTCAAATTCTGGCGCTAATCGTATTTTTTATTATTAATTGTGATACGTTGAATAATTTGATTCAGAAAATTACGATAAAAAACTGAAGCCTTGTTTAAGATGAAAAATTTTGTTGTAATGTGTTTGCCATACAATTCAATAAGCTACACCCTAAAATTTAATTTGGACTAGGTTCTACACCAATAAACACATTCATGTCCGATGTATACGTATAGTAGAGGATCCACCTGTTTTTCCGATTTGAAAAATCTATTTGAACTATCATCTACGATAACTCGGCTACAATGGAATGATAAACTCGATAAAAACTTGCATCCTTGTTTATTTGTTGTAAGAAGTAATCAGTGAAATTTAAGTATTTATAACGAAAAGGTCGTGATCTCCGTTATTCATGCACTCAATTTTCCCGTAAAACTTATCCTTCAATTGAACCAGAAAAATGATGCGGCGTTCCGAGTAGTTTCATTTGTACCGAGTGTCTTTACTACTTTACTTGATCATTGGTTTAATTATGCAATTCAGCCAGTTAACTTTATTGATGGGCCAGCTTTGTGAACGGTGGAAGTGTTGATAGTGATTAAATAAAAACCGTTGAATTACAAGTAATAATTAATTTGGTGATGGTATGTTTATTGTTATCGTAAAATCTTATCATAATCTCGTGCTTTCGTAATTTGTTCTCGTTTTGTGATTTTCTTCGTGAGAGAGTGTACGCTAAAAATGTTACGATTTTTCGTACTAAATATAGTTTATCTTCCAAGCTTGTTTGTTCTTTAATATATTAATTGGTTAATTGATCGCGCTGCAGATGTTCAGTAAACTATGTCTCAAGTAAGTTATTGCACGCAGAATTAACCAAAATGCCCTCAGCACACCTTTAGACTAAATTATTTTATAATGCATTTTAAAAGTAAATTTAATACCATGTGAAAGAATTCCGGAGTGTAAGGAAACGTGATGAGGTGAACAGAGACTTTGCTGATAATATGAATTCTTGATAAGTGCAGTTATTCATATTTAATTGTTTTCAGTTCTGAGCGTGCCACGACAAGATGAATATTTACATTTGGGCAATAACATTTTGTGTTTGCTTTACCTTTACACAAACACAAATTTGTAAAAAAGACTCTCGGTGTAAAGTGAGCCGAATCAGCGGAATGAAAGCGGTCGACTGCCGCAATAAAGACATGGGGACAATTTCCCAGTGTCTTCCGAATGATGTTGAGGTAAATTATTGCTATCAAATAATGTGAGAGCCAAATTTGCTTCCAGATAATCGACCTTTCTCGGAACCGAATCCGCAAAGTGACACAAGACGACTTAAGAAAATATTCGAATTTGAAAATGCTGTACTTAGACGACAACATGATAATGACTATTGACGAAGAAAGTTTCGAGGGAAAAGATTACTTACAAACGATAGATCTGACACTTAATGGCTTGACAAAAATTCCCTCCGTGTTATTTCACCTTCCCTCTCTGCAAGTTCTTTATTTGAGACAAAATTTAAACATCAACGTTGTCGACGCTATTGAGAAAGCGAAACCCATAACTAGCCCTTTGCTTCGTTTGGACATTAGTTATATAATGACCGAAGAACCGGACCAATTGCCCGATTTAGGGACAATCCCAACTTTGGAACAGTATAACATATCAGGAAACAAACTCTCGTCGCTCAAACCCAACCACTTTGCCGGTCTTTGCAATTTAAAAACTTTAGACACCACCAATATGTCGATCCAGTACGAGAAACCATGCGATTGTTGGACCATAAATCGCTGGCTGAAAGATCGCAAAGTCGTATTTAAAAGCTTCGAATGTGGCGTGACCCCAACAGGCGAGTTTTTGTTTTCTTTAAATTACTTTTTCTTTTTTGCGCAAAAATATGTTTTTAATAGTAGCACCAGAAAAAATTATTCATACGTTATCAGCTAGCGTAAATAACACTGGTCAACATGATTCTTTTTTTTAATGTCTAGTAGTACGTGTCTCTTATTTACTTTTTTATGCAAATTTTAAAAATGTACTCAAATTGGCCATCACGTCAGTTCTTCGAAAAAAATTATTAAATATTTTCATAAAAATATATTAAATTTCACTGTATGTGAGCGTATTTTCTACTGCGCAACAAAAAAGAAAAATTATGTTAACTGACATATTCAAACATGTTTAATAAGCTGGCTAAATCAAAAGAGCACTGCTATGCCGTTTGCTAAACCTATGGTTTGGAGTGCGCAAGCGGATCATTCAAGAGATTATTAATTGTTACTTTTGTTGCACCAAAATCTGTCAAAATGGTCTGACAATCAATATAAAGACAAGTAAAAATCAAATTTTTTAAAATAAGCGCCACAATGTATACACATTTAATTAGCATGGAATAATAAAATTAATTTTCTTATTTATTATTTTTAGATTGTCTTGAAGAGGTCCCCTCTGAAGATTTGGAAATTTACACCCTATGCCGGCAAATCTACGAAGAAAATATAAAAAAATCCAAAATGAAAACCGTTTTGTGGATTGTTATTCCGATAGTTGTGGTACTTTTTGCAGTCATGACCTTTATCGTTGTCAAAAGAAGACAGAAGCAAAGGCAAAAGCACAGGGACAAGAACAGTCAGGAAATGAGGCTTTGTAATAATATTTCAAAAACATGAGCGTTGTCTTTACTAGTTTGTGATTTATTCACCAATTTGTTATATTTGATTACAATGGTTACCACATATCTCCCCTTGAGCAAATTCAGCAGGTAGAACTTACTGTAGATATGACTATAATTCGCTGTGATATGGTAGCTAATAAAATTAGTGTTCGCGTGTTGGTAATAATGAATGTATATATTTATTAATAAAAAGTATTTACCTACACGTTTTTTTAATTATTTTTTGGCCCGAAAATAGTCAAACTTTTTGTTTGTGGTTTTTGCGCATTTTTTTAATGATCCCCGTAAGTTGGGCAACCAACAATACGCAAAGTTGTGCGCAGCAGCGAGCATGCCAGCAGTTCTGTCACTTTTGTGGTTGGTTCTCTCTTGTTCTATGGTTTCTTCTGCTTTCCGTGCTTGAGGAAGTACTACTTCTAAATGGAACTTTCTTCGTGGTATTCCCTCCATAAAAAGTAAATACGTGTTTATAGCACAGTTTACTATTAAAATCCACGTGAGTCGTTTTCCAAATGTTTACTTAAACGAATGGTGCAATTCACTAGAAAAATTACATAACCTTCAATTTTCGTTTTTTCTGGAAAAAGCTTGTATAGTGTCATAACGTTTTAAATTTGCAGTGAAAGTTCAAGATGATGAAATTCTCATCATTGAAACATCCGACTCAAGCGCGTTACATTTAAAATCGTCAATGATGAAGAACCCTTCAACGGCGCCCAAAACCACATTATCACTTCTTAACCACATTAAATATGAACACCTCATAGCAGGAATCTCAGGAGGGGCCATTTCGACACTCATTTTGCATCCTTTAGACTTAATGAAGATACGATTCGCGGGTAATTAGTTTGAATAATTAATTTAGAGCAGGATCAAACCGCTATTTTTATCAGTTAGTGACGGCAGAACGACAATTCCTCAGTATAGTAGTTTGACAAGTGCATTTTACACTATTATTAAGCAGGAGGGAGTGAAGGGTCTATACAGGGGTGTAGCTCCGAACGTATGGGGTTCCGGAAGTGCTTGGGGTTGCTATTTCTTATTGTAAGTTTTTCTCACTTTTTAGGAACCATAGTTGATTTTAATTTCAGTTACAATTCTATAAAAAATTGGATTCAAGCTGGCGATAGTCAGTATCCGCTAGGACCAACGCTGCATATGTTGGCAGCAGCTGAGGCTGGTGTGCTGACTCTACTTGTTACAAATCCAATTTGGGTGGTAAAAACTAGGCTGTGCTTGCAGTATGGACCAGAAGCTCTGTCTACTAGACAATGTTACAACGGAATGACAGATGCGTTAGTTAAAATTTATAAAACAGAAGGTGTACGGGGTCTATATAGGGTCAGTGAAACAAGAACAACATCGCAGTTTCAGTGAACTGCAGTAGGGATCGGGGTTTCCTTATGTCGTATTTGTAGGGTTTCATTCCGGGGATGTTTGGTGTTACGCACGGGGCTCTACAGTTTATGACTTATGAAGAAATGAAGACGTTCTATAATCGCTACCGAGGAATTCCCTTTGACAATAAACTTGTAAGATCTTAGACATTTTGCGGTTACTCAGTCGTATTATTTTTATTTTTAACAGACAACAGGAGAATATTTGACATTTGCTGCCGTTTCTAAACTAATTGCGGCTGCTGCTACTTATCCATATCAAGTGATCCGTGCTCGCCTACAAGATCAACACCACCGATACGAAGGAACATGGGATTGTATTATGAAAACTTGGAAATACGAGCGGATGAAAGGCTTTTACAAAGGCCTAGCGCCGTACTTACTTCATGTTACTCCAAATATATGTCTAGTCATGCTTATCTATGAAAAATTTACTAACAACTAAGACTTAAATTTCAAATAATGACAAAGTACTAATCATATTTAAAAAAAATTTAGCTAACTGTTCTGAAATGTAGTTGTGTAACATTAAAGAAGATGATGTTTCAAATTCTGCATTTTTTAGTTCTTTCTTAAAGCGCATCGTTTTTAATAAAAATTAAGTAAGTATTAATAGGTTTAATAAAACTTTAATTTGTTTTGTTTGGTCAATTTGTTATATATCAGAAATTTTAATAGTGATGCTAAGTGAGTGAGACTTAAGTTGTACGAAAATAATGAATATGAAGAAGCAGGGTTAATCAAGTTATTTTTCTATTTTAATGCTAAGAGATTGAGGTATTGTCATTGGAAGAATAAATGTGATATCTAACGTGGACCTTTTATTTAACTCCTTCACCTTTACGAGAGATAACCAGTTACTGACTTATCAACACAGTTTCAACATTATTCCACAATGGCTTAAGGTCATTCGTCTTCTACTTTGTTATAATTAAGATAAGTGTGTCTCCGTTGATGGACTTTGTAATGCAGACCAGTAAGTATTTGATAAGAATTTTATAGAACAAAACAAAAAACTGGACGGAATCGCCGCTGCGTTTTTTATTTAGTTGGCGATGTTTAACCGTTTAATTCTAAAATTAACCAAGCTACATGTCCCCAGATGTAGTGTTTTTAGATTACTGAATTTTTTATATCAGTTTAATGACGCCAAAATTAAGGTCTTTCCACATGTTATCGCGATTTTATTATGATTTAAAAAATAACAAACTTGCGCTTGTGTACAAGTGTGAGTAGTAAATGCGTATTATAAACTAGCGTTTGGGTGTAAAGATCTTTTAATGGTAATAGAAGCTAAATATAATACAGTAAGTAAATATTTCTGAACGGTAACGTGCGACTGCCAAAGCCGTGTTTTATGTAGGTATAAATAAATAAAATTCAATTCAATTCAGATTAAGATGATAAAAAATTGATGCTTAATCTGATTATCCCGAAAGAAGTAATCTGGAATAAGGGAAATTTGTGTTTTGCAAACGCGGAGACTGTGCAGTATGGAGGATGCGCGTCCTACGACGATTTTCAGTTTTCACATTACTAATGTTAGTATCAGCATCAGCGGTGATCGGTACGGAAACTCAGTGCCACATACCGTCCGTTTTTCGGGTTAATCCGTTTATACCTCCAATTCTATTGATTTATTAACTCCTTGATGATGCCGGAGATGCCGAAAATTTTTTACTCTTCCGTTATTGCCGCTCCCCCACAACACCCTCATGAATACTTAAATGGTGAATATAGTAGTTCCCTCAACCGGCAATTTCATCCCCCTATTTACCTTGCTGATCCACCTGATTAGAGTTTGTAAGCTTTGAGCCCGAGTTAACTTCCTTCATCTTACATTTCTAAATATTTGAAAACTTTTTCATTACTTTCCTCACCATTTCTAACAATTTAACTGCCAATTTTACTAGAGACAATCAAAATACTGCATACATGTTTGATGACATTAAGAATTTTTGATCAAAGCCCAAAACATTATATTAACAAATATCCCTCAAAATCATCGAGTGAGGGATTGCAAACAAACGAGTTTTATCAATTTTTAACGTTCAATGAATAGAGAAGCACACACCTAATATGCGTTACGGGCGTTACGAAGATAAACTATGTAAATCGAAACGTGTTTGAGCATCTCTAATCCCCATCTCTAAAATGATAATCTGACAAGCTCTTGCTTAAATAATCAACACCAAAACAAAGGAAATTAAACACGATTATGATAATTTGATTAACAGATTTCACGTTCGCTTATTAATCCTGAATCAAAAATAATTAGTTTCTTTTTGTAAAAAGTACAAGAGGGTAAAAGAAGACGAAAGGGAGCTTCTGGCCGCGAGCCAACAATCTTTCGACATTTTGACGACGCTGCTATAGTTTTCGTATATTTTGTCTGTGTCAAAATCAGAACAACGCAACAAAACAATTCCATTTTATTAGCATAAGTATTAACTTAAAATTTAAATCAGTAAAACGAAAAGATTGAGGACTGTAAATATGGTGGAGGCGCCGGGTGGGAAGGCTTACACACAGGGTGCCCAGCTAAAACGTTTACAATGAAATGAAACAATTTATATTTAAAGTGAAGTATCCAGAAATCAATGCTCAAACCACAAGCGTGGGCTTTTAAGTTGCAAACCCTCTGTGTATTTTGCAGCTGCTTTGAGAGAGTAACACGTTTGAAGCAAAATGACATCTGGGACTTCTTCGCCAACACCAACGGATTCGCCGTCCTTATCACAACGACCTTTACTCACTGCAATAACTCCAATACCGAAGAAAACTGTTGAATTTGAAACCATGCCAGCGAAACGGTGCGATGCTGCTGCAACTAAAGATCCGGAAAGGTACGTGATTTTTCTGTTTGAGTAAATTTCGTACACCTGTCGATGTTCTGATTTTGAATGGCGTTTGATTGGCGTCGCAACGCGGCGCATGCTTAAAGGTATTCGGATGTAATCGTCTCAGTTTCGTTGCTTTGCACGCGCCTCAATGTCAGCATAAATTCAGATTTCCATCACCTGGTGAAAAGATACATACGGCGACGGCAACGGTAACGGTGAGAGTGGCAAATCGTTTGAAATGGTCACACTCGTGAATGATCGATTTTGTGTATCGCGCGCTTAACGATAACGTTGAGGTCCAGTGGCTCGCAACTGATGTTGATGCTGAGGCACACCTTTACTGATGCTGATTGGAGTAATCAAAAGCGGGTTCAAGTGCGGTGCACATGGCAGGAAACGTGACTTCAGTATTTTCCACATCCGCCGAAATGTTTACATGCTACTTCCTGGAGCTCGACTGAATCTGGTACATCTCTTCTGTTCGGTAAATTAAAACGCGCCTTTTTGTATTAAACTAATTGAACTGTCAGCAACGAAAAAAATAAAATAAGAAATAGCACAAATAAAATTAGTAAATTTGAGCAATATACAATATTCACGTTATACAGTGTTTAGTTCAAAGTGTTTAAAAATAACAAAACTGCCCACGTAAATTAACTGAGTAATTTATGTGGTTATTGTGTTATAATTCTTTTAATTACATATATAAATATTTTGACGTGCAAGAAATTAATTGATAACGTTTAAAAAGTTATTTAAGTCACGTGTGGTCCAAACAGATTAACTGCAAAAGGTATATAATGTTACATCTCTGTAAAAATAGAATAAAGCAAATAATTAAATCGTTGATTGTTTTTAAACATCCTGATATTGATTTTGAAATAAACAAATTCGCGAATTAAGACCCATTGTCTAGCAAAAAATAACAAACATGATAAACTAGTCTAAGCTCTTCACCGTAATGAAAAAACATCAGATACTTAGTTAATTAAATCAAGATTATAATATACCGCACCACCATCTAATCTGGAGTTTTTAGGTAGGCCAACAGGAAATCTCTGAGCGTCAGGCTTGACTACCACACCCTTCACTGCATCTATCAGTAATTCGGCAACAGAGCATTTTCCTATTGATTTTAATAAACGTAAATGTTTTTGTAAAATGCGTGGGCGTTATGTACAGAAGTGAATCTTACCGAATGTAGTTTAGAGTTTGTGGAAACCACGGATTTACCGACTGACGTTCAATATCTTACTTTGCCGCAATTCTGTAGCTCTGAGAAATCGCCCGCTTCATGAATATTTTCTGTTTTATTGTTACCGAATTAATGGCATCGTTTGAACTGATTATAAACTTTTTCCTGGCACAGGTTCTCCTCAAATGCCAGCGTAATTGTACTATACTAAATTGTTACGCTGCACTTTGACCTTTCCTGAAAAGTTTCTACGTTTTAGGGACTCGGCGCTTTAACATTTTAGAAATGTAACTCCATAAAATTTACTACTCCGAATTGAAGATTAAATAGGTTTACAGTTTAGAGTGAAGCTGATTTGAGTTAGAGAGTTAATAAAAACGGAGGGTTGTTCAGTACGGAAAATTTAACAGAACTGATAAATAAAAAACACTTTTACAAGATTAATCACTTGCACAACTCTACATTTTGTATATTCAAAAAATCCAATTTGTTTATAGTAGACATGAAGAAAAATGAAAAAAAGATAAGCGTTTTGTGCTCTAGATAATTGAAGTTTCGCTTCAGACGCATGGGTTATTGTTATTGTTTGCAAATTGTTGTAGTTTGACGTTGCGGCAAAAACGCGGCCGTCTCACACAACCCCGGATGAGTCTTCTTGGTAGACCGCTCAATTATAGAGCTTCACGCCGAGATGCTCGCTATCGTCGAATTCAAAGTCGGGTTTATAACTTCCTAGAGAGACCTCGGGGGGTCGCTATCTTCTACCACATGATAGTGTAAGTAACGGAAACTCTGCTAATTGAATTTATCCAGTCTCGGAAAACAATTCTCACGAACTTATTGAATTTCCGGAAGAAAAATAAGACAAGGGGAAATTTTCAAGAACTAATTCGAAAATCTTTTCAGTTTCTTGATGGTTTTTACATGTTTAACTTTGAGTGTGTTTTCTACGATTGAAACTTACGAAGATATGACTGTTCAAGTCCTAACTTACATGGAATCGTTCGTGGTTATTTGGTTTGCTATCGAATTCAGCCTAAGGTAATACATAATTTCTGTTCGATTTTGCGAAACAAACATTTGATTTTGTTGACTTAGGCTTTGGTCTTCGGGATGTCGCTCCCGCTACCAAGGCTATATCGGCCGCCTTAAATTTCTTAGACGTCCGTTCTGTATTATTGGTAAGTTATTTAAATTTGCGTTCGATTTTCCGACGGTTAATTCCAGATGTTATAACAATTGTGGCTTCCATTGTTGTACTGGTTATGAGATCTCGCGGTCAAGTTTTAGCGACTAGTGCCCTTCGTGGTTTACGATTTTTTCAAATTTTGCGGATGGTCCGAATGGACAGACGCGGTGGGACTTGGAAATTACTGGGCTCAGTTGTGTACGCACATCGACAAGTACTTCATAACTCGTTGCGTAAACATTTGAAAAAACTTTTCTCTTCCAGGAACTTATCACCACGTTATACATAGGATTTTTGGGTTTGATTTTCGCTTCATTTTTGGTCTTCCTTGCGGAAAAAGACGTGAATAAAAATTTCTCAAACTTTGCCCAAGCTTTGTGGTGGGGTGTTGTAAGTTTGATTGTTTTTTTTTGAAAAAAATATCTCACTTTATTAAATTTAGATTACATTGTGCACCGTTGGGTATGGGGATATGGTTCCGGAAACGTGGCAAGGCAAAATCATTGCTTCTTTCTGTGCTTTACTTGGTATATCGTTTTTTGCATTACCGGCTGTAAGTTCTGCTTACACTTGCGCGGTATTTATTTAATCGGGTTTGAATATTGTAGGGCATTTTAGGATCCGGTTTTGCTTTAAAAGTTCAGCAACAACAAAGGCAAAAGCATATGATCAGGAGGAGACAACCAGCAGCAATGCTAATTCAGTCACTTTGGCGATGTTACGCAGCCGATGAACACTCCCTGTCTGTAGCAACGTGGAAAATACATCAAGTTCCTTTACCCAGCCCGCCATCGTAAGTAATTGATTTTTGCCGAATTTGTACATATTTTCGTTTAATAGAAAACTAACACAATGATGAAAATAAATTACTTTTGTGTACCCATAAGTGCTAGAATAATGAGAATTAACTAGAATTAGAATTAAGTATTCCTACCTACTATTCGCTTTATCTATACCTACTGTCTACTTGTTCCTTTTTCTCACTCTGTTTTCAACTTGCACGTTTACCAGAATTAAATTACAAGACACTGATAAGGTGACAGAGAAGATTACGTCTATTTCTTCTGTTGTGTAAGTGTGCTGTATATACGTACTTAATTAAAGCATGGTTCTGCATGATTTCTGATCCTTTTGCTCGTTAATTTATCGTTGGTATTAGAATAAGTTAGCGAGCAATTTTTTCAAGTTTTCAGGTAAGTTCCCTTCGCTCTCGTTTCATACTTTGTACAATTTTCATTCTTCATAATTTTAATTATTTCGTTGGTTATTTTAGGCGAGTTTCGAGCAGTTTCAAGCACAATGCATCTTTTGTGAGTCGATTACCGACAATTCGTCGCCACAAAAGCACTTCACTTCATTCCCCGTCGATGCATAAAGGACCACCAAGAAGTGGTAGGAGTTTCGTGGATTTAAATGCATCAGCAGAAAATTTAGGTAGACTATGACAGTAGCTTTTGCATATTTGACCATAATATACACAACAGTTGATGTTAACAGGCGGAATCAGCAACAACGGATCGCGGAATTTAAGTCATAGCGAGGATTCGGTTGCAGAGACGATGCTTTCGAAAAAAAATTCCGACGGTAAATATTTTTTATTGGCTTCCAGATCGTGACTTTTTTTTAGATGAGGACGACGAACCGAGATATATACAGTTGACGAATCAGCATAAAGGGGCAATCCGGGCCATTCGTAAGGTAGGCAGCTTTTACCTACTGCACTTTTATATGATCGTTTTATCACTCATTTCCATAGCGAACCAGCAATATTGATTCGATGTTTCATTATTATTTAGATGAAGTATTTTGTAGCAAGGCGAAAATTTAAAGAAGCTTTGAAACCATACGATGTCAAAGATGTGATAGAACAGTATTCGGCCGGCCATGTTGATTTACTTGGCAGAGTGAAAAACGTTCAAGCTAGGTACACTCTGGTGTATTTCGGAGGTTGATTGTGTAGTTTTCCTTGGAATTACATAAATTCAATAAGTTCTGATATACATGCAAGACGAGTGGATTTTCTAAAACGAAACAACAAAGTCACAAGACCAGTTTTGGGTATTGTTTTGCCGATCGAGTGTATCGTTTTATTCGCCACTCTGTATATCACGTCATCCAATCAACCTTTCTAAATGTCTGCCTTATTTGTCGTCTTCGACTGACGATCTGATTTTTAAAAACTGATTGTGTGTGTGGCCGTCACTAATCACTAACCACTGACAAGTTATTCGCATGCTGACTGTGGGTTCCTTTAGTGTTTGACACGTACATTTCTCATATGTGTAAAAACGTATTATGCAGAGGAAAAATTAGTCTATATTTACATATAATTAAATATATACGAGTATGTATCTAAAAATCATGTATGTACCTCGCTTTGTGTGTGTAGCTCAAGTATTTTGTGGCACGAAAGAAGTTTAGAGAGGCCTTGAAGCCATATGACGTTAAAGACGTTATAGAACAATATTCGTCTGGGCATGCAGATCTTTTGAATAGAGTGAAAAACTTACAGTTCAGGTAAGATGCCTGAACCAAATAGGTTCTATTTATTTTGGAAATGTTTTCGAAAATGGAATTATGAGAACAGCTCTCACATGCATGAACACTATTTTGCACTTTGCTCTGATTCACATAAAATGTCCCAAAACTAAAGCTTGAGCATGTATATATTGTCCTGCACAGCACGACCTATCACATACTAAAGTTTTAACACGTGTCCTATTACAGATTAGATCAAATCCTAGGAAAACAAGGCTCCAAGGCAAAAGATGTTTATGCTTCCAAAATCAGTTTAGCATCGCGCGTAGTCAAAGTTGAAAGACAAGTAAGAAACCACATAGTTCTGTTCCTTACTACTAGTTGCGACTTTTACGACTTTGTAGGTAGATGACATAGAGTCTAAGATTGACCAGCTTTTAGAACTTTACATGGAAGACCGGAAACGCTTCCTCTCTCTTCCTTACATGCAGCCCTCCGCCGAAAAAAACACCACTTCTTCTAGTACAACCGTTAATCTATGTTCTTCAATCATGACAAATCCGTCGAGTACAATCCTTAAACCTAAACCAATTCTTGTAGAGAAACAATCATCCGAACCAAGTTCGCCAATCACAAAAAGTTTTAAAGAACATTCAACGGCTGCAGTAACAAAACGACCAATGCATCGCGGGTTTTCCGACCTCGGCAATCGGATTAAGAAAAGAGTTACATTAAGGTTTTGTCGGTTTTCCCACAAAAGCGCTCCTATATCACACATTTGCAGTTCAATCTCGTCGAATTATGTGTGTCCACCGGATGGCATGTCCTATGACGGCGAAGTCGTCATTGTGGTTCCCCCGATCAACAACTCACCCTCGACAGTTGTCTCGGCACAGGAGCGGGACTTAGGCAGCCCAAAGACAGCCACAGAAAGCTCTGGTAAATGTTGTTTCAAGCAAATTTGTTTTAGAATGCCCCTACATTGTTTACTAATATTTTTTAGCTTCTTATGATGGTTATTCATCATCTACGTCCTTGTAGTGGTGATTGCGGAGTAATAAGTTGTTTCTGTGAGTTTAACGCAAATATCGTTGGATATTCTACGTTTACCTTTCATATAATGTGGAATGTGCATGTAGTTTTTCTCAAACCGCGATCCGATGTAAAACAGTTTTAATAATTACCACCTACTTAGCCCCCTCTGAAATAAACACATTAACTAACAGCAGTCGTCGACGAAGTTTTCGACATAATCTTTAATATAAACAAGAATTTTTATTCTAGACGTTAAAATCTGTTTCTTGGCCCTTAGTAACCATTGTAGAGTATTTCGTCAGTCTGTAATGGCAAATCCTGTAGCGCAACTGTACAAATTCCCAAATAATTAACACCGGTTTTCTCTACAGGGGTGAAAAAATTAACGCGAAATCGAAATTGTGAAGAAGATGAAGTCGACGCAGCGGAGAAGCCGTTACTATGCCGTTCGAAATCAACAGAAATACTCATTACGCCAACGACTTTAGAAACCACCAGAGAAGAATTTTACGATAATAAAACTAATCAACAATCAAAAAACAAATTTTTAAAAGATGATGTATGACATAATTTAAATTTGTTATTAGTTTATATATTATGACCGTTAAATTTTCAAAATAATGTAAATGAATATAGATTTTTGGACCTAAAACTTGCGAATATTTTTAACATGTACTGAACTTAGGGCACAATAATGACGCTTATTAATATAAAAATATATTTGAAAAATTTGTACTTCTTCACTTAGGGTTAAAATTTGCTGTAGTCTGTTTTAGCTGTGATTTGTTTTGACGTTTTATACTGAAACTTTACAGGGACATTGGCCAATGCTTGTAGATTAGTTCATTTACGTCTCAACAAGTGAATTTTAACGGCAACTTGTACTTACAACGACCACACTGTAATCCTAACATTTTTATAATATCAAGTAGAAAAAACGCCTAATAAACAATCAACGACTTTAAGAAATGTGCTGCTGAAATCCACTTAATCAGTAATCTATACTATAAATTTAGCTATTTAAACATGTACGTAAGATAATGTGATTAATTTATAGATACTTTCATATAAACGACAGTAATATTTTTTGACCCGACCCATTGCCTACTGTTGTTATAATAAGTATTTGTTTGCTTAAAAATGATGTGGAACATCTTACTGTACGGGATTTTTAATAAAACATTTTAGAGACTAAGTTTTATTAGTTTTATTATTCCTACAAAATTAACCCTATTAATGGAATTAAACGAATTAAAATAGTAAATTATGTGGAAGAGTTTATTGCAACACTGAGAAAATCTTCAAATCCAATTGTAATAACCCCCTTCATTTCACTATCCCTTGAACGAAAAGCCTCAGTGAATCGCTGTATTTGCACACAGAGTACGATAAATTGGTCTACTGACATTCGTTTGTGATTTTGAAGGTCGCTTTTAGCAATTAAAAATTTTACGAACTCGGGTGTAAATTTAAATCCCATCTGTTGCAACGCTAAAAAATAATAGACGATCTAGTACTAATTCTACTTAACACCGACATTCATTAAGTATTTCCGGGAATAATTGTAGAGCAGTTAAAAAATTACCTTGGGCAAGTTCTGGCTCTTCAATGTGTCCTGACTGGTCCCTATCATAATTTTTAAATACAGCCAACCACTGATTAATGTAGGCGAAAAGTTGTTGGAATTCGTTAATATCAATTGTCCCTGTTTTATCCCTATCAAACATCCCAATCATAAGCTTGCAAGCAACGTCCGAGAAATTCTTTCCCTGGCCATTGATAAGAGCACTTTGTAGTTCTTGCCAATTTATTTGACCAGAACGATCTTTATCTACTGTATTAAACCACTGCTGAATATCCGGACTTACAGCCCCTTGACTGTACCCAGGGGCAGCCCCACCAGGATATCCTTGGTATCCACTCCCGGGATTCTATTTAACAAGTAACAAGCGTAATATGATTTATTACAGTTCTGTAATAATTACTTACACCGTACATTATGCTTGCAACAAGTTAAAAAATATTAGAGTACACGCACATTTGTATAAACAAATAATCACTAAGAACTGTCAACCAGAGCTGTCAAATGATAACCTCTTCTTCTGCAAATCTGCAACAGTAACAGCGCTTCGGGAGCCATCTAGAGCGCAAGAGTGTTATTACCACAAAAAAGCGCTACGTTTGATTTTCGTCTTTCAAGCTTCAAGCATGAAACCCTTCGACTTGAACATATTTAAAAAAAAACTTTTAAGTTTTCAATAGCTTACAATCCACTAGAATTGTAATAAAAATTGTAGCAAAAAATAAAATAAATCTCGATAATACTGAAAATATTTATTTATTTGTATCAATATAAAAAGGGTCTAATGATAATTTTTTTATTCAGATATGGAATTTACACAAAAATAACCAAACGAGTGCAGTAGTGAGATACGTTAGTCAAATTAATATAATAACTAACTAGGTTTAGAGTATTCTTGCAAGGAAATAGGATATAAGGATGAAGTAAACAATGTTTGGCGATAATTAGGAAAAAAATAAAACACACTTCTTCTGCTACAGTTTGTAGCAAAGCATTAAAAATAAATTAAAAACAAAATCAGTACCAGATTTATTTGTGGTTTTTCAATTTTTTTCTGAAGCTATTGCTTCCAAAACGTTGTGCAGTTAAAGTAAATATAATTAAATCATTTCATTTCTTTATTTCCTTACGCCCACAAACCTATGTAACATGAATACAAGATGTTAATAATACCGCAAATTCAACATCTAGGAATGAAAAAAATGCACTTACCTTTTGGCATCTTCTTCTGCTACAGTTTGTAGCAAGACAATAAAAATAAATTAGGAAAATCAGTACAAGTTAAAAATACCACATATTCAGCATCTCAGTAGAGATGAAAAACAAATGCACTTACCTTTATGGCATCTTCTTCTGCTACAGTTTGTAGCAAAATATTAAAAATAAAGTAAAACAAAATCAATACAATATGTCAATCATACCATTTATTCAACATCTCATTGGAGAAAAATGCACTGACCATTATGGCATCTTTTTCTGCTAGAGTTTGTAGCAAGCCCCATTGCATCATCTTCTTAAACGACCTGGTGAAATAAAAGACAATGAAAATAGAACAATGTGCCATTAAATTAGAAGAAAAGATTACAGATTTAATGTAATTTTTCTAAAGAGAAAATATCGCAGACTAATCCTTTAATCCGGTTTGTTTCCTCCTTTTCTCCCCTTTAAAATCCCTTCCAGTAGCACACACTAACACTAACCGCGATCAACACGCACTAGCCAACGAAATTGAAAATTTGAAACCGCAAAATTCTGATTTTATTTATGAACCGTCCGTTCACGACAACTGCAAGTAACAAACTGAATAAAATATTAAAATTAAACAGCACAACAATAATTATGTAAGAATATGGGTAAAAAGTCCCTAACAAAAAACTTTGTGATTGTGGGTAGGTGGGAAACAAACAAGTTTTTCTGATTCAATGATTTTTGTTACGACTTCGTCACTTAACGTTTTTTTGGAGTACCTCCCTAAAAAATATACAGGCAGGGGCATTTTTAGGGTCCAATTAAAATTAAAAAATAGAAAAATTGTCGAACACCCATTCACCCATTTATTATAGGCAATAACTTCGGAATTATTAACCGAAACCTTATTATCAGTTCATCGTTGGAAAGTTTCTTTAATTATCTAATTTAAAAAGAAAAGCATTGACCATGGACTCGTAGTTTTTAGAGAATTGCTAACATAAACAAAAATAGGTAAACTTTATAGATGTTGATAATATGATAACTTGAAAACTATTATGAATTTTGTGACTTTCTCGACGCTGATTGATTTTTTAGATTACTTTATACACGTTTACGTCAAAATGGTTCCATTTTTTTCAAATGCTTTTGATGATATTGCCTTAAAAGTTTAAACCTATACCATTTTATATATTGTTAGAAACGAATCAAAGACACTTTTAACTGCAACACTTTTATTGATAAAATTGCTCGAAATAATTAACATCAACAATAGCGGCAACTTCCCCGAGCGTCTCGTGATGACTGACTCATCACGATCCGACCGGCAGCGGCTATTAACACTTACATAACATCCCTTAATGTGTCATATCACCAAAAAATGCATAATCTGAATAATAATTAGTTCTAGACTTTACGAACATTGTTTCTTACTAAATGAGTCTCACATCATTATCCAACATTATTATCTAATTCAACCTTGTTTTCAAAATAATACAACAAATTAACAAATTTTTAATTCTTATTAATTTCCAATATCTAACACGGCCAGACTGACACCAGTATCGTTCTCGACACTGTAATCTGAACCATCAGTTCTTGCATAATAGTATATTATGATACGAGTTTTATTACACGCATTTTGTCGCACGCACGGAATTGGGGCACGACGAGCGCAGCGAGGAGTGCCATAATGGAGTAAGTGCGACAAAATGCCTTATAAACGAGATATCATACACTATTTTTTCTACTTTGCACCTTTTTTAACAAAAAAAATCAATTTCGAAATTTAGGGAATTTTGTGGGATTAAATTAATAATTTGGATCATCATTAGTTTATTCGTAAAATGTATTCTGAAAGTGTCCAAGACGTTTTGCAATCTATCTGCCCCTCAACGAATACGGGCTTTTGTGGCAAATACGCGGAATTTGAACATTGGCCTAAGGAGAATGGGATCTCAAATTACTCACTTGCACTGGCTTTTGAAGTCATGTTTGTACACTACTCGAAAGGTGTTCGAAGGGACTACGTATCAGGGTTGGTACAAAAGCCTCTAAAGGTTCGAAATTGATTCATTTGATTAAATCATCACTTGAAACAGGTGACGATTGACACTGACACTTCTCTCAGATAATTGTCAAAAAACTAGGTTGCCATCATTTTCCAACTAAATTACCCTGGTTTTTAGTGTAATTATTATAGCACTCCGTTGGATATTACGAAACCCAAATGGCGTATCGTAATGACCTCAGTACGAAACAAAAGTAGAAAAAAACCATAAAAACCATTTACTTCCCTTTTTACCCTTTCTTTATTTCTTCCTCATTCCTTGGAGTACATAACCCACCAATTGGCTTCAATTCAATGAAGACACCCAAAAAAATAAACGACAATTTTCATGACATCTTGTGAAAACTACAGGCTAGTACTTCACTTCACCTCTAATGGGAGAGAAAATAATGAACAAAAACTTTTATAATCCTGTGGAAACCGTAGTCTACCACTTGACTCTAGCTTTAACAAAACAAACACCAAAAACAACAACTTTTATAAAATCTGTGGCAATCATAGCCATCAACTCAACTCAATCTCTACAAGCACAGAAACCAGGAATAGCAACTTTTATAATCTTGTGGAAACCGCAGCCACCCACTTGGCTCTACTTCTAACGGGATAGAGACCAACAACCAAAAACTTATTAGACCTGTGGAGACCTCAGCCTACCACTTGGCTCTACCTCTAACGGGCTAGAGACCAACCTTCAATATCCAACAACTTTTTTAAACCTGTGGGGACCGCAGCCACCCACTTGGCTCTACCTCTCAAGGGACAGAGACCAATAAGACCAATAAGAAATCAACTTCAACGCAACTTGTAAACAGATACTAATATGAAAAGTCACTCACAGTGGTCATTTGTCTGAGTCAACGTTGTCAACCATCTCCAACAGCGTCCGAGAACTTCTTGGCGAACAGCCATTCGTACACAGAACCGACACAAAGTGCGATCACCGTCATAAACGAATGCCATATGCATACCTTCGAGCAAGTCGATCAAGGAAACACCACGGGTTCGTCCAAAAAGGCGAACCTTCCGGACGGGCTTCGCCGCGGGCCTTAGATCAACACCCAAAGAACTGCGACGTCCTGCAGGAAAAGAAGTGCACGCGTTCGACTTCGGTTTGCATAAACGAAAGGCGCAGATAACGTATAAGCCGTCCGTCGCACGACCATTTAGCACCGCATCGAAACACGTTGAAACTTCCTCTTTTGACTTCTAAGTCTCTCTTCAAATTTCTTTCAACTTTTCTTCAAGGTACTTGTTCGCTATTGGTCTCGTCGCCTACTTAGAGCTGCACTATCAAGCAACCTAACTCTGAGGAGAAATCCCTCCGTTATTGACAACGGTCACTACGGGCCGGACATCATTTGTCGTTACTCTTTATCCATTTACCACCATACAGGATCTAGGAAACTCATCAAAACCACTCTGACGAATATGCATCTAGAATTTCACTGCATCAACACAAAACTTCCAACGGAATATTGAAAAACTTGTATTCTCTTGTCTTATGATTGACATTCGCTAAAATGGTTATCTGAAACAACTTCTCTGCCACATGTTTATCAAAATCACGATTTCGGATTGGCTCCAAATATGAAGAAAAATTTCTGAGCACAGCGTGTATTCAAAAATAATTGAATTTTCCAAAATCCGTTCAGTCATTCTGATTTTCTTGGGTTTTATTTCTTAGCAAATTTTCCAACATACTCTTCACTTATCCACCGCCATACTGAACATACGGTGTTCCGACCTTCCAGCAATCCAAACACTTTGCGATTTTATTGAGATGACTTTGCAGGATCTACAATGATACGCTTGTGTGCACTAAAAAGGAACAAGACTTATTGTAAATGTTCTCGCGATTTTGTAGGCATCAGTGTCATCGAGAAAAGATGACATTAACAGTGGATACAAAAACTTCATGTTCAACACATGAAAAAAACCCTTTAGGCCTTATGTCATGTTAGCTAGCAATGCTTGCAACAACAGTTCTCCAGTCTTCCACATTGTTACATCGACATTGTATGACCTTTGATCGAAGTCTGAGGATAATAATTGATCTCTTCATTCTCTGCCCAAAGTAGGCCCCATGAATGATGTGTTGGCTGAAATTGTAGTAAAGACATTTTAGTCGCCCTGGACGGTAACAACCCTGCTTTTATGCCTCAAGACCATGTCAGATCCTTTTCACATCTCCCTTGCTACAATCGTCAGTTCAACAAGAGCACACAAAAAGATGACTCGAGAGAAATCAAAAGACCACAATGGTAGTATTTTGTAGTCGTCAACAACTACCCGAAACAATTTGAGCTAGAAACCCTTACGCTTCCCAACAATCCATTTGACTTCAATAAACCGATTTAACCAGTGCCAATTTATTTGATAAGAACTTGAACATTGATAGAACCTTCAATTGAATTTAGGCAAACTTATCCAAAACGTAATATATTACTCATTTCAAGAAATCAAGTGTCTAGATGTGGAGCATATTCCCACAGCTTCTAGTAACCGATATGGTAGATGGCTCACCATGGAACACAAGAGTCAATCCCCATCGTCTCCGTTTTAGAATAAACCACCACTTCAACATATTAACATAAACCAAGACTTCCTTTATGAAGTTGCTGTAACAAATTCTAGATTTTGATGTTACCTTTTTATTAGGTATGCCCAACACTGCATCATAACAATACGTCTGAATACTCCTAATTTCAACTTGTTACCAAAATGTCATCAAGGTAAGCAGCAGTGACTTCTAATTTGAAAGGCTTCGAAGCAAGATTGCGAGTCCGTTGAAAGACGGAAGGTGAATGGTGATTCAGAAAAACAAAACGGCATTCTCAAGTCTTCAAGGTGCCTATACGACGTGATCAAAACAACTTTGTGCCAGTGGTCCTACGCAAACAAGTGAAAACCTGAAACTATGTCTATCGCTGTAAAATAGCGCCTTTTTCTTTCATAACTTCTCCAATTGCCAATCTCTGATAATCATAATAGCATTCATCGTGACATCAGCCCATAATTTTCTGTTTATCCAGTCTTCTTTGTTGCATCAATTTTCGCATCACCAATTCCTTTTATTTTCGTATTACACGGAGTAATTTTTCTTGACAAACAGATACAAGAATTTTGCGGATTTCGGGCAAACATTAGCACCAATGTCCCAAATTTTTTTCATCCAAAAAAATAAAAGAAATATTTCTCGCCTATTAGAAACAGACGATAAAGTTACTTAACGTCACTACAAATTTAAACATTTTGTTATTTCTGTTATAAGTTATAACAAGTCCTGTAATAAAGTCAACAGTCATTTCAAGGACGTTACATAAAATGACATCCATAAAAATTCCTGCAACATCTGTTGGTTTTCTAGAACAGCAACAAAAAATTATCGCATCGTTTTTCTATTGCTGCCTTTACGAAACAAATTGAAGCATCGTGTCCATATTTTACTCAAAAGAAACAAAATCCGCTTTAATTTTGACTTGTGAACCAAATCTTCAGTCTAAACCAACCTTCTAAATGGAGTTCAAAAATTGACACCTTATTTTTAATGCGTCCGTGAGCTCTAAAATGTCCTAATTTACCACACGGGTACCATGTTGTCGACTTCGTAAAATTGTTGCCTGTTTTTCATCAAGCAGATATTTCCTGTGAACGCGACTGGTTTATCAACTGACTTCGGATATTCCGACAAAAGCATCAAAAATTCGAAATTGTTCAACAGTTACTGTTCATCGCAATGTTACCCACATCATTCGCATTTGCATAATAACAAATTCCACTAGATTAATTTCGGATCAACTTACTTCAAAATTCTTCAGTTTTACACATTTTCCCCCTTCTTCGTTGTTTCCGCCAACAAATGATAAACAATTTCTTTTCTTTTTTTTTGGCGATAACCCAGACGAAAACGTTTCGGCAAATTCACCTTTAAATGTGGCCAAATTCCTCCGTTCAAAATCCCAATGATCGTACCACACTGGACTTTAAACAAAAATTGACAAACTCTCGCCAAAGATTTAAGATTTGACCACTCCAATTTGCGCCTTAAATTTTCCAACGAGACTCACCCATTTGCTTGCCTCATTTACCTTTGAGCAAAAATGGGGTACCAAACCTTGTCTCTTGCAACTGCAGTCCCTTGGCTAACTCCCTTGCATTGTCCGGGTTTGATTTGTCACACTTTCCAGCATTCATTTTTTTCCAACTGTTGTGCCCGATGAAATTTCATCACCTTCAAATTTGATTCAGGGCTTTTGAGCATAATCCCACTTCTGATGTTAGAAACGAATCAAAGACACTTTTAACTGCAACACTTTTATTGATAAAATTTCTCGAAATAATTAACATCAACAATAGCGGCAACTTCCCCGAGCGTCTCGTGATGACTGACTCATCACGATCCCAGCGGCTATTAACACTTACATAACATCCCTTTATGTGTCATATCACCAAAAAATGCATAATCTGAATAATAATTAGTTCTAGACTTTACGAACATTGTTTCTTACTAAATGAGTCTCACATCATTATCCAACATTATTATCTAATTCAACCTTGTTTTCAAAATAATACAACAAATTAACAAATTTTTAATTCTTATTAATTTCCAATATCTAACAATATAGATCTTTTTACCTGTTTCAATCGCTAACTCCAATAGTTTCGTCGTTTTTACGAAAACTGCAAGAGTAAAAATAAAAAAAAACAGTAAAATACGCTTTAAATTATTATCGTTTAATGGTCAAAACCTGAAGTCGCTCCGGACAACGGTTCCGGTTACAGAAGCATTTTTATTTTTTCAATAAATAACTTATAAAACCAAAAATCAAATATCCTAGAACAAAACAGTTTGTTCAGGGGAAGGCCAATTCACCGGTTGATTTTATTTATTAGGTTAACTTAGTAGCTTATTTTTACAATATTTTAACATGGACATCGCAAAATAAACGGAAATTCATCGCCTGAAGAAGATAGAATGAAGTATCGAAACTTTGCGACGAATTTGAAAATTGTTTCGTTTTTCATTTGCCTTAAAGTACCTACCATTTCCACAAATCCTCAATCAATTCATAATCTTTAAATTGCAGTTTACTAAATGAAATTAGTATTTCATAGACAATATATCAGCAGATTTATGCTGAATTATGAATATTTTTTAATATGTATTATATTTATCGAAAATACGTCGTAACAGGTAGCGGTATTTTTATGTTCACTAATTGAGGTGGTCGATATCCATATATGAGTTTGCGGGGTCAGTTTTGGTAGATTTTATTCCCGAATTGAATAATTTAGTGTAATTGGGATTTTACGATAGAAGAGAGGCTTTAAGCGCAAGCTCGCCTAGTATTAGATCAATACGAAAGCTTGTCACGTGTTAGGATCCCTCGCGTGAAAATTATGAGGGGACGGTCGGCATTACCTATTGATAGGGGGTTAAACAAGTATAGGGGATGCAATAGGCAACGTTACGTTTGTAATCGAAAATCAATACTGCATCGGCCACATGTAGTTTAAGAACAGATCAGGTCAAACTCGGCACTTTGAAAGTTGACTGGAAGTAAATCGGTTGCGAGAGTATAACCAATGGAAATAGGCGTCGCAGTCGTCGGGTTCCGTTGAATTGCCGGCGACCGATGTGCTTTTTGCGCTTTACAACAAAGAGACGCGTCGCAAGGATAATTCGGGTGATGTTTTGTGTTTCTAATAGTGTAAGTTCCTGAGCGTCGATTGCTATCAACAGGTATAATACCTAGTGAGTTGATAGCATGTGTATGTCGATCAGTTCCCTTCGATTTTTAACGTTGGATCAGTAGAATAGGATTGATTATAGTTTAGTAGATGGTTGCCTCGTTACTTAAGGCAAAAGGTCGCCTCTTTTCTGCATAGTTATAGCATAGCAGTTGAGTTGTTGCTATGTAGAATGTCCATGATTGACTGGTCCGATTAACACCATGCCCCAAGGTTCTCCTTCACCAGCGGACGTGATCCGGCTGGAACCCATGGGAAGGTTCAAGCAAACGCAAAACGGCAATGTGCGACTTCAAGGTGGGTTTAATTCAAGTCCAAAGCTCCACAACCGCCTCGCAGTCCAAATCTCGACACAGACCCACAGCTTAATCCCGCTTAAAACGTGTTATAGTATAGATTAGTCGTAACTCTGTTAAAGAGCACCAAGTGATAGGTGCTGGCTCTTTTGATGCCAGCTCGCAATTGCACGTCTCACTTAACAGTTATCATACACTATTTCGATTGCATGATTGATGAAAATGTAGTGGTTTTCAAATAAGTTACGTCGAAATCAGCACGTGGTTGCATGCGCGAATTGCGCCCTTTTGAGTCCGTTTTGCGAAAAGATCAAAACATTGCCGCCCTTTCGCGACGGCACATGCGTCCAACTCCAGTAAAAACGACGCAGGTTTTCGTGTTCCGGAGGGTCCGGTGCGGTGCTAAAGTACAGCTTCGTCTAACGCGTCTCATGTCCTTTTAATTAAAACCAAACAATATCACGTAAAGTACAACAATAATCATCAAAAAACGCCGTCTCAAAGATTCAGCAATTCTACAAGCCAAAAATCAAAAAACTGATGATATCAACACTATACCTTCTGACCAAAACGAGGTGTTCAACAGTAAATATAATGTAGTTAATAATTGTCTTTCTTCCTCAAGTGCTTAGTTTTCGAGTCCAAATCTTAATCCATCCAAGTAAATCGTGTAATAGTTAAGAGTTACTGTGGAGGGTAGGAATCGAGAGTCCCTGGTTAAGGTTTCAGTAGTTACTGGAGACCACAGCATCGAGGCAGTTGTCTGGAGACGCGGAGAAAGAGTGATGAGCGAACAGGATGTTGACGATGTTGCGTTTCTTACAGGTACAAATCATACCGCACAAATAAATCACTCCATCTGTCAATCATCACCACTTATTCATAATACCTGTGACACAGGCGGTGTTGCAGGAAATGAAAGTCCTGTTGGTGCCACTAAGAAAAGTTTATATGAAAATAATGGAGTCGCGGCTTGCTCTCATAACAGAGCTCTCTGTATCGCAACAGTCGTCTTCGCTCTACTCTTCACAATTGCTGTTATCATCGCTTTCACAGGCCCACAAAGTGGTAAGTACGAAATATACTCAAAATTACTAAACTAAAGTAGACTGCACTTGTGCCGGCGAAAAACCTCCAAATTTCGTTGATGAGCGCTGGAACGTGACCAAGGCTTTCCCTCCAAGAGCTACAAACGGCCAGATCTTCCCCTGGAACAGCATCCGTCTTCCTACTTTCGTAAGACCCACGCGTTACAACATCACGATCCATCCAAATCTCACCACGCTCGAAGTCAAAGGTAAGAAGCGCAATAATAATTAATAATCTCAAATTAAAAAAAAATTCGATAGGTCAAGTTTCCATTGAATTCCATGTAGAAAAGGAAACACGTTTTATAGTACTACATAGTAAAAATTTAACAATCGGTGATAAGATGGTCCAAGATAGAAAAGGACATAATCTGAAAGTAGTTAAGATGTTGGAATATACCGGAGCGCAACAGCTCTATATCGAAATAAAAGACGCATTTCGAAAAAGACACAATTATACTATAAACTTTAGATTTACTTCTAAATTAGGTAGAGAATTCGAAGGTTTTTATATTTCTAGTTATATCAACAAAGATGGAGAAAGAAGGTAAGTTTGGTGATATTCCAATCATGAAAGTCATCAAGTTTTTAATAGATATTTGGCTACAACACATTTCGAACCAACTTATGCTCGAGCTGCCTTCCCATGTTTTGATGAGCCAAATTTTAAAGCAAAATTCAAAATGTCTATTTTTAGAGATAGATTTCATATAGCTCTATTTAATACGCCTGTTATAAATACTGAAGACGTTGGGTTCTACATGGGAACCGGACTTGTAAGTACCAAAAACCACTTTTCTTCCTGTCTTATTTACAAAATTTCTAGCTCAGAGACGATTTCGAGGAATCGGTCGAAATGAGTACTTACTTGGTCGCCTTTATAATATGTGATTACACTCACCTCAGTCGACAAACGCAAAGAGGTGTTTCAGTATCTGTATATACACCTCCTCCATACATTTCTCAAGCATCTTTCGCTCTAAACACCACAACTCACATTCTCGACTATTTTGAAGACTTCTTCGGAGTTCCCTATCCCCTACCGAAGCAAGGTATGTAATAATGGAATAACGTAAGAAACAAAAGTTTTGGGAAATATCTTAAAACTTTTGTTACATACGTGAGAAGGAAACTTCAGCATTTGATTTGTTTTTTGCAGACTTAGCTGCGATTCCGGACTTTGCCACCGGTGCGATGGAAAACTGGGGTCTGATTACTTACAGAGAAACTGCCATTTTATATGACCCAATAGAAACCTCGACAGTGGCGCATCAGTACGTGGCGATTGTGATTGCCCACGAACTTGCCCATCAATGGTTCGGGAATCTCGTCACAATGAAATGGTGGAACGACTTGTGGCTAAATGAGGGATTCGCCAGTTATTTGGAATATTTAGGAGTTGACAATCTGTTCCCAGAATGGAAGATGATGGAACAGTTTATTTTAGATAAAACTCAACCTGCTCTTGCCTTAGATGCTCTATCTAGCAGTCACCCCATTTCAGTAGCTGTACATGACCCCGCGGAAATCGAAGCTATTTTTGATACCATCTCTTATAGCAAAGTAAATAAGAATAAAGCAGATTTTTGAGTAATACAATGTGGTTTCAGGGTGCCGCAATTTTATACATGTTGAGCAAATTTCTTCAACAAGAAACTTTACAAAATGGCCTTAATGATTATCTAAGTACTTACAAATATAGTAACGCCGATACTAAAGATCTTTGGAATGTTTTCAGTAGAAATACGAATCAATCATTAGATGTTAGGGTGAGTCCTGTGCTGAATTGTGTGACGGATTTTAACAAAAATGTTTAGACAATTATGGATACATGGACTCAGCAGATGGGCTTTCCGTTGATTACGATTAGCAGGGAGGATAATGAAGTAATTGTGACTCAAGAAAGGTTTCTCCTGACCGTTGAGAGTGCGAATAGTTCGATTAGAAACTACCCGAAGTCAAAATTTGATTACAAATGGTACGTTCCTTTCACATACATCACAAATAATGGCACACAAACGGTCTATAACGTTTGGATGAACATGACAGACGGTAAGTATTCATTGTTTTAAGACAAAAGCATATTCAGAGGAAGAGTTTTAGTTCGGTTTGAACTGGATCCAGATATAACTTGGATAAAAGCAAATATAAACCAGTCGGGATTTTACCGCGTCATGTATGATGAAGCAATGTGGAGATCGTTGGTTAACGTTTTGCGTACCAACCATACAGTATTTAATCCAGCTGACAGAGCTAATTTGATTGATGACGCATTTACCTTGTGCCGGTAAAATCATTAGGTTTAACCCAATAGCATGTGATCCTATTGTAATGTAATTATAGGGCTGGTTTGCTAAATGCTAGTATCCCTCTCGAATTATCCTTGTATTTGTCAAAAGAACGCGATTACGTACCGTGGGCCACCGCAATCGAACATTTCCAATCATGGAGTCGCCGATTATCCGAATCTTTGGCATACAAACTATTTTTGAAATACATGAGACAACTGCTGACTCCAGTTGCTAAATATATCGGTTGGGGAAACAAGGGCTCACATTTGGAGAAGTAAGTCTTGATTTCCCTTTTTGCAATTTTAACAAAACTGTTAGATTGATGCGTACTGAAATCCTATCGACGGCCATTCTGTGCGAACTAAACGAAACCGTGACACGCGCTAAGCAGGAGTTTCAAAGATGGATGCACCACAACGAGTCCATAACTCCAGATTTGAAGGAAGTGGTTTATTCGGCGGGTATTAAGTATGGCGGTATGGCTGAATGGCAACATTGCTGGAATCTCTACAACTCGACAACAATTCCCAGCGAGAGGAAACTCCTTCTTAAAGCTTTAGGTGTAGCTTCCGATCCTTGGCTCCTCCAGAGATACCTCTTGGAGACTTTGGATCGCAACATGGTGAAGCCGCAAGACATCAAAATTGTCCTTGCTGTAGTGGCGGCGAATCCAGAAGGGAGGTTATTAGCATGGAGACATTTGAAAGCGTACTGGCCTACGATGCATTCCTTATTTGGAAATGCTACCTTCATGATGGGTGGTCTCATATCAGCAGTAACTGCTCATTTATCTACGCCGTATGATTATTACGAGGTAAGCCCCCGATTATGGATTGGGTCAGGATTAGATGAGTTGTTTTAAGGTTTCTACTTATTTCAACGGAATGAATGTGGGTTCGGCAACGAGAGTCTTGGAACAAAGTCTCGAAACTATTAAGCTCAATATAAACTGGGTGTCGCAGAATGAAGCAGATATATACACTTGGTTGCGTAATTACGTTAAGTAGAGGCTTGTAGGGGTTTAATTGTGATGTATTCATTATTTCGATATTATCGTCTTAGGTGATCTATTTTTTATGTCTATTTTTTATATGTATATATTAAGCGTGCTATTTTCTGTAAAAATGTTTCGTCAATGTTGATATTAATGTGAATTGAGATATTATTTTTATATATTAGATACCTCTAAAATATCGTCTTCTACATATGATTGACTATCATTTTATTCTCAGTGTACACTCCTCCACAACTCAATCTAGACTATGTATTAATTTTTTATAACAGCTGTATTTTTATTGTACATTCGACACAACTGTATGAATGTTCCAAATAAAATGTTTTACCATCCTTTCGTGTTTTTCTAATAAAACCGATCCTAGAATAGTAGTATATAAATTGTTACTTCTGGGCCAGGATATTTGGCGTCTTAAAAAACAAGGCAAAATCGTACAAATTTAGCTGTTTGACCAAAAGCAAACAACCGAAAAGGACCCAAAACCTCTCAAAAATCATTAATTTTTATCCACCCCAAAAGTTCCCAAATATGTGTAGACCACCAAAAATTGGGCACACGAAAAAACCGCTAAAATCTCCCAAAATAATGGAAAATTACCTCAAGAACGCTCTAAAAAACTAACAAAATACCTTGTTTTTACACCCCAAAATGGCTTTTTACTTCTGGACCAGGACACTTGGCGTCTTAAAAAACAAGGCAGAATCCTATAAATTTAGTGTTTTCCCAAAAGTAAACATTCGAAAAAGATCTAAAAAACTTACAAAATGTCTTGTTTTTAACACCCCAAAATGGCTTTTTATTTCTGGACCAGGACATTTGGCGTCTTCAAAAAACAAGGCAGAATCTTACAAATTCAGCTGTTCTCCCAAAGGTAAACATCAGAAAAAGACCTAAAATCCTTCAGAAAGCATTAATTTTTATGCACTTCAAAAGTACCAAATATCTGTAGACCACCAAAAATTGGGCACACGAAAAAAACTTTAAAACTACTTTAAAAACGCCCTAAAAACACTAACAAAATACCGTGTTTTTACACACCCCAAAATGGCCTTTTATTTCTGGACCAAGCCATTTGGCGCATGCAAAAAAGAAAGTAAAAACAACACTAAATCAAGGAGGGTACTACGATATTTGACGTCTTAAAAATCTAGGCAGAATCCTAAAAATTTATATAATTTCCCAAAAGTAAACAACCGAAAAAGACATAAAATTCTTCAAAAATCATAATTTGTGCTTATTTTTTCATTACCATTCAACCCCCCCAAATTGGGGGAGTTTAAATTTTTCCATAGGACTTTGTCTTCTTTGTCTACATCGATTCTGAAAGCTTTATCTGTCATACCCCAATATTCGACTATGCCTTCATGGTAAATCTTGGATTCAGAATATTTACAGAATTAATAAAAATAAGTGCAAAACATTCCCCGTTTTCATTCCGACTACAATCCGATCTATTCTTACAGCATCTCCTCTTTCACGACAGCTTATACCGCTTATACAATCGAGGAGAATCATCGGCACGACAATCAATCCTGAATTCGTCTTCGACTCATGAGCCTTTGGCGAATCAACAGGACAGGTCATTGTTGTTCGATATTACTGTAAGTTATGAATAGATGGAAGAGTCCCAAAACCGAAAAATGTTTTGAGAATATTTGGCAGCACTCAGTTGCCCGTCAATCTTCGTGGGTCCTCAATCTCTATGGCCACTCGAGATCTCACCAGTTCAGATTTAAGAACAACTGCATTCTCAATAAAAAAGGCGGCGATAGGAATCGAACTCAAAACCTTGTATCTGTCTAACTCTTTACTAACTGAGCTATTTAGGTCTTGTCCATTATAATTTCTAATCAGCTACAATAATACATCAAATTGCGCAATATTTCAAAATCAAAAAAAAGTTGGATTCGCGGAGGTTCGAACCCGAGACCCCTTGGATTAAACGCGAATATTTTACCTACACGCCTATAATGGATTTAGTTAAATAAAGTGCTTTGGTTTCATAATGTGAAAATATTAATGTTGTAAAGTCATCAGGGCATAACATGACTTTACTGTTAATTGATTATATTAAATATTTGAACGTCAGTAATTTTCCTGTAAATAAATTCAGTTTGTTACACCTGTTTAAAACCATTGAACTTATTTCCTGTTTTCAATTTCGCAATAATTCGTAACTATTGTAATAAATTTCATCATATAATTGTTGTCTTTTACCTGTATGCATTTTGTTAATTTATTAAAATTGTTAAGTTAATTGAACCATAAGGTCCGCCTTGTTCTAATTTATGATTGGTTCAGTCTGATGTCATGAACTATGACGAATGTTTAAAATATAATTTATAAATTGTTATTGGATAGAAGACTGACGTGAAACACCCCATTTTTACCCTTCCCTGGGACACGAGTTTATATAAGTCATTACAACGGGCTTGCAAATCAGTCTGCTACCAGTAAGTTACCAACTAAATTAAATTTACGACTACTAAATTGTTTACCGTTTTACACATTTTGCCCAAATTTTACGATTAGAATAGTTCTTTTCTTAATAAGTTTTGAAAAGAAGTGAAATTTCTCTAAAGATCCTGCACCCCAACATTAGGTCTTGAAAAAAACAATATCAAACTTGATTAGACTGTCAGAAACGTCACGTTTTTGGTACCTATATTTTTTTAAAAGATTAGTAAAACAAACAAAAAAATCTTCCATCAAAGTTATATATGTTACGGAAAAGTGGTATTAGTGTAGGCGTGGGAATGCTTAGTTGTTAGATTCCTAGAGCTGTTAGTCGTGAGAATGCTTAGTTGTAAGATTCCTCGAGTTGTTGGTCGCTTTTGTTAGTTTTTGCGGTAGTAGTCATTTAACCACGAACTTAGTTGTATCGTACGATAATAAAAATCTTCAAATTTTAATTCTGTTATTTTATTAACAAATTCAACACATAAAAATTGACGCAGTCAGTAGGATTTCGCGAGTTTTTGGAAGAAAAAAAATTGTTCCAAAAATTGTGTGTGGCACTTAATCGCGAAAAGAAAAATCATCGCTCCGTTGTCCGTTCCTGTTCGTTGCGAAGTTTTGTGAAATCAACGTTCCATTTCTTCGACTACTTCAAGTTACTTCGAGTCACAGTACAAGATAGGTTCTATACCGTGCTTCGAGTTATCAAGAAACAAGTTCATTCGCCGAAACTCCGAATCTGCGGCACCTTTCCAGATCGAAGTCCCCGGCTCAATCAATCAATTGAAGATCAGATCTGCGGCCCCTTTCCAGAGAAATTCTTCAATCACTTCAGATGCGACTAATCGTCATTATTCTGTAAGTCGTTGTGTTTATTTTTTGCTTTTCTTGAACGGCAACATTATCCTTTAAAATAATTATTTTAAGAATCCAGTCTATTCCTAATACGCTAAGCAAAAATGGCTCGTCTTTCAGTTAAAGATTTAAGAACATTGATTCCCGAATTTGACGGAGATCAAGCAACTTTGAATGATTTCATTAGTGCATGTGACTTTGCCTTAGAAAATATAGAACAGCAACAAGAAAATCTTTTTATTTACCTAGTTAAAAGCAAATTAACAGGTAACGCTAAAAAATTCATTTCTTCTCGAAATCTTCAAAATTGGAATGCGGTAAAAGAATTACTGTTAGGTCATTACGGAGACTGTAGGGATACCGAAAGTTTATTACGAGATTTAACGTCTACTTATCAAAAATCAAATGAAACCCCTAGAAGTTTTGTACAGAGAATTGAAGACTTGTTAACACGTGTTCGCAGCTCTGTTGCTTTAACTGCAGATTTGGCAGATAACGAAAAAGAGGTTTGAAATAGATCACATGAGAAAATTGCTTTAAAAGCCTTTTTGGCAGGACTTAATGATCCCCTTGGTTCAATAATTAGATCACAACGCCCTGCATCTCTAGAAGAAGCCGAACAATTTTTGATGGAGGAAGAAAATATAGCTTATCTAAAAAATTTTAGAATCTCGAAACCTCCAACTAAACCAGGCAGTTCATCAGGAATTTTTCCTAAACAAAATTTTGGATCAAATCAAACTAGGACAAATAATCCACAAAATTTTTGCAATTACTGTAAAAAGACAGGACATTTGATAATTGTTTCAAGCGAAATCAGGTACCACCTCGTTCAAATGAACAAGCTAATTTTAATCGACGAAACTTAGGGCAAGCTGGTAACAATTTTCCTGGAACTAATCAAAACTCGAGTCAAAATGACTATTCAAGAACCAATAATTTTCCTCAAAATCGCCCATCTGTAATACAGAGTAATCCAAATTACCAAAATAATTTCAATCGTAACGTGAACCATTTAAACTTGAACGTGGAGTTTGTAGGGGACGAACAAACTCCACTGGATTTTCAAAACCAGTCCCAACAACAATACGAAGAACCGAATCAAACGAACGAAGAACCTTCTTTAAATTAAACACACTTGTTAATGATGCACCAGATAAATTGTTTTACATTAAAACTAAAACAGGAAACCGTTATTTAGTTGATACTGGTTCTCCAATTACATTCGTAAAACAGGAATCAGTCAGAGAAAAGCTAAATCCAAAACTAATAACTAAAGAAAATTTAATAATCGCTGGAATTAATTCGGACTCTCCAACGATACTCAAAAAAAGTTTTATTTACGAAATTGCTCCAAACATAACGCACCAGTTTTACTTAATAGATTTTGATTTCGAATTTGACGGACTTTTAGGTTCTGATTTTCTTGAAAAATTTAAATGTCAAATTGACTTTAAAAATAAAATATTGATCACTAATTTTGCAAATCTTAAATTATATCAAGGTTCAAGTACAAATAATGAAATTCAATTATCTCCAGTAACACTAACAATTCCACCTAGAACAGTTCAAACAATAAAGTTACCAGTCGAAAACCCTCAAAATTTATCAGAAGGGATTTTATCTGAAATCCAAATTGATGAAACAACCAAAATTCCTAACTCTTTAGTTTCAATTAATTCAAATAATGAAGTTATAACTACAATTTTAAATTCAAGTCAATCTGAGAAACCAATCGAAATTCCGCCACAAAAGCTCAAAAAAATTGAAAATTCTCTTAAAGAGGATAACAATGTTAAAATAAATTCGCTTACAAATCAAAATTCTAACAATTATACAAAGGATTTAACATCAAGAAAAATTAAAATATTAAACCAACTCAGATTAAAACATTTAAACGATGAAGAAAAAGAAGAACTAGAGAATTTATGTTTAAAGTTCCAAAATATCTTTTACTTAGAAGGAGATAAATTATCATTTACCAACGCAATTAAACATGAAATTAATCTTACTGATTCTAAACCAGTAGTATCTAAAACTTATCGATATCCTCAAATCCATAAAACAGAAGTTTCGAATCAAATAAAGAAAATGCGCGATCAAGGTATTATTCAACCGTCTATAAGTCCTTGGACATCACCAGTGTGGGTGGTTCCCAAGAAACTTGACGCAAGCGGAACACAGAAATGGCGAGTCGTAGTAGACTATCGCAAACTTAACGAAAAAACTATAGACGACAAGTACCCACTGCCAAATATCGAAGACCTCTTAGACAAACTCGGTAAATGTCAGTACTTTACAACTTTAGACCTCGCGTCTGGTTTTCATCAAATTGAAGTAGAAAAACGCGATGTCGCTAAAACAGCTTTTACTACGGAAGACGGTCATTTCGAGTACCTCCGTATGCCTTTTGGGCTTAAAAACGCCCCAGCGACTTTCCAACGAGTGATGAATAACATAATGACAGGTTTACAAAATGAACTATGTGCCGTATACATGGATGATATAATTATTTATTCTACTACCCTCGAAGAGCACATAAAACGAATTCAAGCAGTTTTTGAACGTCTACAAAATTCAAATCTTAAAATTCAACCCGACAAATGCGAATTTCTCCGCAAAGAAGTTCTGTATTTGGGTCACGTTATTACAAAAGATGGTATCAAACCGAATCCATCCAAAATTGATGCAGTTTTAAATTTCCCAATACCTAAAGATCAAAAATCTGTAAAATCATTTCTAGGTTTAACGGGTTATTATCGACGGTTCATAAAAGACTATTCTAAGATAACAAAACCATTAACCAACTTATTGAAAAAAGATGTAGAATTCAATTTTGAGACAAAATGTATCGATTCATTCGAAACCTGTAAACACCTACTTACCACAGCCCCTATTTTGCAGTACCCTAATTTCGAACAAGAATTCATACTCACAACTGACGCAAGCACTTTTGCGATAGGGTCAATTTTATCACAAGGAAATATAGGAAGTGACTTACCAATAGCATATGCATCAAGAACACTTAATGGTGCAGAAACCAAATATTCAACTATAGAAAAGGAACTTTTAAGCATTGTCTGGTCATGTAAACACTTTAGACCGTATTTATATGGGCGAAAATTTAAAATCGTTACAGATCACAAACCCCTAGTTTGGCTATTTCCAATAAAAGACCCCGGATCACGTTTAGCACGTTGGCGGTTAAAACTCGAAGAGTATACCTACGAAATTGTTCATAAACCAGGAAAACAAAATAAGAATGCCGATGCTCTTTCACGAATAAAGATTAACGCTCTAGAACAACTTAATGATTTTGAAAAAGACTGACAATTTTTTACAATTAAGAAAAAATCAGTCTTTAATCGACTTTACAAAAATTAAAAATTCAAATGATAATTTGATTTTCGCTTCTCATAATAACGCAATTGCATTAATACCGGAAAACGAAAATTCGCAGACACCTCATATTCAAACAATAATTAAGGACACTTGTAACGATCCCAATAATCAGCATTTAAATTTACAAGAAATATTAACAATAAAACAAAGTTTAAAATTAAAGAATCGTAGATATTACTTGATCAAAATTCCAACGTTTGAGCTTTCAGCCTTAAGCTTAAAAGATTGTTTTAGAATTTTTTGGTTGATAAAAGATTCACTACCTGAAAATGAGTTTCAAATTAATCCTTTAAGACATTTACCATTACTAGATATCTTGTCTTATATTTTCAAAGATAAACAAGTAAAATTTCAAGTATGTCATGATATAGTAAAACTACCACCCGAAGATCAAAGAAACGAAATTATGAAGACTACTCATGCCAGTAACACTGCAGTTCATAAAGGTATTAATGAAACGTTCAGACGTATAAGAGATCAATACATTTGGCCTAACATGCGAAATGATATAGAAAATTTTATCAAATCTTGCGATGTTTGCAACAAAACTAAAACAAATCGAAAAAATCTTGATTATCCTCTAGTAATAACTGAAACTCCAAACAAACCGTTTGAACATGTAAATATCGATCTTTTAGAAATAAATCGAAATAATATTTTATTAACAATAATTGATAATTTTTCAAAATTTGCACAAGCGTATCCTATACCGAACAAGCAAGCAACCTCTGTTATTGAAAAATTACTGCTTTATTTTCAACATTTTCCTATCCCGAAACGTATTCATTGTGACGCAGGACATGAATTCGATAATCAGTATTTAAAAGATTTAGGCAAACTGTACAATTTCAAAATTACTTTTAGTGCTATAGCACATCCCCAATCCAACGGTACAGTAGAAAGATTTCATGCTACCCTGTTAGACTCCCTTAGAGCGTATCATCTTGAGAATCCAACGAAACCCATTTTATCCGGAGTACCTTTTGCAATAAAATCTTATAATCGCAGCCAATCAAGTAGCACTAAATTTCAACCAGAAGAAATCATATTTGGTCATGTTCGAGATTACGAAAACGAGCAGCTATTTACAGAAGAACAATTACAAACTGATTACGTAAATGAGATAAAAAATCGAGCAAATTTAATTTTTGAAAAAGCTAAAGAAAATATTAACAACGCTAAGCAAAAATCTAAAACTAGATTCGATCAACATGTAAGGCAAACGATTCAATACCAAGTTGACGATCTTGTTTATGTTAAGGAAAGCCAGATTGGAAATAAGATGAGAAATAAATATAATGGTCCTTTTAAGATTTTAGAAATAGTAAATCCAAATACGGCAAAAATTCAAATTTCCGAAAACAAATCGTCAATAATTAATTTCGATAGATTAAAACCGTATAAAGAATCTAATATTGATAATCCCCTTCCAGGTTGTTCCTCGGAACAGGATTAAATAAAGATTTTGAAATTATCTCAGAGACTAAATCAATTTTCTCAAAATATCTATTTTCTTGATTTTCAGCTTAAATTATTACAAATTGTTACAAAGTCTTGGAATCTGTTATGATCCTTCAGGATGAATTAAATGACCTTATCACTAGTGTAACTTTCGCTCGCTTACACAGATTCCGCATCCATCAATCATCGAACCTGATCTATTGTACAACTGACTAAAATACCTCAAAAACTTAACTGCTGGAAATTTACCTTTCACTCCAAATGACAATAATTTTTCAAAAATTTTGACTAATTAAAATAGAATCTTTTCGATCATTTAACAAAATCGTTTTTATCCCTCACCCCAAAACCAATCCCTTTTTTACACAATTATCCCTTTCCTCAAATATGTTGCTGTATCAAGAGAAAGCAAACAATACATTACGCTGGACAAGGATGATTGCACCGAATTTGTCCGGAATCACATGAAACTATGCTACGATTGTTTTTTTGAAATGTTGTCACTAAATGCTCTATTTCGGCTCCTTTGCAAATTCGGCATCAAACGGAAAATTCGTAGTTGTTTGAACACTCAAGGCAATGACGATGATCACCGTTCTCACAGTGGATGCTGTCCTCAGGTTTTCAATTATTGCAACGTAAGATCAACAGTCACCCGGCGCTCGTCTCTTCATTCGACAGGTTGTGACTCCAATGAAGAAGAAATAAGACTTCAAGTGCCTTCAACCAGTAATGGTGCATCAGTGCGGTATTCAAGGGCCAATAAACGCATGTGATCGTGTGAATGTTAAGTGGTTGCGTATTTTGACATCTTCCCTGATATCAAAATATCTTAAGAGGGGAGGTGTTACGGAAAAGTGGTATTAGTGTAGGCGTGGGAATGCTTAGTTGTTAGATTCCTAGAGCTGTTAGTCGTGAGAATGCTTAGTTGTTAGATTCCTCGAGTTGTTGGTCGCTTTTGTTAGTTTTTGCGGTAGTAGTCATTTAACCACGAACTTAGTTGTATCGTACGATAATAAAAATCTTCAAATTTTAATTCTGTTATTTTATTAACAAATTCAACACATAAAAATTGACGCAGTCAGTAGGATTTCGCGAGTTTTTGGAAGAAAAAAAATTGTTCCAAAAATTGTGTGTGGCACTTAATCGCGAAAAGAAAAATCATCGCTCCGTTGTCCGTTCCTGTTCGTTGCGAAGTTTTGTGAAATCAACGTTCCATTTCTTCGACTACTTCAAGTTACTTCGAGTCACAGTACAAGATAGGTTCTATACCGTGCTTCGAGTTATCAAGAAACAAGTTCATTCGCCGAAACTCCGAATCTGCGGCACCTTTCCAGATCGAAGTCCCCGGCTCAATCAATCAATTGAAGATCAGATCTGCGGCCCCTTTCCAGAGAAATTCTTCAATCACTTCAGATGCGACTAATCGTCATTATTCTGTAAGTCGTTGTGTTTATTTTTTGCTTTTCTTGAACGGCAACATTATCCTTTAAAATAATTATTTTAAGAATCCAGTCTATTCCTAATACGCTAAGCAAAAATGGCTCGTCTTTCAGTTAAAGATTTAAGAACATTGATTCCCGAATTTGACGGAGATCAAGCAACTTTGAATGATTTCATTAGTGCATGTGACTTTGCCTTAGAAAATATAGAACAGCAACAAGAAAATCTTTTTATTTACCTAGTTAAAAGCAAATTAACAGGTAACGCTAAAAAATTCATTTCTTCTCGAAATCTTCAAAATTGGAATGCGGTAAAAGAATTACTGTTAGGTCATTACGGAGACTGTAGGGATACCGAAAGTTTATTACGAGATTTAACGTCTACTTATCAAAAATCAAATGAAACCCCTAGAAGTTTTGTACAGAGAATTGAAGACTTGTTAACACGTGTTCGCAGCTCTGTTGCTTTAACTGCAGATTTGGCAGATAACGAAAAAGAGGTTTGAAATAGATCACATGAGAAAATTGCTTTAAAAGCCTTTTTGGCAGGACTTAATGATCCCCTTGGTTCAATAATTAGATCACAACGCCCTGCATCTCTAGAAGAAGCCGAACAATTTTTGATGGAGGAAGAAAATATAGCTTATCTAAAAAATTTTAGAATCTCGAAACCTCCAACTAAACCAGGCAGTTCATCAGGAATTTTTCCTAAACAAAATTTTGGATCAAATCAAACTAGGACAAATAATCCACAAAATTTTTGCAATTACTGTAAAAAGACAGGACATTTGATAATTGTTTCAAGCGAAATCAGGTACCACCTCGTTCAAATGAACAAGCTAATTTTAATCGACGAAACTTAGGGCAAGCTGGTAACAATTTTCCTGGAACTAATCAAAACTCGAGTCAAAATGACTATTCAAGAACCAATAATTTTCCTCAAAATCGCCCATCTGTAATACAGAGTAATCCAAATTACCAAAATAATTTCAATCGTAACGTGAACCATTTAAACTTGAACGTGGAGTTTGTAGGGGACGAACAAACTCCACTGGATTTTCAAAACCAGTCCCAACAACAATACGAAGAACCGAATCAAACGAACGAAGAACCTTCTTTAAATTAAACACACTTGTTAATGATGCACCAGATAAATTGTTTTACATTAAAACTAAAACAGGAAACCGTTATTTAGTTGATACTGGTTCTCCAATTACATTCGTAAAACAGGAATCAGTCAGAGAAAAGCTAAATCCAAAACTAATAACTAAAGAAAATTTAATAATCGCTGGAATTAATTCGGACTCTCCAACGATACTCAAAAAAAGTTTTATTTACGAAATTGCTCCAAACATAACGCACCAGTTTTACTTAATAGATTTTGATTTCGAATTTGACGGACTTTTAGGTTCTGATTTTCTTGAAAAATTTAAATGTCAAATTGACTTTAAAAATAAAATATTGATCACTAATTTTGCAAATCTTAAATTATATCAAGGTTCAAGTACAAATAATGAAATTCAATTATCTCCAGTAACACTAACAATTCCACCTAGAACAGTTCAAACAATAAAGTTACCAGTCGAAAACCCTCAAAATTTATCAGAAGGGATTTTATCTGAAATCCAAATTGATGAAACAACCAAAATTCCTAACTCTTTAGTTTCAATTAATTCAAATAATGAAGTTATAACTACAATTTTAAATTCAAGTCAATCTGAGAAACCAATCGAAATTCCGCCACAAAAGCTCAAAAAAATTGAAAATTCTCTTAAAGAGGATAACAATGTTAAAATAAATTCGCTTACAAATCAAAATTCTAACAATTATACAAAGGATTTAACATCAAGAAAAATTAAAATATTAAACCAACTCAGATTAAAACATTTAAACGATGAAGAAAAAGAAGAACTAGAGAATTTATGTTTAAAGTTCCAAAATATCTTTTACTTAGAAGGAGATAAATTATCATTTACCAACGCAATTAAACATGAAATTAATCTTACTGATTCTAAACCAGTAGTATCTAAAACTTATCGATATCCTCAAATCCATAAAACAGAAGTTTCGAATCAAATAAAGAAAATGCGCGATCAAGGTATTATTCAACCGTCTATAAGTCCTTGGACATCACCAGTGTGGGTGGTTCCCAAGAAACTTGACGCAAGCGGAACACAGAAAAGGCGAGTCGTAGTAGACTATCGCAAACTTAACGAAAAAACTATAGACGACAAGTACCCACTGCCAAATATCGAAGACCTCTTAGACAAACTCGGTAAATGTCAGTACTTTACAACTTTAGACCTCGCGTCTGGTTTTCATCAAATTGAAGTAGAAAAACGCGATGTCGCTAAAACAGCTTTTACTACGGAAGACGGTCATTTCGAGTACCTCCGTATGCCTTTTGGGCTTAAAAACGCCCCAGCGACTTTCCAACGAGTGATGAATAACATAATGACAGGTTTACAAAATGAACTATGTGCCGTATACATGGATGATATAATTATTTATTCTACTACCCTCGAAGAGCACATAAAACGAATTCAAGCAGTTTTTGAACGTCTACAAAATTCAAATCTTAAAATTCAACCCGACAAATGCGAATTTCTCCGCAAAGAAGTTCTGTATTTGGGTCACGTTATTACAAAAGATGGTATCAAACCGAATCCATCCAAAATTGATGCAGTTTTAAATTTCCCAATACCTAAAGATCAAAAATCTGTAAAATCATTTCTAGGTTTAACGGGTTATTATCGACGGTTCATAAAAGACTATTCTAAGATAACAAAACCATTAACCAACTTATTGAAAAAAGATGTAGAATTCAATTTTGAGACAAAATGTATCGATTCATTCGAAACCTGTAAACACCTACTTACCACAGCCCCTATTTTGCAGTACCCTAATTTCGAACAAGAATTCATACTCACAACTGACGCAAGCACTTTTGCGATAGGGTCAATTTTATCACAAGGAAATATAGGAAGTGACTTACCAATAGCATATGCATCAAGAACACTTAATGGTGCAGAAACCAAATATTCAACTATAGAAAAGGAACTTTTAAGCATTGTCTGGTCATGTAAACACTTTAGACCGTATTTATATGGGCGAAAATTTAAAATCGTTACAGATCACAAACCCCTAGTTTGGCTATTTCCAATAAAAGACCCCGGATCACGTTTAGCACGTTGGCGGTTAAAACTCGAAGAGTATACCTACGAAATTGTTCATAAACCAGGAAAACAAAATAAGAATGCCGATGCTCTTTCACGAATAAAGATTAACGCTCTAGAACAACTTAATGATTTTGAAAAAGACTGACAATTTTTTACAATTAAGAAAAAATCAGTCTTTAATCGACTTTACAAAAATTAAAAATTCAAATGATAATTTGATTTTCGCTTCTCATAATAACGCAATTGCATTAATACCGGAAAACGAAAATTCGCAGACACCTCATATTCAAACAATAATTAAGGACACTTGTAACGATCCCAATAATCAGCATTTAAATTTACAAGAAATATTAACAATAAAACAAAGTTTAAAATTAAAGAATCGTAGATATTACTTGATCAAAATTCCAACGTTTGAGCTTTCAGCCTTAAGCTTAAAAGATTGTTTTAGAATTTTTTGGTTGATAAAAGATTCACTACCTGAAAATGAGTTTCAAATTAATCCTTTAAGACATTTACCATTACTAGATATCTTGTCTTATATTTTCAAAGATAAACAAGTAAAATTTCAAGTATGTCATGATATAGTAAAACTACCACCCGAAGATCAAAGAAACGAAATTATGAAGACTACTCATGCCAGTAACACTGCAGTTCATAAAGGTATTAATGAAACGTTCAGACGTATAAGAGATCAATACATTTGGCCTAACATGCGAAATGATATAGAAAATTTTATCAAATCTTGCGATGTTTGCAACAAAACTAAAACAAATCGAAAAAATCTTGATTATCCTCTAGTAATAACTGAAACTCCAAACAAACCGTTTGAACATGTAAATATCGATCTTTTAGAAATAAATCGAAATAATATTTTATTAACAATAATTGATAATTTTTCAAAATTTGCACAAGCGTATCCTATACCGAACAAGCAAGCAACCTCTGTTATTGAAAAATTACTGCTTTATTTTCAACATTTTCCTATCCCGAAACGTATTCATTGTGACGCAGGACATGAATTCGATAATCAGTATTTAAAAGATTTAGGCAAACTGTACAATTTCAAAATTACTTTTAGTGCTATAGCACATCCCCAATCCAACGGTACAGTAGAAAGATTTCATGCTACCCTGTTAGACTCCCTTAGAGCGTATCATCTTGAGAATCCAACGAAACCCATTTTATCCGGAGTACCTTTTGCAATAAAATCTTATAATCGCAGCCAATCAAGTAGCACTAAATTTCAACCAGAAGAAATCATATTTGGTCATGTTCGAGATTACGAAAACGAGCAGCTATTTACAGAAGAACAATTACAAACTGATTACGTAAATGAGATAAAAAATCGAGCAAATTTAATTTTTGAAAAAGCTAAAGAAAATATTAACAACGCTAAGCAAAAATCTAAAACTAGATTCGATCAACATGTAAGGCAAACGATTCAATACCAAGTTGACGATCTTGTTTATGTTAAGGAAAGCCAGATTGGAAATAAGATGAGAAATAAATATAATGGTCCTTTTAAGATTTTAGAAATAGTAAATCCAAATACGGCAAAAATTCAAATTTCCGAAAACAAATCGTCAATAATTAATTTCGATAGATTAAAACCGTATAAAGAATCTAATATTGATAATCCCCTTCCAGGTTGTTCCTCGGAACAGGATTAAATAAAGATTTTGAAATTATCTCAGAGACTAAATCAATTTTCTCAAAATATCTATTTTCTTGATTTTCAGCTTAAATTATTACAAATTGTTACAAAGTCTTGGAATCTGTTATGATCCTTCAGGATGAATTAAATGACCTTATCACTAGTGTAACTTTCGCTCGCTTACACAGATTCCGCATCCATCAATCATCGAACCTGATCTATTGTACAACTGACTAAAATACCTCAAAAACTTAACTGCTGGAAATTTACCTTTCACTCCAAATGACAATAATTTTTCAAAAATTTTGACTAATTAAAATAGAATCTTTTCGATCATTTAACAAAATCGTTTTTATCCCTCACCCCAAAACCAATCCCTTTTTTACACAATTATCCCTTTCCTCAAATATGTTGCTGTATCAAGAGAAAGCAAACAATACATTACGCTGGACAAGGATGATTGCACCGAATTTGTCCGGAATCACATGAAACTATGCTACGATTGTTTTTTTGAAATGTTGTCACTAAATGCTCTATTTCGGCTCCTTTGCAAATTCGGCATCAAACGGAAAATTCGTAGTTGTTTGAACACTCAAGGCAATGACGATGATCACCGTTCTCACAGTGGATGCTGTCCTCAGGTTTTCAATTATTGCAACGTAAGATCAACAGTCACCCGGCGCTCGTCTCTTCATTCGACAGGTTGTGACTCCAATGAAGAAGAAATAAGACTTCAAGTGCCTTCAACCAGTAATGGTGCATCAGTGCGGTATTCAAGGGCCAATAAACGCATGTGATCGTGTGAATGTTAAGTGGTTGCGTATTTTGACATCTTCCCTGATATCAAAATATCTTAAGAGGGGAGGTGTTACGGAAAAGTGGTATTAGTGTAGGCGTGGGAATGCTTAGTTGTTAGATTCCTAGAGCTGTTAGTCGTGAGAATGCTTAGTTGTTAGATTCCTCGAGTTGTTGGTCGCTTTTGTTAGTTTTTGCGGTAGTAGTCATTTAACCACGAACTTAGTTGTATCGTACGATAATAAAAATCTTCAAATTTTAATTCTGTTATTTTATTAACAAATTCAACACATAAAAATTGACGCAGTCAGTAGGATTTCGCGAGTTTTTGGAAGAAAAAAAATTGTTCCAAAAATTGTGTGTGGCACTTAATCGCGAAAAGAAAAATCATCGCTCCGTTGTCCGTTCCTGTTCGTTGCGAAGTTTTGTGAAATCAACGTTCCATTTCTTCGACTACTTCAAGTTACTTCGAGTCACAGTACAAGATAGGTTCTATACCGTGCTTCGAGTTATCAAGAAACAAGTTCATTCGCCGAAACTCCGAATCTGCGGCACCTTTCCAGATCGAAGTCCCCGGCTCAATCAATCAATTGAAGATCAGATCTGCGGCCCCTTTCCAGAGAAATTCTTCAATCACTTCAGATGCGACTAATCGTCATTATTCTGTAAGTCGTTGTGTTTATTTTTTGCTTTTCTTGAACGGCAACATTATCCTTTAAAATAATTATTTTAAGAATCCAGTCTATTCCTAATACGCTAAGCAAAAATGGCTCGTCTTTCAGTTAAAGATTTAAGAACATTGATTCCCGAATTTGACGGAGATCAAGCAACTTTGAATGATTTCATTAGTGCATGTGACTTTGCCTTAGAAAATATAGAACAGCAACAAGAAAATCTTTTTATTTACCTAGTTAAAAGCAAATTAACAGGTAACGCTAAAAAATTCATTTCTTCTCGAAATCTTCAAAATTGGAATGCGGTAAAAGAATTACTGTTAGGTCATTACGGAGACTGTAGGGATACCGAAAGTTTATTACGAGATTTAACGTCTACTTATCAAAAATCAAATGAAACCCCTAGAAGTTTTGTACAGAGAATTGAAGACTTGTTAACACGTGTTCGCAGCTCTGTTGCTTTAACTGCAGATTTGGCAGATAACGAAAAAGAGGTTTGAAATAGATCACATGAGAAAATTGCTTTAAAAGCCTTTTTGGCAGGACTTAATGATCCCCTTGGTTCAATAATTAGATCACAACGCCCTGCATCTCTAGAAGAAGCCGAACAATTTTTGATGGAGGAAGAAAATATAGCTTATCTAAAAAATTTTAGAATCTCGAAACCTCCAACTAAACCAGGCAGTTCATCAGGAATTTTTCCTAAACAAAATTTTGGATCAAATCAAACTAGGACAAATAATCCACAAAATTTTTGCAATTACTGTAAAAAGACAGGACATTTGATAATTGTTTCAAGCGAAATCAGGTACCACCTCGTTCAAATGAACAAGCTAATTTTAATCGACGAAACTTAGGGCAAGCTGGTAACAATTTTCCTGGAACTAATCAAAACTCGAGTCAAAATGACTATTCAAGAACCAATAATTTTCCTCAAAATCGCCCATCTGTAATACAGAGTAATCCAAATTACCAAAATAATTTCAATCGTAACGTGAACCATTTAAACTTGAACGTGGAGTTTGTAGGGGACGAACAAACTCCACTGGATTTTCAAAACCAGTCCCAACAACAATACGAAGAACCGAATCAAACGAACGAAGAACCTTCTTTAAATTAAACACACTTGTTAATGATGCACCAGATAAATTGTTTTACATTAAAACTAAAACAGGAAACCGTTATTTAGTTGATACTGGTTCTCCAATTACATTCGTAAAACAGGAATCAGTCAGAGAAAAGCTAAATCCAAAACTAATAACTAAAGAAAATTTAATAATCGCTGGAATTAATTCGGACTCTCCAACGATACTCAAAAAAAGTTTTATTTACGAAATTGCTCCAAACATAACGCACCAGTTTTACTTAATAGATTTTGATTTCGAATTTGACGGACTTTTAGGTTCTGATTTTCTTGAAAAATTTAAATGTCAAATTGACTTTAAAAATAAAATATTGATCACTAATTTTGCAAATCTTAAATTATATCAAGGTTCAAGTACAAATAATGAAATTCAATTATCTCCAGTAACACTAACAATTCCACCTAGAACAGTTCAAACAATAAAGTTACCAGTCGAAAACCCTCAAAATTTATCAGAAGGGATTTTATCTGAAATCCAAATTGATGAAACAACCAAAATTCCTAACTCTTTAGTTTCAATTAATTCAAATAATGAAGTTATAACTACAATTTTAAATTCAAGTCAATCTGAGAAACCAATCGAAATTCCGCCACAAAAGCTCAAAAAAATTGAAAATTCTCTTAAAGAGGATAACAATGTTAAAATAAATTCGCTTACAAATCAAAATTCTAACAATTATACAAAGGATTTAACATCAAGAAAAATTAAAATATTAAACCAACTCAGATTAAAACATTTAAACGATGAAGAAAAAGAAGAACTAGAGAATTTATGTTTAAAGTTCCAAAATATCTTTTACTTAGAAGGAGATAAATTATCATTTACCAACGCAATTAAACATGAAATTAATCTTACTGATTCTAAACCAGTAGTATCTAAAACTTATCGATATCCTCAAATCCATAAAACAGAAGTTTCGAATCAAATAAAGAAAATGCGCGATCAAGGTATTATTCAACCGTCTATAAGTCCTTGGACATCACCAGTGTGGGTGGTTCCCAAGAAACTTGACGCAAGCGGAACACAGAAAAGGCGAGTCGTAGTAGACTATCGCAAACTTAACGAAAAAACTATAGACGACAAGTACCCACTGCCAAATATCGAAGACCTCTTAGACAAACTCGGTAAATGTCAGTACTTTACAACTTTAGACCTCGCGTCTGGTTTTCATCAAATTGAAGTAGAAAAACGCGATGTCGCTAAAACAGCTTTTACTACGGAAGACGGTCATTTCGAGTACCTCCGTATGCCTTTTGGGCTTAAAAACGCCCCAGCGACTTTCCAACGAGTGATGAATAACATAATGACAGGTTTACAAAATGAACTATGTGCCGTATACATGGATGATATAATTATTTATTCTACTACCCTCGAAGAGCACATAAAACGAATTCAAGCAGTTTTTGAACGTCTACAAAATTCAAATCTTAAAATTCAACCCGACAAATGCGAATTTCTCCGCAAAGAAGTTCTGTATTTGGGTCACGTTATTACAAAAGATGGTATCAAACCGAATCCATCCAAAATTGATGCAGTTTTAAATTTCCCAATACCTAAAGATCAAAAATCTGTAAAATCATTTCTAGGTTTAACGGGTTATTATCGACGGTTCATAAAAGACTATTCTAAGATAACAAAACCATTAACCAACTTATTGAAAAAAGATGTAGAATTCAATTTTGAGACAAAATGTATCGATTCATTCGAAACCTGTAAACACCTACTTACCACAGCCCCTATTTTGCAGTACCCTAATTTCGAACAAGAATTCATACTCACAACTGACGCAAGCACTTTTGCGATAGGGTCAATTTTATCACAAGGAAATATAGGAAGTGACTTACCAATAGCATATGCATCAAGAACACTTAATGGTGCAGAAACCAAATATTCAACTATAGAAAAGGAACTTTTAAGCATTGTCTGGTCATGTAAACACTTTAGACCGTATTTATATGGGCGAAAATTTAAAATCGTTACAGATCACAAACCCCTAGTTTGGCTATTTCCAATAAAAGACCCCGGATCACGTTTAGCACGTTGGCGGTTAAAACTCGAAGAGTATACCTACGAAATTGTTCATAAACCAGGAAAACAAAATAAGAATGCCGATGCTCTTTCACGAATAAAGATTAACGCTCTAGAACAACTTAATGATTTTGAAAAAGACTGACAATTTTTTACAATTAAGAAAAAATCAGTCTTTAATCGACTTTACAAAAATTAAAAATTCAAATGATAATTTGATTTTCGCTTCTCATAATAACGCAATTGCATTAATACCGGAAAACGAAAATTCGCAGACACCTCATATTCAAACAATAATTAAGGACACTTGTAACGATCCCAATAATCAGCATTTAAATTTACAAGAAATATTAACAATAAAACAAAGTTTAAAATTAAAGAATCGTAGATATTACTTGATCAAAATTCCAACGTTTGAGCTTTCAGCCTTAAGCTTAAAAGATTGTTTTAGAATTTTTTGGTTGATAAAAGATTCACTACCTGAAAATGAGTTTCAAATTAATCCTTTAAGACATTTACCATTACTAGATATCTTGTCTTATATTTTCAAAGATAAACAAGTAAAATTTCAAGTATGTCATGATATAGTAAAACTACCACCCGAAGATCAAAGAAACGAAATTATGAAGACTACTCATGCCAGTAACACTGCAGTTCATAAAGGTATTAATGAAACGTTCAGACGTATAAGAGATCAATACATTTGGCCTAACATGCGAAATGATATAGAAAATTTTATCAAATCTTGCGATGTTTGCAACAAAACTAAAACAAATCGAAAAAATCTTGATTATCCTCTAGTAATAACTGAAACTCCAAACAAACCGTTTGAACATGTAAATATCGATCTTTTAGAAATAAATCGAAATAATATTTTATTAACAATAATTGATAATTTTTCAAAATTTGCACAAGCGTATCCTATACCGAACAAGCAAGCAACCTCTGTTATTGAAAAATTACTGCTTTATTTTCAACATTTTCCTATCCCGAAACGTATTCATTGTGACGCAGGACATGAATTCGATAATCAGTATTTAAAAGATTTAGGCAAACTGTACAATTTCAAAATTACTTTTAGTGCTATAGCACATCCCCAATCCAACGGTACAGTAGAAAGATTTCATGCTACCCTGTTAGACTCCCTTAGAGCGTATCATCTTGAGAATCCAACGAAACCCATTTTATCCGGAGTACCTTTTGCAATAAAATCTTATAATCGCAGCCAATCAAGTAGCACTAAATTTCAACCAGAAGAAATCATATTTGGTCATGTTCGAGATTACGAAAACGAGCAGCTATTTACAGAAGAACAATTACAAACTGATTACGTAAATGAGATAAAAAATCGAGCAAATTTAATTTTTGAAAAAGCTAAAGAAAATATTAACAACGCTAAGCAAAAATCTAAAACTAGATTCGATCAACATGTAAGGCAAACGATTCAATACCAAGTTGACGATCTTGTTTATGTTAAGGAAAGCCAGATTGGAAATAAGATGAGAAATAAATATAATGGTCCTTTTAAGATTTTAGAAATAGTAAATCCAAATACGGCAAAAATTCAAATTTCCGAAAACAAATCGTCAATAATTAATTTCGATAGATTAAAACCGTATAAAGAATCTAATATTGATAATCCCCTTCCAGGTTGTTCCTCGGAACAGGATTAAATAAAGATTTTGAAATTATCTCAGAGACTAAATCAATTTTCTCAAAATATCTATTTTCTTGATTTTCAGCTTAAATTATTACAAATTGTTACAAAGTCTTGGAATCTGTTATGATCCTTCAGGATGAATTAAATGACCTTATCACTAGTGTAACTTTCGCTCGCTTACACAGATTCCGCATCCATCAATCATCGAACCTGATCTATTGTACAACTGACTAAAATACCTCAAAAACTTAACTGCTGGAAATTTACCTTTCACTCCAAATGACAATAATTTTTCAAAAATTTTGACTAATTAAAATAGAATCTTTTCGATCATTTAACAAAATCGTTTTTATCCCTCACCCCAAAACCAATCCCTTTTTTACACAATTATCCCTTTCCTCAAATATGTTGCTGTATCAAGAGAAAGCAAACAATACATTACGCTGGACAAGGATGATTGCACCGAATTTGTCCGGAATCACATGAAACTATGCTACGATTGTTTTTTTGAAATGTTGTCACTAAATGCTCTATTTCGGCTCCTTTGCAAATTCGGCATCAAACGGAAAATTCGTAGTTGTTTGAACACTCAAGGCAATGACGATGATCACCGTTCTCACAGTGGATGCTGTCCTCAGGTTTTCAATTATTGCAACGTAAGATCAACAGTCACCCGGCGCTCGTCTCTTCATTCGACAGGTTGTGACTCCAATGAAGAAGAAATAAGACTTCAAGTGCCTTCAACCAGTAATGGTGCATCAGTGCGGTATTCAAGGGCCAATAAACGCATGTGATCGTGTGAATGTTAAGTGGTTGCGTATTTTGACATCTTCCCTGATATCAAAATATCTTAAGAGGGGAGGTGTTACGGAAAAGTGGTATTAGTGTAGGCGTGGGAATGCTTAGTTGTTAGATTCCTAGAGCTGTTAGTCGTGAGAATGCTTAGTTGTTAGATTCCTAGAGTTGTTGGTCGCTTTTGTTAGTTTTTGCGGCAGTAGTCATTTAACCACGAACTTAGTTGTATCGTACGATAATAAAAATCTTCAAATTTTAATTCTGTTATTTTATTAACAAATTCAACACATAAAATATATTCATCATTAACAAAAACATTTCTGTAATACAGGAAGAAAAAAATACCCTAACAGTTTTAAAAAACCAAAACTCATCTAACATATCATAACTAGGGAATTAATGTCATATCATCAAAGTTCTCGCTATTCTGTAAGTAACCAATTGACACCTGTCCATTTTCATCCATGTTGATCCCCATTAGGACCCAACGTGTTACGGGACTTCTGATTATATTTTTATTTTTAAGTACTTTCAAGTACTCTCTGTCCTTTATGCAAAGCATGGCTTTTTTGTTGCTTTCCTTATACTTAATTTCCCAATTGTTACAAAATCATCTTTAATAACAATAAAATCCAATTTTCTTTTAAGTTCTACCCCAAGACTTTCGAAATTAAACAAAAGTTCAGCACAGTCTTTAAATCCCAAATTATCGACCATAATTTTTATTATGCAACGTATGTTCGCTTCGTTTTTTTTAAATCCATCCTGCCCCATATTTTTGTAGAACCAGTTCGAGATTCACATGAAATTCTTTGAAATCGTCATAATCACAGTTCATCTTAGAGATTTTTAAAAGGAATTCTTTGCACTTCTCAATATACGTAGTATCACCATCAAACACTTTAATGGTAAAGTCTGTCAGCTTATCTTCGATTTCCTTTTTTATTTGGTCGTTAGGTATTACCAGCTGTCCAGGCTTCTGGTTTACGAATGATAAATAGCCCTGGGTGTCGATTCTAATTCATTGCGACTGGAAACGGCAAGTCGAGTCGAAATCTGATGACGCCAAAGCGACTTGCCCTACGCGACTGTCAATATTTCGACAGTCGAAATAATCTGTTCACGCTTAGTGAGGTTATGTTTAATTTAAAAAAAATCAACACGTTCAAATAAAATAAAAATACTTTTGACCGTGACACTGTTTCTAGAAAAAATAATTAGGGTCAAAAGCAATTTTTCCTACCTCAACACCCTGATTCACTACAAAGAGCCGGACCAACATTGCACGTAAATTTGTAAATAAATAATTAAAAATAATTATGTATTTTATTTAAAAACATTATTACAATTTGTTAAACACTTTTGCTTATAAAGTCCCAATACTAATTATTTTCAACCAAAATTTATCAAACGCCTTTAACAAAAATTGTGTTTTTCTTTTAACTATTGGTTTTCTTCGCACTTTTATCACTAACGCCGTTGAATTTCTTTTCTAACGTTCTCAAATAGAATTTATTAATAAAACACACTTAAATAGTGTTAACACAGGCAATTTTGTGTGCAATCCACCTTGCACATAACCAACTTTAACATAACCACCAAACGTCAAATTATTTCAAGTCGAAATCTTTACTCAACATGTATGGAGCAGTTGAGTTTTATTTCGACTTGAAAAGGGAATTGATGACGTCACAAGCGCTTGGCGTTCGCGCCACCAGATGGCTCCACGATCACATTGCGACAGTCGAAACCCTTTTCGAGTCGAAATATTGGTTTAGAATCGACACCCTGTTCAAGAAGCAATGAGAAGAAGAGATCAGGACGGGGATAATCGACATCCTGAGGATCAGCGTTTCCTACTATGATTACCAAATCCAGAACATTTTCTAGTGTTAAGCACTTGATTTTTTTAATCTCTATGGGATGATCCAACAGTAGTTTTGTTTGAAATATTTTCATAATTTCAGGGAATCTAAAAGCTTTTTTGAGACCTACAATATATCCGGTGTCTTGCCATTCATAAGTGAAATCATCGTCATTAGTTTTGCCAGCATATTCTAGAACAGACCAGGTGTTGTATATCTTCACTCCCCTAATTGTAGAATATCCGTTGAATTTCTTTCGTACTTCCTCAATTCGATCTTCATAAAACCCATGTTTTCAGTAACAATTGCGTAACATCCACAGCGCTCAAGCCATAGTAAGGAACAAAATCGTGATTTTCCAGAAATCTGTATGGCTTTATGTTTGAACCTGAGAGGCCCATTCCGGCGATATGAGAAATTCCGATGATAAATGCATATTTGATCCAATTTTCTCCAAGGTTCTCTTTCACAGCAGCCTGGATTATACCTACACAAAACTGAATGAGATGTTTTAATTCATTTTCTACCTCAAAGTTTAATATTGCTTGCGTGATAACAGAATCGTACTCATCGACAAGTAATACTATTTCTTTACCAAAATGCTTATAGAGGTATTTGGCCAAAGTTTTCAAACCGAAAAATATCTCAACTTCATCTTCTTCTACATTCCATTCTCCGTGCAACCATTTCATACATATAATTTTTTCTGAATCAAGTAATGCCTCACTGTTTAGCACATAGTCATGTTTCGCGAAGGTCTCACTTAGAACTTTCCTATAGAATGAAATTGCAGCCTTAAAACCACTAACGCTTATTTCACATTTGAATGAAATTTGTAACACAGGATATCTCCCAAAATGTTTTTTCATCAAATTTGATTTCTTTGTTATAGCTAATTGACGGTCTTGAAACAGCTTGTAATTATCAGTCTCTTCTATCTTTTTTTGAAGTTCATCTTCTGATAGCATCTTACTTTCTTCTGCTGACACTTGCAACACAAAAAAAGTATCAAGCATCGCAAGATTTATAGTTTTACCGAAACGGCGTAGCGCTGTCACCAGCACTCGGCTGCGACCACAATTAAGGAAAACATCTATTAGATTGGTTTTGTCGATGTAATACGACTCATTGATCGTACCCAGAAGAGCTAAAAAGTTCGATGTACCGAGCATCTTATCTGGTTTTCCAGACGGTGCCTGTGAATTGAAAAAGGTTAATAAACAATAATATTTGTGAAATAATAAATAGAATATGGTGTATGGGAGCATAATTTCACTTACGTCGCTACCGGCAGATATATTGAGAAGATCTCCATCGTCGTCAGAATCTGCTTGTGGTGGATCCATTGATTCTGCACAAATAAAATAAATTTCATTATCCCAGAAACTTATAAACTGATCCATTCTTACTCGTATTATATTCTTAGTTATGTCAATCAAGAGCAAATAAATATATCTCTTAAATTTTTCTCGCAAACGATTGATACTGAAGAATTTATTGTTATAATGCTATTGATATATGTAAAAATAGAAAACATTTGTTGCCTTTTTGAAATTTATTTTCTAGATTTCAGTTTCAATAAATAGTGGATTATTGTTTTTTTTATTTTTATAACTAAGTAGAAAGCATTTTCTTCAATTCATTTATCTTTTTAACTATTTTCCAAGGATAGGTACACAGCAACATTCTAGCAACCAAATTGTCCATTAAATCACCCTTACATTTAAGAATTCTGTAAAATTTTTGTTATAAATAATAAACATGACTAATATCAAAGACAATAAAATTGTCGCAGAATATTACACACCATTAAAAACAAGACAACAATCTGACCTCCAGCAATTTAAAAATAGTTACAAATCTTTTACTCAAGATAAAAAACTAAATATACCAAAAAATATCAAAGAAGTAACTCAAATGAGAAATCGTAATTTTGCTATAGAATATCTCAATTCGACCGTAAATAAAAAACTAACAAAGACAGATTTTTGCAAATCTAAAAGTATTTCCAGAAATTCCCTAAATATGGGACTAAATTCAGTTGGAATTGAGATTGCATGTAAAACGAGAACAAACGGGAACAAACCAGAGCAATCCGGAACAAAAGAGAACAAATCGGAACAATTGGGAACAAGAGAGAAAAAGTAAAATAAAAAATAAAAAAATATTCGATAATGTAGAACACAAAGCAGGTAGTCGCAAACATATAAGTTTAGATGAAGAAGCAGATGAATTAATTAGTAAATCTTTAGAAACTTTTCAGTCATAAATGGACAAACTAGTTTCATACATTCCCAACGATGAGAAAGAAAAATGGAAAAAAGATTTAAAACCTATTATTACTGAAATAGACAGATTAGAAGATGGAGCAAAAATAGTTGGTTTCAAACAAGAAGTTGTAGATAAATATATTGCAAGAAAAACAGCTAATTTATTCCTTGAATAATTAATTATGACTGACTGTGAACTAGAGTCCGCTAATAATAAAATAGATGAATTGGAATATAAATTAGATAACTACAATAATTACGATCCTAAGAAACTAGCAGAATTAAGAAACAAAACAGTAGTAATACCATCAAACATCGATGATGTAAAGAAAAGAACTTTGAAAATATTTGAAAGACATACTAAAAATATGAGAGCAATAAATGAAAAGATTCAAAAATTGTAAATTAAATGGAAAGTACTGTATTCAAAAATTTAAATATATTCAATGAAGAATATCCAAAATTCAGAAAAAAGTTTTCAAGTCTCATTCAACAAGTTAATAAATTAAAAATTATTATTTTTGTTCTTATGTTTATTATCGTAATTGTAATTATTGTTTTCTTAATTTATTATTTCAACACTAATAAAAAATAGCGATTTATTCAACAATGTCCATGAACGTACCTATAATGATACTAATACGTGTCCATAAGCTAATGTATCTGTAGAATTAGGTAAAAGGTATCTTTTATCATCTTTCCAACTTAGAGACTTTTTCTTTACTTCTTCAGTAAACATATCATGTTTATAACTCCTGATCACTTTCTGTCTATGAAAGTATTTTTTTTGATTAAACAAGCAATTTTTGTAATCTTCAAAACTTATTTCTTTCTTCAATACTGCTTTTTTGATACCTTTTAATTTTTTCGAAACAGACGTTTCAGTTTTGTAACTGTACATTTTTGACCTTAAACCTATGCATTCTAATATCTTAATACCATTCAATTCATCTTTGAACTTCCCTATTACTTTCTTATTTTTATCAGAATATAATGAATGATCCTTTGGATAATCAGATGTATCAAAGTAGTCGGGATTGTTTTTCATAAATTCATAGAAATCGGCATTTTTAATCTCATATATAAAGCTATCAGTGTCTCCATAAAGAAGTTTTACGTTTTCATTGAATTCTTTTTTAATTACATTGTAATGGAAGTTATACATTAATAATTTCGATAAATCTAACACAGCTTGCCCAATATAAATTGGATTATTAAACAATACTTTTGTTTTAAAATTATGAACTGCTGCCAGGTGTTTGCTAAATATAGTTCTGTGTTTAAAATTAGGTTTGTTTATCGCTTTTTGTAATTTTTCTTCATCACAATATAATTTAATATTTTGTTGGTTTCTAACAGATTGCATAGACTTACCATAACCATTAACCATTAACCATTAATTTCCAGAAATCTTTTTCAAAATCATTTTTCGCTTTTTGTCTTTGTTCAGTATTAAATTTTACAGATGGTGCTATGAAATTTGACTGAGTAAATTTTATACCTCTGTGAACTTTTGTTATTCTAATACCTAAATTTTTGTAAAGTTTTAATGTTTCGTAATGAATTATATAATTTTTCTTATCATAGAAATGACAAAGTAGTTTTTCTACTTTTCCGCCCGGAGGAATTCTATTTTCCGGAGCTAAAGGGAGATCATTAAATTTGTTATGAATAGCTAAGTCTACTGAAAATGCTAAATCGACTTCCAAAACATAACCCGTACCACTATCTGATACCAATATACCGTCGACATTTTTAATTTCATCACAAGTCAACCATTTAAAGTCTTTTTCTGGTAATTTCTGCGATAAAGCCCATCCATATAGATTATTAGCATCTATATAGATAATCTGAGTATTTTTATCTGCTTGCGAATACCTGTTACTACACTGTGAAATACCTCCTCTAATTCCATTTTCAAAAAACAAATACATTTCATAATCAGTTAATAATTCCAATTCCACTGAAGTATATTTGAGCATACAGTCCCAAGCTAACCCCGGAGTTGTATAATACCAAACAGGATCGAGTCCATAACTCTTTTCCAAACATAAGTCTCTAAAATTTTCAAATACAGCAGTTAACAGCAAAACATCTAGTTTTAAGTATAAATCATGCCATTCGCCCAAGTTTTTAATTTTAAAATGTTTCCATACTTGAACTGCATGTTTGAATTCTTCTTGAGAAATTCCTTCTTTTGTGAGCGAAGAATAAAATTTATCTATTGATGGAAGTTTTGTTTCAGAAAATTTCTCAAAAGAATCCATGTATTCATAAGGATATATTCCTTTTCTAATTATCTTGCTTTTTTCTTTCCTAAATAACACATCTAATTCACTATTTGAAAAGTATTTAATTATTTCTCTCAACTGACTTGATTCCAGATTAGATGACAAATTGTCTAGGCTACTTGCTAAAAATCTAAATGAATCGATAAATCTCAATTCGATATATCCATTATCATCCATTCTTAAAATTTTACTGAAAGAAATATATTTCTCTTCGTTATTAGGTATTAATTTCAATTGACTTCTATCTTCTCCTAGATTTTTTATAAACAAATGACAGTCGTAAGAACTTAAATTATGAAACAAAATTGGAATAAACAATGGTTGTCTATATTTCAAATTGCATTTTCTATAAGCAGCTCCCCTATATTTTCCAGTGTAGTGATCATGATCTCTTACTTTTGGGTTTTCTATAGAAAACACATTTTCACAAAGATAACAAATTTTTGTTTTTTTATATTCTTCTAGTTCGATATCTTTTATGGGTTTATTTTCTTTTAATAACTTATATATTGTTCTGGCATGTTCAGTTATTCTTTTTATAAAACATTTATCACTTTCCTCTCCTCTGTAAATTTTCAATGGGTTATCAATATTATTATAAGCACTCTTAACGTATAATACATAACCACAGGGAATATGAGATTGTGTTTTATGAGTATATGATGATTCAGGATTTGGTTCGCATGTATGAATAGGTTTCAGAATAGATTCAAAATCAGAATAAATTACATACGGATGTCTTAACATTCTTTGGATATTTTTAAATTTTAATACATTATCTTCAGGCATGTTCGGAACACATGGTTCATTACTAAAGCACACATTTTGATGTTTCTTTAAAGCATCTTTAGTTCTAGCGGAGTAGTTTAAACATCTTCTACAGAAATGTTTTTTGTTTCTATTTACTTCCAAGTGATCATTTAACAGTCGACTCAAATTCTTGATCCAACAATAATGATTGTTGTCTTTATTTCCAAAGTATAATAAGTCGATATTCATTTCATAGAATCGCTTCTTATTATGATACAAAGGATAAAATATTTGTTCTTCGTAACTAAACACGGTAACATTAATTTTATTATGTGATTCAAATTTAGGTATGTCCTGGATTTTGACAGGAAAATTTATTCCTTCAAAATTTAATTCGTTTATATATTCCGGCTTATTATAATGATTCAGTCTATCTACATGGTCTTTTGCTTGATGTAAACAGGATATTACGCTGTACATAAAGCATGTGTTATCGTTGTTTTTAACATTAACGCAAGCTTTTTTATCTTTAATCCACTTGGGTAATTCTACATATGAATTTCCGCTTAAAGGTGTATATTTGTTTATATTAATGCGCAAATAATTTATATTTTTCAAAGTCCATCCAGATCCCTTTTCTTGTAATTCATCACATTTTGATATAAATAAATTCTTTTGTTCATCCCAATATTCCTCCAGATCATCTTTTTCTCTTAGTATAACATTTAGTAACTGAAATTTATGTATCATTGTAAAGTCTTCATTTTCCAGTTTCATAAACTCGCATTCCATCTCTAAATTAATTTTAATATTTTTATGGAGATTTAAAGCATTTATAATTATTTTAATAGCCTTTTCTTTTATCATATCCATGTATGTTTCCATATCTATACCTTCTTCTAGATTATTATGTTGATACGTTAATAATCTTCTCTTAAAAGCAACTTGAACTAAAATAAAATCTGGCTCTGGATTATGTCTTGCTTTATGCAACTGCATTCGACTTTCCTTAATATATTTTCCACATTTATCACACTTGATCTTTTTTACTCTTTCTTTTTTCGGTTTAGAAAATATGGCATCATTAAACGGAAATATTTCCAAGCTGTTTTTGTTTCCTCTTTTTATTTTTAATTGCTCTTCAGCATTAATAATCTCGTTTATCAATTCTGACTTATTGTATCTTTTAATGTATCTTATACCTAAGGATTTTGCCATATTACGTAATTCGAGCAAACGACGACTATTCAAATCATGTTTTAATTTATGCAAATGTATTCGAGTTTCCTCGATATATGTTCCACACATATCACATTTTATCTTTTTTACTCTATTTTTTTTTTGGTTTAGCAAATATATCGTCATCAGACTGAAATGTTTTTAGGTTCTTTTTGTTTTCTTTCTCTTTATGGAGCTGCATTCGGGTGCTTTTGATATATTTTCCACATATGTCACATTTGATTTTCCTAACTCTCTTTTTCCTTGGTTCAGCAAATAAATCATCATCATGTAAAGGCCGCAAAATTAGGGTAATGGTAAGGGTTTGTATTTTTGGATGCATTTAGCAATTTCGATGACATGGATTGGCGGGAAACATTCTCGCCAGAACAAAGGAGTTCGAGGACGGAAGCGTTACGAAACACTTTTTTGGGCAGATCGTGCGGTTTTATCGGAAAACGGGCACGATAATGAGTTAGTTGAAGCTTGGCAGCCGCACGGGCGTTAACATTGTAAATTTAAATTATTTCGAATAAAAGTTTCAAGAAGTGAATCTGTGCTTTTCATTTTCCCAACAAAAAAGGGGGATTCGTTTACAGTTCAGGTGTGAGGTCAATTAACGTGCCGCAGTTTTAAAGTGCTGTGAAAATGGGAAAATTCGACCGACGAAAACGTTCGTCGAGTTCGAGTGACTCCAGTGACTCATCGGACGATTACGTAAATCACAAAAGCGACCAAAATTCGAGGAGTCGCTCAAGGTCGGCCAGGACACCTCGACGACGGCCAACGGGCCAACGGAAGAGGAAACGTTCCTCGTCCGAATCGTCGGCAGGTAGTCCTGGAGACAGACGAAAACGTTCGTCACCGTCACCAAAGCCTCGAAGGTCATCACGTGCCAAGTCTCCGACTCCGACCCCCAACGAAAGAATTCGACGTCTGGAAGAGATGGTTAAGCAACTCTCGAGAAACTCCAACTCCGGTAATAGGGAAATAGTGCGTAGCGACTGCATTCCAGAATTTTCACCGGACAACCCGCATCTCAGCGCTAGTCAGTGGCTTGAGAAAATCGATCAACTGAAAAAACTTAACGGGTGGAATGACGTAACCACTATATACCATATGCAATCCAGATTGGTGGGCATGGCGGAAGGTTGGTACCACAGCCTACAGGAGTACAATCATACGTGGGAGGAGTGGAAAGCACTGATACGTCGGAGCTTCCCCGACAGTGTGTAGACTTCGCTACGTCGTTGAAGCACATGATGAACCGACGGAAGCTACCCAACGAAACGATGACCACCTACTACTTCGAGAAAATGGAATTATTGAGAGCATGCGAAATCACTGGCAAGAAAGGCGTGTCATGTCTAATCGACGGATTGGATGACATCGTCGTACAGAATGGAGCAAGAGCTGGGAGATACCAGACACCGGAATCACTGTACCAAGAGTATCTCTGCACATTACAGGGGGATTCCAACGAGGGCAACAAAGAGAAAAAGAAAGAGATGCGTTCAGTCGTACAAAAGGTGGATTTGAGAAATTCCTTGAATCAGAGGAGACAGCATGGCAACAACAATAACAACACGAAGAGTTCTAAGTGTTTCAATTGTCACCAATCAGGCTGCAAAATGTCCTAAACTTCGTCTGGAATGTAGCAAGTGTCGTCTACTGGGCCATAGTGCTAATGACTGTCTTAGGAATGGTAGACCAGGGAAATCGAAGCAGTCCGATGGTGAGTTAAAGCCAACGATCCATTTAATAGAAAAGCACAGTACGCCGAACGACTGCTACTTTATTGACTGCTTAATATCCGGGATTGCTCTGAGAGGATACGTAGACTCTGGTAGTAGTGCCGTGACTATACGTGAGTCGGATACAGTAACGCTAAATTTAAAACGATATCCAGTGCAAGTACGATTGAACGGGTACGCAGGCGGATTTGTAAACGTAAGCTGGGCTGCATCTGTAGATCTTACGGTGGATCTAGCTTCAGCACACGTTGAGGCATTAATTGTCCCAGACAAAGTACAACAGGTGCCAATTATTGTTGGTCAGCCATTTGTAAACAATGAAAATGTCGTTGTCGTTCTTCGTGATGGCCAGATACGGCTATTCAGCAAAACGTTGCTGGATTTGCCTGAATTAGACGACTTACCACCAAAGAGAATAACGCTGAGGGTCAAGGAAAGTACGATAATTCCTCCTCATCACATAGGGCACATATCGCTTTCCAGTGACGATAATTTCGAAAGTGTATTTGTCGATATGATGTGGTATGATGTGGAATCAATTCCACATCATACCACGATGTATCACTGGCTCGAGTGGTATAATACCAATTGCCAACATTTCGGACGAACCGGTTCATTACGTCAAAGGCCGAATTATAGCTAGGGGTACAACATGTTCTCAAAGAGTTGTTTCGAATGAACTTGACTGTCTGAGTATTGAAAGACAGCAACTCACAAGCTTTCGACTAGCAGATATTCAGAAACAGTTCGATCCGACATTAGGTAAAGACGACCAAGAGAAACTACTAGATCTGTTAAATCAGTATCGAAATTGCTTTGCACAAAAATTGAGCGAATTGGGTGTTGCTAACACTACGGAGATGTCAATATCGCTACAAGACGACAAACCCATCACTTACAGACCGTACCGTTTAGCGCATTCAGAACGACTTAAAGTGCGAGGCATTGTACAGGATTTACTTGACAATGACATCATCCGTGAATCGAGTTCCCCGTACGCTAGTCCGATCCTGCTTGTCAAGAAAAAGAACGGCGAGGACAGAATGTGCATTGACTATCGAGCCTTAAACGCCAAAACGGTCAAGGATAAATACCCCTTGCTCAGAATTGACGATTTGCTAGACCGATTGAAAGGTAGCAGGTACTTTACCAGCTTGGACTTAGCGTCTGGCTATCATCAGATTCCTATTGCGGAACAATCTGTACAAAAGACTGCTTTCATCACCCCGGATGGACATTACGAATACTTGCGGATGCCGTTTGGGTTAGTGAATGCCCCGGCCGTCTTCCAGAGGACGATACACCAAATCCTTGGTTATCTACGATTTACTACAGCGATGGCTTATCTTGACGATATCCTCATACCATCGATCGACGTGGCTACAGGTCTAAAGCACTTAGAAGACGTTCTCGATCTATTCAGCAAGGCAGGCATGACAATGCGGTTGAACAAATGCTATTTCCTCTAACCAAGCGTCAATTACTTAGGACACGAGATTAACGAAGAAGGCATCAAACCGGGTATAGAAAAGATCAAAGCGGTCAGTAAATTTCCAAGACCCACAAACGTTCACGAAGTGAGACAGTTCTTGGGTTTAACAAGCTACTTCCGCAAATTCATACGGAATTTTGTATTAATTGCCAAACCCTTGTCGAACCTAACGAAAAAGGATGCCAAATTTGTGTGGAATGAGGAACACGAACGAGCGTTCAATGATCTGAAGAGTAAATTAGTATGTCGACCGGTTCTAGCAACGTTCGACCAAGACGCCAGTACAGAAGTCCATACCGATGCTAGCAAAATGGGAATTGGCGGAATACTTTTACAGCGACAACGCGACGGGCAACTGAAACCTGTCCAATACTTTAGTAGGTCAACGACTAAAGAAGAACAAAGTACCACTCGTATGAGTTGGAGACACTTGCGGTTGTCCACTCGCTAAAATGCTTTAGAGTTTATTTGCTGGGAAAGTCCTTTAAAGTTATCACGGATTGTAGCGCAGTTAGATCAACGTTGACGAAACGAGACCTAGAATAGGCCGATGGTGGTTGACAATCCAAGAATTCGATTTCACTGTGGAATACCGTCCAGGAGCTAAAATGTGTCACGTTGACGCACTTAGCAGAAACCCACTTGAAGAAAACGAATCAAATGACAACAATATTATGCTAGTCAATGTTCAAGAGGACGATTGGGTGCTGTCGGCACAATTAACGGATGATCGGTGCAAACATCTTCACGAGGTGTTGTCACGAAAACCAACCGACAACGAAGAGAAAAGGATACATAAAGAGTATACCTTGAAAAACAATCGTCTCTATCGAATCACGCCAAATGGTCAAAAATGGGTAGTCCCTAAAACGGCACGACGACGATTGCTGATGTATTACCACGATGGAGCAGGACACTTTTCCGTCGACAAAACGTTGGAATCATTAGCAAATCGTTATTGGTTTCCGTCAATGCGATGTTACGTTCGAAATTATATTTCGTCATGTTTGGGATGTTTGTACAACAAGAAACCGTCAGGAAAGTTACCTGGTAGCTTGAACAGCATTGAAAAGAAAAGTATCCCGATGGATACCCTCCATCTAGATCATTTGGGACCATTTGTGAAAAGCTCCAAGAAAAACAGTTACTTGATAGTCGGGATAGACGCATTTACGAAATTCACGTTCATGAAAGCGGTGCCCAACACGAGAACACAACATGTCGTAACGTTTCTTAAGGGCATAATGGATATGTTTGGTGTACCTAGGCGTCTTATCTGCGACAGAGGAACAGCTTTTACGAGTAAAGCTTTTACGAAATACTGTAAGGAATTAGGCGTAAAGCGTGTTTTGTGTGCAACGGCCACACCACGGGCAAACGGCCAAGTGGAACGCATGAATCGCGTTATCCTTGCAGCATTATCGTCATCCACTGATAACGAAGATCATTGGGATGAAGCAGTAAGTAGGGTACGATGGGGAATGAACCACAGGTAAGTCCCCCTATGAGTTGTTCCTAGGGTACAGACCTCGGGGCATAAACGATGCTTTTCTAAGTAATGAGGTTTGTGACGATAAAGTGGAGGATTTGGACGCTTTGCGGGCTGACGCTAGCCAACGAATTGTCGCACAGCAAGACGTGCAAAAGCGACTATACGATGCAAGGCATGCCAAACCTCGAAAGTACGAAACGGGACAACACGTTCTTGTCCACAGAGCAACGTGCTCAAATGACGGAAAAAGTAAGAAGCTCGAGCCTAAGTACCATGGTCCTTTTGTTATAACAAAAGTTCTCGATAACGATCGATACGTAATAGAGGATATAGCGGGGGCGAAACGTTCGCGGACCGCATATCAGGGAATAGTCCCCTCTGATAAGTTGAAACGTTTTCATACGACTGTGAGTTCTGGTTCGTCTGACGAGGCGTCTGGAAACTCACAAATGTCTGGTGATGAGTCTAAGACTGATTAGTTGTTTGTTGTGTTACAGGGTCGCAACGTCTTCGCGAGGACGCGAAGTAGGTCAGGTTAGGCCGACTGTAAAGGCCGCAAAATTAGGGTAATGGTAAGGGTTTGTATTTTTGGATGCATTTAGCAATTTCGATGACATATGGATTGGCGGGAAACATTCTCGCCAGAACAAAGGAGTTCGAGGACGGAAGCGTTACGAAACACTTTTTTGGGCAGATCGTGCGGTTTTATCGGAAAACGGGCACGATAATGAGTTAGTTGAAGCTTGGCAGCCGCACGGGCGTTAACATTGTAAATTTAAATTATTTCGAATAAAAGTTTCAAGAAGTGAATCTGTGCTTTTCATTTTCCCAACAAAAAAGGGGGATTCGTTTACAATCAAATGAAAATATTTCTGACTTCGCTTCGCTCATGAGGAGCATAATTGATTTTTTTTCCGTTTTTTATTTCCTTATGTAATTGCTCTTCAGCTTTAATAATAGCTTTTATTAAGTCTGCTTTATTATATTTTCTAATATGTTTGATGTCTAATGATTTTGCAATATTAAACAGCTCAGATAAACGAAGATTACTTAAGTTCCTTCGTTCCATTTATTATAGGAAAAAATCTAACAAACAATTTTTAGTAAATAAATAGATTCAATCCATTTTTATGCAAATCTGTTTTTATATGCCTTTTAAAATTAGTTCTAGTGTAATATCTACCACAATCACATAATAAACGAGTAGAATTAACTGCTTTTTTACATTGTTTACATGTTTTTTCATATTTATTTCTATAGTTATAAAAATCATCTGGACATTTTAATTCCAAACAAATGGAGCAAAGACTTGTCATTTATTAGAAAATTTATTCATCAAAGACTTCAAGATTAGGAAAGTGTATTTTAAGAAAATTTAGTTTTTCCAAGGTTAATACGTTATTTTCATACATTTTAAACTGATTAAACATATTCCGATATACTAATCGTTCAAAGTCATTATTGGCTTTACTTCTCATATCGTTTAACCTTTTCTGAAACATTGCCATGCTTCTTGGTCATCGTTACGTGAGCGATTCATTTAATTTATTACATTTTTTTTCATAAGAAATTATCTATAAACAGTGCATGCTAAAACACACTGTCCCTTTTTAGGTAAAATTGTGATAAGCCTCGAGATTCAAAAAAATATGTGTGGTATAGAGAGGTGATCAATTTAATGTTTAGTTATTTAATTAATTGTCAAAAAAATAAATACTTGTAATAAAAGGGATCTAGTACAATATGCGAGGCAATATGGGACCTGCGTTGTATTATAAAAAGTCTACATAAAATGAATGAAAAGCTAGATATCAACGTAGGTTCAAGAGAAAAGACAGCAATTATTTTAGAATAATAATAATATAAATAAAGCTATTAGAAGTAATTATATGATGAAGACAAATAACGTATGGAAAGAACAGCAATATTTATAAATGAATCAAGAATATATCCTTTAATTTTATCATCCAAGAAAGAAGAAGCGAAAAATTGACATCAGAGGGATTTCCCACAATACGAAAGCATGGCAAATGAATTGGAGCAATTGAAAAACGATAACCTGAAACTGAGAGAGCTAGTATAAATGGGATCGGTCACCCAATAATAAAAAATAAATTAAATTATTGACACAGATAATACTGTTACTTGTAAGTTTATGATCAAGACGTATTTTTCATATTAGACAATGATAATCAACCTTTGTTTAAAGGTAAAGATTTACCAGAAATATTGGGTTATGAAAAATCAACAAATGCTATAAGTGATGTTGAACTTTGTGTAAAGATGAAGCAAGCTGTGACAGAAAAAGACAATAGAGTGATAGTGTATAAATAAACAAGTCAGTTTGAATATAAAAAATAATTGTCAATCTTCTCAATAAATAAGTTTATCTTGTATCATAGTCTCCCGAATTCTTCCACTATCTCCAAAAAGTGAAGACGTAGGTGTTGATTTTAAGAGAAAATTGATCACAAATAATTTGCTTCAATTCATGGGATTTATTGAAGAAATAACGAGTGGGAAAGTTTTACATTTTACATTTTACTTATAACATTTAATAAATATCAAAACATTGACTTACCTGTTAGAAACGATTGGACAGCAGCTGTGATACAAACCAAATGCCACACTGCCAATGTCAACTGTCAACTGTCTAAGGGGCTGATTCCAAGTTGAGTTACGACCGACGCAAATCGTGATTGACATAGCAACGACGCAAATCTAGCAATGTCATTGGTTGCTGCTATGCAACTGCGACCCACGCAACTTTGCGACCCAACTTGAAATCAGCCCCTAAGTGTCTACGCAACCGACAAGTAAAAAGCCAAACTGAATTATCGACCGAAACAGCACCGCGCGCGATCCTGGTCTAGATGGCGCCATCCATATTATCATTTTGCATTAAACTTTATTATAAAAATATGTAAGCTTTTTAATATCACAATTACAAAATTAAAAAAAACCTCAAATTTAGTAAGTTGTGTTACAAAAACAAATTATAACAACGTAACAATAATGACATTGTTGTTGGTTGCCTATCGTTGAATACTATAATAAGAATAAGAACCATTTCTAATCTATAACGGAAAAAAAATTGCTTTTACAGTAAACCCGTTTTTTTAAACGAGTAGGCCGATATGTCAGCGTATTTTTGAAGTATACCAACGCTCGACCATCGACCGACCGTCTTCTGTTTAATAAAGACGCTCAAAAGTCAAAATGCGTTATTCGTTATTAAATTTAAGCCCTGCACGCTCGAGCGCATTACGTGAGCGTCCACAAAGTGGACTAGTGCGTAGCATGCGAAGCAAATTTCATTTTTTTAATCAATAAGAAAATTAGTATAGACAATATAATATATTCAATACGAAAGCGTTTTTATCCAATCCATCGTAGATGTGTTAAGAAAATACTTGCTTTCAATCCAAGGGGTCTCGGGTTCGACCCTCCGTGAATCCAACTTTTTTTTGATTTTGAAATATTGCGCAATTTGATGTATTATTGTAGCTGATTAGAAATTATAATGGACAAGACCTAAATAGCTCAGTTAGTAAAGAGTTACACAGATACTTACAAGGTTTTGAGTTCGATTCCTATCGCCGCCTTTTTTATTGAGAATGCAGTTGTTCTTAAATCTGAACTGGTGAGATCTCGAGTGGCCATAGAGATTGAGGACCCACAAAGATTGACGGGCAACTGAGTGCTGCCAAATATTCTCAAAACATTTTTCGGTTTTGGGACTCTTCCATCTATTCATAACTTACAGTAATATCGAACAACAATGACCTGTCCTGTTGATTCGCCAAAGGCTCATGAGTCGAAGACGAATTCAGGATTGATGGTCGTGCCGATGATTCTCCTCGATAGACACATACCTATAAACGGTATAAGCTGTCGTGAAAGAGGAGATGCTGTAAGAATAGATCGGATTGTAGTCGGAATGAAAACGGGGAATGTTTTGCACTTATTTTTATTAATTCTGTAAATATTCTGAATCCAAGATTTACCATGAAGGCATAGTCGAATACTGGGGTATTACAGATAAAGCTTTCAGAATCGATGTAGACAAAGAAGACAAAGTACTATGGAAAAATTTAAACTCCCCCAATTTGGGGGGGGTTGAATGGTAATGAAAAAATAAGCACAAATTATGATTTTTGAAGAATTTTGTGTCTTTCGGTTGTTTACTTTTGGGAAATTATATAAATTTTTAGGATTCTGCCTAGATTTTTAAGACGTCAAATATATAGTACCCTCCTTGATTTAGTGTTGTTTTTACTTTCTTTTTTGCATGCGCCAAATGGCTTGGTCCAGAAATAAAAGGCCATTTTGGGGTGTGTAAAAACACGGTATTTTGTTAGTGTTTTTAGGGCGTTCTTAAAGTAGTTTTAAAGTTTTTTTCGTGTGCCCAATTTTTGGTGGTCTACAGATATTTGGTACTTTTGAAGTGCATAAAAATTAATGCTTTCTGAAGGATTTTAGGTCTTTTTCTGATGTTTACCTTTGGGAGAACAGCTGAATTTGTAAGATTCTGCCTTGTTTTTTGAAGACGCCAAATGTCCTGGTCCAGAAATAAAAAGCCATTTTGGGGTGTTAAAAACAAGACATTTTGTAAGTTTTTTAGATCTTTTTCGAATGTTTACTTTTGGGAAAACACTAAATTTATAGGATTCTGCCTTGTTTTTTAAGACGCCAAGTGTCCTGGTCCAGAAGTAAAAAGCCATTTTGGGGTGTGTAAAAACAAGGTATTTTGTTAGTTTTTTAGAGCGTTCTTGAGGTAATTTTCCATTATTTTGGGAGATTTTAGCGGTTTTTTCGTGTGCCCAATTTTTGGTGGTCTACACATATTTGGGAACTTTTGGGGTGGATAAAAATTAATGATTTTCGAGAGGTTTTGGGTCCTTTTCGGTTGTTTGCTTTTGGGCAAACAGCTAAATTTGTACGATTTTGCCTTGTTTTTTAAGACGCCAAATATCCTGGCCCAGAATAACAATTTATATACTACTTAGAATGGCAATTAAAACGCGTTAATGTCTCCGATTTTTTAAATGGAAAGTCATGCATTACTTCCTGTTTTCGATGAAATTTGGCCAATAATCCCGAGTCGGCGCTTTGGGTCCTCCCGACTTGCTAGACGCAAATAGAGATGGCGTATCAATTCAATCGCAATGGAACAAAGAAATTAGTATTCATAAGATTTCGAACGAAGTTATGGTTTTAATTAGTAAAATAAATATTAGATTAAAAAATTTCAAAAAACCTCTCATCCCGGTTTTGAAATTAAAGCGTTACATCTCAGCTTTTCCCAGTTTAAAAGATTTAATGGCAGTTTTATGGTGTTATTTCTGTATTAAAACTGCCGAGTTTATGGTCGTTCAGCTTTCTTTTTACATTCGAATAAAATTGTAACACGTTATTTTTTATTAAATTTGCAAACAACCCTTAAAATAACGAATTAAGAAATCAAATCTCACGCAAAAAAGAACTCAAATATTAATTACGAAGTTTTATTTCTTTTTAAACTTATAATTAATACGTTAGGAATCTTCGACGGGGAAATTTTCAAGCGACACAATCAAAATTTAAATGGGTAAAAAGGTGAAAATTAACTTAATGACTTCCTAATTATATCAAGAAAGGAATTATAAAAGAAGTAACGACTATAACTTTACAATTTTAATTAGATCGGGCATTGTAACTAGATAAATAAACCGAGATTATAGAAGCTGCACACAATTAATTAAAATTCTGTTTTAGTGAGGGTGGATGGAATTAAAAAAAGGTTATTACGTGTCGTTTTTCTTACAAGCTGTAAGAAAAGGATAATTAACTAAGTTTGTTGTTGTTTTTTAAAGTGTTAGATAAAGCGTTTCGTTCAAAGTTTTCGCTTTTTAAAATATTAAATTTATGGTGGTTTATGTTTCACGTAACTAATGGAGAAATGCGATACTCTTGGCATAATGGAATGTTAAGGTTTTGCGGTGGCATTCCGAACAATAATATGTATAATCTGCCGTAATCTACGCGATACAGGAGGAGAAAACTAAAAGTTAGGAAGTGGTGTTTTTGCGCGGTGTAAGGAAGTTGTATCATTTGTTTATCTCGAGTTTACAATACACACAGTTCTTCGTAGAACGGATATAGTTAATGAATGCGTATTAATCTTATTAATAACGTCAATAAATAACGTTTTATTTTGAGTAAGATAACAAGCAGAGGAGATGGATAAATATGTATATCTGGATTCGTTACTTAAACATAATTTTGTTATCTGCATGTCAAGAGACGAGCAAGGGAAAGATGATGGAGTAATTTATGAATAAGCCACGGCGTTGCCCGAATAAGGGAGCTAAAGTAATATCCAAGCTCATCGCAATGACCACATTGTCCATTAGCAGCACGTTCGAGTGATTACATTAACAGGTGTAATATTCATCTTGCCAGCGACACCTAATCGATACCAGTAATTGATTACATTATAAAGAGTTACTCCAACAAAATTTTACAAAGCTTCACACTTCCCCTAATGAAATGCTCCTCCACGCAATTCTCCGACGTGACACTGATACATTTATTCACTTATCCATTCTCCAATAACACCTACAAACATAATAGCGAAAACCGCTGATATATACACACTACTTAACACAAAGTATCGTCAAAAATCCACGTCATCCATTATGCCAGTAATGAATTCATAACGCCAAATTAAAAGTTAACAAACCCAAGTTGATCCAACAAAAAGTGTCACTCACGCGCAAATATAATTTTCAAAAATTTGCCGCAACTCTTCGAGTATTAATTAAACAGAAAATCGATTCTTTGACTGCTCCGCCATCAAATTATTTAATTAATCATTAAAGTTGGATGGTCAGACCGTTTGTTCCTTAATGTTTATAAATGATTAATTTTGCTCGAAGGAAGGTAAACAGTAGAAATGACTTAATCATCATCAATAAAATTGTTGTTTTGACGTCGGTCAATCAAAACCAATAAGCATAGATTCATTTCCATTAAGGTGATTGATTAGAAACTGGCGAACATTCATAATTGTGAAATCAAAATCCATTAGAAATTAGCAAGCTCTGTTATACAAATAAAAAACCGTGAGCAGTTACACCGAAGGTAATTTACAATTTTAATTGAATCAATTTGCATAAAATACAGTTTTCATCCAAATGAAAGTTTAATACGCTATATTTAATTAATTTAACATATTAACTATTAACAGAGCAAATATTTTCTACTCATATTTAATCCACAGTGTAATCTCTTTGTGCGCGTTGTTATTGTAATGACAAGTACTGTTTAACAAATCTTTCATATTATTAAATAGTAATTTACTCATTAGTCATTAGTTTAAACCGGTGTCATTGTGAAACTTGACACTCTGTGGGATTTTGAATCTGACGTTGCATTCTCGAATCGATAAAAAAGATACATTTGTGTCATCTATTAACTGACTGTCTAGCGTGAAATATAAAAATGTTACGACTAGTATTATATAGAATTGCTGTGAAAAAGGAGGACGATAAGATTTAATTGAAACTCCGCCTCCCCTACACGTTTGCTCTTGCGATAGCGACCCCTATTTCTGCAACTTAGGTGAATCACCCGAGTAGTTTTTGAAATAATTTCCTCATCTTATCCCGGCGTTGGTTTATTGCTACAATTGTATAAATAATAAATTTGACAAAATATACCATAAAGCTTGTAAATAAAAGACTGCTTGTCAGCCTGATTTTGCAGATTTAAGTGTCACAACACACTAACATCTTTCTTTGAAAATTTGTTAAATGGATCACATCGTTTCAATAGGAGACTCAGTGATGTGAAAAAAACTCGTTCGAGCTTTTACTATGAAATTTTACAGCGGCATTCGTGGTATTATTTCCCATCTTGACATATTCATGAGTCGAGGTTGCCTTCAAAAATAGTTTTCCCAAAAATTCAATTCGGTAAATCACAGGAAACTGCCTTAAGATAAGAACATCGGTTTTCAGTTACGAGACCGTAAACTCACAAATTATCAACTTGTTTATTTAACAGATTTAGATTGGAGATGACTCTATGAACGAAAGGCAAATTCGAGCTCCAATTGACCCCCTCATGGCAAGACTGCAATAATATGTTAAAGATAATGGATTGACTTTACCGAATAATATAGGTGATAGGTTTGAGCCGAGTCAACATTTCAAATTTGAGCAGACAAATCCGTATTCATCTGGCGTAAGCCGTGTCGTGTTATATGATTTTGATTGTATACAGGTTGTGAAGCATCCTTTGTTATTACCTTTGCGGTTTGTAATTTGTTGTAAGTAGATTGTAAAAGGTATCTTTATGGGAAGCAACGACCGAAGAAAACGCTACAGATTTATCAATAAGCTGAGTTATTTTGATGGAATAAAAATTGTGCTTTTTCACTCTGAAGTACCATCGAATGCGAAATAAAATCCAGTGTCTGGGTATTCGAAAAAATAAAACTTGATTGCGGCATGTGGATGATCTTTTTAATTGTCGTCTAGTGGTCCCCTTAGTCTCGTTGAGTTTCCCCGTTGGCAGAATTCAATTATCTTCATTCATTTCTGGAATATCAGGCGAGGGCATGAGATTATAGCGGATAAGAGTTCACTAAACACGGCCATAAATAAGTCGGCTGGAAAAAAAAACAAAACCCAGCCTGTATAGTTATGAAATATGGCTAGAGCCAAATCCCGAATTTAAAGAGCAGTTTAATCTCCGGGACAATTAACAAAGTGAATGTTGGATGTCGTAAATTTTTAACTTCAATTGGGGATTTTTCCTCAGAACTTAAATAGTTTTAATTGTCTTGTTTGATATCCATGTATGACACCGCAAACGTCGATCTAGAGATAGCCAGAGGCGTTCGAGGATGAAATCTTCCCTCCTTGTCGACCCCGAACGAAATCTTCTGACGGTTGGTGTGTTTCTGTTTGTCAATTGTAGTGCTTTATGAGATGAAGTTTTTAATAAAAAGTTACTACCCTTCAATTTGGCGAGGGATTTAAAGGGCAACATCCCCTTCTTTATGCCCGATGTCTTGAACGGTTCAATTAATTAGGATGGGAGAAGCGCCATTACAACAGTTGGAGCGATTATAGTCGATATTGTAATATCATGTACGAGGTGTGGTCAGAAATTTATCCCGATTTCCCTATCGGAATGGAATTAAAACGTACGATATGCCGGGGTAAAGTGGTGCTTAAGTGCGTTAATTAGTAGCGCTATGATATTAGGCCGCAACGGCTGATGTATGTAGAGGGAGGTTGGCGCAATTGAGTAGAAAAGTCCATAAGTTATGGAATCCTAAAACACAACGTGTCGTAGGGGTGGATGTAAATGTAACAGAGAAAATGTGGGTAATAATTTAGAGAAGATGATATAGTTAAAACAAAGCTGCATAAAATTTTCTAAAGCAACCTTGATTTATCAGACGGGTCCCAGATTGATAATTAAGCGAGTTTATTTGTAGAATTAACCCCACGTCCGGGTCAAAACAAGTCTCTCACCGCAGTTCTCATTCATTAGTAACTCTTGTCGCTTTTTACAGCTACCCAACTTTAAACATGAATCATAAGTAACGTGTAACGTTCCGAGTGTTACCCGACCCGCTAATAATTATATTAAACGTTTCATTTTGCCGGGAAATTAAGGTGTAAACTGAAATACTACGCCCTAGCAGGTTCGTGAACTTAGCTCTTATATTGTAACAACTTTATTTACATCACGTTTAGTCCTGATTTTATACCAACTATATAAACAAATACCACTCTTACTTAGCAAATGCTCCAATTTTGCCTCCACACAACGATTCTTAAAACAAATAAAACAACACTCTATTACCTATTACACTAAGTGCACCCCTTAATATATGTCCAAAACTTCACACAACAAACGGTATTTTAACCGGAAATATAATAACTGAGCAGGTCGCCTTTTTACGAATTAATACCAACGTATGGAAATCGACTCAACCCTGAAACTTCTTCCCCAAAAACTTATAGTCCTCCAACTTTAGACAAACATTTTTTACTCCCAACTTTCGAAGGGTTTATAATAAAAATTTTAAATTTACTGTACTGTCAACACAGGCAACAGTGATTGCACACATTCTATAAGACGTCAATTTCCTTTCAAACCTTTTTTTTAAAATCACTCCCCTCAAAAACAAGAGTTGCATCTAAATAAAAAAATCTTTTGAATGGGTAGCGTGCTGAAGTTTTGTTGAATTCATATGTGTTTAAATGCAGTGACCGCTATTTCCCATTTACTTATGAAGCTTTGATGTTGAATTTATTAATAAAGTTTTGTGCGGCCTGTGTGAATAAGAACATATCAGAGCACAAATAGCGGATGATGAATTAAAAAATCATTGAAAAGGAAGAGAGGAATCTGATGATTTTGTTTGAAAAGCTTTAACAAAATTACGACTTTGAAAATCAAATCAAATATGGATGTGACATAATCGAAACATATTATTCCAGAGTTGTAGATGTTACATAAACTGTCAAAATATAAAATCATTTTAGTGCAAGGCGTCAAGACAGCTCGATTTGACTGTTCTTTGATGTTAGCTTCAGGGTTTTAACTGGTATCAGCAAATTATTTGAGTCGGGTTATGATTAATAAATTAATTACCATGTGTTAACGACACTGCTAATAATTAACGAGGCTATTGCCTGAATTAACCAAAGATAGATTGCAGCAACAATACCAATAAGTCTAGATTTATTATGCAAAAGACTAAATCTACCGAACGTAATTCCAGCGTTTATTTTCAAATAAAACTAATCGGAATTATATTACACTCGAGTCGAACATTTCTTTGAAGTAACTACTCGTAGGAGCTGTTTGCAACTAAGCACATCGTCTAGAATCAAATTATATTGTTTGTGAACATATGCATCCAACCGAACACCAATATACGGATTGTGTTGGTGTAATTAGTCTAATTAAAAACTTTTTTCATAATTTTATTGCAAAATTATTAAGTGGAGTGATTGTTACTTAACGGCTTGATAGTTGTTGACGATAATGAAGCTTGTACCTCTTTATTTAAAGGTGGCAGATTTATTAATCCGGCCCTGTTGGATGCTCGATCGAGTAATCTTCCTGTTTTGTGCTTACGCTCGCTTAAAAACCTTGGTGATGACGGGAAAGAGGCTGTTTACTTCGTATAATGATCCGACCCGTGCTTTACCCAGGGGCATGATCCTAGCTTTAAAAAATATCTTCTCGTTCGATACAATTGAATTGATTAAAATTGCGCTTTTGATCGAATCGATGTTGTACCTACTCCTAGAAGCAATTTAAATTTTCGCTAGTTTTTACGTTGCTCCGACGGTAACTGCGGTTGATTTTTGACTTTGCTTTACAACGTCTTTGAAGCGTTGGTCGGATTCCAGCTTCTTATATATACTCAGACTACAGAGTTGCAGACTTTTTCCGCTGGAATAATTTTCTCTAAGAATCGTGCATAATATGATGGGAGGACAAGTTATTTAAAGTTAGAAAATCCACTTCTCTAATAATATTCTCACAAATTTAAATTGAATGCATAAAAGCACAAAGAAGCTCACATATGCACGGTGTCATTGATATATCAGACACAATCAAACTGATTTATTTTTCCGCCAAATGGAACATAGTTTCCATTCTTTATTGAAACTAAATTTAATCATGAAAAACTAAATCAGCTGAAGATTTTCATTGCGACTTGTTTCTGCAACCCAAGTGTTATTAGCGTTATTATCAGGCATTCGTGCGTTTTATTTAGCATTACGCATAGTTGTGTGTAAAAGCACATTTCGTGGTAAATCGTTGAAAAATGAAACGTTTTTAGTGATTTCTTTGTAAACTGTTGTGGACACAAAATCTTTTGTAATTAATTAGTGATTGCTTGTCAATAAGTCTTTTTGTGCTGGTGTAATTATCAGCCTGGCTGTTAATAAACATCGATGTTTGTAATGCAATTTTTGGTTTTAAAACGAATTTTAAAGCAAGTTCGTCAGTGAATTTCGTTCTGTAATCGTGTTTAATGGAGGTGTTGGATGGAACCACCTATGTATTCAAACTGTTAATTACTGAAAATAATTGATTGAAAATAAATTAGTGTTGTCTACAAAGAGCGTAGCTTTTATTACATGTAATTAATATTCCACGAAGCAATTTTATTATAGTGGTATAAGGGAGAGTAGCAATAAGTTACGTAACTGACAAGTTTGCGGCTTTATTAATCTTTAAAATCAAAAGCATATTTATTAGCAAATTTGACTTCTAACAGGATGAAAATATAAAAGAAAAGATGTTTAAATAAGAGAAAATTGGTTTGGAAGCAGCAGTTTTAGCGAGTTCACATGATTGTAGGTGGAGGACATGTACTTAAACCGTCGCCATGTAATTAAGAGACGAAGGATCCTGAATTGCAAACTTTACGGAGCTTGCGTGAAATGTGAACTCCTATAACGATCTTCTCGCCATCAGTCGTCAATGTCTGCTTTTTAAATTGTTTGTGTAGGTCATATCGAATATTATCCTGGTTTCTGGTTCCTCTGACGGCCAATAAATACAAAAATAAAACAAACTATATGTACGTTATTGCGACCAAATAAACTAAATTACATACGAGTGAACTAACTATATCTACTTTTATACAATACACATGATACTTCTTCAAAATTACATTTAGCCATTTGTAGGTATCATATTTTAATATCTTTCAATTCCAATTTATTATGCTCTCAAAAATTTTATTTGCTCAATGCACTTGAAATACCAATTCAGAAACTGATGTCATACAAGTGTAAAAGCAAACGTCATGAGAAGCAATAAATACATGAAGCTGAGTGTTGTTCATTTCGGTTTTTCCATTTGGAAAATTTCAGTCGCTAGTTAAAAATCTTCAATAATTTGCGAATTTTTTATAACCCCGCTCTGTTTCGCAAAATAAAAAAATTATATTTGCCAACATAAAAAGGTGATGATACCTTTACGATAGCACTAACAAATTTTACCATCTCTTTAAGCGGAAACACCTCAATAAAAAGTTTTTATTCGCTCTGAAAATGCAGCTTTACGTTACCCACTAGGTAAATATCCTTATCAAAAGAGTAATGCAACAAAACAACTTTTAAATATACCTAATATATTTGTTACTTCTATTTTTGATAAGGTAAGTAACAAGCAAGGATTATCGTTTAGAAGACTAAAGTCCCTAATGAAAGCTGCAACCTCGACTGGTAATTGTGACGTTCATTAATATCTCTGCTTTCGTCACATGAGATTTCTCTTGGACAAGATTTTAATCAACATACCGTACTACCAGATACACATTTGACAAATAAAATAAAATATTTCCCTTGAAACTATCTCTGTTCGTATTAAATTTGAAACCAATTCGGAATGATGAAAACGCCTTTTTCGTAAAGATGATTTTATAATTTCCTTGTTTTAAGCGGCTCTCATTTCCATAAATGAAAAAATCCTTCCGTTTTCTCACTGCTTGTGTAAATTATCTTTGAAATAAGGAAAATTAACTTCAGAAAACAGTAAAATTTAGCGCTTATTAGTAACAGCCATTTTCTAATGTGACGGAAAGAAGCTACTTCTTGATGTATTGACGGAAGGTTTTATCACATTTTGTTTGGAAAATCGTGTAACGAAAACTCTTGTTTATTGGTGATATTTTGATAATACTCCACGTCATTTATCGGGTCACAATTTTTATTTACATTATCGTATCTTGTTACATGCTTCGTATCTTGTATCTCTCAAAGATGAGTCATTTTTAAGCCACTGGATTCATTCAACAGTTGTAAAACTTTTCAATGTCTTTTGTAGCTCAAAGGATTTTAAAATTTCAAACTGTTGAACGGTTGGACCAAGGGATACATTGATTATTCTTGTGAACGGTGTAGCACGTGCACTAAATGTTCTTGTCGGTTGCACTTAACTTAAATGAATTAACTGAACAATTCCTTTGTTGTCACAAATTCTTATTTGATACTACTGAGCGTAATAAATTTAAACAAAAAAGTACGTTCGATTAGTTCTAGCAATCAAATGAACAGTGAACGTGATTAAAATTGTACAGCCTGATGCGCTGAAGTGGTCAGATTGGTTTGATTCTATCCTTTGATCTTCATCAACTGCATAGTTAGAATAGCTACTATTAATTACGATAACATCGACATTCATAAAACAGTGGGCCGTTTGTCCACCCATAAAGTAATTACTACCTCATTTTTCAAAACTGGCCTTAGATGTAGACCAAAATTGCTTAACTATGTCAACTAGGAGTATTTGTTACTGATAAGTCCTGAAATAAAACACGGATAGGGATGAGTCGTGATGGTAAACTAAGCTGGGGTCGGATAATTCGGGAGTGGAAAATTATTAGGAGGAAATATACGAGAAGGCAGTTTAAACAGCCATTAATCAATTAAGGATTAATTGGTAAATTAAGGAGTTACACAAGAAGCAGAAATCAAAAAAAAAAGCTGATGGGGTGAAAAATCGACTAATTGAACAAATGAATGGACGTTTATAAGTATATCATTGCGAAAGGAGTTTTATTTAATTTAAAAGAGTCTCTCTTAAATTGTACGAGATCTTAATTACTTTGAACATGTTGACAAGCTTACCTGCCTGTTATTAAATTTGGGTAAATAGTTATTACTGAGCTGAATTTAAATAATGTAGTCTACTTTATGTATAAATATTTAATCAAAATCCTGTTTGAACGGATTTGATTAGTTCATTAAAACGGAGAAGCGATTAATAATTTTCGAGTCAAAATGGACTAGTTTCCACTTTCCACACGACAGTTTAGGAAAACATTAGAAATTCATTTCTAATTGAACCGGCCATTAAGGTGATTTATCTCTTGAACATTTAGATAAACGTGATTTATCTGTTTTGTATGCACTAATAGATGGGTTGATCGGTTTTTGATTTGCGAAGCATTTAATTGTGATTGTAATGTTGTAATGGTTTTCTTAGATTTTGGCTTGAACAACAAGATTTTGTTGAATGTAACGAGTTGTAACCTTCGCCCTCTGAACTTGTTATCAGTTGTCGATTTTGGGGCCTTTCTGACCTTTGAAATAGTCAAGATGCGATTAATAAGTCATTAGTTGTCAGAGCATGGTTGAAGTCTGTTGTGGTTCACGGATGAACAGTGGTTTGTGCAGTTTTGTGACATCGATGCCAGTTGTTCAAGAATGAAGCTCTTCCTTCGGCTGACATTGGCTTTTCTTCTAGCGACAACGTCGTTTGCTCAGCGCAGTAAGTATAACCCGGATATTCATTTGTATTATTCGAAGAAACGTATAAAACTCAGATGCCTTGACTAAACTAATAAACAATAAAATGAAACATCTCGCTGTTGCTACCTCAACACTAAACACAAATTTAATTCCAGTAAAAATGTCTATAAAAGAACAAGCTCCAGGAAAATGTTCCGAGCTTTTGTATGATTGCTTCTTTCAAGTTTTATAAATACCTGTAATAGCTATCTATCTCGCCTACGTCAGACATAGCTACTAAATTCTTTTGTTTGATGTGATTAACTTAATTGTACTCGATATTATTTACAACAAACTAATCTCACTCCAAAACTCCTCTACCTAATGTAAAACTTGATATTCACCTGGAACATTAGGCTTCTTATAAGTTAAGATCGTTTGTTGTGAATAAACTACCAGCAGTTGACTTTTGCCTTCTCTCCTAATATCCGCTTTGCTAATTAGCAAGAACTTCTGCTAAGACGTTTATCTCTAACATATAAACATTCATGACTCAGGTAAAATTCTATACACGATTGCATGCAACAAATACCCAACGGCTTCTGAATTTACAACTTTTCCCAGAATTAAATAACAACCAATACTCCCCGTATCAATCATTATTTCAGTCTACTACATTCTACCTGCCAGTCGTGATATTTAATACGTTTTATATTCATTACTTGATAAATTATTTATGCTACATCTACGTTGCATTCACTACGAGTACAAATTAGAACTGACATAAGCCGCTGCTTTTTGCAAACAAAACGATTCACTTTACATTCAGCTACATTCAGAGCGGAGGTGGAATAGCAACCGAGATACTAACTTCGAAAAAAGCTTTTGTCAATACAGACTACTGAAATTTAACATCTCATTGTAAAAACAGACAGAAGTAAAATAAAACAATAACAATAAATATTAACTTCAATTTGATAAAAGTAGGCAGGGGAATGGTTCAGTTAAAATCTATGCTATAATTGTTACTGTAACTAAATCTGATGGCATTAAAACGTTTAAGGATATAAGCTGCGTAAGTGGTAGAAATTTTGACCCGGATTAGCAATGTTAGAGGTCCGTGATACTGATAAGATTATCCAGCTTTAATGAAAGTAGTTGCTTTTTTAAGCCGCGCTTACATTTAAAATGAAATTTGCAGCAAATGCTAAGTTTATTTATTGTTATACAGAATAATTATGAAATTCACCTTTAGTTTCTTATACCTCGAAAATCAAAGTTTCACCACAATAAGCACAGATATTGGATGAATACAGTATTCAGATCAGGTTTTGAATAACTAATCATATCTAGATCAGTTAAATTCAAGCTTCGAGTCCAACAATCAAACAATTATAGCACTGTTAAACTCGTGTCCAATAGTTCCTTTATTTGTGAAGGTTGGCTCTTGATTAGTATTTTTTAAATGACATGGAGTTAACAAGATTCGTCCTAACAGTCTAATACTGCTTTATTTCCCTGGAGTAACCTTTTCCTCGTTAAAATAGAAAAAAAATGCTTGAGTTGTATAATTAAAGAATGGACATCAGTAATTGCATTATAAATGAATAAAGAAAGGTGTGTGGTTTAATTTAAATTTTACGAAAAGCTACTCAAAGCTTTTGTGAAAAAGGAACGTTAATTGTCACATAATTAAATTAATTATTTTTCATTATTTAATTGACGTAAAATTTTCCATTACAACGTCAGTTGGCAGTTTGTAAACATAAATTATTAATGAATAGAGTTCCAGGATTTCCATTGCGGTTTTATTAGACACGAAAAAACTTTTTTCTACTTTTGTTTCGTACTGAGGTCATTACGATACGCCATTTGGGTTTCGTAATATCCAACGGAGTGCTATAATAATTACACTAAAAACCAGGGTAATTTAGTTGGAAAATGATGGCAATCTAGTTTTTTGACAATTATCTGAGAGAACTGTCAGTGTCAATCGGCACCTGTTTCAAGTGATAATTTAATCAAATGAATCAAATTCGGACCTTTAGAGGCTTTTCTACCATCCCTGATACGTAGTCCCTTCGAACACCTTTCGAGTAGTGTACAAACATGACTTCAATAGCCAGTGCAAGTAAGTAATTTGAGATTCCATTCTCCTTAGGCCAATTTTCAAATTCCGCGTATTTGCCACAAAAGCCCGTATTCGTTGAGGGGTAGATACATTGCAAAACGTCTTGGACACTTTCAGAATACAATTTACGAATAAACTAATGACGATCCACATTATTAATTTAATTTCATGACCCACGCAAATGCTGTCAACTGCCACAAAATTCCCTAAATTTCAAAATTGAATTTTTTTGTCAAAAAAGGTGCAAAGTAGAAAAAATAGTGTATGATATCTCGTTTATAAGGCATTTTGTCGCACTTACTCCATTATGACACTCCTCGCTGCGCTCGTCGTGCCACAATTCCGTGCGTGCGACAAAATGCGTCTTATAAAACTCGTATCATAATATACTATATTTGCATTGAGCTTGAATCATGGTTGGCAATAATTGAATGTTTGTGTTTGCGTGTTTGTATGAAATAATTAAGTAAGTATGTTGTAAATATTAACGATGGAACTAACAATCCCCTTTCCTCTTTCAGATCCCTTGAAAGACCCAAATGTTTGCGGAAGACCGATTTGTAAAGGTAAGTCTATTATTATGGCGAATGTTATTAATAATTTAGCCTTCTACAATAGTTAATAGCTTACACATAAACCACAAAGCTAAATTTGAGTTGGTTTCGTTTTTGGAATAAATTGCAGGCTTAAGCAAGGCTTTTTAGTCAGGCCAATTAAAACTGAAAATTCTCTATACGCAACATAATCGCCACGAACTGGGCTAAAGACGCGAACATGTTGCTGGATGGTTACATCGTGACCATCCTGTTCCACACATACTTGGCCCTTGGTAAATTTGCTGCAATCCAGTTATGCATGTTGAGCTTTTACACAAAATGAACAAAACCGTCTCGTATAAAAAGTTTTACGTGACTGTTGCTCTGAGTTGTAAGCGTAAAAATTAGGTAACAAAACATTTCCCGTCAAATGCCTGTATATCATGTCACGTCACATAATAAAAGAAAGAAAATTACATTCGGGAAAGTCTTTCTTTTGAGGAAAGCTGTTTCGGTTAGATGGAATCATTGCAATGCACTGATAGTTTAATGAACGCAAACGGTTCTGACCAACAAAATGATACTGAAACCCAACAAAACTTTACCCGTTTTTCCTTCCATTTTCTTTAATAAAAAGGTAACGTTCGTCTGTCAGGTTATCAAAAATAACGTTCACAAAAGTGCAGACATTTATTCGTCTCAATTTATTTTTATGTAGTTAGTAAAAATGGGACATGATCCCGGAAAGTAATAAGTTCATCCCCCAGCAAAAAGTTTTGATAGGTGTTATTAATGTGAAAGTAGGTGAGAGAAATCTGCTTATTGTTGATATCCTCCGATATCCCACGAATTTCTTCTAACATATTTTCGCAATCTATTCATACAGCCACATTCACGTTATCTCTAAAAGCTCACTTTTATTTCCTTTCACCCCTTAAAATTTCAGTTATTATCTATTTTGCTTTCTTCAATCCCAAATCGAATACATTCCGGACGTACCTTTCTTGCAATATAGATGCTATTTTACAATTTTCTACTCGTCAACTATTTTTTATAAAAAAAAGAAACAAGTTTTTAAGAAATTCTGTGGAATATTCATTATGTTGGCTCGAGAGACTACAATATTATCTTCACTATTATTTAAATGAAAATGCTTTTAAAAGAATTTTGTTGAAACGCTCATAATAAATATATACAAATCTATTTGAAATTATTGACAGGTGCTTTTTATCAAAATCGGTCGACTGAGAGCTTGAGAAATGGGACCCAGTTGGAATTGCAGCTTATAGCTTCATGGTCAATAGAGCTTACATCAAAATGCTATGTAATATACAAACCTGACTCTATAATAAAATTACAAATAAATCGATTAGTGTTTTATTTTATTGAGCTTGAGCCATAAATGATGATTAAATTCCAAACGAGTTATGCCAAATAAATTCAAAGCATCCAAAATCAGTCAAAAAAGCTAATTCGCCAAAAAACAAAACGTATTTTTTTAAACCAAAAATAAATATGAACACTGTAGGTGGATATTCTGTACTAAAACTGCAAAGTTTTTAACAGCATCATTGATCGAATCAGTAGTGTTTTTGTAGAGCTTGGAAATATGACCGACCAAGTCGTACATTTCTCGTTTCGTTTTTAAATTAAATTTAAGGTTGTCAAAGTGAACAACTCCATTAGTTAATTTAATTACGTACTTGAGAGTATAAACTGTATAGCTCTAAATACTTCAAAGTTATCTGGTGTTATTTAATAAAGAAAAAAGTGGAAAATTTTGTAGGGGTAGTCGTTTGAAACGTTATATCGAGTGTATCAAATTGTACATCTTAATAAACGCTTATTTGTAACAGCGTTTGTACTTTTTGCGTAAAAATGTCAATTCGTTTTCGCGTAAAAAAGCTCACGTTTTCTGCTTTGGTACAGATAAAAATATTAATTAGTCCGAAAAGGGTTTGGTATTAATTAATTGGTCGCATTAAAATGGAAATAATTGAGCTTTCTTGGGCTTTACTTATTACAAACGCTTCTTGACGATGGATTTAAAAGCAATTCTAGTGACGTTAAATTCACGATGTTTACATTGTCCTAAAACCGGGACGAATTTCTTCCGAATTGCTAGTGCAGTTATAACGCTCTTTGAATTTGGATACACATATCTGTGTAATAGGAGCTCTAAATGATGTTGAGCTGTTTCAGGTACCGGAAAATTCAAATACGGTCCGGGCACTCAGCAAAATTACAAGTATTCTGTAAACGTACGGTCCTTCTTTAACGGCACTAGCAGGAATGAATCGGACTTGCATGTGGAAGGGACCGTGATTCTGAATTTCGTAACACCTTGCGACGGACTCTTGACCTTATCCGATCTTAAATTAAGTGAAAACCCTTCTGAAGACGGCCAGGAAACTTCACCGCATGCTAATAGTCAAGAATTTTCGGATATGATAAGCGAACACACCCTTAGATTTTCGTTTAATGATGGGATTATCTCCGAGATATGTCCTCAAGACGATGAAAAAAATTGGGTTTTAAATTTCAAGAGGGGCATCTTATCTATGTTCCATAATACGATGAAGCGGTTCGATCTGGACCACTCTACGACTGAAGAGGACATTAGGGGACAATGCCCAACGCAGTACACTGTTCGAGGGGCGAAAGAGACCAGCCTTATTCTCGAAAAAACCAAAGACTTGCATGGATGCAAAAAACGGGCCAAACTGCACTCCATGGTGCAGTCAGTCCCATACAGTTTCAGACCAGTAAGTCAAAAGCCCGAATTTACATAGTTAATTGTCAGAAAATAATATTGAATGCGTTGTTTTCTTCGTCTCTCTCAAAATTTCCATTACTTTTCACACAACTTGTCATACGAACTTCCAACATTTTAATTAATCTAATTAATCCTATCACAGATTCATCTCTAACAAACTTCCGGAAACAATGTTGCCATTAATTCTGGCACTTCTCAAACTACTGAATCGCGCTTTTTGCGCAAGTACTTTCGAAAAATATGTCTCCATCCTTGTGCAAAAAATATTTGCGGTATAATTTGTCGATTTCTGCTGAGGGTTATACGGCGATTGTTTCAGGAATTGCAGGAAGAGAAGAATTTGCTGAAGTCGTCGAGTAGATGCCAAATGTCGATCGATCACAACATCTACAACGAAATCACATGCGAGGAGTCTCACGTTTTACAGCCATTTTCTAATCAGGACGCAGGTGCCACCACCATTGTAGAGCAGAGATTGATTCTACTCGGTGAAAATGCCGTAACACTAGGAGAACAGTCGGAGTTGTCAAGAAGGACTTCTCTACTCTTCGACCACGTACCTTCGCCGAAACCCACACATGACAAACTAATAGCATCCAGAGATTTGATCAAGAAAATGTGTAAGCAGGGCACAGATGACGTTCAAATAGAGTTCTCGGATTTATTCACGAAATTTATTCAAACCTTGCGGCTTCTTTCCTATCCTTCACTTTCGACTCTCTACGGACACGCCGGCGCGACCTGCCCTACGGGAAAGTATGTTTGTTCTTCTCGTAATTGTTAGAGTTAATTCGTTCTAGCGCAAAAAGCAACAATTTTTCCTAAAATAAAGCGTTTTTTCTTGTTTTTTATTGAAGAAAACACATATTGGATGCGTTGCCGTACGTTGGGAGCGCAGCGTCAGTGACCCTCATGAAAGATATAATATTGAAACGAGGAGTCCCGGAAAGCACGATTAAGGATTGGATGGTGTCGTTGGCGTTCATTCCAAGACCAGACGATGGTATGATGGAGGCTGCGGCGGAACTATTGCAGCAAAAACCCTTCGACGCAAGCATCGCCTTTAGTGTTACTGCTCTAACTCACACTTATTGTTCCCAGCGTTCTGACTGTATTGAAACCAATGCAGTAAATGCAATCGTTGACAAAATAGAAAATACAATTATTGGCCTTTATGGCAGCAAACAATTCGACAGAGAATCGCGGGATAAAGTAAGAGCGGGCAATATGTACGAGTATTTGTAGAACAAATTCGTCTTCTTTCGCAGATTATAGTGGCGCTTAAGTCTTTGGGGAATATAGGAGTAGTCTCGGATAACATCAAAAGTTATTTAGTCAGTATTATCGAGGATAGTAAAATTGATGCAGCTATTCGCTTAGCTGCCGTAGAGGTTTATCGTCGTTTGCTGTGCCCGGAGTCCCGCGACTACTTTGAAAGTTTATTTAGGAATCAGGATGAAGACGTCGAAGTGCGTATTGCTTCCTATCTGCAAATAATGCGTTGTCCCAATTATTTGATGATACGGACGGTTAAGCATAGTTTAGAAAGCGAAGAGGTGAACCAAGGTGACGGTGGAGATTATTCAGTTAATTCTGTTTAAATAATGTATATTTCTTGCAGTTGGCTCGTTTGTTTGGAGTCATTTAAATAATTTGATGAAATCCTCCATTCCCAGTAGAGTGGAAATACAGGGTCTACTTTCCAATCTAAATTTGGTTAAGAAATTCAGTAGTGATGTGAGGAAATTTTCGCATCACCGTGAGGGTTCGGTATTTTTCGACGAGTATAATGTTGGGGCTAATTACGATGGTAATGTAATTTTCTCCCCGTCATCTTATGTCCCCCGCACGGCAATGCTGAACTTGACGGTGGATGTTTTCGGGCAGTCCATAAATTTAATGGAGGTTTGTGCTATAATTGGGGTCGATTCGGGTGATTTTTCAATTTGCTCCAGGTGTACGGACGACTTGAGGGTTTCGAGAATTATTTGGAGTCAATGTTCGGACCTAAAGGGCCATTAAACTCTGAAAAAGTGAAGGAGAAGATCGCCTCGAAAGTACGTTTCAGTCGAAGTGCTCCAGAAAATGAAGTCTTGAAATCCGAGATCGATAGATTACCGAACGTTATGGAAAATTCGGTGGGCGACCCGAAGGTATTTGGAATGGTCGGCATCTGTGCCGGATACTCTTTAATGATTATTGTCACAACAGGTGTCTTTAGGCCTTAAAGTTTTCGGCAATGAGTTGAAGTACGCCACGTTCGACGGAGACGAGGAGATAAAGGCAGCCCTGCGAACCCTCAACCCCGTAGATCACTTAAAGCGAATTCTCTCTGGGAAAGTAAGTATTTAGCGGTTCGGTTCAAGCAACCCGGCCACGACAGCTCATTTAATTACTTTCATTACAGGAAATCAATTACAACAAAGCGGCAATGTTTCTGGATAGCAACTACGTCGTGCCTAGTGGGGCCGGATTGCCCATATCCCTGAATGCCCTAGGGACCGCCTCAATAAACTTGAAATTATTTGGCTCCTTACATGCTACCAATTTCATCAAGACCAAAGAGTTAGACCTCAAAGCCAACATTAGACCCAGCATATCTCTAGACCTAACAGGTGTAATGACGGTCGATGCTTTTTACGCTACTACAGGCATTAAATTGAAGTCAAGCATGTACACCTCGAGTGCAATCGAAGGCGATATAAAAATACGAAGCTTTAAACTTGTCAATGTTCAATTTAGCATTCCACGACAGACCTCCGAAATATTTGGCGTTAAGTACGTGGTAGACTTATTATTTGCTCGTCCCCAAAAAACAATCCTGACTAAACAAAATTTTGCAGATCCGAAGTTATAGTGATGAAGCGTAATGTCGAGCAAGTGCAGAGTGGCCCTTCAGAGCATCGCGTCTCCAAATCGATTTGTTCTTGGCCAGCTGTAGACAAGACTGTCGGTCTTAAGCTCTGCGGAGAATATCATTTTATAAACGTGACCAAAATAAGTAAAGCACCCTACTTTGTTTTAGCGGGTCCTGCTGGATTGAGATTATTTCTTGAAAAATCTGATCCGACCGCTACAACTTATATATTTGAATACAAATGGACCGACGAAAGAGATTTAAGCATTGTTTCGTTGACCTTCGATACTCCCGGCTCTTCCATTGGTCGACTTTTCGCCGCTAATTTTACAGTCGACAGGCAAAGCCAAAACCTGACCCTTTTCCTGCAATCCACGGCAGGAACCGTACTGGCACGCGGAAGATACAAAAATACCGACAAAGAAAAGTATCTACAATTGGCCCTCACAATCAATGAAAAAAAGCATTTTGACTGGAATCTTTCTCTGATTCGAGAAGACAGCAAACACGGATTCAACTACTACCCCAAAATATACTTGGGAATCAACGGAGAAAGAGTACTTGAACTACAAGGTTCGACGAAATTTTTAACGAACCGACATAAAACTTTCACTAAACGAAGATCTTCACAGAACACTTTAACATTCTCAATTACTTTCTTCCTTCTCAAACTTGTTTCGATTTTAATTAGTTTGCCTCATTTTACTTACTTTTTCATCCAATTCGAATACGATGTTTGCAAAACTCAAATAATTTATAAATTCGCGTTAATCATTATTCTGTTCACAGATATAATAAGAATCCGTAGTGCACCAATCAAATTAGCGACGTTTTGCTCCTCTTTCTCGAGCGCTTCTGTTTATACTACCTAACTTTATTAATACTTTCTAGTCTAAGTAAATTTATTATGAGTTAAACATCCCACATTTAACTTGATTATAATTTATGTATGTTGAGTGCTCGATCTTAGGGTTTAATTCTATCGCGGTTAGCGCAAAAAAATTAATAAACTTGCATTTTGCATAGACACCCGATATGTCGGAATTCAGTTTGAGTTTTTAACTCGATTAATTTCAGGAACATTAAAGTTGGTTAGTAAGAGGGGAACATCACAGTATGACGTGGACCTGAAATTTCAGACCAAGCGTCTGACCTCGAAGTTGTTCGGTTATATATCAAGAACGGAAGCATCGGTGGCTGCAAATTTGAAGTTAGATTACAAATTCGCTTACACAAAAGAACAGCGAGTTATGTTCGCATTCTCACTCGCTAATCGATCGCCTAGAAATTTGGTCGATTACCGAGGGGCTTGCAGTCTTTTCAGCACCTCGTACCCACATTTTAATTTCGACGCGAACTTACAATTTAAGGTAACGTTCGCTAAATAATTCGGAGTTGTTTCGAGAGTTTCATTTTAGAAGGGTGCCGGTCATGTTGAGACAAAATTCGACTTGACTTCGAGCCCATTAGAAAAAAACCATCCCGATGCGGAGCTACATAAACTTAGCGTTGAGTGGTTCTTTTCTTATAAATCATTACCTGACGGCACTCGAACTTTAAACACGATTTTGTCTGTTGGCAAACAATTAACAGGACTAAACTTGAAAGGAAAATTCAATGTCGTGGTGAAGAATCCTACTGTCGATGTATTGTTAGTGTTTAAGTATGGAAATGATAAAGAAGTTTCGGTGACCATGTTCTGGTCGCACCCTCGAACTACGTTAGAACAGATGGAAGGTCGAATTAATATAACGATTCCATCATTTACTCCGATGATCTTGCAGGGAAAGTTGCAGGAAAAAGTCGCCTCCGACTATATTGTAAGTTTTCACATTAATTATTTTTGTGTCTCGAAAAGAAGACTTCAGTGCGAAAGTTTCTGATATAAGTAAAGTAGAGCCTCCCAAGAGAGCAAGTAATAGATCGTTTGTTCGAGTTGGTTGCTAGTTAGGATATGATACGATTTAAAACATCGCTTTTGCTAATGGACTGGCACATTACGCATTATCATAATTGCCTTATTTTGGATAATTTCATTTTTAGGTGGAAGTAAGCGGGACTTGGTTCAGCGGCCACAGCGCTTCGGCTCGCGGATTTTACCAGGATAAGAGTACAGCGAGATCATTAAATCATCACCTGAAATTGCTGCTTGAGTCTCCCAGTTTTAAAGATATTATCACGAACTTGCAATTTTATCGCGACAACAATGAGTTTAAGATCGATTTTAAGGTAAGACAGGGTATTAAACGATCGACTGTCACCTGCATATATTAATTACATCTGACGTTTTCTCATTATTCAGCTGTCTAAAAAGTCACGTTCTAACAAAGACAAAGCAAGTGTTTCTGTACTTAATTTAGATTATTTGGGACATGTTCCAGGCAGATCATGACAGAAATAATTACTGTCTCTACCTCAAACATACCGTTGTCTCACCTCAAGAAACTACAACCCAGGTCAAACTGAAATACAAAGCCAAGCAGTACTCAATGCTCAGCTCTGTTTACTTTGGGGATCATCGGCGAGTTTCTCTTGAATTCCACATTGACCAGTAAGTTTGAATTAATTCACCCACAACACACTTTATAATCAATACCTTTATAAATGCCAGACTCCGGGACATTCGCTTTGCAGCTTGGGAATATAATAAGGAAACATACAAAGCTGCAGGTCTTGAACTAAAGTGGGATGCAAACCGCGACAACAACCAAAAACTCGTGGTTTCTGGCAACTTTACTAAGCTTGCCTCTTTCAATTATGAAGGAAATCTTCTTATATATTACCCCGGGCGGACTATTCTAGCTAATTTTAATTTCGAGTTACGAAGTGAGAACTCGCTTTAATTTACCTTCCGATTCTCTTCTATTTATTCTATTATTAGGTGGCCACTTGGGCACCCTCGTTCGATTATCCTGGGCCGATCAGCAGTCATTTGCAGTTGACCTTCAGGTTGATTACAATATGGACCGCCAGACATATATTATAATTAATTCTCGGATCGTTACCCCGTTTGACGGCTGGCAAAAAACCTCGATTAATGGAGGGTAATAAGTTTTAATTTCGCCACTACCCCTCACCAAAAAAACAACATTTTAGCTACCATCATACCGGGAACATGTATCGAATAAACGGCAGCGTATTTTGGAAACACGACGAAAGCGTCACTTTAGATTTATTTGAGGATTATTCAATAAGTGACGCTGCGTTTCAATGCAAATTGAAAAGTTCGCTAACAAGTACGCTCAAAAATATACCAACCCTTAGTGCATATCTCAACCATAATAAAACCAACTCAAAGGTGGACACCATTCTCAAGTTAATGGTACTCAATTATTTTCTTTTAGTCACCACATTTTTCCCGTTTTCCTATTTATAGCATACAAAAACTCCACTCTCACATCTATTCACACAAAATTGATTCTTCCGACATTCGTAAAAACGATGTCACTGTATTAACAATTAACCCTTCACATTCATCCCACACAACGCTAGATCAATGTCGTTAAAATAGATTAACGTGTATCTAGTCTGATCCGTGATCCTAATAAAATTTTTCAGTATGCCCCCGAGCAAGCGATTGATATAAAAAGTAATTGGAAAATCGATAGAAATAATCAGTACACAAATTTAACCGGAGCTGTAATGGCGACAACTCCATTCAATGTTTGCAACAGGGGTTATCTGATTAGCAAAATTTATTATACCAAAACCAAATATATAAGGGGATTTGCAAATCTCGATTTAGATCATAAAAAGTTCACGGCTAGTTTTAAAGGTAAACGTTTGATGTTTGTTGTTCGTTTAGCGAAAATATCGTACATTCCAGGCAATTTACGCAAATTAACAAATAGTATGGTTGTGTGTAACATCACAACTCCAATAGAAAAGTATAAACATATGATGGGCCGATTTGGATTTTCTGAAGAGCGTCGCCACTTGGTTGCCCAAGTTTCCTATCCCTCCGGTCTGATGGGAGTGGAAATTCTTTTAGAGATGGAGGCTATAACAAATTTCGATGTAAAATTGAGTCTGGCTACTCCAATTTCGTTTTTGCAGGAAATTTTGATCGTGGGAAAACTAAAGCCCGACAGGGTAAAAAACATAAGTTGTGTTTGCGGATAAGTTTTGTAATTTTGCTACGATATTGTAGGCTGATTTCCGGACACGTTGGAATTCGCTGATGCTGGGATTCACCGGTGTCTGGCATTATGTAAATGTCATAGACTTCGAATACTCATATAAGATTTACACTCCTATCGAAAGGTTTGAAGAAAATGGTATCGTTTCTAAACTCATATTCAAAGAAGGCTTAGACTTTGAAGTTTCCATCAAGTTATCCCAGCACAAGGTTTGTATATATGTGTTACGGAATACCAATCTTTCATCTATAGAGCGACAGGATTTATAATTCACCTAGATTGAGTAATGCTCGGATATCCGTGCTGTTTTGAGAAGCATCCATTCGCAAAGTTTGCTGGTGTCGCTTATCGATCGACCGCGTTTAAAGTGAAAGCTGCAATCTGAGTCCGAGATCTTGGCCTGCCAAAGCCGCTATTTTACTGCCGAATGCCGCCGTCGAAGTCACGTGTAATACATCTCATTACGGTTATCGTTGCGATCTGGCACATCTTTACGCACCCCACTGTCTATTCACACCCTCTAATAAGCAAACATCAATATATCACTTGCTTCTACTTTTGACGCTTCATCATTTACGCTATCGAAACGGCAAGACCACATCAAGAAAAATACTTAAGCAGATCTAAAAAACCGATACTTGAACTTATTGAATATGCTAGCGGGAACTTTCCCTTCTTCCTTGCATCTTTAATTGTATTCATGCGAGAGCGTCTATCTGGTTTTTCAAATGTGACGCTGCAGCTCGCTCGCGAAACGACGTTTCAAAATTTCCACCTCACAAACGTTTATAGATTTTGCCGCAATATTGTACATCACATCATGTGTTTTCAGTTAGGAGTAGCGCTTCTCTGTATACCGAAACCGAAGATTCTGAAAGAGATGGGATTCAAGAGTCAGGATATTTATGGGGAAAGGTTGGCGGATCACAGTTGGTCAGAACACAAAAATGAAGATGATCAGGAAGAAGAGGATAGTCTTAATTGGACTGGTAGCATCAAAATCGATGCTATTATTTATCCCACGATGGAAGGAACGTTGGATATTGACCAAGAAGGACCACTGTACATTTTGGATGCCACATTATCCCTTCCTGCTGGTAACGCTACACTCAACAACGTGTTTGAATTTATTGTAAATACTTGGCTACACCATTAGCCCATAATTAATCCTTCAAATTTCAGGACGTACTGACAATGAAAAATGATCTCAAAATAACAACACCGTACGATACTTTTAAAATCATTACTTCCTCCTACAATTTGAAGATAATCCCCAGACATAAATACGAACTGGGTCTAGATCTGGATTATCAGAACCGCACTCGTTGGATTAAGGTAATGATTAAGGAATATCCAATTGAACTCGTTTAAACTTGCCATTTTTCAGACCGGTGTCTTTGTATTTTACACAATGTACCGAGGAGAGGACAAAACAACCAGATACAACACAACGCTCGAACTATACACTCCTTTGGAAAAGTTTCCCCAGCTGTTGGTCCACGCGAGTCACGAGACGCAGGCTAACATATACTTGACCAATTTATCAGTGACTACAAATAGTAGTAATATATCAGTGACTACGAAAGCAGAGGTAAACAAGTGAACTCTCGGCGAAAGACATGATTTTCAATTCCGATCTGGACACATCAATTTAAACTCTAAATGCACTCGGCTTCTGTGGAGTTTCCAGAGAGCCTTAAAAAGTGTGTGTATCGGCATTGGCCGAAACAATTCACTCGCTAGGTCTATTTCGCAACTTGATATGCCAAAGTTATTTAGATGTATGCGCACATATTTACATAGCTTATGTAAGTTCACCGCAACCGTGATCGCGATCATGATACCGGGATCGAATCTCACACCCTCGCGGTTAGTCACCAACGGGGCTCTCTGAAACTACACCGGACAGCCCTTAAGAGCATTACAGTAATTGCAACTTCCATTAAGTCTCCGTTACCAAATCGCGTACAATTTCAGGTATTTAATGGCTTATTCGATGCAACTGTTTTACTCCAAGCTAAAACTCCGTCTTTGGAAATACCACCGACAAATATTAATTTCAAAAAAGAAGCTACCCCAATTGACAATTTCGTCGAAGCGAAAATAAATATAGAAAAACTGCTCAAGAAGCAGGTACGCTTCTTGAGACACAAGTTTTAACGATGAATTTTAACTTCGAAATTGCAGATTTACTTTAAAACTCATTGGATGTATAAATCGTTAGAACAATTCCACGCGATAGTGTTTTTGGACACGCCTTATAGGGGGATGGAAGATTCCGAAGTGGGTGTGAAAGTAGATATGTCGGAGAAAGGAATGTATAGTTGGGCATTGATAAGAATGCATCCGTTGGAAATCAATATAAATTCAACGGCCGAAGGAAACGTTTTTGGGGCGACATCAAATATTAATTTCAATGGGAAAAAGTAATTATCGCGGAAATTCAATTAGTTTCCTATTATGAAATGTTGCATTTAAAGGTTTCCGATATCGCTGAGGGGAACTGTGTCCCAAAACTCGATTAATTTGAAGGAGTTTGTTGGAACGTTGTATTTGAAAGATAAAGAATTTCGGGTTAACGGTCATGCGAATATGGTAGGAAAAATTCCTGTAAATGCCCAAATCAAGTTGACTCCCCAAGATGGTAGCGATCCGCTGAATTTCGAATACAAATTGGAGGCCGAAAAGGAAGGGAGTTATATATTGGCTGGAAGTGCGCAACATTTGGATAAATTCACTCGATTTAAAGCAAATATCTTATCTCGACGTAAATTTGACTGGCAGATTGATTTGGAAGTAATGAATTAATTAACGAAAATCTGCGATTTTTCTGTTCGTTATAATATTGTAGGTAGATACGTCGCATCAGTTGTACAACAAGTTTACAGTGCAAGCAAATGCAACATCGACCGACGCCGGCACTAGCATTTCAATAGCTGCTCGAACTCCTATCCTAAAGCTCGAAAATCCGAAGTTGGGAGCTTCTGTTGTGTAAGTTGCCTGCTTAATGCAATCGACTGTATCGCTCTGAGAGACATTATCAAATCCTTTTAATTTATTACAATTTTACTTGAAGAAAATTTATTCCTGAGATAGCGTTTAATTGAAAAATCGATGCTACACAAATATGTTTTCTTATAATGGTGCGGCTTTATGTCAGAATCGTGTAAAATATATGATGGCTTGTATGGTAGTATCGTTCGTACCCTCGTGCGTGGTGATAAAATGGGGGGTGCTCTAAGCCGAAACATCCATTCGTAACATATAACCTCACAATTTGTCGCATACGGTAAAAAGATGATTGATTTAAAAAATCCCCAACGCCCGGAGTCTGGAAACTACAGCACGCTCACTTTTCATCGCTTCCTACCGTACGCCACTCCACGTCGAACGACAAAGCACATAAAGATACGTCACATGTAAATTATTAACTGCAAACTTTTCCTCTTTATAAATTGTCGATAATATCCAATTATCTATGCAAAATTCATTCATGTTAACGCGACTATTCGAACACCGCGGTTTCTCCTAAAATATTTCGTCGAATAAAACTGGCAAAAATCAAGAGTAAACAATGGCTTGGGCTAACAGCGCCATAACCGTCCCCTTCTTAAACGCATACGCTAATGTATACCTCCCAAAGGAGTGATTTACGTATTAACCATAGACAAGAAAAGTCGACTTTTGCCTGAAACGTGAACACTAACCACGCATGAGACTAGTATTGCGTCTCACCAAACTAGGCCAACCTTTTAATTTAGCTCTTTTATCAACAATAAAGTTCACCTTAATTCTAATAAGTGTAGGTGTTTATTTGTAGACAACGGCAAACAGACTTCTCCTTTAATCTACTCTTTCTATTTGTTCTCTTTTTTCCTTTGAAATTGAGAATAATCATCATTTGAATTTTTTACAGTTCCCGTAAATTCTTTATGTATCAATTTACATCTGGCACCGTATTGTTTTGAAAAAAATTGACTTTGTTTTTCCCACTTTTTATTCCCTCTAAATATCCGCGACGATCCTACGAATCCTGTGGAACTTTCAACAAGGCCTCTAATGGCTGATGCTTGTTTATAGTGTATGACTCAGCGTTTTCAATGCAGACCCCCCCGGGTATTGCTTTCTTTCCTGACGATTTTCACTTAGCGAATTTTCTTATAACACTTGAGTTATGGAGCACAATGTATCTTTCGCTACTTTAAAAGTACCTCGTAACGACAATTACCCATTTTTATTACTCCTGCCTTACGTAGTCATTACTCAATGGCTAAAATGCATTTGCATTTTGCCGCTCTTAACCCACTTTTGAAATTTATCAACCACCGACTATCAAAAAATAACTAAATCAACGTTCCTTTAGAGTGGCAACTATTTCCTTGACGCTTTTTTTTCGCCTAAGATTTGTGTGCTTGGGAAACATTTGCATAGCTATGCGACGGTGATAGAATTAAATGCTTCCAATATTTCAGCCTTAACTCAGTGGCATTGTTAAAAGTGGCGACGTACGTTACCATCAGGTGCAAAAAGAGACATTTATTACGGCTGATTTAGGACAACATACCGTAAAACCAGCATCTCCTGCTACAACAAATCAACAACACTCGAAGTGAATTCGCTTGTCTCGTTCGACCTAAATCTCTAACACGAAATTGTAATCTTGTTTCCTGAAAAACTAAACTCAAAATAGTTATTTGTTGTAATCGCTTAAATTGTTTTTATTCCTTGGTGTTGAAAAGGGGAATTTTTATAGAGCTTCGGGCCAGCAGCGTTACGGTCGAGCTTATTTTGAAGTAACTGATGCCAAGGGAGATATCCAGGTTGAATGGATTTATGTATTTTTGGAAAATATGTACGTTAAAGCTGTTGGAAATTATGAAAATCGCCAATATAAGAGTCAGTCTCGACTGGAAGGGTTTTATATTAATCCGAATCAGTCGTTTGAATTTATTAAAGCGGGAGGGAACGCGAACGTGGACAAGTTGTGGTCGTATGTATTGATTAATTTGTTAAATTTCGGCGAAAGTTCAAGGGTGGATTCTAGGGCTGGTTCCAACGTAACCTTATCGCTGCCGAATTACCAGAACATGAATTTGGAAGCTCATGTGGAGCTCCCTGCACCCATTAAAGAAGTTTATAGTTTGGCAGGCAAGTTACGTTACGATAAGGATTTGAGGACCGTTGAATATTTAGGTAAATATCGTACTGCCAATTCAAAGAAGCGGTACGGATCTTGGGGAAACGTAAGTTCAGATAGAGAAGATAATAAGTTTGATTGAGATAGCTTCGGTATTCAGGTCTCGTTAGCTGATAAGACACGCATGGAAGGAAATGTAGAATTGGAGTGGAATAACAAATGTATTAACAATTACCTGGACTTGTGGAGGTCACAAAATACTTGGAATGTTCTATACAAACTGCGGACTCCCAAGTTCGACAATAAAGACACGCTTGTTACGGAAATGAGCTACAGCAGCTCAGATACATATCATAACATCACGTAAGGAATAACCGGATATGTTCGCAATATATTCATAATTGAAAATAAATCGAACGCTTTTCACAGATGCGAGGCATTTTATCCCGAAAAACGATCATTTGCATTTGCTAAAGTTGATTACAATGGATTAGGAAATATGAATGGAACGGTTAATGTGACGATTCCTTTTGGAAACGTTAATTATACCGGAGCCCATTTTAACACAAAAACGAATGCGTAAGTAATTGTTGTTTGTGGCTAGAATGTTCAAGATGAGATGGAAGTCGTATTTCTCGACGAAAGTTCGTTTCCTACAATGCCGCTCGTTGTCGGCTTGCACACTAACAACTAACTGTAAATTATTGCTATTTTGCCTTTGTTTCAGACGTTTGTATAATCGACATTTGGAAGTATTCTGGCCTAATGATAATGCAATTTTGGACTGTCAGTGTGTTAGGGAAACTACAACTTCCGTGCTAGAAAGTAATACAACAGGTGTACTGGTGATTGAAGTGCCGCTGACGACAAGGCACATTGCTAACATTCAATTTAACTACGAGGTAAGTCTTCAGTATGGTTGCACCCAGTTAATTTTTTTCTCCACTTTGTTGCAAAACTTAAAAGGACTTCCATATTTATCGTCGCGAAATGTTAAATTCTTAATGATTTAAAGAGGTTCTTCAAACACAGTAGGGAAAAGCGAGAGAGAATAGAGAGAAGAGAATCTTTTGTTCTATTTGGAAGAGTTTGTATAATGAGTTGTGAGTGAACTGATAGTGGAACGGTCGCAATTTAGGTTGAGTTAGGCCCTGGCCGGGCAAGGAAGCTGTAATTTTCCAATTTGGAACTGTCTTTTTTTTATCAAAGTTATTGTTCTGTTGTATTCTCAACGGTGTTTCAGGAAAAGCCCCGGTTGAACACGGGCCATACCACGGTCGACTATAACGGAAACAAAGTCCTGGAAGGCAAGTATAATTGCCAGTCGGAGTCACGGGCGGGCTTCGATAAGGATAGGATCCACGTGGAGGTGCAGAACAAGTTGGTCCCCGTCGGGGCAGACTATGTTCACGGATACGAATACGGGGCGCCGAGGGACGGCTCCAATACTCCGACTGTGGTGGGTGCATCAAATAAATCAGCGACTCCTATAAAATCCACCGTAATCTATAGCCGCCCCGCGCTGTTTCCCTACCTACTATACAGTCCTTACCCCCGACCCGATTTTGTACTCCAAACCACAATGCGGCCTTCTTTATCTCTTTTGCTGACCACCATTGGTTTCATTATTCCGCGTTTTATACGACTATTCATCGGTTTAAATCACGAATCTTAACTACCGAAAGGAATTGTTCTTTGCCTAATCAACAGTTGTCTTCCAAGTGCTCGTCTTAATCGATTCCTAATTGAAAATACTTACTCGGACTGGTTTTCACGGCTTCAGTTATTTATGAACGTTTTTCGCGTTGCTGACGAGTTTGATAGTTTTATCTCCATCACTCAATATGGCTATATATCTATCTCAGTGCATACACGAACCGCTATTGATTTAAACTTTGGTATATATCCCGAGTGATGAATGTGAGCCGTGCTGGGCTATCCATTCGCCCGTTTGAAACATGAGCCAGCCGAGAAAAACAAACGGTCGCCGGACACAACTCATAAGCACGCTCTAGCTTGTGGCAGATTGCGATTTCTCCCTAATCCACCAGGATGTGAATTATCACCAATTTAAACTTTTAGAACCGACAAATGTTTTTCATAGTACAGCCATCCAATCAAATTAAGTCGAACGCATTTTCATCATCGGATGTATGTATACCTACGTCATCACAAAACCTGACAATAGGATAAAGGCGATGAACTCACCACAAATTTAAGCACGATCCATTCAAACCAAACTGTTAACTTGTAACCGCTAACACTTTATCGTTAGACAACGCTTTCAACGAAGACCCCACAAACTATCTCATTCTACAACTAAATTCAACGACTACACGCGACTACCGACCTGTCATTATACTGCAAGTCCGATGTAATTGTGCATTAACCTGCCTTCAAAGAAAATCTTTTCAAGTGAACATTAAAATGCATTACATCAGGCCCCAACCTACCAAACTTTTCACAAGTAAACAATTACGGACCCTTTACTTAAAACCGACCACTTAATAATTTAAGAAAGGAACCACTTGTTGTTATGAACGACCTTATAATTTAAGGCGAAACAGATTGATTAATTTATTGCATGAATAAAATACTCCTAAAGTCTAACCCTAAATTATCACAAATATTTTCATGTGAGAGAACTTCTCAGTGTAAAGGTCGTAAAAAGTGACATATCGCAGAATTCTTTCTTTCATTGTTCTTGGTGTGTGGAAATTGTATGAAAAATGTCAAAACAAAAAAAGCAGTATTTTCCTGATTTTCCGGTGTCGCAGACAATTCTGTCGACGATTCTTCTAGTATGAGAGGCGATAATAGTTATGGGCGACATTTATAAATGTTAGAAACAGTTTGACCGCATCCGATCGATTTAATATTTGCTGAAAAAATTAAATTTCGCGTTTATATACACGAGCGAGCAATTACATTTCATGGTAAGGCTTTTTGGCAAGTGTCCATCCATAAAGCTGTTTCTCGGTCGTGCTTGTAGCCCCATTTAAAAGTGATAAAAATGTAATTTTTGCAGGATACAAAACATTTACATCTTTATCACTTAGAAAATCGGACAAAATTCAACCTAACGGGAGAAATGAACGTGCGAACGAGTTCAACTGGTCGACAGATAGCATTTTCAGCTATCCATTCAAACCGAACAGTTAAGTTGTATACGGACTATGACGTGTTGGAGCAACAATTCAAGCAGCACTCACGCCTTGAATTGAGTTCTTCTGCTTGGATTGAATACGATCTTCTACTGCTCAACAAAACTGTGGTAATAAATGTCATAAAGCACTCATTCATTCAAAACCTATTACGGGATCGAAATATCTCTTTCACACAGAACGAAGCGTTCGGTTCCCAGCAAGTACAGATAGACGTGGCCTACCCACGTAGAAGTTTCACAGCAACGGGTTTTTATAACATAAGTGACTCGTCACTGTCTTCTGATGTCTCTCTAACGTGGGATAAAAATAAGAAAAAAGTGCAGGCGGGACTTGACTGGAAACGGGCTGCTTTGCACCGCGAGGAACTTCTATTTCAAATCAAACATCCTTCATTTACAAAGGTAGATCTAATCACCGTCGAGTATCCACTTTGAGAGATTTTCTCCGCAGGATATCACTTTCTTCGGAGAGTATGAATATGACGAGAAAAAACTCTTGGATACCCAATTAACTGTTGATTATTCGCCTGACCCACAACAGAGGCTCGTTATGGGAGCTCGGGTCGATGATAACTCTTATCCTTCCTCATACAACTATTCTTACAAAGTGTGGGCTGCACATGATGCTACCAACCTTAATTTAAATACACATGGAGGTTTCTACTGGAATCCCTATGGGTACAGCACTGGTCATTATACCGACTACAAGCGATCCTATCTGCCTTTACGAACAGCAGAAGCATTGGCTCGTGTAGATTTGACTCGCAACGAAATAGAACTAAAGGTCCGTAAAAATATTCTAACGACGATCGTCTCGATTACGATCGATTTTGCAACATCCCAAGTGGCAATATTTTTAAATTTTTTAGAAAAACGCTTTCGATGGACTGTCATATTTGTGGACAAGATATGGAGGCAGGTTCCCTACTTACACAGCAAACATATCAGCAAGCCACGAGATGAACAATGCCTCAGGAGAGTTTTACCTCAATTTCGAAGAAAAGTTGGTTCAACTCGACTTTAACATGACTACAGGTATGAATAATTCGGAAAATAGTAAAGTTTTGTAAAAGACACTCCCTCCGGCGCTCCGTCGCCCGGAATAATTTTATTTTACTGATTCCAGATGGAAGCCAGAGTCTCCATGTGTACGGTGTGATTCCCGACGCCAGAAGCGCCATGTTTGATGTCTGGCGTGATTACCAGGACATTAGGGTCTCGGACGTTGCGTATTATCTCCGCTTGAATCATTCCAGACTTATCATGTCCAGTTTGTTGTGGAGGCCGGACCTCAAACACGATATCCTGGTAATACGCACAGGTGTACGACAGCACGTGTAACTGTTTATTTTGTGATTATTATAGAATGGTATACGATCCTCAGCTAAGCAATTATATAACGGTATGCTGGAGGGAATTAATAACACCAAACAATACGTCAGATCCGAAACTAACGACGCCATTCATGGCATCTGGGACGACGCTAAACCGCTAGTAGAACACTTTTTGGACGATCTCCGAGGACTCAGAGACATTGAAAACGATTTCGACGAATTCAAGGTTTTCCTCAACAAATCGTACAACGCTAATGAATTTTACATCAAAGACATCGTAAACATATCAATGATGATGTTCGACGAATTAGCTCTAAAAAAACACTTTGAGTCTCTCCCGGCGATAGTTTCGGAAATTTGGGAAATCATGGGAGAGTCGGGGACAAAAATCAAAAAAAGTATAGAATGGGTCATCGAAAAGGTAAAAAACAAATTTTTAAGCCTTGTTTTATTTCGTCATTCGTTAAGAGCGCGATGTTTCTCTATTTAGAACACTGCGTAAGATTTACGACAGCACTGGAAAAACGCGACGACCATTTGCGGTTATTAAACATTATGAAGTCAGTTTCACTCGAAATTGTTTTTTTTGGTATTAAACAACAAAAATCGTGTCCATCCCTTCGACTGAGGCTGTTACTGAACGATAAATACGAACATAAAAACGCTTTCGAATAAGCGAATTCGTTCACTGTCTTCCCCAACATTATTTCATTTCCTCTTCACAACTACACAATGTACTAAACAAATAAATGCAATTCCCCTCTTGAAATGATCCATATTTATCACTTCTAATGCCACACTAGACTGAACATTTTCATTTTAAACATGATTTCCTACTCGGGATTCTTACACCAGGGCGATATCAACTATTGTTCGTGTAAAAAGCAAAAACTATTATAATAACACAATCGCGTGATTCAAATTCGCTCGTGTGAAAGTAGCCTAAAAAATGGCGGCAAAATAAATCTCGGGAAATATTAGTTTCCTCTTTCAGCGTTATTGAACACCCAGGTTTAATTTCACGTTCTATACGATATGCCCGGCTGTTGCGATTCTTAGATATTTCAAAATGTTGCAAACCAGAATTAGTTTATTAACGTATAAATTGTTTACAGGATGTTACAAATAAAATACAACATGTGCTTTTAATTGTTAAAAAAAATGATTTCAAAATAATTAATAATTTGCCCGGCGCATCCACCATTTTACATCTGGCCATATAAGATTTAATAAACATTTCTGTTGCAAAGCTCGAGTTACGACGTTTTAAAACTTGCGTAAAGCGATTTATTTAACGTTCAATACCGTGACATGTCCAGCTGTTACCATTCTTAAATATTTTAAAGTGCTGTAAATAGATAAGTAGTTAGGAGCACTTTCTGCACAATCAACTTGTGGTTTTTTCCGTACTCTTTCGATTTATTAAGTTCTCATTCAGAACAATTCAGATTTAACGACGGAATTTACGACAAGCATCAACTTTGTAAAGTGGAAGAATCGTTTATACCATTAACGTTTTCTTTCAATATCGCAGATTAAGACGTATTACAAGAATACGGCCGATTTTATTCGAGGATTGCTGGACGGCGACCCAATAGATCACCTCTCAAATGCCTTTAAAAATATCGTGGAGCAATACGATGCTTTCATTAAAGATTTGCACGTTACTTTTATCCAATATATGGAACAATTGTGGTCTCAAACGTACGCTTTAATAGTTAGCAATTGGCATAAAACACTAGCGGCAATAGAGCCGACATTTATAAAACTGATACACTATTTGGAAACAATAGCGTGGACTACGAGTCGTGAATTCTTGGATTTCTTATACATCCGTAAAAGTGAATTAATCGAATCGCCGTATTTCGTTAAATTTGCAAATTTCACACACGACATGGACCGATTTTACAAAGACATTACCGGAAATAACACAATAGCTAGCATCACGAAATATACGAAAATAGTTTGGAACTTTTTGAAAGAGAAGTATTTCAACACGGTGCCATTCGGTAAAGAGTTACAAGAAGTGGTGTTAGAAATAGTGAACGAATTAAACGAACTGAAGAAACTACCATCGATCCAATTCCTGCTGGCAAAATATGACGAATGGTACAACAATGCAAAATGGTTGTATGACTATTTCGACGTGGAAAATAGGGTGCATCGATTCGTTACACTTCTGCACCAGAAGCTTTCTGATATGGCTTTAACGGCACTGCAGGCCGAAAACAGGCAAGTAACAAGACAATTTTACTTTGTAAAATAAGTGCTTACAATGTTCATGTAATATTCAGGTACCGCGTGGCGAAAACGAAATTTATATTCGAACCATCCGAGGGAATCATGTTGTTGGAACAAAAATTGCCCATGTCGTGGCATGCTTTCAACGAAACTCCTAAATTTCAAGTAAGATTCGATTTATATCACACGTTTTCGTTTTAATGAACTTTTCGTCTCAGGAAATTCCCGAACTACAAACTATTTATAACATACAGAATTATCTCTTAAGTACCCGTATCTCTTTCTGGGACTTTTATTACGACTACAAACCTTACACCGAACTTTCAAGTTGGCTACCGCCCTTTAAAGGTCAGTCATCAGCAAATTGGGTAAACGTGTCCGATACAAAACTTTATTTGCAGCGCAAGCCATGCTAGTCGGTTCGAGATATTATGTGACATTCGATAGGAGATATTACGATTTCCGCGGAAGCTGCTCATATCTTTTAGCGACAGATTACGTCGATCGCAATTTCTCTGTTGTTGTTTCCTACGATAACAGTGCTAAAATCCACGAACTGTTACTCCTGATCAATAACACGGTTGTCCACGTTAACGTTTTCACAGATGTAGGTGAAACGCCACAGCGCGCTACTTCGATTTACCCCAATTGACCTCTTTGGTTTTCAGAGTGTCAAAATCGGCAAAGACGGAATAACTTTGCCAACACAAATCGGCGACACGTCCCTATTCCTCGAAGCCGACGTCTTTACAGTAGTGAGCAAAAACGGTTTCGTTCTCGAATGTAACTTGAAATTCGATCTTTGCGTATTCGAGCTATCGGGTAAGTTCAATTGTTATTATTCCTCGAGAAAATTGCCCTACAATTTTTCTCAGGATGGTACTTTGGCAAAACAGCCGGACTCTGGGGTACCATGAATAACGAACCGTCTGATGATTTCTTGACTTCACAAAAAGTAAAAGCTAAATCGGAAGATTTACAGGCGTTTACGAATAGCTGGGCTCTCAAGAAATGCACCAGCAATGCGAATAACATGAATACGCGATCTCGACCAAATCCGGCTGTCGAAAGTCTTTGCGATGAGTTTTTCATTAGTAAATTATCATCATTGACTACATGTTTCCCTCGAATTTCTAAAGATCCATTTGTGGAAATGTGTCTAAATAGCACAAACGAGAAAGAAGCGTGTTCTGTGGCTTTGGCCTATATCAGTTTATGCTCTTATTCCAATACACCTCTTCGAATTCCCGACGTCTGTGTTAAATGCACTACACCAAATGGAACTGAAATCCCCGAAGGTGTATCAATTCGCTTCGAAGGCTCAAATTTACCTCAAAGCGCCGACACCGTCTTCATAATTGAAGCAAAAGAATGTAACAAAAATTTAAGAACAAAGAAACACTTTGATTTGATCATAGAACAACTAGACAAAGAATTAAATCTTCACGCTTTGACCGATAATAGATACGCCATCGTGTTATTCGGTGGAGATGATGTATTTGATGAACCGCGTAATTTGGTAGTCAACAACAAGGTATTCGTCGAAGCTCAACAAATAATAACCCATTTTGATTCAATTCCAATCGGTGAGTGAAGTAGATTTAAATTTATTTTGTGAAAATAGAAGGAACAGATCCAATATGTGCGAGTCTAAATAATGACGTGTCGTTTGGTTTAGGTAACGGGAATTTGGATATTTTCGACGCAATAGCATTCGCAAGGGAACTATTGTATAGACCGGCCGTATCAAAAAATTTCATCCTAATTCCATGTTCAGAATGCAGAGACTACAACATGAGGGTAAGAAAGCAAGATAACGAATCGATAATAGAGTCAATTTGGAGACGGGGCAGTGAGTCCTGCATGTGGCAGCAAGTGCATCGGAGCCGATTTTTAAAATTGTGAATAGGTCGCGTACGTGTCGCGTGCAGAACGATCAGGTCAAGTCGATGCAGTGGCCCCAGTTTGGTGGAGGAGTCCACTAAATCTGCCCCGACCTCACTGGCCTTAATCCAAATCGCTGGCTCGAGACAAGACAGTGGGGTATAACACTGAGTTATTTTGTAATTGCTTTTCAGCTCGACTATGCTAGCCTACACCAGTCGCTGTCAGAGAACGATATCACCCTACACATATTAATGAACGAAGAATTTTCTCTACAAAAGCGACGGGATATTCCTTTCGGTAAGTGTTCGCTTGCACGCTTATTTTAAACGACTCATGTTCAAAGAAAGTTAATTTCGATTGCTAAAGCTTTGAATTTAAATAGCCGACAAATGGTAATTCGAACTTTCCAAAATATATACGACGCCACGTACACCTGCCTAGGACGGCATTTGCAACCCAATGCAAATTTTCGACCTGCCACTGCTCTGATTTATTCACACACACATGCGATTAATGTGATAACAAAATTCAATCATATAAATTTTAAACCCATTTATTTTGTTCACAACTAATTAAGTTATATACTTGAAGACCGCTGCTAATATTAATAGCACTAAGTTCGAGGGTATATTTACACTTAAATTGATACTAAATAATTCTGGAACATTTTGTGGACGGAATTATTTATTCCGTTATTTAATACTTCTATCGTTGTCAAACTATACAAACTAAATATTCGTTTTAAGTAGCGTTGTGAAATAATTCGGTTCAAATAATAAAGTGCGTACACCGGGATTCAGTAGTTTGAGGAATTTACCCGATGTCGTTACTTCTTTCAATATGGGTAGTGAATAAGAGTATTAGCCTAAAATTACACAAAGCTTCATAATGTTTTATTTGATATATGATTTATGTATTCATTTAAATAAATGCCAAAAAACTTTTCTCAAATTCGTAAAAATGTTTTTATGAAATAACAAGTGCCAATACTATTGCGGTGTTTCATTATTGCGTAAAAAGCGTTTATGTTGTTTGCCCGGCGCATCCACCATTTTTAACACTTGATTGTATAAGAACTAATGGGCATTACGGCTTGCAAAGCTTGGGTTATGACTTGCGTAAAGCTATTGATGTGTTAATTTCAATGTTGAATGCTCGAGGGTTTTGGCTGAAGCCGCTCAATGTTACAAACTTAAAATAACCGCTTTGCCTTAGGACTTATAAAAATCATTCTGAAGCGTTTATGTTTCTATTATTCATAGGCAAAAGCGGAATGTTGAAGTTTATAAAAAGGTGTATTCTTTCTTTTTTTAATCATTGACTTTTATACAATGTCGTAATTTAACACCTGTGCTGGGATGATAGTGAGATAATGGTTGCCAGATTTTTTCTAGTCGTTTTATGGCTTCTGATTATTCAAGTTTCAAAGTAGAATTTTGGTGTTTGCTGGATCGTAATGGATATGCAAAGAAGTCAAACATTGTAACTTCAAGTATTGTGTGAAAAAAGTGGTCATAATATTGAGATGTTCTGGAATGGCTTTTGAGCAGTGTGTATTAAATGTAATGTTAACAGACAGTGCTTTTATTCGAATAGAAAATTTCGGTTTGGTGGATTGCAGTTTTATCGTCGGATGTTATTTTGTACAGACTAGGATGCATTAAAAGTGTTCTTTTTGCGAGACATGATGTGCCCCCTAGAGTTATAAAATGTTCGTTATGGGGAGCACAGATTTAATCTCAGCGTATGTGGTTCTGATTTTCGAGATACTGTAAACAAATAGCAATCTCGGATAATCCACACTTTTCGCGCACGTGCTGCTCCGCTCACATTACAAAATGTGACCCTGTGGTGTCTTTGGAATGGCCCAGCGGCGGCCAATTTCTATATCTTGCGAATTCATTACGTTTCATGGTACGCGTCCTAAGATTTGAGAGTCGACGCAGCTTGACGTTGGAAGGCTGTTAATCTATTGTTGTGTAGTCTGTGTGTAAATGGAAAATAATAGAGTGCGCGACGTTATTAATAAATTTGCATATGAAATAATTTGGTTTAGTGCATGTTGTGTTCGTTTGAATGTATATGCGCGCCGTTAAATACCTAGGACTTTTGAGCTTTACCAACAAAAAATATTAATTTCATCTTCATACCTGTAACTGGAACCACATTTGCGCAGTTGTCAACGGTCCACCTGCATTATGCATGCGGACTCAGTCGGTAAATCTCTGAAACGAGCGTGGAAGAATTGCGGCTTGCACTTATATCAGATGATGGGATTATACAGGTTCGAGTTTGAATTTTTCCGGATTATAATTGATAACGTAACTTGACTAATTAATTAGTATCAGAATTCCGACCAAAGTTTGCTTGTAGTAGGTTCTGAACGGAATAGGTAAGCGTCGACTATCTGATAGAGCCGCATAAACTCGATAACTAGGCGTCTCCAACGTACACTATAATTTCGGCTGGCTATACGTAATATATGCCATACACCAATGCATCCGTCATTCGTCCGCTATTACAAATGTTGACTTAAACCACAATAGTTAATATATTCATTCACAACGTATAATGTGGGGAACTGACAGGGTTGGGCAAGCAAGGTTGCTGCGGTTGAAAATGGTTCGTAGCCAAGCTTGCAAGAAGCGAAAAACAGGACTATTACTCTATCTCTCCTTCAAGTCGGCAGATCTAAGCATCTGACATTTTCATGCCACGACAAACACACCTCACAATTAATGTCGGAAAACTCATCGTCATATTGAACGAATAGCACAACAAAGCTACAACCTTTTCTATTCCAACTATAAGGTAAAATATAGCTTTTTCCAAGTGGTAATATCTGTTCCTGCATCTCTGGAAAGCAGTGAATCCGCAATTTTCAAATCGATATATCCACTTATTAACCAAACTGGGTAGATACGATTTCCCTGTCGAGTGCTCATTTATAGTTGATTCAAATTATTTCTCTGGAAAATTCGTGTTTTTCAATCAAATCAATTTTAAAATTACGTTTGTAGCCGCAACTAAAACAGATAGACCGATTAATTAAAAGTAAAGTTTTGAAGAGTCGGAAATTGGTACAGCATTATTGTGAAACACATTGTACCTTGAATAGGAAAAATGCTGAAAAAGAGCCTCGAACTTGTCGAATTTGGAACTGTTCCAATCCAACTGTCAGTTTCAATCGCGCTCTTGATAATTGATAAAGATAGACGCAAAGAAATGTCGAAACGCTGAGCATCGTGAAAGGTATTTCCAGTGATCTGGAATATTGCTTGGTTTTTATCTTTAGCCCTATGTGATTATTTAAATTTATTGTATGAAGAAAAATTGTGTTTCAAATCCGGCGAATAATTTCAGTACAATGAAGCCGTCTCAACTGCTGCCACCATGATAATAATGAACTTACTCACACGAGATTGTCGGAATTCCGTTAATATTCCGTTACAAAGCACATCAGGAAAAGGATTTAATGACCATTGCATAAAACACGAAACATGAAAGTGGCCGGCTGTTCCTGTCGAGACTATCGACTAACCAAATAAAATTCGGGTGCTTCGCTAACACCCAACGACCCTTCCTTGTTTCCCACGCTAACGTGGAGCGAATCCGCATTCTTATTTATACGTGTGAACTATCTCGTGTAATATACAGTGAGTTTTTTATACTTCTGACCTAGAAGTGTTTAGCTGTTTTTTAATTTTTTACTTGTAAAAATAATTGGTAATTAATATTCTTCACACTTCCACTCGATTTCTTTCTACAAAATTATCAATGTTTAATTATTAGTGTCCATATTTTTCTTTATATATTTAAGTTATCATATAATATATATAAATAATATAAAAATTCACTGTATATTAACAGTGGAAATTATAATTTATGTTTATTTCTATTTTCTGTGTATATGTCTGGGGGTAAAACTTTAGCTTTGATGTGCGTTGGCGTCGAGACAGCCACGGCTTTGGTATCAATTTTGGAGAATACAGTTTTGGTTTCAGGGATCGACAGGAGGACTGCATATTCGAAAAAGGATATTCACGGACTTCTAGGTGACGCGGCTTTACGAAAGCAGGTCAGCCTTCCAAAATCCACCTTGGGCTATTGTGCGCCTCTGGCGTTAGAAACTAATGGTAAGTTTGTCTCTGTCCTGAATCCGATGCCATGGCACATGTAGTCCGAAATGGGCCATTCTCTTGGCGCGCCGCCGGTCAGGATTCGAGATAAACCTGATGTTGGCTGGCTACCGCCGTCACCCGTCTCGCGTATTCACAGGACTTGCAACGGATTCTCGATTCGGAGGCTCTTCGACAAACGCACGCAACGTTTAATGGATATCTGAAGAAAGCCGTTGCTTTTCTCCTTTATTTTGAGAGCTTCGCGCACTTTAACTGTTTACTCGAGAATGAACCCTGTATTTACGAGTTCGCAAATTCCGCCAGTCTGATCGTGCACTCACATTACGCTTTACGAATACTAGCTTGTTTCCGGCGTCATATGTGAATTACCGTTCATTAAGCCATGATTCTATTAAATTAATCACTTATCTCGGAAATTATCCGAATGTACCGATTACGTTCGAAAATATCTTAGTAAATTCGTGGTAGGCAGCCGCTATCGTGCTTTACGCTGTTCGAATTCGGATCCAAATGTATGTCCTCACCTGACCACCATCCATACATCTTACTGCGTGATAGATGGATGTATCGGCGATCATCGTCTAACTAGTTCTGGTTGTTTCTAGGAACCGTTTTCAGCAGCAAAAACCTGCAGTCGGAGAAGAGGGGCAACGTTAAGAAATTCGCAACCGTGTTTGGCAAACGCGTTGCGGAAACTGCTCGACCTACGAAATGTGTCGATTGCGAATGTACCGCTTTCAACAGTGGAGTCTCTTACATGGACTGCTACCAGTGCACGGTTCCGGCGAGGACAAATATTGATTATGTAAGTATTCGCGATACACCTATTAAATCGTCGCCTTCAGCCCCACGCGTTGCGTTTTGTAATTCTTCAGTCCAACAAATGGTACTTCTCCCGAACGGAATTGCCACTAAGTTGCCCGTTGCTACTTCTCATGTCTCACGCCCACTCTCAATTCAATCCAGAATTTATTTTCTCACAAAATTTATACGACACTTCGTTGTCGACCCTTTTTCAAACTATTCATTTTCTACTTTATACTGTTCACTCCGCTTCAATCTTTCTTGCGAAAACTCCCCTTAAAAATTATTAATTTTCTATACCGTGTTGCAGGGATTCGACGAAACCGCCGCACTTTTCCAGAGTCAGTCGTTTGAAGATGACGATTTGTAGAATCTTCTGCGTGATTACTTACTTGTGTAGAACGTAAAGATATTTATAATTTTTAGAGAAATTTCTTATGTACATAGAAATAATAAAAAGTTTTAAACCGAAAATGCCTTTACTTCATGTACCTTAATGCCCTCTAAGACTTTGCTAAGATAGCGATTGTTAAAGCTGACAGTGATGTACGAGAATAATTTAGGTGATGTATAATATAATAAATAATAAAGGTTGTCAGTTCGGATATTAAGTAGGGTCGGTTTATGGGACTTGTACATGAGCTTAGTCACTGCGCCACCGGAATCCTGAACTAGTCCCACACACGCGTTCACTATTTATGAAGAGTATTTGTGTAGAGTTTCTAATTATGCACAATCTTCATTAAACACATATTTGTGATGCCACGAGGAATATTCCGGAGCTTCAACGCATTTACAGACTTTCAATAATTACTCGGAACTCAGTCCGTTCACAAGTCAGGGAGATATCGTCCCGCACATTCGCTTCCATCGGACCTTTTTTGTATCGCCGATTGTTGATTCGTGCTCGATTCAACACAAAGACCCCTATTCAATTTTATTAAATACTTCGATTCTTGAGAATTTGCCGATTGCGAACCTGTCTAAAATTAACAATCTCGCCCCTCGACAATGCTAATTCCGTCCGTCCTCGAGACTCATTAAAATTTGCATTTAAACTTATTATTTTTCGCATTTTAATTTGAGTCGTGTTTGCCAACAAGTTTGAATAGTGAAAAACACGAGAGCTCTGGATCGTATCTTCGCTAGTTTAAGTACAAACGGCGGAAGTTGAAGTTTGCATTAATGATCCAATTGTTTATTTTTCCAAGATGACATTTTGAAAAATTGGAACATTAGTATTCAAGTGAAGGCAGCCAGACAAACCTCGGTAAGAGGTTGAAAGTCAACCCTCGCGGGACTAGAGAGAACAATCTTTCGCATGACAACCAGCTTGAGTTTGCAGCAACCGTCGCCCCACTCAAGAAGGTTCAATTCGCGTCACCTAGAAATTGAAACTAAAATACACAAAAAAACTGTCTGCACTGTATTTGAAATTTCATCGAATCAGCGTGCATAAATCACGAATCACGCCTTGAATTTATATGCGTGGCGCCGACGATGCACCGCCAACAAAGACTTAATAGGGGAAAATGGTATACGCGAACTTGAAGAGCAGACTAGTGATTTATTCGCACCAGGTATGAGAGGACAAGCTTATCTTTTGAATGATGGTCCTTGTTAAAAATCCGTAGCCTATTAGGATGTCGGTGGGGAGTACGCTGGCAGAAATACGGCTGCCCTGAACGCTGCCCCCCGTCGGCCCTCCCGTAGTGATGCTGCTCTCCCTTGTTCCGTTTTCAACCTGGCGCGTGACACAGAGTTCAATCGTATTTTCGACAACTGCGAGAATACGAAGCTTTGCACCCAAAATCGCAAGTTACAACATTTTAAAGTAATAAATATTTTGTGCTGTGTCTTTATCCGTGCGGTGAGACTCGTGTGTTATCCATACGGAAAGGTCGTTAGTTCTTTACGGCTGCTACATCAACTAAGATACCTAACTCTCTCGAGTTGAAGCAATTTAACAATCTATTGTACCGGAACGATATGCCCCACCTAACTAAACCATAATGTTAAAACACCCCAATTGATTCAATTTTACCCGAGAGGGTCGGAATAAAAATGTTTTCGATCCCCTTTCTTTTCCAGCTCCACTTCTTCTTCTCTACTAGGCAAAGTACAGTAGAAAAGCGGATGAGCAAGCTGGGAGCTATTATAGAGTCAATCGTTAATATAAATCATTTTGAAGCAATAGTGATATGTGAAGAGCGCAAAAAGTATGGTCGATCGATTTTGGTAGTTAGGACCGCGTAATTTATTGTGCGACTTCGGATAATATCAAAAGCATGTGGGCCCCGCTCAAGTTTTAAGCTTAGTACAGTGGATTTTCTCGAACATGGCGACGTGTGAACACCTGGGGGTTAGTTATGAGGGCCTCGATTGCCGATCTCACTTACAAGTTGAAAATCGGTGCCGAAACACGGATTCGTTTACGCAAAAGATCCGCGGGGCACGAGCTGGTGGCGGCGAGGGTGCGCGAAACCACGCGTCTTAGGGCGCACGCTTGCACTCGCGAGGAGGGAGAATAAGTCGGGGGCGGCAAAGCCGCCGGCTATGTGATTTAGTTTCTACCCTCTCCACGCGATGTACGCACAACTGGTGTTCGCTTGTAATATTGGGAATCGTCAGTACATTTGCACACGCGACCCGATGCGACAAGAAGCGCGCTATTTTACCCTTGATTAATTAATCCGACACGAGGGATGTGTTGTTGTTCCCGGTGTTTTTGATGTGTGAGTGCGGTCGGAGATGAAATGAGATGATGGCATGTGCGACTTCACTGTGGTAACTCGGTGCAGTCGGCACTATGTGGACGTTCCTCTGCTATTTTACGGTCCTCGCAGCGTGGATCTTCGCCTTCGAAAAGCGCATCTTCGGTAAGGCACGCTCAGCGGCTTAACACAGCTCCCTCCTTTGTCTCAACCCTCAAATCCACACGTGATTTCCGCCACTGACTAATTACTATTTATGAAACAAACAAGTGCCTTTGCGCCCAGACAATGCAACAACTGCAATACTTGTGTTCGCCATCAATTTAATTTCAAGTGACAATGTTTTCAATAAAAACATTATGGATATTCATAGAAATAAATCACGCAATGACGATATAAAAGCTGAATTAGCGCAACTCAAAATTTAGGATCGTCGGATCACCGGGCATTATCTTTATGACGTTGTCGCTTCTACTGTTGCAATAACGTTGTTTCCTACTAAAAATCATTCGATAACATTTTAATGATAATACATCACCAAAATTAATCGGTCATTTCATATCGTGCAATCTGAACGAAACCCCTCGACCAATTATCCTGATAAAGGAACCACACTTTGGGCGCATAAAAAACAAACAAATCTTCCGATCCCCGTTACGAACAACATAAAACTAATACCAAACGAAATGTATACTGAAAAAAAAATACACCAAATCAATACATTTCCATCGATATCCATTAAGACCTAATGAAATTGAAACAGATTTGTGTCACGTGTATATCATCAGAATTGACAAGATATTAAACATGGCCTTGTCATATGTCGTTTTTTACACACGCGTGCCCTCCATGAGACATTTCCTAGGTGTATACGAATCAAATATGTATTATACATGCCATTTGGAGAAATTACCTTATAAATTGTGTTATACATGAGGATTTAATGTCATCACCGTTCAGCATGTTTTGAGGAAATCACAAAAAAATCCATTTTGTTCAAACATTTCAACCTTATCCAACCGAAATTGTTTAAAACAGAAAGAAAACGGCCAGTCCTTAAAGATCCAGCCGTTTTACCTGGTTTTTATCCCATACATAAAACAAAATGCGGCCATCTTCATTTAAGTCTGGCACAGAAAAGTATGCCTGTTAAAATTTCCCTTTACGTTTATAGCCTTATTATTTTTAACAAACCACTCGGAAGCTGTAAATTACCTAAAATATTTTGGCGCTTCCACTGCCCTACTAAAAATCCTGTCTTCCTCCATTCAAACAAATCACTGTTTGCATACAAGGAAAGCCACTTTTTCAATTTAAATTCTCTTTTTTATATGGACAAACAGAATTAAATTACTCTTGTTAAACATTTCCCTTATACCGTCAACAAAAAGTTTGATTAAATTCATGTGGGAAAAGATAAAGCTTTATAAATTCAAGGCACGTGATCGCTTTCTTACGACAATTCCCTCAAACTATTTCTGAACAATCAGAAAAATAATTCTTATCAATTGGTCAGCGATAAAAGAAACGTGAGAGAAAGTTCGTAAAAGAAAAATACAAGCAAATAAGGAAAAATATTTTTATTTTTATAAAAAATGTACAATGCTTTGATGAAACTTTCTTTAATTCTTTTGCAAAATACTGAAAGTGTGTAACAGCTATTGAAGCCCGTGTTACATGTAGCATGAATAAAAGTTTGGTGGAAGTTTTACAGCGGCGCTTTAGCGGTGGAATAATTAGAGAGGTGGGTGTTAAAAGAACAAGGTTTGGGTAGAATTAGGCAAACAAACGAAATTCTTGGGAAATAGGGTAATTATTTGCAAAGTGAGTATGAATGCGGCATTTTCAAGAATTATGCTTACGAATAACATCGAAACTGCTGTGGTAGCAACATATATTACAGAGACAAATGGATGTAGAACGAGAACTAAGTGAAACAGTGGACTGAAATAGGTGAGAGCCGAGAAATGTGTGGAATTAGCCTCGAATATAGCCAATGAAAAGAGGATCCAGCCGCGCCAAAAACTTACAACAGCCGTCGGATCTCAAATAAATATACCTCACACTTGGATGCACCATTTCTTACCCTCTGTTTAATACCACTTTCTCATCTTTTTATCCCGGCGTGATAACAGATAACTTACTACTAAGAACACAACGGGGAGACTTATTTCTTCTCTAAAACTCGTCCCTATTCCCTAAACTTTATTATATAATTATACTCTCTTTATGTATAATAATATTATCTACACAATCAATTACATTATTTTCAGACAAAGCAAAAGCCTTTCATCCCTTTGCACAACACATCCGTTTAAGAATACAGTGCCATATTCCATTTTGCGTCAAAACATAGTACATTTTCAGTGAACATAAAAACATACTTAAATTAATATTTTTGCTTCTGCTGCAAGTCTAATTTTTCCACGTCATTTAATACAAAAGCCGACAATTTTAACCCGTTTCCAACAAATCATCCATTCCAAGAACACTGTAAGTAAATTGAAGATTCCACCCATCCCACAAGGCGCCAAAGAATTTTTAATCTTTCCACGGTTGAACTTGATAGACTGTTAGAAACATCACTGCTCCACAATAAACGAATTATTGATAAGGAACCGAACTGTGGCTCCCTTATTTCCACACAATGAAACTAACATAGGTGTAAATCAAGAATAATACATATGGCCTAGTGTGCTCTCCACTTTGTTCAAATATTAAATTCATTTGCACCAACTCAACTACACTAATGCAACGAAAAATAACACTCTCCATCATACCAAAGTATACGTAATCATCATTAATAATAATTACAAACTATAGGCCAGTCCTTCATATGCTGTTATTATCAAAAATTACTCAACTTGAACTGGTCATGTAAATTAGAGAGAAAAAAACCCAGATAATACGATAATATTTATTTGAAACGAGATGTCATTATACCACCCTTCACAAGTATTGTGTGATTTTTACGACATAACATTGATTTTCTCGAATTTCTTTCTTTGCTTTGTCCAACTGGACTTGGAAGTTCTTTCAGTTGGAAAATCTGCCTACCACCACCACTGACTTCGACAAAGACTTAAGAAAATCGACCGAAACGTATTATCAAAGACACGAGGGTGCCACCCTACAAAATCCCAGATATTTTTCTGTTTTGATTAGTTCTTATATATTAGGAGAAATGTAGACATTTGCCCTCATAAAACCTTTCATCTCCAAATATTAAATATTAAACCGTCGTGAAATTTGTAGAAAGGGAAATAGCATTCTCACAAATTTTCAAAATGATGTGACACTTTATAGCCCGAGCCTGCTTATATTTAGGAAAATCACCCACGAAAAAAATATTAATAGCCTCAGCGCTTTAATAAAAAAACTTGTTTTTAGAAATAATTTTGTTTTGACTAAACGGGTAGGGTAGAAATGTTTTACTTTATTGGAATTCTAAGATTGAAGATCATTTTCAAGAACTCTGACTGAAGAATCCACTTCAGACAGAAAAGCACCGTTTTCTCTCGTGTTCCCATTATTATCCTTATTTTATGTGTGCGAAAAATTTCCTTCCGGCCATTAAGAGAAGATCTAATTTAGTCGATTTTCCATTTTAAAAGATTGCTTGGTTGTACTGCAATTGTAATGGATTTTTTCTACTTTTGTTTCGTACTGAGGTCATTACGATACGCCATTTGGGTTTCGTAATATCCAACGGAGTGCTATAATAATTACACTAAAAACCAGGGTAATTTAGTTGGAAAATGATGGCAACCTAGTTTTTTGACAATTATCTGAGAGAAGTGTCAGTGTCAATCGTCACCTGTTTCAAGTGATAATTTAATCAAATGAATCAATTTCGAACCTTTAGAGGCTTTTGTACCAACCCTGATACGTAGTCCCTTCGAACACCTTTCGAGTAGTGTACAAACATGACTTCAAAAGCCAGTGCAAGTGAGTAATTTGAGATCCCATTCTCCTTAGACCAATGTTCAAATTCCGCGTATTTGCCACAAAAGCCCGTATTCGTTGAGGGGCAGATAGATTGCAAAACGTCTTGGACACTTTCAGAATACATTTTACGAATAAACTAATGACGATCCAAATTATTAATTTAATTTTATGATCCACGCAAATGCTGTCAACTGCCACAAAATTCCCTAAATTTAGAAATTGATTTTTTTTGTTAAAAAAGGTGCAAAGTAGAAAAAATAGTGTATGATATCTCGTTTATAAAGCATTTTGTCGCACTTACTCCATTATGGCACTCCTCGCTGCGCTCGTCGTGCCCCAATTCCGTGCGTGCGACAAAATGCGTCTTATAAAACTCGTATCATAATATACTATTATTACGCTTGTAGAGTCTGTAAAAATGAGAGAAGATTCTCTTCAAAAAGTCGTAAAATCAAGCAGGGAAATTGTGTGTACAAATGTGTTGAAAGATTTGGCAAGCTTTTCATTTAGTTTTCATATTTGAGATATTCCCACAAATAAGGTACTAATCGATTCAAAAGATGGATGATTGATGAGAGATGCATAACACTTGTCTTCGTGTACTGAATAATCGCTAGATACATACATATGTCAGTTTCACATTGAAAGTTTCAGTTTATTGTTTTAGAAGGCAGCGACGTTTTTTGAGGAAAGTGAAGGTGTCCATCCATCACTAGTCAATAAATCTGCAATCAATGTGATAAAATTTCTTCTCTGAGAGAACAGTATCACAACGCAGTAACATCTTTTTTGCTAGCCGTCGGTAAATGTTAGTCATCTTGTTCAAACTTGGTGGTCGTCTCATGTTTACAAAAAGTAATACCGCCTGAGAGAATATTTCGAAGTTGTACGAAACATTCCCGTAATAATTATGAAAATTGTTTGAAATTGAAAAATGTTTCGTCTGGTGTGTTTTCGAAAGCTAAATCAATTAGTTTGTTTCAGTGTTGAAGTACGAGTAGGTAAAAGTTATCGAGATGGGATATTTTAATAAACTTTCTAGCGGCTTCGTGATTAGATTTAAATTAAATAACCGATCCCCTATTGAAATGCTGTAAAATTTCGAGGAAATAAGTGGTTCTTGTTAGTTTTGTACTTTCGCAGGATGTTCATCAATTTTGCGTTGGGTTTGGTTGGTGTACCTTATTTAATATTGGCAAAAGCCGCTTCCTTTTAGAGAATAATTTTGTGGGCGGTTTGTGGCACAATACCATTATGCAAATTATTAATTATTACTGTGGCGTGTTTAAGCGAATTCCAAGAAATAATCCAGGGAAATTATTTGTTGGCTTTAATAAACGGTTCTAAAAAAGTGGATTTCGAAATAAAACAATACAGGTGAAAAAAAAAGAAATATGAACCACATATTTTTAAATAAGCAAGAAGTAAAAGGGTGTTATTGCCGGTTGGTGTATCAAAGCTCAAAAAAGTCTCACTGTGTACCAGAAGGAATGTAGAATCTGCAAATTTAGTAGTTAAGTTTGGAAAACTCCCTTAAGTATCCGGGGTCTACGGAGAGAACTGATAGGATCAGAGAGGAGGCATTTTGCTTAGAATTTTATTTTGTGCGGAATCTTGAGAATTTATTTGCATAACGTTTTATAAATAAAGAACGCGAGTCAGATGATTGATTTTTAATAGGTTGCTTGGGGACTTTGAGTTTCGAGAAGCATAAAAGGTAATTTTAACCTTTGAATTGTCGGTGCAAATGTGAATTTTCGTCAAGAGCGCCATTTATAGTATATTAAGATTTGTCTGAATCGATATTACACAACTCAAATCAAGCCATTTCAATGTGAGGAGCATTTCAAATATGACGCTTCTGACGTTTATATTGCTTTTTTGTATTTCATATAGACATGTGAGTGTTGTAAACATTGTAATATATCGTGCAGCCGTTTTGCCTTAGCAATTTTTATCATATAAATCACAATTCCAGTTCTTGGTGAGAATGACAAGAAAGTTATGGAATTAATTAATCACATAAGCTTCATATCACATTTCCATCACAAACTGCACAGTTCACTGTCTTGTTTGTTTTATTTTGCAGATGTAACGAACCTGCCTGTCCAAAGTATCATCATCAAAGCGGGCGAAAACAAATCTCTTGCTTGTCCTGGAGTAAACGAACACTCTTTAGTGATAGCCTTAGAATGGCTCTCTCTAACTCACAACGTCAAGCTGGTGGAGTTCATGAGTGATTCTACAACGGTCTGGGTTAATCAACATCGCATTGCACTTCTTCCTGATACTTTCGGATTAAGTTTTCATCCCGCAATTGCCGAGGACAGTGGTGACTATGTTTGTTTAGTTAATAGCAGACCCAAGCCGGACGGCATCGTTCGTCTCATAGTGCAAGGTATGAATTTCTCGAAAATTTACTTAACTAAACCTAGACCAAAAATTCCTCCTGCCGACCTACCCAATTATGTGTCCAACTCTAAATGGACTGAACTTTAATTATTTAACAAATCTCGGTTACGAGGACCTCGTTCTGGCACATCTGTTTGTTTCCTCACAAACTGCGGTTTACTCTCATTACTGTTATCGCAAATGTTGCATAAGATGAGAAAATTCGGTCAGTTTTAAGAACTTTCCCTGCGGCGGGGGATTAACCAAAAAACTTCACAATGAAGCGCAATGTATTATTTCCTTTTTCAACTCTTTAAATCGGCTTTACACCGACGAAAAGTTTAACGACCTTATAAATCATCTCTCTGGATTTAACATAACATGTTTCTTTTATATTATTGACTTTTCCGGTAGAAGGAGTGAAGCGGAACATAAAAATTAATGAAAAATGTAATATATCTCGTGCTATTCAACCGTCCAAAATATACGCCATACTCCACTTAAATATATTAATAACCGTTCAACGATAAAATTGAAAATTGATTCGAATTTTCTTAAAAATTACTTTTACAACTTACTCCACGTTCCGTTTTACCACAAACTTTTCACCTAAAATCCCACAATAAAGCAGAGCTTATAATTTAAATAGCACCTTGCAATCAAAACAGTGCGTTATTCATTGATGGAAATATAATGCTTTTTAAGCCACTTTAAAATAACGTAACAACGCAATCAATTTAGCAAACACAACTGAATTTATTTATCTTAAAATGTGATTCAATTTGGATGTGAACGTAAAATAAAAAACAAAGATTTTCGTATCATCAAAATTTCAATCCTGCAATTGAAAAATTTTAACCCAGTTTTACTAAACCTAAAATTAACGTTAAAAAATTCTCATTTTATAGCAACGAGGACGACTTCATACATCGAACTCGCTGCAAGTTAAAGACAAGCCTGTCTTCTTTTTTATTTTACCCTTGTTTCGCCGTTTAGTCGCTTGTCTAGATTCCCCATTGATTATCTCACTTAAAAACGAGGCAAAAAAATACAAATGCAAAAATGCAATCACTTTTAATGAAAGAAACATTTGGCAGAGGTCATGCATGGCTAATGTGTTAAAATTAAATTAACCATGACGTTGAATTTTCAAGAGTTCTTCATTCCGTTAGAAATAACTAAAATTTCTCGATTGCTTTATGTAACGCTGGCGCATAGTACTATTAATTTATTTTGGGAAATACAATGCCCTTAATTGAGCCCTTAATTAATATAGGCACGTGATTCTTTTTAAAATATCGCTTGAATTTCCAGTTTGTAACTTTCAAATTATAGCACATTACGCGTTTTAATACATGTTTCAAAATTGCAGCTTGAGAGTATTGTTCTAATTTATCCTTTTCTTAGTTAAACTAGGTCGAACTAAATTCGTACCATTATTTATGCAAAATAGAAGTTTACAATTTAATGCCTCTATTAAAACAGCTATTTGTTTTATTTATTTTTGGCACTTAACTCAGATTCTGAATACAATTTATATCATCCCGTTTATGACGGCAACAAACTTTCTAGCATCTGTACAAATTTTTTCATTGTGGGTAAATTTAATTTCATTGTATTTTCGCATATGCTTTTAAATATGGAAATAAAATTTTTAGAATTCTGAAAACATTTAAATGTTAATTTTTCTTAATTGAATTTATTATGTATAATCAAAATTTTTGGGTAAGAAAGTTTGGTCTAGGTTAAAGCAATAATATTAAATTATTGAGAGGATCAAGTTGTATAACATGAAAAAATGTCCTTTCAGAACCTGTTCCCTGAAAGTTATATACTACCAGCAATCTACTTTCTTTCATTTTATCTTGGTGAAAAGCGAAAAAAATGTCTATTAATATTCATGGGTTAAATGGGGGACATGATAGCCGCTATGAATTAAATTGAGCGGGTGGACTTGGCAAGAAACACCCTCTATATATGAAATGATTTTATTGTGAAAGTGTGAAGTCTTTCGATTTAATCTTGTGGAAAGTAGATTGTCTTTGCGGTTTTCTAGTTTAAGTGAGCGATTGTTGATGCAGAATATGTTTAATGTAAATGAAACGGGAGTCGTGCGAAACGATATAAGAGAATGTGAGCGCGTAGTGGTACATTTTACGCGTTGGTAATTTTGATTTAGCAATTTTCGAAATCGAATTTGTCGACTGCAGCCAGTATCCGAGGCGAAATAAAGCATGCTGAAAAATATACGAGTATTAGCCGATCCCCTTTGTCTTTTCTCAAGCGAAAGCTCGGACTACGCAGGCAGCCAGGGTCCGTTTAAACACGATGAACACTTTTACGTATCACTAAAAACTTCAGAACCGTATACACACGATTTCGTCCCCTTTTAATGCGGCAATCGGATTAGCAACTATGCACCATACAGATATTTGCCGATATCCGGAAATGATCAAGTTAAACGCACCTATTTCCCGGAAACTGCGCCCCATTGTTCTTTGATTTCGTTTAAATGCATGAAACATGAAATGAGGTGTTAAGCCCTGGAGATTTACCAAACGCAGACAGTCGTTACGCAAAGAGAGGACGCAGCGACCGTTTAAGCTCAGCCGGTCTCCGGCTCCGGTCGCCGGTCTCTCCTTCCGGTGAACTGCAAGTGTTAAACTGAATCGATTCCGGGTAGCTATCGTTTAGCGAGCCGTCGCTGGTCCCATCCTCGCGTGCCGTTGCCGATAATTACACTGTTTAACTAAATGGAAAAACGCAAATTGTTTCCTACAGAATAAACCGGTTTCACTCCGCAGAATCGATGCACTGAATTCACGCCTCCCCCCACACTTAATAACAGATCTCAAACTCACGAAACAGACTCACAGAAACCAGCTACAACTGAGAACGCTGTTTAACCTACTACATACGCAGTTATCACTGAGTAACTCAGTTAATTTCCTCGACGTGAGACGACCCTGTGCTGGATGACACAAATTTTCATCATCCTTATCATTCCAACGCTAGAAACCGCAAAATATGCGACTGCACACCTTTTAGGGATATTTCACAAGTGTATTATATGCTCTCCTCGCATTCTGTTTTACAAAGAATGAAACTCAAAACATTCAACGCGAAAACACTGACTGATTTTTAAGTGTTTTGCGTTTGTAGGATCCATCTATTACTTTCCTCAATCTCACAGTCCCATTTTATAAAATAAATTGCGCATCTAAAGAGCCAAATAAGGAACAAAAGTTGCGGCAGCAATGTGGCAACGTGGTCGTTATAAATCTGGCTTGAAGGACAATCACTCAAAAAATCGTGTTTATTTTTTAATTGAGTTTTTACTTTTACATTTGATGTATGCAATATGTGCCGTTCGAAGCGTCCTCAAATTGATGTTCTTTTTGAATCCTGAAGCGCTTTTATGTTTTTTGTGCCGAAAATGTGTTTTTTTGTAGATGTGCCTGATGCGCCGGGTCGCCCTCTCATCGTCAGCTTTACGTCTAGGTCGGTCAACCTCTCATGGGCCCCCTCGCAAGACACGCACCACAGTCCAATCACTCACTATATCATCCACACTCGGTAAGTGTCCTATTCTAGCCTCCCCTAAATTTGAAAAATGTCAAGGCCACCACTCCCTACCACTGATATATAACCGATAATAATCGCCATCCTCACCACCCTCATCACCTGTCAAAGCTCGCTGTGAGTTGTAAAAGCATTTCATTTTCATGAAAACACAACCGTATCCCAGTGTCAGTGCGGTTTACTTTCGTACCAGGATTATGATGAATCCTTGTCGTTAGTCAAAATATTTAATCATTCAGCCGCGTTGTGCTAACTTAATTGTCATCGCTTCCATTGAATTTTACAAAGAAGCGGGGTCTCTGCGATTCGTCAAAAATGAATACTGAAAGTGATACGCCAAAATCAACGTTACGTACCCTACACTTTCGTATTTTTCTCCCTAATTTTCAAGATTTTGTATTTTACGAGTGACAACGAATTCAAACACAACCGAACACTGAAACAGTAACAATAAGCGGCTTTAATAAACTGGGTTAATCAAAAACAATACAAATATTTTCAATGAAATATAATTCCAAAATTTAACAAACTTGAAAAATGGTGGATGCGCCGGGCAACACCACGTCCCGTAATTGTCGTAAACAAGGCTCTGTGTCCATTAATTGCGTCATGGACTAGACACAAAGAGGAGAAGTTTGTAGCCAAATCTAACAAAACATTTGCTTCCAAATTTTCATTGTCTGCATTGTTAGTTATCTTTAAACAATAAACATATCAGACAAATTCCAATTGATCACGTCTGGATTGTTGCAAATACAAATACAGACACAGCCGAATTATTTGCTTAATACAATTCACCAGCAACTGGCCCCAGACATAAATTTAAATCACTTTCAGTAAGTAAAATGGTGTTTAAATAAATCGCGAAGAAAATATGATTTTTCTAAGTTAATAATATACAGAGGAATATAAATCCCTTTTGAAGTTATCAAGGGTATTATAAACCAATTGCCTTTGCTGAATCAATGGCTAACATAAAATATTATTGAAACGGCAAAGAAACGAGAAATTGAAAAAAAATTGAACCGTCTTATGGGAGTCGAATCGATTTGAAAAATATTCTATGCAAATTATATGAACAAATCTTCCTTATTTTTATATAATGCTTATTGTGCATTTTTATATTATAAATACATGTTCATTTGTAGTGGGGAGACACTCGTATGTCTCGCCGTGCTTTGTAGTTGTGTAAAATAATTTTTTTTTAAAAGTCAACTGTCTATTCAGTTTCATAATTTGCATAAATTACAACTGGATGCATAAACATAAAAATCCATTTGATAAATAAACAAAAATTACTATACCATCCAAAGGCATTAAGTCCAATAATGAAAAATAAATTTTTATTTTGGCTCATCCTTAACTTCCTCCCATATTTGCAGAAATTTGTTACTTATTCGTATGTTCCCATAACAAAGCTGCTTTAAAAATTTTATAACGTAGTTTGTTAAATTACATTGAGGAAAATGTTGGATAGAGAGTATATTTTGTATTCAGAGATTTCCCGTAACATGTTTCCGAGCTCTTAAGCCATTTAGTTTAAAAATTTGTTTGCTTGCTTGAAATTTCCGATAGTTTACGGCCTCGCTAGTTTAAAATTAAATTAAATTGTGTGATTGTATGCTTGCGGACACTGATTACGTGGAAGATAGTTGAAAAATAATTATTAAAAGCCCAAGCTTTATGATTTTTTAGATGAATTTGCATGTAACATGTTAATTTCTTTTATGTATGCATAGAGGTCATACTAGAGCGTTTAGATAAATTAAGAGCAACAACGTCATAATTTACGTTCAAAATTAAAACACCGCTCTGCTACGAGTGATATGCCTACGCTCCTTTGTAATTCAGCCTCATCTATTTTCGTTGGCCGAATTACATCAAATTTTATGGAAATAAATAAAAATATATCAGATACATATGATGTATTTTTACCATTTCGGAAGTTGTCGTAAAAATGATTTAAAATTTTATGTTTATTGTTCCGCGAGGACACGGTAATCATGACAAATGTAATAGATATACAGGATGGTCTGTCCCGTTCTTAACGATAAAAATAAATACTGACAAATTCACGTTTTTCATTCTCGTTTGTTTTATTAAATTAACTACATGCACGGTTTCGCGTAAATAATGCCAACTTTATTATTTTTAATGACGCTACAAGCCTAAAAATTGTTTTGTTTCGTTATAACTAAATCAGGGACTCTTCACTTTTTCAGTTAGAATTTTAAATACTTTCAATTAGAGCGTTGACAGTGATTTGTCGCTTATTTCTGGAATATGCAAAATGTTAATCTGTCGTGATCAGAGACTATACATATTTATGTATTCGCCCTTCAGAATGTGAAGTTATTATTAATGCCTTATTGCCGAGAGGGAGAAGTCCCTTAGGGATCCCCATGCGTCATATCAACGACATATAGTAAATATGTTTGATTTGTCAGAGGGAGAAAATGCACGCACACAAAACTACTTCATGGAGTTTAGTCACTTTTGTTGGAGGAATTACATTAAGTGGGAGTGGCCGTAATCTCTCCTATGTGGGTGTGAATAATGCTAATGAAAAATTATCAGCATTATTTTAATGACATAACAAATCTGAGAAGCTTTATATCCTTTAGACAAATTGTGTATCAACATACAGTATATAAAGAAAAAGTAACATGATAAATGATTGAAAGAAAAAAATCTAAAGCCGTTTCATCGACTTTTTCAATAGGGGCGCTGTGCACGGCTGCTTTTATAAAGAACATTTACTTTCAGTTCGGTTCTAGGACGTCGAAATAAAAATTTAAGCTCGAATTTCCATTCGCTTTTAACAATTCAACCAAGGAATTTTTATCACATGCAGATTTGCTTAACAGCGCATTCACAATGTCCAACTGATGGGTAGCAAACGAATGGCCAAAATCATCGTCTAACATGGAACTGTGTTGAGAAACAAACAAATTACAAACTTCCTTCTTATTCACTTTCTTTATTGTGTTTGATCTGTAGAAAAAGACTATTGTTCAAACGACATATGTTCATGATTTTTTTTTCCAACTTTCCCTTTAGCGATCACTGTACCAAAACATTTTATTTATACTATTCCATAAATCCAATTCCAATTATTAATAAATTAATTAAGCTACACTGAACTTGGAAAGAATTTATTAATTTTGTGTTTACCTGAAAGTTCGATGTTGTGATCCCACGACTGAAATACATATTTAAAATTGATCTATTGATGAAACTTCGGTGCTTTCATCCTCGCTGCAGCAAAATTGCAAATTTTGAGAGAAAGACTGTGATTATTAAATTTTGATTTCTATTCACTGGATGGTAGAAGTTAATTAAGTTAGAAATTCGCCTAATATTTTTCACTCAACATATTTTATATCTCAATAAACGATATTATTAACAAACAAAATTTTAATTACTTAAAACTTGAACCAGTTTATTTTTAGTGCATTTCCACTGACAAAAGCTTTTCTGCCAGAAAACAATGTTTGTGCACATGTAATTAGCTTAAAGAACAAACTAATTACTGGCGCTTTTAGTTTTGATTTAATTTAAACCGCGGCACTGTTATAAAAAGAAGTAAAAAAGAAGGTAATCCATTTCTACCTTGCAAAGTCAAAATCAATTGATTTTAACGTCATTTGGTGTGATACTTTTCCGCGTGATTAGATTTTGATGTGTTAGGGTTCGAGTTCTTTGTATCTTGGGTTCGAATATAATAGACAAAGGCCCTGCCAAAAGCTCTAAATGAAATTCAAATCTGGTTTCATCTCACACTTTGCTTCATGTAATGGAATTGTTACTTTCTTGCCGCGATAAAAATTGAATTAAATCGACGTCTGCCATAAATTATTTCCATCTGACGATCCCAAAACAATTACTTTTTTTGTGTGTTATTGACTTGTTTAAAGTGAAACTCTTGCTGTTTTAATCACTAACGATGCCACCAATGAACACACCAAGAAGTACGTCTACACCACAAACATCAAAGCTCATTCTAATTATTATTAATTACTTTTGTTTATTAATTAAATTTATAAAACTCTATACAAACTTCCAACTCTCAGTCAATTATTTAATGATGAAAGAATGTCGCCAAAACAGAGCTCCCAACAAACTTTCTCGGTCACATCAAAATTTTAGATTGCACTATAATAGGAATTATGTAATAATTACAACTTGATGTTTGTGAAAAATTAATTAAGCAAAGTTTCTATTATTTGAATTAAGTTCTTACCACAAATCCTGGAAATGTTTACATTGTCCTTAATAACATAAATTAAACACGAACTAAATGCATTTGTGCATTCGTGCAATATTGTAGTACATATTCATTTAACACCCAATGATTTAAATTTAATGAAATTGCAAATGTGTGCAGGTGTCATCTAGGAACTTAAAGTTCCGCAACTTTGCCGGCCTTCAGGCGTTTATCTCGACACTGTATAATAGAATTTTATAGTTAACACTGACTGCAGCATATTCCATTAGTGCAGTTCCCTCTTTCTTTTGGTAAAAATCTTATTTTGACTTTAGAATGGATAACTTCTTCAGAAATAAAATTTTGCAAATTGTGTTCGTGCTTGGTCAATATTGCAATTTGTTGATGTATGTTTTTATTGTAAAACTGGAATTCAACAAGACTTTTGATGTCGCTTCTGCCTATCACACAGATAGTTACTGTTAAAATGACAGTTTTAATTCAGCGATAAATTGATTTTTCCTACAAACACGAGATTCGGAACGAAAAAAAAGGACTGTGATATTTTTCCACAAATGGTGGTTAAATTCCGTATTTTAATGCCGTATTTTATTAATATAACCTTTATAATATGTTTTTAATGGTACGGTTGAGTCTCTGAAAACTATAAACAAAAGAAACGTTGAAATTGTGGAAAGTTAATAAAACCGTTAAAACAGGATAATATGGATTGTAAAATTAAGGAATTAGTGTGCATATATGGCCTGCGTTGGAACTATTTTAACTATGTTCATAGTGCGGTTAATTTAGTTGCTATAAAGTTTTGCATTTTTATTAACTGCTATTAAATTTAATTACGTGGTTTAGTGTTGCGTTTATGTAATAAGCAAGGGTGTGTTTTTAATAATTTTCGAAAACTGTGAACAGAGAGGATATAGGTGGCATGAGTCTTTGTGTAGTGTATTATATTTTTACAAAAGACGAAGAAAGTAATCCATTATTTAAAGTTCGGTTGTCATGACGTTCTGTGAGGATAACGTTCTGAAAGTGTTCTTTGGAGGGATAATGGGGTAGATTTTATAATGTTGCGAAAATCCAATATTCGAGAGACTGCGGCCGGTCTCATTATTTTGTTTAAAAACATTGCATAAATATTCCAAGTCAAGTTATTGTTTTATTATTACGCATAGTCTATAAATTAATTTGCCATTAAGTCTCAAGGATACTAAAGCGATTTTTACGTTCCCACGATCCGAATTGTTGTTGATTGTTGTTTACTCAAACAAACAATACCCTATGGTATTCTAGGTTTTAAACACAAAGCCTTCCGATAGCATTACCTAGTTCAATAGCATGTACGAGATAGTTTAAATACTCATGAATTACGTTACATTTAGACCGTTGTATTTTTATTGATTTATCACTTGCCGGTTTTTGCAAACATACGAATTTTTCCCGACGTATATATATATAGCTTCATCCACACCGACAAAACTACTCGCAATTTTAAATGAAATCCTTTATCTTTTATGACTGACTTTCAGAATGTAATAAAATCAGTTACAGTTCCACTTCTAACTTCTGGATTCGGAAAAAGCTTTATATAAATTATAAGTTGATGTTATCCCGCGTCAATAACATTTAGATTTTATTTTCACCTATCAAACATGGTTGTAATATTTGGCCAAAATAATCAAAAAAATCCCCCAACAATCAACAAAAAGCAACACAAAAGCTGCGGCTCTAGGCCAACTTTATCCACTTGAAAATCCTCAAATATCCATACCCCATCATCCTCGGACGCCCACAGAAAGCTTACGCAAGATTTACCGATACACACATTTCCTCAAATAGAATAACTATGAACAGACTTACTTCCTATTCAATTTTGTTGGACATAACTCCAACTTTTCCTTTCAGCTGGATATCTATTACCACCTTATTTTGAATAAGAAAAAGGCTCAAATATTATTAGGAAAACGGTGCTTAATTCATTGAGGAAGCAAATGACTTCCTCTAATTCCATTATAAGAACAATGATCGCCCGTAGCGATTGCTCCTCGTTAATTAATTTTGTTCAAAAAATGGGTAACTAAAGTAATATTTTACTTCCCTCGTTAAAATGTTGATCATATTCAAGGTAAAATAACATGGACTATGGAAAAATAAAAGATGGAAACATTCTTTTGTCTTAGAGTCATAAGGTAACTTTCATAAAAGTTAGTTTCCATTTATTTTTGTGAAGCTTATACGTCGGACAAACTTTATCGGAAGGAAATTTGCGACAAATTGAGACGGAAAAATCCCGGCTTTCTTGTTTTATTAAAGTCTCTAGCTTGCTGCATAAAATATATAGGATGAGTCAAACACAAAAAACTATAAGTCATTATACGGAAACTTAAAATTGTTTTCTCGTTATGCTTGTTGGTAGCAAAGATGCTCATTTATAATGCACTCAGTCTTTAAAAGAAAAACTTTAAAGCTGGGCTAATTTGAATGTACGCGTTGATTTATAAAAACATCAATGCGCGGGACAATTAACGTGATCTGCGTTGGAAAATGGCGATTTAACAATGCCGTTAAAAGCGGCAATTTTGGATTTTTTCATGTAACATGATGACAGTGATGCACAGCAGGATACTAATAACTTTAGAGTTGATGTTGATATCTAACAAACCGCTGTTGATTGAAACTATGGGAATTAGCTTGATGGCAATAAATCACAAAAATGAGCAAAACGCAGTTATTGGTGTTGATTATGATTTGGATCGAGCGGGTGAGGTTTGAGAATGTGAGAAGAGAAGTAATTAATTTCAAATAATGTGTGCGAGGGTATGAGCGAATAGGACAAACGGAGATTACATTATATAATGAATTCGGGTGACTGAAATTTATTAATGTTCCGTTCGTGGCTAGCAGGATTCCTATGTTATCATGAAATGTAAAGTAAACCGTTAAGGCAATTAAGTAGAATGAAGTGAAATTGACTGTGTTAATTTAAACATAGCCGATCGTCAATACTGTTGCCACTTAATGCGGTATTATATTAAATTATGGCTCGAAAGAAGTGGGAGCCGCACACCTAAATCTTGTATAGTTGCGAGAAGAGCATCGCTGACGGCCGTAATAGCAATGAAAAGGAAGTGAAATAGGGAATGAATCGGTAACGATGTTGCCGTTTGCTAGTACTGGCAAATCGGGAGTAGTAGAGATAACGTCCCCGAATGGCCAGTGAGTAGTTCTAGTGGTGGCGCGATACGAAAGGCACTAGAACTTGCCTAACGGCACATTTCGTTCTACTGGGAATTCTCAATAAAACTTGGCAAAACTGAACGCTCAAATCACTGCAATCGACGCATATATTTCAAAACCTTTCGTCCTTTTGTTTCAACGATATGTGTGCGCCAATATATTTCAATTTCGTTTTAGCTTCACCCAAAAGAAATCGGAAAACTGACAAAATAAAACTTTTATAAACTTCACCCTATTTGGCATAAATTCGTCCCATACACTTATTAAAGCCAAAACACTTATTTAATAACACACATCCTTTCTCGTTTATACAAAACATAGGTACGAACTGGCCGATTTAGAATTAAACACATAAATCCATTCATCAAAATAGCCCAAGGCTCTTTCTGAATTCAGCGCCAACATCCATTTCTAAGCTCTTTATTTGCTAATTTGCGAAGATTTATTGTTTAATTTTATCACGGTGCTCACTGTTCCTCCCTCGTATGTCCTGAATGTTTAACAGTTAACAAAAAAACATCGAAAGCATTTCTGCTGAATAATTCTGGAACACCTTATACACACCCGTTTAGTTTTTGTGTGTTTACTTCCAACAGGTCATTTAACCCTAATAAAATAATTTCTGAAAGTCACCTCAATTAATTAAAAATCACTCATAACTTTCAACTTTAATAAAGTGGCACGCAACAATAGCACAGCATTTTCTTTTTTCAGTATTTTTACAAAAGTTTGTGGAAACTAAACTACCAAAGGCACGGTTACCCGATAAAATATAAAGTAAGAAAATTCGCAAATAAAAAAATTCGTCGACTTACCTTTTTTCTGGCGATGTTCTACCACAAAGACAACGAATCGATCCTACTTTTAGAAACTCTCTACAAGGAAATTCACCAACCTTAACAAATTTTCACTCACCACAACATGTTAAGTGACTATTAAATAAACTTAAAAATCAACCATTTTATGAATTAAATTTTATTTATAGTTAAAAATTGTGACAAAGCTTTAGTGTGAGTTGATTCTGAATAATAGATTTTACTAAAAACAGGTTTATAATATAGTTATTTTCCAATGCATCAGTGAGTAGATTAAAGTTATTGTTTAAATTTTTCACAAAAAGTCGTTACGGCAGAATATTGCTGTGAAAATACAATAACTAGTTTATTAAGGCCGAAAAACCATGATCATGACAGCATTTAACTCTTTAGCTTCAAAATTAGCTGCAGACATCTGCTATGATGCTAAACAAGCCTGTTGGCTCCTCTCAAGCAAAACTTTCTTTTGGAAAACGAGAGATCGGAAAGTTTCTATTTTGTTCAAAGACGTTATCTTCCAATTTAAATTACTTTGGGTGAAATTTTTCGAACCGACCTAAACCAATACCTGGAGCAAATTTAAACGCGGATTTTGATCCTGTCCGAGATTTGGAATATGTATAAGACCAGATCAAGAGTGCACCTTCAAGCCTGGATCCTTATAGGAAAGTTTGTCGCCAGAGTGGAGGTGGATTATCATGAATTGAGGGGTGGTGGCGCTAAGCGTGACAAATACTTAGTGGAAATAGGGGGCTGACTGTACTAAAGTTGAAACGTAAATAAAAGGGGTTCTTGTAGGTGAGTTATTAATCCAGCTGTCCGAATATGTGTAGCTGTGGCCATTGTGAAATTCTTTGGGTTTTTGCGCCGCTCACCTCAACATTTAAATTAATCACCGGCGATTTTTCACTTGCCACAGAAAGGCTGATTTAACCCTCTGTGCCCAAAGTTCGATTCTGTTGTTATGACGGAATGTCTCGTCAAAGAGATTGTCGGAAAAAATGGTGACGTTTGATATATGGAGATCCCGATTGGCAGTGATTAACATTGTACAAAGCTCGAGAGTGTCTGTCTGAACAATGGACGCTGTATGGTATTAAAGATGTATAGGGTGTTTCTGAGAGTTGACTGTGGTGGTCTGTGGTGCATTGATGAAGTTCTAATTACGTCCACATGACCTCCAACATATTGCAAGGTTGGCGCGGCATATTGGACTGCTGTCATGTCAAAATGTCGGGAACAAGCTGTACAAGAGGCGTCTGGGAGGTCCTGATCCAAATCCTCCCCAGCTCGGATGCAAGACGTAGGGTTTCTTCGTCACAATATCGTATAACATGGCTGCTTTTAATTCTTATTAATTGCGTTGGCGTACGAACATCGTTGAACGTTCTAAGTAAAGCGTGAGGTTTCTGTTTACACCGTGCGCTTTTTAGGCCATTTATCAGATTAAAGCTGATAAGTTTGCCGAACAGGTGCATAAGCTAAAACTTTTGAATCCAAAACTTCTGTTTGATTAAATGCTTTTTGTTTGTACTAATCCCGGTGTTTTATTAAGTTTCACTTATTTTAAGTGAAAGAGAATTGGAAGCTTGCTATAATCTGGCGATTCGTCCTGAAATTGCGTCCTGCCAGTTCGGCTTACTTTAGGCCGTCGAAATCTTAGGTATCTTGACGATAAGGGTTCGAGTGGAAGTGCGGGTTTAAAGTCGAGCTGTCCGGCACAGCTGAGCTATTTTAATAAACTCACAAATCACCGATATCCGACGATATCGAAAATAAATACCGACCGAGTAAACAAAAAGCTGGTCGCATCCTGCCGCGAGATCGATTTCAGATCGGACCCAACCACCCCACTCGAACAGATAGATATCCATTTATTGAAATAAGAATACCAACGCGATGCAGGATTCATCATTTCACATCGACTGACATTGCGGCATTGCCATTAACGAACTCAACGAACACTAATTCACTTTTCCCTATTAGATTCACCCTGTCAAATCCTTTTTAATTAAAATTTCTTTCTCTGCAAGATTGCACTCTTTTATAATATAAAACAACTGCAATTACTTTTTCCTCAAATAAGATGCCATCATTTTAAGCTGTCCGTGCTCTTAATTAATATTTTCACAACCATGCGTCCACAACAGATTGCTTTCTCATTATACTAAAATTACCTCAAAAGTCATGTCACGAACAAACGCATTTTAACAACCACTAATTTTATATTTAGACATTTTTTCAAGTCAATCATCGAATCGTCTATCAAAAAACTCATTATAATCTGCGCCCAAAAACGCTTTTAAAAGTCCTTCAGCTATCTTTCCAAAGAACCCTACTGGGTATCAGTGTTTTAAGATTTCCAAGTAACCACCGGAGAATTTTTTCAACTAAATGAACTTTCAATATGAACGTTAATTAAATTAATGAAAAGAACCAACCACTTGAAATAAATTAGACAAGAATATTTTATTCAAGCTATCATAAAAACGTAACAGAAAAGCTTATAAAACAAAATAATGTCTAAATAGAAGTATTTGAAAACAAGTGTGCTTGAAGCTCTCTTTTACAAAAAATAATGTTGATGTGCCTTTAAAATCGTACAAAAGACCCTTTTTCTAGCAACAATGTTGCTATTGCCACTTTGTTGTCAAATGATTTGTTTGTGGCTTCAAAGAAAAATAAATGTAAAAATTAGAATGCCACTTAATACGGGTTATTGCGGCTCTGGTGATAAACTCAAGAAATCTGTAAAATCCAAGTAAAAGCAAATAGCTTATAAAATTTTAATATACCTGAATATTTGAAAGCAAAGCATGGTGAAATAAATAAGACGAGTTTGGAACTTTTATTTATTAACAATTTTGTACTTTACGAATTTGAAATTTGTGATTTAGTTTGTCCAGAAGGAAACATAATTCATACATTAATAACCCGATTATGAAATTAGGGGGGCAATAAGGAGCGGGCTTTCTTTGGTGTAAATGTAGTAAGCAGTTCATTTATCAGGGCTATATTACAGCTAATATCGAGAAGGGATTTATAGTAGCACACCAAACGATAAAGTTAGTATACCAAGAAATTAAATTTTATTAGTCCATTCAAAACTCCATTTGCTGCTATCCTCTCGAGTCATTTATAGTTAAGAAATAAAACAGCAATTAGAAAAAGAGACCGAAACAAAATAATACCCTTTAATTAAGTCAGTAAGATTTTTAATAGACATCTCAGCAGAATCAATAAATCAGAAAAAATTCAATTAGCGTATGTTAAGATGAGATAAGTTCAAGCGAGTAAATCAACTTATATGACACAAGAAAGCAAGAAGTAAGCGGTAACCCGAACATACACCCTCGGGCACAATTCTGGCGGAATTTCCTCGTTAAATAACGCATTTGTGCGTTATATGCTTTAACCATGCTTACTTAGAGCCGAAGCTTTAAAAATTCAGCTCATTTCGCGATAACAGTCAAATATGCTTTTTAAGTGTCGTTCGATTCTAAGTTCAAAAATCCTATCCCGAAGACCCCGTGAAAATGCAATTAACAACGAACAAACCGGTTTAATAACTTTTCCCTCACTTATCTAAAACTAGATTAATTCGGATACTATTTTAAACGCAATGCATTTACGTTATTAAATTTCCAACTTTTTGCTTTCGTCATGTAATTTTTGCGTTCGAACTTTCTATGAAGTTAAATGATAATTAATTTTCCGGCTATCTCCAATATTACGATGACATCAGCAAAAAATTCGACGAGTGGTCGACGATTAAATCAGTTGATATAATTCTTACTTCCATTCTGAAGAAGCTGTAATGAATTACTCTTCTCTCCGGGCTTCCGAATTCTACTAGAAAACTTTTTTGTTACCAGCTAGCCGACGGGGAACCGACAGGAATGCCTCAGCTTATTTTTTTGTTTGAAAACTTCAACTCGGAATACACCAGAGAACGCCAAATTTAGAAAAATGAGCCAAACGCGATCTATTCTATCAATAGCGCAAGAAATGTATTTTTCAAAACTAACATATTTTATTATTTACACTGTTTGAGCAACAAAAATTACGGCCATTGGATTCAAAATTGCGTCAAATAAAACTGAAAGAAATAGCTCTAAAGTAAATTGAGGACTAGATTATTAGTCTTTTATACGCGACTCGTTCGTAAGCACGCAATGCTACCTACTAATAATCTTTAATGATTAATTCGTCAAAACTCAACATTATTTAAAAATTAGCACGAAAGAATAAAATTACATCATAATACTTCAAGCTACTCGTTCAAACATATCACAATTTATTGATTTATTTACTTATTCGTAGTGCTTGATTAAAATTTTTGAATAAATTTGAAATGATTAATCAGATGCAATCAATCATTCCTTGATCTGAAAGATCCCAGTGACGTTTAATTTGAAGCAAACTGTAGGTAAATCGATCGAAATACAGAAAAAGTATTGCATGCCATGCAATTACTTGTAGTTGACATTTTTCATAAAACTGATTCCGGGAAAGTAAAAGTTAAGAGTATTTGAGTTGGCTTAAAGCTGTGCAACATTGTTAAAATGATTGATCCCGCTTCGGGTCAGATTTAAAACGTGGAATAAAATTGTCATTGATTTGAATAAGATGTAATGTAATGATTTTTTCTTTCTTTCGTATAATATTTCAGCGATTCGTTTTATGCAGTGATTCTTAAGGATATCGAAATACCCTTATTACGTTCCTGCATTGTGGTCTCCAGGATTTAAGGATTTGATGGTAACTATTGAACAGGCGCGGTACAAAACAAAAATAAATATTGGTATATTATACGAACGGCTGAGCGACCGAAAAGCTTTTACGTTTCTTTTGTGAATTTTAAACTGGTATAGTCCGCAATCTAAAAGTATGTGTATAGCTTCTAGATAAAATGTAAATTTAATTAATCCAAATAAAGCCCTCGATTCGTTTGTTATTTAGACCGACGCGATTTCGGCGGTCGTTGCTGAAATCTGAAATTGTATTTTGTTGGCGACGAAATGTTTTATTTCTCGGCGTTTCACGAGACAACATTCCAGTTATTGTGATTAAAACCTGAAATGATCGTGACGATTCCTGCGAGACTGCGACCTGCGTGTGTGTTTATCCAAAATTTCAGCAGCTTTACACACATTTGTACCCTAAATTGATCTCTCGCATTACACACTAATTTTTTACCTTGCTCTCGAATTTTTAACATTATTTAATCGCAGGCCCTCCCACTCTTCAAATTGACCATTACGAAAGCAGAACTCCAAATTACTTCGAAACTTTTCACAGTAAATAAAACTCGTTCTTATTAACGCACGCGTTTTTTCCCAGGCATTTATTACCAGGTATTCAAAAAGTGTTTTAATCTTGCGATGCTCCCTCGTGCAGTTTGAATATTAAAATAGCGAAGAAAATTTATCAAATAAAATTAAATATTCAACACATAGAATCGTGTTGGGGACGACCTGACTGATTTTCTGTTAGTTTGATATTCATCATGTTGTGCTTAAATAAATATTTTTTGTTGGGTTCTGTTGAGATTAGCTCGGAAAGTTGAAAAGTGCGGCGACATTTTCGAAATAAGAAAGTTAAATGGTTGTTATTGGTTCGTAGCATAAAATTGGATGAATTGAGGGTGAGATTGCTGGTTTGATGCAATTACCGAGAATGAGGGATGTTTAAAAATGTCGATTACACGCCGGATTGGTGCGGTAATTTTGATGGAGGGACACGATCAAAAAATAGTCCGTGTTGCTCGAAAGCCCGTTTAATTGGAATGTGTCAAAGTTTGGAAGAGATCGAGTTTTGTTTCTCTGAAAGCCGTAAACCGGGGAAAGCTTTGCATATGAATTCGACGCGAGTTGAGCGCAATTTACTTAAAAATTTATACGGTAATAAACGTGTGCAATTGAGGAATTTTCAAGCACGTGCGGATTTAAGTTAAAAAGTGTTTCCAGCAAGAAATACGATGTTTGCGAAAGTGTTTATGATGTGCTATCGGTCGTTTTGTAGCGAGGGCGGTATACTTAATTGCAAATATTGGCGATTGGTTTTCGGCGCACGTTTAAGAGATTTCATTTCCAGTTCCGGGAACGATATTCAAGGCACGGAAGACCGACATTCGTCCTTGTTCGCTCACAAATGTCCAGTTATAAGCGATTGCCTTTAAAAGAAACTAAAGTTGGCTCTTCCTCCAAGGCGCTAGCTCAAACCCTAATTCTAAAGAAAAACGAAGACAAAGTAAAGCTTCGTCTAAACAAAAACACAGTTGGTGTTTATGTAAGGCGGGGTCCTGTTTGCGCTCCCCCATAAAGACTCCTTCCATCTTACCCCGACCCGGGAAAAGTGGTCAGAACAATTATGCTTCGGCTTGTTTTTCCTTTCTCCAGATTCAGACAAGAGTGTGTGCGAACTGTGGGAGTTCTCGAAATGCTTCTATTGCTCCAGTCAATCGTGCTCTTAACTTGGACGGCTCGTAAAGGCCATAACCAGTTTACTGCTACCCTAGTTTACCAAATCCACTTTTTTCATGCATATTCATTTTGTTCTCCACACACTACCGTATTCCAAAAATAAACTTTGCTCACTTCATACGTATTTAAATAATTAAACGTAACACACCCCTTAATTACACTAATTTTAAATCCCTATTTACTAACTTCTCTCTCGCATCATTCACAAATATCTGCTATATCTACGTCAACGAACGAACCAAAAAAAAACAATCAAGTACAACACTAAAATTTAATTAAAACAAATTAAATTTCTTTTCATGTGAATTGTTATAAATTGCATTTCACCTTTCATTACTTTTATTGTTTATTTATCATATGTAAACGATATTCGAATGAAAATTTTAATTAGCCACAAAATACCGGAAGACAAAAGTTAAAAAACCGCAACAAACACAACAATAATTATAACATTCCTTGAATTCAGGTGATTCCAACACAATAACATTGAATTATTCATAAACAAAAATTTGTAGACGCGCTATTTTGATAAACTATTTTAATTAACAACTTTAATCAGAATTCCATTATTTCTAAATACTACACATTTGTTTAATAATTCACCAAAATTATGATATCGGCATACTGGTTAAAATTTACAAATCAGCTAATTTTGCCAAAAAAAAAACAAATCAAATAGATAATAATTAATTTTTATTGCTATTTAGTGCCTGGAATAAATAAGCTTTATTTCATGTTGGAGTCGGTTGCGCGTTTAAAGAAAATACATTTTGCAAATAAATTTTCTGTTGGTAAAACAGATGGTTTAGACGCATTGCCTTTTATATTGTTTTCCTAATTTCGTTCATAAAATCAAATAAAAGTTTTCAAGTTAAAGAATATAGTCTGATCAGTGGTCCGTACGCAATTTTTTTATTAAATAACGTCAAAAGCATTTCTTAAACACAATAAATGTCTGCGAAACTCTCAAATCAAAAGTTCTCTAAGTAATGAAACTTGAAATTATAAAAAATTTCAACAAGTAAACAAAAATACGCGAAGAAACAGTGTAATTATTTAATATTTCAAAATAAAAAAGGTAAAGAAAAATTGTTTTCAAGTGTACAGTTTAAATCCAGCGGATAAATATTAAAGTGCAGGAGCAAAACAGATACAAATCCAGCAGCTTAAAAGATTTATTGGAGAGCAGTCTTCCGTGAAAAGTTTTTCTAATACTCACATGCATAATGTATGCATGCTAAAGAAAATTAGAGATAGTGTAAAAGTTTCAAAGTTTTTTCTGGTGGGTAGACGCATTCACATACTTTTTCCACAATGAGGTATACGAGCATAAGCCTTTTTATTTACATAATGTAGATACTACTTGTGAAAACACTTAGATGCACTACAAGAGGTCTTTTATTCTATTTCAAGAACCAAATTCCCCTGTGTTATAAACAGCTATTCAATGCAATGTCTCTGTAGTGCTTTTGTATAATTTATTTTAGTGCGTTAGTACCGGCAAAATATCGTTAATTCAAGTAAATCCCTTCTCTTCGACATCAAAACGAAACAGATTTTTGGCTAAAGCCTCCTCCATTAAATAAGTGAACTAACCAACCCCCCGTGTTAAAAAAGCCACAAATTAAATATTAATTCTATAATGTATCAGATACGATTTGATAAATGACACAAATATCAAGAGAAAGAAATTACATAATCAAATTAAGTGCTTTCGATGCGATCGTCTGTTACGACATACAATTCAATTATAATCACATCAGACATCACTAATATATTTTGTGTGAAGATTAATAATACTAAATCCTCGGAGATATTTTTACAACTAGCTTCAAGCCTAAGCAGATGCGACCTAATTGTGAAATATTATACCGTAACTTTCAGTCGTCCAAGCTCACTTTTAATGTCCTTAAATTAAACTAGATGCTAGGCGCAAACAATATTTTAAAATATGTTCCAAAACTTTACAAAAAATAAAATAAAACACTCCAGGAAACCAGCTTTTTTTCTGATTGAGTTCGAATTCTGAAATTTTGTAAATTAAAACGCAACTGAAATAAATTACAAAATCAATGTAAGAGCGAAGTTATCTTTGCTTTGAAACCCATTACAATTTTCAGCAAATCAATAAAGTTCTCATAAATAAAAAAACAAGCAATATTTCAACGTTTGTTAATTGCTCGTTAAATATTTCCAAGCATTTACTGTTTAACTTTATAAATTTTTACGCACCTATTGATTTCAACATTAAACGAATTTACATTAACTGCTTCTAAAACTGTTTTAAAATTGTAGCGCACAAATGATAATGGCCTGGATAATAACATTAAATAAAAATGTTGTTGGGCGATGTAGAAACATTAATTCAATATTAATTTCGACAATATGGTAGACGTGGTAATTGTGAAAGTTGACAATAAACAAGTTAAATTGTCTATAGCACAATAAACGTTTCATTTTAAACTGGAAGTACAATGGTAGGAACAACTAACAAGCCAACTACCAAATAATATCACTCCAGTTGGCTGAAATTAGTTTATCGATAGGCGAGGGTGGAAGGTGATATTTTTCCAGGGGAAATTCTGTTGTCTTCTTTAAGAAAACAATCGCACTATTGTCGTCGTTTCGGTTGCCTTCCAATAAACTTGAACATTGGCAGCTGGCGTTTTAATTAAAAACCTAATAAAACTCATCAATCATAAAATTTAATTAAAATAACTCTCACCCTTATTTTATTTAACTAATTTTATTATCATTTAACCGATATATGTGAGGCTCACACTCTTTACAATAAGACGAAGAGCGACGGGAATGTGGGAAAGCGATGCTCAGATATTGTGAATATTTGAAACCCTGTCATTAGAAAATATATATATCACAAACATCGATCGCACCGTCTCCAATAATAGCTCATTTTAAATACAAAGCGAGCGAAAATATTAATTCCCCGCCTTTGATAATATCAGTAACCTACATAAAGAGATGACAGGTATCATTTACACACTTTTTTGTAAAATCATTCCGTGCCACATTCCATAAAAAATGCTTCAATTCAGTAAAAACGAAGCATATTTTTTTAATAAAAATTCTCAAGAAGATCACTGTTAATTAACATTGTTCGCTGAAACGGAGACAATATGCACAAAAAACTTTATGAAAACTATAACAAACATAATTAGAAACAACAAAGAGTAATAGTAATTAAACTAACAGTGATTTTTATTTTGTTTTTGCAAATATTTATTTAACTTTTATTGATTAGCTCTCGCCCGGCGCATCCACCATTGTTATACTCAACGGAAAAATAATTTTTCCATTGCAAAACTGCACGGGTAATTAATAAAAGGTAACGTCGTTTATTTACAATATTGTCTATAAATAACCAAAATAAAAAATGTCTCTGAATATTCGAAAAATAGTTATAAACTAGTGGAAGCGCGCAAATCCTACCGGATTCGCAAGAGCTCGGTATTGTGCCGTTACACCTCGGCCCCCTTTGCCCTCTTTGAGCTCCTTCAGCCCCCTTTGACCCCCTTTAATTGCCATCGACCACTTTTAACCCACTTTGAGCTCCTTCAACCCCCTCTCGCCCCCTTCGACCCCCTTAATTTGGGGCATTTGAAAATTGGAAAAAACCACACACCCCTTTTAGACTTTATAGAATTGTTCCTTTGGTTCTTTTGGATAGGCTAGGGCTCATTAAAACTGGTTCTGTATTGTTTTGGCCGTATGTTGTGGTGTGGTTTTTTATGGCACTTCAACTTTGACAACTAACCTTAATTTCGAGATTTTTTCGCCTAATTCTAGATCACGGGGCTTTACAATTCACCACCCCGCTCTTCCAAGTCAGAAAGTTTAGAAAAAGGGTATTTTAATCGGCCGCCTAACTGACAGTGACGTCACACGATGACGTCACAATCACGTCATTATCCGGTGTAAACAAAATTAACCTTCAAATGGGTTTTGGACCGCAAAGGTGTAGGACCTACCTTTCTGTAACCGAAAAATGTGTCTAAAACAGTTTTTTGAACCGATATTTCCTCGAGTATGTCTGGGGTGTTCCATCATAAACACAATCAAGGGGCGCGCCAACTTACCGCCCGGTCCTTCAAATTCTCAAATATTTCACAAAACACGTGTTCCACTTTGCCCATTTGAACCACGATTTGAGCACGATTAATGACTGGTTCCGTTTGATTTTCAAAGATAACAACAACACCAATTGTGAATTGTGACAATTTAATGAGAAATGTCAAAATTGTAATGACAGATGGCCGATGAGTGTGAGTGAGGTGTAATGAACGGCGCGAAATTGGTGCAAGTCAAGACACTTTTGGTAATTTAAGAAAAATGTGATTTTAGTCATTTTAAAGCCTTTTTTGACCCCAAAAACCTGCCCACTTTGTAGAATTTTGATTGAAAGTTCGTTTTTTACTTTTGTTCAGACTCTGGGTATTGCCGTTTTTCACTTTTAGTGCAAAATTTCAAAGCAAAAACAAAAGGATAAATGTGACAAAGAAAGACCTATTGACGGTTTTGAGTGTGTAAGACAGGGCTCAACCTATCAGATATTAGTATAGTATAACTAGCTCTCTCCGGGGGGGCCTACCGCCCCCCCTTCCGTTCACTACGTACCCCTTTGAGCTCTTTTCAACCCTTTTCAGGGGTATTTCTGGTACCGTTGCTAAGCAATAATGCACCTAGAATTGTCTCTGACTGCCTATAGAGGCGCTCTCCCAGCCACAATTGAAGCACTTGAAAAATGGAAAAAAATCGCTCACCCCCTTTGCACAAATATCACAGAAATGCTCCTTTGGTCCTTTTGAATGAGTTGGGGGCTCTCAACAATGGTTTTGTATCGTTTTGGCCGTATTTTGTGGCACGATTTTTAACAAACGTCAAATTTGACAGATGATATTTATTTAGGGATTTTCTTACACACAGGGGGGCTAAATGGGGCTGTCGAGTCTTAAGCAACACTTTACTAATCACTACTTACCCCTTTGAGCCCTTTTGAACCATTTTGAGGTGTTTAAATGTGATTAAATTCGACCCTCTAGGCCGCGGCATATCAATCTCCGTGCCGGCGACGGAGCCGTTTTAGGGGGGTGAGAAAAATTGTTCGGGGTGCAGCGGCCGCTAAAAAATACGATAAATACCTTCCCCACACTCCATTTGTACGAATTTAACACACCCACGACCGATTACTGCCCAATTTCCACCTTTTTTCACACAATTTACAAACTGACACAATCGAAATGACAATCAAAAAAATCAACAACACAATCGTTGCCAAGGAAACGCAATTTTTTTCAACCAATGAGAATGGGGCATTTTCCATCTCATCTCGACCTCCGAAAATCACCCAAAACCACCTCATCTGTCAAAAATGTCAAACTTTAATCAACTGCCGCAACTTTAATAGCCCCCAAATCGCATTCTAGTTGTTCTCTTCACCAGACCCCATCGTTTTCCAACCTATTCATCGTAGATGCACCCCCCAAAAATCGCTACTGTAAAAGAAGTATGCAAAAAACAAAACCACTGTTCAACCCGTAAATTCAAGTCGATTGAAAAAGGACGCAGCTATCACGATTTAGTATAGTTAAACTAGCTCTCTCCAGGGGGGCCTACCGGCCCCCCTTCCGTTCACTACGTACCCCTTTGAGCCCTTTTGAACCCTTTTCAGGGGTTTAAATTGTGTGGAGAAATCGTTCTCTGTCGCTGCATATCAAATCTCCGTGCCGGCGACGAAGCCGTTCTTTGGGTGTAAGAAAAATTGCTTGGAGCGCAGCGGCCGCTAAAAGAATACGATAAATACCTTCCCCACACTCCATTTGTACGATTTTAACACACCCACGACCGATTACTGCCCAACTTCCACCTTTTTCACACAATTTACAAACTGACACAATCGAAATAACAATCAAAAAAATCAACAACACAATCGTTGCCAAGGAAACGCAATTTTTTTCAACCAATGAGAATGGGGCATTTTCCATCTCATCTCGACCTCCGAAAATCACCCAAAACCACCCCATCTGTCAAAAATGTCAAACTTTAAATAACTGCCGCAACTTTAATAGCCCCCCAATCCCATTCTTATTGCCTTCTTCACCAATTCTCATCCTTTTCCAACCTATTTATCGTACATGCACCCACCAAAACCAAGCATCTTGAGAGGAGATATGACATAAAAATACCCGTGTCCAAACGTAAAAAATCAGTCGATTAGAAAAGGACACAGCTATCACGATTTAGTATAGTTAAACTAGCTCTCTCCAGGGGGGCCTACTGGCCCCCCTTCCGTTCACTACGTACCCCTTTGAGCCCTTTTGAACCCTTTTCAGAGGTATTTCTGGTACCGTTGCTAAGCAATAATGTACCTAGAATTGTCTCTGACTGCCTATAGAGGCGCTCTCCCAGCCACAATTGAAGCACTTGAAAAATGGAAAAAAATCGCTCACCCCTTTGCACAAATTTCACAGAAATGCTCCTTTGGTCCTTTTGAATGAGTTGGGGGCTCTCAACAGTGGTTTTGTATCGTTTTGGCCGTATTTTGTGGCACGATTTTTAACAAACGTCAAATTTGACAAATGACATTTATTTAGGAATTTTCTCACACACAGGGGGGCTAAATGGGGCTGTCGAGTCTTAAGCAACACTTTACTAATCACTACTTACCCCTTTGAGCCCTTTTGAACCCTTTTGAGGTGTTTAAATGTGATAAAATTTGACCCTCTAGGCAGCGGCATATCAATCTCCGTGCCGGCGACGGAGCCGTTTTTTGGGTGTGTGAAAAATTGCTTGAGGTGCAGCGGCCGCTAAAAAAATACGATAAATACCTTCCCCACACTCCATTTGTACGAATTTAACACACCCACGACCGATTACTGCCCAATTTCCACCTTTTTTCACACAATTTACAAACTGACACAATCGAAATGACAATCAAAAAAATCAACAACACAATCGTTGCCAAGGAAACGCAATTTTTTTCAACCAATGAGAATGGGGCATTTTCTATCTCATCTCGACCTCCGAAAATCACCCAAAACCACCCCATCTGTCAAAAATGTCAAACTTTAATCAACTGCCGCAACTTTAATAGCCCCCAAATCGCATTTTAATTGTCCTCTTCACCAGACCCCATCCTTTTCCAACATATTCATCATACATGCACCCCCCAAAAATCGCTACTGTAAAAGAAGTATGCAAAAAACAAAACCACTGTCCAACCCGTAAATTCAAGTCGATTAGAAAAGGACGCAGCTATCACGATTTAGTATAGTTAAACTAGCTCTCTCCAGGGGGGCCTACCGGCCCCCCTTCCGATCACTACGTACCCCTTTGAGCCCTTTTGAACCCTTTTCAGGGGCATTTCTGGTACCGTTGCTAAGCAATAATGCACCTAGAATTGTCTCTGACTGCCCCCCTTTCTTTCACTTGTACCTAGAATTGTCTCTGACTGCCTATAGAGGCGCTCTCCCAGCCACAATTGAAGCACTTGAAAAATGGAAAAAAATCGCTCACCCCTTTGCGCAAATTTCGCAGAAATGCTCCTTTTGTCCTTTTGAATGAGTTGGGGGCTCTCAACAGTGGTTTTGTATCGTTTTGGCCGTATTTTGTGGCACGATTTTTAACAAACGTCAAATTTGACAGATGATATTTATTTAGGGATTTTCTTACACACAGGGGGGCTAAATGGGGCTGTCGAGTCTTAAGCAACACTTTACTAATCACTACTTACCCCTTTGAGCCCTTTTGAGGTGTTTAAATGTGATTAAATTCGACCCTCTAGGCCGAGGCTCCGTGCCGGCGACGGAGCCGTTTTTTGGGTGTGCGAAAAATTGCTTGAGGTGCAGCGGCCGCTAAAAAAATACGATAAATACCTTCCCCACACTCCACTTGTATGATTTAAACACATCCACGACCGATTACTGCTCAATTTCCACCTTTTTTCACACAATTTAAAAACCAACAAAATTGAAATGACAGTTAAAAAAATCAACAACAAAATGGTTGCCAAGGAAATGCAATTTTTTCAGCCAATGAGAATGGGGCATTTTCCATCTCATCTCGACCTCCGAAATCATCAAAAACGACCTCATCTCTCAAAAATGTCAAACTTTAATCAACTGCCGCAACTTTAATAGCCCCCCAATCGTAATTAGATAGATCCTATGCAATTCATGAATTGTTTCCGATTTAATTTATACAAATAGAATCCATCATAAAGATTTTTTTCAAAAGTTAAATCATCCACTTGAATAGCATGTCCAACCACCCAAATTCAAGTCGATTGAAAAAGGACGCAGCTATCACGATTTAGTATAGTTAAACTAGCTCTCTCCAGGGGGGCCTACCGGCCCCCCTTCCGTTCACTACGTACCCCTTTGAGCCCTTTTGAACCCTTTTCAGGGATTTAAATTGTGTGGAGAGATCGTTCTCTGTCGCTGCATATCAAATCTCCGTGCCGGCGACGAAGCCGTTCTTTGGGTGTAAGAAAAATTGCTTGGAGCGCAGCGGCCGCTAAAAGAATACGATAAATACCTTCCCCACACTCCATTTGTACGATTTTAACACACCCACGACCGATTACTGCCCAACTTCCACCTTTTTTCACACAATTTACAAACTGACACAATCGAAATGACAATCAAAAAAATCAACAACACAATCGTTGCCAAGGAAACGCAATTTTTTTCAACCAATGAGAATGGGGCATTTTCCATCTCATCTCGACCTCCGAAAATCATCCAAAACCACCCCATCTGTCAAAAATGTCAAACTTTAATCAACTGCCGCAACTTTAATAGCCCCCCAATCCCATTCTTATTGCCTTCTTCACCAATTCTCATCCTTTTCCAACCTATTTATCGTACATGCACCCACCAAAACCAAGCATCTTGAGAGGAGATATGACATAAACATACCCGTGTCCAAACGTAAAAAATCAGTCGATTAGAAAAGGACACAGCTATCACGATTTAGTATAGTTAATTAGCTCTCTCCAGGGGGGCCTACCGGCCCCCCTTCCGTTCACTACGTACCCCTTTGAGCCCTTTTGAAACCTTTTCAGGGGCATTTCTGGTACCGTTGCTAAGTAATAATGCACCTAGAATTGTCTCTGACTGCCCCCCTTTCTTTCACTTGCACCTAGAATTGTCTCTGACTGCCTATAGAGGCGCTCTCCCAGCCACAATTGAAGCACTTGAAAAATGGAAAAAAATCGCTCACCCCTTTGCGCAAATTTCACAGAAATGCTCCTTTGGTCCTTTTGAATGAGTTGGGGGCTTCCAACAGTGGTTTTGTATCGTTTTGGCCGTATTTTGTGGCACGATTTTTAACAAACGTCAAATTTGACAGATGATATTTATTTAGGGATTTTCTTACACACAGGGGGGCTAAATGGGGCTGTCGAGTCTTAAGCAACACTTTACTAATCACTACTTACCCCTTTGAGCCCTTTTGAACCCTTTTGAGGTGTTTAAATGTGAATAAATTCGACCCTCTAGGCCGCGGCATATCAATCTCCGTGCCGGCGACGGAGCCGTTTTTTGGGTGTGTGAAAAATTGCTTGAGGTGCAGCGGCCGCTAAAAAAATACGATAAATACCTTCCTCACACTCCATTTGTACGATTTTAACACACCCACGACCGATTACTGCCCAATTTCCACCTTTTTCACATAATTTAAAAACCAACAAAATTGAAATGACAGTGAAAAAAATCAACAACAAAATGGTTGCCAAGGAAATGCAATTTTTTCAGCCAATGAGAATGGGACATTTTCCATCTCATCTCGACCTCCGAAAATCATCAAAAACCACCTCATCTGTCAAAAATGTCAAACTTTAATCAACTGCCGCAACTTTAATAGCCCCCCAATCGTAATTAGATAGGTCCTATGCAATTCATTCATTCTTTCCGATTTAATTTATACAAATAGAATCCATCATAAAGATTTTTTTCAAAAGTTAAATCATCCACTTGAATAGCATGTCCAACCACCCAAATTCAAGTCGATTGAAAAAGGACGCAGCTATCACGATTTAGTATAGTTAACTAGCTCTCTCCAGGGGGGCCTACCGGCCCCCCTTCCGTTCACTACGTACCCCTTTGAGCCCTTTTGAACCCTTTTCAGGGGCATTTCTGGTACCGTTGCTAAGCAATAATGCACCTAGAATTGTCTCTGACTGCCTATAGAGGCGCTCTCCCAGCCACAATTGAAGCACTTGAAAAATGGAAAAAAATCGCTCATCCCCTTTGCACAAATTTCACAGAAATGCTCTTTTGGTCCTTTTGAATGAGTTGGGGGCTCTCAACAGTGGTTTTGTATCGTTTTGGCCGCATTTTGTTGCACGATTTTTAACAAACGTCAAATTTGACAGATGACATTTATTTAGGGATTCACACACAGGGGGGCTAAATGGGGCTGTCGAGTCTTAAGCAACACTTTACTAATCACTACTTACCCCTTTGAGCCCTTTTGAAGCCTTTTCAGGGGTTTAAATTGTATGGAAAATCGGCATAGGCCACAGCATGCATATCAATCTCCGTGCCGGCGACGAAGCCGTTCTTTGGGTGTGAGAAAAATTGCTTGGAGCGCAGCGGCCGCTAAAAGAATACGATAAATACCTTCCCCACACTCCCTTTGTACGATTTTAACACACCCACGACCGATTACTGCCCAATTTCCACCTTTTTTCACACAATTTAAAAACCAACAAAATTGAAATGACAGTGAAAAAAATCAACAACACAATCGTTGCCAAGGAAACGCAATTTTTTTCAAAAAATGCCCCGGAAGCAATTTACTAATAAAGGTTTCCGACTAAGAAGTATGAGCAACTTAATTTTTTTTGTTTCCATTATAAGTTACAAAGAAATGCACAATACCGCTGACAATACAGCTAAAAAGTATTTCTCAATTCTCGCCAGAATAAACTTTTATGAGAAACACAAGAAGCAAGATAAAGTGCGTGCTTTGTCCATGTGTTCGATCAAACACTCTCATCTGTAAACTACTTAAAACTTCAACAACTTGTGACTGATCATTTTATCCTTCAAAGGAAATGCTTGATGGACTTGATATAAAACTCAGTTTTACGTTACTACGCTTTTAAATAAAATAATTAAAACCCTGTAAATTAATTCATAACATCTATAAAATCCTTGCATAAAAGGTTGAACCTATTGACCCTCATTAAATAACAGAGAATGGTAACTAAGTCACCGGCGATATTTGACTTTAGCATAGAACAAATTATGAAGTTTGAAAGAACTGTAAATTCGTTGATTCACGTCCATTGAATATAAAAGTTTTTGTCGTCGTAAAGTGTACGGCTCGTTTGTTTTGTAATAGTAATAAGTCGGTTTTAATTAAGTTATAAATATTAATAAACCGAGCAAAGAATATGACAGTACGGAAGTTTCATACTCTCTATCGGTCCTAATTAGCTTTCAGGGCTGCCGTCGTCTTTGTATTCGTCAACACAACGTGCATTGTGCTGGAGGTCACTCCCAGATTTGATTTGCAAGTTACGTTACACACTGATGAGCGATCACTAGTGAGGACTATATGAGATCAAATAGTCTTCAGGTAAACTAGGGATTCCGATAGTGATTATGTTTCTCATAATTTCAAAAATCTACATTTTTCATTTGAAAAGTCAGTTGTGTTCAGAGTTTAACTACTCAAGACTTAATTTTTTTTAATACAATGTGTATCCTTCGAGAACACAAACTTTTGTCGAAAAATTTTAAACACGTGTTTCTGTAAAACGTTTTTCCACTCTCTGGCTTAATTTTGATAGAAGTAGAAGATTTTGCGATAAATTGGTTGTGATGAGAGGAAGGTATTTATAAGCTGGGAGGATCCGTGTATTAAAAAGTGAATTAAAAACTTGATTTAATTTCAAGTTGAAAGTTATTGATTTGTAGCCAAGGGGCGAATGGTGATTTCGCATTACCATTTTATTCCTAATTAAGTTTGTTGGAAACTTTTCAGAATATACATTTAATATTTTGTCTCCATATATTCTCCGGATATAGTGTCAGGAACTATTTGGAAAGTTTTTATTAACTTTCATAGGGCTCACTTGAGAAGTTAAGAAGCAGAGCGTGAGTCGGTGCTTGTTACCATTCAGTGTGCGCTTTCAGGTTTCGGTCGGTATCGTTTATCGACGCCTTCGTATTAATTAAAACTTGATAAACATATTTTCATCGTATGCATGAATTATAATTGATGGCTGGGATAGGTTAGGCTCGCTTCTCTGTAGGATGATATACCGCCTGAGGCGCTCGATTATACCTCCCCAATATTCAAGTGTTAACGACAGCTTGCTTCAAACAACCGTTCTTGAAAAATCAGCACGAATCCCAGGCCATTCGTCATCGATTACGTCACTAAAACACCGTATTTATCGACGGATGTATCAAACGACCTATCAATTTGCTTTATTTCCTGAATACTCCTTCCTTCCACAACTCTACTTAAACTTAAATTACTCCACTTTTAAACAAGTTATGTTACAGCTTATCCTCTTGTGACGTTTATTCAAAATCTAATAATAACTTCGTCTAACTCCTTTTCCTAAATACTTTGTAATTGATGACTCAATCTCTTCTTCATACTTTAACAATAGCACCGCTAATTTACATTTAAAGGTGCAACGCATTAGCCCAAAACACAAATTACTATTTTTAATCACTATTACTCACTATTATTATCTGACGCACGCTGAGCGCGACTTACTGCCTCTATATCACACCCTCTACGATTCACAGAAACTCACAAATTACGATATTACCCGTCTAATTCCATATCATTCTCACTCTCGTCACACACAAAATTAGATAACGACTCCACATCAAGGAAATCCATATTTGGCAAAAAATCTTTATCGCAATTATTTCAACATTTGCCCAAAACTACCCCAAACATAAACGACGTTCCTAAATTTTATACCATGACCAGACATGCCCTCTAATTTAACTTCGATTAGGGTAAGAGTATATACAGTGCTACACCGTACACTCTCCAAGAAGGATAAAGGATAATCAATTATGTGTTACACACGATTTATTATTGCAAACACTGAAACAACAAAAGATATGACATTCAAATCATTCTCTTGGCAAAATTGCCCTCGTATCTATTCTGATCAAGCGATTCCCCCTTTAACACTTAAGCCGATCCTGATGACTGATGAGATAACAAACAATAAAACAATATCCATTTAGTTATCGTCAAAAACAACAATCCCAAATCTTAATTTTCCAGTCCAAAACAGGCATTTTGCAAGTAAATCTTTTTATTGTTGATATTATACAGCCTTTATGCCGCCATAATTGTTTTGTGAGAGCAGAACAATATCACGGAAATTCTTCGGCAAAGGTATTTACCATTATTAAATATAATGAATAATGGAGCTTTGTTTTCCGAAAAATTCGAATTTGCCGATTTGCAAACCGAATTATTCTTACAAGTTGGAAAGGGGTTGGAATCGGTTTCGGCGGGTATATCTGCATTGTTGTTTGTGAATTGCCGTTTAATTTATGTTGAACTTTATTTGAAAGTCATTGCAATGGAGTGTTCTTGTCACAAATAAAGTGAACTAAAAAGTTCATTAAAATTAAACTTTGAGAAAAATAAATATATATTGAGACTGGCAAATGCATGCAAATGTTATGCAAATTGACGTTTTATCAACTTTAAATGAAAACCGTCAGAAATAAAATTAAGTAAATTACATTCTGATATGGCTAATATATGTTTTGAAATACACAAAAACATCACATAAAGCGGCCCCATTTTCCCTAACACCAACACCGCAAACAGTAATCTGAAAATTCATGTTTGGATGAATAATTATATCGCAAAGGTCTTCGATGATCCATGTAATCTCTACCCCGTGTTTTTAACAGCTGAAATCTCGATTATTCAAAAAAATATTGAATTGGCCGAAGTTATAAAAAACACTTTATTTGGAAATGATTATATTTCGTTATTTAACGGATATTCAATTTGGTGGATATACGAATTAATTTCGTTACATTTATTGCAGTTTTGTTTTTCAATTAAAAAATCTCGATAACATTAAAAAGTTACTCAAACATTGGCGCACTTCAAAGCAACATTTGTTGTTGTGGTTTCAAAAGTAATTGGGTAAATTCATACGTATCGTCAAAATAACTCGTAAAAAGATAAATATTGACGGTAAATTTTCATTTGGAGTGCAGTTTTTCAATAAAAATTTGTAAATAATTATCCATTACCGAGTTCGACCGAGTTTTCATCAAAATAAAATGCCCCATAGTAGGTACATTTTCATATTCAATTAAAGAGCCTAACTTAATAACACCAAATTAAAATTCGCGCTTAGAAATGTAATTTTTAATTCATTATATATAATACGAGGAAAGAACTTTTAAAATTGCATTATGTATGACTTTGTAGCAATATATTAAATTTTGCGTCCATTACATGCTTCATGAAAATTTAAGCGGCGCCTTTCCTAAGAAATTAGCTTTCTGTTCAACTGATCCGAGTAATTCTCTCCAGTCCTTCCAACCTAGAAGCACTAAACGTTAAAATATTTTGTTTACATCAATCATGGAAAATCTAATTCCGCTTGCATTTCCTACTTTCAACTTTCTTCTCTAATGGAAATAATAGCTTATCCTTTATTACCGTTGAGTTTAATGCAGCGAAAATTCTGACTGATCAGCGTTTGTCATTTTTCTGAAACGTTCATTAGGAAGTTTCCTTCAGCTTTCGATAAATATTCCGGTGAATTGTTTAGCACAACGACGAATGTGCAAATCCCGTTCTGTTCCGGCATTACAGTTTATAATTGCCTTTTTTGCTCCAGTCTGCAAAACTAATTTACATCAAATTGCTGTCACAAACTTTTTAGTGGATAAACAATTACGTGTTTATGCTTTTTGCCACAACATATAGTTATCTGATCTTCAACGATAACACAACTGAAATCGCATCAAGTTAAATTATAGCTACACCCATTTCCGGTTACAATTGTTCGAAAAAATGCTTGTTCTCCACATAATTACTCAATTTTCCATATAATTGCTCTTTGTATACATATTTAACATGAAACCTAGTATTCACGTGTTTGAATTCATGACAAGTTCCCATTTTTGAAGTCACTGTACATTTCATTTGGAAATCGGCTTGTCATTAAAAAAATTTACATGATAAAACGACTCAAGTGACTTATTAAGTTACACAAATATTTTGATATTACCATACATTCATATTTATATCTTCGTGACGAAAACTCGGAAATGCCGAAATTGTGACATTCGCTATCAAATTAAATCACCAAACCCGAAAAACGGAAATCTTTTTAAAGCAGCACCCTTCTTACTATTAGTCTAGTCTTCTATATCTTCATAGCCTCCAGTCAGCTCTCAAATTATCGGATGGTGCCCTACGGCGTACGCGTTCTTATAACCACACACAGGGATTACAAACATCAGAACGGAAATATTTTTATCCATTTCCTGAGAAAATGGGAAAACCTACCACTTTTACACATGCAATATTTTAACAATATTCAGTTTTAATTGAACTGTGATTCATACGAAGCGAAAGCTGTCTAAAAGCTTTTATACCGATGCGCTTCGTCAAGAAAAATATTCACGACATTTAGAATCTCTAATTGGTTTTTTCTACTTTTGTTTCGTACTGAGGTCATTACGATACGCCATTTGGGTTTCGTAATATCCAACGGAGTGCTATAATAATTACACTAAAAACCAGGGTAATTTAGTTGGAAAATGATGGCAACCTAGTTTTTTGACAATTATCTGAGAGAAGTGTCAGTGTCAATCGTCACCTGTTTCAAGTGATAATTTAATCAAATGAATCAATTTCGAACCTTTAGAGGCTTTTGTACCATCCCCGATACGTAGTCCCTTCGAACACCTTTCGAGTAGTGTACAAACATGACTTCAAAAGCCAGTGCAAGTGAGTAATTTGAAATCCCATTCTCCTTAGGCCAATGTTCAAATTCCGCGTATTTGCCACAAAAGCCCGTATTCGTTGAGGGGCAGATAGATTGCAAAACGTCTTGGACACTTTCAGAATACATTTTACGAATAAACTAATGACGATCCAAATTATTAATTTAATTTCATGATCTACACAAATGCTGTCAACTGCCACAAAATTCCCTAAATTTCGAAATTGATTTTTTTTGTTAAAAAAGGTGCAAAGTAGAAAAAATAGTGTATGATATCTCGTTTATAAGGCATTTTGTCGCACTTACTCCATTATGCGTGCGTGCGTGCGACAAAATGCGTCTTATAAAACTCGTATCATAATATACTATTATTTAACTCTATCTATTTTGCCACACGACGTTTAAGTCAAAATCTTAATGTCATAAGAATAGGATTAGAAATATCGTGGCGTGCAGCTTATCAGCGGATATCTCAACACGATACAAAATACATAATCTTTATTCGTTTCTGATTATTGAACTTTTATATTTATCAATTCGAGACACTGTTGCGTTATTTATGCCGCCATTAATAAGGAAGTACTAATAATAGAGAAAAAAATATTTAAATGATGTGGGAACTGGACGTTTAATTAGCGTAAACGACATCAATTGCTGGAATGATAGATGAGACGAATAAAAAAATTGCTTCATCGTTTATCAACTCGATTTGATTTGCACAATTTATTTAGACTCTTTTGACGGGAATTTTCTATCTGAAATATTTACTGATGAATTATGGATTATTGTCTAGATTTTAGGTTTGTACGACTAAGACAGAATTTCACTTTCGGAGAATTGAAGAATGTAGACGTTTCAATCAAAGCAAAAAAAGAGAACAAACCAGTACGAACAAAAATTTTACGCTGACGTCACGTTCAAAAGCCGGGAAACTATCCACTGACAACAACAAAAACTACAAAATAACACACATCGTTACATCTTTGTCATGCTAAATTGTGATCGATAAGACAAACCAAGTGATTCGGCTTGGGTGGACCTTTTTTTCTTCATCAAAAAATCACACGCCTATTTGACACATTTACATCAACCCGCAGTAGATTTGATCATCGTTTTTGCTACCTTGGCTGCAAGATTCTTTCGGGTATTGACCCCAATCAGGCGAATGGCTAAATAGCACGAAACTAACACTGGAGAAGTGAGAAAAGTAAATTACACATACTTTTCCCTTCGAAACAAAAAATTGGGCAATAAAGGAATTAAATCAAGTGGTGAAATACGTTTTATTTAAATTGATGTATTTGTGTTCGGGTAATAAAGTATGATCCCGGTTTTGTGAAAAGTGAATTTAATAAAGGGTAGGGAAATTGTTTCTTAAGTGAAGTTGCAATAAAATATAATACGAGTACTCAAAATGATTTCATTAGTTTGTTATTCAATAAGTGTTTGTGAGAAATACGAGAAGTGCTTCCCTAGACGCGAGTCAATGTTAAATAATGCATAAATGATTAAACATTACTTATTAAAGTGAATAAAGTAATAAAGTGAGCTTTCAAAAGCATTGAATTATTAACACACTGCCTTATTTTAATGCTAGAAAATCTGGAATAATGTCGCGAAAAGACAAAACTCGAGTGCAACCTTCGCTTAAATTTTCAAATGGAAGCACAATTAGTCGACGATATTAATGAATATCCAGAGGGTTATTAGAAGAGTTAAAATTAGTCCTCAAGTGTCAAAGAATTGAACTAATTTTAATCGACGCTCGGCGATTTTACACTTAAAAGTAATGAAAGACATCGTCAGGGGATAACTTGCATTTCTGTACAATATCTCAGCTGAAGGACGACAGTTTTACTGTTGTATAACTACCACTCTAGTCTATTTTATCTTAGCCGTGCAGTTTTCCATCCAGTCCCTGACCGGATCTACACTATACCTGCAAATTATAAAGGGACATGCAAGCATGCTTTTACAATGTTATTATGATAAACATCTGAACATGGTTCGCATTAGTTTGATCGATTTCAATAATTTACATATTACCAAGTTTATTTTATTCGCTATCTGTTTGAGTTACATTTCCATATGGAAATTTAATTACATTTAATGACCAAGCGTTGAAACACTTGTTTTGTGTCCGACAGACATGGCGCAATATCGCCATTAACGTTCACCTCCTCCTCCATATTGCTGACGATGACGCTGCTGACGCCAACCCTCTTTTCATCTTAATACGCATTCCTCAACTCGGGATTATAAACCGCAAACACCCAACTCAATTTTTTAAATTTCGTTTAAAACCTTACACAAGAACGGCAATTAATTAACCCTTCTTGTCATTAATGCAACATGTTGTTAAGTGAAACTTCCTCCATAACGCTATGCAAATACATTTTCGGTACACAAACCCCTCAAATCTCTTCATATACCTATACCGACCTCTTTTTCAACAAATTTAAATTGACCACATACACTATTTTGCGCAAATTATACAAAAGAATGGGCATTAAATATTAAAATTTACCACAGGCTCATAACAGTCATGATTTAATCGAGTTACGCAAATCGCATTTTATTAAGTACATTGTACATCAAGTACAAATTAGTTAAATTATTAATGAATCAATTTATAATATGGAGAAAAATCTAAATAAACCATTCCACCGAATTAATTAACTGCAGCAAATAACACTGAAATAAATAATTATGTATTAAAATTTGACCCAACTAACAAAAAGTAGCCTCAAGATATCTCCAACTCCTTACTTACAATACTCCTTCCATCTCCAGCATCAAAAATATGAAAATGTATAAGGGAGTACCTTATTTATATGATAGACGCACAAACCTATTTCAAGTGAAAGTTCTCGAGGTTTAACATGATATATTGATTATTGCACTGCCGTAAAAAGTATGGTAAAGCAAAAGTATAGAATAATGGCCCCAAACGTACGAAAAAAGTCTCCATGGTCCTGTTTAAAAATTGCACGTTATAAAAAATTAAGCAATATTACTTTGATAAAACTTCATGATCAACATGTAATACTGCACTTAGCACTGCGTCAATATTTAAACAACGATGTTAATCTCAAAAACTGCACAACTTGAAAACTGAATTTAGCAAGTAATCCTTGTGACGTATCAGATAATTTAAAAACTAAAAATAGGCGGAATTGTCCATTAGTCAAAATTGATAAATAATCGAAATCATTTAAATTCCGATAGCATACCGGTTACGAGCTTATGAGATAATCATAAACTATTGTATTTAATTAATGTCATTTTAGTGTTATTGTCATGCATTATTCATAAATGCACGTGGCAGTGAATAATGGTTCCAAAGACGATGGATTCCTGGACCATGTGACGACATCCACCTTCCTCTCTGAGTTGCGTTGTCAAAAGCAATGCTGGAGTATTTCATGTGTTTAGCATATTCTGATTAGACTTCAGGAAAAGCAAACAAAGCTCGAAACACAATGAAGTTTTAAACCAAATAAATAACTTGAAGTAAAAAATCCGACAAAATTATAGCTGCAATCTGCTGCTATTGCCACAATTTTTGTCGTTGAAGCAAATGATAAGCATCATTTACATAAACACATAAAATGTGTATTTGTTCGGTTGATTCTGAGTTAACGACTGGCTAATGCAATGTAGTAATGTCTGTAAGCTGTTAATTTTTTCCTTTTTCGATAAACATTACCATTAGTAAAGAGCAGGTAAAGCGCCATTTAGCTATATTGAAAGCACACGATTTTGTTGAATTGCTTTGTTGTTTTAATGCCTCGTTTGATTATTGTTTAAATATTTATATAGCACAGCACTAGAGACGTGTCATTAAACTAATATTCCCATATTGTGGTTCTTCGGTAATATTTAGTAAACCTTGATGAACTTATCCTCTCCTTTAGTTAATTGGGTTAAAATAAATAGAACGCGTATATTTCCTAATTATAATTACAATCTAAGTTGTCAACCAAGAGTAAACGTAACAACACCGATGCAATAAGTGTCTCAAAGCGAAACTAGTAGCGTTTGGTGAAATTCCGTCGATCTAAACTCAATTTTCATTTCAGTAATTTCCGCGATAACTTGGTCACGTACAGGCCCAAAGAAACCCCGGGAGAAGACAGAAGGAGACAAAGAACATTATATTGTAATATGTGTGTTGTTTAATTTCACCCTAATATGTAAAGAGTTCATTTCTCTAGTCTCCAAGCGAGTCTTGGAACGCGGCCATGACACTTAACGAACTTATATTCCCGACTAGCAAAGTGAATATGACAACACTTGCGATATGGCTCTATTAAAAATGTACTTAATAAAACTGGAGTGAAACACTGCAACAAACTACAAATATGACATAATCGTAAATTATGAATTTTAAACGTTCAACTGAACTTTCCGATATACCACCTCCTATAGCAACCACATTAAAGCAGTGATGGGTATGTGATGGTGAATGCTGCATTTGATTTCATAACACACAACATAACCGCAAATAGTATTCAAATTCCCAATCCTCACATGAATTTTAGAATTGTTATACAATCGTTTAACCATTAAACAAACAAACAAAAGACACCAATCAAAAGCATTCACCGATTTTGCTTTGCGTATCCAGCTATATTATCTGACCACTGTCTTTACCAATCGGAGCAAATGAGTAGGTATTGACAGATACACATTCTGCCACCTTGAACATCTGACAGCTTTGACCGTTGAACGCATTTTACACCTCGCCTTGCCCTGCCGGATCATGCTACAATAACAAATATGTCCAACATTTCATAACAATCGCAAACCAGACACCCGCCATTCCTCAACATTCACACGAAACAACCGTTCTGACACCGATGTATTAATAAATACAATTCATGCAATTTCAGATAATTTCGTTCTCTGCTCTGCAACACACGAATCGAAAACCTACTCTACTATGACACGCATATCCCAAAACTTTTCTTTCGGCGAGAAATTTTAATTTATCTGAAAATAATGCACTGTTTTAATTAAACACCTCAATCCACTATTTTAACTCGACTAAATTAACTGGAAAACAATACGTATACCCAATATTTTAATAAACTTTTCCTCTCGAGACTCGGCCTCCATCTAGAGCAAACTCTTCTTTCTTTGCCGAACGCTTTACATTTTTTTATGCGCTCGAGTTGTATTTACGAAATTCTGCAAACTTTGGAATATCACATTACTTGAAACTTTCAGAAGTAATAAATTATTAAAAAGTAGATTAGTTTCACTTGATTAATTAACCATACCACATTCCGCCACTTGTACCAATTTCTCATGGAAAATATCGAGGTATCTTATTCGAGAAGTTTCCTCAATAAAAATAAATATTAGCAATGACGATATTTAAATTGCGAAAATATTTTAGAAGAAAGACGAGAGTTTGAAACTGCACTAACAAGCAGGAGTAACCGGCGATAATATCCTTCATTAAAAAATGTAATATTTTCTATATTTTATTCCAGAACTCTGTCGTAAAATATGATGTTAACGATCGACTATCTATATCACCCGAAATTCCTCGTTATGCACAATAATAAGCTTTCATGCAATTCGAATACTGAAATAAACTAAAAACACAAACTGCAGATAAAAACATAAAATGCAAACTGCATGATGGTAGTATACAAATTGTTGAATATTTATCTTTACTATAGAAATGTAAGCAAGTAGTTCCTCAACAATAACTTACTACTTTATAATTATCTACATCTTCTTAAACTTGGATGAAACTTTCAACTACTTTGTTTAGGCTCCAGAAATAAAAATATTTCAAGGATAATCACAATTGTTCAACCGATTAAATGAAAGTGAATCTTGAGTTACAAGAGCTTGCTGCAAACACTCAGACTATACCTGACACACTAGCTACCTTGCGATTCCTCTTCTGCAAGTTATCCAATTTCAACACCAATTTCACTGACATAAGCCTTTGATGTATTTCGCTCAGAGTGTCTTTAATTGAATCGTACAGCTGTCAAGATAAATTTTGATATTCTACACACCAGACGAAGAAAATCCTTTCTATTTCTAACTTTTAAATTCGAAGCTTCTCTGACATCTAAATGTAAAATAATCAACTTAAGAGCTTATCGAAATTTGGTTTCTGATTCAAGCTATTTTCAATTTATGAAAATAAGGAAATAATTTTCCAGGAAAGTGTATTATACATAGTTGTTTCAGAATGCTGAAATCTGCTGCGTGATTCACATCTTACCTCCAAATTAAAACAGACCCAAGATGCGTCTGTTGAATACTGAATATGTCTTATAATGATTTTACACAGTTGACTTGTCATCACTCAATATGTAAATTTCTAGTTCTCTAGATCCTATAATAAGTGTATGGTAGGAGTGGTAAAATATCCACAAACCAATTTCAAGCCAAGCGATATTACACCAATGACACAATTTCTGTGCACAACCTTCGTAAAAGCATATCATAGGATAAAGAATTTCGCAAATTATATTTCGTAAGCTTCTAATTTCAATATTTTATGAACTAGGTAACTGAACATACTTCTTGTAATTTGAAACATTAAATTAACTAAAATACTACTTTAAGCTACGTAATTATTATAATTTGAATTTAGAAGGTAGAAACTTCAGAGCAACATTTTTCATTCTTATATAGCTGACTCGAACATTAAGATTTAAGACAGATGATACTTTTACTTTCCTTAAGGAAACGTTCCCTACGGTAGAGATTGATATCGTTACATAAAACAAGACATCCCGGCATTGATGTCTTCATTTATAAAAGAAATCGATTATTATTATGAGACGAATAACGCAAAAAATATAAAACGTTAGATGCCCCTCATTAACCACACAAAAAGCGAATTATCAATTATTATAATTGTAAAAAGCGCTAATAAAAATTTCCAACAGGAATGATATATCAGGATATGTGTAAACATCTTTGGTGACAAACCCAAATAAGCGCATCCATTTGCGTAACGTATTATTTGTCCTGTAATTACATTCAACCAAATTATTTACATTTACATGTAACCCCAACATTACTCATATATTTGCATACATAATATCAAATTAAATTCCCTCGACGGAACATTATAAATTGAAAGCTGCAAACTAAGTTACCCTGTGATCTATGCGCAGATCTAACTATTCAATTTGCTCCCCGAGATCTGAAATTCTCAAAAACGCCTTGTTGATCTCAGCACAAGCCACTTTGTTAGCGTTAACATTGTTGCCGCCTTCGCTTGATTTACGAAAAGAAGAGAGATGAGAGGAGGAAAAAAACAAACAACTAAAACATCAAACGATCTATTGAACAAAAGGGGTCCGTTAAATTTCCTAGCTTGAAGAGAACTTAAAATGGAAACTCATAACAAAACGACTAAATGTGGAAGAAACCTCGTTCGTGGTCTTGTTTAATTATTCAACACAAAATTTCAATTTTCACAAATTTAACCAAAGAGCAATAATTTTGGGCTAAAGAAAATTAGTTTATGTAAAATCCATTTCCGTCCAGCAGTGGTGTGTCGGCTACAATTCCAAACACAACGCTTTGCATACGAAATGAAATCTTACATGTGTGTATATATATATTTCTCGTACTACAGGATAATCTACAACTTCGCTTGTACTTCTGTGTCCAGATACACAGTGAAATACGCTTCCCGACTCCGTAAATAATTACATGATTAATCTTAACGAATTTAATTTGAGCCCTTTTTCTTTTTGTCTTCTGTGCTTCCTTCCCTGCTTTAATGCAACTACAACATGCTAAGACACTCTCCCAAATAACATCCCATACGTTTTTTCAACACCACGTTTACGCAATGGATGCCTAAAGATTCGTGTTTGACAGTTGACCAATAACATCTTTAAGTTTCAAAAATAGAACAGGCGAGGTCTGCGTGAGAAATTTGAATATTTCAAACGACCCTCGGGATATATAGCGAAATGCAAAGTAATGTCTATGTTTATATTTATCTGTACCCCCATTGTGAGTCCTATAAATGATAGAATACGTTTAACCCACATCCTCCCAATAATGGCTTTTAAAATAGTTAATCGTTATTCTCTCACAATAAATTAAAATTCATAGTTAATTATTATGTGTGCTCTGAAGAGGAAAATCGGCTTGATGTACCAAACCTATTAAGTGGTTCAAATTACAAATTGACTTGCCAATTTTGTATCGAAAATTTACGACGAAATAAATCGAATATTTTTCCGAGTGTCCCGTTTTATTGAAGGCGCATTCAACTTTATTTCAATAGAATACAAGACATGGACCTTTCGTATATAACGTACGCCAATACTGAAAAAGTCAAGAAATATCAATATTTGCACAAAACCTTTCATTTCATAAGCGAGCTGCTAACAAAAAATACCATTTTTCAATCAAAGGTGCGACATTATTTCATTCAATAATCAAACTAATTCAATTAAATTTCTTTAATCCCTAAAGCACAAACAAAAAACCCAGTTCTAAGCTTGAAATACACAGTAGATACGTGAAAGTTTCAAAGCTCAAAGATACTATCCGATCATAAATATACAAACACATGATTTGACTTGATTAAATTGGAAATAATCAAATAATCGATTGGAGCTTTCTGATGTATGTGACAGAAGGCTTTATTGAAAGATTGAGCCAAATAAAATATGCAAAATGTTCTCGAGTTTCGAGAGATAAATTAATAAAACCTGTATAACTGTTCGCCATCAGAAAATAATAAATCGTTCTTATGGGCGATAAACACGCTTTATAGGGTAAAATCGAGCCAAGAAATATTTACCAGCACGACACTTTTCCGACTTCTCTTATTTATTTGGAAATCTTTACATGTTGTAATGACGCTGGAAATATTCTGGAGGTAAAAGGTTATTAAAAAAATAAATTGCAGAATAGAAAGTAGCGATAATAACATAAATAAATATATTATAAAAGCATAAATGTCATGTCACAATTTCCGACTTTAATTTACGATGACATTAAGGAGTCTGAAAAAACGTAAAGTGCCCATTTCAACATTTCCACTGCAATAAAGAGCTTGATTGGATCAAGACCTGTCCTATTTTACAGTGGCGTCAAGTCAGCATTGGCTTATAATAACTGTCAGCGTTGAAAAGTTCAAATAATAAAGCACTTTCTATTAATTTTTAATCAAGACTAGATAATTTAAGAAATCAAGTAGTAGAGATAGCGACATAAACTCGCGACTTCATTTCCTCAGCTTCTCGTAATAATTCTAAAGCACAAAGTAAAATAAAAATAGAGCTTCAATTCTTGAGATCTCTGGATATTATAGTGAATAGGTTTTTCAGTCGCATGTTTTTCGATGCCGTAGTATAAACTGAAAGCAACTCTTCGCTTTGGTGAGGGTTCATGATGAGATTCTTGAAACTACTTCAGCACACACGGTCCGAAAAGATAATTCCACAAGACATATTTAAACCATAGAAAGAGCGCTTTTGCTAAGTCTCAACTATTTAAAAAACATAAAAACAAGAACTATTTGTTAGAATTTCCGGAGGGCAGGTAGGTCTTCTTTGATTTTAATGCTTGAACAACCCCAGCTTTCAATCCTCCCCACACATTTACATTTACTGCCATTCTTTTTATATCGATCCCTACGTTATCGTCCACTATATGTCTAGAATTTCTTTTATTTGTAATGTTCTGTAGCTTCCAGTGCGAAGTTACAAACATTTCGAATCCGGAAAAAGGTTGAAAGGATTCCCACTCTTTGTGTGTTTTCACATTTACGGCAACAAAGTTTGCTTATAATTTTATTAAACATATGTACAAATGTTTTGATATCGAGTGAAAAATTTCGATAATGGCCACAGGAAATGCGGAAACATGAAATTATATGGCCTGCACATTTCCTTCATTTAAATTATTTCGCTTCTGAAATATTTATATTTTGAAAAATGAATTTATTATCAAATTATATCTCGCTCGGCAATCAACGTGCCTTCAGCCATTTGTATTTGTTAGAAATAATTTAACAGGTTGAAAAAAGCAACGTTAGACACATCTTTTATATTTAATTTGAAAACGAGAATAAATTTTTATCACAAAGCTGGTTAGTTATTGCACTTTTAAGTGAAGACGGTACTAATTAAAAAGAAAGATTTACCTTTTTTCGTGTTCCCTCCGCTTCTGTTCTTATTTATGAGTTCTTATAATACTTAAAAAGCGTTGAATTTTAATTAGATCAAGTTAAAACTGAAAATTTCGGATAACACGGGTAAAATCTTCGCGCAGTGGAAGTTATACCTACCTACTTCCAATTCGTGGAGGTAGAGATAATGCAAAAGCATCCGGGGTACATATTCCAAGTAAGTTTTACGTTATTCATGAATCGTCATTAATCCGGCTAATGACTGAACAAACTTTTTGATATTTGTTTCCTGCAACCTTTTAAATAAAATTAGAAGTTCCGTTAAAATTTCACTTGAATCTTTGTGTTCCAATAATGAATGAATAAATTTTCAGACCGATAGAAATTTCAAATTACAAATGAAAAATTCGAGCATTATTGATGAGTGAAGAAAAACATCAAAGATGTATACCTTTGACACAACAAAACATTGAACTTCCGTTTCTTGAATAAATTGACATGCATTCTAGACCTCGTATTGTTTTTTAAAATGTAAACACCATTTTCGAGTAAATTGTATGGAGCTTCTTGTTTTGTTTTAAACGTTTTTCCATGTTTTGCTTTTTCAACTTGAAGGGTAATGATGAATATAACATCCATCTCATTCAGTGTGTTTCGTAGTTGAAATAAAACACGAACCACCTATTGTTTCATTGTCATTTATTCAAATATAAATTTCTCACAGCCAAAGTGACATTAGAAATGCCACTCATTTATTTTTTGTTTACCAGAAAATATTCTTTACCTGTTTTTACCTTCTTGCTTGTTTATTTGAATATAACTCCACCATAGGTTTACAAGCTTTTATCTCCATTCAGCTGCTCTGTTGAAATTCCTCTGGTTTTCTGATGATAAATAGCACTTTTCACATTTGCTATGGAAATATAATTCAATATCCTCAGGCATCATTTGTGCAGAACGCATAACTAAATTTCGATGTAAAATTAGTGTGTCCACGGTATACTACTGAATATTGAACAAATTTTCAAATGTTTATTTATTATTTCCACATATTGCCAAAAATCTATTTAAATAACAACATAATCCACTTAACATTTAATAATCTCAAAATCATTAACTTACAAATCAACGTGTGATTAATTAATTTTAATTTTACATTTTGTAAAAGAACTGAACAAAAGAGACCGATAAACAAAAATAGTTATATACATACCAACCGATCAAATATCGAACGTAACGTACATATAAAAAATGATTCAATTCAACGTACAAAGCAAAGAGAAACACAGGGTGATTTCCAAATATCACAATGCGTAATTATCAGTTGTTTCCCAGTCTGTTTTAGAAAATATAAAAGGAAATTGAACTAATTAGGACGTTCTGCTTGTGGTTAAATTTAAAACCATGAATTGAATTTTAAAGCACACTGTGGAGACATCTGTGCGCTATAAAAAATGAAAGAATAATATTTAACTTTTCCCTATATTATTAAAGTTTCGCTTTCAAAGTACTTCGAACGTTAAAATATAGAAAAGTCAAATCGAGAGCGTCGGATTCAACCAGTTGGCATTTAATTACAGTGAAATGGGCGTATTGAGACTTTACTAATTATTATTGAAATGTTGAGTGTAATTAAAATGAAACAAAGTAGCGTGGCGTAGAAACGATTTAAAAATACTCAGCGGTCCAGTTTAGATTAGACGAAATAAATTTAGGTATGCTAAAAGTCAGTGTTGTAAAGGCCAATTAATTTTAAATTTTATGTATTGTTCACAAAATCGTAGGTGTCAAATACTGATTTAGCTCCACAATGATTGATTATTACAAGTTTGCCAAAACTGAATACCCTATGGTAAACTCTCTTGATTATAGATAATCATCGCTATCGTTTGCCTGTTCCGAAGCAATTTATTATCGAATGAACTCAAGAATTGTTCATATTATTTATACATTTCTTAACAGTAAATCAATTGACGATGAAACGCTTCAACTTAACTATTGAGTCGATTTTATCCTCATCATATCCAGAATTGTTTTGCGCACCAGGTGAACACATTATTTAAATCTGAATAAAAGTTAAACTTCCAATATCTGTGCGAAGAACACCTGATATTACACAAAAGGCTTTATAACAAGATATCTAACAGCAAACTATTCGAATCCAGGAATAAAACACACAATGGAGCTTCTGTAACAATACTTTAACCTAAACAAATAGAAAAAGTGTGGTTTATTGTGTTGTTAGAACCGCTGCGGAAATATTTCTCATGGATAGTACTTTAGTGCGATTCTTTCCCCCGTACTAATAACGACTTTTTAATGAGGTCGCCTCTATTGAAATAAATTCTTCTCTGATACCGAAAACACCTGTGGGTGGGTCTAGTGTGACTAATTCCGCTAAAACCGCGCCAATCTGTGACACATTCATCAATGTCCACTGTCACATCGCCCCAAACTGACTTCGGGCTATCATACTGACATTACTCATCTGTCTATCCTTCACTGTCTCGTAACAACGTGTGTTTTACAAGTAATTTTTCGTGTAAGGTTCCAAATTTAGATTGTGCATAAAACAATGAATGGAAATCACTCAAATGCGATCTTCTCAAAATACCTCCAATAAAAATTAAAGCAGGTTTCAAATAGAAAATAGGAGGAAACGACCAAGATCTTGAAAGTCCAGACAATGCAAGCGAGTCTCAGAGATGCTCATCGTAATAGACCCCCAGGCAGTGATGACTCTATTTAATGCATATTTCAACACATGTTTGGCGCGTGTATGTAGCATGATACTAATAACATTATGAAAGACATTTAGAAGATCTTTGATCTTGTGATCGCTCACGTAACTACATGTAGGTAATTTCCAAAATAAAAAGGATCAATTTAGGAGAATTTGCAATATAATAGACTGTATGTGGTTAGTGCGGTGTTTTGATGCACTGCATAATAGGAGATAATTCGTAACGTAACCATGGAATGTTATTCCTATCAAGTTTTAATATAAAACAGCTTGCACATATTTGGAATTGTACCAAACAAAACAGTTTTGTACTAACTATGTTAACATTGCTATATTTTCTGACGTGAGCGTACGTACCTTACATTAGAAGACTGTTATTTGGGTGTGTACTAAATTATGTATTCCTAATTCCAAGGAATAAAATGTTGCGACTATTTCATGTTCTATTAAATATATCGAAGCGTATTTCAAACGTTACAGACTTTATTTATAATTCAGAGATTTGGAAAAAAACTTTTTACATATCCAGCAATAAATTCTATTTTGACGTTTTTTTGGGAATTTATGTAGACGCGGCGGATGTTCGATTCTGCGTTTTATGCAAATTACGCAAACATTAATAATGCATCTACACAGGAAATAGGAGATTTAAACCATCAATTTTTGATAAACTAATTTAAAGGTATGTTAATTGTGACATTTTTTGCGACATTTGCATGAACGCTCGATTGTTGTTTTGATATGGAGCAATGCACCATTATAATTCCCTTTTTTGTCAGCGTAATAAACATAGTTAAAGCTCCGATGGATCCCTCTATTGCACATAAGTTTTTATAACTCGATATTTTCGAAGCAATACCATCAGATGAAAAACATTTTCATCAATACAACCATTCCGAAAAATCGGATTAGGCTGCGGGACTCAATTCAATTAAATTTTTAAACAAATCACATTTTTCAGTACGGTAAATCATCAAAAATACTGAATTAACAACTCAGGTATTCTGCTCGCTGACTTTGTTGACTGTTCATTCTTGCTGAATATTCCATTATTGTCAACGAACTTAAATTTGCCCGCAGTATTACCGAAGATTTCTCAGCGTGGCGATCTTAATATCACCATTTACAAAGGAAATTGTTAAATGATTTTCTCCTGAACGGTATACAAAAGGAGGAGTCAAACTGCCGAGGCTTGACTCTAAACTTTTACTCTGAACTGATCTGAAACGGCAAATATAAAACGCATTTAGAATCTGTCGAAAGCTTTCAAAATTGCATACCGTGTACATGAAGATATCTGAAAGGAAAGACACCTCTCCAGACGTACAATCAAAAAGTGACAAAGAAAACTCTCCCAGAATCGAATTGCACGATTTTGCACTATCTCAAATAGAATCTAAATTTATAATTGGCCCGATAAATAACTCAAATATCCACTCAACTAGATTAATCAAACTTCCGTAACATCTCACAAATCTTGTTCTTAATAAAAATTTCCATTTTATTCTTGTGGTTTATTTTTAATAATCAGGATTACATACTGGTAAATCTCGCAAGCAGGAAAGATTGTTTTTCTCAAAATTAAATTTATCGATACATTCTTGAAAAATGTCACGATCTGGGAATTCCACATAATACAAGACAATATTTTATTTACAGGATGCATTTGCGTTCCTGACATTCCACCATTTCAATTATTAATAAGAAAAAACATGAAATAATTACGCCTCAATTTGAAAAATATAAGACATAAATGATGCAAGACGCTAGGTGTTATTTAAGTGTACTGATTCACTGGGGGCACTTCACTTTATATTACCGAAATACGAGATGGAGGACACCGGAAATAACCCAGGAAACGTCTGTGATTGCCGTCAAAACAATTTTCTATGTTAGACACCTGGACGTAAATAAAATATTTTTCACGAACTTAATGTGAAATCTCACTGTTTCATTTAACTTCGATGCAGTTAACAGTTTGTGCAATTAAGCTGGCTCTTTAAACTTGGATTTGAAAAATTGTATTGCTCTCTTTGTTTAAACTGTTTAAATAGGGAGCTAAAAACGATGTCATTTAATTCCAGTACAAAATCGAGAAAGATAGTTCGTATGAATAAAACTGAAGCACATTGTAAAGAACTTTTCCAATATTTCAGTTAAAAGTTGGGTAAAACAATTCAAAAACCTAAACAGAAACTTTTTTAAGAAAAAATTCAATTAATATATACTTTATTCAAGACAGTTAAGTTGAAGTTGTATTTGTGTAATTACTGATCTGATTTAAATGGAGTTTCTTAATGAAATCGCTCGATTATTCCGAGATAAACTTTTTCTTAAACCCCAAAGCTCATGTATTGACATTCCATAGTGAATTGCTTTTATAGTCAAAACTTATATTGAAATCGATGTTAATTGAAATGACTTGCACAAACATCAAACATCAAAACAAGATGATCAGAATTATGTGTAATATTGAGTATTATGTGTCAAGTTATCGGTTACGCTCAAAGACCTGTATTATCCAAGATATTAATGAAGTGCTTTACGTGTGTGGTAAACATTCCTATTTTTAATTAATCAATTAAACCTGTTCATGAAAATATAAAACAGAACAATAAAATTTCAATTACCTTTTCCATTCTTGTAGAAAAAGTTGTGAATGAAATTGAAGTTTCCATGTTTTATTAATAAAACAGTGTGCTATTCACACGGTAATGCATACATTATATTTTCAGTAATTTTTTCGTAGTCCAAAACAGCGTGTTTGTTGTAGTAAATGATGTATAGAACTGTTCATAGATTTATGTTATTTTAGAAAGTTTAGAGTAGAAGCATACGTTAAGAAAAAGATATTGGAAAAGTGTGTGGAAACTGGAGATCTTTTATTACTTTAACTGTATCATTTTTTTATATTTAACTGACGATAAAAATCGTAAGAAGTTCGTAAAGATCATAAAATACAAGGAAATGGGCAACATTTTTTACCGATCGTTTTAGAGTTTTACACAGTGTGAGAATCTTCCCGAAGTGGTGTAGACTTAACGGAAAAACAAAATAGGTATTCATCCGCTCGCGTTCGATATTTACGAAATTAAATTTTAGGAACGTTCGCTTTCGTCCAACAAAATTCACAACACGACTACACTTTTTAATTACAAGCGTCAAATATTTTTGAATTGATCGACAGTTTCATATATTCCATGCATATTAATAACAGTGCTGGCTAATATTTGTGAACTTGAATTTCATCTTTATTACGTCGGGTTTATTATTATTAATTGTAACAATTTGTTTTAATGTATCAAGATTTCAAGCTGTGTAAAAAAGCAGGTAAAATACCTGCGAGATTTATAATTGTCGAGAAAAATCACATAAATTAAAACGTAATGTAGGTAAAGAGCCGGCGTAAATTATAAAAGAAATAAAATATCTTTTCGGGAGAAAAAGTTTCAGAATTAAAGAACAAATTAGAGAAATAATGCCGCCGTATTTGTATCTGTGAAAGTGATTATAAAATGCAAACTCCAGGGTACTGGCAACAAGATATAATTAATTACGAATTCATTAAGAATAAATAACGCATTTAAAGTTGTATTATTCTGGCTAATTGTATAGGGAGGACGTATCTACCTACTGAAATAAGCTACCAGGCAGAAACAAGACAATTAAATATCTAGAGATAATGTAGCACATTAAGACGTTTTTGTGGGTCGCTGTTGGTTACGGTGGTGTTACAAATGAATGCTTCAACATTTAGTGAGATGTTTTGTTGGAGCTTTGGGACGGCGATTAACAAATCTTATGCTACTCAGCTCCTTCCAATTTTCCACGACAATCACAAAACCACCAAACCATTAAACATTCACGATATAATACCCCAATAAATATCGGAACTCCGACCTTTAATTGTGACCAACAACCGAAAAAAGACCCCTTTATACAGTGTGATCAAGTCGAAACACCATCACTTATTGCACAAACAAAGATAATTGAATTCTCTCGATGCGGAAGACTAGAACTAAATGATCGTTAAAAAGCAATGAAAAAACTATACAAACGTCATAAAATAAAGACGTCGCTAAAGCTAAAAGCTATTTTTTTAAACCGGGCAACTTGTTCGATTTAATGCCTTTGACGAATGGCTGAATGTTTTTCAATTGAAGCGTTTTATTAACTCGAGCTTTTTGGAATTTTCTATATATCCAATTAATCCACAGATTTCACTTTTACCGACGATTAAACTGAATCAGACAGGATATGGTAAAAAAATTGCTAAAAATCCCCTTTGACGACTGCGTCTTTATAGTCGCTCAAATCTGCTATTGAAATTTAAACACAAAGTCAAATCAAATTGCAAACATTGTTTCTTTGTATTCCAGGTGTAAATTGTGTAAAGCGACATTGACACCAACAATGTAATCGTTATACTCCCAATTAAAACATTGTTCCGATTGAAATATCGCTCACAGACTCCCCGTTTAATAAACGCAACAACGATAAGTTCTTCTTTGATCTTGTGTAATAATTGTTTTCGACACCGATTGACGTCAAATGAAACTGAAATCAAATTCCAATTGCTGTTTAAATAACGCTTATACGTTTCTAATTCAACTAACATCCAATTTTAACCGCAACTATCTTACGTTGCCAAATGGTGCAATTTCTGCAATTAACAGAATATTAATAAAGTCACAAGGCTCTCGATAAATTTATTAATGCTCGTTCCCTACAGTTGTAATTACAAACAATAGGTTGATTGTAACACTTACTAAAACCATTCCAAAATCAAAGATTAAGCGCGTCATTAATATTAAAACAAACCGAGAGACAGTTTTAATTATGGTAAATCCTTGCATCTTGAGGGGATAGAAATTGATATTTAATGTTATCAGCGGTGCAAGATGTGCAAGATTGTTATTTAATCACCCCAGACGGGAATTTGAATGTGATGTAGAAAATGAAACAAGTGAAATACGCCTCCATGGCAGTAAGCATTGCGAGACGATGAAGCAGCTGAAATAAAAGCTCATGTAAGCAGGAAAGACTTTTTAATTTGCGAACTGTTAAAGAGTTTTGAATCGTTAAGTGTTATAAAAGGAGTAGATAGTTGGAGTGTTTCTTTCCTCTGAATGCAGATTTAGGTTATCTGATAAAAGTATGCTGTTGGGAAAGCGGTATTTTATTTTATTTAAGTTTTAAACAAAGGCCGCGTTTATGGAGTGAGAAGCAATGTAGAAGCGTAACTTAAATAATTGAGTGAAGTTGAAATGATCTGGAGTTGTCAGAAAGGGGGTCTAACGGCAGACAGAATTGAAGAAAGAATTAAAGTAAGAAAGAGGATTCGATTGTTTGTACTGGTTTCTCATTTAACAGTAGGCAAATAGGGAGTCATAAATTAGAGTTTGTTAGTAGGCAGATATTTGGAAATTCTCGCATAAATCCGTTACAGTTGGTGCACACCGACAATTCGCGCCCCTAGCCTATTCTGTAGAATATGTTTTATCGTCCTTTACATCACAATCTCGTTTTATTCAAGCATTTAAAACATTTAAAAATGATGTATAAAAATAAAGCAGAAACTTAATTGTGTCTCTCACAGTTTTTGTTTAGCAAATAACAATTACAAATTTAATTGCGGATTTTAAGATGTTTACAACTCTTTCAAAAAAAGTTTTAATGTATCACAAAAATATTTTACAACTAAGCACCGATATAATTTCATTGGCGATAAAATCCGACCGTAAAAGGAGGCACTGAAAAGAAAACCCTTCAAACTGTGGTTTTACCAACCACCATACGTATGATCAAATAATTTCAATAAAAAAAACTGATTTCCAGATTAACCTTATAACCGGCCTCCCCGCACGCGTAACTAGGTTAACATTAACTCCGACAAAATTTCCATAAATCCTGTTACCCCTTAACCAGTTTGCAAAACAGGTTATAAAACAAATTTAAAATATTACAGCGCCACCTGCTACGTAACAAATAAAATAACTCAAATTTCTATCGAATCCAGACCCTTAATTATCATTTTCTGATCGTGTAACGATTGCATGCCATTTGCAATAAGATGCTGAAAGGTGAAATTAAAGTTTCAAGACTTTCAACGTGGGTTAATTATGCTCTACGTCACAATTTCCCGACCACAAGCTAGTAGGCGGCAAATGATTAATGATTATAGATGAAGCGGGAAAGACTCAAATATACGTAAGCAAATTTTTATATAACTTTTAAAAAATATAAAACAATATTGTTCTGTACAACGTTGAACCGGTACTTCATAAGATATTTTCAAAGAGGAAAAAACAAAGCCATTTATAAAAAATTTGCCCGTTACTGACGCTACACCATTGTAACTTTTCACACCTAAAACAAAAAATGAACAGATATTAATAACTGTAATAAATCCTTATCACTAAAAGTTTATTTAAAAGTTTGGTCCTGAGTGAGCCCGAGCTAATCGATATTTCCTTTAATTTAATTGTAATTAATGGTGTCTGGTATACCTTTAACAAGATTTTCAAGCAATTATAAATTCATGCAAGGTCCTCATTAATATAGTCTGAGGCGTGTAATCTCGGCCACTGACAAAGGATATCACAACTTCCTGTTTTAATAATCCTCTCCAAAATATTTTAAAATTCAGCTCCAATAGTCTGTATAAACAAAACACATTTGAATTCGCTAACCAATTGCAAAAACAAACATTTACGACCAATTTTTATCGGTAATAAAAGAACGAAGGTTCTAGCATCAAGGGTGTGAAGACTACCACCTCGCCTGAAACTAGAGCATTCAGGAAATAAATTTATGGGTCATTTTTCAACATTTTATACTACACAATTGCAAAATAATGCTATCATTTAGTGGAGGCTATTTGGGAAAAGTTTAAAAAAGTTAACTTTTCTTGATTCTAGGCGTTAAACATTCAGGTGACTATCTAACACAAAGTTTGCGATGTTAACCAATACCACTAAATCTTTCGTAAATTTTGTGCGGAGTAATCCCTTTCTCTTTTCTTTTTAAGATAAATTATTCTTACAACGCTTTCACGAAAATGTATTGTATAAAAAGCATTTTTGAATCGGCTGGAAAATAATAAACGTTTTTTCCACTTGATAATAATTTTATAATAGATAATAGTTTTCTACTTGCCATCAATCTATTTGTTGGCATTACATATTCCACTGGAGCTATAGGTCGTTAAATTATTCAGTCTCTTAATTTCCTTTGGTTAGGTATTTCTGCCACAGTCTAATTGTCTGTTAAGACTTGTACAGAATCAATCTTCTTTAGACTAAAATACTATATTGTTCTCCCAAGTTTCCTACAATAATTATTTCAAATGAGTTATTTTCAGTGCCGCGTATTCAATTTACAAATTTACGCACTTAACACTGCAAAATTGAATTGACATAGAAAGTTCCATGCCTGTTTTTCTCTCTCTCTGAATCCATGAATAAATATAGAGCTACTTTGTTGCGGAAACTGCTTTACACTACCAACTTTTTACTCTGCATTGTTCCACGAATGCACGTAATAAGCTTATTTGTTCCATAATCACAGTTTTCTCATAAAACGTTCAAAACCTGTCACCAGCATTTAATTCCGAAAATTTGTTATTATTTCTAGTCTAGATAAAAGAAGGAAAATATTAACAGCAGTTCAATAACGTGCCACGCTCTGTATTTAATTTCGCAACCGGATTAGGGACCCACTTTCGACATAACAAACCTTCTTAGATTACTCCCGTTTCGGAAAAGTCTGATGAAAGACAAGTACTTTTCCTATTACCGGCGAAACATCCGTATAACCATTTTTACCCTGTCGATTCATTTCCATTTCATTAGGAAACAAAAGGGAATAAAAGTTGAGGAATAAAACAAATTGTGCACCTTCCAACATAAAGTGGACACAATTTTCTGCCATCCAAACTTCAAACTTTTAATTTATTGGTTCCAATAATCTCACACATTTATCATCCAGGACTGGTCTGGAAGACCTCATTTTTCGAGTTGTTCACTTTTTACATGTTATTTCCAAAATAACGCCCGCGGAAAGTAATTACTTTTTATTCGAAAATATTTACTCACTCGAGTGTAGATAATGCACTATCGAAACATTTAAAATCAATATGGCTTGAGTTGGGAAGCTTATTCAGCTGAAAATATCAGAGAAAATCGCCATTGTCAAAATTTTGTATTCTGGGGAGGAACTGGGACGAAGGGAAATAATTATCTTTGGGATAAATATCATCCTAAATCTCTACCTTGTCAACTGCGTGGTATTAAGCAATGCTGGAGTAAGGGTTGATAGGGCTGTATCGTCTGGCAGGAGTGCCAACGTGGTTTTCAGCTTTAAGAATAATCGCTGTTGAGATAACAAACAGCAGTTGTAATAATAGGTAGCTTTGTACTACGTTACGTTTAATAGACTTCTCAAAGTTTTGACTCAAGTTGTCTTTTGTGCTAAAAAACCAGAAAGATTTTTATCGATCATCACACGGATAAGTCAACAAAACAAAAACTCCTCTCATAAGCAGCAAACTAAATTAAATGACAAGAGTCGAGTAAAGCTTTATTGGCGAAAGATTTGACTGCTCTTTTAAAGAAACTCTTCCAGAGATTCTACCAAATAAATCACTGTAAATTATAAAACTCGACTTCTTTTACACCTGTAACCTGCAAAACAATCAACATGAAAGAAGCTCAAACGCCGTTATTTCTGTGCCCAATTGTACGGCTAAAGCCAAGAAAAACAAAAGTTTTTGTAATTACAAGACTCCTGATCGCACCACTAAAACTCTCGAAGCAAATTATCTGGGCACGAAAATTTTTTGAAATAATTTCAGTCTCCCCATCCCGCATTATCTCGGAAAATATTTTCATTAACAGTTGGTATTTTTTGTTCCAGGTAAGGCGGCCGTAAATCATCATCCTTCATGCCTTTGGGGTTGATTAAGTAAGGTTTTCTTTAATTTTCCTAAGAAAAAGGCCAGTGTTGATACGTCACTTTCGTGCAAGTAGCGGTTTATAATAATAATAAGTCGTGTTACTGGAAGTTGAGATTTGTAAAGCGAATACAGAATCAAGTAACAATTTTTTACGTGTCTGGTGTAAATTTAATTACGAAAGTTTCAAATGAGCTTTCGTTAATATTATCTGATAAAAGCGTCTGCGTCTTAAATCAATAAAAAGAGATTTTATACCACATTATTGTGTATGTAACATAAAATAGCAAATAGCTTTTGTAAAGTTTGCATACAATTTTTTCCTATTATTTATTTATGGGTTTTGTATTAAAATAGCCACATCAAAGTCAGGATGGTGCAGTGGATTTAAACATAATAAAAGGCCTGTTGCACCGTTGGCCAGTTCTGCTGATTACATTATGCATTGGTAAAGTGAAAATAATGGACATCGGTAACAGACACTTTAATCCAACGCGAAACGAAAAATTATGGTACATGACTTGAATTACATCCCATAATATGACAATTTGACACTAAACATTGTTAAATCCCCAAATCATTCTAAACATAACTCACATGTAGTATTCATAAAACCAGCGCGGAAGCAAAAGAGAGAAATCCACGGCAAGGATAAGAGATCAGTAATTAATTGTTGTGTCACTAAACACCATTTCTAATTAAATTCTTTGAATAGATGAAACTAAAAATGGGACAAGTCACCAGCGTTCTCTTTTATTCTCCCTTGCAGTTTGGTTTGTAAAAAAATACTTAATTCTTTTAAAAGCACGTATCATTAAACAAACGAAATGTCAATAAAACTCCAATAAAACTGGTAGTCTTCATCAGAAAATTTTATAGGGCACGCAAATATTGATCAAAGTGTGGTAATTGTTGCAAGTTCTATATGAATAATTAAATACGCTTGGAATTATCCGTGTATCTCGGTTTATATTCTAATAGAACAGTTGAACAAACCTCGTGCAAAATTAAGAATGTCAATCAATCCAGCCACAAGATTCTACCAATTCGTTGATGTTGAGTATCAAGTGCATTTCCTTGTTGTTAGAAGTCAGTCAGTGCGGACTGAAATTTGGATTAATTATCTTTATTTAACACTAATGCACGTTCTATGTATAGAAACAGAAGAACCATCGAAAAGCGGAAACACTATCAAATCGAAAAAAATCTGCTTTGTTATAAAAATAAAAAAATGAATCAAGAGCGGCGCACGAACGGCGACAATGTCGACATCTTTCATTTTTTTGACATCCTCTTTCATCTTCCCTTAAATGTTATTGTTCTACATCAATATCTCTCACACATATGCACAAAAACTCCCCCACATGCAAACCGTTGATTTCGCAACAGCATGTAAAAAATCAAATAGCAACTACATAGATCAAACAGAGTTTGTTTGACAATTAATAACTGATTTTGTCAACATTGATTGAACACAGCTTTTGACGAAATGAGAAAATTAGTGTATGAAAGGTTCGCCCTTATAACGGCCATGGAGATGGTTTCCCGAAGGTTCATTAACAGATGCATGAGGACCCGTACAGAATTAGAGCGAATCCTCCGGACAATCATTAATAATTAATTTTTTTAAATAAAATATGTAGCCTCATGAAATTGTAACACGGAACTCAAAAATATGGGCTCAGAGACTGACAGTTTAGACAGAACATCGCGGTTGGTGGTCAAAAAATTTATCATGCACAACTCACTGAAATATTCATTGGCTCGAAATGGTACTTCAAGCAAAAATTTTAAAAGCTGCAATTACTTTACATGAGCTTTGAAAGCATGTCCAGTTTTAACAAATTCAATTAATAATAGGTATCGCGTAGTTTTTCATAAAGGTTGCTGTGTCAATTTAACCTAAGTAAAATCTAGAAACTGGTACCTATATAAATAAATTCAATTTAGTCCGAGACAGAGCTTGGTAGTTTCCACCTTCATATTTCGTTTTACTCCGACTGCAGCGGACTTCAACACAGCTCATGACCAGTCAGTCATGAAGTAAACAAAGAGAAACCGTAGGAAAGAAAATGTTGGAATTAATAAAAAGTGGGGTGGAAGTCAGATTGAAAATGTCACGATACTTTTGATTCCCTTTGATCGTGATATATTGCCCTTAAAAGTTTATCACATTACATCATTCATGAGTATATGTTTCGTAAATTATGTAGCTTTAGGTCGCATTAGGCAAATGCGATCTTATCTTTCCCCCCTGTCGAGAAAAATAAATAATATAACACGATATGAACGATAAAGTAATCTAATAACGTTTACAACAATTTTAATATGTATCTTTTAATTATCTCGACGTGAAATTTTGTCCTGCTATAATGTGTCTAAAATTGAAATACATAGTAGAAGAAGTAGTCACTCGAGTGTTAATAACAGGCGTCTTTCTCACTTAAGAGAGAAATCGTAATTACTAATCTTTGTATGAAATTTACCACCTTGAACGTAAATCGTGAAAAATGTTTGGAGCTTGATTGGATAGAGGGTTAATGAAGTATTCATACTTAGAAAACTACTTCCAGTAACTAATTGAATTTTGAACGTGGTGATTTAATGCGAAACAAACGAATCTTTGAGAGAATTGTCGTGCTTATCAGCTTAAAAAATCTGTTTCCGAGAAGTGCAAACTTTGCCTAAACAAAAACTAGATACATATCGGATCCAAAGGCTTTAAAACTTTGTGTTTCCTAAGCAGTAAAATCACATCCGAACTTTTCTCCTGCATATCAAATGATTTTGTTCACATACGACTAGATCTGTAATAATGTTGGTTGTTGGATCTTCCCGGAGGCTAACACCTTTATGCAATATAATACACTTTCCGCCAGTTCTGAAGGAATAATAAATATTCTATCGCGATCCTACCACGCACATTGTGCTCCGCCTCATCAAATATGATATCCAGCGGGAAATAGATAATTACATTAAAATCACTTCCGCTCGGAATTAACGTACCAAAAATTTGAAACAAGTTACAAGCTTTAAATCCACTGTGCCATGACTGGAATAAAAATTAACGTACGTAAAACTTTTACGAATCATAGAACGTACGTTTGATTTTCTTTGATGCGATCAGATCAATTTTCAACACAATCTCAATTGATGCACCACTCAATATCTCTCAAAACGTCATAAATCGTCTTTGTACATACAACCTCAAACGTGAAGCTCTAAAAATCGACAACAATGTAAGTGCTTTGAGAAATGGTTTGTGTAAGTGCACTTAAGAAATAGACCTTTAAACTAAATTCACTGGAAAGTATGCGTGATGTGTTACCAACTCTAATTGGAGTGAATAACGGTGCTGGTTAATGTCAAAATGTATCCAACACATTGGTCGACATATAGCCTCAAACTTAATTAAGGCGTACAAACCGCAGATTTGCGTGTTCTTAAATGTGCTGTTTTAATTATAGCTTAATTTTAACAATATTTGTTCAATGGCAGGGGCTCTATTCATAATTAAAAACGCCACGAGATTACCTACATCACGGAATCGTGTGTACCTAACCCTTGAGTCACACCTATTGATTTCATAATTTTTCAAAAGTAGGTGAAGGTAAATCGGCGTCTAACCACTCTATTCACAAAATTCGCCACAAAGTAGAGATTTTTCAAAAATCGTGTTTTTTTCAGTTCTAACTTAAATTTTGCGCCTAAACTTCTCATGAGTTGACTTAAATCGCACCAAGATTGCGGCTTAAATATTGATAACAATAAAGATGACACTTTAGGTAAAATACCTCTCCGTGTTATGACACCGTGCTTTAGCATTTATAGCAAACATCAAAATCCGTTTTACAGAAAAGCTTTGTTGCTGTAGATTTTTACGCGTTAAACGAGAATACATTATTATGTGAAATGAGTAGCGCTATTTTATCATGGCGTCTAATCTTATATTCAACCATGTCAAAACTGTGCAAATTTGAGAAAAAATAAGAGCGTTTCAATACTGAAATGCCTTTATTTAAATTGTACACATTAAATAGTAATGCATAATGAATATTTATTTCACACACGTGAATCGATTCATATAGAAAATCAGATCTGTAATACAATCATTACCACATTTGCATAATGTACATACACGGTTAAAATAAATATTATGGAAAATACGTCAAAACGCGTAATTTATGATAATTAAATTAAACACTATATTAGCAAAATTCGAAGCGAAAAACCGGTTACTGCAATATTTTAAAGATTACTAAATCCGCTTACATAATTTTCATCAAAATTAGATAATCCCGAATTTTTGACAATTTTAAATTAAAGCGGTATTGCTAAAAAGGATTAATCCCACAAGCACTGTTTTCAATGAAGTTTATAGCCCTCAAGAAACCTAATTAAACTTCATACATTCAATGAAGCAAAGCTGACATGACTTCCACTGAGGTCATTAAGGAAATTAAAAACTATTAAAAACATTAAACTTTACTGCAGGACACTGAAAGTGGCAACTTTTGCCATAACTGAAAAATTGACACCTCATTTCTGACGTTGCGAACAATACAAATAAATAAAAAGGCGGCGGGTGAAATTTATTCGAAAAATATTTCAGTTTAGTGGACACTAGCCACGATAACGTAGAACGATAAAAGTTGGCGTGCTTTGACAGTTCCCTAGTTGGAATTTAAATTTAATTAAAACGTGAAAAACTTGGACGTGAATATAAAAGTCCTCGTCGCTTTAGTTTTTTTGTTGAACTAAAATTTAATAAATCTGCCTCAGTGTATAATATTCTCGGGCATAAAATATAGGTGCGGTAAATATTTGTTTAAAAATATGTTAAATGCGGAACGCCGTCACGGCCGGCGAACAAACGCATTTTTAAAAATACATATATAAATAAGGGGATTATGGCTAGTTTTTGTAATTAATCGTCTTGATTAGCGGAATTTTGTTGAATTGATGAGAATTTGGTTAGAGTGTATTTATCAAATGAACTCAAGATTTGGATAAATAATTGAGTTAATCAATTACATCCAAAATATGAAAGAGTATTATTCGGATTTATTGAAAAAGAGGATAAAGTGCAAAGCCTGATTGATTGTTTTATAATGAAAATGAATTAAATCAAAACGCGCCGAATAAATCTCGAAGTATAATAATTTTTAACAGGGTGTACAATTAATGTAAATGCAAATTTTCTGCGGTTATATTCCATGCACTTGTACGGAAAGTATAATAACCGCTTTGCCGTAAAAATGCGATTAGCTGGGGAAAAATATAATTATTTTTCACCTTCTTTTATCAAGGTCCGCACGCGAGCTGGCCTCACCACCTCTGTAATCTATACAGATAAGTAATTCAATAATTAAGCGTACAAAGTTTGTTAAAAATTATAACAGGGGACGGATTTACCTTTTAAAATTGTTCGCGGCCTTGCAGCAAATTACCAGCTTCATTTCTTGTAATAACATCAGTGACGCGTCTGGAAGTTAATTAAAAAAAGTAACTTATGATGCCATTTTTAAACACCGAGCCCCGTGTTAATTTCATTTTCCTAATATTCCAACAGAAATTAAGAAACTGCACAAAACATCATTTCACCAAAAAAACATTTATCATTACACTCATCTATCCGTCAAAGTCCTCAACTAAATTACAATGAAATGTTAAAATGCCGCATACCGACGGACCCTTTTATCAATTTATTTAATTAAATCCGCATACAAACAAAATTATAACATAGCATCAGCTCAAACTTTTTTTATTAATTAATATATGATCCACGTAATGCCCCTAATTTATTTAAATCTTACAGTATCCGAGGAAACGCCTTATTTATTCAATTCATCTCTAGCTGTTCTCGTTTATACAATCAAAATTTACCGGCACGACGCAATTGCCTTAGAGGAAAATGATTTATTGCCTCAGTAAGTAAAATATACCACACATTTCCCTTGCCACAGGTAGAGCAAATAATTGCTGAAACAAGACGTAAGGCAATATTTAATCTTACTTACTTGCCCTCCCTTTATAAATAACCCCTTAATTGATAATTATTATTACTTACTGATTGAGTCTGTTGAAAGGCCATTACATTCCGTTATCCTGATTGTGGGAGTGCCAATATCCTTTGTGAATTATTAATAATTTGGAAAACCACCTGACGTTACCGCAGGTTTGTTTTATTTTTTGTTAAAACTCACAAGTTTTCTTTAATATTGTGTAAATATAAAAGTCCTGCTGAAATAAAATCGATCTTTATATTTACTCTCTACACAAATTCCGAGTTTTGTTTCCCTTATTTTGGTTTATTATTATACATAAGATTTAACAAGATTGTTATTGTGATATATTGCCTCTGACATGTACATACATAAATTGAATACCAATATAAACACACGTCATAAAAATTATTAACCACCGAAGTATTGATTACATGTCAAGTAACCACTGATACTTTCCAATGAAATTGTCATACTTACATGCTAATTTCTTTCACACCTGCAGCACGAAAACCAAGTATCAGTGCTTCACTATCGACATGAAATGAAAAAATGTCGTTTAACACACAAATACGGTATCGATTTAAACAAAATTCACTGTTGAATAATTCTATTTTCACAAAAACAAATCGCTCGACAATAAATTGGAGAAAGAACAACACAATTCCATTTAATTATATATTATAATTTCATATTTATAGACTAATTAGCTGACTGAAGCCGATAATATATTCAACCCATCAAACATCAACATTCAATCTCAGGACTGATTGACAAACCATATTTGCAAGATAAACATATTGAGGTAATAGCCGAATTACAGGCAGCCACAAAGGAGCCTAGTGTTAATTTTATCACGTCTTTACCACTTAATAATTTTCTACGAACTTTCCTTGATTCAATATAGGGTCAGAAACTATGTAAATCCTTTATAAATTAATGTGAATAGAGCTGATCCCGGACTAAACATTTTAAAACGGTTCCCACAAAAAGTCAGCTTTAATTATTTCCGCTTTCGCAAGAGAAAGAATCGTCTTATACAATTTTATTCTAGGATCAATAAAAAAAATATTTTCTACACCATTAAACTTATTAAAAAAGGTAATCGCATGTTAGAATTACGATTTCGCTGGAAAGATATGAATGAAAATAAATATTTTTCAGTCAAGAGTAAATGTGCCGATCATGTTACAATCACGCAATACTTAAAATGTATTCCGCAACATAAAAAACATCATAAGATTTTTAACTAAATTTATGTTAATTAACATTTGCAATAATCGCTTTCTGGTAGTATTTCATGTAATTGATTTATGATTTATTGATAATTTTCGCAGAAACATGCAAACCGCAGAGTCAATAAACAATTTTCCGTTTCTAAAATAAAAATGTGATTTATTAAGATCCGTCTTTTGTAACTTTTAACATGCTTTCCTTCCTGTAGTTAAAATATTGCATACATATTAATTCTGTGAAAACACTAAGTGAAATATTTTCTTCCGTTAAAAACTGTAATTTACATTTTTATGAAAAATTGCCAAGACGATATTTACCTTCGTTTCGTTTACTATCATCCCGTCTAGTCCGGAATATTAAAAGTCTGAATAAAACATTTAATATGTGAAGTCAATAAAGTAATTACAGAAGTATGGTATTTAAATATATTATGAGAATCTTAACTTGTTAACTGCATGCGACCGGTATTTCGTTACATTCAAAATTATACGCTTAGGACCATGTAAAAGTTATAAACTATAAAATTTTATTAGTCTCCAGTGTTCTAATGAACGACACACTTGGAATATAAATATAAAATCTTCCTGGTCGTTTTTCTTACTTAAAAAGAAAAATCTTCAACACATCAAAGAACAGTTTCGAGGAGAAACATGCTTAATCCAAGACCAGGAAATTCTATACGTCCTTGCACTTTTACAGTTTTGTATTTTCCTCAAGTAAACATAAAATAGCTCAAAGATAGTTCCAAATGCCGCAAGCCCTACACCGCATCCCATAAGCAAAAAAAGTAATAAGAAAAACGGAAAGCCGTTCACAATACACCTTCTAAAAGCTCGCCGCTTTCATGAAGCACAATAAATTTGCAATAGCGCTGGATATTTGTTGCTGGCTAATGATTCCTATTAATAAGTAAGCTCCCTTCTCTGACGTTCTATCAGAACATTTAATGACACGGTTCATAACAAATTCATCGTGATTTCAAGCTGCAAAAACGGTAATTATTGTTGTTACTCTTTTTTGGAAAATACTTTAATCTAGCTGTGTCAACACCGCCAAATCACGTTATTTCTCTCTGCAGTAATGCTAATTGTTCTCAACAGTTAACCACGTTTTTCCTTGAATCCATTAAAACCGGTAATTGCAACCAACAAATCAATTGCTGCGTATACATCCCGAAATTAATTAATGTATTATAGTAAATTGCCATTAAAAGCTTATCTTTAATATTCAACTGAACAATCACTGTTTTTATACACCAGCTTCGAAATCAATACAACTACTTTCCTCATTAGTTGATTAAATTACATCAAATTTTCCAACATACAGCTTTGCTAATCACATTAACTTAAACCATATGCGTCTGTCTCCTCACTTTCGAACTCTTGTAATTATTACACTTAAAAACTAAGCGCAACTTTGGCTCGCTGATGAAAGTTCCTAAATGGGACACGTGACTACAACGATGCTAATGTTCTCTTGGAACACAGAACACACACGTGAGTGACAAGTTTCAGCATGCGTGCATACACATGACCCTGTATACGGGAAAGTAAAGAACTGTTTACTTTCCAGGCAAACTAACTGCGATAAAATGTTATCGATTCCCCCAGAAATCTGCGCGAAATTCCCTCCCGTTTTTGAGTTCTGTTCAGTTGCAATTGAACAAAATGTTGCGAAAACTATTAACCCGTTATCCGGAGTCCAGTGTTTACAATAATTTTGTTTAATTACACGGAGCAAAGACGTGAAAGCGCATCGAGTGAAAAAACGTCCCATGTTCTCCATTGTTCGAAGATTCATATCTCAAGAAGCACAAAACGTGTATTCATGTAATTTTACACTAGCAATAGCAAAGCTTTCATTTAAGCCGTTACAGTTTTGCTGCTAAAATTTATGTGGAATATGGAGAAGTATGCAAGCGGTATATAAGCTGTCTTCAGAAATTTAAGGAAACGTATTGTGCTACCCAAACACTTTTATTGCATCAAGACATTTTCTAAGCTGTCTGCAAATGTTAATCATTGCTTTCTTCAGATATTTTCGTATCATTTTAACGACTCGTAGTTTACGGCCACAAAGCCGATAAAAAAGTTCTTAAGCAGACCGATCGATACGGATTTCCATCGCTAAGTCTGATCGTCATCAAATTAATAGACTAATTTCGTTTTTTAATTATAAAATCTGAATTAATTTACGATTTAAACACCGAAATTTTCACGACACCCTTATTAAAGTAAACTTTGCGCTTCAAATATTCAACGAATATTTTCAGGCATAGCTAATTATTTGATGACTCCAAACATTTAATTATGAATTATGGCATACTTTTTAAATGAAATTATTATTCGAGTTATTTTTGTCAGTAAGTACGGTTCAAGTAGGTCCACCCAATTTAATGAAAGCACAAACAAAAAGCCGATCGATTGAAAGTACTATAAATATACCGATTTCCCAAAAAAAATCGTAAACACGGCGTACATACATAATAAATAAATCTCCTCAATCTTGAAATATTTCTATGCCGAATCACGTTTGACTCACAAAACTTCCATATGCCGTTACAATAAAATGTAAAATATTTAATTTCAAGTGTGATGAAAATGAAAATGTCAATTGACACGTCTTGTGCCTCTAATTTTGTCTATAGAAATGTGATATATTCGTGTGAATGGAAAATTTTAACGTAATGGTAGAAAATATCACCGCATATAATACCTACCCTAATGTAATTTTTTTCGTTATCACAATCGAGTGACATCCCTTTTGTGGTCACGCCAGATAGCACAGAAAAGACGCAGATAATACTAAGCCCTTGTTGTTGTGTTGTGACAACACAGGTGTCGTGTATCGAAATGCTACATAGAAAAACAAACGCATAACAAAGCATAATTGGATATACCAGATGATGAATGAATTAACTATAAATTTAAATTTCTGGTCGATAATATAATATAAAAATTAAGCGGTCTGTTATTTTACCGCACGGAAATGAATTGATTTTGATGCTTATGAGGTCATTAATTCAATAATTAATGTTGTCTGTATAAATTCGAATATTTTTCCCAATTACTGTCGACTATTGATGATAATACGCAAAAGCACAACCCATTCAAATAATTGAAAACCAAGATTATCCAGGATTATAACAAAAAATATTTATGTTATTCAGTCGCTGTTGATGTTTTGATGATTTCAATCCTTTGTGCTTTGTGCATCGCATTTATTTAAAATAATGTGCGGTTGCGACTCCCAAAACAAAACAGAAACATTTTATAGAGCTTTCTCAAGTTGTCCTTACTTCTTTATTTGCTACGATTAAGAAATGTTGTACGAAAATGTGCAACTGTCAAAGAACCGATATTTATTTATAAACTTTGGAAAGGAAAGTATATATCGACTAACAACTTTTCTGGCAATATTACAATGTGTCGTTTGGACAAACGTATAGTTGACTCATTAAATAGAGAAAAAAAAACACCTCGCATGAGACGTCAAAAATTTAGTAGAACCTGATTTAGTAAGTGAAAAACCTGTACAATTTTCCCTTAAAGTGCGAATTATATAAAGGGTAAGTATATGTAGATTTTAATCGCTTTCATATTCAAATAAACATTCCATTCTCTCTGCTTTCCGCTAATTGCTCACTCAAATTAAAATAAATACCTTACAAAAGAATTCCTTTAAAAGGACGCCATTCGTCCCTAATCTATTAACTTAAAATTAATGAGTGCCGCAAAAATAGAGAAAAATTAACGCAATTTATTGTGATAAAAAATCTTACAAAGACCCTGCTGTGTCGCATACTAGTAACACGGAGCGTATCGTTTAATTTTATTTAGAAACCGGAATTCAAGATGCAATCACACAAATAATTCAAAAGAAAGCCTTCGTTAAAAAATTATTTATAGTGAATAACTCTATCGTTTAATTTTATTTAGAAACCGGAATGCAAGATGCAATCACACAAATAATTCAAAAGAAAGCCTTCGTTAAAAAATTATTTATAGTGAATAACTCTATCAAGGAGGGGCAAATAATAGCTAACAGTTACCAACCCCTACACGAAAATTGTATATCCTTAAAACCTTCATAATAACTTAATACAATAGTTCGTTGGCCCATCTTTCACCATTTCATTGCTCCCCTTTCAATACTTAATTTTCACGCCATGACGTGACTGCAACAGCGATGCAGTTCGTTTCGCGTGTCTTTAGCTGATTATCATCTATAAAACTTTAAATGAAATTATCGCTAATTGCTATGGTATGGGCAATTTTGGTAAATATTTATAATTAACAAATGGGATAAAAGACAAAAATCGGAGCGTACTCAGTATTATTTATTTCCACTTAAATAGTTTGATTGTGCGTGCGGTTAAACTCGGTGCTTTATTAAATTTCAGCTGAAGCCGTCACCTAGACGTGTTTAAAATAAACAAAACTAATAATTATTTTGTTTTAATTAAAATTCAATAGAGAGAAAACTGGTGAAACTGCTAGTGAATCGGATGAATAGGTTGTGGTGAGCAAGCTTTTAAAAAGTTTGCTTTAAGGACAGACATTTAATCTTTACAAATAGATAAAAAAGTCAATCAAAACTGAATTAATTTTTGCGATTATTTCGAACTAGTGGATAGAAAGTTGGCAAAAGGACGAGTTTGTCTGAGAAGTTTGATGAAATCGTGTGTAATTGTGTTTTTTCCAGAAGTTGAGTTTGGGTGACAATTTAGTAAAGTGCATCTGAATAAAATTCTGTGAAAGAAACATTGACAGTTGCTGTTAGAAAATGCCGAAGTTTGTTTTTGTTGAGTTGAATAGAAGTGACGCCTTGATCTGAAAAATTCGATACTTAGGGTTCATCAGGAGTCGGGAGTTGGCTAAAGTAACGTAAGAATGATCTTATGAAGATGAGTTCGAGCCGGTGGCAAAGAAGACGTCTCTTTCATGCATACGCAGTTGTCTTAACCTCTTTCCTCTTGTATTAAGCTATTACGCAATATCCCCATCTAGCGGGCCATTATATTAGCATATTCGAGGCCATATACTAGCAAAGTGTGGCTAAACCGGCGCAACCAAGACCGCGAGAAGCCTGGCTACTCCTTAATTAAGGATTTGGCGCATTCATATTATACAAACTGCAACTTCTTAATAGCTTCTTGATTGCGACCATATCAATTCCGTCCCTCACAATTTTACATTATAATCGGAATTCATCATTTCAAAGTGCTCTTATTACTTATTAGTGGTATCATTTCTAAAGCCTGGGACAAAGACACATTCCTTGCGCATTATTGGACCCACACTCCTCTTGTTCCACTTAAATCCTTACTAAATTAATTAAATATCTCTAAGGAGCTCTCAAAATATGTTAGGTTAAATTTAATTGCTTCCGAACAAATACTTTGTAACCTTATCTACGACAGATGCTGAAAATTGTACATACCTTTACACGACCGAATTAATCACATATCAGATTTCAAACTTGCAGAATTTGCTTAATCTTTTCTATCCTAGTCGCTCCTTCGTGTTTGCATAATAGTCAACCTAAGCCACTACCATTATTCCTCGATGCTTCAAATACAAACTCCACAAAACCAAAACCGCTCTTATAGTTCGCACAAAACACATTCCACTAAAGTTCCAATAATCTATTTAGACAATCCCCCAAAATGTCGCTTTTTAAAAATATTTGTGCTAAACAAAAACTTCACAGCTAAATGCGACATGCCGCTGCCTCCGATTTAATTAGATATGATGGAGGATTTAAGTGCAGAATTACACAAATTACGCCGATGGATGCACACATAAAAGCTTTTAATTTGTGTAAAATTGTTATTTACTTAAACGCAGCCACAAATTTAATAATAGATCGTAATAATCGACTGTTGCCCAAAAATAAATTAACCTTTGTCCAGCATTTATTATACGTTCTTTCCGAATTATATAACGAATCCAATGTAATATTCCAAACAGACCGAAAAAGTCACTCATTGAACGAGAAGTTTTCTAAGTGAGGAAGACATACACCATGTTTACGTTTTTCGATACAAAGACAAGAAACAGGAGTCAGGGCAAGAGAACGTCATAAATCATAATAACATAAGTGGGGCACTTTTGATAAAAAAAAGCTTGAGACTGCAAAAGCTATAGGTATGAAATTGTGACAAATTGAAGCAAACACGGACGGCTTTCTGACATTAGACAGAGAGAATACGTTTTACGTGGTCCGTGTCGAAAAAATCAATAACTGAATGTTACTCTTTTTTGTAATCTTCAAAAGAACATCCTGAACTTGACTTGTGACAGGTGGTTATTTAATTGATTGTAATAGATGTTCGGAAACATTTTCAATAATACAGAAGTTGTGACAGTTTCGAAATAGCTTTAAATGGTTGAAAGCACAATTTCGATCCGACCTGGCGGTATAAAATAATGAAATTTATACCACCACCGAATATAAAATAGAATACTCAAGATATTTTCTTGCTACCAAGTACACTTACATGACCGTAGCGTGACTAAGATCAACAAGCAAATCCTCGGTTTCCATGTAAGAAAAATCAGAGTTAATTAGAAAAGCCATCAATTATTCACAGCGCTGTTTTTTGTATTAAACATTTGAACATGAATTAAGTTTGTTTTCATTTAATACAAAAGTAAATTACAAATACAAACAGCTCCATACAATAAAGACGCAAGGTCCACTGTGAGTTACACGAACGTACACAAACATAAAAGTTTCATATAAACGTCAGTGCCAGACAATTCACTAGCAAAAAAATCCAAAAAACTAGAGAGGCTAATAATTCACTTAAATAATTTGGAGCCGAGATCAAATTAAGTTAAAAATGTTCACATGAGTGAGTTCATTTTTAAACCTCCCGTCAATAAAACAACACAAGTTAACATTGTTAATAATTCAAATTTATTCTTTGTACATTGTTATACAATGTGTTCAAAAATGGTTGTTCATCAAGTCGACTATGGAATTTAAATTCAATGTGTCGCTTCGTCCAAATGATTATTATAGTTTCTGAGTACTGTCATCTCTGTCAAATCTTTGAATTAGCTTTTTACTCACTTTTTTTCAATTTTTCGGCAAGGTTGTTTCAAGTGTGGAGTTTGTCTTGATTTGTGTTTAATATTTCTGTGATTTTTGTTGTTGTGTATTCTTTCGTTTTTAGATTCGAAGCCTTTTTGGATTATTTTGATAGATCTGTCACTTTGACGGCATTCACAATTTAAATTAAGCGGCATATTACTTTCAAATTTCATAGATGACTTGATGAACAATCATTTCTGAATTATATTCCTCAATCACAAAAAAAAACATTAACCCAAAGCAAAAAATTAATTATAAATTCTTTTCTAAGCTATTATCTCCCTCGTGACGCTGTTTAACCGTTGAATTATTGGTTTTGTTTATAAAAGCGTGTAACTTCAACTCGATTAATTAATTTTAATTAAGTTAATTCAAAATTAAACGTGTAATCACAGTTCGAAACATCAGACTGTTAGTCTTGAATATTACCTCTCCCTCAGCCCTTACGCTTGGGGCAATCTTTGTAAGATAGGCAACCAAATATACACGTCAAGGGATGATCCCTTGTTTGGCCTTGAATTTGAAATTCAAGCACAAACAAAACATGGAAATTAACCCAAATTCCTGCTTCCAAGATGATCCCCACAACGAAAAAAAGCCGAAAGCAATAATTTTTACAACACAAAACGCTAAGCACCAGATTAACTCCCTGAATCGTGAGGACGCAAAAACACATTTAACTTTTCTAATTAGAAACGGTGAAATGCACAAATATTCGCACATTTAATAACAACAACAATGATTTATCTCAACAAATAAACATATCGCTAAATACACTCTTTCTAACTCTTTACGTCTGGAAAGTGTAACGAATTCCCTCATCGTATTAACTCTATTAAATAATTTACACCAGATATTGAATAAAATATTGCGGGTTCGGAGACCAAGATTTTTTTTTTGAAGTTTTTTCGTAGAGCGAAAAATGTTTTCTCCCCTTTCACAAATTAGATTAAATTTTCTGTTTGTAGAATTATTAAATTTTAATGCGTCTTGCTGAATAATGTTATTTAATAACGTATTAAAATTTCAACGGTAAACACGCATATTAATTTCGCTTAATATTTTTGGGGACTAATTAAATGCGGAAAATATCCCCTTTTAATTGAGTTTGTTTTCATTTTATTTTAAACTTCATCCGAATTCCGAATTGAATAAACTGATTGTCCTTACAAAGTTCTTAAATACATTTATTTCATTTAATTTGCAAATTTAATTCCCCTGCCAGATGGATAAGTATCTAGAATATCACTCTTCAAGGTAGGAATTCTATATCTGTTGGCAACTCGCTTAATAAAAAACCAGTTCACAAATAATGTCACGATAAATTGCCTTAACAATCACCTAAATAACAAAACTCCAGAATCACGACTTGCCACAGTCATAATCAAGTATTCAATGTCATAACAGTTAAAGTACTTGACTGAAAATTGCATTTCTGAAGTACATAAAGTCATTATGAAAACTATCGCTTTGTACGTTAGGACTCCATGAAATAACTTTTGACGTTACCACAATTGTAACCCAATTACCGAAACGCAAAACGATACAAAGTGATACATCTAATTACACGAAAATATGTCACTAAACACTAGTTATACCACTTTCATGCTCTGTGTGTTATTTATATTCCGATCATATTCAACGATAATAAGACGAAAGCACACAAATATGCATAAATTTCATACCACCGTGACCGAAACGTTCTCTCTGATTAATTTCTGCTGTCAGTGTCTAACAAATACGTTTCTTATTGATTTGTAAAGGAAAAATGCCTCAGTTTAACGACACTGATTTAATGGATAATTAATGCCGCGTTTAATTGAAATCGTTTAAGAATTTAATAAATCGTCGTAGAAGTGCAGTAATTGAACAGAAACGACATTATTCATCTAGAATTTGGTTTATTTCTGAAAGTGTAATTACTCTCATGGAATTAATCCAGGTTTATTTTGTTGAATTTTAATTCGTTAATTTAAAATTCAAATTATTTAGGCAAAATTGATCTAGCAAATAAAAACCTCAAAGTGTTTATGCGCTGAAATAATAAAGGCATAGATTGGGGAGCAAAATCCCTATTATTAAAGCAAATTGGGTAAAAATGATTCCACATGTTTATTTATAAAAAGATTGAAACGGAAAATGAGGAGAGCAACTAAAATCTGTATCCATTCAACTCGCCTAGATCCAGATGATTGATTAAACGCGCTCTGATACTTGAAATGAGAATTTTTTAATCTAGTAATTAAAGAGAAAAAAGCAAAATCGATACAGTTTTTTGTTGCAACGAAAATGAAGTGTGTTTGGAAATGCAACCCTTATCAACAGTTTGTGACACATATAAATTGTTTAAGTATTGTTTCTGCGATAATAGAAACCGGTAGCCACAAATATGTTTTAGTATTCGAGTAAACTTCCGTGTACAGTAATCGAGTGTCGTCTTCTCAAGCCAAATTCATTATCTTCAGAGAGCAAATCCCATATGATTACTGTTGGTTACTGCACGTGAATTCTGTGTGAAAAGACCACCCGATATTTGTCCATAATTCTCCCGAGAGGAGAATAGGATATGTAAAGGCGTATTTACGACGTCTGAAGCCCCTTTATTTATAAAACTTGCTCAACTTTTGTAGAGCACACACTTTAGAGGTTCCTAAGTTTTTTTAATTGAAAGCAACCGATTTTTCTTAGTAACGACGTTACAGCTCACAGATTCAGGAAAATTGTATTGAAACCGCTTTAGGGCACTCTCTTTCCCTTCCAAATAAATTATTCTCTGTATCTCCAATTCAAATTTTTTAACCTCTCGTGATGTATTATTTAGCGCATTGAAGCTCCCAACTAAATAACCTATTTTAAAACAACCCCTAAGCGATATTGTGCGGCCCTCGAACCTTCGAAAAATCATTTTCCGCAATTGACATACAATCATACATTTTCATCAAAAACCGCACATGAATATTTACTGCAATCGGAAAAAATTGAATTTAAATTAAATAACGTTCGATTAACCCCGAAATATTCAAACAGACTAAAATTACCCCAGATAAGCATTTTTGTCGAATAAAATTAAGGACAAAATCAGGCAATTTTTCTAAAAACCTACTTGTCAAAGAGCGTAACGTAAATTACTGGGGGACTGCGATGCACGTGCTTTAACTTTAAATTGGCTATCAAAAACATTTGTACAATAAACGGTTTGCATTGATTTTTGCTCGCAAATTTGTACGTTTATCTTGACAACTAATTCGAGAACAATAGCGCATTTCACTGTGCATTTTTATTTGTTGACTTTGCCGACAAAACACATTAAATTTGAAATTGTTTAAACGATGTTTAAGGCTGTTTATTTTAAAAAACATTTTCGCATTGAGAGGAGTTTTTCCAGGATTGTTTTCAAGCGCTCAGGGAAATCTACGTGGATTTTAATTCTCGTTTACAACGTGTAGTTTGTATCACTTTGCTTTATATTTAATTTTACAACACATAACAAATCCAATATTACTCTATTAGCAAAGCAATATCGTCTAAAGAAATATAAAATATTTGCTCAATAACACCGAGTTACTGCTTCAGAAAAAAACTTGAATTGTAATAATATCCTTTTGTAATTTCCACCGACATTAGGTTTTATTTTAAAATAAGATTTTTAAATGGATATATCAGCACTCTCTCATGAACAGCACTTTCTTATTGCGATAAAAGCAACAAATGTATTTCCTTCGTTTAGTGGCTCTCATTGACAACTGTTGTTTCTACAATTTATCACTTAATAGCAACACTAGTGGTTAACAGTGTCTGTGCGCTTTTAGAATTGCTTCTATTTCATATTTGTGTCGGTTTCATAATTCCACAAGGAAAAATATTAACCATAATGCAATTTTGAAAATAGCTTTTCTTTCTCAAAGCTGGAACTTTATTATAACACACAAAAATACAACTTCTGGACGCATTTACATTACGTTGACAAAGCAAGTGCATCGTTAAGCAATTCAATATAACTTTTATTAAAAATAACCAACCAGTTCCGACGGAAATTTTATACCAGAATGCAGGTAAACACTTTTTTCATTTCAAACCAAAAAAAATATAATTTACTCGAGCGGTAAAACGATTTGAATACCTCACAGCGTCACTTTTTAGAAAATAACTGACATAGCTTCGAGATTTAAATCTTGAAGCAAGTGAAATAATAGCCCGGCGCATCCACCATTTTTAAAACTCGTATAGTCGATGCGAATATTTCAGCAAAAAACAGTTTTGTAGCTGGTTTGACATTTATAAGTAGTGAAAGTAAAGCTACAATGGCAAATTTAAACCATGATTGACGCATTGTTGGTAAAGTTAAATTCAATTTACAACCGCTTAAACTAATCAAGTTATGTATTGTGTGGTAGTTTTGTAGAACAGGCAAAACCGCAGTCATTAAAATCGGAAAAAACACTAAAATTTAAAGCAAACAAAATAATCAGATGTGACACTATCACGAGTTAATTAGTAGTAAACGTTTTAATTGAAGCGTGTGGTTTAGTCGGAAGTTGGAAATTTTTGCGTAGAATCCATTTTAGTCTACCTGATCGTGATAAATTACAGTAAAGTGTATTTACAATTTCATGAGTACATGTCGAGTTTTGTGGTAAACTCCTTAGGAAGTTGGACGGACAACAATTTTCACAACCTTAAAGTGACATAGATTAATAACAAGCTATTGGACAGTTATTAGCTTTGAATGGACTTGGGGTGGTTTTATGACATTTTTAGTTTTGTTGTTGACTTACAACAGCCTTCAGGCAAAAGATTTTCCCGATCAGTTTATTGCTTTTATAAAGGGGTCATTATTTTTAGTCACTTGACAAGAAAATGAAAATCTCTAATGTTTCGGTTATTAAATATAATTTCAGACCGTATTGTTTTTGTTGTGTAGGATGTGTGTTGTGTATACGAGAGTCGTAATAGCAGTTCTATGTTTTACATTTGTATTCTATCGCAGCCGTCCTCACAATGGAGCATATCCCTTATCCATCTAACTGAATATAGGAAACATTACACTAATCAAAATAATACAACTCCACTTGACACCCCGGGCGCCCATTTGTATCACATGAATGATGAATTATACAAAGATAAGACAAAAATACGTGCAACGAAACCGAATGCGACCTTCATGTGAGCCAGAGGATGAGTTACGTTGGTGTTACAGTTACGGGCCAACATAATCGACCTTACTTCTACTAGCATCCAGCGCACAAAGCGTTGACTCTCCCTTTATTCAATTTGAAACCTTGCCAACCTTCGATATTTTATTTTTATCAAGTATGGAACACCAGCGACGGCTAAAAAATAATTTAATCACTTCATTCTTTTGCAAATGCGATCGCTGAATTCAATCGCATATTGAATATTTGGCCAGCTTTCCAACCGTTCATCTAATCAACGATTCCACCAATAAATCAACTCATTCACACACGGATCACTCCTTATCACACTCAACTAAACTTCCTCATCTTCATGTAACATTTATTAATCTCTCCGTACTTTTCATTTTCACTCAAAAATCGTGACAACTCAATTAAAACCGATCACGTGTTAGTTATCTACGCATTCTCTGGATGATATTCAGTTTTTCAGCCTTGAGTTCCTCGATTTTTCATTAGCGAGAAAATCTATCCTCATACTGTTTCCATGCAATTTACTTCCGAAGCCATTTAAATACAGTTGATAGTTGAAATACCGACGACTACTGAAAATTATGCATTGTATTCGTTCAGAAGTAAATTTCATAGAGTGGCGTCTCTTATCTCGGAATTCTAATTTGGACCAATTTTTATGCACGCCTTTGTTAGAAATTTGAAGTAGACGCGGTGTATGCATATCCATCACTAACCCAATTTTCAAGTTAAATGTGTACAAAATTTCATTTTCTTAGGATAAATTTAGACGATGTGACAGCTTCAAAATCATATTTATTTTCTTCATCCGCGTATTTCGGATAAAAATTTGTCGCCCGATTTTCACGCTTACATATAAATATTTTAATCGGGGCCAGTTTTTTAAATACGTTGATCGCTAAATAATGAACATCCATCACCCAAACCAATAACAAGACCCTTTTCTAAAGGAACTAATTCATTCATATTATTGCGCATATACACACCCTCAGCATTTTAATATAAACAAGAAATATGAACTTGGAAATATGCTGCGCATAAATTAATTATTGCTTTATTGAAGCCCTTTGTAAATATTAGTAGCTCCTCGTTTCCTCACAAATCGATATAAAATTTCATTTATATCTTTCCAGATATGTAAAGAAACCTAAAAATTTCAATTTGTTTTGCAAATTCTTGCCTTAGAGTGCCAGTCCCCTAAACATTTTAGCGAAGCATTAATTTAATGTATAATAATAACAATAAAAGTGCCATGAAAAATAAAACAAAACCTTCAACACTTAATGTTCTCCTCAGCGTTTTGCACATTCAAGAGCAATCATCATTTATGAGTCATTCAAAAATAATCAAAATTTATACGCTTCTCTACTTTTTTCAGCCAGAGTTATAAAATTATTATTCATATACAGACCTCGTCCCTTGACAGCGACATTCATCTTCTTAAGACATCAAAAAATGGTTTTTACGCAAATTACACCCACCAACCAAAATTACGTCTTTCTGTCACCTTACAAAAATCGCATTTTAGATATAATTTCGAGTAACAGAGTGACAAACAAAAGTCGCGAAAATACAAATCAATCAAAAAACTCGCGTCTTGAATAATTTATTTCACAGTAAATATTTTGATCAAATGTCGTATTTGTTAGCTTATTTGCTCCCACGAAATCTTTGCCTTGTTTGAAATACCAGAGATATAAAGCAAAAAACTAAACAGTTTCAACCGTTACAATATTGTTGTCAGGATGGATTGAAATAATTTCACCAAGTTGAAAAAACTTGTTTCAAACATCCAATTATGTGCAAATACGTTGCTTTATACAAATGAACAATATTTTTCTCGATGCAGAACCGTTAATTGCGGTTATGTTCAATACAGTTTATTGTGCCTTGATACGTAGCCATTGTATTTGATTTCGAAGGCGAACAGTTTCATTAAGGTTTGAATAGAGTTTTAAAAACTTTTGTTTTTTTTCTCATAAAAACAAAACATTTCCTGTACAATTTACGTTTTAATTGTGCTTTGAAAGGGGTATAAAAATAATACGATTACTACCGTTTTAATATGAGAACAAAGAATAACTATAGCTTTAATAAACTCCTTCGTCCTAATGAACCACAAAGAGTATAAAGATTCTTATCAAATTGTGAGTACCAAGATTTGGAATTATTTTTCCAATTTTTCCTTCTCGTCAAGTAAATAATGTTGAATGAAGCGCAAACTTTCGAGCAAAAATATCTCATATTCGATATAGATAAAAGATTGTGCCATTAGATCACCCGTCCCGTTATAAAAAAAGTGATGGATATGAAAGCTGTTCTCTATAAAAACGGAAATTGTCGGTAATTTTGTTACGTTAGCAAAATTTCCATGTCATAATAAAGACTTGTAGATGTAGAAGAACGCTGCTTATTTTTCATAAGTAATAGCTTTTAAATTCAAATTCTGTTGCCATTTGTCGCAAAGCTTTTGAAATTAATTAGGTTGAAAAAGTTCTTTATTCTGAGAAGATTACAAAAATCGAGTATAAATTTTTCTAATGGTGAAAAAATGTAAATGTTTCACCGCAATAATATAAAAGTAGTGATAAAAGTAAAAGAGAAAAGAAGATACTGGGTTGTAATTAGTAGATTAAGGATTTTAAGCTCCTTGTCGAGGGCTGTGCGATCCAATAATCACTTTTTACCACAAGCTCCTTTCCACGCTCCGTTGACCACTTCTCCTTGCATCCGAACTGCATTTAAAAGGAGAAAATAATCCAGGATTCAATACTTTCGAACTAAACTTTCCGGGATATGAGATTATATTTCATTCTAATTGTTCGACATTCAATTAATGTTAGCTTCACATACATTAAAACGAACTGAAAAACAAGCTTTTCCATCCCGTTTAAAAATTTAATCAAATGAACACGTTTGTTGAAAAAAGCGACAATTAATTCACACTAGTTTATCACCACGTTTTGGTTATAGCCGAGTTTAAATCACGCCCAAAATATTCCAACTATTCTGCTGAAATATATCATTATATAATCGGGAGCAAATAAAAAGCGTTTGGTATCGCAACTGGGCCATGCTAAACCCATACTCCGATTTACAGCGACGTATATACATTATTTCTTTCAACCATTTTATGAATCATGAACGATTTTTGACCACCTGTTCCCCTCTTCGACACCTCGTGCACGAATCCTGCCAAAAATCTAAAAACGGAAACTTTTAATTGCTCATTAAAATGAATGAATCGAATATCTTTAAAGGAAATTATAACGACACGCAAGATTGCCATAAAAATATAATAAATGTCATCACGTCACAAGAGAATCTTTGCGGAAATCCACTCGATGGTACACACAAGCGGCGATAGTGTCATATAACATTATATTATCATAATTTCCGAGACGTAGAGCCGTCTATTAGATAGTCATCAATCGTTTTCGCCCTTACCCAAAGCTTGTCAAGTTGATGTGGGTCTAGTGGACGACAAAGCACAGTTAAACTTGTCTAAGACAACCTTAAGACGTTAGATCGTTTATTTATTGTTTATAAATGATTCTCCCCTAAGGTTTATTTGTTACTCGATTTGTTACATTCCGACAAGGATGAAAACTTTTTTAATTATGTCAACATGTGTATAAGTCTGGCAAATATCCGACTTTGGTTAAACATTTTTGAAATGAAAATCACGTGCTAACAAATCCGTTATTGAATCAGATCGATTAGAGTATCCTTTTATTTACAGTCGTCTTTCGTGTGGCAACACGTTTTAAATCGGATTACAATTGAACCGTAAAAAATGTAATCGTCAATTTTAACAAGCAAAAGATTTTTTTTAAATTGTTTTCATTTCAGGGTTGGCGAGAACGGCGAATGGAATGTGATAGATGAAATTCTTACTCCGAACAACGAGAGCAGTTACCAAGTTACAAGCTTGCACCCTTACACAGTGTACAGTTTCAGGGTGGTAGCAGTGAATGCGATGGGGGCCAGTCAGCCAAGCAAAGAGTCCTATTACATGGTTACACTTCGAGAGGGTAAGCAAAAGCAGGAATTACCCTCGGCTGCTTTTATAACGAGCACCAAGAATGTGTCGAGATCCTCCCAAATTGTTCATTTCTACCTTAACTCATCCACTTTAACAAACAACATTGCACTATAAATCATAAAATCTCACGGAAAAACAACTTAATTACATCATTTTTCCGAATTTTCCCTTGCCAACAGATAAATGTATCGTCACGGGACGGCCCACTTAAAATTCCTGAAAAACTCGCCCAAACCACTAGAAAAGTTAAGTTCAATAGCTCTTTGTTAATTATTCCGCCTAATTACTAAACAGAATGAACGGAAACGCTTCATAAAAAACCCTTTTAATTATCCCGAATTATTGGGTTCGCCCCTTAAACAAGCCACCTTGCTTCGGTATTTTATGGTTCGACTAATGTTAGAATATGGAGTCTTAGGGTCGAATTCCTAAACAAGTCATTACAACTCTACTGTGTTGTCATTAAGGATATCCTAAACCTAAAGTTGACCTCCATGAAGATTACCATTTGTGGCTATAGCTTTTACTAAATTAAATAATTCCTCTCATGCACACATTTACAAGACACCAATCGATAACCAGCTTTTACTTAATTAAGATTCGAAAATAATATTTCATTACAATTATGTCAAATCTCGTGTAATTTAAATAAAATATCGTCACACACTAGCTAAATGCTCTCGTGACACTTTTCCAAAAACGAAAAATTCGAAAACGCTTGATCCAGCAACGAGTATGGAAGCACGATGACGTGTTAAAAAATTGCAATCGATTCTCTTACATAAGTACACGTAATATTACTAATAATAGAAAGTTCTCTGAAAGTCCCATCCCTCGGCCCCAATTAAAACTGAACGTATAATTTATAGATGTCTCATCTTTTCAAACTACCAGACCGTATCAATCTAATATTTAAAATCACATCGAAATATTTTTCGAATACGTTAAAACGCATGACTGTTTAATGCAAACGCCAATCAAAGATTAATTGATACAAAACACCTCACGCCGATGAAAGCGTTTACTACAGATATTTTACTTCAGTTAACTAACCCCGCATCGATTGCCGGAATGAAATAAAAGTTTTCGATTTGAAAACGTGACATTTTTATTGTGATAAAGGCGCAGTAGTCGGATGCAGTCACCTTAAAAACCCGGCCCGTCAAAGGCCAGAATCTCCCAAAACTAGTTTCGGCTAAATTCAATTGGGTCTTTGTCAGATTGTAAAAGCTTTGAAAACAAAACAAATAGCAGCACAATTCAACGCTAAACGACTGTAGTCCAATGGGATTATCAGAATCATCTGATAATTTAAAATTTGAACACGTCTCCTTCGAAAAAAATCGAGGGGACGAAACAAATTGTTATTCCAGAGTATCACGCTCTAACTAAACTAAATCCCAATCACGAGCTACGATTTTTAAAAATATTTTTTTGAAAGTTAGTGACTCGTATTATTGAAAAGTGTGCCGGCCCTATTTCCGACTTTATGCCTTTAACATTCCCACCCTTTCGATGAAACACCCCAAATACACCACCAACAGTCGGTTAAGACAAGCGGAAAACGAAGAACTGTCAGCTCCCTTTGGAAGCATCGGTAGGCCATCATGGTGTTGTTGCTCACCCAACTGACAAGTTTGCATTTCGTTATTTTCACTCAGTTTGTGCATATTGTCGAACCTATTACGCAATGATATTGCAATTTTACTTTGTATGAATAATCAAACACAAATCTCATTTGGCTTTATTTAAGAACGATGGGGCAGAGTGAATCGAGAATGTTGATTTACTTTACAATATAATTTCCGCGCTTTACTATCCACATGTGATGTTAAACCGGGCCCAGACACGTATACGAGTGTAAACACAAGAAAATAGCCGTGCTACATTGTGTAGAATAAAATACGTTGTAACCTTTTTCAGGTAAGACACTGCAATACATTAAAGCTTCCTTAATTCTAAATTTACTTTACCTATTTTTATAAAGTGAATCAGATAGGCGTGCTTCCGGCAATCAAGAACCTACAACTAGTACATTCCGTCACAAAAAAGACAATTTCATCGATATTTCGACTGGCTTTATATTTTCCTCGGTATCGTAAAAGCGAACCGGCTGCGTTGGCCTTCAAATCAAATATATCGGTAAATTTACAACCAAGTGGGGGTATATTTTTAAACCGAAAAGAGACGGGTTTTTAGATTTTAGCACGACTTCAGCCACTTTCCATATTATCAACGTAAGCAATGAGCCCTACCGACTGCGCCAAATAGTTTCAATTTTTAATCAATTGCTTGTTGCATGTCATTTTCCAAATCATCGCTCATGTCATTAATATTCCGTTGGGGATTTTCGTCATGGATGCACATGCGGTTATTGGTTTTCAGCATTAGTTGTGTAAGAATATGAATAAATCGTGGTCGTCATAGAGTCTAATGCGTAGATATCTTTATAGAATCTGGAAACGATCTATTTTCCGAAATATCCGTGTTATTGACCGTGGAATGTCTGTAATAGTGTAGGTTGAACAAAGGGATGGCGTATCTGAGTGAGATTGATTGGTGGTGAAACGGTTTTGTTGTGTATGAGAGTGTATGTACGTGTTGTGGTGAATATTTATAAGTCGATTCGGAAGTAGATTATGCAGAAACAACAAAGCATATGGTAGTTATGACGCATGTGACGGGAATCAGACTTCGGTGGTGGCATAGTGGGTATAGTGTGACGAGTCAGCGGTGGTCGTTGATCGTGGTTTCGTAACCGTTAGTGGAATGGTGGAATGCTCGATTGGCATTGTGCTGGAGTTTAGCGTCGGCCATGACGTGTATCGATTGAGCCCTATCCCTAAATATCAATAAAATCGGCAGTTTGAAAAAAGCGATCTACATTTTATTACTAACTTTTCCCTCGGTTTAACATCATTACTTCCCTCGGATGCATTAAATCGTATTATGAAAAACGAACTCGTAAAAGTTTGGCCGTGTCGGCGGTTATATTTAGGGCGGGCTCGTCCATTTTTTATTGTCTTTATAAAGTTGTCGGAAATGAATACGCACCATAACGCGGTAACGTGAGGCGATAACAGCGCCGCTGGTCACTGGCGGCTTTTGGGGGATGCGGGATGCAAAAAGTGACCGCACATTATCCCGACTTTATTTTACTCGCCGAGAACGAACAAAGTTCTGTCTCGTCCAAGAAACCCGATCTAAGTGATCGGATCAGATTAAAGGCGTGTCGAAAAACGCTTTTGAAGTGATCCTTTTGAACAAGATCCCAAGTAACACTATCAAACCAGTCGATGATAAAATGAACTCTTTGTAACCAAGATTTCATCTAATCTATGATGATGTAACTTGCCATCCGTGGACGAAAAGTCGAAAACCATCAACTCCTCCTAAACATCCGGCGATCGAGAACTTGAACTATACAACACCCGAGCGACTTCTGAATCGACGCAATTAGAATCGGATCAGACATCCGGGGCCTGAAGAAACTGACCAGACGAAAATGTATCGTGAACGCGAAACTATTTCGACGGACCTCATCTACACCAGAATACAACCTATTACGTTTTTCCGCTCTTCTACGTTCTGCGTGTCTGTCCGGGTCTCGCGTGTATTGCTACTAAATATTTCCCCTGTTAATCTAATTTTAAACAACGCTCTTTTTAACCCGTGCCACAATTGATTTATTTTATGGATCGACGGATCTTTAATTTCCTCACGGTGCACCTATCGATTCTATTAACATACATGGAGAGAACATTCGTCACAAAATTCCTGCTTTCTACCAAACAATGAACTCGATTCAACCCGCCACTTCCGAACAACGTATCACTGTTGCAAATACCAACGCGAATAAACACAATTTTATTAAACTCACAAAATGGGAAGAAAAATTCTACATTGATCCTACATAATTCCATTATTTTTTATTTCACGGTAATAGGTATTCATGAGGATTATTTCTGTTTCTTTTTGTGCATTCAACAAAAACATACATGCTGGAATATCCTTCATTCGAAAAAAACTCGAAATTTATCATCCTCGGCCCGAATCGTGCCGATTACGGACCACAAGGACCATCGAAAAACCTGCTTTCAACAACAACAAAAAATTGACAATTTTATTTATTTACTCCAGATAATTTATCATACACCAAGTACAATCAAGCGAGAAAAAAATAAATTACTTAATCTTCTATACGAGACTATCGATTTTTCTCCCTTCTTAGGCCACCGTTATAATCACTGAATTGGTATTTGTAGTCTTAAGACAATTCATATTATCTAAAATTTCCGTAAGTCTCCTGATTCTCGTAAGCTTTGGATTTGTCCCCGCCGCTTCTGCTACAAAATTTCCTAATAAAATTCCAGCCTTCCCAAATGACTAATTATTCCACCAACCACAAATATCAACTGCAAACTTTGCAGCTAAAATAAACTTCCAATGATTAAAAATATCCACTCTGCACATGAATAAATTTAAATTTGCTTAGTGTACTTAAGGTTCCATTGTACATACACCTGACCCAGCACCACAATTCATAAAAGACGAGAAGCAAAATTTGAAGCCACAATCTTAGCAGTGTGTGTTCGCACGTTTTTCTGCATTAACACGAAGTTTTATCTCCAATAACTTGCAGGAAAACCACTAAAGGGAGCTTTAAGATCTTTTATATCTTCGTCTGTCGCAGAACTCTTAACACGTATCGTCACTAAATCTGTGAGAGCCTCCAAAAGAATTCCTATGTGATACATAAGACATGAACAAATCGAATTTTTGCTTTTTCCGTAATTGAATTCCAACTAATTAAATCAATACACTTTTCTTTCGCGTTACCAAAATAAATTTAATATTGTAATATCTTCAAACAACATTTTGTCACAGCGATGTGGCCGATGTCAATTAAAGCTTATACTCCCGATAAATATTTGTCTGGGATTGACGCGATCGACTATTGAAAAATTATCAATCCACAAATGAATTAATCAAAGCAGACGCCTCAGTTAAGTCACTCAATTAACTTGATTACACTAGTTAATTACTTAATCGAACGTGTACTATTTCCATTTGCAAGTTCGCTCATTGAGCTGCATTTGTTCCCACACAGATGGCCCACATCTCGCTCACGCGCTTTTAAACCCCAATTTTCATTTTTACACTTTCGTGCCCACATCCTGAATTTATCGTCAACGCGTTTATTCATTTTCGCAATATACCCAGTACGTAAATTAGTGGCGTGCTAGGACAATAAACAAAACACTCAGCAAACACTAAAAAAATTGTAAGGCAAAAAACATTTTGGCATGTGGTTAATTTTTCTAATGTTAGTTTTGACACTAGATTATGTTTAAAATGGCTGTTAACATAATACATCTTTTACAAAATAACTTAAATTGAAAAACATTTTGTCAGTGTCGAAATTACATAAAAACATGAATTTTACCTTTTAGAGTGCATGTTTTACACTCTCAAATGGTGTTTGCAGTTTATAGCGTAAAATATAAATACGCAGTGTTCAATAACCTTATCTTAGTTTAACCGAGAGACACAGTTACGTGTATTTAGCAACAGTCCCATATATGTATTAGTATTTTCGATGTTTCAAACGGCAATATCTCAGTAACAGTGAGTCGTAGAAAAAAAAGTGGAAAAACATTTTTTGTAGACAATTTGTCTGACCTATTTTAATCATAACATTTACCGTTTACGAAAAAAATTGCAAAAACCGTTACTTTTGACATTTAACCTTGAATATTTTTTTGCACACATGGGATCGGTTGGGACTTTCAATATTTTATTTGTAATAGTGCACTAGAGACCTGTACCAATTTTCAGCTCTATGCGAATTTTTGCAAGCTTACCACTATTTTGAAGTCTATTTTGACCGGACTAGTACGTACAGACTGCACATGAGCACACGTTTTTGAGCAACATATTTTATTTTTTATTGGGGACTGGGACAGTTAAAATGGCAGATATCATTCTCAAATTATGTTACAAAAAGTCCATAAAGTTTTGTAAAGTAAAGAAAGAAAAACTGTACTTTCGAAAATATCTCAGAATTAGGTTAGTTACTGATTCAATTATAAGAATTTTATTCTTGTTTTAATGTATTAGAGTAGAACTATTAAATATAGTTAGTTAAAAATGTTATTATTTTACAGCGAAAACAAAATTTGAGAACTTGAATTGTGAGGAAAACATAACTTTCGCGGATTTGGAAGGGGCCGAATTAAAAGAAGACTGTTTAGTGTTTACTATACTATTTGATACTTGAAAACCTAAAAACATCCTACTTCCTACCATAATGGTTTTAAATCAGCAGTTCATGAGTTCAGGTCTTTTACAACATCAATCATGACATCATGACATCAATAATATTGTGTTGATTTAATGTTTCTTAAATATGAAAAGCTATACAGGGTGTATCAGAAATACGTGTGTTAATTTTAACAGGCAATACATACATACATACAATAAAACATTTTTTCTATTTGTAATTTTTCAAAAAAATTTCGTAAATTTACTTAAAATTTGGAAAATGAAACGTATTGAAACGTGTACCCGCCTATGGATACAAAAATAAAAGTGCCGAAATATTTTTGTTGTGATAGAAACGGACAATTTAAACAATTTAAAACAACAATTGTTATTATGGATATGTAAATAATACAAACTAACTTTTTAACACTGTCCGGCTCGTTTGCACAAAAGAAAGGAGGATAACTGTGAAAATAACAAATAAGAATTTTGCAAAACGTTATATACAAAAGTTGTTCTATTTGAGGAATTTTATTACGTGATAAAATTAACACACGTATTTCTGAGACACCCTATGTAAGTGAAAACAACCTTAGGGTTCTACTGATTTATGTATTGTGCAAAAACATATTTTTGTTAAATATAGGTATGTACTTCTGGTTTGAATTTATTTTTTATTTTGTTTTTTTGTGCATTGGTATTTTTTTAATAAATATTTGAATATATACATGCCTTTATGTTAAACCATTTTCACACTGTAACCACACTAGAATTCAATGCTTTGTACACTCAGAAAGTACATCAGAACATTTAGTTAAGTGTGTAAAACATTTTAAAATGTGATTATTACACTAGGGTAGGTGTACTTAAAAGTACATATACAAAAAAGTTAATTTACACTAGAAAATATTACACTCTAGAGTCTGGTCCTCTGGGGAGCACTCTTAGTGTTATTTTAGTGTGAATAACACCACAAAATTTTTTTATGTGTACGGTCCGGCTATTTTCTACGACAAGTAACGCGTAATTAATTTTTCAAATTTCCATGTATGAAATATTTGATTCAATTTTTGTATGGTTTTCCATCCGAATAAATATTTGTATTGGGTTCGATTGAATCTGAAAATTTGTGGGCTTGGTATTGTTGGCGAAATCGGGATGGTTCGATGAACGAGGGCGCGGGTGAAGGTTAATGAAAGCATCCCAGGTAGGCACGTCGTCGAGAGGGATTTGATAGTATAGGGAGTAAGTATCGAGGGGGTGGCAACGATGGCATGCAAAACTGCCGTCGCAGTGTCGTGTTTTCGCTCCGGATTAGCGCGGAAAGCGAGTGTAGCCCACATTTGCAAAACGGCGAAACGGAACAATTAACGCTAGTTTGTATTTACGTTTGCGGTGCATGTGTGTGCGATGTATATGTTTAAGTTGCAGTGGAGGGAGGTCTCACGGCGTCCCGACGCCTGAAGGTTCGCCGTTCGTGTATTCACACTCGGTTTTATGATTATTAGTCGACTGCCTCTGCCCTATTCAAAGCTCTCACAATTTATTTTTCCCAGATACGAACTTGTTTCTCTAATCCCCCTCGAATGCATCGAATCAGACTGCACTTTTTTCCGAGACGTACAAAGCCATAACTGCGATTTATTCCGAAAGTTCGCTTCATTTCACTCAAAAAAACGCAAAGCTCTCATTAACGAAACGTACCTAATAAAACATGGCGACAATGGCGATGCCGTTCCGATCCATTATCTCCGCGATTGCATTAAATCTGTTTAGGGGACTACTTAAATACTCTAAAACACAAATATTTCAACTTGCTTACAATCATCAACTCGCCGACCAAGTTTTATACAACCGGGAGATATTTTATGAAATTAAATTAAAGCTCCGAATTGCTTCAATTCACTACAAGCTCTCCCGTATATTTAAAATCCTCGTTTAATAAAATTAATATCATCATCACATATGTGACTGATGTGACGAATCGATACTTTTTATACTTTTTATATTTTGAGTGCTCAAATGATCATTTAAACATTGATTTCATACAAGCTACACGCCAAAATTGCCTAAAACTCGATCTGCCTTTTATGACATCAAAGACGCAAAAAGTGTAAATCAAAAAATGACACAAAAACTCGCTTCATAAAGTCAGCCTAATGAAACTAGTTTTTTACGTACCCTTTGGCTTTTATTGCAAAAGCCCCCAATAATAAAATGAAACTCTTTGATTAATTCAGCAACGTTGACAGTTAGTGCTGATTTATATTAATCAAAGACGTGACTTTTGTTTTTCATTGCCGAGCTCATACAAACAGTGGAGCTTTGTTCCATTTCTTTAAATTGAAACTAGTTTCAGGTCTGAATAATTCCGTATCTTTTATTATCGCGAATTTACGGAAATAACTTTTATCCCGTCTAACGTAGTATTCGGAAAATTAATAGCCAAGATATAGTGCATTGTAACCTAACCGAGTTAATTAACTACAAGCTGTGCCATCTGTCGTATTTCTTTCCAATTTCCAAGTTCAACAACCACATGCATCACCTTTGCGTTATTTTATTAGATATATTTTGCGCACAAACGAACATTCTTCATCAACCTCATAAATCACAAAAAAGTGTTCCGCGAAAGAAACATGGGCCTTAGACACTCATTAAGGAGAATCACTATTGAGATAATTTCAGACGTTACGTGATCAGAATTTTACGGTGGTGGTCTTTGTTATTTTTCAAAGATAAGAAACTTATTTACTGCCAGTCCAGACATTTTACTTAAAAATAGTTTAGATGGTTGCAAGTGGTAAAGCTAAACGTAAAATATACTTAATCGGGCGTTTAATAATGATGAGGTTGTTAAATACCAATTAATTTTCGAGATGATTAACTGGTTACAAAGTGAGTTGAAAGCAGGTTAATGTCAATATTACTACATTCCAAATTGATTTATCCAATCTAGATGATCTTTATATGTCGCATGTTTCAATTGTTAGCTCCTATATAGACGAAACGGTTCAATTTGTGGAAAAAAACCTAAACGAGCGAAATCAAAGGGTGCAATAAATGCAAGTGACAGTTAAAATAAAAAAGTAACTGGACCAGAACAAAGCCTTTTACTTTGGTATGACTTAACTACAACTGGCGCTCAATTAAAGCTCTTCAATTTCAGCATGAAGGAAACGAAAAGAGCAAATGTTTACAAAGCCCATCATTTTTTAAAACAACACCGAAGTATAAGACATTTGAAATTCCATCGTGTCTTTGTAGAAATGCACTTTACCATTTTTGGCTGAATAAATTATAAAGTCCACAATTTCGCTTTGAAATATGTAATAGAGGTACACTTAGGAGAACCCTGAAAACGTTTATTCTACAAATCTGCTCTTTATAAAGCTCAGAATGCTGATGTTTGTTTAAGACGTCGATTTTGAAATGCGTATCGGATACTTATCCTTTTTGTTGAGTCGAATGCTGATGCAACATTTTGTGTGAATTGTTTGAAAGTTGAAAATGTATGGGTCGAGTCTTTACCTTACGTTGTCAATACATTATTGGTGTTGGATATGCGCCATTATGCTTAAGTTGTAGCAGTTGTCTGGGATGTAACAAAGTTTCGTAAAGTATGGTTGTTGCAGCTCCCGCGGGAAAACCGACGATCACAACTGCGCATAATACCTCGTCGACAGCATTACACATCAGCTGGCGACCACCTCATCATGAGACCATCCACGGCGAATTTTTGGGCTACCGTATAGCATATCGGCCGAGGGACAGAGGAGACGAAGCTTTCAAAGAGATATACATCCGGGACCCGAATGTAGAGGTACGCATTGTTTCAAATAAATAAACGAAAGAAATTGGGCAAATACTTCGGAGAACTTTCAGCAGAGTGCTCGATTTCGAACCCATGGGAAATCACAGAAACTCCGCTAAACCTCTTAATCCAATGACCTGTCCATTAATAGGCCGTCGCAGGCACCGCTTCAGCACACCGCCCGTATTAGCAACCATATACCGGTTTCGTCCTCAATTGCATTTGCCGTTTTTAATTAAGCCCTGTCTCTGACACACTTTAAACCGTATAACTTACAAAACGGACACTCCACCACTCCCACACTAACGATTTTTAAACAAAATTGATTTTATTGCCACACCAACAACCTCAACTCTACAAAAAAATTTAATACCTTCGACAAGAAGCAATTCCGAAATGCCAACTAAAACTCGCCATAAAAAACAGACACTACTGCAGACAATGACAATAGTTAAATGCAAACATAAACTATTATATTGACCGTGCACCTCATTTATGATTCCATTTCATAAAAGAAAAAAATACATTTTCCCTTGCCGCAAAATATGTACTTAAAACAACCGAAATTTGTCCAAACGCAATTATCTTTCTGTAGACTTGTCGGTGGAAATAATTAGGAAAAACTTCGCAAAAAGTTTAAAACAAATCAGCGATAATTTTAATTTCGCCTGAAAAGCAAATTAAATGAATTCAAATGATTGGGATTAACTATAAGCGTCTGCACCAGATGGGGGAAACGCCTTGACAAACATCAATATTTGTTTCCCTATTACACCCCCTAAAACTTTGCCAATGGACGCCTCTGTGTCCGTTTACTTTAACAAGGTAGACAATGTATAAACACCTGTGTATAATGCGTTGCATATGTTTGGAAAAATCAAATGAAATTATTTTTTCACATCTTTGCATAATTTTGCAATTTACAATGTTGACAAGACCAATGTCGTAACAACAACAATAAACACCGATGGATAAATAATTGAATGTTTCATCACTTTGGAACACTGGTTTTACCTACATTTTCTACTTAAAAAATACGAAATTAAAACGTAAATTTTTAAAGAGAAATTTAGAAAATTGGCCGTCGTTTGGCTTGACGAGCTTGATTTACTGTAATGTTTCAAAAACACCACAGCAAGAATTATTCTTTGCCAAATGCTGATTAAAAGTTTTAATTTTACAAATTAGTTCCGATCCACTATAAAAATAGAATTTCACCAAGAAATTATCGTGGCGATGTAAATTCAGGTGGTGATAAATCGATGTCAGTGTTTTAAATAAATGCGGATTTAATCCCATTATGAAGTAATTTCGTTGTAAATGGTAAAACCATAATCATGGTGTGCACCACCACTGATAACGCTATTTTTGACAGTAAACAATCACGTTTTCATTTAATGAAGTTGCGCATTTTAATCAAAATTGTTCGAAACTGTTAAACCAAAATTCGGTTAACATAAAAATAAAGTACTGCAATTTTCTAAACTCAGTGAAATCTCGATTATCCAACCCTAAGATAGAACTGAAGAGATAAATATTTTAGCTCTGAGAAACGTTAGGTAATTCTGTTGAAAGACAGTTAAAACGAAAAAAATTAAACAAATCACGTAATACGTACGCACAATCTTCGATCTATTTAACAGTTATTGAGATCTTATTTATAATCTTTATTTAGCAGATTTCAAGTGCATCGAGTTTTCCTTTTATTAGAAATTAGACGAAACTTGAAAATACAAACGAGTAGACTACAAATAATGATGATAAGACGATTGATGCTTGATTTTTCTGGTTTGTTTTAACTGAAAAATTCGAAAGTTTAAAAAAGAATATAATTTCTCTATTTTTTCGCTTAATTAGAATTAGATGCGCTAATAGAATTGTTGCAAGTAGGTAGTTACAAACTGGCGACAGTATTTGCCAAAATCTGAGAACTTGTTAAGTACTTTTGTGTTGCGTTCGGAATAAATGTGTCAGAAACCTCTACAGTTATCGAAGAAAGTGGAAGAACGGATGATTTAATTCTTGTTTATTATATATATTGATTCTGCGTGTCGGTGAAGGTTTCCATTTGTGGCCCAGTATCAGAAAACGTGACATTTTTACGTTTTTGTTTTTTTACGAAGTTTACATATTAGGAAAAAGAAAGTGTCAAGAGGGGGAATGATTAGTTTGAACCGGGGTGCGTTATTGACTGGCTGTATTACATGTTCTTCCAGGGCTGGATTAGAGTTGTCACTTGTCGAAGCCTCTAGGCTAATTTTACCAGACGTTCCGATTTAGAACACTTTCAACATATCTTCATATTTTCCAGTTATTAGTTTAACTAAGTCTGTAGTTAGTTGCATAGACTAGCTGATTTCATAGGTTTTCATTAGTTTATGAAGTTAAGCAGCACTGACCCCGGTCATTCCTTGGATGGGTGACCGGATAATGTAATGCCAAAACATCGCAACTAACTCGTCTTTCGGAGGAGACGTTAAGCCGTCGGTCCCGGTTGTTAGGTCAGGTCAGAGGCTGTAGATGCGACCTGAAAACTCTGGCACTTGGGTGATGGCGTTACCACCATACGCATATTTATATTTATTTATTTTAACTAAGTCTGTTTAAGTTATCAAAACAGAAAGATGTACCAGATCTAGCAGTGTATCCTGTAACACCAAAGGATAAAGAGATGTGTAATCCGGCCCTGGTTCTTCGTGACAAGTAGGGGCAGACCAGACCAGACCGACGTAAATTTCAGCAGGCTACACAGCAACCACAGACGTGACACATGATCTGTGATAGGTATCGCAATTGTAGCGGTGACACGGCAACGCGACGTGCTGATTTAATGTGAGGGCGCGTGGGGTTGCGGCACGCGGTTTTACCAAACTTAATGGAGTAGTGGAGATTCGGCCGTAAACTAACTATAAAGACGATCACATTCATTACGATTTCCCAACATGAATTAGCGGTGGGTGTGCACCACTTCTGCGATTCTGCCAATACTGGCATTTCCTTGCGGACCGCTTAAGCACCCCGTAATCGCACACGTGTTTATTTGGGTCGGGTCGCCAGCTTGGGACTCATTCCTCTATATTATCTCTTATTGTTCCAGAGTCACACTATACAAAATTTGGAGACCTACACCCAGTATCTCGTCTCGCTCCAGGTGTTCAACCCCGAAGGACCCGGGCCCAACACCACGGTCCTTGTCATGACCGACGAAGGAGGTACGCCAGTCTTGCTCCAAATCCTATGTAAAAGCCACTCTAATCATAGACTTTCGCCACGATAAGTCTATGTTTAAATTTCACAATTCTTGTAATGTGAGTGGTCAGAAGATAATCGGAAAATTAATTGCGCGCCATCTGTCAGTGTAGGAATACACCAAAATGTGTTCCCCTTTGGCCTTAAGAGTTCCTCGAGCTGTTGTTTTTTTGGTATGGCCATATAGAGTCGCTTATTCAGCTCGAGTCGGTAATCCCCGGTTGCCGGACTTAGACTAAAGCTTCGGGGATATAATTTGCAGAATTGCCGGTTTCATATGATCTTGCTGCCCTCAAGTCGTCCGATTCCTGATCATTCGATTGATTAGGGGGATCCCCGACGGTCTAACACGTCCATTATTTATCCTTGTCCTTTTAGCTCAGTAAACAGACAAGGAATTCGTTAATTTAGTGCCGTTTTCTCGTCACACACGCGAAATTAAAGTCTGGAAGAGAGTGAACTCTTGAAAGTTTTGCCCCATGTGCTCAATCCGCTCCGAATGAATCAATACCCCAGACCCTAAGTAAGCTTTCAGGCTTTCAGCTGGCGGCGCTTGCGCTCCCTATAGTGATGTGCCCCTCACATGATCGCAAAATTCGAGTATACTCGAAAACAATCCAGGTTTGATGATAGTCTCGTTGGCTGTAGTCTTTTGTTCTTCGGGACAAAAGATTCGGCGAGCAGGTGGTGGCGCGAGGAGCGAGTAATGCTAGCAGATGCAAGATGCAACCTGCAAAGCGTGTGACTATGCGATGCTGCAGGAAGCGTGTTGATGATTCCGAGTTGGTTTTGTTTTGTCGCTGTAGGCTGCAGGCTAAACGTCGCGCAGAACGTGAACTTCCCTCTCCAATGTGAGCGTGCGCCTCGTGGTGCTGCGATCGTTGCCTAACACTCCGGTCCCCCGGTCATGTTGGTCTCTCGCCCTTAGCTCCTCTCTCATCCCCGCTCGTTGTTTGCCGTGCTGTCACTGTTCTGGGTGGTGCTGGTTCTTGCAATTTCGGGTTCTACCATCACGGTATGACCCGTTCGATGCAGATCTGTTGCTGGTTCGCGCTTTCGTCTCGTTTGTAAACATGTCGAGCAATGGAAACTTTACAACGGCCTATTCGCGTAATTAATACTCTTGAGTGAAGGCTTCATTGTGTTAGGATGGGTCATGTTGTTTATTTACTGGTCGCGATTTCCGGAATCGTCGCCGCTGACTCCACCACTACGGAATATAAACAAGACAAAGAACCAGGTACTCTACTGAGCCTCTTGTGTTTATCTTTAACCTGACTAACTTTCAATTCTGCAACTATAACCTGTACTTATCTTGACACACCTACTCTTTCCAGTACCTAGCAAGCCGCGAGATCTCACCGTTTTGGAAGTCTCCTCTGATACCATCATGCTCAAATGGACCCAACCTGAGAAACTCAATGGGGCCATAGAAGGATACAGAGTTTATTACATGTATAACAACTATACTGACACAAACAGTAGAATCAAACCTGTATCGCCTTATATCACATACAACTTAACCAACTTAAGTGAGTTGCTTCACTTGAAGAGTACAGGGAACAAGGAGTGACATTTTCTCATGAATTTTAACTAATAAGTAATAACCTCATCTGGCTGCTATTTGGGGGAAAAGGACAGATAGTAGTTGACGTATTATTACGTTTCTCGTTTGTGATCTTTTTTCTTTACTTCAGTTGATAAAGATACAAAAATTGGACTTGAACTCAGAATGTATGAATGGGACCATTCCTTGTTTTCCCCTACGCTCTTCATTTGATCTCTTTCAAACTGTTCCCGATTTTTAGAGCCGTTTACTGAATACAAAATATGGGTTAAGGCGTTTACTAGAAACCACGAGGGAGAACCATCTGATCCTATTTACAACACAACCGATATTAGCGGCCCAAGCTCGCCAAAATTATTAAACTTAACTTGCCAAACACAAGATACGATATTTTTCCAGTGGGCCAGACCAGAGCATTTTTATTATTCCATTGATTATTATTATATTTATATCTATTTAAATGATCGCATTTGGAAGAACATTTCTATTGAATCCTCCACGGAGCATCTAGAGACCTCGGTAAGTGGTTGAATTGTTTTTTATTGTTTACCAAACTTGCTCGTATAAAGAGGAAGTTAATTTACATGACGCAATTAACGCATCCTTCCTCGATTATCAAAAATGCGATGTTTTAATGTGAATAAATAAACAGGCCAGTTGATAAATATCTCAAGTGCACTTGTGTCGAAACACAAATTTGACTCTGTTATTGTTTAGAACATTTAGTCCTATTCTGTTGAATTATCATCTTAGTCTAATTAGAATTTATAATTTAGTGCCATACTTGGCCAAGTTAAAGGCGAAAGCAAATAAATGCGCCGCAGGTTACTCGAGTGTATAGACAAAGCAAAACAAACAAAAGTAACTCCAGTTTCTTACATTTATCGCCAAAAATCTTTTCGATTTTAAGTCGCAACCTAAATGAAGATCACTGACTTTACGTGCGAATGAGTCACAAACTTGACCTCCTTGTGTACTCGTGTTTATTTTGGAGCGTCGGCGATAAAAACTCGTACGTCAAAGGAGAATTTTTCTTTAATCAACGGACGCAAAAAATTGCTCGGTTTCATTGTTTCTTAGAAAAATAAACAAGAGTTTATTTTTATAAGGATAAAGGATAAGCGACGTATACATAGTGAGGTCATTACCCCTCCCATTCATAAAACCCAGTTCGGAACATTTTTGACTTTTTGAATATTGTAGTACTCAGTGGAGAACGTGACGACGAACACCGAGTACCAAGTCCAGATGCAGGCCTCTACGAGGAGCAACCGCACTAAGCGCATAGTGAGGGGCCCTTTATCGCAGCCCAAGACGGTCTACATGCGTTCGGACTGCGATAAAATGCAGGAATACATGCGTCACACCACTCACGAGTTGAGTGCCGGTGTTTTGGCTGGTGTGATTTGCGCCAGCTTTGCGTTTTTATTGGCCGTATCAGCTTTTATCCTCTGGAGGTACCAATAGTCGCTAATTAATCAGTTCCCCCTTGGTTTAATAAGCGCGCATCCTGTTTATTTCAGAAAATGCTTTCGCGTCTCATACTATTATCTGGACGACCCCCCGTGTTCGGTTCCGACAGCTTCGCTGGACTGGAATGCGCCCCCTGACGGGAACAGCGAGCATAAAGGGGCCATTCCGGTGCACCTCTTCCCGAAACATGTGGCGGAGCTGCATGCTGATGGGGATATCGGGTTTAGTAAAGAGTATGAGGCCATTCAAGCTGAGGCCACGACTGATGAACACACTTCGGAACATTCACAGCATCCCGACAATCGTGTTAAAAATAGATATCTCAACATAATTGCTTGTTAGTTGGGCGATTTGAGTCGGTTGTGGTCTGAGATTGCTTTTTCCAGATGATCATAGTAGAGTTCAGCTGCTCCAAATGCCAGGACAGAAGAAAAATATCGATTATATTAATGCCAATTATATTGATGGGTTTCAATGGTCCAAAGCCTACATTGGCACACAAGGGCCGCTACCATCAACCTTCGATTGTTTCTGGAGAATGGTGTGGGAGCAGAGAGTTAATATTATCGTTATGATTACTAATTTAGTGGAAAGGGGAAGAGTAAGTTTTTGTTCGCGTCAAATTTTTATTACTAGGTAGTGTAGTATTGATAATTTCGTTATTTTACTAGGATTCACTTAAATATCCATTCGCCATTGGTTCAGACCGGTTTGAGGTATTAGTGTGGTACCCTTGATTGTACTAATGTCACTACTTCCTAGATTAGAGTTTTTATTTAATTATACACTTTTAATTAACACTTTCAAACGTGTGTTTAGTATCATAGTAAATTTGCGAATATTTCAGAGAAAATGTGATATGTATTGGCCCAAAGAGGGAACAGAAACATATGGTGTTATCCAAGTTAAGCTAGTCAAAGAAGACATTATGGCAACTTATACAGTGAGAACGTTGCAAATTAAACACCTTAGGGTAAGTCGGTTGAGTTGTTTGATTTTGATTTGAAAATTCTCTTAATCAGATTAAGAAAAAGAAAGCAGCAATGGCAGAGAAGTTAGTGTATCAGTACCACTATACTAACTGGCCTGACCATGGCACTCCCGATCATCCACTCCCTGTGTTACATTTTGTTAAAAAATCAGCCGCAGCCAACCCTCCAGACGCAGGACCAATTATAGTTCATTGCAGGTGCGTTTCAAAAATACACATCGCCCAAAAATTAATTTTGTTGTTGCAGTGCTGGTGTTGGTAGAACTGGCACTTACATAGTTCTAGACGCAATGCTCAGACAAATTCGTAGTCGGGGTGAAGTAAATATTTTCGGTTTCTTGCGCCACATCCGTTCCCAAAGAAATTTCTTGGTCCAGACTGAAGAACAGTACATATTTATCCACGATGCCCTAGTTGAAGCAATTGAGTCAGGAGAAACAAATATAAGCCGCGAACAGTTCCCTCGTTATGTTCAAATGCTGCAAAATCTAAACTCTGAAGAGAAAAGTCAGTTGTGGAAACCAATTGACGTTCAATTTAAAGTAAGTACAACCGGCCTCGAGCTTTCGTAGTCCGAACAAGTGCTTTGAGTCATTGTTAAAACGGTAAACAGTTTTTTCTCTAAATGTGCTCTATATTAGGTGATACAGTAAAGATGAGCCAATTAATTTTTCTATTTTGCGTTCATCCTAAAGCCAGTACGAAGCTAAAAACGATGCTGTAATAATTATACTAAAAAACAGTGCAATTTGGTAGTATAATGTTAGCAACCCAGTTTTCTGACAGTATTAATCGGCTCCTGATGAAAGTACATAGCTAATTATTCGTTATATTTTTTACATTAATAAAAGGAAAAGTCGTTACTCCGGAAAATCGATGATCCAAGGTCACGTTCGGATTGTAGAAGTTCTGTTGTATTTGTGCGTAAGTGTCGTGGTCACATTCTTTATTTTGTCTCCAGTTAGTCACGAGTTTTCAATGTAAAGACTTCAACCTCGTTTCGGCAAATAAAGTGATAAATCAGCCAAAGAATAGGACGGCAAATATTTTGCCGGTGGAAAGTTCCCGTGTACATTTAACTCCGAAACCGGGCGAAGATGGCTCTGATTATGTTAACGCAACTTGGACGCAAGGGTTCCACAGTTTGCGTGAATTCATAATAACGCAACATCCACTCAAGACTACAATTAAAGACTTTTGGCAAATGGTCTGGGACCATAACGCACAAACAATTGTGATGCTTAGCATTATTGATAATCAAGAATTTGAAGTATTCTGGCCTATGGATCAAGAAACGGTGGATGCGGATAGCTACAAAGTTAAGTTAGTTAACGAACAAGCGCAATCGACTTATGTGACAAGAGACTTCACGATGCAATCGCTCCAAGACGATTATGAAATACCCGTTAAGATGATTCATTGCACTAATTGGCCGCACCACTGCTGCAATATTGCCGAAATTTACCATCTACCAAATACAGTCCTGGATATGGGCATCCAGAACGGGCCTGTTGTCATAGTTGACAGGTAATAAGTTTAATCATTTGAAATATTATGGATTTGTGTGTGTGTTGATTAGGTTTGGCGGTACGGAAGCGGCGTCTTTTTGTGAGTTAACAACGCTGAAGAAACACTTGATGTATGATAATCACGTGGACGTGTACATGTACGCGAAGTTGTACCACAATAAGAGGCCTGGTATCTGGGGTTCCTGTGATGATTATTTGAGGCTTCATTTGGCAGTGCAGACGCTGTGTAGTCCGCCAGAGGGCACGCCCGACTTGTACGCGATGACAAATGGGGCGCTGAATGGGTCTTTATCAAATGACTGTGTGAGAGTACCTCCTGAAGGTATGGAAGCAGTGGAGCCTCGGCTCACCGTTGCTTAAATTTGCAGTTATAGTGTAAATATATGTGATTATCGTAATTGTTATTATGTCCATATTTGTGCCACTGGTGGCAGGTGTAACTGAAAATCATGATTAAAACGTACTTCTCTTGTCTAGCTCAATCATTTTTTTATATTTAAATATAGGTTTTTGAAGTAATGAGAGAGAAGTATGGATCGATGATCCCAATGTTACTTGCTGACTCACTGTCATTCACCTATCATCCTCAGTGTAAGTCAATAGCATCACATAGTTATGTTTGTTAGACTGATCAAAGTAGGTATAGACATGTATTATGCCGTTAAGATCAACTCCAAATTTCATGTTGGACATCATAGTTAGTCATTACCAATCTGTAGTGCCACGCTTAGCTTGCTATTGTCTCACTGTGCAGTTTCCTTTTTTACCGATTTTTTTCACTTTTAAATGGATCTTTGTTTACTTACAGAAGCTCCTCTAATATCCCAGGATGTTATGAAGTGTAACTGATAATGATTTCACTTGCGTTGCATGTTTTGTTATTGTAAGTGGACAATAGTGCTTCAGAGGAAAGGTACTAAGTTCTCAGTTGATGTTGATAGAGCCAAGTGAAATGATGTGATGCACTATACCGACTATTCGTTTTTTACAATTATTTGCCTCCAATAGACTCAAGATGTATAAAATTGTAGTTATGTGTAAAAAGATATGCGTGAACATGAATCAGATATTTATATAATATGTGCAGTGTAGAATAATTCAGTATTTATGTTAGTGTATAGACTTAGTTTTTGTATGATATTGATTTGTAAGAAGAGTACATCGATCATGTAAAACATTCTGACTTGTTCTGGACCAATTTAGTGATTAAATATAAATTCTCATGGTCCTTCAAGACATAACTGCTCACAAGGCCTTGAAAGGTGGCTACTGACATTGGCATGGCTCTTCTCATTTTCTACTGTAGAAACGGCTTATTGAATAGAATAGTATCCGTCCACCAGGCGATGTATCACTCAACCCAACTCACTAGACATCTTTCAAGCCATTATATCATAATTGGATGCCGCAATCTCATTAGGAACTGTTCAATTTTAATTAAATTTCAACTTGTTGAAATACTCCTTTTTACCATTTTTAAAACATTATTTTTGCAAATTACGCGACAAGTTGATTTTTAATTGTAGGCAAGGTTATTAAAAGGAGTGTCAATATTTACTTCATCATTTTTTAAACCAAATTTAATATTTATTTTAACTGTATGAGTCTAATATTTATGATGATCAAACTGTAGTACTCTTTAAAAATGTTTTTCATCACCTTTGTGTATGTTGCATTATATTTGTGTTAAATAAAAGAAATTTTTAATAACAAATTCCTATTTTTTATAACCATATTACCTTTGTGAATTATGACATACAATGAAATTAAAATTAGGAATAGGAGTTTAGCGACAGCAAGGTGCATTGGCTTGCATTCGCACATTTTTAAATCCTGCTCTGTAGTGAAAGTACTTTTCATCAAATTTTATTTCATTTCATCAAAATCGATTATTACATTAAAAAGTTATCAACGAAAATCTAAAATAATTCTTGAATTTTGACGCCCTCTAAAAGTCCTCTAAATTTTAGACAGTGCAACTTGGTGTAAAGCAGTGTAAAGGTAAGTTAGGTTAATTTTGAGATGGGGAATGTCTGGTTCCCTGTTGTCCCATCTCTTCGTTACACCCTGTATTTATCAATTAATGCAATTGATTTAATTTTTAAATTTTTGTGAATGAACATAATATGATAATGATCTGAACTTATTCTATTTTAATTCCATTAGATGGAGGAGTAATACTAAATCGGGGCCTGATCGGTTGCTACAATGCTACATATAAAGTAAAAAAAAATGGATATTTTAGGGCTAGTGACTAAACTTGGCTAATTTGTAAAGTAGCTAGTTAGTTTGTAAATTAGTCAAAGCATTGGTTATTTTGTGTTACAAGAAGGTTTGGTTTTCATATTTGCTAATATGCATTGGATAGTTTATAAACTATCCAGCTATTTTGTCTTTTCAGTAAATTCGCCAAGATTATTGGCTAGTTTATAAACTAACCAGCTAGCTTACAAACTAGCCAAGTTTACACATTACCCGTAACACCTTAGACATAGCAAAGCTGTGCCGTGTATGGTTTAAGCGTAACACATATGAATGTTTTCTCACCTCAAACCCAAATAATGACTTATCACCCATAAAATCTTCCTTCTGCCTTTTATTTGTAAAGACCAAAAAGATATATTTCTTTCCCCCTTCATTAAAAATAATTTTTAACTTTGTTTGATTTTCCCGTTGGTCATCAAACGTTCCCACTTTCGTACAACCAGCAGCATTGACTTTCCGAGACAGGCAACCCAATTAACTAATTAAATTAGACCTTAACAAGTCTTCAATTACTATAATGTATTTGTATAATTAATTTGTATTACGATGGAATAGAAAAAGATGAATAATAGCTTCTTCAAGATTAATTTTTTGTGTTTAATGTGTTTAAAATAAACTATAAAAAGTTAATTTATTTTATAAAGTTTTTAGTTGTTTCAATATAGTTAAATTCGGACACTGAACATTGGAATTACTAAAATCAATTGAAGCAGTTTGAAAACGGTTTATCAAACTAGTATTAAGATTTGTGGATTTATCTAAAAGTATTTAAATCCTATCGTCTGAAATAGTTTTGTGTAACCTGACTATTTGAATAATTACATGGCAGGTTTGAAAATAATTTAGAAAATTTGAATTTCGGAGCGAAATATTGGTCTTTGGCATGTCATCGTCAAAATGGAATGAATAAATAAATAGTTTTTTTCTACCCCTACGCCTATGCCTAAATCAAGGAGGTTAGAAGGGAGGAGGGATAGCGGCCTATGCGGCCAGTGTTGAAATGCTGTGACCGTTTGCTCATTGTTTAGCAACCTTTTATGACCCTTTTTAAAAATCCCTCCACTTCTTTCAGTGGGGGTGAAAGCGAATCAGTGGCGTGTAGTCTAGTACTCCTAGTGTGACTGGTACAACACGTGTTTGCGAGTAACGCTTGTTTGTAAAATAATAACTCTAATTAATAGCGATCAGAGACGTTGTGACGATTTTGTGATTGGTGAATTTGAAAAACTAATTATTTAGTTTTTAGGATTAATATCTTAATCCAAGGTTTTAACATTATGATGCGCCACTGGATGACAGTGACTTGGTCATGCGCACAAGGTTCGATTTTGGTATCCTTTTATTGCCGATCGTGCTTTGGCGCGGTCTTCACTTTTTTAAATTCACCCTCCGTCCTGATGATTAAAGGTCCTTGGCCTAAATTAATTTGTTAAATTTTTGTTGCCTGTACTTTAAAGATACCCCAGTAAACACGAAACATGTATGAAACATATAAACGATTACTTATTTGTTCAAATATGAAACATTGTCACATTTCGTTTTATACACATTTCAAAAACGTTTCAAAAATTCATTTCATTAGTTTCATTTCAAGAAGGTTTCAAAGATATTTCTTTTCTCCTTTTTTTGATCATGCGCATTCCTTTGTAATTTAACGACTTATTCAATGGCAGGTACACTTGATGTTTGATGTGCTTCTAGGGGGGTTGTTTATTGAAATCGATAAAATATTAAGTAAGCTTAAGCTTTTAAGTAGTGTGCTCCATGTCCAAGAAAATTAAAGCATTTTTTAGTTAAAATATTGGAAGTAAATGTATAGAAGACACTGCAGACAAGTGCTGAAAATGTGATGGAGGTTATCCAATATCCATATACCAAGTGTGTAAATGTGACGGTTCTTAGATTTTTCAAATTGTTTTAATTCATATTTACTGTGATATTTGTAACTAATTTACACATTAATCAACTTTTTTCAGTATGCAATAACTACAATAATCGCGTATTTACTTTTTGGGAATTAGGAATGTATTAGAGAAAATTTTATAACCAATTATGGATTTCTAGACAAGAGTCCGTACATCGCAACCAATGCAACCATGTAACTTACAAATATTATCTTCTAATAAGTAGACTGTTAGTATATTAGAAGTCTAATTGCCATTATTGTAATTTAATTACGTAATTAAAAAGCAGAAAAAAATGATAAATTGTATAAACCATAGAAAGAAATGAATTGTAATCTATATAATGTAATGTAGTTTTTATTTATAAATTGAATTTGAATAAACCGGGAACCTAGTAGTTTTTTAAACTACAAGTAAGATGCGATGATGCGAATATTGCGAATACAGTTGAATTGAAGCTCAAACTTTATCTGCTTTGGATGCTAATACATTTAAATGATCTATTTAAAATTCCTAGGGTTTTTTCGGATATTCCATTCGAATAATAAGCAGGCGAGTTTAGGAGCGGTCATCAATTTTATTGTTTTGTTTATATAAACCGCAACTATCTTTGTTGTTTTGAGTTGGCGGTTTAGATTAATTTTTCCCCAGTTTTATCGCTTTCTTGTAATTTTTTATTTTTTGTACCCAAAATGCTAGTCACTATTCTCTGATTTATAAAAGAAGTAAAAATATTGCTTCCAATAAATCACAAAGAAAATTGCCTCATTATTTCATCGGGAAATTTTTTGAAAAAAAAAATATGATTCATCTGAATAACCATTACCTACATGATTCTAGAAAAGGCACAGACTGACACATTTGCAGTCACGCAATTAAAGTATAATTAACATTAACGGGACAGTAATAAACAATTTATTCGCTTAATGATGCTTTATTTGTAAATAATACAAAGTAATTACAATTAATTACGACTGGAACCTCAGCCGACCTAACTTCTTTGATTGAGACAGCTATTACTTGGGATTTCTGCTCTTGTTGTAGGAATTGGAGTAGCAGACTGGATTATATGGAAATGATAAGAGTTCAAGTTCGGCAACTTGCTTGCGTCACCATTGATTGTGTCGATCGGAAATTCTGTGACGTTCAAGTAATTTTAATGACGTCTCATGTAGGTAAGTTCACTTTTCCAATTATAAACTGCTAATTTGAAAATCTTATTGTTTTCAATGACAATGCAAATGTTTGGACGGTATGAAATCTTGTCAACTTGTTTTGTTGTATAAAAAACCATTAAGGTTGATTTTGTTGATTTCGGTCGCTTTATGAATTCGAATGTTTTGTAATGAAACCACAACGCCGTATTAATTTTTTTAAATTATGCTTCTTTAGTGATGAAATTGAAAAAGTTCGGGTTTTCCCTAGCGTCGATTTATCGCGGTGTCCGAGAAACACCCAAGGCGATGATTTCTCGTATTCTGCGAATGAGATACATAAATACGTACTACGCGAAGAAGTAAACTACATTCTTGTGCTGATGCTCGCACCGTGTACTTCATACAACTATTGGTACCAAATCCACATAAAATGGTAAGTAAACCCACACGAATACCACCTCATTTCTATGACCACCTTTGTGGTCATTTTTTGCTAAAAACATTTTTTTACCACATTTTTCGTGCTGGTTCGGTTCACCAGATCAGAGTTTATCGCCTTATCATGTTTTCTCTCCTATTTCAGAAATTCTTCGTCGTTTTCGCTGTCTGTATCGCGGCCACAGTTGCCCAACGTCCAACTTATGCAGGAAGCCGTCCCATAGGACGCCCAGACTTAGCCAGTCGTTTCAAAGACCCTGAAGAGCCATCATCCACAGTTGCTGTTTACAACAGAGTTGGTGAAGATGGTACCACAGCTCGAATTCCTGTCGATGCTCGTGGTGATGGCCAACTAGTGGACAGACTGAACCAATGGCCAAGAGAACACAGGCCTTTTTGGCTTCTCAATGCTGACCACATTGAAGCTTCCAGAAACCAACAAAATGTCGAAACTAGGTCTGGATTTGATATTAACAGCGACGGCACCAGACCCATTAGGCCGACCGAACAAAGATCCTCGTTTTTGGGGCCACTGAACTCAACTTCGAAATGATACTGTGATACTTACTGACTGTTAACTTTAATATTCTAATAATTGTAGTTTTGTTATTTTTTAATGTTCATATTTGATACTGACAATAAAACGGTTCATTTACTTGAAAATTGAGTTTTTAACCCTTTCTTCTTGATTCCCTTCCTGATTTTGGTCACTGATGATCGTACTACGAGCAAGAATTGCGAAGATTAATAAAAAATTGAGTATTAAATGACCAGAATTATTGTTTTTTTGTTAGTGAAGAAAAGAATTTAAATATTGTGGTTACACGCAATCGTGACAATTTCCGCAGTGAAGGCAGCTGATTAGATTATGAATGAACCAAGGTTTACCACCGATAGTACTACCATGAATCATGATTATAACAATAATAAAAAAATTGTATGTCATATTTTTTCTAAAACTATGCAGACATATAGTTCCACCGGATGCTTATTAATAAGCTTATAGCTGGGTATTAGTAACTTGAACTTTTTTTATTTTTGATCAAACCCGTTTAAATCGTTGGAAACGACCAAGTGCTCAAAGGGGCATCTCACCTTCTTTCATATTTAAAACAAGCATGTTCGGCTAGATAACAAAAATAATTTTTTTATTTCTTTGGTTTGGTTTTATTATTTCTGGCGCCGTGTTACTTCATTGTTGACACTTGCTGTTGCCAAAAATATCTGTGTTGGGGTCATTGATGTTAAATAAAATGGCTTTTAAAAATTATATTTTTTAATTTACATAGTATGATACAATTTTGGTACGGCTTTGCAAAAGCGATAATGCATTGTGAAAACTTAAATAATGAACAACGATGGCACAATGAAAGGATGGCAAAAGCACTTCCACACTAAATAAAATTTTCTCTTTTCATACCGTTAAATAAGTTCGACATGTCTGCTCTCTATTCGCAAATGAAATGAAAAAAAATTGTAATAATGGCGGTGCGGTAATGCTTCGAGAGTCGTCGAGGAAGTAGTCGGCATAGAACCGTTTCGGAAATATCGGGTAGATGTTAAATTGAGGATGCTTCGACGTTTCAGAAAGGGCTCTATGCCGGGCCACCCCCTACCCGATCGTCGCGTGATATAAAACACTAATATTATTTATACACAACATATGATACATAAGTACATGTTCTCTCGGAGCAAGTCGTTCGTTTAATTAGCGTTAATAGCGTAGTCAGAGCTATAGTTCTCCGGGTGGAACAACGTTAAGAGAGAAGGCCGCGAAGGTTTCCCCTTTCTTTCCGATGGCTTTGGCTTGGTATTGTCCAATGTCGTTGGAGTCGCAAGACACGATCTGTAGAGTATAGCGTTTTCCGTCAGCGGTGAATTTGTATTTGGCACTGCTCTCCTTGATGGGTTTGCCGTCCTTGAGCCAGTTGATTTGCAAGACGTCATCTTCTGTTTCTGCTTCGAATGTCGCAGACTCGCCTTCTGATACCGTGGCGGAAACCGGGAATGTTTTGAACACGGGGCTCTTGGGCTGCTCGCCGGGGACTATCACGTTCAAAGTACAACTGCTGAAACTCTCTCCTGCATCGTTAAAGGCTTCACAGGTGTAGGCACCGGAGTCTTCAGGGAAGATCTCAGCAATGATCAGTTTGTAAATGTTGGCTTCGTTGGTGTATTGGAAATCTTTGCTTGGCTTGATTTCTTTGTTATTGTGCAACCAGATTACGTCGAATTTGTTTGCGCCAATGATGCGGCATGAGATAGTCACCGGCTCTCCGTCTTTGACGAAAGCGGATTGTAAATGACTCACGATTCTTGGGGCTTTATCGTCAGAATTTTTCTTGGGCTTTCCATTGGTTGCATTGGTCATTGCTGAAACAAAACTAAAGTTCCCGAAAATTCTCTAATTAGTTTTACTTACGTTTAATTGTGAGGCGACATTTAGTTTCTGATGTTCCCATAGAGTTAGTAGCCTTGCATACATACTCTCCTTCGTCTTCTGGATAAACTTCGTTGATCTGGAGCTTGGCAATTCCGTTCTTGTATTTCAAATCTACTACTTCTGAAGAAGTCAAAATCTTGTTATTCTTCGTCCAGACTATTTGGGGTTCTGGATCTCCTGTCACATGAGCAGTGAGATTTAAACTGTCACCATCGTTAACCGTCAAGTCGGCCAAATTTTTCGTAAATTTAGGTGCACACATTGTCGAATCATCTGGTGGTACTGAAACAAACAATTACCTTCGAATATTACCAAACTTACCTCAAATACATACAAGCAAGTTCTTTAGTCGCACTTCTGGATCTATTCGGACTTCCCGTCGAGTCCAATCGTCCATATTTCTTCGGTGTTCTCTTGTCACTATCACCTACACTTAAAGTGGATCCAGAATGGTTCAAGCTGTTCGTCACGGGTTGCGAGCTTGGGATTGGTTTCCTGATTGTGACTTGTACAGGTGCTGGTTTAATCGGCTGTTCGATGTATTTTCTGTCACCGGAATGCAAAAATTTCTCCGCTAGTCTTGTCTGCTCTTCAGTGCTCGTCTCTCCTTCAACAATAACCACACAAGAAGTTTCGTCCGTTCCATGAACGTTTGTAGCAACGCATGTGTATTTTCCTGAATCGGAAGGTCTGCACCCGACAATTTCCATTGTGATGACACCATCAGATGTAGACATCGAATATTCGTATTTGCTAAGTTCGCGTTTATCCTTGTACCATTTAACAGTCGGGAATGGTTTGCCGCTGAGACAACACAACAATTTACAAGTGTCGCGTTCTTGCATGACACGAGGGCGGAGTAAGAAAGTGAAGCTTGGAGCGCACTCGTGTTCTTCAGCCCAGAAGGTGTAAGGTAACGGCTGGCGTCTTCGAACAGGTTGGGCTTCGGATGGTTTATAGTCTGGAACGACTTTCGGGAGAGCTGGAAGAACTTTGTTATTCGGAAAAAGTCAATTATTGCAAAATTCTTACGTTGGACGTTCAGGAATACCACTTCTTCACGAGATCCGTAATGATTTTCAGCTCTAATAATGTATTCGCCACGATCTTCTAATTTTGCTCTGTTAATAATAAAGTAGTAATCGTCTCCGACGTAGCGTTTCATGAATTTGACGCTCTGTCTCAATTCGGTGTTGTTGTGGTACCAACTGAGGGTCGCAGCAGCACAACCGATAACTCTGCAGTAGAATTTCACACTTTGGCCTTCGTAGCAGAACGCACTTTGAGGCTTGATGACGAATCTTGGGGCGGCTTGTCGGCGATCTATACAAAATATTATGATAAATAAGTACTGACGCTTGATGTTATTACGTACCAAAGAAGGTGTCGTGAATCTTGTATTTGTCGATCAGCAATTTACGTAACGAGGAATATTCAGATAGTCGACCAAGCGGGAGAATGAATGAATCCCAGTTGTCATATTTGGCGCGAATCTTGTCGCGAATTTTGAGATATTTCGATTGGCTGATGACTTGAGTCTTGTCGCTGTGGTCACCACTTAGCCAGGCATGTAATAAACATTCTTCGGCAGTCATACGCTTCCTGTAACGAATTGTATATTAGACTGTAATTCAGAAAAAATAAAAAATAAACGTACTCTTTATTCTTTAATAGTAGCCTTCTTATGAAGTCCTTTCCTTCTTCTGATACATTGGCGAAAGCTTCCTCATCGAAGTCCCAATCGCAAGCTTTGACATTTTTCAAAGTCTCGATATCGTTTTCACCGGCAAACGGCGACAAACCACTCAATCTAAAGCTAAATATTAGAAAATTCTCAACAAATATTTGGAATAACTTACAGTACGTAAGCTAAAACTCCAACAGCCCACATGTCGGTATAGAAACCTACGGGTTCTCGTTCCACGATTTCCGGTGCTGCGAATTCAGCCGTTCCAGTTGAGATCTTAACGACTTCATTTGGATCAAGTTTTGTGGCAAGTCCGAAATCTATCAGTTTGATATTTGTACCCTTACGCGTCTGGCACATGATATTCTCCGGTTTGATATCAAGATGAATGATGTTTCGTTCGTGCATGTGTTTGATTGCTTCACAAATCTGCCTCATGTAGTTGATAACTTCAGCTTCCGACATTTGGTAGCCTTCCGCTGTGATTCGTTCGAATAATTCACCTCCGGAGAGGAACTCGTAGATGAGGACCATCTCGTCATCATCCTCAAACGCATCGTGCAAGTTGATAAGTTTGGGGTGGTGGAGTTGGTTCATGATATCGATTTCTTTACGAATGAGTTCCTTCTCCATAGCGTGTGATACTGGGATGAATTTGGCCGCGAAAATGTTGCCAGTTTTGCGTTCTCGGCAACGGTGGACCACACCAAACGCTCCAGTTCCGATCTCTTCCAGAATGTCGTAATCATCGTAGACGCTTCGGGTTTTGATTTCGACAGGTTGAGGAACGTATTTGGAATAAATATCAAAGACGTATTGATCGTAGTCTTTGACTGGTTCTTTGTGGGACTCCCTGATCTTCTTTCCGTTTTCGTCCACCTCGTATTTCTTCTTCTGGACTGCTTTCTTGCCTGCATCTTTAGTTGTTATTAAAGTGCTCACTTCTGAAGCATCCGAACGGCCGTAAATGTTCTCAGCGTAAATTCTGAATTCGTATTGATGGCCAGGAGTTAATCCACTGACTGCCATCGTAGTCAAGCGTGTGTTTCCAACACGAATCCAAGTACTAAGTGGATGTTCGCGTCTTTCAACCAAGTAGTTAGTGATGTTGCTACCACCATCCCAAACTGGTGCTTTCCAAGACAGGGCCAATGAGTCGGTTCCAATATTGTCAACAACGGGGAATCTTGGAGGATCTGGACGATCCGAAATCTGGATCTTGATAATAGCAGAGTCTTGTCCTAGATTATTTTCCGCAGTAATTCTATATGGTCCACTGTCTAATTTGCTGCCGTCGCGAATAGTAAGAATAGCGTGTCTGTCTTTGACTTCCACATGGTAATGACCACCGGACTCTATAACTTCACCTTCCCTCACCCAAGTGATCTTTGGTTTCGGATGTCCAGTGAATGGAATTTTGATAACAACATTTTCACCCTTGTCGAAGTACGCGGTATCACGGAAGCGAGGAGGAATGTTCAATTTTGGTGCAGCTGAAAAAGTATTATTACCACAGTTATTAAAACAACCCAATTTAACTTACTCATTATGACGAGTTCGGCGCGGGTGGATTTGACTCCAGCTTTGTTGACAGCTCGGCAGACATATTCATCGGCGTCTTCACCAAACACGTCATTAATAATCAAGTAATGGTCATCATCTTCACTATAGATATTGTATCTGGAGCCACTGCAAATCTCGCGAGCTCCTTTGTACCAAGTGATTGTCGGTTTAGGCACACCTGTGATCGTGCATTGGAATTGGGCGTTGTGATTTTGAATACAGTTGACATTCTTGAGTGGTTTGATAATTTCTGGAGGCGTTGCCGCCATTGGATCTTTGATAACGACGGAATTCGAAGCAGAAGACGGTTCGGAAATTCCAGCTACGTTTTGAGCAAATACTCGAAATTCGTATTTACGGCCTTCAATAAGGTTTGAAATGTTAATTTGAGTCGGGAGACAAAGCGATACGTTGACTCTTTGCCAAGTTGAGCTACCAGCTTCACGTTTATCAATCCAGTAGCCTTGAATACGGGCTCCACCGTCATTTTCGGGTCTTTCCCATTCGAGATTGACAAAGTCGCCACCAACTTGCGTAACTTTGGGAATTCCAGGTGGTGATGGTGGGTCGAAGGGTGCTTTAGCCCGGATCGGGTTAGCGCCTTCTAGTGGCGGTCCCATTCCGTTGTCATTGACGGCCATCACTCGGAAGAAATATTCCTGGTTTTCTGTAAGCCCTTGGACTGTGAAATTGGTGTCTTTGCAATGGCTGTTTATTGTAATCCAGTGTAATCCTGTCACGTCCTTCCTTTCGACGACATAATGGGTGATACGGAGTCCGCCATCGTAGCTTGGCGGTTTCCAGTTGAGGGTACAAGTGTGTTTGGTGATGTCAGTGGTCTCCAAGGGACCAGTCGGAGGACCAGGGAGGCCAGTAATATAGACAGTGAAGCTTCCAGACGCACTTCCACTGTCATTCTTTACAGTCAAATTGTAATTACCAGCATCGTCCTTGTTAATACCCTTGATAAAGATAATAATATAATCATCAAAGATTGTGTATTTGATGTGAGCAGATTCGTCGATTTTAGTTCCGTTTTTAGTAAGAGTGACATCGAGGGGTTGGTCACCGGAATAGTAGATCTTGATTTTGGTGTTATCGTTTTCGGGCAAATATAAATCGCCAGGCAAGCGTTCGATACGTGGTGGTGCTACAAAAAAACATAAACAAATGTTAGACAATAAAAACAAATGTCTTACTTCCAATCTTTAGACGTGCTGTGGTTGTAACTGAGCCAAGTGAATTACTAGCTTCGCAAGTGTAATCTCCATCATCGATGTCCAAAAGATCGGAGATGTGTAACCACGCCACTCCTCCTTTAGTTTCGGTTCTAAACCTTCCACTAATGGTGATTTCACGTCCATTTCTTAACCAGCGGAACGTCGGTGGTGGTTTACCGGACGCTTCGCACGACAAAGATACAGATTTGCCAAGAGGAGTAGTTTGGTTGCCAAGTGGTCGTATCCATTCCGGTTTCTCCCCACCAAGGACTTCACAAACTTTGACTGGAGTTGTGCAAGCACTTGGTTCGCTCTTTCCAGCTGAATTAACAGCATAGATTCTGAATTCGTAATCAGAGCGTTCGATCAAATTCAAAGCAGTGTAGTTAGTGTCAGTAACGTTATATTCGTTGCATTTGTGCCAAAGCGGACTTCCAATTTCGCGTTTTTCGATAATGTAGCCGGTGATTCTAGCCCCACCGTCGTTGGTTGGAGGTTCCCAAGTAAGATCGACGTAGCTTTTGCCAACTTTGACGACTTTCGGGTTTTGAGGAGGCGACGGTACGTTGAATTTGCCTTTAAGTTTGAATTTGCTGGATGATTGTGACGGTTTGCTTAATCCAGCGGCGTTTTTAGCACGTACGCGGAATTCGTATTCGTGGCCACTTGTCATGTTGTATAGATCGAAGTGAGTTTCCTTGATAAGGTAGTCGCTAGCGCTTTGCCAGTGAGTATCGTGAGCAACATCGCGATATTCGAGTTTGTAGCCTTGGATGCGTGAACCGCCATCATTGGCCGGTCTGTCCCAACTCAGTGAAATGGTGGTTGTGGTCCAGTCTGTCACACGTGGCGCACCAGGAGCATCAGGTACAGTAAACGGATATTTAGCTGTGACTGGCTCTGTGCTCTCCAAAGGTTCACTAATGCCGTATTGGTTCTCAGCGCGGATTCGGAAACTATATTTCTTGTTCGGTTCTAACCCCATTACGTCGTAGTGAGTATTGCGGACAAAACTGCTGACTTTGACCCAAATTCCGTTGGTGTCCAATTTCTCAACAATGTAATTAGTGATTGGAGAACCACCATCATCAGCAGGGGCCCTCCAAGCCAACGAACAGTTATCAGGAGTGACATCAGAGATGTCAAGTGGCCCTTGAGGTGGTTGTGGTTTGTCTACTACTAAAACTCTGCAAGTAGCTGAATCGGAACCAACTGTGTTAGTCAATTTGATAGTGTAACTTCCAGTATCATTTCTCTTAGCGCATTTGTTAGTGAAAATAGATGCAATATCTGATGTTTCAAATTTAATTCTACTATCGGACAAAACTTCGTTTCCGTTGATTGTCCAAGAGGCTTTTGGTTTGGGCGTTGCAACGTATGGTACTGTGATTTTGAATTCTTCGCCTGCAATTACAACCATGTCTCTGATACTCAAGTCTGATGTAATTCTTGGAGCTGATGGTGGTGCTCTTGCCGCGATGGCGTCAGACGAAGAGCTCCATGGGCCCTGTCCGGCAGCGTTAATAGCCGCGACTCGGAATTCGTATTCGTGGTTTTCTATCAAATTGATGACTTTGTGGGAAAGGTCGGGGACGATAGCGTGTGAAGCTTTGGTCCATTTGTCTTCCGAGATGAGTCTCTTTTCGATTACGTAACCAGTGATGGGAGATCCACCATCGTGTCTGGGTTTGGTCCATTGAATCGTGATGGAGTCTTCGGTTGTTTCAATGCCTCGAGGAGCCCCAGGAGCGCCAGGAGGATCAAATGGATGTCTGGCACGAATTGGTTCGGCGGTTACGGCCGGTTCTGATTGGCCGTATTGATTTTCAGCCATTACGCGGAACTCGTAGTCTCTTCCAAGTGTCAAATTACGAATACGAATGAAGGGAACAGTGACATAGCTACTGACCTTAGACCAAGTTGGTGATTTAGCTTCTTTCTTCTCGACAACGTAGTTTGTAATGTCGCCGCCCCCGTTGTCTTTCGGTGGTTGCCAGTAGAGAGTGAGAGCATCTCCGGCAAATTCATCAGCACGGAGATTCCCTGGTTTTCCAGGTCGGTCCAACACACGAACATTGATTGTAGCAGTGTCAAAACCTGATGGATTCTTGAGTTGCAACCTGTACTGACCACTGTCACTACGTTTCGAATTTTTGACAATAATACTAGCAGCATCGTCGGTCAATTTCGGGAATACGCGATTATCAGACTCGTCAAGGATTTTATCGTTGGCAAACCAAGATGCTGTAGGTTTCGGGAACCCAACATAAGGAACATGAATACTGAAATCTTCTCCAGCACGGACAGTAATATCTCGGACTCCTCCCAGATCCATGCAAGGTTTGTTAGGTTGTTCCTCGATTAGGATATTGTTACTTGGTCGACTCGGTTCAGATTTGCCAACCTCATTTACGGCAATTACTCTGAATTGGTATTCTTCACCTTCCTTTAGTTTTGGAACCGTATACACATTTTCAGTGATTGGAACGGTATTAACGTCGCTCCAGGCATCATCACCCTTTGCGCGTTTTTGCAAGAGGTAACCTTTGAGTTTGGAGCCGCCATCGCTGCGTGGTGGTCTCCAAGACAAAGTGACACTATCTTTAGTGATGCGGTCTGCCTTAGGAGGCTCAGGGGCGTCTGGTTTAACTGTAATGATGATAATAATAATTTTAAATTAATTCAAATTCTATTCTAAAACTTACATCTTTGGTGTTGTGCTACAATTGGTTCAGTCGGTTTGCTCGGTTTGCCAGGTCCGGCTTCATTAACCGCAATAACGCGGAACTCGTATTTGTTACCTTCCCTCAAGTCTTGAACGGTGTATTGCGTGTTAGGGGTTGGATAATTGTTAACTTTAATCCATTCGCCACCCCGTTCTCTCTTCTCGACGTAATAACCAGTGATTGGTTTTCCACCAGTGATCGTTGGTGGGTTCCATTTCAACGAGCAAGACGATGGAGTATATCCAGTGACCTCGGGTTGGCTTGGTGCATCTGGTGGATCGAACGGACTCTTTGCCACGACGGGCTTGCCTTCCAAAGGTTCGGAAACACCGTAAATGTTCTCCGCACGTACGCGGAACACGTACTTCTTGCCTTCGGTTAAACCGCGCGCGGTGAATGAAGGTCGAGGACAGAAACCTGGACATGGACGCCAACTATCAGTTCCAAATTCGCTAACTTCGACAATATAGCCACTGATCTCGCCACCGCCATCGTCACTTGGTGGGTTCCAGGAGAGAGAAACGCTGTCTTGTGTGGTTTCGGTATATTGTAGGGGACCTCTCGGTATTCCGGGTTTGTCGACAACAATGACTTTAATATCGGCTTCATCTGCACCGTACTCGTTTTTCGCTTTGACGGTGTATTTGCCAGCATCGTCGCGGTTGGAAACTTCGACTCGGAGAGCAGTGTGTTCACTTGTGGTCTCAGTCTGAAATGATTCATCAGTTTTTTTTGTCACTATTTTATATGTTGTACGTACGTAAACTCTGTTGGTTTCAGGTATGACCATACCCTTCTTCGACCACTCGATTTTAGGTGTAGGTGCACCAGTCAGAGGAATATCAATATTGACAGGCTCTCCAGCACGGACTTTGATTTTGCGACCGATGATTCCATCGAGCCACAATTTCGGTTTTTCTGTAATAAAAAAGTAAACACAAGACACAGTTTTGTTGAAAATATGAACCTTTCATTGGTTTAGCGATGAATACGTTCGATGTATCGCTAGGTTTGCCAGCTCCAGCGGCATTGACAGCTGATACTCTGTATTCGTATTGGTGTCCTTCTTGTACTCTATCGTCGTAGTATTCCAAGTGACGTGAAGGTTCTTTGTTAAGTTTAACCCATCGTCCTGTAGCGCGGTCTCGTCTTTCGATGTCATAGCCAATAATCGGAGAGCCACCGTTGCTAATAGGTGCCGACCATTTGATCTTAATATGGTCTTTATCGCTATCCACAAGTTCTGGTTTTCCAGGTTTTCCAGGAACATCTAAAATACACAAAAACATGATTAGAAATAATAAAATCGCTATTTTGCCCAAAATATCCACCGTATTGGTTCTTTGCAACTACTGGTTTCTCCGTATCGAGAGGATCGGAGCGTCCTTGGAGATTTTCAGCAAACACTCTAAACTCGTATTTAGTGCCTTCGATCAATCTGGGAACAACAGCGTGCGTGTTTTTAGGGTTCACATAGCTGACAGCGGGGACCCAGCCACCGCCATGAGTCAAATCTCGCTTTTCGATAACATATCCACTGTAATCAAAATGTTGTAATTACTTTTTAATTTGATTGTAACTTACGTTAATTCGCTACCGCCGTTATCTTTTGGTGCTTTCCAAGAAAGCGTGACGCTTTGTGCCGTGACTTCTTCGTATTCTAGTGGACCTTGTGGCGGTCCAGGGCGATCTAAAACAATTTTTTCAGCAAGTCTTATCTTGATTCCTAGATAACGTACCCAAGACGATAACTTGGAATGAACCCTCATCTATTCCAGAATTATTTTTAATCAACAGATGATACAAGCCACTATCTGAACGTTTAGCGTTGACTGTGTGGATGATCGTATGGTAACCGATAGAAGTAACGGTAGTGCGATCATCCGCTGTCAAAGCCTTACTGCCAACAGTCCAAGTGGCTTCGGGACATGGTTCACCAATAAAATCGATGTCAACATGGAGAATAAGACCGGCTTTGATACGAATATCATTAAGCGGGGTCTTGATTTTGGGAGCCACTGAAAAAACACAGTTATTTTGTTCAAACTGGTAATCTGACTTACAAAATCTGGCTTTAGCCGTGACAAGATCTGAAGGTTCAGACGGTTCACTCTGTCCGGCAGTATTAGTCGCGATTACTCTAAATTCGTATTCTTGTCCTTCGGTTAAATCAGGTACAGTAGCTGTGTTTTTGTTAGCAGGTACGTGAGCAGCGTTTGTCCAGTAGGGACTTCCTTTTTCTTTCTTTTGAATGATGTAGCCTGTAATTGGAGAACCGCCGTCGCTCTTTGGCGGGGTCCATTCCAGATCGACATGATCCTTATCCCAGTCTGTGACTGCTGGTTTGCCGGGAGCGCTTGGTTCGTCTGGATATAATTAAAAATTAAAAAAAAAAATCTAAATCGTGGAGTTTTACCAAATTCGTTCTTAGCAATAATACTTCTGGATGTTTCAAGCGGTTCGGATTCTCCGACCGCGTTGACGGCTTTGACTCTGAAGAAGTATTCTTTACGGTGGATAAGTCTAGTGATATCATGAGATGTGATTGTCGCCATTCCGGCGTCGGACCACGTTCCACGAGATACGTCCATTTTTTCAACAACATAGTGCAAAATGGGTGAACCACCGTCATCCAGAGGTGGTTTCCATTGAATTCGGGCGCTTTCTTTAGTGACATTACTGACGTTAAGTGGTGGTTGTGGAGGTCCTGGTTTGTCTAAGACCGTGACATTTGCAGAGGCAGTAATGCTTCCTAAACCATTGGTCAGGGTAACGGAATATCGTCCCGCATCAGATCGAAGTGATGACGATACGTCAAATGACATTTTATTGTTATAAACAGCGATGTCAATTCTGTCACTCGATTTAATTTCCTTGCCATTGACGGTCCATTTGACGGTTGGTTTAGGCGATGCTTCAATTGGAATAGTCCATCCGAAGCGTTGACCGGCCTTGACGGTAATATCTTCGAGCAGAGTCTTGTCGAAGGTTGGAGCTTGGAACCTAGGTTTGGCAATGACAGGCACTGACGCTTCGCTAGGCTCACTTTGGCCGCCCTTATTCACGGCGATTACCCTGAATTCGTATTCTTCGCCTTCGGTTAGGTTTGGTACAGTACCTTTTGTGGTGTTTCCAGGAATTTCAACAGCCTTTTCCCAAGTGCTACACAATTTTATAATTTTGCTGTGCAATTTTTTTTAATAATTACTTACCCGTGTTTTGGTCTCTTTTCGATGATATAAGACGTAATGGGTGAACCTCCATCTTTCCTGGGGGGAGCCCATTCAAGATCGACATGATCTTTGTCCCAGTCTGTGGGTGTAGGTGCTCCTGGTCTGTCAGGTTTAGTGAACGGATCTTTAGCCGTGATACTTTCAGCAGTTGTGAGAGGAGCAGATTCGCCCAATTTGTTTACAGCACAGACTCGGAAATTGTAGTCGTGTCCTTCAGTTAAGTTAGGTACGCGCATTGATGTTCCAACGGCTTCACCCACGGGAACCCATCGCATATTTTCAGTGTCTTGTTTTTCAACTGTGTAGTGCGTAATTTCGGAGCCACCGTCATCTTTGGGTGGTCTCCAGCGAAGTGTAAGCGAGTTTTTGGAAACGTTGTCGGCTTTGAGTGGTCCTTCGGGCGGAGTAGGTACATCTAGGACTGTAACATTAACAGTGGCAACGTCTCTGCCGTTGATATTTTTGGCAGTGAGTTGGTATACTCCACTGTCGCCACGTTTGGCATCGGTGACTTTGAGGTTTGTTTTGTAGTCTTCGTTGACGATTTTGAGTCTATCGGTATTGAATAGAGTGTTTCCTTTGAGTTCCCATTCTTTAGTCGGTGGTGGTTCACCGATGACTGGGACATTAAGTTCAAACGATTGTCCAACGCGTACCTTGATGTCAAGTAGCGCGTTTCTGTCGATTTTAGGTGCGACTGAAACAAAATAGTTACGTATTTTATTGTTGTTTATGTGTAAACTTACGATTCTTAGGTCTTGCGACATGGGTTTTGGAAGCATCGCTGGGTACTCCAGGACCGGCTTTATTGACAGCACGGATGCGGAACTCATACGGTGTTCCCTCAATGAGATCCTTGACTTTTCCTTGTGGGACGTCTCCATCAACTTCGGCACATTTCTCCCAATTGGGATTGAATTTGTCGCGTTTTTCAATAACATAGCCAGTGATGGGTGACCCGCCATCGGACTCTGGCCTGTCCCATTTAAGCTCGACAAAGTCGCTATCGTAGTCAATAATTTCAGGCGTTCCAGTTTTACCGGGTTCATCAAACGGATTTTTGGCTTCAATAGCTTGCGAGGTGGTCAGTGGTTCAGATTTGCCTTGTTTATTGACGGCACGTACTCTAAACTTGTATTTTTTGCCAGGTACAAGACCATCAACGTCAAGTGAAGTTTCAGGACCGTCGGTTTCTCCCGCCGGGACCCAACGTCCGGTAGCTTCGTCCATTTTTTCAACAATGTATCTGTCAACAGGTTGGCCACCGTCGTCCGCTGGCGGACGCCAGTTGAGTTTGCAGCCATTGGCATGGACGTCGGAGACTTTAAGTGGGCCTCCGGGAGGACTGGGTACATCCAGAACAATCACTTCGACTTCTGCGATGTCTTTTCCGTTTGCATTTTCAGCAGTTACAGTGTAGGTTCCAGACTCGGCACGAGTGGCATTACGGACCGCAATCTTCGTGTTGTAATCAGCGTGTTGGACTTTGGTTCTTTCCCCAGACTTCATTTCCTTGCCTTTCATCATCCATTTTGTCGTAGGCATTGGCTCGCCTGAAACTTTAACGTCGAAGCTGAAAGGCTGTCCTGCTTTAATCCGGACTTCAATGAGATTAGTTCGGTCGATTTTAGGAGCTTGGTTTCTGGGTTTGGCAATAATTGTGGGCGTTTCGTTACTTGGGTCGCCAGGACCTGCCGCATTGACAGCACGGACACGGAATTCGTAGGGTTGTCCCTCGATTAAGTCACCAACAGTGGCTTTGGTGTGGTCTGCAGGTACTTCAAATGCACGTTCCCATTCGCCAAATTTGTCTTTCTTTTCGACGATATAGCCCGTGATTGGAGAACCGCCGTCGTCCTTTGGCGGAGTCCATTGTAAGTCAACGTGGTCTTTATCCCAATCGGTGGCTTTCAGATGTCCTGGTGGTCCAGGTTCGTCGAACGGATTCTTGGCAAGGATTGCTTGTTCGGTTTCTAGGGGTTTAGATTCACCTTCCGCGTTGACAGCAGCTACTCTGAACTTGTATTCTTTACCAGGGGTCAAACCTGTTACCTCAAAGTCTGTAAATGAATGATTAGTGTGTGGTGTATTAAATTACAATGAAAAATAATACTTGGTTCGTTTGCTCGTCCGCATGGTACCCAGGTTCCAGTTTCTGGGTCCATCTTTTCGACTTGATAGTATTCAATTGGAGTACCACCGTCATCCTTTGGTCGTTTCCATTTAAGTTTACATCCATTTTTGTTGACGTCTGATACTTGCAGTGGTCCTTCGGGACTGGATGGTTTATCCGTAACAGTGACGTTGATAGTGTGAGTGTCTCTTCCAGACGAGTTGGTAGCAGTCACAGTGTATTCACCAGTATCGTCACGTTTAACTGGCCTAATAGCAATTTTGGTGTTATAGTCAACATTTTCAATTAAAGTACGGTTGTCATTCTTGAGGGTCATTCCATTGAAACGCCATTCTACTGTCGGCGGAGGTTCACCGATAATATTAGCGTCAAATTTGAGCGGAGACCCAGCAGAAATGGTAACGTCATGAAGGTGTCTTCTGTCGATTCTTGGAGCCACTGTAAAAAATTGTTATTGAAGTTACAGCAACAAAATACGTTACGTACAGAATCTAGGTTTGGCGGTAAAGGTTTTACTAGAGTCGGAAGCAGGACTTTGTCCGGCTTTATTGACAGCAATAACACGGAACTGGTATTCATTGCCTTCAATCAAACCGTGTACCACAGCCGTAGGTGTAGGGGTAGTCGTTTCTAAAGCTTTCTCCCACAACGGACTGTATTTATCTTTCATTTCAACAATATATCCGGTAATCGGGGAACCACCATCAGACGGAGGTTCAGTCCATTTGAGTTCAACGTGTTGAGCGGTCCAGTCAACGGGTTCTGGTGCTCCTGGTTTGCTTGGTGTCGCTGTAAATTGCTCATTACGATGCGCCTTCGTCATATTTTATAAAAACTTACTAAACGGATCTTTGGCGGTAATGGTTCCGGCAGTTTCCAAAGGTTCAGATTCGCCTTCTTTATTCACAGCTTTTACTCTAAATTTATATTCATGTCCAGGAATAAGGCCATCAACTTTCATTTCGGGCACATCACCAGTTGTTTTTCCTACAGGTAACCAAATTCCAGTTTCGGGGTCCAACTTTTCGACGACGTATCCTTCGATGGGTTCACCACCGTCGTCTTTCGGTCTCTTCCATTTAAGATTACATCCGTCTTTGTGGATATCAGTGACTTCCAGTGGGCCTTCAGGTTGTCCAGGTTTGGCTGGAAATGATTCGTTACCTTCGAATTCTGTTCAAGTTAGGAGTTACTTACAGACAACAGTAATTTCAATTTCTGCAGTGTCTTGGCCGTATCTGTTCGAAGCAACAATTTTGTAAACTCCAGTGTCCTTTCTCTCGGGTTTGTCGTTGAAGAACTTGGAGTTATAAGGAACATTATCAACACGACGATGTGCTGTCTGGGTAACTGTTTTGCTATCTTGGTACCAAACAACTTCGGGAGCAGGTTCACCGCTAACTTTGACATCAATGTAAATCGGTTCGCCTTCCTTCACCGTCAAATTATGTAAAGTACGGCGATCGATCTTAGGAGCCACTAAAAGAAAATTTATCACAATCGTTGTCACACTTTAAAAAAACATATTTACATTTTCTGGGCTTCGTAATGACGGATTTAGATGCTTGGCTAGGTTCACCAGGTCCTGCCGCGTTAACTGCTCTTACTCTAAATTCGTATTCCACACCTTCATCTAAGTGATCAGCAGTTCCTTTAGTATCATGAGGACCAACTTCTCCAGCTTTGGTCCATTTCGGTGATCCTTTCTCCCGCTTTTCGATAATATATCCGGTGATTGGAGATCCACCATCATTAGCGGGTGGAGTCCATCGTAAGTCGACATGATCCTTGTCCCAGTCAGTAACTTCAGGTGTCCCGGGTGCGCCAGGTTCGTCTAAAAACATCAATTAAAATAATGCGGTAACCACTAGGACACTCACCAAATGGATTTTTAGCTATAATAGTCTGTTCGGCCACCAAAGCTTCCGATTCACCCTCAGCATTTACTGCCGACACTCTGAATTTATATTCTTGACCAGGTTCAAGGTTATTTAAATCGATTTTAGCTTCTTTGGCACGCCCTGCAGGTACCCAGCGGCCAGTTGCAGTGTCCAGTTTTTCAACAGCGTAATATTCAATTGGTACGCCACCATCATCTTGTGGCGGGTTCCATTTAAGGCTACATCCTTCTTTGTGTACGTCACTAATTTTAAGTGGACCTTCTGGTTTGCCAGGTTTGTCGACGACTTTGATTTCAATACTGGCTTCATCCTTTCCTGAAGTATTTTCGGCTTTGAGGGTTAGAGTACCGGTGTGGCCTCTTTCAGCCGAGGAAATTACCAATTTGGTTCTGTAATCTTCAAGATCGACAGTGACATCGTCACGTTTTTCGATACGTGCTTTGTTCAAGAACCATGTCTTCGTCGGTGGAGGTTCTCCAGAGACTTTGACGTCCAAGCGGATGTGCTGTCCTGCTTTAACTGTAATATCTCTAAGAGTACTACGGTCGATTTTAGGTGGTACGAATCTGTCTTTAGCTGTAATGGTTTCTGACGGAGGTGATGGCTTACTTTCGCCACCTTTGTTGACAGCTTTGACTCGGAATTGGTATTTTTGTCCTTCTTGGAGGTCGGGTACTTTAGTTTCGGTTTTATGTCCCGGTACTTCAAGAGCTTTCTGCCATTTGCCGGTCATAGGATCCTTCTTTTCAATGATGTATTTTTCGATTGGTGCACCACCATCTTCTTTGGGAGGTGTCCATTTGAGATCAGCGTGATTCTTAGACCAATCTTTGATTTCTGGTTTTCCAGGAGTATCTGGTTCCGAGTATGGATTCTTAGCTGTGATTGGAACTTCTGTTTCTAATGGTTCTGATTCACCTTCGGAATTAATAGCTTTGACTCTAAACAAATAGTCTTTGCCTTCGTTAAGACCCGTAACGTCAGCTTCAGGTGTTTTAGTTGTTGTGACAGGGATCCATCTGCCAGATTCCACATCCATTCGTTCTACGACGTAACCACTTACTGGCTCTCCACCATCATCTTCTGGTGGTTCCCATTTGAGTTTGCAACCGTCTGCTTTGACATCAGAAACGTTAAGAGGGCCTTTAGGTTTAGAAGGTTTGCTCAAAACTTGGATTTCAACATCGACGGTGTCTACACCAGAGTCGTTTTTAGCTGTAACTGTATAAACGGCAGTATCGGAGCGTTGGACTTTCTGTAAAGTGAAAGACGTGTGATAATCTTCGTTTTCAATCTTAAGTCTGTCTGTATTTTTAAGAACTTTCTCTTTGAGCGTCCATGTTACTACAGGCGCAGGTTCACCCTTTACATCAGCTTCTATACGAAGCAATTGTCCGGTGCGCAAAACCTTCTTTTGGAGATTCTTGCGGTCAATATGAGGCGCCACTGTAAAAATTTTTATTAAGAGAGGACATACAATAGTCATGAAAGTTCATACAAAATCTGGGTTTAGCAATAACTGATTTAGATGGGTCACTAGGTTCACTTGGTCCAGCCTTGTTAACTGCAACAATTCGGAACTCGTACTCGTGCCCTTCTTCAACTGTGTTTACGCGACCGTTGGTTCTGTCTCCTGGAACTGTAGCTGCATCAACCCAGCCACGTCCAGCTTTGTCATGCATTTGAATAATGTATTTTTCGATAGGAGCACCACCGTCGCTTTTTGGAGGCGCCCAAGCCAATTCCACGAAGTCTTTGTCCCAGTTTTTGGGATCGGGACGTCCAGGTTTTCCAGGTTCGTCTGAAACCAAACGAAATTAGAAAAATTTCATGATTTTGCTAAACCTACCGAATGGATTTTTGGCAATGATGGACTTTTCTGTTTCTAACGGTTCTGATTCTCCCTCTTTGTTGACGGCTTTGACCCTGAATTTGTACGGTTTGCCTTCTTGGAGTCCGGTAATGTTGGCTTCGGGTTCGGTACTTCTACCACACGGAAGCCATTGGCCGGTTAGAGGGTCAAGTTTTTCGATTTCGTAATGATCAATTGGACTGCCACCATCATCTTCTGGTTTCTTCCATTTGAGTTTGCAACCGTGTTTGGTGACATCAGTGACGTCAAGAGGCCCTTTGGGTGAGGATGGTTTGGCAAGGACGGAGATTTCGATATCGGCGGTGTCTTCACCGACTTCGTTTTTGGCAATAATGGTGTATTTGCCTGATTGTTTGCGTTTTGCTTTAAGTACGAAGAATTTGGTATTGTAATCTACATTGTCGATTCTTATTTCACCGGAGGAGGCAATTTCTTTGCCTTCGTACAACCAAGTAACAGTCGGTGGAGGTTCACCAGCTATGTTGATATCCAAACTGATCGAAAGACCGGCTTTGATTGTAAGCGGCTTGCAGTTAGTGCGATCAATCAATGGTTTTACTGAAACAGAAATGCAAATAGCTTTTAATTGTTACGAAAGATGTAACTTACAGAATCTTGGTTTGGCTGTATGCCAGTTGGTTTGTTCGGACGGATCAGAAGTCCCTGCTTTGTTTACAGCACGGACGCGGAATTTATATTGATTACCTTCTTCAAGTTTGTTAACAGTTCCATTACACTGCGGTCCTACTTCAGCTACTTTGACAAACTGTCCGCTGAATTTATCCATAGCTTCAATGACGTAGCCAGTAATAGGAGCTCCGCCATCTCTGACGGGTGGTTCCCACTTGAGTTTAACCGAATGTTCGTCGTAATCCACAATTTCTGGTAATCCTGGTGGGGCGGAAATATCGTATGGATTCTTAGCAATGATAGAAGTGTCGCTTTCCAAAGGCTCAGATTCGCCTTCTTCATTGACAGCTTTGACGCGGAAACTGTATTTCTTGTTAGGTTCAAGTCCGGTAACTTCATGTTCGGTTTTGTCTGGATCAATAAATCCAGCAGGTACCCAACGACCGGTACTAGCATCTTGCTTTTCAACCACGTATCCGGTGATGGGAAGACCACCATCATCTTTAGGTTTCTCCCATTTGAGTTTACAACCTTCTTTGTGTACTCCGGTAATATCGAGTGGTCCTTCTGGTTTTCCGGGTTTGTCTAAAATAATAACTTCGACTGGTGCTTCGTCAAAACCGGATTCATTTTCGGCTTTGATTGTGTAAGTCCCGGTGTGTTTGCGTACAGTGTCTGATAGAGTGAATTTAGTGTTGTAGTCTTCGTTTTCGATTTTGAGATTGCCACCGGATTCCAAAGGTTTGTTAGCGAAGCTCCAGGTAATTTTCGGTGGAGGTTCACCTTTTACGTCAACATCGAATTTAACAACTTGACCTGCACGTACTTTGACAGTGTGTAATTTCTCGCGATTGATAAGTGGACGTACTAGAAAAATCAAATTAGAAAATTAGAAATTGTAAAAACTTTTAGTTTACAATGTCTAGCTTTGGCAACGTGTTGTCCTGTGGCGTCCGACGGTTCTCCTGGTCCAGCTTTATTGATAGCGCGGACTCGGAACTGATACGTATTGCCTTCTTTGAGTCCAGGTACTTGTGCGTCTGTTGCCGGAGTGTCAGTTGTGAGGATCTCGTCCCAAGAAGTGGAGAATTTCTCTTTCTTCTCGATGACATATCCAGTGATAGGTGCACCTCCGTTGTTTTTGGGTGCGGTCCATTTGAGATCGACGCGGTCCGCGTCCCAGTCAGTGATTTCAGGAGTTTCCGGTTTTCCTGGAATATCGTAAGGGTTCTTTGCTACTATAGACTTATCTGTTTCGAGAGGTTCGGATTCTCCTTCATCGTTGACAGCTCTGACTCTAAAGTCGTATTCGTGTCCTTCGACTAAGCCTTTAACGTCCATTTCTGTATCGTTTGTGCGTCCGACGGGAGCCCAGCGACCTGTTTGTTTATCTAATTTTTCGACGACGTATCCGGTTATTGGTTTGCCACCGTCATCTTCTGGTTTCTCCCATTTCAGTTTGCAGCCGTTCTTGACGACATCGGTGACTTGCAGTGGTCCTTTAGGCTTGGATGGTGATGCTATGGAGGGGAGTTAGTAGACTAATCCTACGAAGCAAAGCGGCTAAATACTCACAAAGTACGGTAACTTCAACTTCGGCTTCATCAGAGCCGTGCTCATTCACAGCTTTTATTTTATAAATACCGGTATTTTTACGTATAGAGTTATTGATTGTGATTTTAGTATTATAATCTACATTAACAATCTCGATGTTGCCCTCAGATTTAACTTCTTTGTCGTTTTGGAACCAAGTAATTGTTGGTGGAGGTTCACCCCTAACATCAATATCGTACTTGATGATTTTACCAGCGCGAACACAAATAGGTTTAAGATTCGTTCTATCGATTCTCGGTTTGACTAAAAATTACCAATAAATCATAATCGTGTTAATTACTCAAAACTTACGCGCTCTGTGTTTGATAATTTGCATTTTTGAGGCATCAGACGGCTCTCCAGGCCCAGCTTTATTAACAGCAATAATACGGAATTGATATTCTCCACGTTCTTTCAAATCCTCTACTCTAGCTTCTGTCAAGTCTCCAGAAACTTCAGCAGCTTTTTCCCAATCAGGCTTGTACTTATCTTTCTTTTGGATGATATACTTCTCAATTGGAGCTCCACCGTCATTGGTGGGTTTCTCCCATTTGAGATTTACACCCTTATTGTCATAGTCCACAATTTCTGGAGTACCAGGTTTGCCAGGTTCATCTAAATATCACAATAGAGAAACTAACAATTAACTATTTATTTTTGAGTCTTACCAAAGGGATTCTTGGCAATAATACTACGATCTGAAACTAGAGGTTCCGAATCTCCTTCATTGTTAACAGCAGTGACGCGGAATTTGTATTCCGATCCAGGGTTGAGTCCAGTTACTTCATATTCAAGTTTTCCGTCAGGTCCTACTTTATCGCCGGGTACGCGACCAACACGTACCCATTTACCCGTAGCCATATCCATTTTTTCAATTTCGTACTCTTTGATTGGACTACCACCATCATCTTCTGGTTTTTGCCATCCAAGTTTAGCTTTTTCGGCTGTGACATCAGTAACTTTCAATGGCCCTTCAGGGGAACCAGGCTTGCCCAAAACTGTCAGTTCTACAGTTTCTGTGTCTTTGCCGTTTACGTTTTCAACAGTCAGAGTATATTTTCCGGTGTCTCTACGAGCCGCATTGACAATAGTGAAATCGGTGTGGTAGTCAGTGTTTTCGATTTTGATTCTTTCGCTGTTTGTCAATGGAATATTATCTCTCCACACCCATTTCTTTTCCGGTGGTGGTTCACCGCTTATATCAACTGACCATTTATGAGTACGACCGGCTTTGATAATCACCGATTTGAATGTTTCGCGATCGATACGTGGTTTCACTGGAAAACATTGCTATTTCCAGCGACTCGACTCTAGAAAAATACTTACAGTTCCTGTGTTTGCAGAGATGGTTATCTGTGGGTTCTGACGGTACAGAAGGACCAGCTTTATTATGTGCGCGCACTCTAAATTGATAAACCATATTTTCTTTCAAATTTTCGACAACACATTCGGGATTGCTGTCTTCAGTTTTGGCAACTTCGGTCCAATCAGGCGAGAATTTGTCTTTCATTTCGATGGTGTAGTGAGTAATAGGGCGGCCACCGTCATTGTCAGGCTTGGCCCATTTGAGTGTGGCGCTCTTGTTGTCATAGTCGATAATTTCTGGTTTGCCAGGTGCCCCGGGTTCGTCGTAGGGGTTTTTGGCAAGGATCGCGTCAGTGGTTTCGAGAGGTTCCGACTCTCCTTCCTTATTCTTAGCTCTGACTCTGAACTTGTACTTCTTTTTCGGCGTAAGTCCTTTGAAAGTGAAGGAGTTTTCGTCAGGACCTACTTCGCCGGCTGGTATCCATCTGCCAGTTTCCATGTCCATTTTTTCGAGAATGTAACCGGTAAGTTCGGTGCCACCACTGTCTTCCGGTTTTTGCCACCCGACTTTGACATGAGTCGCGCGGACTTCTTCGACTTTGAGTGGACCTTTGGGAGGTGTTGGTTTGTCTAAAACGATAACCTCAGCTGAGCCTTCACAAGTTCCGGAACTGTTGGTGAGGACAAGGCGATATTTGCCACTGTCTAGTCTCGTGCATCTTCGGACGGTTATTACAGTGTTTCGTTCGTATTTATCGAGAGTTATTCTTTCTTCTATGTCTTGTTTAATTTCGGTATTGTCTAACATCCATTTCACTTCTGGTTCGGGTTCACCGCCGTATTTAATGTCATATTTCACTGTTTGCCCCTTTTTGATAATTATAGGGTTTAGGTCATTGCCAATAATGAACGGTTTGACGAATCTACATTTGGCAATGATTGGTTTTGTGCTATCACTTGGTTCTCCAGGTCCGGCTTTATTGATGGCCCGAACTCTGAACTCGTATTGGCTGTTTTCTTTGAGTCCCGGAAGCGTTCCAGAGAGTTGGTCTCCAGGTACTTCAATACCCTTAGACCAGTCTTTTGCGAATTTTTCCTTAAATTCAATTACATAACCAGTAATTGGTGCACCACCGTCGCTGTCAGGTTTAGACCACTTAAGATCAGCATGATCTTTGTCCCAGTCAACAACTTCAAGGTCTTTAGGTTTACTTGGTTCATCTGGAATAAACAAGTCGTTATTAGATTTGTTGAAATCTTATGGTCTCGATCCTGAAAATATAAGTGAATTGTCGCAATTGTCGACGTTTTGACGTTTTAAAAAATATGTGCTGACGTTTCGATTTTACAAATTCTTCCTCTTAAGCCTATTCTTGTGTAAAAACAAAAATCAATGTGTAAAAATCTGTTTCAGCACTGAATCAACACTGTTAATATAAAATCAGTCAGTAAAACACATGAAAAACCTAGAGAAAGCGAAAAAAAATATTAGAAAAGTTAATTTTATGTTACCCCATGGATCTTTTGCAAGTACGGGTTTGGCGAAAAGTGCCGGTTCACTACTGCCGAGTTTGTTGACAGCACGAATACGGAATTTGTACTCTTTCTTAGGTGTGAGTCCTTCGACTTTGTACGTGGTTTTGTCTTTTGGTGAAACTTCACCAACGTTTTCCCAACCAGCCTTCAAGCTGAGGTCTTGTCTTTCGACCACGTAATGGAGAAGAGGAGAACCACCATCGTCTTTGCACGGTTTCCAGGACACTTGGCACGATGTTTGGAAAACATCAGTCACGTTGACGTCCAAAGGAGCAGACGGCACGTCTTGCATTATGAAGTTAACGTCTTTAACGTCTTCACCTTGACCGTTCGATACTTTGATTTGATACATTCCGGACTGCTCTCTTGCCGGTTTCTTTATTTTGAAAGTAATTTCTTCCTCACGTACTATTACTTCGACTTCTTTCAATGGGAGTACTTTCCCGTCTTTAACAAGTTTTGCTTCTACCTGTGATTGCCTGGTTCCAGTAACTGTAAAGGGAGTTAAAGACTAAACACAAGACGCCACAAAGAATTACCTTTGTATGGTACTTGGAACGTGATTGGCCGATTTGCAGGTGCTTCAAATGTATCAGGGAAGTCAATCACTGGTTTACTTTCACCTTTCTTGACAGTGAGTTTCATGGACGAAGTCAGTTTTCCCGATTCGCACATAATTTCACCATCGTCTTCCATTTCAAGACGATTGAAGACCACTTGGTGTTTACCTCCGCCGAGATTTTTGATTTCGATTCTTTCGGAGGGTTCTATGGGTTTTCCGTTGAAGGTCCAAACGGCTGGTGCAGTTTGATCTTGGAGCTCTATGTCCAAAACTAATTTTTCCCGTTCTACGGCTTCCGTATCCTTCAATTTTTTATTGAAACGGTTCAAGTAGTTGACAACTAGTTCTGCTTCAGTTTTATCGGCGTTAGAAACACAAGAATACATCCCGGCGTCTGTAACTTTGGCATCCTTGATGACCATTTTGCATTTCCGTCCGTCTTTAATAATGTTGATTCTTTTGTCAGGTTTGATCTCTTGTTCGCCTTTGAACCATTTTACGTCGCCACCTGCATCGTCCAATTCGCACACAAAAGTGATGTTTTCTTTTTCAACGTGTTGTTGATGTTTCAGGACTTTGACGAATTTGTAGGGATACTCAACGATGTTGACATTGGTGGTGGTTTTGTCTGTTTGTTTTTCGAGTTTACATGAATATTCTCCAGCGTCCACAAAGTCAGCATTTTTTATTGTTAAACGACAGTTTCCGCTAATGTCCTTCGAAATGACGTACTTTTCACCATCTTCAAGCTTGATGGTTCCTTTGTACCATCCTACTATCGCCAGACTGTTACTGACCGCACATTCGAGTTGAACTTCGTGTTTCGTAAATCCGTCGTATTTCTTTTTGAGTTGTTTTGTGAAAGTGTAAGAAGGATCAGGTTCGTCAACATTAAGAAAAGCCGTACATGCTACGCCACCAATTTCTATGCTGTATTTGCCGCTGTCTTCCACTTTTGGGTTCATGATGATCAACTGATAAATTTCGTTTTCGTTTTTGAACTTATATTTAGCACCTTGGAAAAGTTCCTAGAGTTAGGATAATAGATAAATACGTTTTTGTGATTAGGGGGTAATTTGTCTTACGTCTTTTCTGAATAACCATTTTGGTTTGCAGTTTGGTTTCGAGAAACCGGCTTCAAATACAACTTTTTTGTCTTTCCCTTCTTTGGCATATTTGTCAACAAGGGGTTTTAGGAAAGATTCTTGTTTCTATAATAGAAAGAAAATGGCAAGTGAGTATTTATTTTGGAAGCTTTAGTCATATACATCGAGAAAAATATTTTACATGTTGAAACTGCTCTCAAAAATTGAAGTCGCTTGTCAAAAAGTGCGCTGTAAAAATTGGTAAAAGTCAAAATCGCAAAAACGTCGATAAAAATCAAAATGCGTATGTACAAATTAGAATCAAGATCATATCCCACGATGCAAGACAACATCTAATTTGGAGTATTAGAGTCAGGCAAGACGTTAATCTCTAAAGGAGACTAAAGGACGGTGTATGGTGTGGAACACAACGTGCAACACATCTAAGAAAAACATCAAAGAGAGAGACGTTTCTGTCATCCAACCTCCTTTTTCTCAAAGTGATGTAAAATGGGCCAGTCTGGTATTAATTCAGCCAATGAAGGCCTTCTGGAGGATACAGGGTTCTATAAAGAAAAACTTTCAGTTTACGTCTACACCTAACATCGGAACCATTCGCTCGCCTCTCATTCAGACAAAAAAGCATGCAAAGTAGGAAGAGCTGAAACAAAGCTGAGCAAAGATATTTGATAGAAGTAAGCGATAGTGTAGCTGTGTTTAGTCACAAGAGTTCACATTTTAAGTTGTATCGTAAAGCGTGTGAATTAATTGGCAGAAAACTTCAAACTAATTTAATGCCAACCTTTATTTTTTCACGAACCACTAGTTTCGGCCAATCGTCTACAATTTCTACTAGCGACGGTCGCCGCTGAATTAGAAAAAGTTCCTAAAAAGCAGTACAACCTGAGCCATCAAGCATATCTACAGCACATTGAGTATTTCTACTAGTTATTATTTTGAAAGAGAGAGAGAGAATTGAAAATAGCCAATTTAGTAATCTACGATCGTATGTAATATTAATCACTACAATAAAATTAATTGTTAGTCAAGGATGATAGTATAGAGAAAGAAGAGAGGATAGAAAATCTAAACTACTAATGAGTCTCGCAAGCTATAGAGATGCGTCTCCAACGAAGCAAAGCCTGCTAATTAAAATAAGAAGATAAAAGACAAAGATCACATCAATAGTAGAAAAAAGAATTTTTAAACATGCTAAAACCTCTCTTTTCTTGAGCTTAGGCCAATCTGGAATAGATCCTGCCAAAGAAAACCGTGTTTTGCAGTTTGAGAAGGCATTCTGTGAAATGAAGATAGAGTAAAGCGTAGTCAACAGAAGAAGCAGAAGGCAAAAAAAATGAAAAAGCTCATTTACTCACTCGACTAAACACAGACAACCACAAGGACAAAAACAAGACGATACACAATCAGATTAACTCCTCTGGCTGGCCAAAACTGAAAAATAAAAATATAGCCCTAAAAACGATCGATATGGAGACACATCTTTATAACACTTCGTCTGCAAAAATCAGTTTTGGCTAAAGGTTGTCGACGGGATCGGTTCGGGCCGATTGTGGGATTGTTATAAAATTTTCAAACAAAACTGGATTTATTTTTGTAAATCCAGAATTGAAATAGGACAAGTTTGAGGCTGGGCTTTTGGTGGTTGGTGGGGGTTCGTGAGGGGAAACTAGCCGAACCTTTAACCAACTCCAATTGTCAGTCCCAATTTTATCAGCTGGCACTTCTGCAATTAATGTTCCTTCGAGATAAACAGTAACAATTCCACCTTCTTGAAACCATCCGGTGATTTTCTCACCTTGGGGCTATAAACGTTAAAAATTCAGCACGCAAAATTCGAAAACATCGATTGCCAAAACCATAAAAATGAGGAGTGTACAAAAATAATTTGACGCTTTTAGATTCGATCAAAGAGATAATCAACCTGACCTTTTCGACTTTTTTCAAGACCGGCATTGGCTTTTCAACTTCTTTGAGCTCGCCCCAATCAGGATCTTCCTTGTTTTCGCCCCATTTGGCGTACTTTCGTTTTTTCAGCATTGCACGGAAGTCCATACCGCTGGAATCTATCCGAAAAGTTAAGCCCAAGCCATAACAAAGCAAAGCGGCACGTACCCGAAACGTATAACTGCATGTCAGCAGAATCTTCACCGTGGATATTAGAAACAACAATTCTGTATTGACCTTCATCGTTAGGTTTTACTTTGCGGATGCAAAGAGTTATAGTATTTGTTTCTCCGTCCGTGAGGAACTTAAATCTACCTCCCTCAATAATTTCAGTCATGCCTTTGTAAAATTTGAAGGTCGGTGGAGGTTCTCCCTCAACTTGTACAAAGAGGTACGCGATTTGATCTAAAAATGCTCCTTTAGAATCGCGGTTTGCATTCCGAGAGTTAAGCACCTTCAACAGCCGAGTAAGTCTCTTGCACGTCTACAATACTCGGAGGTCCTGCGGGTCCGATTGGTTTAAGTGGTGTTGAAGGTTTATTAATCATATCTTCCATATCGGCAATACTAGGTCTTCGGACGTCGGAACTGGGGCGGCGACGCTAAATTACACCATTAATTATCATCTTGATTCGCTTTTAAAAGCTTTTGTTATGTAGTCACAAAGAAAGCTTAGTTGTAGCGTTAATTGTAGCATAGCTGTATTAAGTAGCGAGTATGTACACTAAATTATACATATATACGCTCTATTCTTCTTCTACGAGGCGCATTTTTAATTACAAAAAACACAAATTAGCCACAGTTCATACGGAAAAGTTAGAGACTAAACTAAGGCAGCTTTGTTTTAGCCAGTCTCTAAGAAACATAAAATGAAAATAATAAGAAAAAGAAAAAGAAAACAAAAATTCAATCTCGAACATGGATCTCCTTGGAAGATTAGACACTTCTCTATACTAAACATAGAATTAATTACAGGTTTTTGAAACCCGACACGTAAAAGACTTCTATTCTATTCGAGGATTCTAAAAGTCGTTAGACACAAACATAAATTTATTTGGACTGATCTAGACTACTCTCTCCGCGCTAACCTGTTTTTCGTTCGGATCTTGCAACTGTCCCGGTCGTTTACTTTTCGGCTTTAAATAAAAAAAAATCAAACTAAATAAAATTGTAAGAAGCAAAATAAAAATTAATATTAAAAATGGTGTTAAGTCTGTTTGGCACTGTTTCTGGTACCAAACCCAAGGTCAGTTTTGTGTTTTCTAACACAAACCTCACCTTAGTATCGAGTACTTCACCGGGACGCAATTTTCCTCCCTGTTGGCATAACGCAATAATTTAACAAATTGTTTATACAGGTTGTACACATAATAAATTTGGGCACATACTCGACGATCTGCAAATGGTCATGGCCTGCTGGTGAGCTGTAATTGCCTTTTTGCACGTGTGATAGTACATCATGCGCTTGGACATAACAAAGATCATCGATCATTAACAGAACAACGAAACCTAGTTAAAATTGTGCAGCGCTGTTGCTGAGTGTGCTAAATAAATCGATTTCACATTTTCGACTCATGCTTGGAAAAATGTGAAATCTTGAAAGCGTACAAAATGGCATTGCGTTTCCATTTGACTGTTGATTAGATGAGGCAGGCGTACGATCATTGATCGAAAGACGGTTACCTTTTTCTCCTCCACAACCTCTCCCGGTCGAAGTTTCCTATGTTCCTATGAGAAAAAATCAAGACATTTACAAGGGAAACTACTACTACTACTACCACGTTTCCTGCCTCCGGGGGCTAAAAAAGGAAAGAAGAATCATTTGCAAAAAGTATACCTCGTCTGATATGATGAGACTGGCCCTCCTGGTCATAGCCTCCGGAGGGATCAAAGAGCCACGTCGGCTAGGCGGCCCACTAGGCTCCAAAGACTGTTTTCGTGGTTCTGGAGTTTTCTCTTTAACAACAGCGATTTTTGGTGCTTCAGGGGTTTTGATTTGGGGAAGACTTGGCTTGTCCTGCAGCACAAACGAAAAGCTTCAAGCAACTGACGATTTATTGCTGACTGCTGAAGCCTCAGGAAAAAATATGAAAGCGAGCCAAAATCAAACTAAAGCCTCTTTTATAAAATGCAGTTATAAATGCTTTTATTTTGCATCAACAGATGATCTAATGATTGCCAAGAAAATATAGGGTGCTGTTAATTAGTATCCCTACATTCCACTTGATTCATATTTAGCACTAGGAATTCATAATTAGCGACGCTTTTCCATTTATAGGTCCAAGGAGAGTTATATTTGCGAAAGCTCCGAAATCTCACCTTACTCAATTTCGTTTTCTCTCTACCGGCGTATTCTGGATGTTCGCCTGGCTCGTATTTCTCAAGAACCGGCCTTTCATAATCGGGAATATTTTGCCAAGCTTCGATATCATCTTCTTTCTTTCCTGTTGATTTCTTGGCAACAGTTTTGGTTTTCTCTTTTTCTCCAGTTTTCTAATGAAACGAACACAAAACCTCGATTACCACAATATAAAAAGCAAGGAAAAGACACATTTTTATGTACAAAAGATTCCATGAAAGTTATAGATACCAAGAGAAAGAGTACAGAAAGCCGACTTAATTATGCAAAGAACATATACGTTCCAAGCACGATTTTAGACACATGAAAAAGAAGTAGAGAGAGAGAGAGAGAATAGAGTACGGACAACTTCACATGAGCTTCTTTTTACCTTCAACTCAACTTCTAGTTTTGCCTTTTCTGCTTCTTTGGCTTCTTTAGTTACAGGTTTCAACTGTATGTTCAAAAAACTATCTGTTTTGACCTCAGATTTAGGAGGAATTCGTTTCTTTACTTTCTCATCAGTTTGCTACATAAATTATATACTTATAGTTTCTTCCCCGGTTATATTTAAGTCGCGGAAATATAACTACATAAAACATAACTCACCTTTAATTCAACTTCCTCGTTCGCCTTTGCCTCATTCTGGACAAGGAACACATGGAACACAAAATCGAACATCAGAACAAAGAATAGGGCAGTCTCGAACATCGAACATATTTATTAACCAAAGGATAAGGTTTGGGTTAAACAAGTGTGCCAAGGTAGTGCGAGTAAATAGTTGCGTGCAGTGTGATTTATTATGATGGATGATCAAAATCATTTCAGAAAAAATGTCTAATGGGAAATATTTTGACCATTGGTACTTATATTTGCTTGTTGTTTAACATTTTACATTTTGGTTGATCAGGAAAGTTGATTGTTGGGATAACTCTGACTTCTTTGTCCTCAACATATTTCATAAGGTCGTATCTACGTACCTTCAATAGTTAATTATTTTGATAAGTGTGTAAGCCTAACAATTGTGTTTGTGCGAAAACAGCTGTGTGCGTATGGTGAGTTTACTAGAAGTTTAAAAATGTGTTACGTGTCTACAGTTTTAATTTGTATGGTCAAAATAATAAGGAGGTGGTTCTAAAAATATTTAGTAAATATTTTGACCATGAATTATTTTTAAACCAAATCTACTGTATTTGCCACTTATTATTACCAAAGGTTTTTGGGGCACCTCAGGTGTGGAAGGTATGTCGTCATCCGGAATGAATTTCATTGGATCGTATTTTCGAACCTTAAATCAAGGTTTTAATAAGGATACCATCGACTACAATATAATGCGTTAGGTGCAAGGTGCGACTAATTTAGCTGTGCTTTTGTGGACAAAACACATTTTTAAGTAACAAAAATTCATGTATCCTTCTTGTAAGTGCACAAGTGTGGTCGTGTAACTTTAAATTCCAATATTTTCTGTAATTTTGGTGCATTTGCAGTGAACTGATCTGATTACCGACTTCGTTGGAGGACTGGGAGTTGGGGTTTCGTCCACCTTTTTGTCTTCGACAAATTTCATTGGGTCATAGTTAGGTACCTAATTAAAACCATGTAAAGAAATGGATGGTTTGCGATCACTTGGCTATGCACAAAGTTTGAATGACTGAAATCGATTCGTGTTAATGTGTTAGTGTCAAGAGTGTGAGTTGCGAAAAAATGTTCTAGAATGTAGTGTTATTGAGAAGTATGGTCAAAATGTTTTTATGTTTTATGAATTATTATGAATGGTTGATCAAAATCATTTCAGAAAAAATGTCTAATGAGAAATATTTTGACCATTGGGACAAATTTACTTGTCGTTTAAGATTTTACCAAGTTTAGTTGATCAGGAAAGTTTATTTTTGGGATAACTCTGACTGTCCTCAACATATTTCATAGGGTCGTAAATAGGTACCTTCAATAATTAACTATTTTGATAAGTGTGTAAGCTAAATAATTGTGTTTGTGCAAAAACAGCTGTGAGAGTTTACTAGAAATTTAAAAATGTGTTGCGTGTCTACAGTTTTAATTTGTATGGTCAAAGTAATAAAGAGGTGCTTCTCAAAATATTTAGTAAATATTTTGAAATTATTTTTAAAGCAAATCTACTGTATTCGTCACTTATTATTACCAAAGGTTTTTGGGGCACCTCAGGTGTGGTAGGTACGTCGTCATCTGGAACGAATTTCATTGGATCGTATTTCCGAACCTTAAATAAAGGTTTTAATAAGGATACCATTGGCTACAAATATATTGCGTATGGTGCAAGGTGCGACTAATTTAGCTGTGCTTTTGTGGACAAAACACATTTTTGAGTTACAAAAATTCCTTTATCTCTCGTTTAAGTGCACGTGTGGTCGTGTAATTTTAAACTCTAATATTTTGTGTAATTTTGGTGCATTTTAAGTGAACTGATCTATTACCAGCTTTGTTGGAGGACTGGGAGTTGGAGTTTCGTCCACCTTTTTGTCTTCGACAAATTTCATTGGGTCATATTTAGGTACCTAATTAAAACCAATGTAAAGAAATGGTTGATTTACGATCACTGGTGCGAAACTTGGCTGTGCACAAAGTTTAAATGACTGAAATCGATTCGTGTTAATGTGTTAGTGTCAAGATTGTGCAGTTGCGAAAAATGCGGTGCAATGTAGTGTTGTTGAGAAGTATGGTCAAAATGTTTTCGGAGCATTTGTACAATAAAATATTTTGACCATTTTTGCCAATCAAATTTCTACCGAAACTGCCTAATAAAAATTTTACCACGGGCGTTTCAGGAGCTGCTGGTATTTCCTTGTCTTCGACAAATTTCAAAGGATCGTATTTAGGCTAAAGTTAGAAAGAATTGTTGGTTATTTTTGCGATAGAGAAAGAGATGTTTTATAATTTCATTGAATTAGGTGAGTACCTTAACACGACGTCGTTCCGCTTCTTCAGGAACGATAATTTCGGGTGTTTTAAGCTCGGGGGTTTTGGCAGTGGATGGTTTGGGTTTTTCTAGTTCTGTTTTTTTAGTTTCGGTTACCTTTTTCGCAAGATCTGCTTTTGTTTTGAGTTCAGGTTTCTTTTCAGGTTCGGGTTCTGCTTTTTTAAGAACAGGTTTCTTTTCAGGTTCAGTCTTTGTGAGTTGGAGTTTTGTGTCAACTTTTTCAGGTTCTTTTGGAGGTTCTTTTGCGGGTGCAAGCTTTGATTTTGTGTCAACTTTTTCGGGTTCTGTCGTGGGTGCAAGTTTTGGTTCTGGTTTTTTAGTGTCAAATGGTTTTTCTTCAATGTTGTTTGTTGGTGTCAACTGTTTACAAAGGAAAAGTTTTATTAATCACATTTATGGAATAAGACAACAACAAGGAAAGATATTTTTACAATTTACGACACTTACCGCTTCAGCTGTTGATTCCAATTTTTTGGTTTGTACCTAATAAAACATAGAATTAGAATTTCTGCTCAAATCAAAATGATAAGCAACGGTTTGCGAACGAAAAAGCGAGAAAGTACCTTTTTCTTTTTCTCGTCTGCAAATGAAGATTTTCTAGATTGACTTCTAGTTTCTTCTTCAATCTAAGAAAAAAATTCGAATTTAAATAAGACGAAATAAAAGAACCAGAATACCAATTCTACCTGTGTTACGGAAGATCTACGACTAGACACTTTATCACCGTCTTGAACAATCTACAAATGTTTTCGTAAATGACAAGGAACACATCAAAAAATGCAAATGAAATGTACCTGTTCTTTAGTTTCAACAATAGAACTTTTACGAGATTCACTCTTAAATTCTTCGATCTAGACAGACACAAACATGTATTATCATATACAAATATTTTCTTTTGGAATTGGTTACCTTTTGTACTGATGCTTTCCGTTCAGCTTTTTTAGCAGCGACTTTGGTTTCCTGAATTAACCAAAACATTGATTTAAAACGGACAGAACTTTGAAATACAACTTACCTGAACTTTTTCGACAGCATTTTTACCAACATCGTTAACTTTTTTAGCTTCCTCCTAGTTACATTACAATGAAAGTTAAAACATTAAAGGGTAACATGTAGAACATTTTAGCTACTAATCATTACCTTCTTTTCGACCTTTTTGGCTTCTTCTTTCTTCTCAACTTTTTTCTCTTCTTTCTTCTCCTCCTTCTTTTCGACTTTTTTCTCCTCTTTCTTTTTGATCTCCTCTTCTTCCTTCTAAAAAATTTCAATTAGTGCAAATGCAGTAATAATAAACAGTTATTTGTGTATCGGGTAGTGCAGTGTACCTTAACTTTCATATCGTCTTTACGTGTAATTTGTTTAGTGTCGGTTTCTTCTTCTTCTTCCTCCTCTTCTTCCTCTTCCTCTTCTTCTTCAATTTCCTGCTTTTCTTCTTTTTGTTTCTTTGTGTGCAAAATGGTGTAAAGGTGTCAATGTGCGTATTGTAAAGAGAAACACTTACCTTTTCCTCTTTCTTTTCGGTAACTGTCAAAACGGCCGAAGCTTCATCTTCTCCGAATTCATTCTTAGCTACGACTTTGTAGGTGGCAGAATGTGACACTTTGCAAGTTGTAATACTGAGATGAGCAGTAGAACCATCGAATGTAATTTTGACGTCCGATGATTCCCTGATAACTGTTGAATTTTTATACCAAGTGATTGTAACTGATTTGTCGCTGACTTTGAGCGAGGAAATGAAATCGGCTGATTTGCCTTCCTCAACGTTCTAGAATCATTCGAGTTATAAGGAAATCAAAACAACTAACATTTTGCGACGTACGACATTGGTCAACTTTGTCAGTTTTGGTTTTTCGCCTTTTGGTTTTTCTTCGGGAGGTAATTCCGTTACCTCAACCGTTTGGGAAGTAGCTTCGCCTTTCTCATTCTTTGCTACTAATTTATACAAACCTTTGTCTGTTTTGCTAACTTCTGAAATTTCCAATTTAATAGCAAATTCACCCTAAAATTATCACCTTTGTAAATCTGAAGCTTTTTTTTTGTTAAACTTACATCTTTGACTTGTTCGACTAAAACTTTATGTCTAGAATCCTCTTTAACGGCAGTTGCCTCTTTGAACCAAGTGCAGTCAGGTGCAAATTTACTCTGAACTTTGCACTCAACAATGACTGTTCGTTTTTTGATAATTTTGATAACTTTCGGTTTTTCTTTTATGACTGGGATAATTTCGATATTGAGAGTCAAATTGGCGTTTAGTTCACCTAGAGTGTTTTTAATGTTACATTTGTAAAGCCCGGAATCTTCAATTCCGGGGTCTTTGAGTTCGAGTTTAATGTAATAGACGTCTTCTTCGAACTTTTCGAAGCTTATTTTTATTTTCGACGATTCGGTCACTTGTTTACCTTCGCGGTACCAAACGATTGTTGGTTTTGGGTTAGCACGTACTTTACATTCCATAATAACAAGCTTTCCGCCTTGGTGTGAAGTTATTCTTGGTTTTTCTACAAATGTAGGTCCGTCTCCTTCTGGTTCTGGCTCAGCCTCAATGTTGAGGTTGAGATTGGCGTTGCTTTCTCCGAATTCGTTCTTGACGTGACATCTGTAGGTACCACCGTCAGCTCCAGCAGGATCCTTTAATGAATTTGGTAATTATTTGAATTGGGGTTTGGTTTTTTTGTACCTTGATTTCTAAAGAAAGTTCGTAAATGTCTTCTTCTACATCAAGTGTTTTGATTTTGATTTTAGAAGATTCTTTAACGACGGTGGTTCCGCGGAACCAAGTCACGTCAGGTTTAGGTTTCGCTTTACATTTACATTTCATGGTAATAAGTGTTCCGCTTTCGTTTGGAATAATTTTGGGTTTTTCGATGAAGGAAGGTGCAAAACCGGCGGCATTGTCTCCACCTGGAAACATAAGAAGTTACGAGGTGCTAGAGACAAGGCTTTTGGTTTAAGGCCATGCTCATGCAAAAGTTATTGTATTGGTCGTATTGATCTGGTATTGGCTGAAACAGATTTGAGGAGGATAAATAACATCGAAACGTCGACAATTCACAGACATAGAGAGAAGACTCTTCGTGCCTACGCGGCATACCTTGGAAGTTTAGCGCTATGTTTGCATTGCTTTCACCGTAAACATTGAAAGCGTTACATCTATAATTCCCCCCGTCTTGGCGTGTAGGGTTTGAAATTTCTAAAGTAAGCAGATATGTGTCTTTGCCGGTAGTTTTCCGAAGCATGCGTACTCTCGAACTATCTGCAATGCTATTGTCGCCTTGATACCATGTAATATCTGGATCTGGATTGGCTTCGAGCAGACATTCCATCACTAGGACATCTCCATCTTGTCTTATGGTCGGTTTCTTAGGGAAGCGAGGCGGTTTTCCGTCTGGAATTCTGCGAAAGTAACCATGTTTATGGTATCAAGACGAGTAGAGTGCCTTCTTACTTGGGCTTGGCGGCCCCCTCGAAATTAAGGTTGATGGTGGCAACTCCCTGGCCGTATATGTTTTTCGCTATGGCACGGTACTCGCCTTTATCCGTGTTTTTAACGTTGTTGATCTCTAGTCGCGCTATAAAATAAAGTTTTTGGTCCTCTACCATGGAAATAACGTATCGACTATTCTCCTGAATTTCTTCTCTGCCGTGGAACCTATGAGTATTTTTTACATTTGCCTGCTGTATCGGGAGTCGATGAATACCTACCACTGGATAACAGGTTTGGGGTCCCCGACGCATCTGCATTCGAAGGTAATCTTGGTACCATCATCAGTCTGTCGGATAACAGGTCGCTCTGTGAACGTCGGTTTGATGCCATTGTCTGGCACGGGAGCTTCATCGCCTGTGCATAAACTCTTCTAAACTGGCTATCATTATACAAGGACAGCCAGCAACACTCGCGCAACTTAACAATGATCACCGAAAAAGCTCAGCTTTTAATAGTTACGTCTAACAGTGTTAAAATGATATACAGTGTGGTACGACTCTGAAATACAAGTGTCACATTTGCAAGAACATGGCCTTTGATATGGTCAAAATTAACAAGTGTCCAAGGAGAATCTCTCAGGGGGGGCTAAAAATGAAAACAAAATCATCTTGCCACCGGCGTACTATCCAGCTATAGCAGACAAGTGGCTCGGGGGGAAAGAGCTAGCCTGATTTCTATTCTAAGCTTTTTAGGTAATAAATCACACAAAAATTCCTCGTCAATTGCAATGTACACTGATTAGAATTGGATATGTTAAAAAACTGCAAATTAAAAGCTGAGCTGAGATTAAGCTTCGGTTAGTCCATTGTACTGTGCACGAGTGCTGACTTACTTGGCCCCAACAGTGGCTGCTAAATCGGAGTATTTACAATGAGTAAGTATTATTAAACAGTGGCAGTGTTTGTGGGGAGTATGTGGCAATTAAGTGTAAGAGAAAGAGAGTCGCTGTAAAGACTGTGTGATTTGTATTCTTCCTTCTGCCAAGTAAAATTAAAAACTGCAAAGAAGCTATGAGAGAGCGATTATAAGCTCAAGTTGGTAAAGCTTTCATTTGTTAAATCCAAATTGTTATCATCTTCTAGATTACTAATAAGTAATAACGCCCATTCAGTGAAGCTTTTTTGCACCAACGATACAAAGCACAAAAATTTACAAAACTTACTATCGAAGTTGAGGCTGATCGTCGCGTTGCTTTCGCCCAACTCATTCTTTGCAGTCACCTTGTATTTGCCAGCATCCTCAACCGTGACATTTTTTATTTCAAGGGTTGCAAAATACGAGTGGCCATCTTTATCTATCTTCAACTGAAACGCAACCAAATTCACGTTACTAATCCACGCACTTCTTCTATTACGTTAGTTACAAACGTCTATGGAGTTACCTAGTAACATCAACTTTCGTTCTTCCACGATGTTATTTATATACTCATTCATCGATCGATTTATCCATTTATTTATAACTTAACATTAACGACAATACTTAAGTCATGCTAGTACACGAATAAGGACCATTAGAACATCGGCCTTCGTCCTTGCTCATTCTCGAGAAATTAGCTTTAGCGATATTGTTTCACCACCACTGCCTATGAAAATTTCTAGTGGCAGAGACAATATTGGTATTAATTGGTAAAAGTTGCTGCGTATGTGCAAGAACGTGCAAAGGGAAAAACAGCAGGTGTCATATGTAGATGTGATGCATGCAAAAATAGAACGCACATGTTGCCAAGATGTAAGCGTATAAATTGTCTATGAAAATAGTCGTTTAAAGTGGAAAAACGCTTGCATGGGAACGGTGTCAGGGTTTGCGGAGTAGGGTAAGAATTTAGGTACCTTGTGTCGTGGCGTTTCATGTACGGGGTTGGCATTGTGGAACCAACTGACGGTAGGGCGTGGATCTGCTTGGATTCTGCATTCGAAAAGAAGCCTTTTTCCATCTTCCTCCTGTCGAATACTCGGCTTCTTCGCGAATGTTGGTGCAAGACCGTCGATTTGTCTGCGCAATTTATGAGATTTTTACTTCAAACTACAGAACCAAGTTAATTTTAACTGTTGAAAATGTTGTGGTAAGTTAAAATCGAAACATGACCCGTGACGTAAACGTTACGTGTCCAAGAGAGGTGACTAATTGTAGAGGCCAAATTTTGGCAAAAGTTTGTTATTTCATGCGTAGGTAGAATCATCTTTCTGCATGACCGAAAGTATTTCGAAATATTTTTTCAAAATTTACTTACTTTTCTTTCGGTTCATCCATAGCTGAAAAAGAAGAATTTCATCATCATTTTGTTGGTGGAAAAAAGGGGACTTGTGAGACCAAATAATATCCTTTGGTTCAAGGATGCATTAGGCCATTATTTGGTCTGAATGTGAGGATTTGGGTCACTTACGACTGAAGTTGAGATTGATCGAAGCTGCAACTTCTCCCATTTTGTTCTTTGCTTTGACCTTGTAAAGGCCGGCATCTGTTTCGATAACATCGTCAAGCTCAAGAACCACAAGAAATTTGTTTGTTCCTATTGACTGTATCTTGATATTGGTTCTACTGTCTTCTGACAGTAGTGTATCGCTTCGGAACCATTGGATATCTGGTTTTGGGTTTGACAATAGTTGGCATTCGAAAATAAGTTTATTGCCGTCATCTTCTTGTCTTAACTGTGGTTTCTGGGTGAAGCTGGGAGCGAAATCTTCTGCCACTCCCATGCTTTCTGTATTTTGATTATCCCGCAATCGAGGACATTAACCCGGCCCTAAAACCCGTTTAAGCAACTTATTTTTAAGACCTAGATCTGACCTAAATTATAATAATGTGTCACGTGCTGCAACGTCCGCCAATGGAGTTGGTCTAACTACTACAACTACCGAATCTACTGAACCCCCGGTTCTAACCCAGATAACGTGAGCACCAGGAGGTGTCCCAATTGAAATCAAAAGATCGCGTATTCCCTTTTGCGTACGTATCCTGGAGCACACAACACTTCAGCACTCACTCAACTTACTTCTTGAAAATGGTGCAGAAGCTCAACAGCTCAGCACTTCACTTCACCACACACACTTCGCGTTTTCGCGTGTACACTTGGGTCGTCCCGTCGCACAAACGCGTCGTCGATTCGTTCGTCTTTCTTAGAGGTTGCTTCGTGGCCTCCAAAGCACTGACTAAAGGAGTGTAATGTGTACCCCGAATCTAAACCAGAGCATGACGATGCCCCCGCCAAGCGTCGCATTAGCCCCCACTCTAAACCCGAGCGTCGAGACGCTTTCCCTCAACCTCGACAGCCTCCAGATCGACGGTTTTCAGCCACCTCCACCATCCTGTAATGACTAATCGAAACCGCCACTTTATCAATCACCTCAAACAGGAATTCCTATACCTGCACCTATACCTTCACTCCCCCAACACCTGGATACGTGCTAGGCGCCAATGCGAAAATAATAATGACGAAAATGGGCTTCATCCGCTATATTTACTCGAGTGCATCAGAAAATTGCATGACTAGTCCTTTTAGGAAAGCCAGGTGGAGGTCCAAACGCATTCCTCCAACGCTAGTCATTGTTGATTCACTACTTATTAGGAGCAAGTCACGTTTCAGCTTTACAAGGAACAATTTGCTATTTTTGTGCGAAACAAAACAGAGCTTTCGATGTGCGACAAACATGTCATTGTTTAGAGCCAAGCGGTGTAATCAAACCGCTGATATTAAAGGCCAGTTGGGAGTGATATGGGATTCTCATTATAAGAAAACATATATACAATTCTCTCGAAATAACCGTGGGCTCAAGTATTTTTAGAAGAGAGCAAAGAAAAAGAGATGTAATCTTATACATAGGCGAGAGTCATGCCAAGCCATATAGGGCGGCACGGCTCGAGTATGAACGACAGTAGCCGTTCAAGCGACGACTTAAGCTTAGGCGCTCGGCGTCGGAGTTCCGCCCCACGACGCTGCATCGTCTCTACTGGGGGACCGACGCCTGCATCCCGACGCTGGCGCCCCACACTCCCTTCAGCTAATTGTCCACAATCAACACTGTTTACATTAATAGTATGTTAACGGCTTAGAAACCTACATTTACCCAGAACTAATGCGCTCGCAAAAATACACCTTTCACCAGTCTTATGCTGCCTTAAAGACTTCCAGAAACATAAACATTCCAACAGATTGTTTTCGAAACTTCCATTTCTTCTATTCTATTTTTGGATCAAACATACGCATGAATTGAAATTCGTATTTTTGGAAATGGTCGTCTAAGCAGAGTATTAATACCAGTCAGCTGGAGCCACTTAGCAAATTATCAAACACTTCTAAAGACTTCAATACTTTGTAAACATCAAAGGGGACTACTTCAAGTCTAATGAGTTGTTCCAAACCAGGAAAGAATAAAGACAAGAAAAAGGTTTTTAAAATTTATTAGAAGAATAATATTTACAAGAATTTTCACAGAATCACAAGATGTTGGACGTCCTGGAGGTAGATCAGATATACATCTAAAATGTTTTTTTGGCACACATTTAAAGATACATGTTTTTAAAATATTTTTAATCCAGTTATGTTTTCTGAGTGGAATTCTCAAGTAAAATGAGGTTTCAACTGCACTGCAAAAACGCAATTTCCTGATAATTACTAATTTAACGAAAAGTAAAAGTACAATCGTTTACTCTACAACTAATTTTGGACTAGTATTTATAGCAACAACAAGAGGGGCTTAGTTTTGTAAAAATTTAAATTAAAAGCAATTATGCTTTACTAACCCAAGCTTTGTGTGCAAATTGCAGGCGAAGATGCGGTTCTTAGGTAACCAAATTGATTGTCTTCACCTGTTGACGATAGACTCTTGAGATATAAAAACTCAAAGTGCCAATTTTCGTCGGTTATTATTGGTGTCATATTTTTGGATGGCTTAGTCGTGATGTCCCAATGGCTCGTTTGTTGAGTTTGGGGTATAAATAAAGTGAGAGCGATGAAATTGTTTGCAATTTGTTGACGAGTCGGTGTTTTGGAGTTGTAAAATTTGACTTGTTTAGTCTTTGGATTGGAGTGTGGGTTTTGGGATTTTTTCATAATGAGAGGTCCCGGATCGAGTTTGAAAATATAAAAATATTTGTATCCGTCAAGATGCCTGTTATTGTTGGAAGGATTTCGTAAATTATTAGTATCAGGAAAAAAGTTTTGTTATTAAAAGACGAAAAAGCACTTTTATGAATATTTATTTTCTTATTCTAAATTTATATTAAGTTTTGAGTAAAAACATGCATGCTGTTTGTTAGAGCCGTTCATCAGAGAGCTCAAATATTTTTCTAACCTGCCCAAATGAACCAGTTCCTGTAGGTGTTGTGTTTATTTATTTATAAAACTATTTATAACAGTATTGAGTAGCAAATTTAATGAGCCAAATGTTTTTCCTTAGTATCATTACCACTGTCATTACTTGTTTAAAAATAATTTCGACATGACGGTTTCGTCTCTGCTTACAAATAATTATATTAGTTCGTCTATTTTTTTAATCGTTTTCTAACTTTAAACGCATTCGCTTGCCAAAATCTGCTTATATTTTTATTTTTTATGTCTCATTTCATACATTCCAACAAATATGAGCTATTTTAATTCGCGATTTTTACCCTTTTTCATAAAAAAAATAAAATTTGCTGCGATGTGGGTGAATGCAGTGGCGTGCGCAGTGCGCAGCTGACACTGGCACTCATATTTTGCTCGAATGTGTTAAACAAAGTTGTCGAGAAATGTTGGTATCCATGATTTGAGGAGGAGAACGTCAGTTTAAGAGGGCGTGTGTTAGATATTTCAGTAGGACGATGTGTTCCTCAAATTAGCACACGGGCTATATTTAACCTGGCCACTGTGTTAGAAGTTTGCAAAAGACTTTGGCAACATTGCTTTCGTAAATAATATTTTTCCGACTTAATCATATCGCATTTTTTTCAGCGCTTCCATTAAGATTAAAATAGTTTTTTAATAAATATTATACTACATTTCGATGGACTTCGAAAAGTCCGGTTAAATATAAAAGCAATTTCCGAAAACGATTTTTCATTTCGGTTTAAACAGCGAAATTAGAGTGGAATGCCATCACTGCGATAAATTTAAACGGGATATAAAACAATCTGGGTGATACGTTTGTCGTACCAGTAATCTCATTTTGATTTGAAAGATGCCATTACAACATAAACTTTATCTTTATTTTACCCAGCAATTTGTTTTCTTAAAATAAATGTAGGACACAAGTGCAGGGGTAATTATAGACGGTTTTTTCATTTCAATTGTTGGAAACCAAAACCTGAACGATTTCACATTTGTCGAAAGTGGATCAGATATATCTGGTATTTTTATTTTTGGAGATATTAATAAAGCGTGTTGAAAACGGTGTCCACTTTGACCATTGCTCGGTATTTACTCGTTGTTTTGCAACATTGCTGCATTTATGTACAATTAAAAAAATCAAACTTCTACAGTGTTAGCCGTCGGGGAAAAATATGCATTTACTTTGGCATAAATTTTCATACATGCAAAAGTTATATTTCGTAAGTTTTAAATTATTATTGTAATGCTAACGTACTAAATCTACCATTTCACATTTTGGCACACAACCTGGGCTTTTTATAAATGAAAGCTGAATTAAATTATCTAATAAAACTGAGAATATGTTGAGGGTCACGAATATTACTTTCAAAATAAGATCGTTGCTGTTTTAACAGCTGCTCCATTACCGAAAAATAGAACCATTTTTATATCTCCTTTTTATACTTTATGGGGGACTTGTAAGCTTGTTTGCTAAAGAAAATAATGTTGAGGTTTATAGCTAATAAATAAGCGGATGAAATTGGAACACGTTACAGAGAAATGGTTGAAATTGTGTTGTTTTTAGTTCGTTTGTAATTGTAGGAAACTCTTTCTTTCTCACTTTAGAAATTTTTTAAAAGAATCGATTTTAGTAACTGATAATAACTTTAAGACAATGTTACTGTAATTTTTACAAATCTATTAATTCTATTATTTTTTTATTGTTGAATTAAGTGTTTAGCAAGATATTTTACCTACGACTGTATTGTTTATAAAGTAAAAAATGAACTAAAAGATAAATTCTATTTAATTTGGTTTATTTAGCAAATATACCAACAAAAAATTAGGTACCAATTTTATTTTAATGTTTACAAATAAAAAATGCGCCGGGTGTTATGGTTATGGTCATTTACGCAGCACTAATACAAAAAATAAAAAAAAATTATAACGCAAACGTGTTTTTTTCTATAAGCATTAATCTACATCTCTATGTACGTATACGTGGATAGGCCCAATAAACAATCTAAAGCAAGAAAGTTTATTTGTTAACATATTTACTATAGACTCTTTTAGCTATCCTCATACGCTGATTTTTTTGAGTTTTTTTTACAATATTATGGTAAATTTTTACCTTAAAAAATGACACTATTTTTTTATTATTTTTTCTCTAACAAGATCTGGCGGATGCGCCGGGCGTAGAAATTATTCGCTTATCAGGTACTCTAAATTTCATATTTAGGATAAGATTATGAATGGGTAACATTTGTTTAAATTAGCCTATTTATTATTCTATATTTATTGCATATGTTAATTCAGCAGAATAAAATTCACTAACAGCCACAACCTTTATTCTCCCAGTCTTACATTTTTTGCCTTAGAGTCATGTCTAGTCACGCTAGTAATCTTTTTTTGGTTTGATGTGATACATGCCAAACAGGCACTTTTCAATGAGAATTTTTTTGTTTAAAATTGCTTTAAAAGAATAAAATGGTTGAGGGCCTTTTCTCAATTACCAGTGATCATTCTAAACTTATAGTTATTTCATTTTCGATATGAATAATCTATTATCCAAGAAATAAAGTGATGCAAAACTTTAATCTAGGTGTATTTTTATACAACGTGTATATTGTGTTGCATATCTTGCCTACTTAGCTGTCGATGGTGTTGATAAAAATATTTAAAGTTGGTTGAGCTCTCCAAAACAAAAAATGCTGTATTCAGTTGTAAAAACAGTATTTCTTGTGGAAAATAATCTACTAAACTATCAATGTTGTAACTAAAAAACAAGTTGTTTTGAACGGCCCTATATGATTTTGTTCTTTAAATCTTTATTAGAGCTGATATTTTTTATCTAGAATTAATTTAATTGTTGCTAATTTTTATAATTATCGTTAATTATACAAACTATTGATGGTGACTATCCTTTTTTCTTTTCTAAATAGCACACCCAGAAAAATGCGATGCAACAAGTAATTTATTTTTATTAACAATTTTTTGTCAAGAATTTTGTACTAAAAAATCAAGTTTTTCGGAATATATAGTAGTGTTTTTGGATAACTAGAAATGTGGCGTCAAAATTAAGTTCCACATTAATTTTTGTTTATTTGGGAGAGGACTAGGAATGGGTAAAATTAAAAACAATTTCGTTTAGATTGGTCTATTTAATAACTGATATTAACAAAAAATGTTTTAATGTGAACTTTACAATAAACAACATAAGAACAAATTATACATTTACGAACATTTCTACCCTCAAAACCAGTAAAGTATTTAATCACCACACTTAAAAGAAAAACGTGTTTTCAGCGAAATAAATTTCACAAACTATGTCAACAATTTATATTAAAAAAATAATCCCATAAAACAATGGTGATAGTCATTGTTTCACCCAATAATATCCCCTACTCAGTGACACTTCTTATTATTTTTATGAGATTAGCAACAGTATCGAAACACAATTGAGTGACTGTTCATTATCCCTTCCCACAAGACCTAATCAAATAAAAATTGATAAAAATTACACGACTTTGAGACACATTGTGATTGTGGAAGGAAAAATCAAGTAATTTGAATTAATTGCTCTATAGACTATTGCCCGTCTCTACTTGACCCCTCGTCGTCGCGCTTCTGGGGGTCTGGTCCAGGGGCGGGCGCGTTGTTAGGGTCGAAGTGCCTCCTCAAATTTTCAACAAATCGGGGATCCTGGTCTTGCATCCTGCTGGCCAAGTTCTGCCCTCTAAACAAAAATTTAAATAAATCGAGATTTTTTCCAGAGGCAGATTAAGCGACTGGCGAACTGGCGAAGATTGTAGAATTTCTTGTTATTTTGTAATTTCATAATTCATATGTTTTACTTAACTCTTTTGTTTACATTTTACCTCTCTCTTGTGGATAATTTAATTTTTGTCTCACGGCAATATTTACTAAATCTGTAAATTAGCCAAAATAATTCGAGCGTACTACTTAGGACTAGTTTAGTTTATTTAACTCAATATCTATACATGGTAGGAAATTTTCCAGAACAGGTAATTTTTTGCACTTAACTTTATTTTTTATTAATTTTTGAATTTAACAAAATCAAAATTCATCAAAAAATACAAATTTGTAAATGTGACAATACTGTTTATAATGTCATAGGAATCCTTAACTAAGGTTTCAAAGATAATTCATTTTTATTGTTCATCAAATTCACAAGTGTTTAGCAGAAGCAAGGTGCAATAGTTTTTTACCGAATTAATTTTCCATCGTTTAGTCTATTAATTTTTTTTTGCTCAATTAAAAATATTCATTTTTGCGCTGGCCAAAAAACTTGGGACAAACTATATATTTGTTTTTTTGTTAATTCATTTCTAGAACATTGTTAATCGGGAATCGAAACACACAAAGCATACCTAAATACAATTTTGTTTTATTAATGAAACTTAAACAAATAACTGAAAAAAACTGGTGCCTATATTATTAAATTCTCGTTAAAAAGTGGCTTTGTTTTAATTGTGAGTCTTTTATAATACCGAAGTTACGAATACTTCAAGATTTCAATAAAATGTTTTGTCTGAAATGAGTTTCAGCAATTGGACCTTAAAAATGCACCTCCTTGCATACTTTTCATATAAAAAACCTTAAGCGACGAAGTCGTAACAAACATCAATGAATCAATCTTCCTTGTGTCCCACCTTATAACAATTAGTTATCTCACAGATTATATTTTTTGTTGGTGACGTTTTATCCATATTCTTACACAATTATTGTCGTGCCGTTTAATTTTAATCAGTTTATTACTTGCTGTTGTCGCGAACGGTAACTTCATAAATAAAATCAGAATTTTGCGGTTTCAAAGTTTCAAATTCGTTGGCTATTCGAGTTGATCGCGGTTAGTGTGTGCCACAGGAATGGATTTCCAGGGAGAAAAGGAAGAAATAATCCGGATTAAAGGGTTAGTCTGCAATACTTTCTTTTTAGAAAAATTACATTAAATTCTGTAATATTTTCAACTAATTTAATAGCACATTATTCTAATTTCATTGTTTTTTTTTATTTCAGTAGGTCCGTTTAAGAAGATGATGTGATGGGCTTGCTACAAACTACAAATCGTAGCAAAAGAAAACGTCATAAAGGTCAGTGCATTTTATTTTTAAGGTGTTGCTACAAATTGTAGCAGACGAAGATGTCATAAAGGGAAGTGCATTCTAATTTATCGCTCAGTGAGAAATGATTTTTGGGTTGTATTTCTTTATTCCCTACATTTTATAATAATCATTGTTTACCCCATCCTTATGTCCTTTTTATATTTAAGCATTTCTCTAAGACATATCATTGAGTGCGCCGGTTTTAGAGCGCCCTGTATTAATTAATAATAAATAAAATTAGTCTCATTAATTTTCAAAAACATTTCAAATGTATTTCCTATTTTAGGACAGACGTAGTAAGTTCTTTCTTATTTTCTTCATTTTTTTAATGATTTTACTTTATGCAGGGTGTATCAGAAATACGTGTGTTAATTTTAACGGATAACAATAAAAAAAAATTCTATTTGTAATTTTTTAATAAAACTTTCGCAAATTTGTAAAAATAACACATTGAAACGTGTACCCGCCTATGGGTACAAAAATAAAAATGCCGAACTATTTTCGTTGTGATAGAAACGGACAATTTAAACAACAATGAAAATTGTTTCCACAAAAGAAAGGAGAAAAACAGTGAAAATAATAAATAAGAATTTTGCAAAATGTTATATAGAAAAGTTGTTGTACTTGATGAGTTTTATTACGTGGTAACATTAACACACGTATTTCTGATACAGCCTGTATTTTAAAATGTTTGTACACTTAACAGAAAGATAAAGGAGCATACTGTTGAAAATAGTAAACAAAACTGTCGGTTGTCATTTAATCAAAAATTTCATCAAAAACTTGAACATATCACATATTTAATCGAAATTTTATGATTTCTAGTGTCATTCTAAAACAAGCGATGCTTAAATGATGTTTTGTGCACAAAATACGTAAAAATATTGTCGCTAACCTAAAATTACTTTTGTTTGAATACATTTTTAATTTTTCTTGAATTAATTATTTTTGGCAGCTAGTTTTCTACACCAAACAACATTTAAACATCGTTTGTTTTAAAATGACAAAAATATTTTTTTTGTACACGACTTAATGATTAATTTAAATTAATTAATAACATGCATAGAGAAAAAATATTTTTAGCACTTAACTTGTATAATTATTTAAATATGAAAAAGTAATCGACTTTTACGTTTTGAACAATACGATTTTTTGAACAATATCGTTATCGAGTACTAACGCAGTTAAAAGACCCTTTTCACTATTGAATTGTGTTAAAAATTATTTAAGAAATGCGATGGAAGAAGACAGATATCAACAATAAATTTTAGTTGAATCATCGAAGTCAAAACGCATTATAATTATTTTTGGGCACATAGCTACGTCAATTTTTCTTAATTTTGTTCTTAATGTTGTTTCTCAGTCATTTTTTGGGGGTTTAAGAGCCCCGAAATTTTTATCGATAGGGGCCCCCAGTGACTTGTCCAATACTTACGCTTGAAAAAGAGCCTCGAAGTTGGTATCTCCCGATTGACTCATTGCCATTATGCCAGACATTCTGCAAATCGAATAATTATTTCCCAGTTTTTCGTTTTTGGGGCACTTACATATTTTGGAAGTCCGGGTTGGCCATCATTTCCCGTGCCATGGTCAAAAATTGCTCGTTGTTAATAAACTGCGTGATGTCAAGTGGGCGGTGTTGTGGAGGTGCTGCATTTTCTGGAACTTAGATTTCAATTTTATATCGGCATTTTTTTCTCATACCCATTGACTCGAACAGGCGTTCGCGTGCTAGAGTGAGGTTGGTTTGGTAACTGGCGTTGTGCGGGTCGTATTTGAGGGACGACTCGTACGCACGCACCGCATCAGCCCATTGGTTTAAATTCGAGTAGGCAATGCCTAATCTACCGTAGGCTTTGCCGTAAGTCGGATCGAGAACCAGGGCCTGTTTGCAGTCTTTGATGGCCTCTTCATTGTTTTCTAGGCGGCTGTAGGCCGCAGCCCTGTTGCAGAAATACACCGGGTTTGTGGGGTTCGCCTCAATAGCCCTGCAAATAACCTCAATGTCGTGTTAAAATTCGCCATAACTCACATTGAGTAATAACGCACAGCCTCCTCATATTCGCCGTTTTTCATCGCTGTGTTACCCAAATTTTTCTGGCGTTCCGCTTCAAGAGCCTGTTCTTGTTGCACTCCCTAATCAAACATTGTTAAACTACAAGCCAAAAACAATTAACTGGTCTCACCGCGTCATTTAGTCGTATTTGAGCGAGGAGATCTACTTTTTTTAAATTTTGGCGATCGTCACTTGAAATTTCATAAGCAGTTTCTAGACACTGAATTGCCACCTCAATTGATTCCTTGCGTTCCTCGGAGAGGTCGGACGCCCCGACCTCACCTGATAAGAAGTCCAGGACATTGAAGATTAGAGTCTTTTTTCGCAGATTTGAATTTTCCATTTTGGAAAAGGAATGGGGTGGAACTCGTTATAGGCGACGTGTTGTAAAATAGGGAGCACTGCGAAGCCACTTTTATGAGATTTTACAGGTTTAGCGGAAGGTACTTACAAAAAGGCAAGGAATTACGAAAAGCGGGTTTTCAACGGAACACTGCAAAAATAAAGTGAAGTTCAAGGCAAAGGCAGTCGGCGATTTCTACATTAAATTGAGGGGAAATGTTCTAAATTTGCTAGAATTAATTTTTAGAAATTTAGTTGAGGTTAAGAACTTCTCGTCTTGTAATTGACGGCAAGACGGGACTCTGATATACCGACCAAAGTCACGTAGAAAATTTCAAATTAAAAATAAAACATTATTTTGGAAAAAATAAGTTTGCAAACTCGTATGGGCGACGCATTTTTATTTTTTAATTTTAACCATAGAACAAGAGATGTCGGTGAAGATAGCACCAAAAATGGTGCTGGCACCATGGAAATTACAGTCAACCAGATAATCGCTGCGCGCTTGGAGCTGGCACCATTTCCCCTTTCTACAGCCAAGTTCACACCAGGAAAATTATAAGAATAAACTTAAATCATTATAAAAACATAAATAAGCTGCCGCGCTGACTTGCAAATCACAATTGTAAACATCTCCTGACCATTCTGATGTAATTCCCATACAAATTAAAACGTAACTGCATTTAATTTCTGCATTTTTTATTCTCATAATGAGACAATGCAAACTGATTTTTTCCTCCCTGTTCCCAAACAGCACTTTTGTTTATATTTGCAGGAGATCAAGCCCTCTAATAGGGCCTTCGACTGTCAAAAATTCGTGTTCGGACAAACACCCCTTGGGACCTTAATGAATTTTTTAAATTTTCCTAAAGTTTCTCTTTTTTGCAAACTTTATTTTTTTCCACCCTGTTCCCAAATAGCACTTTTGTTTATATTTGCAGGAGATCAAGCCCTCTAATAGGGCTTTCGACTGTCAAAAATTCGTGTTTGGACAAACACCCCTTGGGACCTTAATGAATTTTTTAAAATTTACTAAAGTTTCTCTGTTTTGCAAACTTTATTTTTTTCCACCCTGTTCCCAAACAGCACTTTTGTTTATATTTGCAGGAGATTAAGCCCTCCGATAGGGCTTTTGACTGCCAAAAATTGGTGTTCGGGCAAACACCCCTTGGGACCTTAATGATTTTTTTTTAATTTCCTAAAGTTTCTCTTTTTTGCAAACTTTATTTTTTCCACCCTGTTCCCAAACAGCACTTTTGTTTATATTTGCAGGAGATCAAGCCCTCCGATAGGGCCTTCGACTGTCAAAAATTGGTGTTCGGGCAAACACCCCTTGGGACCTTAATGAATTTTTAAAATTTTCCTAAAGTTTCTCTTTTTTGCAAACTTTATTTTTTTCCTCCCTGTTCCCAAATAGCACTTTTGTTTATATTTGCAGGAGATCAAGCCCTCTAATAGGGCCTTCGACTGTCAAAAATTCGTGTTCGGACAAACACCCCTTGGGACCTTAATGAATTTTTAAAATTTTCCTAAAGTTTCTCTTTTTTGCAAACTTTATTTTTTTCCACCCTGTTCCCAAATAGCACTTTTGTTTATATTTGCAGGAGATCAAGCCCTCTAATAGGGCCTTCGACTGTCAAAAATTCGTGTTTGGACAAACACCCCTTGGGACCTTAATGAATTTTTTTAAATTTCCTAAAGTTTCTCTTTTTTGCAAACTTTATTTTTTCCACCCTGTTCCCAAACAGCACTTTTGTTTATATTTGCAGGAGATCAAGCCCTTCGATAGGGCCTTCGACTGTCAAAAATTGGTGTTCGGGCAAACACCCCTTGGGACCTTAATGAATTTTTAAAATTTTCCTAAAGTTTCTCTTTTTTGCAAACTTTATTTTTTTCCTCCCTGTTCCCAAACAGCACTTTTGTTTATATTTGCAGGAGATCAAGCCCTCTAATAGGGCCTTCGACTGTCAAAAATTCGTGTTTGGACAAACACCCCTTGGGACCTTAATGAATTTTTAAAATTTTCCTAAAGTTTCTCTTTTTTGCAAACTTTATTTTTTTCCACCCTGTTCCCAAATAGCACTTTTGTTTATATTTGCAGGAGATCAAGCCCTCTAATAGGGCCTTCGACTGTCAAAAATTCGTGTTTGGACAAACACCCCTTGGGACCTTAATGAATTTTTTAAAATTTCCTAAAGTTTCTCTGTTTTGCAAGCTTTATTTTTTTCCACCCTGTTCCCAAACAGCACTTTTGTTTATATTTGCAGGAGATTAAGCCCTCCGATAGGGCTTTCGACTATCAAAAATTCGTGTTCGGACAAACACCCCTTGGGACCTTAATGAATTTTTTAAAATTTCCTAAAGTTTCTCTGTTTTGCAAACTTTATTTTTTTCCACCCTGTTCCCAAATAGCACTTTTGTTTATATTTGCAGGAGATCAAGCCCTCTAATAGGGCCTTCGACTGTCAAAAATTCGTGTTTGGACAAACACCCCTTGGGACCTTAATGAATTTTTAAAATTTTCCTAAAGTTTCTCTTTTTTGCAAACTTTATTTTTTTCCACCCTGTTCCCAAACAGCACTTTTGTTTATATTTGCAGGAGATTAAGCCCTCCGATAGGGCTTTCGACTGTCAAAAATTGGTGTTCGGGCAAACACCCCTTGGGACCTTAATGTTTGTTTTTAAATTTCCTAAAGTTTCTCTTTTTTGCAAACTTTATTTTTTCCACCCTGTTCCCAAACAGCACTTTTGTTTATATTTGCAGGAGATCAAGCCCTTCGATAGGGCCTTCGACTGTCAAAAATTGGTGTTCGGGCAAACACCCCTTGGGACCTTAATGAATTTTTAAAATTTTCCTAAAGTTTCTCTTTTTTGCAAACTTTATTTTTTTCCTCCCTGTTCCCAAACAGCACTTTTGTTTATATTTGCAGGAGATCAAGCCCTCTAATAGGGCCTTCGACTGTCAAAAATTCGTGTTTGGACAAACACCCCTTGGGACCTTAATGAATTTTTAAAATTTTCCTAAAGTTTCTCTTTTTTGCAAACTTTATTTTTTTCCACCCTGTTCCCAAATAGCACTTTTGTTTATATTTGCAGGAGATCAAGCCCTCTAATAGGGCCTTCGACTGTCAAAAATTCGTGTTTGGACAAACACCCCTTGGGACCTTAATGAATTTTTTAAAATTTCCTAAAGTTTCTCTGTTTTGCAAGCTTTATTTTTTTCCACCCTGTTCCCAAACAGCACTTTTGTTTATATTTGCAGGAGATTAAGCCCTCCGATAGGGCTTTCGACTATCAAAAATTCGTGTTCGGACAAACACCCCTTGGGACCTTAATGAATTTTTTAAAATTTCCTAAAGTTTCTCTGTTTTGCAAACTTTATTTTTTTCCACCCTGTTCCCAAATAGCACTTTTGTTTATATTTGCAGGAGATCAAGCCCTCTAATAGGGCCTTCGACTGTCAAAAATTCGTGTTTGGACAAACACCCCTTGGGACCTTAATGAATTTTTAAAATTTTCCTAAAGTTTCTCTTTTTTGCAAACTTTATTTTTTTCCACCCTGTTCCCAAACAGCACTTTTGTTTATATTTGCAGGAGATTAAGCCCTCCGATAGGGCTTTCGACTGTCAAAAATTGGTGTTCGGGCAAACACCCCTTGGGACCTTAATGTTTGTTTTTAAATTTCCTAAAGTTTCTCTTTTTTGCAAACTTTATTTTTTCCACCCTGTTCCCAAACAGCACTTTTGTTTATATTTGCAGGAGATCAAGCCCTTCGATAGGGCCTTCGACTGTCAAAAATTGGTGTTCGGGCAAACACCCCTTGGGACCTTAATGAATTTTTAAAATTTTCCTAAAGTTTCTCTTTTTTGCAAACTTTATTTTTTTCCTCCCTGTTCCCAAACAGCACTTTTGTTTATATTTGCAGGAGATCAAGCCCTCTAATAGGGCCTTCGACTGTCAAAAATTCGTGTTTGGACAAACACCCCTTGGGACCTTAATGAATTTTTAAAATTTTCCTAAAGTTTCTCTTTTTTGCAAACTTTATTTTTTTCCACCCTGTTCCCAAATAGCACTTTTGTTTATATTTGCAGGAGATCAAGCCCTCTAATAGGGCCTTCGACTGTCAAAAATTCGTGTTTGGACAAACACCCCTTGGGACCTTAATGAATTTTTTAAAATTTCCTAAAGTTTCTCTTTTTTGCAAACTTTATTTTTTCCACCCTGTTCCCAAACAGCACTTTTGTTTATATTTGCAGGAGATTAAGCCCTCTAATAGGGCTTTCGACTGTCAAAAATTCGTGTTTGGACAAACACCCCTTGGGACCTTAATGAATTTTTTAAAATTTCCTAAAGTTTCTCTGTTTTGCAAACTTTATTTTTTTCCACCCTGTTCCCAAACAGCACTTTTGTTTATATTTGCAGGAGATTAAGCCCTCCGATAGGGCTTTCGACTGTCAAAAATTGGTGTTCGGGCAAACACCCCTTGGGACCTTAATGTTTGTTTTTAAATTTCCTAAAGTTTCTCTTTTTTGCAAACTTTATTTTTTCCACCCTGTTCCCAAACAGCACTTTTGTTTATATTTGCAGGAGATCAAGCCCTTTGATAGGGCCTTCGACTGTCAAAAATTGGTGTTCGGGCAAACACCCCTTGGGACCTTAATGAATTTTTAAAATTTTCCTAAAGTTTCTCTTTTTTGCAAACTTTATTTTTTTCCTCCCTGTTCCCAAACAGCACTTTTGTTTATATTTGCAGGAGATCAAGCCCTCTAATAGGGCTTTCGACTGTCAAAAATTCGTGTTTGGACAAACACCCCTTGGGACCTTAATGAATTTTTTAAAATGTTCTAAATTTGCTAGAATTAATTTTTAGAAATTTAGTTGAGGTTAAGAACTTCTCGTCTTGTAATTGACGGCAAGACGGGACTCTGATATACCGACCAAAGTCACGTAGAAAATTTCAAATTAAAAATAAAACATTATTTTGGAAAAAATAAGTTTGCAAACTCGTATGGGCGACGCATTTTTATTTTTTAATTTTAACCATAGAACAAGAGATGTCGGTGAAGATAGCACCAAAAATGGTGCTGGCACCATGGAAATTACAGTCAACCAGATAATCGCTGCGCGCTTGGAGCTGGCACCATTTCCCCTTTCTACAGCCAAGTTCACACCAGGAAAATTATAAGAATAAACTTAAATCATTATAAAAACATAAATAAGCTGCCGCGCTGACTTGCAAATCACAATTGTAAACATCTCCTGACCATTCTGATGTAATTCCCATACAAATTAAAACGTAACTGCATTTAATTTCTGCATTTTTTATTCTCATAATGAGACAATGCAAACTGATTTTTTCCTCCCTGTTCCCAAACAGCACTTTTGTTTATATTTGCAGGAGATCAAGCCCTCTAATAGGGCCTTCGACTGTCAAAAATTCGTGTTCGGACAAACACCCCTTGGGACCTTAATGAATTTTTTAAATTTTCCTAAAGTTTCTCTTTTTTGCAAACTTTATTTTTTTCCACCCTGTTCCCAAATAGCACTTTTGTTTATATTTGCAGGAGATCAAGCCCTCTAATAGGGCCTTCGACTGTCAAAAATTGGTGTTTGGACAAACACCCCTTGGGACCTTAATGAATTTTTAAAATTTTCCTAAAGTTTCTCTTTTTTGCAAACTTTATTTTTTTCCACCCTGTTCCCAAACAGCACTTTTGTTTATATTTGCAGGAGATTAAGCCCTCCGATAGGGCTTTTGACTGCCAAAAATTGGTGTTCGGGCAAACACCCCTTGGGACCTTAATGATTTTTTTTTAATTTCCTAAAGTTTCTCTTTTTTGCAAACTTTATTTTTTCCACCCTGTTCCCAAACAGCACTTTTGTTTATATTTGCAGGAGATCAAGCCCTCTAATAGGGCCTTCGACTGTCAAAAATTCGTGTTCGGACAAACACCCCTTGGGACCTTAATGAATTTTTTAAATTTTCCTAAAGTTTCTCTTTTTTGCAAACTTTATTTTTTTCCACCCTGTTCCCAAATAGCACTTTTGTTTATATTTGCAGGAGATCAAGCCCTCTAATAGGGCTTTCGACTGTCAAAAATTCGTGTTTGGACAAACACCCCTTGGGACCTTAATGAATTTTTTAAAATTTCCTAAAGTTTCTCTGTTTTGCAAACTTTATTTTTTTCCACCCTGTTCCCAAACAGCACTTTTGTTTATATTTGCAGGAGATTAAGCCCTCCGATAGGGCTTTTGACTGCCAAAAATTGGTGTTCGGGCAAACACCCCTTGGGACCTTAATGATTTTTTTTTAATTTCCTAAAGTTTCTCTTTTTTGCAAACTTTATTTTTTCCACCCTGTTCCCAAACAGCACTTTTGTTTATATTTGCAGGAGATCAAGCCCTCCGATAGGGCCTTCGACTGTCAAAAATTGGTGTTCGGGCAAACACCCCTTGGGACCTTAATGAATTTTTAAAATTTTCCTAAAGTTTCTCTTTTTTGCAAACTTTATTTTTTTCCTCCCTGTTCCCAAATAGCACTTTTGTTTATATTTGCAGGAGATCAAGCCCTCTAATAGGGCCTTCGACTGTCAAAAATTCGTGTTCGGACAAACACCCCTTGGGACCTTAATGAATTTTTAAAATTTTCCTAAAGTTTCTCTTTTTTGCAAACTTTATTTTTTTCCACCCTGTTCCCAAATAGCACTTTTGTTTATATTTGCAGGAGATCAAGCCCTCTAATAGGGCCTTCGACTGTCAAAAATTCGTGTTTGGACAAACACCCCTTGGGACCTTAATGAATTTTTTTAAATTTCCTAAAGTTTCTCTTTTTTGCAAACTTTATTTTTTCCACCCTGTTCCCACACAGCACTTTTGTTTATATTTGCAGGAGATCAAGCCCTTCGATAGGGCCTTCGACTGTCAAAAATTGGTGTTCGGGCAAACACCCCTTGGGACCTTAATGAATTTTTAAAATTTTCCTAAAGTTTCTCTTTTTTGCAAACTTTATTTTTTTCCTCCCTGTTCCCAAACAGCACTTTTGTTTATATTTGCAGGAGATCAAGCCCTCTAATAGGGCCTTCGACTGTCAAAAATTCGTGTTTGGACAAACACCCCTTGGGACCTTAATGAATTTTTAAAATTTTCCTAAAGTTTCTCTTTTTTGCAAACTTTATTTTTTTCCACCCTGTTCCCAAATAGCACTTTTGTTTATATTTGCAGGAGATCAAGCCCTCTAATAGGGCCTTCGACTGTCAAAAATTCGTGTTTGGACAAACACCCCTTGGGACCTTAATGAATTTTTTAAAATTTCCTAAAGTTTCTCTGTTTTGCAAACTTTATTTTTTTCCACCCTGTTCCCAAATAGCACTTTTGTTTATATTTGCAGGAGATCAAGCCCTCTAATAGGGCCTTCGACTGTCAAAAATTCGTGTTTGGACAAACACCCCTTGGGACCTTAATGAATTTTTAAAATTTTCCTAAAGTTTCTCTTTTTTGCAAACTTTATTTTTTTCCACCCTGTTCCCAAACAGCACTTTTGTTTATATTTGCAGGAGATTAAGCCCTCCGATAGGGCTTTCGACTGTCAAAAATTGGTGTTCGGGCAAACACCCCTTGGGACCTTAATGTTTGTTTTTAAATTTCCTAAAGTTTCTCTTTTTTGCAAACTTTATTTTTTCCACCCTGTTCCCAAACAGCACTTTTGTTTATATTTGCAGGAGATCAAGCCCTTCGATAGGGCCTTCGACTGTCAAAAATTGGTGTTCGGGCAAACACCCCTTGGGACCTTAATGAATTTTTAAAATTTTCCTAAAGTTTCTCTTTTTTGCAAACTTTATTTTTTTCCTCCCTGTTCCCAAACAGCACTTTTGTTTATATTTGCAGGAGATCAAGCCCTCTAATAGGGCCTTCGACTGTCAAAAATTCGTGTTTGGACAAACACCCCTTGGGACCTTAATGAATTTTTAAAATTTTCCTAAAGTTTCTCTTTTTTGCAAACTTTATTTTTTTCCACCCTGTTCCCAAATAGCACTTTTGTTTATATTTGCAGGAGATCAAGCCCTCTAATAGGGCCTTCGACTGTCAAAAATTCGTGTTTGGACAAACACCCCTTGGGACCTTAATGAATTTTTTAAAATTTCCTAAAGTTTCTCTGTTTTGCAAGCTTTATTTTTTTCCACCCTGTTCCCAAACAGCACTTTTGTTTATATTTGCAGGAGATTAAGCCCTCCGATAGGGCTTTCGACTATCAAAAATTCGTGTTCGGACAAACACCCCTTGGGACCTTAATGAATTTTTTAAAATTTCCTAAAGTTTCTCTGTTTTGCAAACTTTATTTTTTTCCACCCTGTTCCCAAATAGCACTTTTGTTTATATTTGCAGGAGATCAAGCCCTCTAATAGGGCCTTCGACTGTCAAAAATTCGTGTTTGGACAAACACCCCTTGGGACCTTAATGAATTTTTTAAAATTTCCTAAAGTTTCTCTGTTTTGCAAACTTTATTTTTTTCCACCCTGTTCCCAAATAGCACTTTTGTTTATATTTGCAGGAGATCAAGCCCTCTAATAGGGCCTTCGACTGTCAAAAATTCGTGTTTGGACAAACACCCCTTGGGACCTTAATGAATTTTTAAAATTTTCCTAAAGTTTCTCTTTTTTGCAAACTTTATTTTTTTCCACCCTGTTCCCAAACAGCACTTTTGTTTATATTTGCAGGAGATTAAGCCCTCCGATAGGGCTTTCGACTGTCAAAAATTGGTGTTCGGGCAAACACCCCTTGGGACCTTAATGTTTGTTTTTAAATTTCCTAAAGTTTCTCTTTTTTGCAAACTTTATTTTTTCCACCCTGTTCCCAAACAGCACTTTTGTTTATATTTGCAGGAGATCAAGCCCTTCGATAGGGCCTTCGACTGTCAAAAATTGGTGTTCGGGCAAACACCCCTTGGGACCTTAATGAATTTTTAAAATTTTCCTAAAGTTTCTCTTTTTTGCAAACTTTATTTTTTTCCTCCCTGTTCCCAAACAGCACTTTTGTTTATATTTGCAGGAGATCAAGCCCTCTAATAGGGCCTTCGACTGTCAAAAATTCGTGTTTGGACAAACACCCCTTGGGACCTTAATGAATTTTTAAAATTTTCCTAAAGTTTCTCTTTTTTGCAAACTTTATTTTTTTCCACCCTGTTCCCAAATAGCACTTTTGTTTATATTTGCAGGAGATCAAGCCCTCTAATAGGGCCTTCGACTGTCAAAAATTCGTGTTTGGACAAACACCCCTTGGGACCTTAATGAATTTTTTAAAATTTCCTAAAGTTTCTCTTTTTTGCAAACTTTATTTTTTCCACCCTGTTCCCAAACAGCACTTTTGTTTATATTTGCAGGAGATTAAGCCCTCTAATAGGGCTTTCGACTGTCAAAAATTCGTGTTTGGACAAACACCCCTTGGGACCTTAATGAATTTTTTAAAATTTCCTAAAGTTTCTCTGTTTTGCAAACTTTATTTTTTTCCACCCTGTTCCCAAACAGCACTTTTGTTTATATTTGCAGGAGATTAAGCCCTCCGATAGGGCTTTCGACTGTCAAAAATTGGTGTTCGGGCAAACACCCCTTGGGACCTTAATGTTTGTTTTTAAATTTCCTAAAGTTTCTCTTTTTTGCAAACTTTATTTTTTCCACCCTGTTCCCAAACAGCACTTTTGTTTATATTTGCAGGAGATCAAGCCCTTTGATAGGGCCTTCGACTGTCAAAAATTGGTGTTCGGGCAAACACCCCTTGGGACCTTAATGAATTTTTAAAATTTTCCTAAAGTTTCTCTTTTTTGCAAACTTTATTTTTTTCCTCCCTGTTCCCAAACAGCACTTTTGTTTATATTTGCAGGAGATCAAGCCCTCTAATAGGGCCTTCGACTGTCAAAAATTCGTGTTCGGACAAACACCCCTTGGGACCTTAATGAATTTTTTAAATTTTCCTAAAGTTTCTCTTTTTTGCAAACTTTATTTTTTTCCACCCTGTTCCCAAACAGCACTTTTGTTTATATTTGCAGGAGATCAAGCCCTCTAATAGGGCTTTCGACTGTCAAAAATTCGTGTTTGGACAAACACCCCTTGGGACCTTAATGAATTTTTTAAAATTTCCTAAAGTTTCTCTGTTTTGCAAACTTTATTTTTTTCCACCCTGTTCCCAAACAGCACTTTTGTTTATATTTGCAGGAGATTAAGCCCTCCGATAGGGCTTTTGACTGCCAAAAATTGGTGTTCGGGCAAACACCCCTTGGGACCTTAATGATTTTTTTTTAATTTCCTAAAGTTTCTCTTTTTTGCAAACTTTATTTTTTCCACCCTGTTCCCAAACAGCACTTTTGTTTATATTTGCAGGAGATCAAGCCCTCAGATAGGGCCTTCGACTGTCAAAAATTGGTGTTCGGGCAAACACCCCTTGGGACCTTAATGAATTTTTAAAATTTTCCTAAAGTTTCTCTTTTTTGCAAACTTTATTTTTTTCCTCCCTGTTCCCAAATAGCACTTTTGTTTATATTTGCAGGAGATCAAGCCCTCTAATAGGGCCTTCGACTGTCAAAAATTCGTGTTCGGACAAACACCCCTTGGGACCTTAATGAATTTTTAAAATTTTCCTAAAGTTTCTCTTTTTTGCAAACTTTATTTTTTTCCACCCTGTTCCCAAATAGCACTTTTGTTTATATTTGCAGGAGATCAAGCCCTCTAATAGGGCCTTCGACTGTCAAAAATTCGTGTTTGGACAAACACCCCTTGGGACCTTAATGAATTTTTTAAAATTTCCTAAAGTTTCTCTGTTTTGCAAGCTTTATTTTTTTTCACCCTGTTCCCAAACAGCACTTTTGTTTATATTTGCAGGAGATTAAGCCCTCCGATAGGGCTTTCGACTATCAAAAATTCGTGTTCGGACAAACACCCCTTGGGACCTTAATGAATTTTTTAAAATTTCCTAAAGTTTCTCTGTTTTGCAAACTTTATTTTTTTCCACCCTGTTCCCAAATAGCACTTTTGTTTATATTTGCAGGAGATCAAGCCCTCTAATAGGGCCTTCGACTGTCAAAAATTGGTGTTTGGACAAACACCCCTTGGGACCTTAATGAATTTTTAAAATTTTCCTAAAGTTTCTCTTTTTTGCAAACTTTATTTTTTTCCACCCTGTTCCCAAACAGCACTTTTGTTTATATTTGCAGGAGATTAAGCCCTCCGATAGGGCTTTCGACTGTCAAAAATTGGTGTTCGGGCAAACACCCCTTGGGACCTTAATGTTTGTTTTTAAATTTCCTAAAGTTTCTCTTTTTTGCAAACTTTATTTTTTCCACCCTGTTCCCAAACAGCACTTTTGTTTATATTTGCAGGAGATCAAGCCCTTCGATAGGGCCTTCGACTGTCTAAAATTGGTGTTCGGGCAAACACCCCTTGGGACCTTAATGAATTTTTAAAATTTTCCTAAAGTTTCTCTTTTTTGCAAACTTTATTTTTTTCCTCCCTGTTCCCAAACAGCACTTTTGTTTATATTTGCAGGAGATCAAGCCCTCTAATAGGGCCTTCGACTGTCAAAAATTCGTGTTTGGACAAACACCCCTTGGGACCTTAATGAATTTTTAAAATTTTCCTAAAGTTTCTCTTTTTTGCAAACTTTATTTTTTTCCACCCTGTTCCCAAATAGCACTTTTGTTTATATTTGCAGGAGATCAAGCCCTCTAATAGGGCCTTCGACTGTCAAAAATTCGTGTTTTGACAAACACCCCTTGGGACCTTAATGAATTTTTTAAAATTTCCTAAAGTTTCTCTGTTTTGCAAGCTTTATTTTTTTCCACCCTGTTCCCAAACAGCACTTTTGTTTATATTTGCAGGAGATTAAGCCCTCCGATAGGGCTTTCGACTGTCATAAATTCGTGTTTGGACAAACACCCCTTGGGACCTTAATGAATTTTTTAAAATTTCGTAAAGTTTCTCTGTTTTGCAAACTTTATTTTTTTCCACCCTGTTCCCAAATAGCACTTTTGTTTATATTTGCAGGAGATCAAGCCCTCTAATAGGGCCTTCGACTGTCAAAAATTCGTGTTTGGACAAACACCCCTTGGGACCTTAATGAATTTTTAAAATTTTCCTAAAGTTTCTCTTTTTTGCAAACTTTATTTTTTTCCACCCTGTTCCCAAACAGCACTTTTGTTTATATTTGCAGGAGATTAAGCCCTCCGATAGGGCTTTCGACTGTCAAAAATTGGTGTTCGGGCAAACACCCCTTGGGACCTTAATGTTTGTTTTTAAATTTCCTAAAGTTTCTCTTTTTTGCAAACTTTATTTTTTCCACCCTGTTCCCAAACAGCACTTTTGTTTATATTTGCAGGAGATCAAGCCCTTCGATAGGGCCTTCGACTGTCAAAAATTGGTGTTCGGGCAAACACCCCTTGGGACCTTAATGATTTTTTTTAAATTTCCTAAAGTTTCTCTTTTTTGCAAACTTTATTTTTTCCACCCTGTTCCCAAACAGCACTTTTGTTTATATTTGCAGGAGATCAAGCCCTCCGATAGGGCCTTCGACTGTCAAAAATTGGTGTTCGGGCAAACACCCCTTGGGACCTTAATGAATTTTTAAAATTTTCCTAAAGTTTCTCTTTTTTGCAAACTTTATTTTTTTCCTCCCTGTTCCCAAACAGCACTTTTGTTTATATTTGCAGGAGATTAAGCCCTCCGATAGGGCTTTCGACTGTCAAAAATTGGTGTTCGGGCAAACACCCCTTGGGACCTTAATGTTTGTTTTTAAATTTCCTAAAGTTTCTCTTTTTTGCAAACTTTATTTTTTCCACCCTGTTCCCAAACAGCACTTTTGTTTATATTTGCAGGAGATCAAGCCCTTCGATAGGGCCTTCGACTGTCAAAAATTGGTGTTTGGACAAACACCCCTTGGGACCTTAATGAATTTTTAAAATTTTCCTAAAGTTTCTCTTTTTTGCAAACTTTATTTTTTTCCACCCTGTTCCCAAACAGCACTTTTGTTTATATTTGCAGGAGATTAAGCCCTCCGATAGGGCTTTCGACTGTCAAAAATTGGTGTTCGGGCAAACACCCCTTGGGACCTTAATGTTTGTTTTTAAATTTCCTAAAGTTTCTCTTTTTTGCAAACTTTATTTTTTCCACCCTGTTCCCAAACAGCACTTTTGTTTATATTTGCAGGAGATCAAGCCCTTCGATAGGGCCTTCGACTGTCAAAAATTGGTGTTCGGGCAAACACCCCTTGGGACCTTAATGATTTTTTTTAAATTTCCTAAAGTTTCTCTTTTTTGCAAACTTTATTTTTTCCACCCTGTTCCCAAACAGCACTTTTGTTTATATTTGCAGGAGATCAAGCCCTCCGATAGGGCCTTCGACTGTCAAAAATTGGTGTTCGGGCAAACACCCCTTGGGACCTTAATGAATTTTTAAAATTTTCCTAAAGTTTCTCTTTTTTGCAAACTTTATTTTTTTCCTCCCTGTTCCCAAACAGCACTTTTGTTTATATTTGCAGGAGATCAAGCCCTCTAATAGGGCCTTCGACTGTCAAAAATTCGTGTTCGGACAAACACCCCTTGGGACCTTAATGAATTTTTAAAATTTTCCTAAAGTTTCTCTTTTTTGCAAACTTTATTTTTTTCCACCCTGTTCCCAAATAGCACTTTTGTTTATATTTGCAGGAGATCAAGCCCTCTAATAGGGCCTTCGACTGTCAAAAATTCGTGTTTGGACAAACACCCCTTGGGACCTTAATGAATTTTTTAAAATTTCCTAAAGTTTCTCTTTTTTGCAAACTTTATTTTTTCCACCCTGTTCCCAAACAGCACTTTTGTTTATATTTGCAGGAGATCAAGCCCTCCGATAGGGCCTTCGACTGTCAAAAATTGGTGTTCGGGCAAACACCCCTTGGGACCTTAATAAATTTTTAAAATTTTCCTAAAGTTTCTCTTTTTTGCAAACTTTATTTTTTTCCTCCCTGTTCCCAAACAGCACTTTTGTTTATATTTGCAGGAGATCAAGCCCTCTAATAGGGCCTTCGACTGTCAAAAATTCGTGTTCGGACAAACACCCCTTGGGACCTTAATGAATTTTTAAAATTTTCCTAAAGTTTCTCTTTTTTGCAAACTTTATTTTTTTCCACCCTGTTCCCAAATAGCACTTTTGTTTATATTTGCAAGAGATCAAGCCCTCTAATAGGGCTTTCGACTGTCAAAAATTCGTGTTTGGACAAACACCCCTTGGGACCTTAATGAATTTTTTACAATTTCCTAAAGTTTCTCTGTTTTGCAAACTTTATTTTTTTCCACCCTGTTCCCAGACAGCACTTTTGTTTATATTTGCAGGAGATTAAGCCCTCCGATAGGGCTTTCGACTATCAAAAATTCGTGTTCGGACAAACACCCCTTGGGACCTTAATGATTTTTTTTAAATTTCCTAAAGTTTCTCTGTTTTGCAAACTTTATTTTTTTCCACCCTGTTCCCAAATAGCACTTTTGTTTATATTTGCAGGAGATCAAGCCCTCTAATAGGGCCTTCGACTGTCAAAAATTCGTGTTCGGACAAACACCCCTTGGGACCTTAATGAAGTTTTTAAAATTTCCTAAAGTTTCTCTTTTTTGCAAACTTTATTTTTTTCCACCCTGTTCCCAAACAGCACTTTTGTTTATATTTGCAGGAGATTAAGCCCTCCAATAGGGCTTTCGACTATCAAAAATTCGTGTTCGGACAAACACCCCTTGAGACCTTAATGAATTTTTTAATATTTCCTAAAGTTTCTCTGTTTTGCAAACTTTATTTTTTTCCACCCTGTTCCCAAACAGCACTTTTGTTTATATTTGCAGGAGATTAAGCCCTCCAATAGGGCTTTCGACTGTCAAAAATTCGTATTCGGACAAACACCCCTTGGGACCTTAATGAAGTTTTTAAAATTTCCTAAAGTTTCTCTTTTTTGCAAACTTTATTTTTTTCCACCCTGTTCCCAAACAGCACTTTTGTTTATATTTGCAGGAGTTCAAGCCCTCCGATAGGGCCTTCGACTGTCAAAAATTCATGTTTGGATCTTCGGTTTGGACAAACACCTTTTGGGACCTTAACGAATTTAGGATTTTTTTCTAAGTGATCCTTGTGTCAACTTTAAATTTATGTCATCCCGGTGTTCGCAGATTAAACAAGTTACAAATAAAATTTGAAGTCGCTCAACACACGCGTTTTCTTTTTTTATCATGTCATTTAGTGGCTGTCAAGACCAGTCAAGACTAGTTTAGACAGATACCACCATTACCACCTAGCTCGGACACAATTTGTGCACTTTTTGACGATCGGATAGTTCAGCAACTGTCTACTAGGGTCGCCCTATAACACATTTGGAAATAAAGGTGAGCCAATGCAACAAAAAAATGGCCATCAATGAAAGCGGCCACATATTTTTGGAACAGAATTATGTAACTTTCGCATTTGTAATAAGAAGTGTTGTCGTTGACATACGCTTTCTCACTTTAGGATGGCAGGGTTTTGATCTCTAGAATAATAAAAATACTTGGTCGGAACTAAAAATACATAACAATAACAAACGTCTGTTTCAAAACTATAAAAAACAACTGTCATATTATATTTCACAATTGGTTTTCTCTTTTCTCTTTTAATCAGTGGGGTTTTTTGGTAATTTTTTTTAAAGGGAAGGTGTAAATTCAAAACATTAAAAAATGTGAATTCCAAAACACTTAATATGGGAACAAAGAAATCCGAACAAATGAAAACTGTGTTATTACAAAAACTTGGATAATCCAGAAACACAATAAAAAACATTGACTACCATTTTAAATGAAAACTCTTGAAATTTTTTTGGATTGAACCTGTTTACCTCTGTTTCAAAACTATGGAAATATCAACGTCGCATTTTCTCTCAAGTTAGTTGTTATAAATAATTCATGCACATCAAAAACTTAATAGCTAATGTAATTTATAGTTTCAATGAGAGATCTAATCATTAATAACTATTTTACATTTCTGTCAACTTTATTTAAAAAAATAATTTGGTAAAATGCAACGTTGGCGTTTATATAGTTTTGAAACAGCTAATAAATGCATTATTAAATGATTACGTGACCAAATTGAACTAATTTGATTGGTCTAGTTGCGTTAACTTTTAACAACCAATTAAAATTTAATGAAGCTGTCGTTAACCAGCCCCTCGAACGGCCCTAAATTTTAGTTTGTAGTTTTGTGAAAATTGGATTGTAGTAAAATTTTAATTTTCAATACACAAATTTGTTAATTTCGTTAACTAATTTTCTTTTGATAAAAACTCGCTTTTTTAAATTTTGACATTTAATATTATACAGGGTGCTTAAAAAGTGGCGCACCAACTCAATGGAACGTTGTTGAGAAGCATGTGCAGATTACGGGAAAAATCTTGAAAAAATTCCTACTTATATTTTAAAAAATCTGGAGCTACAAACTTATTATTTTGTTAACTTCTTCAGTTTTCATTATTTTTTTATTTTTTAATGTTTTTATGTTTCACACTAAGTAACCGTTCCCTAACAAAACGATAAATAATCATTTTTAAATTTACTATCAGACATTTGCTAAAACATCTAATTTGATTAACTTTTATTATAATATAAATGGTACCGTACTTGAAACGTGCCATAAAATTACGGACTTAGGCATAGTTATGGATAGTGGTTTGACCTTTACAGATTACACCTCATATTATTCAGCTAACTAGTAGTGCATTAAAGACTCTGGGCTTTATACAGGGATGTTTTTTTATTAGTATACATTGCCCTATGTATACAGTTAAAAAAAACGAGTCAATTTCATTGTTACTATGACGATTACGATTAGGCCGTAGGTCTAGGTGCAGGCGGTGCAGGCAACCAATATTACAAAAACTTTAATATAAAAAAATAAAGAATAAACTTTGCAAAACCACAATTAAATGACGCATCAAACCAAGGAAAATATTAAATAATCAAAGAAAGTACTAAAAAGGCGTTCCTTGCACTTCCAAACAATAGCTCTAATCTGATACTTGGACCAGTTTGGCACAAATAATACTTTTAACTTTTTGTAACATCTAGGTACTATCTAGTATCAGGTGTTCATTATTAAAAAGACTCGCAGCATGCCCTGAGAAGTCGTAGAACAATTTTTATCATTGTATTGCTGGTTGCCTACTAGACCATCTCACAAGAATTCATAACATAAGATTGATAAGTAGTGTTCAAAGGCGATGTGTTATGTGTTGAACAACAAGGAAGACATTTCCAACAGTTTTTATAAATAATAAATAATTATTATTACGAAAATCTGTTGTCTTTTTAATTGTCAAAAAGTAAGGTTATGAGAGACATACAAAATAATTGTTTTTTAATTTCACAGCACTCTAGAGTTTTTTTTTTTAATGAACACATACGTTTATATACGAAATTTCTAGCCACCATAAATTTTTTACATCGATCCCTAATTATTTCAACGAGTGCGGTTTAAATTTGCTAGATCTTGAGCTGCACTGTTATATGGCAAATGAGGCCAATGATTTGGGTTTATTCCAGGCAAAAATTTGACTTTAGGGGTGTTATTTGCCTAAGACCTTTTTGCCCTGTGTGAATTGTAATTTTGGTTGCCTAACCTAGACCTACGGCCCAATCGTAATAGCACGTAATAGTCATAGTAACAATGAAATTGACTCGTTTTTTTAACTGTATACATAGGGCAATGTATACTAATAAAAAAACATCCCTGTATGTAGAAATACAAAAGAATTTACTAATGTATCTTGCATTAAAACTTTATTTTATGCTCTTGTTAGGTCTAAGCTTGAATATTGTTGTGTTGTTTGGTGTCCGTTCTACCAGTTTTATGTAAATGTTTTGGAAAATATTTTAAGAAAATTTTGTAAGTACTTATATTTTAAAATTTATAATAGATATCCTGTAAGGCACTGTAATCAAAGTGATCTTTTAAAAAATGTAAATGAAAGCACTTTATTAACCCCCAGTTTCCTGAACGAGTTATCGTTAGATAAACTATCGGTTCCATAATTTCTATAGAAACACCAATCAGATCATCTCTACCTTAGCAACTATCCAACCGATAAAATTTATCTAACGATAAATCGTTCAAGAAACCGGGGTTAGTAGTTCTTTGTATTATTTTTCTACAAAAACTTTTATGTGGTGAGATTATCGGCTCTGATCTTCTGGAACATTATAGTACCTAGAGCTAACAACCGAAATCCTCTTACATTTTATTTTTCCACCTCTAATACCTTTCATCATCTGAATTCTCCACTTTTTAAATGTTTTAAATTATACAATAGATTTAGATATTTTCTTCAATAATTTCCAAACTAAAACTGTAAAGGTCAAACTACTAGAATATTTTTCTTCGTAATTTATAATGTTTTGTATATTTTGATTGTCTCAATTTTGTCAATTTTGTTCTTCTTCAGTATTTCTTTTTATATATTATATTGTTATATTTGTAAGGACTACTTGTTAATTTATTATATTGTTCACTATAGACTAAGAAGTCTGTTGGAAATAAATTCTATTATTATAAAAAATTAAAATTCACCAAAAAAATCACAAAATTTAGATGTGCCAACACTGGGAATTATTTCCCAGGAAACCGTTTCAAAATTAATTTATTTGTATTGTTGATCAAATTCTATCGCGATATTTAAAATTTGTTATTTATCAATAATTTTAATACAAAGAATTTTTTTGCGATTTTTACCTTTATACATATGTAAGCAATTCTCTACCACACACCATTGACTTGATGCGCCACTTTTTAAGCACACTGTATGCACTCTGGTGTGTTATGTAAGCGAACTAAATTTTCAAATTATAGTTAATATGTTGGGCCAAATAAAGTTTTTCGAATTGTTACTTAAAAAATTTGTATAGTTGATCCTTTGATCGACGGCATTTACAAATGAAATTCGCATAAATAAAAAACAAAGCAAAGCTTTTATAAAAATTTGTTAGTATTAGTAATTGCTTTCTGAAGGCAAATACTAATACTACTCAAAAGAGTAACATCTCGAAACAAAAAATAAAAATAAAAAATAAGTAAAACGGCAATATCTTGCTATTTTTTTTACACTGCATACAGTAATTACAGGTCAAAATTTTGAAAAGCTATAAAACATTGAATTTCCAATCTCTAATTTTGTCTAAAAGTTAAAATTTTTAAATGTGCCACTGTTGTAGATAACGAGCGATACCATACTAGACAGACAGACAGACAGCGATTTACTCATCGACTCAATTTTTAATTAAAATGGTAGAAGCCTTCATAATTTTTTGTTGCAGTCTTGTTTCACAAGTGATGGGTTGCTTCAACCTTTACATCGTTTCTCTTGAAATACGAGCTACTCTTTCCTAGAATTCTTTTGACTAAATAAGTTCATTTAAGTTCTCGATACGAGGTACCGCCACGATACGGCGACAAATTTTGCATCCTTTACCCCCACCTCGATTTACCATTGTGCTAAAAAACAAGACGCGGCAATTAAAAATTCAATAAGGTACCAATGGGTGTTTGTCCGAACACGAATTTTTGACAGTCGAAGGCCCTATCGGAGGGCTTGATCTCCTGCAAATATAAACAAAAGTGCTGTTTGGGAACAGGGTGGAAAAAAATAAAGTTTGCAAAATAGAGAAACTTTAGGAAATTTAAAAAAATTCATTAAGGTCTCAAGGGGTGTTTGTCCGAACACGAATTTTTGACAGTCGAAGGCCCTATTAGAGGGCTTGATCTCCTGCAAATATAAACAAAAGTGCTGTTTGGGAACAGGGAGGAAAAAAATAAAGTTTGCAAAAAAGAGAAACTTTAGGAAAATTTTAAAAATTCATTAAGGTCCCAAGGGGTGTTTGCCCGAACACCAATTTTTGACAGTCGAAGGCCCTATCGGAGGGCTTGAACTCCTGCAAATATAAACAAAAGTGCTGTTTGGGAACAGGGTGGAAAAAAATAAAGTTTGCAAAAAAGAGAAACTTTAGAAAATTTAAAAAAATTCATTAAGGTCCCAAGGGGTGTTTGTCCGAACACGAATTTTTGACAGTCGAAGGCCCTATCGGAGGGCTTGATCTCCTGCAAATATAAACAAAAGTGCTGTTTGGGAACAGGGTGGAAAAAAATAAAGTTTGCAAAAAAGAGAAACTTTAGAAAATTTAAAAAAATTCATTAAGGTCCCAAGGGGTGTTTGTCCGAACACGAATTTTTGACAGTCGAAGGCCCTATCGGAGGGCTTGATCTCCTGCAAATATAAACAAAAGTGCTGTTTGGGAACAGGGTGGAAAAAAATAAAGTTTGCAAAAAACAGAAACTTTAGGAAATTTAAAAAAATTCATTAAGGTCCCAAGGGGTGTTTGTCCGAACACGAATTTTTGACAGTCGAAAGCCCTATTAGAGGGCTTGATCTCCTGCAAATATAAACAAAAGTGCTGTTTGGGAACAGGGTGGAAAAAATAAAGTTTGCAAAAAAGAGAAACTTTAGGAAATTTAAAAAAATTCATTAAGGTCCCAAGGGGTGTTTGCCCGAACACCAATTTTTGACAGTCGAAGGCCCTATCGGAGGGCTTGAACTCCTGCAAATATAAACAAAAGTGCTGTTTGGGAACAGGGTGGAAAAAAATAAAGTTTGCAAAAAAGAGAAACTTTAGAAAATTTAAAAAAATTCATTAAGGTCCCAAGGGGTGTTTGTCCGAACACGAATTTTTGACAGTCGAAGGCCCTATCGGAGGGCTTGATCTCCTGCAAATATAAACAAAAGTGCTGTTTGGGAACAGGGTGGAAAAAATAAAGTTTGCAAAAAAGAGAAACCTTTAGGAAATTTAAAAAAATTCATTAAGGTCCCAAGGGGTGTTTGTCCGAACACGAATTTTTGACAGTCGAAGGCCCTATCGGAGGGCTTGATCTCCTGCAAATATAAACAAAAGTGCTGTTTGGGAACAGGGTGGAAAAAAATAAAGTTTGCAAAAAAGAGAAACTTTAGGAAAATTTTAAAAATTCATTAAGGTCCCAAGGGGTGTTTGTCCGAACACGAATTTTTGACAGTCGAAGGCCCTATCGGAGGGCTTGAACTCCTGCAAATATAAACAAAAGTGCTGTTTGGGAACAGGGTGGAAAAAAATAAAGTTTGCAAAAAAGAGAAACTTTAGGAAATTTAAAAAAATTCATTAAGGTCCCAAGGGGTGTTTGTCCGAACACGAATTTTTGACAGTCGAAAGCCCTATTAGAGGGCTTGATCTCCTGCAAATATAAACAAAAGTGCTGTTTGGGAACAGGGTGGAAAAAATAAAGTTTGCAAAAAAGAGAAACTTTAGGAAATTTAAAAAAATTCATTAAGGTCCCAAGGGGTGTTTGTCCGAACACGAATTTTTGACAGTCGAAGGCCCTATCGGAGGGCTTGATCTCCTGCAAATATAAACAAAAGTGCTGTTTGGGAACAGGGTGGAAAAAAATAAAGTTTGCAAAAAAGAGAAACTTTAGGAAAATTTTAAAAATTCATTAAGGTCCCAAGGGGTGTTTGTCCGAACACGAATTTTTGACAGTCGAAGGCCCTATCGGAGGGCTTGAACTCCTGCAAATATAAACAAAAGTGCTGTTTGGGAACAGGGTGGAAAAAAATAAAGTTTGCAAAAAAGAGAAACTTTAGGAAATTTAAAAAAATTCATTAAGGTCCCAAAGGGTGTTTGTCCGAACACGAATTTTTGACAGTCGAAAGCCCTATTAGAGGGCTTGATCTCCTGCAAATATAAACAAAAGTGCTGTTTGGGAACAGGGTGGAAAAAATAAAGTTTGCAAAAAAGAGAAACTTTAGGAAATTTAAAAAAATTCATTAAGGTCCCAAGGGGTGTTTGTCCGAACACGAATTTTTGACAGTCGAAGGCCCTATCGGAGGGCTTGATCTCCTGCAAATATAAACAAAAGTGCTGTTTGGGAACAGGGTGGAAAAAAATAAAGTTTGCAAAAAAGAGAAACTTTAGGAAAATTTTAAAAATTCATTAAGGTCCCAAGGGGTGTTTGTCCGAACACGAATTTTTGACAGTCGAAGGCCCTATCGGAGGGCTTGAACTCCTGCAAATATAAACAAAAGTGCTGTTTGGGAACAGGGTGGAAAAAAATAAAGTTTGCAAAAAAGAGAAACTTTAGGAAATTTAAAAAAATTCATAAAGGTCCCAAGGGGTGTTTGTCCGAACACGAATTTTTGACAGTCGAAAGCCCTATTAGAGGGCTTGATCTCCTGCAAATATAAACAAAAGTGCTGTTTGGGAACAGGGAGGAAAAAATCAGTTTGCATTGCCTCATTATGAGAATAAAAAATGCAGAAATTAAATGCAGTTAAGTTTTAATTTGTATCAGAATGGTCAGGAGATGTTTACAACTGTGATTTGCAAGTCAGCGCGGCAGCTTATTCATGTTTTTATAATGATTTAAGTTTATTCTTATAATTTTCCTGGTGTGAACTTGGCTGTAGAAAGGGGAAATGGTGCCAGCTCCAAGCGCGCAGCGATTGTCGGGTTGACTGTAATTTCCATGGTGCCAGCACCATTTTTGGTGCCATCTTCACCGACATGAACAAGAGAGAGGATAGAATTGAATCTTTCCTTGTTGGTGGCGGTTGAAAGACTGCAGCGCCATCAGTAGGTGGTCGCGGGCATAATAGCGGGTAATTTAAATGACTCCAACCTTTACTTAGTCATTAAATATTATAATTTTTCGTAATCTTTGCAAATGTTTGCAACAACAGTTTTTAGTAACAAAATACTAGAAACTGTCATTACAAACATGTGCAAAGAGTACGAAAAATGCTTCGTAATTAAAAATTGTAATATTTTAATATTTTAAAAATTTATTGATAAGTTTTTATTTGACATAGGTACATCATACGCAAAATTATTGTATATCATTACCTACCTATACATTGTTTTAAATTAAACATATCGATTGTTGACTACGTTAAATTTTAACTACCACTGTCACTACAATGGCAAGCAAAAAATTTCGGGCACTTTTCTCATCCATTCTCAAAAAAAATAGGGAACTACACACGATTATGGCAGTGAAATGTCAAAGGTGCACGAAATTTTTTGCTCCCATTGTACGACTTAATTTAAAATGAGAGGGAAACAAATTTTTAAAGTAACATTTGTCAAACTTTTTAGCTGTTTTTTACTAGTCTAAAATCGCTTTCTGATCGTTAAAAGATAAATTTACACGGGGGTTACTATTTTTCACATCTGATGGCAACTTGCCGGTTTTAGCCCTGGCAAAGCAGTCTTTGGTCATTCGACGCTGTTTGGTGTGATTGAAGCATCGACAGGAAAGGCTCTTGGAGAATTGTGACTGACTGGGGCGTACTGTTGAACCCATTAAAATAAGATCTGAAAAAAAAGGGGGAAATTATCTAAATTAAATTCTCCTATTATTTTCCGAGAAAATTTACTGCAATTACAAGGTTTTTAATAAAACACAAGCAAATAATACCAGTTTTATAGCATGCTTTTTACATTTTTTTTGTTAAAAACCGAACGGAAAACAAAATTGAGTCGAAAATTAAATTATGTTGCATTTTTCAACCGTTTTGGCACTCTTTTGGTCAGAAGAACAACTGTTTTGTGAAATGCCGCCAAAAATACATCAAAATACTAGCAAATTACGTCGAAAATGAAGTAATTTTATCGTTTTTGAGAGTTTTAAAGCGTTTTTTTAAGGTTAGAACGCACTTTGGCCGCGAATCTTGCAAAAACAGATTGAGAAACAAATCAATTAAATTGAAAATGACATTATTTGGCCGTTTTTTAACACATTTTTCTTATTCAGAAACACAATTTCGTGAATTTCTTTCAAAAATACCCAGAACATCGTCTAAGTCCAAAATATTGCCATTTTTGCAGTTTTCTATCGATTAACCACGTCTTTCAGTTATAGACATTCTATTATTAAGCAAAACTTCGTCGAAAATTGCTCAAAAAATTGGTTATAAGGGCTCATTACTACTGCTACTCACTGACTGATTCGTGATTACCTGTGCTGTTGCTTCTGGTGAAATTATTATTTTTCAAATTTTCAATCTGTCCACACGTTGAACAAAAGGTAGAAAATCCTGTTCTTCTTTTAGCAATATTAATCACTCATTTAATATAAGTCCACTTTGCAAAAATTGCTACTGTTGTCCTTCTGCACCTTGGATAGCTAACTGGCAATCCAAATTACATTGTTCGGGATTCGTGACGGCCTGTCTCTACTGATGGGGTTTGGGAAACCAAACATGGGCCTTTGTACCGAACAAAGAAGATGCTTGAAGTTCCATGCCCACGTTCCATTTTCTACAGAGTCAAGTTTTATTATAGGTTAATTTGTTTATATTGGCTTACCTCTCACTATTTCAAAAATCACTTTATTCGTTGTAAAAACTAAAAACATGTAAATGCACTGCTATAATCACTTAGTTATATAAGAAAACCGTTAAAAATGGCGTTCAACCGTTTGATTGTTTTGTTTGACATTTAACGTGTTGCCGGTATTACAGGCTACGACACTAGAACGCCTACCTAGGTTACACAGGAGTGTAATTTGTGCTGCCTAATAATTGCTACTAATGCGCTCCCTTACGGTGGTCGCGGACTTTATTTTTAATCGACCAATAACGTCGCTTTACTTTCATACGCCTGGCCGCATTTTAACCAATGCGGCCAGGCGAAGGCAACCAACATTACATGATTAAAAAAAATTAAAATATATTTTTTTAAATAATGATTGTAAACCAATTAAACTAAATAAAAAGTGGTTTAAATGCATTTACTGCGTTTTAGTAAATAACTCGATTTACTTTCTTAATAATGCATGAGTTAAAATAACTTGCTCAACTTATGCCCCTTTTTTTGTTAATCATTATCTCTTATCTTTTCTTTCCTAGCTTGTATTTTACAAGGTCAAAATCTTCTTGGTTTTAACTAAACAAATGTTGACAATGTTGCCTGAACAGGAGAACTTCATTTATCAACATTTTGTAGAATTAGTGAGGGACCACAATTTAGTAAATGTAATGAAAAGTCTCTCCACAAAAAATCCATTAGTCAACGATTTAATTGCCAGTATAAACACTGTAGGTTCGTATTAATTTAGTAACTAGTTGATTTCTATTAACATTGTAGGATGATGATTACCGACATAATAACAGGATAATTTTATTCGGTTTATTAAAGTCGGAATCTGAAACAATTTTTTATGACTTTGTTGAAACCCTTAAACAATGTGGATATTCAGACATTGAAAACAAAATTGATAAGCCACCAAAGGAAACGATACAAGACGGCAGGTTCATTAGAAAATTTGGAGCTAGTGGAATTATTACTATAATTTTAGGATCAGAGCAAAAATCAACAGTAACGATTATTTTGAATCTTCTAATGGTATTGTTAATGAAAATATTTCCAACAATGTTCTAAAATGTTATTTTACGGGAAGTCTTTTGACGAAACTTAACCAGTGTGTCTTTTACTTTCTAACAAGGTTTGGGGTACTTTTTTTCACGTTGAGAAGCAATTAACAAACTAACACCTTAAACATGTTTTATTAATCATTTCTCAACTATTTTTTGCCTTGTCTTAATAATTACGAAATTTGGGTATAATAAATAGCTTATGTTTAATGCGATTTTTTATATTTTTCAAGTGATTTCAGTTATCCAGTTGTTTTACATCAAAAATTTCTTTCTAAGTATTTTGAAACTAAAATAAAAAAACTTTGATCATATTGATCTTTGATTGATTCGGAACTAAAAACAATTTTGATTTGTTATTTAGAATTTTGCATTTACTGTTATTGGTAATTCTCTCCATGATCCTTTAGGGTTTAAACTAATGTGGTGTTAGAAAAAATTAATTCTCTGCAACCTTGTCTCTAAATAAAGAAGTATATTTCTTGAGCGGAATTTTCCATATATTTTCTTAATTTTTGAAGTGTTTTTAGGTAAGATTTTTGCTTTCGCTCAATTTCTTACTCTTACTATTTTGTTGGTTTGTTCTTTACCTGCATTTAAATAAAGCCTTTGTTTTCCTTAAAAATGTAAACGCGTAACTTAAACTCTCATTGAATAACAGAACAGACTTGCTCTTTTAAAATTGAATACACTGTGCGTTGAGTAAAATTGTATTTAGCACCGAATTTTTTGAAGCAGAGTCTGGAATGAGGGTAAATAAAATAAAAAGAAAGTTACAAATATAAATTTATTTAGTTACAAATGGGAAGGTCTATAATATAGAAAACCCTGAATAATTCGTGTTTGGTAATTGGTCAAATGTTTATTTACAAAATAAAAAGTTTGGCCAAAAACAAACAGTCATTATATAGGACATACACATCACTAACAATTCACAACTAAGGTTAATTAATTACTTGCTATAAATAACCTGCTAAAAATTTAGTCTTTATTGATCCCTTAGAAAGAAAATGTACAAAATTAATTAATTAGCTGTTGTTTTTGCAAATTTAAAATCATATAAATAAGTTACAACATTACTGAGTTTTTAAAAAGTATGTACAAAATTTCGGCTTTTAGGACTACATATTTACATTACTGTATAAACAAATTAATTAAACCGATACTTGTTTAAAATAGAAGAAAAACAACAGAGCGTTAAAAATTAGTTTTACAATAAGTTAAATAATTTAGCGTGCGATAGTTTCAGTCTGAAAGTTATTGCAGCGTCATTGAAACGTGAAGGTAATGTTATACCCTAATTTAACAAAGCACTAATTACATGTTAAATTATTCGAATAAAGCACCCCATCTTAAATAAATTACCTAATACTGTAGAATCTAAATTTAAAACAGGCTACTTATGGTGAACTGAAAATTTAATTTAACGAAAAAAATTGTCAGTCGCCTGAAACAAATAGGGACATAAATAAATCTACATTCAAATAGACCAGCTTTAGATAGGTATTAAGGTTTTAGGTATATAATTTAATAAGTAATGGTACTTTGTATAAAAATAACACTTTAGAAATAATAGTTATTCACAAACCGAAAGCAACAGCTTTCCTTCTCATCTAAGAAAGAAATAATAAATAATGAGTGGCATTGTCAATCCTATTGCGTTTACAAAATTAATAAGACAGACTAATTTACAAGTCTAAAGTACAAAAGCTGCTAGTTTCTATCTCTTCCTTTAGCCTAAATGAATGATCAACAGACAAGAGTTCTGAATCTTATCTACTTGCCTGTGCGACTTGAAACAACCGAAAAATGAGCTTTCCTTAACAATTTCAGTAAAATTTAATGAGCATTGCACACAGTGAAGTAACGCCATGTTACTCCCAACCACTCAAATAATTTTCATATATATTAATAATATTAATATTACAATTAATTACTAATTCCACTATTAATATTTATAATATACGAAGAACGAAATAAATATCTTAACAGAAAAAGTAGGAAATTTTGGTTTGTTTTTGCTAATATATGGTTGAACGTGTGATAAAAGCAACATTAGATATGTAAATGCTGACTTTAGTACACTTACAAAATGCAGCGTGGAAGCTCACTTAACGGATTTTCTTGAATCCCCTGATTTCTGTATAAACAAACTATACAAACTTTTTACAAAGATCTTCACATTCAATATACAGCTCTATCATATTTATAATAACAGATGTGACGAACTCTGCAAACTTTTATGAAGAAACAAAACACCACATCTGATACAAAAAAATCTAAAAGTTCCGACACACTATTAGTCATTGAATGCATCCTACTTATAAAAATTTTTTTTGAAATACTAACGTCTTTAAACTCTTCAATATTGAAATTAATTTGCTGCAGATTACACTCAAACTCACTGTACACTGCACGTGTCCATAGTAGCACAGCTAGGCCAAAAAATCCGGGTCACTGTAGTCATTTTCACTTTCGTCACCCGATGAACTAACAAACTTCCGTCGCTTCTTTTTGTGTCTATGTTTTTTAAGTTTTTCGGATGGTCTTTGAGAACGAGGCGTACGTTTCGTATCACTGTCCAACCTCCGACTCGAAATCACCAATTTGGGCACTTTTGGCGGTGAAGTATCCTTGAGAGAAAGAAAAAAATTACAACTAAACCCACAATTTTATTCCAAATCACCTTATAATTTTCCAAAGCTACTTGATCGGCCTCGGTCAGAATTGACGTAGCGGCTCCTGACGGATGCGCCCCGGAAACGTTCCCCGAACCCAACGCCGTCAACACCTTCGAATTCTCCTCGTCGTCCGGATCGTCCGGATCCAGCTTCAGCATCAATTGCTTGAACTAAGAGTGGACACCTCGCATTAATCAACATCAAAATTTTCATTGTAACAAAGGAACATTATTTTCACTCGCATGCCATGTTTTATTAATACGATACACGGTGTTTACAGTAAAAAGATGAATCGAGTATTTTTTTATATTTCACATTCTCACCTACATACGAATAGAAAAAATATTTTCTGGCCCCCTAATAACATTCAACGTCAAAGTGAAATAAGTTTGACAACTATGTAAATAAAGTTCACAGTGTGGTAAAATCTTACAAAAAACACTAGTCTTCAGACAAATTTGTCATAAAAATACTAACCTTTTGTACATGGAAAATGTATTTAGTGAAATGCCATTTCATATAATTTTTTAATTGCTGTGAGGCAAAAATTATATTTTTTGAGTATTTAACTTTGATTGGAATAACGCCATCTAGCACTGCATCATACAGTTACCAAATATTTAACGTCAAATAAAAAATTAATGATTTTTAATAAAAAAAATCGAAGGTGAATCTGCTGTACCAGTGGCGGCTCGTGATCATTTGAAGTGCATAGGCAGACAGGGCTAATAGAAGCCGACCCACCCCTCTCCCAATAAAAAAAATATTCACATAATATTTAAATTTAAATACCTTTTACTTTTACTCAAACTAATAAACCGTTTTATATTTTCTTAAAAAAAAGCATTTCATTTTACACTTCCGACTATTGTACACCAGCGTAGCGTAGGCTTGCCTATGCCAATGCAGCTTGAATATTGCTCAGTGTACTTTTAATTGAAGGTTTTACTACAATATTTTTTAGTTCACACAACATTCTTGAAAATTAAAAAATACTATTGACTATTCCGACTATTGTACACCAGCGTAGCGTAGGCTTGCCTATGCCAATGCAGCTTGAATATTGCTCAGTGTACTTTTAATTGAAGGTTTTACTACAATATTTTTTAGTTCACACAACATTCTTGAAAATTAAAAAATACTATTGAATGTATTCTAATTTCGCTTTGAATTTATTTCTTTAATTTTTTTCAAAATGTGAAATAATAATAATTGGTATCCAAATTGTTTTTGAAAGCATTATACATTTTTTGTATCACCAGTAAACGGAAAAAATATTTGTAGGTGTAGATAGAGCAAAATACTTATTATTGTAAGACAAATTTTATTTTAAAAATACGTTTTTAATCAACACGGGCTAGCCTATTTAAAACAACTTCGAACGACGATTCTGGGCAAGAATAGGAAGTGGGAAGCAAGAGAAGTGACGTTGATTCAGGATGGCCTGCTCGTGCTAGCCCGAGCTGCGCCAGTGAAACGAACGCGCATCCTGCTAGACCTTTAGCACGGCCTTTAGCGACTAGAGAATTTTTTTTTAGTAACATTCTCGCAGTAGAGGAGTATGTAGGACTATATTTTTGTAAACCACTTGAAATAGACCTACGGAATAATTATTGTAAAATTTCGAGACTGCTTTTTAGTAGATATTTAAAAATTTTACTTTTTTTTTTACTAAATTACTTAAATTTTACATTTACCATGCACTATCGCATAGGCATTGCCCATGTTGACCCTTTACCTAATTCAAACTTTTTAAAAATTGAGGGCGACGGAAATGACTTAAATACTACATAACTGTAAAACACAGTTAATGAAATGCGAATTCAAGCACGATTAAAGATTTTTTTCTGCTAATTGACACACACATACACCATCAAACGTTATTCCCCTGCTGTGTCAAAAATAAGCTTATAAACAGGTATAATCACTAAAACAGTTTAAACACATTCGTATAAGACGAATAATTATTTTTTTCTAATAAAATGTACAAATCAAATAAACTTTTTAGTTTTCAATACGGGTGAAATTTTTTACGTCTCTAATAGACTTGACATTTCTCGATTGTAACTTTACACTTTTATCCCATAAATAACTGTTTGTACTCAACACCCGCACTGTGCAACGTATTTTTTCATTTGTCGATTCTCCAATTTTTTACCCGAGTTACATTTGTGAAAAAAACTATTCGTCCCTTTGTCCAACGTCGTTGGTTGATCAGATTTCTTTATTATAAATTTCTTTGTAGATTAGATAATCATGTTTTATATTTTTGTTTACACCTTCTTTCTTTTTCCAATAAAGTAAACTAATTGCTCGCTAGTAGTCGAGGATGCGCTTTGTGGCGTAGTACAACTGCAGCAGTGCCTTATTTCGCTCAGTTCCAATTAGGAAACCGAAGTGGTATTATTAACGTTTCGTGTTTCATTGATTAAAACCAAATCTTCCTCTGTGCGTGTGATTAAAAATATTGTACAATGTTAAATTACTTTGGATAGTATACCATATCCTTTCGGCTATCTCCGTTAAGTATCTATCGAAAAGTAACCAGCTCCTGTATCATGTGAAGAGAATTTGAGACGATTTTTCTTGGGTTTTGTCAGTTTTAAAACTAGTAAAGTGTGTAATTGTGAGTGAAGTGCCTCCTTGGGTCCATGCGTTGTGCTAACAGTGTCTGTGAATTCGTACTCCGCGCGTGAAAAATGAGGTTATGTTCGCTAAAAAGTGTAGTTTCTGTAAAATTTCATCATAATTGTGTTTTGTGTTAAGTTGTTGGATTATTTTCAACGAATAGTAAGTTTTAGAAGTAATTTCTGAGTTCTAAAGTATGAATGTATGGGTATAACTTTTGGGAAAGCCGTATTTTTTGTTTATTTGCTATTTCCTTAAAGATTAGTGTTTATTTTCATTAATGGTCATACATTTCTCCACTTCGATAAATTTTCTTATTTTATTTCACCTCTTTAGTAACAATGAAAAAAAAAAGTCTCAGATGGGGCTTAGACCACTACTTTCGGTTCACTTTCATCAAAACCATTGTGGTGCAAATGACTAACCTGTTACCATACCAACTCATATCAAAGTTAATGCCAAGAGCACTATTTGCACCACAATAGACGCAAAGAAACTGCACTGCTAATACATTGCTTATTTTTCCAATAAAGTCAAACTTTGTTAAGTCGATAGGGTTGTGCGGGTTTAGCGACAATTTTTTTATAACATTTTTTGCACAAACATTTGAGCATCGTTTGTCTTAAAACACATTTTGCAGCGTAGTTTAAAGATACCAAAAATTAAGTTTAAGTGTGTAAAAATACTTGCATAAACATATAAAGATAAAACAATAATATTTCGTCAAAACTGAAACTATAAGATGCTAAATACAATATAAAAGTTGAACTAAAAAATTAGTTTTTATCAGAATCTATATAGAATGTGACATGTCTTGTTTTTCCCCTGTATTCGTCAGTTATTTTTGATAACTCGAACTATTTTGTTGCGCGTTATCGAAGTTCGACTGTATTTGGTAAAGGGATTATTATTTAAGTAAATACAGGGTGATTCAAAAAGTTCAGTTAAGCACAAAAATGAAGTCAACAACTTAATTTTCATATTTTGTTTCCTATGATGTCGAATTTAATTTATTGCCGCATTTGCAAATTTTTTAATTGTTTTGTACTTTATAAGACATTAACTGTTGATTTTTTCATTAGGTATTTGTTTAATGTTGCAAGAGCTGTCGTTTCGCTAACCAAAGTCAAAAAAATATAATCTAAAGTGACAAAAATTTAACATAAATAACTTTGAAGAGCTATATCTCGTGAAAAAGGCTCCAAAGATTTTTTGTAATAGGAACTTTTAATTCAGTTTGATGTCCTGTATTACCACCCGAGAGATTGACCGGTACTTTTGAATCAGTCTGTATAGTATAGGACTACCAAGGCCATTCAAACTCAAACGTGTATTTCAAAACATTCTTTTTTAATTCGTTATACTCACATCTAGATATTGCCGAATGAGGTCTCTCCTGCCCTCCTCATCCAAATACTCGGGTGGATTGCCCTCTTTCAACTTTTGTATTGTACATTTGGGATTAAATAAAGCGTTGATACGTCGCGAAGCATTTTTCTCGTACACCTTTGCGGCTTCCGATGGAGAATATTGTTGTATTTTACTATAGAACAATCATTAGATAAGTAAATAAAAATCGAGTTCACATACCTATCGCTAAGGCCATAAATATCCTTCAAATGCTGCTTCAACATGAGCAAAAGTAAACAACCCTGTGCTGTAGTAAGATAAGCTTGTAGTTGTCTCGTATCTTCCGGTACTCTACTAACTAACGCATCTTCATCGTCGTCGTCTTCGTCGAGAGCTGACACTACGTTTTGAACGCTATTGTCATTACCCGACTCCAAGGCCATTCGCTGAGCTTCGGTCATGATCAAACCCTAAATAAAACAATTGAAAAATGGGCTAAAAATTCATTATTAAATAATTACCTCTCTAAACGACTGGAGCAGATTCGTTCCAGATACTGAGATCATAATGTCAATGTGGTGAACGATGAAAAGCGGCTCGTCTTGCACCATGTACGGAAAATACGCCAAATTGTCAGCCAAGTACAACATATACGACAGACTCGTCCGCTGTGACAGAACATGAGAAAAAAACCAACTGATTTGACACAAACTTACCACTTGTTCATCAAATTGTTTCAAAATATTTAAGATTAAGGCACGTCTTTGTTGTCTAGAATTGCGTAATATCGAGTACAAATAACCGTTTAAGGACGAAGGATATTCGCCAGGTTCGCGAACGCGTGACCCTCGCACAATCACATTCCCTTGCAAGATCTTCTGTAGTTGGTAAGATAACGCGATCCCGAGCGAGGATTTAGTATGAATAAAACCAGGGTACTTCTTCTCGATTTCGAGTAGTTGTTTATCGGCACTGTGAGATACTAATTTTTCCGAGTCGGTACTCATACAAATCAAATATGGGACGATCTAAAATAATTCAAATGTTGCTAACACGCGAGGGATTTTTATTCGAGTTTCATACCTGAACAGGATGGACCAAACCTTGTTGCAACACCAACTGAATAACTCTCAAAGCGGCTTGTCTAACTGATAAATCGCTGTGTAGATACGATTGCAAGATTTCCTTCAAATATAATTGGATAACTGTGCTTGCCATACCGGAACTAACATCACCCATTTCTTTCAAATTTTCTTCTTTCGACCGTTTTGACCCTAATTGACACAAATTAATTTAAAAAACCTAACACAGTACTAACTCACATTCAAGATCCTGTTGTATCATCCTGTTTTCTTCCTCGACCAGATAACTTTCAATGTTGATAAGAACCTCGACTCTCATTTTTAACTGTGTATCTTCCGATGTTAGAAATTTGTGGTAGAAAATTTTCAGTTCCTTCTCTAACATGAATTCGTAATGTCGGATACAAATAGAACCAATTGCTTTTAATGTGTTGGCTTGGATGTCAAGATCCTCGCGATGCAAAAAGTATATCATTGACTGGTAGACTTGATCTTTTATATCCAACTGAAATATTCAAGATCGAGTCAGGTAACAAAAAAATTATACGAACTTACCGGAAGGTCACCAATGACATCAGGATCTTTGAAATCAAAGTACCGCAATAATAACCCGACTGTAAAAAGTGCCCGCCTGAAGTACTGCCTGAACTTGGCGTCCCTAATACACTTAACATTGTCAGCCTCTAACCAACCTTTGAAACGTGTCATATAATCATTGTAGCGTTTGAAACAGTCCCTAATCAGTTGATAATTTCGCGTGACTTTATTAATAATCGCTCCGAGACAAGACAGACAACTACTAACAATGGATCTTTGATGTTGCAACACTAATTTCATTGCGTCTTCTTCCAATTGCGCCAAAAACGATTCACTCGGATGGTCCATTAGAGGCACAACAAGTTCCAGCATTTTTGCTACACTACTAATTATCTGTATGTCTCCGCTTGATTGGCACTTCAACCCGAGATACGGTTGTAGAGTACTTGCATGTTTGACGAGTAATTGCGGTCTTATTTTCGCGAACAAGTAAAGAGTGGTGAGACAAGCAACTAAGCGCTGAGACGACCCTGTACTATCGTTTGTTTCCTCCAATCTGAGCACATTCTCAATCAAACAATCAACGATCTGACGACACGCTAACAATAGTGCTTTCGGAGGCTCCGTCTGCACTTTAGTTGAGTCATCTTTGTCTTCTTTCGGCTTAAATAACTACACAAACAATTGAATCGAATCCACAATCCCAACTGATATACTTACACTGAGTAGAAGTTGCTCAAACCACTCCAGGCCAATTTCCTTAGAGGAGGCTACGACATCCGTGATGTTCATAACTTTACGCAACAAAGACGTGTCCTTAGTTGGCGTAAACCACATATTTTGGAACACTTCCATTACCAACTTCCTAATACCTTCCTCGTCGTTCACTCTCCGGATCATTTTGACACAAATTTCCGGTATTTTGGGAAATTCGGGACATTCGATGCAGATATCTTTGAGGATTTTTATGACCCGTTTTCGGACACTGACACCGGTGTCTAGAATACGCGCCGAAAGCATTTCGTAGTATTTATCAATCAGTTCGGGACGGCTCAAGACAAATTTTCCGACCAAATCGACAGCTGCTTCGCGTACCGAAGTCGAATGATCAAGAAAGGAATGATTTACGCCCATTTGCATGTCGTGACGGCCTAAAACCGACGGATCGGCTTCGACAATCATTGTTAGACATTTCATTGCTTTGGTTCTTATCGCGATTGAAGTTTCCTTCAAAACCATAAGTATCTGGAAACGCGTCAGTCATACTTTAATTATTTAGCGTGGTCACACTTACCGCTTTCAGGTACATGTCGAAGCTCTGAGAAAAGTAACGTTTTGAAGCCAAATATTGTGCGATTAGTTCGGCGCTGTTGTAGTCGATGTATGTTTGAAAAATCTGGACGCGGTTGCCTGATGATATCGTTTCTTGAAACGGCCGAATTCTTTGTATTAGTAGCTTCTTCTTTTCTTCGATTGCTTTGAATTTATCGGCGTTGTCTTGTTCTTGATCTATCTTTTCCTCTTCACTCTCGGAACCGTCGTCACTATCTCTGTTGTGCCGCTTCGCTCGATGATTGTCTCTGGAGTATTTTTTGCTATCTTTAGCTCCCGATGCCAGTTGAGACTTTTCAGAAACAGCGTCTTTGTACCACTGAGCGATGTAGAAATGTCGTGCGTATTTATAAGCCTCGTCGTTTTGGGCATTGACGGCCAAGAAATCTAAAAGGACACGCTGCAAAAATTGCGTCCTTTCTTCCTCGGTGTTTGCCGTCATATTCTTTTTCTTTGTCTGTTCATCACTGTCCTTCATTTCTTCAGATTTGATATCTTTTATCATTTGATCGATAGTGTCTAGTTTACATCGCGACAGAACACTATCGCGTCGTAATCGTGCCGCTACTACACCTAAATACTCTAAACTCGCGACTCTGAGTGACATATCGTTGGATTTATTTGAGAAAGTGCGGACAAGCATTCGGCCTAAAAAACTCAAAAGAACTTCAGTGGCCGGCCATTCAGGCTTATTCACGGTTGATAATAAATCTTGCACAAAATTTTCAAAGAGCGGCCTATAATCGATATCTTCAGATTTACTACCGCACTTATTCAAGAACACACTAAGAAATGTTGTTGCTGTATTTACCGCCTTGTCATATTTACTACTAATTAAAATGTCCTTATCCACCTACAAAAACGCCGTTAATGTCGTGTATCATTCCTAATTTATAAGAACTTACAACTTTCACGTTTATGCTCTGTGTACTATCATGAAAATTTTTATTCGCTAGATTATCAGGCAGTGCGACAACACACTGGATTAATTGTAAAACCAAAGCTGTTAACATCTGGATGTGCTCCTCGCTATTTAGCCTATAGGTTCGTAAGCTACGTTTTGTACTAGGAAGACGAGCGATAGAAGCAAGGATATCGTCTAACAATAGTCTTCGATGTGTTTCATAACGCGTGAAAATCTAGAAATTCGGAATAATTATTTTTCACCGACATGTAAACTAAGCCCGATCAAACCGCTTTATCACTTACCGTTGTCACAAGTTTGAGACAGGCCAACTGAAGTTCGCTGACATTTTCTACAAAAAACGGTGAAACCCCCATTGATGATGCGTGCAGAACGGATGTATCAGTTAAAATTTGGATGTTCAACAATTCGGCTAATAGGTTAACTAATTCAGAAATTTTCGTATACAAAACTAATATACTCTTTTCCGAAACGGGCGTTGCTTTCTTTTTCCTCCCGTCTTTCTTTTTATTATCTAATCTATATGTTGAATCGAACGATGGGAAAATTGTATTACGCAAATGATATTTGATGTACAGTACTACACGATCAATCACTTCTTCTAAATAGACTCGTTTAGGCATATTGGGGGACGTCATTATGTAGAGGCATATAAGACACGCATCTGCGGCCCCCATCACCCGCTCCATGGTGCTCTCGAGCCACAACTGACGAAGACTTTCGTTATCCTCCTATAACACAATTATTGTACAAAAAAGAAAAATTGATTTTTCAAAACTTACATCAAGTATTGGCGATACCCTGTCTCCTCCTCGTATGTTTATTTCCAAAACGTTCAACAACCTGACTAATTTATCAGTAGGTATCATTTCCATTGCGCCTAGTATTTTCAATTTGGCGGCTTCGGTACACAGTTCTTGCATTACAACTCGACTCATAAGATATTCCTCTTGAATAATCCCATCTTCGGCTAAAATCAAAACGTGTAAACTTCCACAATAATTATAAGTAAAAAGCAAATATACCAATTTCGTTCATATCAATATCTTCGGCCGATTTAAGAACGTGTTCGATAGACTTGTTAAACCTTAAATATGTGTTAGTTTCCATGAGCTCTTCTTGCGACAGTTTTTCCAAAACCGGGACGAATTTTTTCTCGACGCGTCTTAATTTCGGTTTGACAACAATCGGTTCCGGTTTGTCTTCTTTCTGTACGACTTTCCTCTTTTTATTGCTTCCGACTAAGGCTGAGAACGTGTCCGGTACAAACTCGTCATCGCTTTCGTTGTGATTTCGTTTCTTCTCTTTCTTCCGCTTCGGTTTATCGCCTTCCTCACCGTCCGATTCCGAATCAGACTCTTCCTTTTCCTCTTTTGAAAGTACAATACCTAGCTCTTTCGCCATCTTCGGTCGCGTTTCGACAAACTTTGATAGACTTTTCTGCATTAGTAGCTGATCCTCGACGGATAGTCGGTCTAATTTTACAATTGGTTGTTTTATTACGGTTTGATGAGAATTCTCAGGTTCCGAATTTGTTTCAGACACAGCCATAAATTCGGGTTTTACATCACTTAATTCGACCGGGGGTTTTTGACAGTCCGAACTCTCAGGCTCTTGCGCCTTTTGGGACGTGTCGTTTGTCTGACTCGGCGAAAAACCTACAAAGGGCCACGTCAAAATCACAATAACTTAGCTGCGTTACTGCAGAATTTATACTCTCATTGTTTGTCCGATTATAAAATTCATTTCATTGCTACGAATGTTCAAGGTCATTCAACGGGGTATCAAAATCACAAAAATTACCGCCTCCTAATTGTATCAAACGTAAACAAAACCATGTGTTTACACAAGGAGTGCAAAAACACCAACAAAATGGCATTGTTTCCTTCCGAAAGTATTTAAAATTGAAAGGCGTAGTTTATTTGTGTTGACGTAACCGGTTAATAAAATGTTTTATCGGTTTGTAATTATTTTTTGGTGGAAGCAGAAAAACAATTGAAGTTCGTACCTTTGGGTGGTTTTCTCAATTGTCTAAGTTGTTCAGCAGTTCCGGTTTCCTTGTGGGTTTCGTCCTGATCGTTGAGAACTGCATTATTAGATATGTGAGTGCTGTTGCAGTTAACGAGAGGAGTTGTTTTTTGTTCGGTAATGACGGAAGGCCTAGGTTGTCTCGTAGCAGGTGAAATCGGACTTCTCTGAGGTGACTGCTGGTTGTAAGTTGAAGGTGATTCCTTCACTGGTATCGTCGGTTGACCTGTATGGTTCCATTGTTGTGCAGACGACGAAGTTGCTGCTTTTAATTTAAAAAATCAAGCGTCGAGTGTTTAAAACGAATTGAAATCTTACTTGCGGAGCCGCTAAATACGTTCGGGTTACGATCGAGCATCGCGCGAAGTAGTTCAGGCATGCTTTCTTGTTGGTCAACCTTTGTCTCGGTACTGGCATAGTTATCTTTAACTTCTCTAAAGGGGCAAAACCGTGATTTAGTTCGGGTTGATTAGATTTGATTCAGTCTTACATATGTTCCGCTGAAGTTTGTACTAACGAATGTACTAACTGGGGAACTAGAACTTCGTCCCGGACTCCAAGCAAATTTTGTGCCTCTTCCGCTACTCTCGGGTGAAATAGCAGAGATTTGTTGCTCAGAGTTTGAGGGGATGGGGTGGGTAGTGGCATTTCAGGCAGCACTGAATAAAATTTGCAACTTTAGCGGGCTCAAGTTTCCAAAATTGTAAATTGTAAATATGTGGATTTGCGCCGGTGTTAATTGACCGTCGGATGATAGTGCAACGTGTGTTTACGGTATTTTATGAATGAAAAATGTGTTGTTTTACGTGGGAAAAATATGTTTTGTTTAATTTATTACTTACAGTCTGTTAGACTTGCCACCCCCGCCAAAGTGGTGATGGGAACACTCGGAATTTCCCGATCCATCACAAATAAGTGTGTTCCTCAGCCAAATACCATTTTAAAGAATTCTGCAATTAGGTTACTGGTATAATAAATGTAGTGGCTTTGTAATGTTTCTTGACTACAAAACGTTTAACCTAACCTAACACTTTTACAAATGTAGCAATAATAAACAAATATTTTGTTTGATTTTTCAAGTAATGTAAATCACTGTTTACATGTTCACTTTAAACAAAATATACGTTCTTTTTGCCTGAAAAGCACTGCAAGTGACATAACTGTCAACACCATTTTAGATGACATTTGACATAGAGAAATAAATGGAAAAATAATCAACAAATATCATTTTTGGGCACTCACTGACGGTTTTAACTGGTTTTGCACTGATTTATACACTTTTTCTTCTTGTAAATATGATTACTTGACGGATGCATTATCGAAGTATATGGATTTGTTTGTGAATGCTTTACGAACGATTCCATCCGAATGTGAGTTTGTGGCTCAGACACCGCTACAAAGGAGTTCGGTACATCGCTGGCGCCTACATGTTTGTCCGTATTTACCACTCGCACACAATTTTAACACTCATTTTTATATTAAATAAAATGCCATCGAATGGCGACGTTCTAAACAGACAGTTGATTGGGGAGGCAAACTCCAGTTAACCAGTCCTTCTCTCTCATTCGGTATATTTCAGGTGTTATCCATCAGATGACACTACGTTCCCGCCTGTGCTCATCCTCTTTAAACATGAAATTCCCAGAATCACAACACTATAATTCTCAAAAGATCCCGACTTCCAAACACAAAAAACTTCCGCACTTATTATTTACTACAAAACAAACCAGTTTCAACACAACTTTGTAACAGTTTTACTAAATGCGAAACAATCGAAAATCAAAACACGCGTTACCACCCCCACAAAAATAAAACAAAAGGCACTAGCTACTTGAAATTTTTATTTTATTTTTCACAAATATTTAACCTCACAAAACGGCACAAAAAAGAAGTTTAACACAAAATAATGTAAATTTATTAACAAATCACTAATTAATTAGCTAAATACAAGATCGTGGCCACAAATGAACAGAAAAATTTTAACTGTTGATACCCAGTGTTCACATACACAGTGATAAAAGAAACGTCCAAATATTTAATTCAATAAAAAATACTTTTATAAATTAGATAAGATGTATTTTATTTTTTTTTTATAAATAAATGATGGTTTTGTCATTTTTTTTCGTGCTGCTTCCAGGGACTTTTTTTGTCATCGTTTACATCGGACAATTTTTTTGACTGTTTTGATAGTTAGTTTATTTTTCAGTAACCTGATCTCAAAAAAATAGTTTTGCACAAGTTTGTCCAAATTTGCGTTTGATTTCGGAAAAAATATACACCGCGATGTGTAATTGGTGATGGTTATGCAACCAATATTACGCAGTATTTCCAATCCAAATTTTTAATAATCGAAATAACTGTTGATATTGTTGATTTTAATTATAAACTGTAAATTATTAATTATTATTGAGTAGCTATGACGCAACAAAAAAATATGTTTGTGCTAGACCTCTTGTAGTTTTCCCATTATGTATTATTCTCAGAAAAACGTCTCGTCCAGCAGACACGTGTTTTATCCCGACACCGGATCGGTTTTAGTATTGATGTTTGTGTTTTATTACGACACAAGTATTACGAGTCAAAAAAGTCTGGAATAAAATTCATATTTTTCTAGCGGACAGGTCGATTTTGTTTTTAATTGTCTGTTCGTCATAAAAAAAATTTTTCATTTGACCTAGTACGGTTCGAGATATGACGTCATCGACCTTTTTTTTTTAATTGTACACCCCTTTTTGTAGACATAAATAAAAAGCTCGCAGTTTTCTGAGCTTAATAGTACATACCTAGAAGTGGGGTCAACAACAACCAAAGGGCCATGCCCCTTAAAACAAAGGACAATGGAATTACACTTCGGACCATTGTCGGTCAAAAAAAATATACTGCTAATTATTTTGAATTTTGATGTATCTACTTACCTTTTTTAAATGATTGAAGCTCAAATAAGATGTTGCGAGTGCGTAAATAACTCGAATACGCACTTAGTTGTAAGAAACAGAAAGCAATAGATGTATAAATAAATAAATTTGTATATTTATTTATTTATAATAATAAAGGACAGAGTGTATAAGTTGAAAGGTACTTATAGGACTATTATAAACAATGAATTGATGATTTTACAAGGATCATTGATGATTGTAAAAGACGACATGTAAGAAGAAATAAAAAATAAAATCGAATAGTCGTAAATGTATCAGGTCTATTTTATACATACGATATATTACAAAATTGAAATAGTAGATAGTAACTTTGAAGGGAATGATTAGAACCCAATGTAAATGTAGCTTTTATACTTTATTGTATTGAGTTTTGTCAACATGGAAAAGTACAAATATTGCATTACACCGACTTCTAGCCTGGAATACACAATAACATTGTGTGTAATATTAAGAGTTGTCCTGACTGCAACGCAATGGCGATGCGATTACACTTGCATACTTAGTATTTGCCAGTGTCCAGTGCCAGTGTACTTATTATTTTAGCCTACTGTTCGCACTATCCGATGACCTGGTTCCCAGCTTCCACAGCCTTCTCGTAAAGAAACCCAATCGAACGTGAATCTGAACCGAATCGAAGCAAACCCGAAACAAGCTAATCGACATCAATCAATCAATCAATCAATCAATCAATCAATCAAATAACTAAACACTGCACGGAGACCGTTTACCGTCTGCTGGATACAATTCCCGAATCTCTACGGCGACTCAACTAATACTCAATATCTAATATCAATTACTGATACAATAAATAGTATAGATTACAAATAACCACCAAATGACAATAATACACACAAATGCAGCATGTGACACTGGACAATAAGCAATAAAAGACAATGAACAGTTTAATATTAAGTATAATAATAAGTTAACGTAACTAAAAGTTGGAAACACAGAGATCTGACCTTTGTTGGTAGTAGGTAGGTGTAGACTGCGGTCCGCGCCGCGGCTCCCTACTACTACTAGTGCGATGTTTTGGTAAATTGTTTTTAAAATTATTGTTATTTTTTCATTATGTGATGTACGACTACTAGAACGGTTGCTCGGCTATTAAATTAGTTTTCGGTAATATTTATTAGTGAATCAGTTCAGTTCCATCAGCAGGGCGGGCTTGATGGGTGCACCGTGTCGGGAGTCGGTCTGTTGATATGTCGTCATCGTCACTTGAATACTTGACTTGATCACTTCACCTTCCATCCTTGCCGGGATCCGACAGCACAACGCTAATTGCTAGTTGATAGCTGCTAGCTGACTCCATAGTCCTTTGTTGTCCTTTTAGAAGACTCGCGGCACCAGGAGGGAAGACGGACGGCCGAGCCGAACGCGCAACGCGTCCGCGCCAGCACGACCCTCCGCCGCAAGGTAGTGTAGAGCAAAAGATCTTACAAACCTCGCCTCTTATACTAAAGCTAAGTATATTGTAATAAGAACTTTCTTATAATAAGTTATTGCATGAATTACAGTTTATGAGGTACTGTACTTCCTAATAATATAACCTCTGTACATATAACTTTTGCACTCGATATTTATAATAATAATAACCACCATTTTATCAAAACAGATAGAATATAAGTTATGAGTATATAATATATGTATATATCAATCAGTGGTTTCTTAATAATGGAATGCATCTCGTCACAACAATATTTGAGCTATAGCCCTGCTTGGCGCCGGGCGGGATTGGGCGAACCCGCATCCAGGGCGAGCGTCTCGGCGCTGGCGTCGCGGCGCCCATTTCGCCGGGTCGCCCGCCCGCAACACAACAGCTACACACATAGAGAAAGTAACCAATAGGAATATGTACTATGTTACACTTACGCTAGAGATCTACACAACACACAAAGAGATAACCCTTATGTAGAGATACGTAATAGTGATATACGTAATCCATAATAATTAATAATCAATCATGACCATAATAGAATATCTCGTAATAAGTAATAATACATAATAATCAGAATAATATCAATTTAATATACAATGATTAAAAAAGTTAAGCGGTATATTTAGCAAATGGCTAGCCAAATAGAAGCTAAGAATGGTAAACAAGCATTGCTGATAGACATATAATATCATTTGAAATAGATCGTTGTTCTGTAAATGGAATTAGTCTACACGAGTTTCGATTTAGGCCAGAGTAACCAATAACATCACCTACGTCACTAGTTTGTGCTCGGAACACTAACTGTTTACTGACTTAGACTGTATACAATATAAGATTGTACGTCGACCCGTACGCGTTTGCAGTGGAGTTCGCAGCGATGGTCGCGGTCTTTTTCCGGCCAGCCTATGTAACATCCAAGACCGCGCCCGATTGGACCTCGGGAGCCCCCCGCAAATAGGCCCGGCTATCACAAACGAGGGACAATCGTCTCATTCTCATCCCGATCATTTTTTTTTAACTTTTCAAGCCGACTCAAAATTCCAACCACAAAACCGAAAACACGCGATTTACGCAACCACCTCAAAAACACTTCTAATTGTGCGTTTTTATTGACGAAACCGATATGTTTGGAATATTTAAACAAGTCGTGACGCTTTTTATGGTCCCGTGAAGCAGTTTTGTGCAGAAAATGATTGAATTGTTTTGGTATTGATTTTTTTTGAATTGTCACGCGCAATGATTTGATTAGTACTCACCATGGAAATGTGGCAAAGATGAGTAGTAGTAGTAGCGGTTCGTTGTCTGAAGCCGAAGGCAAGCGAAGTTTACCTTTCAATCTTTAAATAAATAAACAATCGAATAGTCAGCCAAAATTGTGCGATAAAATGTCTCGAAGTAAGAAAGTAAGAAAGTATCGAATTTCATTCGGTGTATTGAGTTGGTAATAACCAAAACTGCTTACAAAGTGAACCCGCAGCGTCTTTGAGGTGGTTACGTAATATCGTTAATAGAAATAAATGAAAAAATTGGTGCATTCTAACGCGGCGTTGTTTCGGCGTATAGTTTCGGAACAGTGCATCCTCTGGCACCGCTTTAGAACGCGCTTCTGCTACTTATTCTTATAATATTAATAGTACGTACGTGTTGTGTTTGTCAGCATTATCATTGGGGTTGCATCGTTTTTCGAGTTTCGTGTGGTCGGTTTTGAGGTCCGAATTGTCGGTTGAGGTCCGTTTAAAATTTCTCTACTGGTGCTAGTTAGTATAGTAATAAGTCCGCTGCACTCCCTCGCCTGGTTGCTAGTCGTTCGTTTCGATTGCCCTTCAAAAAAGCTACAAGACTCGCCTTATAATTGTACTTATTTGCCTAGTTCGATCAAACTTATAATTTCTATGTACATGTTCGTATTCTGCGCTGCCGGGCGGGCGTGTGCGTTTCGCTTATTTATCAAACCGACGATACATGCAATACGTAAACGTATAATGAAGTGGCAATGGTCCTGATCAAAATGCCAAAACACAATCTGCCATTGTTAATAGCATGCTCTATAAAATAGGATGTATCGATATACTCATTATTATCCGATCTCAAGGTACGAGTGTTTTATAAAAATAAAGTGATTCTTAAGTGGAAGTGGCTGGTTAGTCTGTAGGTGGTTAGAGGCGGCGCGACTTCCGCGATCAATATCATCGCGGTAGTCGCGTCGCTTGTGCAATGCGTAGTAGCAAGTTGCATCGACGTCAGCGAACACCGTGAGACATCACAACAGAGGAAATGTAATTGTAATGAAACCAAAAATGAAAAAAAAAATCAAAAGCAAATTTTAATCGGTTTATATTGAAAATAAATAAACGAACCAAGTCGATAAAATAATCAGAAACTAAAATTAACAAAGTATAAGTCAAAACCGGCACGAAACGTCCGTTTCGTTCCCAAAAACGAAAAGAAAATAAATCATAAGGAAATAATAAATTAATGGGATAGTTGTGGTCTCGCTAAAGCATTGCCGTCGCTTATTTGATGGCATTTCAAAGCAAAACCACGCAAATTCTTCCTATCAGAAAAGCTGAAGGTGGTTAGAAATCCGGTAAACGTGAAACTAAACACAACACACAATCAAGAATAAACGGAGCACCGCTGCGGTGAGGGTATGACTGATTTTCAGTCGTCCATGCCGCGTCTGCGTCCGCGTCTAGTCAGTCACGCTTTTCAGCATAGTCCGATATAAAATGTCTAACTGGTGGTAAAACCGTAAAACCTATAATTTTATTAACATGTAGTTTGGTGCCCATCACCTATCACATGCAGACATAACTAATCAATTATATATAAATATATTCCTATGTAATTTATTTATTTAAAGTCAACCCCCGCCGCCACGGCCGTCCGCGAACACAAATTACAAATACAACGAACGGTACGCCACCAAACTCAAGTCTAGAGCGTGCGTGGGCCGTTCTTGATGCGACTAGTCTCAATTTAAGAAATACACAAAACACTACATATAAATACATAAAATTATACTAACCAATTACATCTTGAACGAAATTACGAAATTATACAATAATAAATACTATATGTAAATATATATTGTTTAGCTATTATGAATCTTTGGGCGAGTTCCCAATATGTCAGTTAACGGTGATGGCACAATTTTTATAGACATTAAAAAACATCAGACCGTAGAAATCTTTGCTATTAGGAAACGCGAATGCACTTCTGACTAGCTTCGTATCTTTTTATAAGTACTAAGTTATTAAATAGGGAGGTGCGCTTTTGGCGGGCGCCCCCGTTCCTGCCGATCGCTGTCGCACGCCGTCGCATTAAATTACCTACATAGAGCCCGTATAATTTACACGAACAGTGAACAATAAATAATAAATAATGTTTAAATATTGGCGACGTGTGCGCAGCGTCCGGCAAGTGCGCTGGTGTTGACTAAACGTCGCTCTATGTAGTTTTACTTTTATTCGTTTTAAAGCTGACCTGCAGGACACGGTTACCCAGCGTGTAACCGTTTAGCGACTGGATGGCTACCACGGCTTCGTCATAATTGGTCATCGTGACAAAGCCGAAACCTTTACATTTGTTCGTCTGCAGGTCGCGGATCACTTTGACGCTCTGGACGGCTCCGAACGGGCCAAACAACTGCCAGAGAACATTCTCTTCTGTCTCTGGAGCGAGGTTATACACGAAAATGCACCAACCGGAACCGTTCATAGCGTTTCCGGGTAGCATGGAGTTGGCCAGCAGGTCTCCGGCCAGCGGAGAATACCTGGAACAAAACACGATCAACGTTACCGATTTATTGTCCGTCCACAGGCGTTTCGACATCCAACCTGAATCGTCCCGTTGGGTGGTGGATAGGGCCAGCGAAACGGCGAGTGGCTTGGGGAGTTAGATAAGCTGCCAATGGAGGAATGGCTTTGTTGTTGTTACTCGGGTTGTTGGCAAATTTCACTGTTATAGGTTCGGTAGAGCCTTTAGGAATGGTACCATTGAGTTCTTGAATTGCTCGTTCTGCTTCTAAACGTTGGTCAAAACGGATGAAACCTACTCCTTTCGACAGGCCTGGATCGGTAACATCAACATTTTCATAAATTTACCGACACTCGCAGCTGGATAAAAATCAGATCGTTCTTTTTTTTATTTATGTAAAGTCAACACCAACGATCTGATTTTTAATGACGATACGAGCAAGCCGTTTATGAAAGTCTCCTTCTAACATCAACTGGAATACTGAAAGGTATGATCAAAGTTCAAATTATCGACCAAGTGCAGTAAAGGTAATCATGCATCATTGTTACATCAACTGAAAACCTTCAAGCACATTCGTAAACAGCCTCTCGTAGTGTATCAGGTTCGGAAAAAGCAACGACAATTCCAGATTTTAAATAAAACATGTCGTAATATCGTCGTCACTTTTTGGCTTGTGTTGAGTCATGTATGTTATGTGTGTTGTATGAATGTAAGTGTATAATGTGTTGGGTAGTGTGATTGCTCTGCTCTTTTTTTAAATACAAAATTAACGAAAAAACGAAAAAAAAATCAGCAAATCAAAATTAACATGCCACGATGCAAAATAAAGAAAACTAAAACAATAATAACAAAATAATAAAAACAAAAGCAAAATGAATTTTTCAAACTGAATGAACCAAGAGAGTGATTAATTAAATTTAGAATTAGACTCTGTCAATTGATATGGGGGGAGGGGTGCATCGTTCAGCTTCTCTAGAACATTGGTGTACTTTAAAAGACACGAACGTTCAAGCAACTAAACATTTACAATGCAGTTTCGTTAGCGTTCTGGTGAACTCGCCATCCTGAATTTTGACTTGTTGAAACTTCTAGATAGATAGTATGATCGCGCCCGAAACAGAACAACCAAAGAGTGGATTTGGTGGTTGTGGGTGGTGTTCATTTGGGTGTTATGGTAGAGAGAGAGAGGTACGTACCAGGCAAATTCTCTCCGGCCCCCGTGACAAATTGACGTACTAGGGAAGAGAAGAGAAAAACGCAAAATATAGGTACAGTAAGACAAATAATTTGTGAATTGACGGCATCCGGGTGGAACCCACCGCGGACTGCCGCTGGTTTTGTTCAGATATGAAAGCCAAATTTCAACAGTAACTCTGAATTAAATCATATCAATAATTAAATCAAAGCTACCACATCCAATAAAAATAATAAAAACGAAATATTTACTGATTATAATAATCAATAAACAAACTGCAAGTATGTTGATGTATTCTGTATGTATGTTACTGTGATTGTGGCATCAACTCCACCGGCAAACATCCCTGGACCTGGTCCACTCTCACACACGCAACTAAAATTTCAAACTGGGAATTTAGGGTCGAGTGTACCTCTTTTGCCCACGAATCTTCGCGGCGAAGAACTGCAACCTTGATTGTTGCAAGGCTGATGCGATCAAACACTCTGTAGTGTGTGTCTGAGTCTGGTTATCGGCAGTGTATACTATCGCAGAGTGTACGATCGCAGGTTGTTGTTTATACAAAAAATGACGTTACGACAGACTCTTACCGGTTATGTTGTCGCATAAAATGCGCGATGTTATTATACGACCGTACGGACTAAACAGGGATTCCAAATCTTGTTGGGTCATGTTCTTCGGTAATCCGGAAACGTACAGGTTTGCACCCTTGATTGCTTCGGAACTTGGCCGTGCATATGACACCTGAAAGAAAACCACACCCTGCTACAGATCCGATGCCAAAATCATCGCACTTTGCCAACTCCAATAATTCCAAACATCTAAGCCGACGATTTATGCTTATGACCCTGTCGTTCGCGAATTCATCCCGCGTTTCTCAAACAATTAACACTTTTGCCCTCACCTTAATTGTCTTGTTCTGCAATCTTAATCCGTTCAATGTATTAATTGCTTTTTCTGCATCTTCTGGCCGGTGGTAGTTTACGAAGCCATAACCAAGTGATTGCCCTGTAAGCAATGGACTAGTGATAACCCCAGGCACTGCAGGAAACCGAATTACGAAAAAAATACGTGTTAATAAAAAAAACTAAACAAAAATCAAAGCAAGCAACTTTATTACAACCATAAACTACATAAACAAAAGGTGTTAAAAACTATAAATGTGCCCTAAAATAAACTGCTACAACTCCCTATCCCATTCAGAAAATAAAACCCGGAGACTCATTCATAGTGAATCCCACCGCCGATCGATAAACATATGACCTTTTAAACGATTTTTTCGACCCATACAAAATAAATATTTGCTTGATATTCAACCAAATTAAAGCAAATACATTTTTAACAACCTGCCTTTCTTATTAACAGATAAGGCACAAATATTGTCTAAGAGTAGTTTCGAGTAAAATCGTTACATACACCGAAACGGGATGCAGATAAAATACACAGACAATTGAATGAAGCTTTGAAAAAAGCATATGACACTCTCGTCCCCCTTGAGCACATATGCGCGAGGGTACAATACACGTGCCAATGACTCATTTTCATTGACAAAGGGGAAGCGGCGAAATTTAGGAAGGTAATAAAAACGCGAACGATTTTCAAAAAGAAATTCTGATATCGCATTATCACAGAATTTGTAACACTCCCACGAGCGAGTGGTATGTTTAATTCTAAACAGTTTCCAATTTAATCATTGTACAGGAAGTTTGAGGCCACCAGTGGCGGAGCGTCGTAGTTTTATCAATTGAATGGTTTTACAAATTACGCGGAGACGTACGTGAACATTTAACAATGTTCGCGTGCCATTATCACGATAAAGGTGGTCCAAATTTTCAATGTCCACCCTTAGTCAAACAAAAAACAATCATTGTGCACTGACATAATTTACAATGTCTGATAAGAAAACAGCGGTGAGTATGTATGCAATTCGCGTATTAATTACTGTCAAATGACATGAAATGTGTAAAGTTTTATCGTTTTGGTGACTTTTCGTTCGCCTTGTTTACATTTATCGAATTGAATTAATGGTAACGTGGAAATTTCAGAATGTAAGAAAATCGATTACAGTTTATAATAATACTTTGGCACTGTTACAAGTTTTATAAGTCCTATAAATAACTACATTGCGTGGATTACTGTTTAACTATGAACGACATTTAGGTTAAAATCATGTTTCAATTATAAAATTGTCCAAGTTTGTTAACTTAGCGGCGTAAAAACAAACTGGTTAAATATAGGCAGCAGCATTTTTAATTTCCGGACGGAAAACACAACTTTTGGTCGTCTAATAACAAAACTAGAATTACATAATCGCACACTTCATACCTGTAACTTTATCACGGATTAATTTGCAACTTTCGACTTCTCCAATACTGGAAAATAAAGATCGGATTTCTTCTTGTGTCATGGTTTGGGGTAGGTAATTAACGATGAGATTCGTTTTGGACTCTTCTTGACCCCCACCGACTTGGCCCCCGCTGCTTCCATTCTGTTGTCCAACAACCCCCGAGTCTAATCCGTTGGACATCATGTTTTCGTCGCTGAACTCAAAATCGTAATCTAGAACTTCCTCAATGGTGGCGGCTGTTTTGTCTTCTTGCGAAGAACTTCTTTTACATTAAAATCAACTTGTTTAATTCACTAATCGAGTATAAAAACAATACGAAATTTCTAACGCGTTTGGTTTACTTTTTCAACTTTTTTTGAACTCTATTGCAATCTTCGTATTAAAGGGTAGAAAATTTCCCTATTCTACAATCTGAAAGAGAAAAAAAAACGAGATTAATCAAAACGACGGGCACTGGAGGGTTTTCATCGAGGAAATGGACCGGAAAGAAGGAAACAATTATTGTCTAGGTAAGCAAACACCGGAAGCCATATTGGTGACATCACCAACAGAACTAACTAGATTAACTCGATTATCCCGAGCAGACACTCGGAATTACACTGTTTTGCATTTTACAACAATTTATTATCACTCTTGTGCCTCCATACCCAAACCAAATTATTCACACAACTCAACCAGCTGATAACACTTAAACTGGCATTTTATCGGTTTGTCCCACGTACTTTACCAGACGATTATTACAGATTTGTAAAAATTTCAGTCACTGCAACCCAAAGTTTATTAAAATTAATCGATTCGCAGATTTTAAAACCGAAACCGAACGCGTAAATAAACATTTATCAACTACAAGGGACGTTTCATATTACCTTGACTAAACAAAAAAATCAACCTATAGTTTCTGTTAAATGAACATAGTTACGTACAAATCGCAAATTACTACTTATGCGTGTTTCTGTGAGTTGTGTGTCTGTGTCGATGAGCGAACGTCAAAACAACCCTCGGAACTCAGACTACATAATTGGCCATAAACATGACTAGCTGCAACATTGACACATTCTTTTTTCTTTTCTGTACTATTATTGGTGATAATATTTTTTAATTAGTTTATCTGAATGTGTGCCAAGCGATATGATCGAAAAAAATCCAGCAAGCGAAAGCTATGTCTTTACCTTTACCAATGTAAAGTAGGTACGAAAAAGTAGAAGGGTCCCAAAAATGTTTTTTCTATTAAATTGGCATTAAGTTGCAATTATCAGTTAGTAACTATAAACTGCCAGATAGTAAGTGGTAACTGCCAAATAGTAACGTACTGTCAGTTTCCAGATACTAACTAGTCAATTATCAATTAAAAGTTAGTAACTGGCATTGGCCAGATACTTACGTGTAAATGACAGTATCCAGTAATTGACTATCTGGCAATTGCCAATTAGGCAGTTACTAACTAGTAAATGTAATATGCCAGATATTAAGTGGCAATTGCCAGATAGTGAGTTCAATTGCCACTTAACCAAACAAAGTTAAAGCCTTCTAGGAAATGAATTTTTACAATATTGTATTATGTATTATTTTCGATATTATTATAAAGTTTGGTGTTTTTTATATAAGTGACTTCCTACTTCACGAGCACATGAATTTGATTTCGGTGGTATTTATAGAAGCTGGTCTATTTTCGGATAAAGAAGCATACACAAATCGTAGAAAATTTTGAAGAATTTCTAGTGAATTTCTCATGGTTGAAAATCGAATTGATATTTTGGGCATAAAGTCGCGGTATAAGTACCTGGAATTGACCACCAGCTATCAACCGGTTTATGAAAACATAGCTGAGAAGTGCATTAAAATAATGTCTGGTACTTAATGCATTTCGCATGGTTGTTGGTCAATTATCTGATAAGGTACCCATGTTAGAGAAAGATTTGAGGAGGTGTAACGTTTGGGAAAGCGCTCAAGTGATTGGTTTAAGACACGTGCGTTTCAGTCCGACTCTCAAACAATTCCAAAAATAAAATTTCGACAAAAAAGGAGGGCGCGTTTTCGAAAAAACTGTTTGCTTTTAACAATATGCTATGTGCGCTCGAAAAAACCAAATAAAAAATTGCGATAAGGGGAAGGTGAATTATTGATTATTTCGAGTTGACAGTAGCGGGGATAACTTACCTAAAAGTCAGGAAATCACATTTGCGTAAAGCCACATAGTGATATTGAGGTTTCAGGCTGCGTTCACTAATAAACAGAAACGGAAAAAAATTAAGAACGAAACAAAAATAAAAACGAAAATAAAAAATGAAACAGCAGTCTACGCGCTCAGAACTGTTACTGCAATTAACGCCGGTACGGAACAGTGGGGGCTTTCAACTAGGTATCGCGAGTTTAATGCACATGCGCAATTATAAATTTCTATTCTATTTTTAATTTTTAGCAAATTTTTACTAAAACTGAAATGAATATTTACTCCAATAACACGAAATTGCACATTTCCGATTGATTTAAACGGTGCAAACGGCGTTTTGCGCCGCACTCACCCCTCGTTATCATCGTATCGGCGATTAAAATTTAACACAAACTTGCAAATGTACGCATCCCTGATGATGACATAAATGGCACAGCGAAACTGGTTTGGTTTTTTGTAGCACGTGCGGCATATGGCAAATTAAAGAGGGTAAGTTGGCATCTAAAAAGAGACGCCTTGAACCACCCTTGAAGTAACACACGTTGAATATATTGATGTAGTTCTATCTCAGTCTAGGTTTAATAACAAGGGGGAAGGGTGCACCTAATCAGTGGGTACTGAACAGCTGATGGCATACAAAGAGGCCCTTTCGCCCCTAGTCAAACTTATTCCCAGACTGGAGGCCGTTCACCCGCAACTCTAGTTTTCAGAGAGATTTATTTAGGGTCCTTATTAATTTTTCAGCGGCATTTTAATGACATCTGGAGTGATTACGATCGCGTTTGAACTTTGAATTATTTATAAAGTCGAGTCGCGTGTTTTGGAAATTTCGGTGTGTCCATATGGTACCAAGCTGGCCAGGTGTCGGCTGTGACCTGACCTATTAAGGGCGAGATTAGATCACATCCAGATTGGGCCGTCAATGAATATGCACGCACGTGAACGCTTGAATTTTGATGAGACAAGCAAAAAGAATTTTGAGGCTAGTTTTATTTCGGTTTGTATAAACGCAAGTAATGGTGTGTGTTTTGAGAATCAATAAAACTATTTATAAATGTCATATTTATGATGAAAATACGCCAAGTTCACGAGCTGATACAAAGACGGGATCGGCCGTTCCGGGCGACCTTCGCTTCGAATTCGGGGTGGAAATGCTCAAAATCGTCCGAAATCTAGTCGAGATTGCAAATCGACATCGCGTGGGAGGCATGGCATACAGGAATAATGGTAATCGAGGCACGGGCTTTGGCCAGGCCGGCTGTAGTATTGATCGTCGACAACTCCCTTCCCACAGTCGCAACCCCCGCGACTCCAGCTCAAACTACCGGCATCGCGCTAATCATTACAACTCACGTAAATTGTTTTGCGAATTTTAAGAATGGACTGGGGCAGGTTGAGATTTTTGGTCACAGGTGCGGCCCAACTACTGAAAAAAAAACACTCACCCCTTGATGTTGGTGTTGAATCCCAAGATTGTAATACAAATTATTGTAAAACGTTTAAACGATTGAAACTGTATTACGTATCCACTAACAGTGCGAGATTGAAGAGAAATGGTAATGATGGAAGAAATGTATGAGTATTGTACAATGACGGGAGTGATCAGTTAAAACAGGCGTTAAAAAGGATTGCACTTATTTTTAAAGATGATTAAATATAATAATTTTCTAACGATGCAAGGTTATTAAGCCAACCTAGAGTACAATAATTAACCGAACTATGAAACTTTTAATAAATATTTAAATAATTTATATATTTATACTATTGATTAAATATAGACAATAGTAGTAGGAATTATTAGTAATAAGTAATTATGCAAGGAATGATATTATTACATAACGTACACTACCAAACGTAACACAAGTGTTATTCAGAGAGTGCAATAACTAAATGGTGTTGCATGGCGCTGGTGAGGAGGGTGTCGGCCAGGGGTTGCAAACGGTCGATATTCTGCGCGCGCTTTCACCCCTGGCCCGGGGCCGCCGCTGCCGACGCCGCCCCCATTCATGCGCTGCTACTCTTCCTGCAATTCACCTGCCTCCGGCCGCCAGACGTCTACAGGCGCTCCGCCAAGGATAACGCGCTGCTTCCCCACATCCCCGTGCCCCGTACGCGAAATACGTCATCCTTACGCACGCTTAATTGCCCATTCATCTTACTTAGACCGATCACATCATTCTAATCATCTTCTTCCTGGCGCTCCCCAAAACACCGCTGAAAAACACCAATCGGTACACAATCACAAAAACTAGCTTTTCTCACCACAAAAACCTACCCTAATGGTCAATTTTCCGTCAACAAACCTGATTGAATAGGGGTTGATTTAAACTCCAAAATCAAGCGCGTCACCAGTTTTTAATTATTGATCTCGCCAAGAGTTATGTCAAAATTTTAGAAGAATCGTAACTGAAACACTTTTTACACATTTTCCTGACGATCCAATTATAGGATGCAAATTAAGCACAGATTAAAAGTCAAAACAGCACGCGTATATTATACATAGTCTGAAATATTCCCAAATTAAAAACTGTTGCACTTCACTGAATTGCTAGACGTCAGCGAAAGTCGAAAAGCATCCAGCATCCAGACGGTTTCACTACATTTTTTATTAGCTACAGATAACACTGCCCAACACTAAAATGAAAAAAGTTTGAAACCCCTTTGATTTTTTATGAAATAATTTTACTTAAGTTCTGAATGTCGCCTTTTCTAGTGTTTTTATTAGCACTTTTCGTAACATTGGCCCCAAACAACGTGTTATTCGAAAAAAATGAACGATAGAAGTAAGCGGAGAAAAAACTCACTTTTTTGAATACTCAACACAGCTTTAAAAAAATTCTACATTTTAAAAATTTAAACCTGTCCAAATTGGTATTCGGCACTCAAAAAACATACAGTACGCATAATACATAGTATGTTTAAATTTACTTTTCAAATATTCTCTCTGTTTGAAACCTAGTATTTTTAATTCCCTGCTAAATCCGACCGGCTTACCTATTATTTGTAGTAAAAGTTGACTTTTTGCCTTACTAGCGGCAAATTACGAAAAATAAATAAGTTTTTAGCTCAGAATAATGTAATTTTGAAGTAATTAACTGATTTTTCCTCTGTTTAATTTAAAGTTTTCTAAATAACGAGCTAAATAACTCACTCCAAACAGCCCAAATAACGTCAAATTCAAATGTAATTTGCTCATTTGTAATGACCTAATGAACCTTCGCAAGTTTCTTTATACTCAACAAAAAGCCAAAAAAGTCATTTTCAATAATCTTTTTGAGTTTTTTCTAGTTCTAGCACATTTATGCGAAATAAGTGTTTTTGGCTTGAAAAAAAAAAGGCAAAAGTAATATCATTTTCGATCATTAGTTTAACTATACATATTTGATAAAAGTGGCGTTTTTAAGTTAAAAATGTGCTTAGGTATTAAAAAAAGCAAACATAACGACAAACTAATTCCGTGATTTTTCAAATTTTTAGGGGAAATTTCACAAAGGATATTAAATTTAGCGATTATATTCAACCTTGATTGGAAATTTTTCGCCGTATTAGAAGGAAATTTCGCAAAATAAGTGCGGTTTTAGCTCGAAAAATTAAAACCTGTCCAAATTGGTATTCAGCACTCAAAAAACATACAATACACCCTAATATGTTTAAATTTACTTTTCAAATATTCTCTCCGTTTCAAACCTAGTATTTTTAATTCCCTGCTAAATCTGACCGGCTTATTATTTGTAGTAAAAGTTAACTTTTTGCCTTACTAGCGGCAAATTACGAAAAATAAATAAGTTTTTAGCAGCTCAAAATAATGTAATTTTGAAGTAATTAACTGATTTTTCTTCTGTTTAAATTAATGTTTTCGAAATAACGAGCTAAATAACTCACTCCAAACAGGCCAAATAACATCAAATTCAAATGTAATTTGCTCATTTGTAATGACCTAATGAACCTTCGCAAGTTTCTTTATACTTAACAAAAAGCCAAAAGAAAGTTATTTTCAATATTCTTTTTTAATTTTTGGCTTGTTCTAGCACATTTATGCGAAACAAGTGTTTTTGGCTTGAAAAAAAGCAAAAGTAATATGATTTTTGATCATTAGTTTAACTATACATATTTTATAAAAGTGGCGTTTTTAAGTTAAAAATGTGTTTTTTTTAGCTCAAAATAATGTAATTTTGAAGTAATTAACTGATTTTTTCGTTCTGTTTAAATTAAAGTTTTCGTAAAAAACGAGCTAAATAACAAAAAAACATTAGATTTTCATCATGAGATAAAACGGGCGAAATGGACAAATATTACGTTATTTTCGCCCTTAATTGGAACTTATTCGCAGTACTAAAAAGAAATTTCGCAAAACAATTTTTTATCTCAAAATAATTTTCGCCTAACTGTCTGTTTTAATGAAATTTCGCCTTTATGCTTGTGTTTATACGCTTCTATAGAAAATTATATGTATCATTAAATTTTAGTAACTTATATATTTAGGGGTAAAAAATTGATAGTTGTGTCTAGCACATCCTTTTTCGTCTAAAAGGGGAAAAAAAGGGGTCAATTTTTAGCTCAAAATAATGTAGTTTTGAAATAATTAACTGATTTTTCCATCTGTTTAAATTAAAATGTTCGTAAAAAACGAGCTAAATCACCCCAAACACTCAAACAGGCCAAATAACGTCAATTCAAATGTAATTTGCTCATTTGTAATGAACTTTCCCAAGTTTCTTACTTAACAAAAGGCCAAAATAATGTCATTTTCAATCTTCTTTTTTGATTTTTGTCCAGTTCTAGCAAGTTTATGCGAAACAAGTGTGTTTTGACAAAAATATTTTTCGATCATTGGTTGTAACTATACACATATTTGATAAAAGTGCGTTTTTAAGTTAAAAATGTGCTTAGGTATTAAAAAAGCAAACATAATGACAAACTAATTCCGTGATTATTTTTCAAATTTATAGGGGAAATTTTACAAAGGATTAAAATTTTGCGAAACCTGAAATGATCATATTTTCGACTTTGAATGGAAATTTTTCGCCGTATTAAAAGAAAATTTCGCAAAATAAGTGCGGAAATCACGTAAATTTCGATTTAATTTAGTCATTTAAGCCACTTTGTCGCTTATAAACAAGATAAATCTAAAAAAAGCTAAAATAATATCTCATTCGTTCAATAGTTAAAAGACCTACTAAAATGTTCAAAAAATGGCAAAAGTAACGTAATTTTCTACTTTCTGAGTTTTTGGCTTAAAAATATGTTTAAACATTTGAAAAACTACAGAACTAATTATACCTACGCATTTTTTCTCCTTTTTAAGAAAAAATTAGTAAAATTTTAGTTTCTCGTCACGAGATAAAACTGGCGAAATAGACGAAAATCACTCTATTTTCGGCCTTAATTGTTTTTTTTTGCAGTAGTAGTACTAAAAAATAATTTTTGACATAACTGTCGGTTTAGTGAAATTTCGCCTTTGTGTTGTTTGTGTTGATTTCTATAGAAAATCATAAAATTTTGATAACTTAGATATTTAGGGGTAAAAAATTGATAGATACAAAAAATTTATTATATCTTCACATAGTTTTGAACTTAAAAAGTGTCACTTTAAGTCAAGCACACCCTTCTTAGTCTAAACGAGGGAAAAAATGGGTCAATTTGTTGGACCGTGGAATTCAGGAGGTGGTTATTGAAACAAAAATCTTTATTATGTCAAGTTTAAGATAAAGCTCATTAAATTTTTGAGGAGCACAACCAACAAAAGAGATTCATTGGGAAATTAAAAACGCCAAATCAAAATGCGCAAATAAAATCATTCTGCTCGTAGGCAATTTTATGAAACTTGTTTTTTAATCTACTGTACTACATCCTATAATTTTACGTAAAATAATTGTGATTTCACGGTAAGTAATCGTGTTTGCTTTGTTTGCCGAATTACTGCTCACAATTATCGTTTTTCCATTCGGACTGAGAGTTTTTTTCGTAATTTGGACGGCTGTGAAAACAGTTGTATGATTTTTGCTGAATGTGCATTAGCATAATGGAATAAATTGCATGTAAAAGCCATAACGGCAGCACACTTTATAAAGCTTCGACCTTTCCCTGATAAAGCTCGACTTCAGCGAGAAGCCAACTGGAAGATGGTTCGATAAAGCTGTTTCATACATTACCTTACTCTTAACTGGGTTAAGAGAAATCTAATTTTAAGATGTATTTTCATTTTAGTCTGGCTGTTCCATATGTTAAACAAATGTTTTACAATCACTGGTTTTATACAACCAAATACGCACAATTGCATTGCGCGTTGTGTTTTCCGGCCATTGACCCTTTCGAATGCACATTATGATTATGAATTATGATAATGATAGAATAATCTACGAGGTGCGGCCAATATATCCGTCTTCGGGGTACGATACCGTGCGTACCGAAAGTTGAATGACTGGGAAGGGTAGGGGTAATGGCGTTGTGCCTAGTGGCGTCTAGGTGAATATGAGGTTAATAACCAAATTTCCCGCAACAATATAGGTACTCATAACTAGGACGAAAGAAGTTTTCGGGGAGTCAAGGCATGCAATAGCGTATATTGATCAAACTTGGGGCTGAAAAATTGTCAACATTGACAGCGGAAGTCAGTTATAAGACAAATTCGGAAAGTGGCGGTCATATGTCGAAAACCGCCAAATGATGCAAAAACTAATCGATTATTGGTTTGTTCTAAATTTGTAGCATTGCGTGCTAATACTTAAATTGGAGTGTCTGCTTTGAGGGCTGTCGGTTAGAATAATGGGCGATTTTGGAGAAGGTATGTAACAGCCCTAATTAAGAAAAGTTGAATCATTAAGGACAGTCGATTAGTTTCGAGTTTGAAATCGAATTACTGGAGCAATTTGGAAGTTTTTTTCCCCGATATTATAGCAAACACACAAAGTGAGACAATTTTGACACAAATTGCTCTTTTTTTTAGAAACACTTCCCCAATCCAATTAAACTAGAGCCGCTTATTTCCACCTTTCCGCTGGAAATAACACCTTGCCATAAAGTTTAATTATGAACCTATTAGTTTAGTTCCATGCAATGTTTAAAAGCTTTAGATTCCGTGTTTATCTGATTCTATTTCTGATAACACTACACGGTTAACGCTTTGCAAGCTTTTAAACCCTGGGGTAGTTGCAGTACAACTTTACACAACCTAGTGTTTATAGATAACCTACACAATTAAATATTTTCTTTAACTTTTTTTAATGTTGAGATGGCAGTTGCATGTGATCCATTACAGCACACTAGCATTTACCACCGCAGAGAAGGTAATTTTTCTTTTATAAACTCAGTGTTTATCTCACGAATTACATGATATTGTCATTTTTCATGCGATGTTTCATACCCCCAACCCTTACATACATTAACGATCATTATTATGCAGCGAGACCCTTCGAAACACCGCCACATGCTTCCGTTATTTGAATAAATAAAAACAAAACTTTCGCAAACTGAAATCTATATTCCCGGAAACGCTTTGATTGGAAATCTGTGAAAGAAAATGCGAAAAATGGGTTTACTGTTTTTAATCGAAGATTGCTTTTTGCATTAAACTTTCAAGCGCAAAAATTGAATGATTGACATCAAACCAAATGAGTCTATTCATTTCACGATAATGATAGCTAGTTAGGGTTGAAGGTTGAAGAAGAATGGTAATTTATTCCAGATCGATTATATATGTTTCACTTATTTTTTAATGAAAAATATTGGCAGATTTGTTTCAATTTTGGGGACAAGAAATGTGTCATTGGCACTTAATTTCGTACGATATACTGTGCACACAACTGTACAATAAATCAATAAATAACGTTGCAATGTTGCAACAACTCAGTGCAGTCTACTCGTACTTGAATTACAAATTGAACTGCTGCAATTAATAAATCACCACTACCACTAAGGCTCCAGTTAGAAACGATTTTTTTAACCGCATAAAAATGTATGGGGCAAATTCAAGTTTTCTCGATTTTTCACACATTCCGGATATTACAAAAATTTAGAAGAGAAATTATAATATGTTAATGTCAAGTTTTTATATTCTATACCGAGTATTACATAAAAAATATGTAGCACACAATTTAAACTAAAACTTATACAATCTATTGATTCTAGACCTAAAAACTACATATTTTGTAACAAAACAAAAGACAAAGTCATAAAAAGTGTACCTGCTTTGACTTTAACGCGACTGATTTCTTCACATTTAATTCTTGAAAATTTACCGAATATAATTTTTATTTACCTAAAATATACTTTTAAAATCCTTTGTTAGGACAAAACTTCAAATTGCGTGAGTTAGTTTTGCAATATCGGAAAATGGTGTTTTGAACTTTTGAAAGATTGTTGAAACCTCGGTTTGAAACACTACACTTAAATCTAAGTCGAGTTAAAAGTTCGAAATGTGGCAAAGTGCAATCACATAAGACGGATAAGAAGCGGATTTGTATCGACAAAATTGACACCTTTTGGCTTCTTTTAAAATGGCTCGCGTGTTGCCCGGAATACACTTCAATCGACTATTTTATGTTACTCTTTTTCTAGTAGAACTTGATTGATGCTGCAAATTAGTGACACCATAAAGATAAAAAACCTGCACTTTTTGTACACCATATCTGCATGTGGCACCCTTACAACATTATGGGTATTGTCGAAGTTAGGAATCGAGCAAATAATTTGATAGAGATTTCATATAACGAAAAGTTTTGGCATGGAATCAAATACTTTTCTTAGATTTGTTGAAGCTTTGAAAAAAAAATGGAATCAATATTTTTCAGAACGAATCAATCAATGAAATATCTGTTTTTATCTCACGTACATTACGTGATTTAAATTAGACAGCCCCTACATTTTTAATCTGGCTCGTGTTTCAGATGGAATGTCATATAAATTTTGTTACAGATAGCGACGACAGTGACGGAGAGGGTGGTTTAGGTAATGTAAATCGAATTATAATGAGACCGCCAGGCCACAGTGGTAAAGCAAAACGAGGTCATTTGTGTTTTGATGCTTCTTTCGAATCAGGAAATTTGGGTAGAGTCGATTTAGTCAACGAATATGAGTATGATTTATTCATCCGACCTGATACCTGTAGCCCGCGAATTAGGTTCTGGTTTAATTTTACAGTCGATAATGTTAAACAAGATCAGGTAAAACGAATTTGTCACTGTGACAGCTTTAGTTAAGCCGGTGAAATTACAGAGGGTCATTTTTAATATTGTAAACATTAGCAAAAATCGAAATTTATTCAATGACAATATGACTCCGATAGTTAAGTCTTCAAGCCGGCAAAAATGGTAAGGTCGCCCGAATGTTCGACGTCGTAATTCCAACTTTTAGGCAAAGAATCCCAAAACAACATGTTTATTACCACAAATCTTCGGCACATCAAGGCCACTACGTGTTAAGTTTCTCGTTCGGTTTTGACCGGGAAGACGAAGTCTTCCAGTTTGCTTTAGCTCCACCTTTTACCTATTCCAAACTTCAAATGTTCTTATCTATATTAGAGTCGAAAGGATCGTATTTGAACGAGTCGTTTCAGAGGGAACTTTTAGGCAATAGCGTGGTATTTCTTCCACTTTCCTAACATTTAATTAATCAAAGGTTTTAGCAAAAGCGAAGGTTAGACCTGATCACAATCGGCTCATTAGACCGGTCTAAACCTAATTCAAAACGGCGAGTTATTGCGATAATGGCGCGAGTGCATCCCGGTGAATCACCGGCTAGTTTTGTATGTCAAGGTGGTAACTCTACACAGAATTATGTTTTAACTTCATAAAAACATTATTAGGGCTTTTGGAACTGTTGATAAGTTCTAATGCTATAGCAAGCACGTTACGAGACCACGTTATTTTTAAAATAATTCCAATGCTGAACCCTGATGGGGTATTTTTGGGGAATTACCGAAGTACGGTGATGGGAGTTGATTTAAACAGGTCGTGGCATTTAACCACGCCTTGGAGCCACCCGACTCTGAAGGCAGCAACAGAAATGTTGCTAACTTTGGACAAAAATAAGGTACAAATAAAATCAGTCGGTGGTTATTCGGTCTAATCTAATATCCCAGGAATTTCAACTAGACTTTGTGATCGATATCCATGCCCATTCGAGCCTGAAAGGTTGTTTTATTTATGGTAACACATACGAAGATGTCTATAGGTAATAGAAACAATCTTGTAATAAAAATAATTCGTGTCGTGTAGGTCTGAGCGGCATATTCTATTTCCGAAACTACTAGCGACAACTGCCGACGATTATTTAACCGAAAATGCGATGTTCAACGCCGACCCGAAGAAAATTGGCACTCTTAGAAGGTACCTATGCCAACTATTAAGCGACCGCGTCAACTGTTACACATTTGAAGTGTCATTTTTTGGGTACAAACTCAAAGGATCTGACGTCACAATTCCGTATACGGAAGACAGTTGTATCCTTTTACGTGATTTTTAATATATAATCGATGGCGCGCCTGACTTCTCTGCAACCATCTGTTGCCGGTCACGTGACGTTTTCTTAACGTGAGAAGATATGAGATGTGGTCGCAACTTGGTCAAAACTTTTCTTGAATATTACCACAGCACTGGAGCAATCCCGATTGAGCTGGCGATGGAAGTTCAGAATAAAAAACGCAGGCCTCGGACTCATCATTCGAGATCAACCACACGAAATTCCTACAGACAGAGACCTCACACGACCAAAACTCAAGCACTTCTTCATTTCAAAGACCTAAATATTAACTACGAGAGTGATACTTCAATTGATGACACGTATCGCAAGCCCGAAACGAGCCGATTTTTTGAAAAATTTTCCGATTATATGAAGAAGTCTGAGAGGATTAGGTCGCCACCCCCCACCACGATTGTGGTAATCCCAGAGCCCAGTCTCTCCATAATCGACTTCAATTTAATAACAAGGAATGATATTGAGAAGGCTTCCAGAAAGAACAAACGGGTTACTTAATGATTATTTATTCAACTTGTGAACAAAACGCCATAACTGTTATAAAACAAAATAAAAATACGTAACTTACGACTAAATATTAACATGATGTTTGGATGAAAAATTAAGAAGTAATTAACACTGCTTGGCACAAAAGTCAGTGAAACAATTGATTAACCTGATTAGTTCTCCTTTTCTGTCAACTCCTGGTAACGTGCATACATCATTTTTTTAACACAGTCTTTGTACGATTCTCCTGCCAGAGCTGTATATCCTGCGACTTTGTTCCCTAGCCCTACGGTGCTTGTGTGCTGTTCCGCCTGCACGAAAAATTTAAATTCGAAGTCATAAAGTACAAAAATAAATTACCTGAATAATTGTAGTTCTTCCTTGATTTTGTTTCCCTAAACCTTGGCCCTCAGTCCAGCCCATTTTTTGTAGTAGTCGATTGCCAACATTTTCGGCCCCGATCGGTTCCGAAACCGACGCTGCGGCCACAGGTGCTTCAGCCAATTCCCTCGACTTCAAATACTTTTCTTTGAGTTTGCTGGGTTGTGGCTCGTCCGGATCGCCGTATTTCATTCTTCGTTCCTTGGCCCGGTCTCTGTAGACGACCTTTTCTTTAGTACCCTCGAGTTTCTTCGTCTTCTTTCGCGCTTCCAGGTTCTGCTTGTGCAAGGCGGATAGTTTGGCGTGTTTAGTTAAAGCTTCAGCGGATCCTAATTGACGTTTGCAGAGGTTGCAGATAAGTTTCGCGTAATCTAAGAGTTCAATCTCGTCGATTTCTTCTTCACCTGAGGAGTCGCTTTCGCCACCGTAAGCTGCAACAAGAGGAGCGGCTGCTGCAGGAATGGATTCGTCAGAATCATTTTTGTAAAAACCTGGAACCAACTGGCTCGTGTTTTTCTTTTCCAGGACGGAGAAACCGACATCAGCTGACGCACTACCACTACTGCTAGCGCCCATGTCGGAATTAGCTCGCGCGAAGGACATTTCCTTCTTTTGGTTTAGCGTCTTTGCCCATCTTTCCATGTCTTTGGCGATCTTCTTCGCGACTTTGACTTTGTCCTGTTTTTCCGTTTTCGGTTTTTTCGCTTCCGGTTCTTGTGAACCGGTGGAAGCGGCCATGGTTTGCTGACCTGTGTAACTTTCGTAAGTCATGGGCGCTAAAACGTAGGTCATTTTTTCTTGGTCCCAGTAGAGGTATTTTTGAATAACGCTATTCCAGTAATAGTTTGAATTTGGATCGTAATATAGACCCGTACTTGCGTCATATTGATACCCGGTGCTTTTGTCGTAAGTGTATTTCGAAACGTCAGGAACAGCTACAATATATTTCAATTACAAATAAATTGGTCCGAATGTTTACAACTTACGATATCTCTTGCCATCGGTTCCGTTTGGAATTGACATGTGGGTAGTATCGTAGAAATTTTTATTAGCATGCATTTGTTGGATGGCGGATTGGGCGACAGCAGCTGCAGCGTTCGCTGCATCCATTTGGTTTTCTTGATGGAGTGTAATTGAGTTACCGGCACTGATTTGTTGGGTGAAGTAGTTGCGGTAATATTCAATGTAATGCATGTATTCGCTCGGAGTTTTAGCGTAACGTCTTGCAGCATATTCTGCTAGACTCTCCACATCGGTCATTGCGTAAGTGCTCGGGACGGATGCATTGGGGAAAGCAACGTTATCAGCCTGAGAATAGGCTTTCTTGTTGTCACCCATGTTGTACTTACAATACGACAAAATCACTAAAAGAATCATAATACTAGAATCTCCACAATTGCAATTATTACAAAGCGCTTTTCGCCACTTTACAAAGGCAGTCTGACCCAGCTTTCTTTCTCCGTATTATACAGTAGATTTCGGTTAAAGCGAGCTTCAAGAGACCGACTAAATCAATTCGCTTTATCGCAACATCATGCGAACGTCTTTATTGTCTACTTTTAATCTATATTTTTTTAATGTTAAGTTTGTACGTAATTGAAACAAAATAATGGCTGTTCGTTTGTTATAACTTACAAGCCACGAAATTTCAGTACCATCGGTTTTTTCCAGCTCGTTTTATCCGATGGTTCGTAATATACGACAATACGAGTTTATTATAACCGGATATTTCTAGTGTTGTGTATATAAAAAAAAACGGTTTAGGCGGGGTCGCTATAACCGAAGTCGCTGTATCAAGGGTTATTAAATCCACAGAGCTCAAGTTCATATATTTTTTTTTCTTATATATTTATGACAGCAAATATATTCGTAGAAATTAACACGTTCACGGAATTATTTCTTTTTTTCTCAGTAACTTTGCATGTATTTTACATAGATTCAGTTACTACTTATTATTTTTGAAAGAGAATAAAAAATCTTGGGTAAAAATGTATAAAACAATTATGACGCAGTATATTTTCAAGATTAAAAAAATCTTTAAATAAATAAAAATCGGAATTTACAAAACGTAACATCAAATACACAAAAAAAACAAGAAATTTGTATTTACCTAACGATTCTGTTACCGAAAATATAACTTTCCGCAATGAAAGTTTTAGATAAACATAGAAATATACAAAAACAAATGTTTCTGTAAGGAACATTGTAACAATTGCTTTATTATTTTTCGAATTTCGGCAAAACTGAATATTTGAGTACTATAAATTTATAAAATATAGTGTATACAGTGGGTTCAACAATAATTTACTTTAAAAAAATGACCGAAACATGGTAAAATGTTTTTAATTTGATTTTTTCGCGACATCGTGAGTAACCAAAGGGTCAGACTAGCCTTAGGTGCTGCCCCCTGGCGGATTGGGGCGCGTAACTTAACCTCATTTTGTGAGAAAAAAGATAATTCATTTTTCATTTCTATTCTTGTTTTTACTGGGAAAAATAAAATGGAATCGACTGAGGGGTGGTTATAAATAAAATAAATATTAAAAAAACCAACCTGTTTTTCCGTCAATTGTGAGGGGGCTGGATAAATTGCTTAGGGCTCCGTAAATGGCCAAAGCGTCTATTGTGCTTTCTGTTCCAAGGTAACAAATGCCTCGGGAGGTTGAAGTCAAAGGGTCACGACCAATACAAACTGCTGATATTGACTTGACTAAATCAGGAATGACAGTATTGAGAACTGACATAACGGAATCTTCCGTTGTCAAGGCATCTAGATTGCGTATCATGATGGCTATAGTAAAAAACAATTGAGATTTTGTGACGTGAGTTACGGCCTACTCACTTTTGGTGGTGTAAGTGCATATTTCGTCGCTTCCGCTACCACCTTCTTCGCTTTCCATTCGCGAAGCGTGACATTTGAAACAATTGTCTCTTCTTTTGAAGTTCTGGGCGCCACACTGTTAACAAATTGAAACAGGAGATTTTTTAGATATTGTACTCGTGTTCTTACTTTTATGCAAAACCAGTCGGCTGAAGCTTTATGACTTGGTGGTTTTTCTGAATTCGCGCAGACGTCTTTGGGAATGCTATACTGCATTATAGCACGATATTGTTCTTGAAGCATTAAAACACCCTGTGAACAAAAATAGGGTGAAATTAGAAACAAATTGCTGGTAACTACTACCCCTCTTATTAAGAGACCTTGCGCTCTAGAAAATTATTTTGATGTAGTAGAAAAAAAAAACAAAAATTGACTTGATTTTTTTGGTTTGATTAATTTTGAAGAAAATTTATGTAAATAATAAAAATCATACTTATCGAGCCTTTAAAAAACTAGGAAAACAATTGTTTACAATCTCTTCTGTAAGCTAAGATACCTGTTTCATGTCCATCCACCGAATGGCCTCACCAAGTGTTGAAAACTCGACAAAGGCGAAACCACGTGAAGTACCTAAACAGCACAATAGACACCAATGGAATTACCCGGCCTTACGAGGAAATATGCACAAATACGGCCCAAGGACAAATTATACTAATACTAATCTAAATTAAGTACCTGTGTCTTTTTTTCTGATGAGACGAATGTCCTTCGGCATCAAACCGCAGTGGATAATATCCTGACGAATCTAAAAACAACACACTTCACTAGCAACAAAGTCGGACTAAGGCATTTGGTCTTACATCGTTTTCGGAGATATGTTGCGCAAGTCCGCGAATCATGATGGTGTTGTTGGGAGGCTGACTTTTGTAGCCTATTATTTCAGATCCGCTAGCTCCAATAACAGCTCCGTTAGGGCTACGTTCACTGTTAAAATTACAACAGGCATAAGTAGACAATTCAAACTGATTTTATAACCACTCCACTTTCCCGCGATGGGTCATACCTATCCACACTGTCCCTATCATCATCGCGATATGACCTGTCTCGATCACGCGTTTTTCTATCTTCTGATCTTCGCTCCCACCGTGAACCACTTCGCGACCTTTTCCCTCTAGACCTATGGTGGTCCCTCTCCCTGTCCCTACTTCTATAATGTTTGCTTCTATCCCGATCTCTGGAATATTCCGGAGATCTTGAACGACTCCTCCGGTCACCATCCCAAGAAGACTCTCTTCTATATTCACGGTCACTCTCATAATCACTACCATTTTTCCCTCTTTCGTCCGAATATTCATGATGAACTATAACAAAGTAATGCACATTAAACACAAATCGACTTCTTCCTCCGAAATCATTTGCGAGACCCTCTTCTACGATGTCTTACGCAACACACTGTCTTTTCCGAATCTGTCACTATCGTGGCTCCAACTTGAACCATTTCTTCTAATCCTATAATCTCTTTTTGTTCTATCAGCTCTTCTATCACCTTTTCTGCTTTTATCATATATTTTACGTTTACCATCTCTTTTACTTCTACAATCTCTTATACTTCTATTGTCCCTTTTACTGTTATCATGCTTTGTGTTTATTTGTTTTAGCGATCTGGTTGTTTTACAAATCATATTCGCGTCAAAATTTTTGGTTAACGAATTTGTGCAAACACACCACTCAAAACACTTCCAGAGACTGAGACTTTAAGGACAGCACGCATTCGCCAGAGAGTATCCTTGGTAGGGATAGTGACTCGGAAGGATTCTTCGAATTAAAAGCTGCAGCTGCGTAATACCAACGAATTGTAGAGAATTGTAAATTGTATCAGTGTGTCAATGGCTTTGAGTGAGTGTGGTGTTATTTTGCTTCAAAATTAGAAAAATTAACTCGCAAGAACGGCGGTCACTTCAAACTAAATAGGCTGAGTATTTTTGATTTTTATCTCGACCTACAGTGAAAACACCTGAAGAAAATTTTCTTGCATAATTGCGAACCGTAATGATAAAAAAATTTAGTCAACGTAGTTCACTGTTTTCACTCGATTTATTCGTAATGAAGTCAAGACCGGCGTTTACAAAACGGTAGGATCGCAAGGAAAACAATTAGTCTTTGCAAAAAGTGCCGACCAAGAGTGTCTAAGATGTTTACATTTGTTTTACAGAATCCTATTGTTTAATATGTAATAGCAAAAAACTCTGGTTAGACACGTAAGAAGAAGTAACACCGTACTGGGTGATAAATACAAATGTTCGGCGTATATCACAAATGCTTGGCGTTACTTGAACTCTTCATGTATGTAGAGATAATTTTGTAAAAAAAAACGGTCAGTCGACATACTATGTATTTAGTATGTAAAGAAATATATAAATTTTGAAAAAAATTCCTAAAAGGCATTTTTGGGTGGACACAGGTGGACCAACAAAATTTTTGTTGAGCACAAAATCTAATTTCAATAATAAAATAAATAATTTTATCGTTTTCCTTGATGTCTAGATTTCATTTAATTTTGTTTGTTACCAAATTAATAAACTGAGCAAACAAAGTTAGGGATATTACTGAATTTATAAAAAGTCTGTAGAAGCAAAAATAATATCATATGTGTTTTCTGTCGTTTATAGTTGTACCAGTTTTATATCTTCAAGTAAAAATTTTCACGCTTAGAAACGATTAATCTCAAAATGCAGACGATATACTTTAGAATAAAATTAAAATACTTACATCCCTAACTTTTTTCGAGCAGTTTAGTTAGTTGTTAACTATGCACATTGTTACTAAACATTAAAGTACTAAGTTACATTAGATCATTACTCACCTAATGTACCTAACAAAATTCTACAATTTTGATTAGAATTAAATTTATTAAGCTATTTCTGATGCGATTCCACATAAATCAGAGCCAAAAATTAATATCTTTCGTTTGTCACTGAGCTACAAAAAAATGTAGATGGTCTTCGTAATTTAGTTTGAATCTGAATCTGATTCTAATTCCTTATAATCGGTTTCAATGAAAACCAACAATTTTTCTAAATTTGATGGCTTTTCTCATACTTACACATTTTTCAAAAGCCGAAGAAAACGAACCTTACGTCATTTTAACATATATTTTTTTTACCTTTTTTACAAAAACCGTGAAATAATCTCTCAGGTATTTTTATACAATAAAATTGCAAACATTCAAAATATCGTTCCCGATGAAATAAAACTGATAAAAAGTAAATTATACTCTGCAATAAATGTGTGGATACACACGTACAAAGATTACCAGAGTTATACTGTAATGTGTAATAATGTTTATACAAACAAATATAAAATTATAAAGATAAAATAAAAATGCTTAGTGGCGTCACTTAAATCGTACTTCAGACACAAATATTAATTATTTTATATGTATATGTACTATGTACAATAAGTTTTTCCGTCCGCAATTTTGTTTCCCTTCGTATTCGAAGCTATTAGTTATTGCTGGTCGACTTTTTCTAAATTAAAACAAACTTTCTTCTTTTCATTTATAAAATATCAACTCGCTAGTCAATTCCGCTTTCTGTTTTTATAATATTTACGTTTCCAACGACTCCCCAACTTGTCACAAAACAACTAAATAAAAAATTCAAAAAGAAAGCTATTGTTATTGAAGGAGGAATTCTTTTTATTTCCATTCTGACTCAGATTAATACAATTGCGTCAGATGTACACATAAACCTAAAACATTGAAGATCTGTTTCACACACTTTTTGTCATAATGTTCTACTTTATTTTAAGTGAGTGTAGTCCAGTCAAGTAAGTCTTTAAACCGAAATGTTGTAAAAGCTTGGATTTTTGATATAAGTTATTGTGGAGTATTTAAAAATGTTTCGTCAAATTTTTTTTGTTTCACCCCCCGAGAAAGGGTGAAAAAGACGTTTTAGCGAAAAATTTACAAAAACCTAAAATTGGACAAAATTTGCATTTCCATTTTCGTATCTTCTTTCTGGATAAAGCTAGAAACTTCATTTTTTTGCAAAAGGGTCTTACATAGTTACATAAGGTTGAATTTTGAAAAAGGGAAACCAAAAAAAAATACATTTTCTTGTAAGGTTGCACATTTGTGTAGTGAAATTTTCGAGATGCGAGAAAGTTTTTTATTTTAAAAGATACTACTTCAAATAAGTTTTTGGTGCAAGAATCTGTAACAATCACATAGTTATTAACCCTTGAAATGTTTTCAAAGGCGGTGATCAGTTGATCACATTTTAGAGCGCATTTTGCTGTAATTGTAAATTGCAATAACTTGGTGAGTGTTGCAGATATCGAAATGATTCTTGCACCAAAAACTTATATGAAGTATGAGCTTCATTTCATCTCGATTATGTAGAGGTTTATCTTTTAAAATAACAAACTTTCTCGCATCTCGAAAATTTCACTACACAAATTTTCAACGTTATAAGAAAATGTAATTTTTTCGGTTTCCTTTTATCAAAACGCAACCTTGTGTAACTATGTATAACTCTGCATTTATTGAGGAATCTTTTGCAAAAAAAATGAAGTTTCTAGCTTGATGCAGAAGGAAAATACGAGGATGTAAACGCAAAATTTGTGCAGTTTTAGGTTTTTGTCAATTTTTTGCTAAAACGTCTTTTTCATATTGAAAACAATTTTAAATCAAAAAAGGACCTTCGCGGATTCGAAATCAGCAGAAAATTTTACATGACAATCAAGTGTTTATGATAGTTTTTTAAAATTGTACATTTCATCCCTTTACACTTAATCACCCTCTGTCACTTTGAATAATATCAAAAAAGTCAAGAGAACATTTTTGTATAAAAGTTTATTCTTTACAATTTTTATTTAAAACTTTTTTTCTAGCTTTTAGCGATTTTGAATAATCTTTAAACAGTTAATTTTCGTTTTTTCAACCCTTTCTCGGGGGTTGAAACAAAAAATTATTTGACTGAACGTTTTTAAATACTCCACAACATTTCGTTTTAAAGGCCTATTTGACTGGACTACGTGATAAAGATAACCAGCTTAACTATATCAGCCAGAATGTATTTCCACGTCAGCAAATTTAATAATAATAAGTAATACTGATAACAGATACGTGCAATTGCTAATATTCCATTACAAAATGTTTGTTAAATATTGGAAACTATTTTTTTGTTTGCGTTGATAAGATGGGTTAATCATCGGTCTTCAGATATCCAGCGTAAAAATAATGAAACACCTAGTGATAAATTGTTAAATTTCCGAATGAAACCATGCTTTTTTCTTCACCAAACCTCCACTTACATTTTTTTGAGCTGTGAAACGTGGGTGACCTATGCCCATTGTGTCTTTTGTAATGCGGGGACCTCGACGGCGACCTGCTTCTATAATCGGGAGAACCCTTGTACTCTGGTGATATGGACATACTTCGTCCTCTAGGTGAATAATCTCTAGATCTCTCCATTTCTACCCGGAACAAAATAATTGTAGACAACTGACACTATAAAAATGGCGGCAGGTAATGCCATACACCAAACTTACTTAATTACCACAACTCTGTACACATTCAGCGCATTTGGAATATTTCAAGCTGAAAATTCTCAGTTCATAATTTTAACCATAATTTCTGAAAATTGCTACAAATCCATCCAACGCGTCAACACTCAAAAACTGGCATCGTCACGTTGTTATCATCCTCTGTAGACGACCACTTTGACTACCTAGACAAGGATGCCAACAATTTATCCTTGGAACTTCTCTCTCCAACAACAATCAGGCACCAAGTGGACTTCTCCGAACGCGCACCAGAGAGCGCAACGCGGGGCGCATGATCCTACACACGGAGGACCCTTAATTTTCACAAAAATAATCGACAAAAATCAATCGCAGCAATAAAACCACTTCTTTATGACAACAGTCGGCAAGAAAAAAGTTGGGAAAAAATCCCACGTCTATTGAAAGCGCCAGCCGGTTTCACAAAAACGGAAGCTCGAAAGTGTTCCTGGAACGGTGACTATTTACGTTCTTTTAATCGCTTCAATATGTAGCGGAGAATGGAAACAAATTAAGCGTGTATTTTTGGTTGCATAACTCACACACCGTTTACAATAATTAATTTTTATAAAAAATGCCTATATTCCTAAAATAGGTACCGAATTTGCGTCCTGTAATGAAATACTTATCGGGTAATTAAACACCCATAATTGCAGCAATGCAATTTATTCAATAAGAAAGTATTAATGTTTTAAATACTTCGCAAAACATGACTTTGATTGGGTGCAATGACTTGAGTTTTTATTTTAAACACATCTTTGACTATGTATGGTAATATAATTTAAATTTTATTTAATTTGACCAAAAATTCTAATATCATTCGCGTTGTTTTTATTTGCGTAGGTATCCAATTATTTAAATTGTTTTATCAAGGTTGAATCAGTGGTATTGTTAAGTAATTACCTAGTATAGTTCTTTACGCACAATAAATTCTGTCGTGTGTGCGCTTTTAGGGGGTCATTTTCGGAGACTGGACCAAACAAACATTTCCAAGTCTCCACTAGGTGTCACAATAAATCAAGTTGGGTTTTTAAAAATTTATTTCTCTTGGTTGTATACATATGTACAATTGAACTTAAAAATTCAGTCAAAACTTAAATGCTCAGTTTCAAAGAAAAGGTCTCGAATAATAAATATAAAATAATATCTTAAAGGTATAAATTTTAGTTACTTACGGTATCTAGTATATCACAAAAGTTTGTTTAGTAGATATCACTATACGTGTGTCATCATTTGGAAATAGTAATACTGCTTTTGCGACAAAATTGTATTAACTTTTGTGCATGGGAAATTAGCAATTTCTTATGTCAGTCTTTCAAATATTTGGCAAATGTTCCATTTGATAAGGAATGACTGAGTGGCAAGAGTCGGGTAAAAGGGATCTAGGACGATCCAGGATTGGGTTTATAATTAACCGATTGTCCGTTTTTATCCCTCGACTTTAGTGAATTATTCGAAAACTGCTTAGACTCCGAGAAAACGACACTGGATTTAACAATTCTAAACAGTTTTGAATATGCTGATCTGTACTGTCGATTGCTAGCCGCATATATAAATGGATTTATGACACTGGAAGCCCATGCTAAAATAGATGCCAATACGTGCAAAACTGGATACTTGACGTCGTCATCAAAAACATTAACTAACATTAACGGTAAAAAACACAGTACGAAACAAATAAATATGATTAACATGAGTTTAGTGAGTCGGCTGTCGTCTCGTTCTCGGCGGCTACTCCGTTTTTCTTTTTTTGTCGCTTGCCTGTAAAATAAGATCGATTAGTGTTTGTTGTTGGTGAATATAACGTTTCAAAATAAACATTAAGGCAGGGTTCCACGAAAATTAGCCAACCAAAGGTCAATAGATGGCACTGCCAATAACCTAGGTGGCTATAATTAAATTATATTCCTGTTCAGCCCGGTTTAGATGAAATTAAATAAACATAATTAGCATTTTAATTTCTATTAATACATCTAAGGAAATCGATTTATTTTAAAGGACAAAGTAGCTAGAAAAGTTGAACCAGACGCAACAAATTTATTAATAGAACAAGAGATATGACAGATACTCTTCACACTAATCTCCGCTCTATTTATTTATAAAATCAAACCGCACTTTTAAAATTGACAATGTGAAAAAAAATTATTATACATATACTCACTGGTGCGCCTTTAGCTTTCGGCGTGATTTCTGCACACGCCAAAATATACACGAGTATGAACTGATTATAACGACGCATGGCAGTACGAAAGCTATAAGAAAAAGAATCTTCTTCGGCGATTTGCCGTCTTTTTCCAAAATCGTACAAGAAAAGGTCGATGGATTGAGACCCAGCTGTCCCCAAACTCCCAAAAGTGACGGCAACTAAAAGAAAAACTATTTATCATAACGGGCACCCCAACGAATGTGCAAAAAGCTGGTAAACTCACCATTATTAAGAAAGCGAAACCCCAAGTACAAAGCAGCTGCAACCATATGGAGGCTTTCGAATACAATTGATTATAATATTGATGGTACGAGATCAGAACGTACCTAGAATGCAATTCGCACTCAATTAGGTAATTGCATAACTTTAATTGTTAACCCAATATAATTTAGTTTTATTGCTAACGACTCGTTTATTGATCGTTACATTATATAATCAACTAATGACATGATGTCACACATTTGTCCGCTCTTGCGAAATGAAATAAACATTAAAAAAACAACTTCCTCTTTTTATTTACAAATTTAATCGAAATGTCTAATTTACCCAGAAAAAACCTTTTAAGTGCGCCTAAACATTTCAGCGTGGCCCTACCTGTATGAGTCACACGATGTGGAAACAATAATTTTATTTCCTGCATCTTTATCTAATCATTAAATGTTTTGTTTCTGTGCATGTCGGTACTCTGATTCGGTGACTAAAATTTACGAGGTGAATTAATCATCTTCACACTTGTTGACATTTGACATTGACACACATTAAAAAATTAAAATGTAATGTTATAACTCCCCCAAGTTTTAATGATTCAATTGGGAACGGTGTTTTCCTCGTTTTTTAACTCTTAAGTACAGTCTGCTCTTTATCGCACACACCGATTACTTCCTTTTGAATATAAAGCATATGTTGTGTTGGTTTAATAAAGAATCTTATGTCTTTGATAAGGGCGACGTCCTATTTAATTTAGCATTGTAATAAAAACCGAAAATGGCCAAAAAAACGTGTTAACGCACTGTTAACAATTCATTAAAGTTTTACTCAATCCAATCGTGAAAAAAGTTTTGCAAGCGAGTGTCCGATTGAGTGATTGACGTGTTTTATAAGATTTGTAAGAAAGCAGCTTCCTTTGTTACTTTCCTACGAAAGAAACAGTTTAAATGACATAGTCCACAGTAAATTATAGAGGTTAAAAGTCAAACGTCACTTTAATTTAAAGACAAAGCTGCAGTTATTCTGTATTACTCATACTAGAGGCGATACTTTGAGGAAATTTACGAATGATCGCACCACAATTATGCAATGTACAAGAAATAAAAGAAAAGGTTAAAACGTAATTCGATCCTTAAACCATGTGTATTAAATGACGACAGCTAATTCTTGTAGTGCGTCTAAAATTGTAATAAGTGATATGAAATTTGTTACATAAAAATAAACCGCGCGCTATTTTTTAATTAGTGTCGGTAAATAAAAAGCAGTTGATGAGCATTAAGCACAGGAAAGGACCTTGAAACACTAAATAAAAATCCATTTGAATAACAATTGGCGCTCAACAAGATATCACCGACAATTAAATATTAACATTTACCTGTTTAATGTAATCGCGACCATATTGAGAAGAGAAACGGCCACGTTTCCGTAAAACAAGACCGGAAACAATTTGCAGAGAGCATCCCCGAGCGTCCAGGCCTCGTGGATGTACCTGGAGGCAGTCAGGGGAAGATTTACGGAACAAAACAAAAGATCGGATATACACAATGACAAAACAAACGCAGTTGTGGCATGCGTTCGCAATTTCGGGCACCGAATTAGCGCCACGACTGTCACCAAATTTCCTGAAAATTTCATTTTGCGGCTGGCGCTTTTTCCAATTTTTTCCGACTTACCGACAACTCCTACTATACAAAATAAAATGGCACAAACCGACGCGAAAATGGTGGCTTCGCGAGGGTATTTTATTACAATATTTTGAGTAACATTAGTCATGATTTTGACAGTTTTTCCATTGAGGTTTTATTAAATAAATGCACGACGATTTTCTGATGAACATGTCACACTACCGCTCGGCTATCAGACGCGCACTGTTTCTAAAAGTTGCTTGCCGCAGGCACTCCGTAGGGCGTAGGGTGGGGAAGATTGCCGAAATTTGAGATGAACGGCCGAGTTTTGGCACGAGCCGGGGTGATTTTTGACCCAATCACGGGTTTTTACAAATTTCGTAACTTACGAACTGTTTATTCGCTTTATCATGGAATGTCGTGAACTTGGGTTGTGATAAGTCTTTGCGTAGTCGCACAGAGAAAGAAACAACTAATTGACATTTTTCTTTATTTAAACTTCCTTAAAAAAGATTGAACGTTTACATAAATATTTATATTTACACATACATAAACCATTTTAGAGTTTCAAAATTTCGAATTTATCTTAGTTTCTATACGTAAACAACAAATTGAAGTACTTATACATTTTCTGGACTGGATCGCTAATGTATCGGCAAAATTTGTTTGTTCCCACTATTTAAATAAGACGTTTTGTCACAATTACATTTCCCAAGATTAATTTAGCGCTTGATAAAATGTTTGTTCAAGATAAGAACTGTTAGGTAAATCAAGTTTATTTAAGTAAATGTCACTGTGTTAAGAAATCAAACTTTTAAGATACTGATGTTTGCGCAACAATTTTATTAGTGTTGTTTGTCGCTTGTCTGTTTTCTGATATTTTACCATTGCAATGTTGCCGATATATTACCGAGGTTGTGCGTTTTTTTGAGATTGGATTGCGTAGAATCGGGTGCTTAAAATGTAATCAACTAATCACTGAAATAAATGAGAAGTAGGATTTATTTTATTTATAATAGTTTGACACATTTGATATTACAAAATTGTAATGACATTTCTTATTTGTTCTCACACCCCTTACATGGGATTTGGTAACTGGAGAAACAATCCCTTTTAAGTAAAATCCAGGTTAAAAAACTACACGTTATTATTATATTTAGTCTTCTTTGGACCAGAAGAAATGAATTAGGCACTTGGTAGTGTGGCGGGAGGGTTAGGAGACCTTGAGGCTGTATGGAGGTGGGAGCTGCTATAACTGTGGATGCAGAGCGTCGATTGTGGGCGCCTGCGCGTGAATGCGACGCTCCTGCTGCAAGAGCTGGTGAGCTGCTAGGTCCATCTCCTCCTGCGTCATATCTAGCGCTTCCTGCATCTCCTTTGATGTATTACGCACGAAATCCGGATCGCAGTACTTCCCTAAACCTTGCTCGACGAGTATCCTCCCAACAAGGCTTTCGGCCGAACCCACCACCTCAAAGGACGTCGGCCGGCGGTCTGCTGGACTTCCAGGCAAAGAATGCGACAATCTTTCAGAGCCCACATGCCCGTTCGGCTCTCCTGCTGGTGCTGAAACTAACCTCTCGTTAACTAAAGAACCCAAAAATGCCGTCACATTGCTGCCACTATAGCTAAAACGCTACTACCACTACTCCCGGCCGCGCAAAGACATTGCTTACTATATGGTGTTGTCAATGCCTTTACGTCTCCCGGCCTCCAGCCCCTCCAGCAGATTGGGAGGTGGAGGCCGGTGTAAGCACATGCAGATGGGTCGTCGCATGCGGGTCGCTAGCTGTGAGCTGGGGCTAACCTCTGCCATGGAAGGAAGCCCTGTGATTTAGGAGGGAACAACGCGCATGCCGGCCGTCCCCTTCCGAATCCGAGGTGAAGGGTTGGAGCGAGCCGGGAGCGCCGAGGACGCTACACTCGTAGGGCAACGGCTCCGGCAAGAAGCCTGCAACTGCCATAGCTTGTGCTTGTGCGAGTTTCAGGCCGCTTGCTATGCGACTAAAGCTCGGTGCGTGTTGCACAGGCGATGGCGTGGCAGTCATGCAACCGCCCCCAAGGTTTCCCAGGCCCAGACGAACGCGTCGCGGCGGAGGAGTCGGAGGCATCAGCTCAGTGTGGTCACCCTGCAGACTAGCACAAACACAACATCACCACATGACCGGTTAGCAAAAACCAAAAACCAAAACGAAAACCAACGGTTAAATCAAATCAAACCAGCACACGCTCACATCCGCTTACGCTTACCCTTGTAGTTAGGGTGGAGGAAGCCAGATTTACTGAAAATCAAAATAATATTGTAGTCACTACTGGCTCCTTCGTACCACTGACATTCCTCCCACATTCAGAACGTCAACACGAAGGAGGTTCCATACACATCTCTTACCTACCAAACACATTTTCCTATATTTCTTTCATTAGACTTCCACAAAAATATCCACGACGAGATTACGCTCCAAATTCCTAATAATTTGCGTCATACAGGTCATACTATAACCACAAAATCTGTATAGTTGACACTTGTGTATTGAATGAAAGCCAAAATAAAGTTATGAACCAAAAGTCAATGATTTTTATTTTAGAACACTTTAAACCGATACCAGAATCGTTATAAACCAGGGGTGAGCAATAGACACGTTGTTATCAGATCAATAAATTGTGTATTCTAAATTTTATGTCATTAACTCATTAAGTCTTTAACATTTTTTGGTTATTATTTCCGCCTCGTGCGATGAAAATTTTATTTGGCCCACTTACGACCAAACTTGCCCAACATTGTTAAAACTATAACTTTTTTTTTTCATTTTAATCAATTTTACATACCTATATATTTTTGTAGTTTTTTCTAATAAGGCCTCAGCTGTGTAATGAAATCGTGATATGTACATAATGAGTGCAAAAATTCAAAATGCATTGACTTTGGAAAAAAGTGCACTTAATCATTTACTTCAAAGCAACCCAAAATTGTGAACCTCCCACGTGCCGAAAAAAATGAGGTACAATAAATAAATAAGCAGTATTTGCAAAGACGAAGGCCTAAAACTTACTCGATAACTTGGAAGTTTTTCTCGGTATCTCCATTATGGAGATTGTTAAGCGACCGCAGAGGGATTTCTTCGTCTTTGAGGCCTTCTTGATTGTGTAAAGACGTGGCACTAGCCCGGTTTTGCACAACATTTTTCGTCATTAACGTAATATGATTCATCCCTTCTGTAACAGTCCTGTGAATAGAGTTGTAAGGAAGATAATCAACGCTGGAAGCCGGAGTAATTTTAATTTGAGTTGAATTTGCTTTGAGAGATTTAGCTCGATTAAAACTATGTCCTCTCCGCATAGAAGACCAAACACTACCGAAGAGGGAATGATTTCTCTGCAAGGAAATTGCTTTAGAATCTCACAATTGACGCAAAATCCCTTAACTCACCCGATGCATCGGTTCGGGATTGTCATCAACGAGTTCATCAAGATTGCCTGAAATAGCGCGTTTCAGTTCCGGTCCAGCCTCGTGAAGTGTTCGTAAGCCCGCCTGTAACGTGACTGTGTTGTGTGTTTCCGTATCGCCCTCTTTCAATTCCTGCTCTTTGCGTTTTTTGAATCTTCGGAAATAATCCTGAATGAGGAACGTCGCGTAGAATTTCCCAACGGTGACTTCGTCGTCAACTCCAGGTGGAGGCACGACTTGGTCTAGCAGTTTCGGATTCGTTCGTTTCCAAATCTTCTTGATCACTGCACGTAATTCTGCATTGGCATCATCAATATTTCCTTCTGTTTTGATCCGAAGTGAAGTGCGAACAACCGCGAAAAGGGTCGCATTAAAAAGAACAGTACCGTCACTGTTTAACGGCATATTCATGGAAACCAAGCGTTTGCAAGCGACACGATGAGGACATAGTTTGCCAAAACCCAACGGAGGAGAGATTTTGCGGAGAAGAGTCACTACGTCCAGGTGTTTTATCCTGCCTTTTGCGTCTGGATCGTATTCGCTCCACAGTCGAATAAATTCGTCTAAATGGTGTGGTCCTAAGATCGACCAGTCTCGGGTCAAATAGTCAAAATTATCCATAATAACTGCCACGAATAAATTAATAATCTACGAGAGAAACTTTAGACGCGACTATCACTCATCGTTAAATATTATTACCAAAAATGAGCACAAAACGTAAAACGATATAAAATATGGATAAGCTATGTCGGAGCCACAGTAAGGGCTATCGCCCTGTTTTAATTCGACTCTGCTATCACATTTAGCGTTTTCAGTATCGGCACAAGCCAACATAATCTCTTGCCAGCCTTCACCTGCACAAAACAAATACGTATGTGACAAAGTTCAAGTGTACAAGCAAAAAGACCTACCTGTTGCTGATCTGAATAAAACTAAAACTGCTTGAAAAAACGATCCGAAGTTATTGTTGCGGTTTATATGCGTGTCAGAATCCACATTTTCGATTTTTCCAAACATCTAAAACGATTTGGAAGCGTATTCGCGTGGGTATAATTGATTGGGAACATACCTGCATTCCTATTACAGCATATATGAAAAACAACATGACAATAAGGAGAGCAACGTAAGGTAGGGCTTGAAAAGACTTGAGAAATGTCCAAAGTAAAGTTCTAATGCCTTCGCCTTTATTAAGAAGTTTTATAAGTCTCATTACTCGAAAGAGTCTGAAGAAGTTACTTGAAATTTGAAGTTTTGTTCCACCAGGCTGGATATGAAAAGGGAAGGACAATAGAGTTTGTAAATTATTGAATTAGGCTTTTGCTTACGTTTACGTCTTGATAAACAATATCAATAAAGCTTCCTAAAACAATGATAAAATCAAAAACGTTCCAAGCGTCTCCGAAATAATTCTGAAAATTGAAAACGATGTAATGAATTCTGACGCTTATCTTGAGTTGATCTACCTTAATTCTAAAAGCTGCCAGCTTAAATACGAATTCCATTGCAAAAATAGCTGTGAATATCATATTGAGGGTGTCCAAAACGGATTCGTAGGTTTTGTCCTGACCATGAAATCTCATTGCAAGAGTGATCGTGTTTGTTAAGATTAGCATAAATATGGCGTACTCGAAAGGCCTAGACGTTACGAACCACCATACTTTGTACTGAATGCGATGTTTGGGAATGTATCTTCGGACAGGTTTTGCTTTTAGCGCAAATTCTATGCAGTTACGTTGGTTTTTGTCCAATTCGCAATTTTTATACTCTTGCTCTCCTTCATTTTGGAATGTAACGATAACGAAACCAACGAAGATGTTAACCATAAAAAACGCAATTATGATGATGTAAATTATGTAATATGCAGCAACAATGGGGCGGTAGTTATGAATAAGTCCACGATTCTCTTCGTTTGAGTCAATTGAAACGTATAGTAACGCCGGCCATCCTTCAAAAGTGGACACGGTGAAGAGGGTCAGCATGGCCTTAGCTACGTTGTCGAAATGAAAAGGGTTGGGTTCCCAGTTACGTTCTTTCATTTCTGGTTTATTTATGTCGCCTTCTAAATAAATTAAGTAGGTCCCGCTAAAATGATCGCGATGAATTTTTCTAAGGTGTTCGAGAAACGATTTATAATTGACTTACTTGCATTCAGATGCTGTCAATTTGGAACGATCAGTACACGAAGAAAATTTTCCCTAAATCCACGCAAATAAATTAGTTAGGATTTGTTTAGTTTATTGTGAGACATGCAATTGCAAGTTTAAAACCAAAAAAAAATACGTGCAAGTTCAAAAATGCAACGTAGTTGGTTACAGTGTTATACAGTGAACGATGATATCTTAATTTACATTAATTACAAAATTCGTGCACTAAATTATATTAATGTTGCGTGTTGCGATCACTTGTAGTCATAACTAGTAAATATATTAAATATATATAACATTATATGTAACGCATCTACACGTCCTATTATGTTAGAAGTGAACGTCGACATAACCATGTTAACATCCGCCTGCAAAATATATCTACAAGCCGCAGTCTGCAGACAATGACAAAGTAGGTGATCGGCGTCGCGCAAAATTTAAATAAAAGCCAACGAAAGCTTACCAGCACCACCGTGACATCGCATTATCGTAAAACGCATCGCATTATACATCGCATCTACTACAGTGCCGACAGAGAGGCAGGCTATACAGACAGACAACAGACAAAAATGGTGTGGAGGTGCGCGTTTCAGTGTGAGAGCGCCTTCAAGAGCTAAGGCTCCTGGAAGGAGTCCCAGCATCTTGCTACCCAGCTACGACCAGAACATGCAGATCTACCGTCAGGTGCAGCTAGAAGCATGGAGAATTACCTTAAATAGCTGCACTCCTATCACAGCGAACATGAACTGCAGGAGGTAGGTAACCAGCATGATATTGCCGATCGTCTTAATGGCTACTATCACGCATTTGACTACATACTAGCCATAGGAAGATTCGGCATGAAAGGATGAAACAAACGAAATAGTCAGTATAGAATAGTAAACAGAGCGAGGCGTCGGTCGGGCATCGCGCAGCCAGCCGGGACGTCAAATGCACCCAGGGTGACGTGAGGCGCTTTCGTGTGATTCAAGGACGTAGGGGGGACCGGGCGGCGGCGGTGCCCTTCCCTAGATATGACTACAAGTGTGACTGGAGGCGGCGTTGCATGATAGAAGAAAGAAGACGCGAGTAGAGAGCGTAGACGCGTTGGCGCGTTGCGGTTGGCGCAACGCTCAATCGCGATGTTACAGACAAGAGATACTTAGATTGAGTGATATTCGGCGTAGAACAACGCACAGCACACATCACGCACAGACAGCTTGAGCGGGACATGCGGGTTAATAGGCCTCAAGCCTGGGCGGCGCGGCCCGCGGGTCCCACCACATACAAGGTTAATACTGTGAGAAAGGGCGTTGTTGTAGGGGTACCCATAGGTGCATTTGCTCATGAACAACAACGGACTGCTGGTGCCTACCTTGAATAATTGGACTCCTATTACCGCGAACATGAATTGAAGGAGGCAGGTGACCAGCACTATGTTGCCGATGGTCTTTACCGCAACTATCACACACTGGACTACATGCTAAGAACAGACATACGTCAGAGCTGACAGCCGACAATTCGCGGGGCCTGCCTCCACCACTTCTCCGTGATCTAACGTTTAGTGAATGACAGTACCCGGTCGTGACCTCTCACCTACCTTTAATCCCTTAGCCCTATTGATTGCTCTCAATGGGCGAAGAACACGCAACACCCTCAAAATCTTCACCACTGACATCGCTCCTTGACTGCAATTCAACAAGAACCAACCCTCAAAGGAACAGCAAGCAATGTAAACTTGACTTACCTGTATATTGACACAATTGACACGCACACGACTACTAAGTCTAGCACGTTGAAGGCCGACCGCAAGAAGGCACCGTCGTGCAGGATGCATCCGTAGGAAATTGTCTTTAGAAGCAACTCCGCTGAGAATATTGCCGTAAAAACGTAATCAAATATCTTCAAAATCTGTAAAACCACCACCAAATAAACATCTGCATCGTGTACTCACCGGGGAAACGTACATTGCCCATTTCCGAACCTGGTGCAGGAATAGGATCCTCCAAGGCCAGAAGTGCCGATGAAACCATAATGCAAACGAGAATGACGTTCCCGAAGACGCTATGGTTGCACAGCCAGTGGCAGAAGATCCGGAACCTTGAAGAAAAGAGAAATTGAGTTAGAACTTTTGCCGACACACGGGATAAATCTACACAAAACATCCTCCTCGGAGCCTGGATTCGGGCGAGCTGAAACAGACTACTCCCTAATGCACAACGATTCTATTCTAAAAACACTCTAACTATTGGTAAATTGCGGGGCTTTACGGGGTCGCACTACTGAACAAACCAGTGCGGGGCCACACTACAGTGCCGGATCAGGGTGTAAGCAGACACACTTCAACAAGACCTACGGCACCACTGTCTACCACATTTCACCTGTTCGTAGGAGAAAAAATGAAGAAAGATGATGCTGGAGGAATAGGCAATTTCTGTGAATTCGATTTTAGTTCGGACATGCGACGAGGACGTGCACCGACTCTGCTACCGTTTTCAGCCTCGTCCCCATCTGTAATTTCATACACCGCTCACATTACTATCAGAACTAAACTAACATAGCTGCATGAAGTATACGGGGCACGACAACAACTCCCGCTTCTGCAACTATGTCCCGTCTTAAGGGGCCTACCTGTTTTTACTAGAAAATATAAAGAAGGCACTGCCTTTTGGGATCGGACGAATTTTCTTTACGATGGTTACTTCCGATAAACGGCGAGGTCGGGCCGAATCTTTTGTAACTTCTACTTGATCGTCTGAAAATCATTACCATGTTTTGTCCTAACTACGTACTTCAAACTTCCCTTCCAAATCACATCCTAGCAATAAAGATAGTGACAAAGTACCTGGAAAAGATCAACCTACCCTGACTGTTTTGCTCCTCTTCGTATTCCTCCTCGTTGTCTAGCGTCATCTTCGTTTGCGATTCCGCCTCTTCATCGTGTTCCGATCTATACAACAACAGTCATCATTCGTCCTAATCTTACCTTACTTGACCCACCTTTCACCATCGTATTGACCATCTTCTTCCGTTTCCTCTTCTTCCACACTGTGTTCCTCTTCCTCCTCTTCTTCGACGTTTTCTTCCTCGTGAGGCGTAGGGCTTTTCGACTTGTTTTGCGCTTCTTCCTCTTCTTCCTTCTCGATCGCAGTCAGTGACTCCGCATCTGCTAAGTTGTCCACGGCGATAGCCAAGAAGACATTAAGCAGGATATCTACTATTGTTAAGGAAACAAAATAAAACTAAAAGGAACTAAAACATCGAAAACAATAAAAGGATACAGTTACCGCATATAAATAGGATTATAAAGTATATGCAAGCTAGAACGCCAAAACCATGAACTCCTCCGTACGCAGCAATACCGGTATACATCACTGCATTCCAATCTTCACCTGTTAATATCTGTAAAAAAATTGAAAAGTCCCACATTCGTATAAATGATTAATGTAAACTTACTTGAAATACAGTAAGTAGGCTTTGCCAAAAGCTATCAAAATTGGACCTCGGTTTATCCTGAGTATCATTAAAATTAAATCGTCCACCAAAAACTTGCATACCGAGTAAAGCAAAAATAACAATAAACAAGAACAGCAAAAGTAATAGAGACGCTATTGATTGTATTGAGTTTAACAACGAGGCGACTAAATTCGACAGCGATCGCCAATATCTGCAAAAAAATTAATAAGCGGTGCACAATTTAGAGAAATAATTACGTACTTGGTCACTTTGAACACTCTAAGTAGTCTAACACAACGTAATACAGATATACCTAAAGGAGGCATAACATTTGTATGCGTTAAAATCATCTCTGATATACTTCCAATAACAACAAAACAATCGAAACGGTTAAATAACGATACAAAATAACCCTAGAAATGAAATAATTAATTGCGAATCAATTAAATGTGGGTTTTTGCTCACTTGAAAACCTAAACTGTACAATTTCAACAACATTTCCATTGTGAAAAGAGCAATGAAAAACATATTTGTATATTCTGTAACGAAAATTAATTATTGAATTTTAGAGCTATACAACACGGAAACTTACCTTGAAAACGATCTAACCACAGCGGCTGATTATAGTGTTCCGTTGCCAAAACACCTGTATTTAAAAATACTAGTACAATAATGAGCCAATAAAAGGTTTGAGATTTAACAGCTTTTCGACAGGATCTTCGCATCCTGCGATTTATTCTTTCGAAATCCTTTTTTCGTTTTTTAAACCATGATTCTTGTTGGATTTCTTCTTCACCTAACTGGTCCGTGGATTCCATTTCGTTTGCTGGATTATTTCTAGCGTCTTGGTTCGATTGGTCCTCTCCTTCTGGTTCAATATCTTCAGCTTGAGTTATCCAGTCTAGATATCCTTTTAAATCTTCTTCAATCTGTTGTTTTTCCCGCAATTTATGGAAATCGCCTCTAGCTTTAGCTTTTTCTCTTTCTTTGGAAAACTCACTAAAATATTTAAAGTCAGGACTGAACCATTCTGTTCAGCTGGAAAAATTACCCGCTCAAGACACCGAGAATTAAATTCATTACGAAAAATGCACCCAAAATAACCATGGAAACAAAATATGACCATTGCCATGTTCTGCCCATTGCATCTTGAATCTAAAATTTCCAAAAATGCACTCAAATTTTGATTGCCATTTCGAATACGAACATTATAAAGCACATCGGTCCAGCCTTCAAGTGTTATACACTGGAATACAGTCAACATGGATAAACCAAAATTATCAAAGTTGGTTATTCCAGAGTTAGGTCCTTCCCAAGTGTTATTAATACCTGGTAGAAATTCTGAACAGACCGTATCACTATCATGTTCTGTACAATTAAAGCCATTAGCACCACAAGGATGAGGCTCGTCCATAAATGCTTCTACAAATTTATTTTAAACAAACACCAATTCCAAAAATGAGCAAAGTACCTTTTTTTTCATTCCAACAAGTATTATGCATTTTTCCTGAGAATAATTCTAAACCAATAATCGCGTAAATTATTATAACAAACAATACTAACAGAGCAATATGTAATAAAGGCACCATGGCACGAAGAATCGAGTTCAATACAACTTGTAGACCTATAAAGCGGCAATGGCGAAAAGTATTTAGAGATTAGCAAACGAAACTTACTGGGAACACCAGAAACGAGCCTTAAAGGTCGTAGAACTCTAAAGGCTCTTAGAGCTTTAACGTCAAAACTATCTCCTATAAGTGTTGATAATGCTGTACTTATCATACTACAAAATTATCCAAAATTTAGAGTTTTGCAAATCGATAATTACAAGAACTTTACCCTATTACTACAATTGTAAAATCTAGTAAGTTCCATCCATTCCGAAGGTAAGCACCTTGATGCATCAAAAAACCATAAGCAATTATCTTCATTATACATTCAACCGTGAAAATTACTAAAAATATATATTCAATCTTTTCCTGTAAGTAAATTTCTTTGTAATAAATGTCAGTACAAAGCTTGCGTTTTTACCAAAATCCCATTTGTTACATTTGAGTCACCATTGGGGAAAGGTGTGTAAACAGCTAAGGCAACACAGTTCGCGAAAATTGTAAGTAAAATTAAATATTCAAAAGGTCTGGGTGTAGTTAAGAAAAAACGAGAAATCAAGTGGTCAACTATCAGTTCGATAAATCGATTTTCTGCCCCTTAATCACAAACTCTTGACTCATACTATAAACAATTTCTGATATTTTCATTAATTTAAGGGCCCTGATGACGATTTAGACAACATATTTGCTAAATTGATCATTATATTTTTTAGGTAGAAATCTGTCTTTTGAATATTACTTTCCATAAAGAACGAATTTTTCTTCCTTAAAATAATGATAAAATCAAATTACATATACCTATTTATAGAACCTTGCTACATAGAGAGATCGCCAAGGCCCATACACCAAATCCTGGAAATTTGGCACATATTTCACCGGACAATTTTTGATAATTGATCAATTTTTGACGAAAAAATCTGATGTTTATAGTAACCTAGATTCATTTCCAATTAAGTATTATTTACGAAATCAACAAAAAAAGCTTAATAGGTTTTAAGCGCACTTTTAAGTTTTAAATTTGAAAACATTTTTATTGGTTATCTGTTGGTTTGAGCTGTCGCAAATTTAGGTGACAATGGGAACTAATTAGAACCAAACTTTTGCAACAATTAAAATAAGTGCTTCTTTTACGCAAAACATGTAGGGGAAGATGGGGCGGAATGGATCGGTGGGTCAGAGCGGAATCTTTCATTGAAATGTCTATGTTTTTGACACAGGGTGAAATTTTATTATAAAAGGGTTTCCAAGGGGTTCACATCTCCGGAGAATTTTGGTTCTGTAGAATGAAGGAGCCCCTCGCGAGTGCCTAATCGGTGCCAAAGTGGCGGCCCGGGTCGGAGGCAATTAGGCGCGTTATGATGCATGTGAGTGGCGCCTGGAATGGGTAATCCGCGGAGGAAGATAAGAGTAAAACAGTGTTTTTGAAATGAGTGCGTTCTGAAAGGATACTTCCACTCGACGACGTCAATGCAGAGTTTCCTGATGGGGTTCTTGAGGTAAAGACAGAAGAGGGCGCGTTGCGGTCTATCCGGGGGCGGCTTGCCGCCGCGGCGCATAGGCCGCCTGGGGGCAGTCGTTGTGCGGGCCCCCGTTTGTCCCGGGCTCGTCACGCCCGCCCCCACAGTGCTCATTGCGGTCGCTGTCGCACTAATCGGCCCTTGCCATGCGCAACCTGTATATGGCGGTTGCACGGACCACAGACGGTTATCGGCGGACTCTCGAAGCTCATACTGCAGTCCTGCAACAAACACAACCTCTTACGAGGAGCTTTCACCGGGCTAAATCCCCAAACTTGATTGTTTTCATTTAGAACACTAAACCCTCTCTGACAACGGAAGCTCTCAGCAAACTTCTGCAATTTGTTTGGAATTTTCGGAAACCTACACAGGGGTTAAAAATAACAAGGATTAGCGCACAAAATAAAGGATTTGTTCTTGTAACGTACAGGTGCACTTTCTTAAATCTCGTTCATGAATCACCAGCTTAGTTATTTAAATTGGATATTAAGCCACCAGATGCCTATCACATCAAGCTTTCCAAACTTTCGAAGTTAGTCTCGAAAAATTCAGTCAACACACATGGATACAAATTTTTATTTATTTCGATGTTGACTTTTGATTTTACGTATACTTGAGTGCATGTTTTCATAACCAAACCATCAATATCTTTTGCAAAACATTTTTTGTCTTTCCAGTCTTCGAATCAATTTTGTTGCTGGCTGGATGATATCGATCAGCTTCACCTATTCTATCTGCTTTTACGATTTAAACTTCATATGGTTTTTACTTTAATATTTCAACTTTGTCATTTTCAATAAAGTTAAATTTTGTCCCACCTTGTATGGATTTATAAATATAAGACTTGTTACTCAACCAATTTTAGAGACGAATAAATATTCGGCGAAAACCTTTCCCGGTGAGAGTTTCCAATTTCTTTTGAAATATATACGGCCAAGAATTTTATTGCATATTAAAGTTGACATAAGTTAAACATGTCACTCTACACGATTTTGCAGCAAACAAAAAATTCTCATTTTGTCGTTTATCACCCTGGGCGAAAATACAAGCGCACTGATTTAAAGTCTAGTAATGAAGTAAAACAATATTCCTGCTAATAATAACATTTATTTGCTCAGCATCCAATTACAGCACGAATGAAACAAAGTTAAAAGAAAACTAACAATACAGTCGTTGAGGAAACGGATTTATAATATTTGCAATTTTCACTTATATTTGAACCACATTTTATAGCATTTGCATTGGTATAGAAGTAAACATATGGAAACGTTTCAGATTTTGATTTTAAATTACCACCTCGTCTGAAATTTATTTACGGTCAAGCAATAGAATAGATGCTCTTCAAAAGTTTGTAACATAGTTTTGTGTAGGTGTATTCGTTCCGAATGAAATCATTTTGATAGGTTACGCAAGTTCTGGAACTTTGTTAGATTATAGATTTTTCAATCTACCCTTAACTATCACACTTTGAGTGATTCTTGATAGCGACCTTATCTTTATTGTCTTTGAAAGAGTGCTCCAATTAAAATGAAACTTTGTCTCGAAACTTTTTGCTCGTCACTTGTAACAAGAACAAATTTCTGACATGTTCCTCCAAACGTGTCACTATTTAATATTTCTTTTGATATATTACAAATTTAATTAAGCAACGAGCACGTTCTCTAAATTCCATCGTTTCATCTAGTGCAGTGAGTATTTAGTTGGGAATTCTTCAGTTAGAAAAAATATTTCAGTGAACGGTCATTAACCCACGCAATAAACAAGGAGTTAGAATCGCAATTATTGTCATAAAATTACCCGCAAATTGAATTACGTAAAGCGAAGAGTCAAGCTCAAACTTTAATTGGGTAGGCACTTATTTGTGGCTTTGTAATTTTCGAAGTGGAACTCCTGAAAACATCTTTCCAAGTTTCATGCAATGAAAATTGGGGCAAATCGTTATAACAATCAGTGAATGCCCTGTAATACTTGTTAGCAATTTGTGTAAAGTGCAGTTATCAATATCCTTGTTACTATGGATACCCGTGCGGTCGTAACATCCGACAAAGTTGCATTTCCTCTCTCCAATAGCTGTCAAGTTCGACCCTTGAATCCTTACCGAGTCAAATCTTTTTCGACTTTTTTATACAAAAATCACATCCTGTATTTCTATATGTGAAAGCTGCGTCATCAATTCTGAATATCAGTTCTTTGTAGTTGGCTTTTCGAGATTTAACAAGTTTTCAGGAAAGCTCTTATAGTTGCGCTGGAGCTGAAAACTGCTGCACTGACACACCCCACGCAGACGCATAGATAAATAACACTCGACACCTAGCTAATTACATCAATCATAATGCATGATCAGGAATTGGATAATGGAAAGGGCTGAAACGATTATTTTTCTCCTAATAAATCGTATTTGTGGAAGTGTGAAATTGAGAATTCGAGAAGATAAGATATGCTGCTATCAAGGGATCTCCCACGTGTGCAATTTTTGGTAGAATTTGATTACCCTCACGCCAAAATAATAAATTCAGTTATTACTCCAATAAAAAACGCTACGCTGGAGATAATTTTCATCAAAATCAACTCAAAGTCGAAAAAGTCTCATTACTGGTTACTTAAGACGCGGCATTTTAATTTCATATTTAATTACTTTTCGAGTGTCAAAATGATTTTGCCGCTGACACAATCTTTGAAGTGCTTGATATTTGATTGTGCCTTTCATTTATTACAATCAAATTTGCGAAGTTCGGTGTCGATAGCACCGAATGAAGTTTAGCAATTTTTTTCAAAGACAATACAACTTCAAGAAGATTCTTAAATAAGGACCTATTCAAAAGAAAAACAAAGGAAAATTGAAGTGGCAGCGAGATAGAAAAAAAGAGCATTTGGCCGAGCCAAATCCCGAGATTTAGCTCTTTGAAATAAACCCTTAGAAAAACAATTTGTGCTTGGTGAAATACAAACAATTAGATTCCATTTATAACTTCCATTTTATTTCTTACGATTTAATTATTTCTCTAGAAAATATTTAAATTAGACAGACACTTAAACCCTGGTTGAACTACGAAATGGCAATTCTATTATACATAGTGATGGTGTATGATGATGGAGAACTCCGACGATAAAAAATTGAATAGAAAGTTTTTCACGCTTCCTTCATTTTAATTAAAAATGCTCCTTCCAGACTCACTCCTGATTCCTTCCCCAGTCCTAATTATCTCTTCTTGGGAAAAGAACGAACTGAGTCAAGGTCGCCGAGGTTATAGATATATGAGTGCGATTTAGAGAGAGGCAATTAGCGTTTTATTGGGAGAAACAATGGCTCTTATGACAGATAATTACGACTAACTGTTTAAAATAACTCGAATCAATGAGCTTAACGAAATCGTTTATTTGAATTTGATAGATGAATTCCCTACCTCATTCTCCCAATCCTCCCGATCCTTCCTCTCGCAGAGGTTACCCCGTAGAATCCATATTTGAGTAAAACATTTCTTACGAACACTAAACGGGTACTTTCTCTAATTTGTACAGGACACAGACTGCTCTTGTTTATTCGGCGTCAACGACGGCGCCGCATTTCGACGCTCAACGTCTATGTATTGTGTAATAGAACGGGCATGCGCTATCCACTTTTAAAACGAAATTTTCGTTTAATCTCGCATTATCCTCGATTTTTTTGTTTGATTAAATTTTTCATTTTGATTGAATTTTATACCCTTTGTCCCTACCAACCCGCAAATTTGCATAAAATGCCACACGACCCTTTAGAAACAATTAATCCAAGCTTTCAGCCAAAATACATTGAGAAAACTTTCAAATAGACGAGTTGGAAAAATCGGGAAAACTGTGTGGGTGCACTTTTGATTTATAGGAACAGGAAGAGTCCTGAATAAACATGAAATGATGGTCTCGGTCTCACTTGCTCCTTAATTGCGCTTCTCGTATAAAAAGGATTATGTAGTGGAATATTTTTACGAGTTATTTTTATAGATTTGTTTGTTATAAAAGGGACGTTAATTGCTATACTCAGATTGTCAAAGGCAAAAATGCAACTATTAGTCGTAAATTTTATTCACAATAAACCGTTTTGATAATATAAATCTTGTAAAATCTGTGAATAATATTACCACATAAATAAAAATGTCTCGACGTGTTATCTTTTCCCCGGAACGCTTCAATCGATAAATGGAAATTAAACTTGATCAAACTGTCACATTTGGTTAAATTTCGGTTAAAAAACTTCCCGAAACAAATAAACCGTCACAGGAAGCCACTATCCTAATATCTAAATTTCCTTGAAATAATTCCCTTCAATACCCTTTGTAAATTATCTCGCTGTTAGTTCGCCGGAGGGCGGCTTATCATTCGGAGAAATCGCAATTCGCAGTTGAAATGCGCCAATTGTGATGAGATGTTGACGTAGATGATCTGAAGAAGACACGCATGAACGATAACGGAGAACAAAACTTGGCAAGGAAACTACAGAGAGATCAGTATCGAAGAATTTTCGCCTCCACTGATTGATTTACCACTGTGAAGTCTGCGGCAAACACTTTGTCTCTTATCATCGCATCTTCACAAGTGGAGTAATGAAGGAACATAATGAAATCATATACAGCTTTGAGCGAACAAAAATCGCCAAAAATAAATTTCCAAGCTAATTAGACAGCCGGTAAAACAGAAGCTTCCAGAACATCCGAGTTTTTCAATGAGCAAGATCACGGCTTGATTGAGTTAACGTTTTGTTCGTCTTTGCTAATTTACTTAGGATTTTTTAATCCTAATAAGAATGGAACGCTTTTAACAACTAAATACTTGTAATGTAGCAGAACGCTTTTTATTGGCCGAATGAGGAAGATAAATCTGTGAATCTCCCTCAAAAACGCATCCCCATAATATGATATACATTGTTCGGATGTATGGCATTAGAGGAAACTCGCTTTAAAATTTATGAAGCGTATCTTGCGAATGGGCAAATAATTTGATAAAGACATCACACAAGAACAAAAGTTCACATTTGTGCTGACGCATTTCATACAACCAAACCGTTTCTCCAATATTCACGTTCCTATTTTGCGCCAATATTTTCATATAATTGCATTATTTTGCGTGGATGATATTTTTGATAATAATCTAGTGCGCAAATATCTGGGGAATTAACCGCCTGTCGGATTAGTCGATAACAATTATTCCTCCAATTGTTTTCACTAATTAAATTTATTGTGTGATGTGATGTTGTGATGATATTTGTACTTGTATTGACCTCAATTTTACTTTTGATACAAGTCCAAGAAAACATATTTCTTTAACAAAACTTGGTGAAAAATGAAAACAAAGTCGACTTCCGCGCGTTTTAATTTACTAAATGTAATCATTTACGTTTCGTAAATAAACAAGGCGAAGAACCTTTTCACTTTGCGAAAAATGAACCAAATTGTTTTAACTGCGTTTGACACGAGCAAAAAAGCTAATTAAAATTGACAATCAATTAGAATAAATAACCTAATTAACGTTGCAAAAATAGCTAAATAATACAAATTGTGACTAACGCGAAGCTTTTCCAGAGAAATTTTATCGCAAGGAAAAATGAATATCCTTCTGACAATTTTGCGCTTCATTTCAGAATAAATCTTGCAATCAATAATATGCTTTTCATTCTTTTTTTTTCATTTCTTTATATTTCCATTAAATTCGAAGCAAAATGAATTTAAAATGGTTTTTCGTAAAATTGCGTTTTATTCCAATTTGTGGCGACCATTTAGGATTAGAAGGGAAACAGTTAATTAAAGGAACGTGATATTGGTGCAAAATGATTTTTCTGTTAAGCCACCTGGGGTAATAATTCGCATGAAGCAAATCCGAGATATCTTACCGTCCAGAGCTTTTTTGTTAACCAGACGTTATTACAACCGAATTGAAGTCAACTTTAATTCCTTTGTGTCGAGTGAAGTGGAAACTCGATGAAATGTAACTTTTGCATGGAGTTAAGTCGAAGCTCTCGACTGGAGAAATGCTGATTGCAGCAAAAGGTGTGCACACTGCGGTACGTTAATTGGTTATAATAGTGAGTATTGATTTTCTGGTTTTCTGCCGAATTATGCCAAATCGTTCAATTTGAACTCAATCTAGTGTTTTATTCAGTTAGTATCTCTCTTCCCCTGATTGAAACTGAAGCAATTATAGTTGGAGTGGTTTAGTGTGAACTTGAACTCGATGAGGAAAACGTCAACATTACCTAATTTGAATCTATTTAGTGGCTAGGTAATTTGAAGGAATCAAGATCGATCATTAGGATAAACACTAGTAGCTGAGTGAGCTTAATTTAAAGCTCCACTTCATCTTTTTCCGAAACAAAGCACTGCACGAACTCAATAATTCAGATTTATTAAGATCGGGGAAATTCTGGAAAAAAAAAGAAGAGAAGAAATCTCGGCTTGTTTTAATACACGTCAAGTAAATTTCGATGCTGGAAATTTGACTACGGTGGAAAATGTTATGAAGGATGAAGCCTATATAATTTAATAAGAGGAAATGTTCAATTCACTTTACCATGTTACCAAACAACTTTTAGTAATTACGCACAGCTAATTCTATTAGGGATGAGGTTTTAGGAAGTTTACCTAATCCTTGAGAAACGTCAAATGACAAGCCTCCTTCAGTTCCTTCATACTTATTGAATTAATGGCATGAATTAGACATTAGTAGCGATACCGGCATTTTCCTCTTATTAAAAAGGAGGACAATGTTTGAATCTGACAGTAGAGTAGTCTTCATTAAAATAATCGTCGGTTTAGCACAATACAAAATAGGTCATACGAATGATGCAGTGCACATGCATCGTTTGCTGAAAAACTAACATGTCCAAACCATATAAACGAATAAATCACGCCTGACATTTACAAATATTTTTCGATTTTACTGCGTAAAACTAATCAATTAATCAATTAAAAAATCCTCAGAGTTTAGCGTGACTGCCACCCGTCTACATTTTTCAGGAAAAGTAAAGGGCTCACTTCTAATTTATGGCCCTCAATTGGTACCGATTTATTGATTTCACTGGAAAAAAATAAGAGAATAGTCTGTGTAACAGATTACCCGGAGCTTTGGTAGTGACGCAAAGCTTGGTTTAGAGGAGAGTACTAATTGTACGTAGTTAAGTGAAGGGCTTTTGTCACTTTAGAAGAATAGCGTCATAAAGGAGCAAATCTTGTGTTGCACGATTGTTAGAGCTTTGCTTGTTGTATTTTGGCGATTATGACTTTATCGTATATCTGGTTAGTATCGGACATATGTCAACAGTGAAGTTAAATGTGCAAACAAATTTGCATAATTGCGGGTATACTGTATCTTAATGAACGTCTTAACTTGACATTGCAAGGTCCATAAAACAAGGACTTGGCCCTAAATCAATCTGATTTAAGTCAAAGTTTATTCGCTTGGATGAGTATTAGAGAGATTGAACGAATCGGGAAGAGATTGACAGGGCGTAATCAAGAGATCAAGTGAACGAGAGAAGATATAGAAAAACAGATGTAGACACATGGAAGTGTCATCCGTTCGTCATCTATTACATTTTTGTCCACGCGAAATGCAGATGTTGCAAAGTTGGTGATGTAAATAGAAGTGGGATGGGTTATAATTGGGGAAAAATGTGCAAGGGGTAAATTTGGCGGTGCCCAAAGGGTGTAATGCTTGTAAATGAAATGGACAATCCTTTGTCGTCAAAGGAAATAAGATCAGAGCACGGGTGACTAGCTCGGATGTTCAAAGGATGTATGGGAAGTAGAGGTATAGTAACCTACATGGACAATATCGATCGGTGTTGGGCGTGGTTTGGGTATAGTGTGATTTGGCCTATATAATGAAATCAATCAAAGACGAAGGATGTCCGATGACACGACTTCCGTCTGTAAACACAAGAAACCGTCCGGCAATTGCCCTAAACTAATATTATGTGGCTGTGGGCGGCGTTGGCGCGGTGCGACAATTCTGCATATCGGTGGTGTTTGGCGCTTCTTCGGCCGAATTTGAATGATGAGTGGGTGGACATTGAATCTAAACAGACACTCGAAGCAAGCTCTTACCGGGGCAATACAGTGTCGGATCCATAACAAAGTGGGATTTGGTTAGTTGAAGATGTTTCTAAAGCACATTTGCGCTCCATATCGGTATCACTGACATTACAGCGGACGCGGGAACCGAAATTAAATTGAATTTTTCTGAACACAATTATGTTAGTTTATCACGCGAACATATCTAGTCGTGTATTTGATTTGAACCTCACCCCGCATAGCATCGGCGGCTAACAAACTCTACGTCCGGCGACCGGCGTCTCGACGTCTACTACACAGCGCCATCGAGTGATGTGCTACGCCAACTAACGACCAACGTTCCTGACTTGCTGCTGCACTGCAGGAGTAACGCTTTTGTTTTTACACAATTCACTCAAAACCCACACTACTTCGAATTCACTCTTGCTCACCCTCCACCGAACTAACCTGCCGCAATTACCACCTAACACAACACACGACCTAAATTTCATAACGATTTTTACTCCCACAAACGCTCTTTATTATTTATTATCTTTTCCTTTTTTTCAAATCACTCAATACCAACCTTTTATTCTCTAGCTTTAATCAACCCTTCCGAAACTCAACACCCCATTAGCATTTTTCCAGAAATATTATAATGTACAAACGTCGCTCGGTCTTCGCTAGGTCCTAATGTATTTTTACATTATTGCTTAATTTTTTATTTGGCAACAATCATTTTTATTTCATCGATTGTTTACCGCTGGTCTAAAATTCAACCTTTAGACCCGTGAAAGTCCCGCAAATCGATAACCTTAATAAAAAAATTCAATACTTTAAATGAAAAAATCATGGTGGAAGCCAGACACAATGGCATTATCCAAATAGGATTCGTTTTATCCTTTGATAGAAAATTGATTAATGTATTTCGTATGTATGGAAACGATTAAATTTTCAAGTATTCTATATCTAAATGAGTAAGGAGACAAGTTGTAAAGTATCATTCCGGGCAAGTCAGCCTGATCATGTAGGTACGCACGGAAAAATTAAACATCTTTTCTATTTTTAAACCAATTAAATCATCTTGTTATTTAGTAGGAGTGTGAATAAGATTTTTCCGTCGAATTTGTCACAGCGAAAACAATGCGTGGAAACAATATTTAAAAAAGGATTCCGCATCTAATAATACAATAGGTTGAAAAAGGCCAACAGCTGAGGAAAATAATTTAATTAGAGTGGTAAAATTGGTATTTCGGTGACACTTTCCTGATGCGGCATTGACCCAGATGTTGGGAGGAAGCAAAATCTCGTAAATTACAAGTATGCAAGTGAAAATTTCAACAGTTCTAATTAGATCTTTGCTTTATGTTTCTATTACTGCGAATAAATATTGCAATTGCCTTATTTGCGTAATTGATGATTTCAATTTAAATGAAGCGCGCGCTAGTCCAGAACAATATACAAATACCTAGAAATAACATTTTTAGAAACATGAATAACTTACTTAAAAATAAAGTAAACCATGCTATACTCTTCAGCTTATTGCCAATAAAACAACACAAATCCAAAAAGCATTACGTTTTATAGCCAAATAAGTAATAAAAATTCGGATTTCCAACAAATGGTATTTAAGTGTTGTTAGTAAGCTCGCAGTAGCGTCAAACCTCAACAGAATTTTTGTTACTTTAGCCGACACACAGCTTACCACGTTACGGCGAACATGCTGACTTTAGAAACTATTGCCTTTTTTAACAATCCGGTAACACACAACTTTATTAAAACTAATTCAACTAATTTGGGGCATGGGCAAGCGGGGGCTGTCTTTTGCAAAAATCCAGCCAAAAGATGCGTGATTCTCGTTCGAAAGTAGTGAAAGAGACGACGAATTGACCCGCCAGCGCTCAACCAGCATAAGACCAAAATATAAATGGAAGGGTCCAACTATAATCAGGGTATTCTGCTTCACCGGGATCATTTATATATATATTCATCTCGTGCACTTCTCCAACGCGGACGCGTTAAAGCGGTTGCCTAAACCAGCGGCTCATTCAAAACTTTGTCAAATTAAACTATTCTGACCACAGGATGAGCATTTCTCATGTCACCTAGTATAGCTGGACAGTGCATTTTCAGGGCCGGATTACCCATCATGGCATTTAGCTGTAGCCTAGGAGCACCAGTGAATTGAACAAAAGATATGTCGGAAAAAACTACAAACTTAAAGATCAAAAGCAATTTAGAACAATTCTTATCGCAATAATATATTACATCGTATATTCATTCCAGCTATGAACTCCGAAAAATTCAATTTTTAAATAAAAATTTTTTTATTCTATCAAAAAATATGATTGTAGGTAATTCTTTACTTACGTAATTTTATTAAAGTCAAAAAAAATAATTACTTGTTCTGTTGTTTTTAACGAAACTAATTGAATTAAATAATAACCTGATGATGCCACTTAGCTGTCGAAACGCGTAGTGGTTTCGGAACTTTTCCATATAAAAGTTATTTTTTGATTAGAAAAGTTGGGGAAATTGGTTTCATTGGGTTATATAATCAAAGGAGAAAATGTAGTTTTAGCTATTTTTATTCACAAAATGACCATTACATTGAAAAACATTACGATGTGGCTAATAAAGTAGAGATTCTGCCATTTCTCGAAGATTCCGATTTCGTCGGTTGATGGGTCCATGAGGACGCCCAAATAAGCCAAATGGAATACTGTCGCAAACGAATAAATGAGTAAAATAATCCTAACTCTAATATTATCACGTTTATATTTATGTTTACAGTCTTTACAAGGACGGACTCTCACGCAACAATCAAATATTTCGGCAATTCGGTCCCTTGGCACCACTTGTAAATACGAGAATACCCCAATCGAGACTAAAACCATAGAGACTTTGAGTTCAAGGCCGTGAAGTAACGAGGAAATTAGAAAGGTTGCGAAAATTGCGTAAAAGTTCCCGAAACTCAACCAGGAATAATAAACATCTGCAAAAACCAATCAATAAAAATAAAAACAAGTGGATCCTTTGTACATCTTTTGAGAAAATCGTGCATCGGTTGGTTCCATTTCTTGACGACCATTGACAGAGATGACGGGAATTCGATCTCCAGAGGCTCGGTTATGACGAATCTGTACTGATTCAAAGAATCGCGCTTTATGGAATTCGTAAAACCAGCGGCGATCATTCCAACTTCTGCCAAATAACTAATAAAATAATGACTTGTCCTGAACGCAAACGCTTCTTTGTATGCTATCACCCATCTGGAAATAAAAAATTATTCAAATCGAGTTGTATATTATCACAAATACCGATTCGAGTCATCTGATATGACGTAACTGCTCCAACAGTTTGACAAAGTTAGAAAAAATAAGGAAGTGGTGAGGACTTTAACAATTGCACAAATCCAAATGAGATTCTACAAAAAATTATTATACAATATTATTGTAGCTGGACAATACCTTTTTTGTGGGCTTTTTGTAAAAATTCAAGTAATCACTAAATGAAATCCAGGGCCCAAACATGACATTGGCCCCACATAACGTGTACCCAAAGTATTGAACAAAGCTTGGCATTGCGTCTAATTTGTTAATATCATCAGCTAAAGACAAAACCTTCATTACTAAAACCATGACAATTCCGCGAATTTGAAGCCACACTTGTGGCTCAATCAAGTAATATTCACTAAAATCGAACTCGTTACACACAGTTGCACGAAATAATCACAATTACCATAGCACTAGGAGGATTATAAAAGTGAGCTTTAGAAATATCGAGTTTTTAGAGTATTTTTTCAATTGGAAGCCCGAATAGAGCAAAACGTACGAAATAATCCAACAAAATAATAAAACAATTTTCCCAAAATGAGATTCAAGGGTTGACATTAAATAAATACCAATACAACCGGTGCTGAAATGTAATACTGACAAGGGGATGAAACCTAGAATGTGACATTAGGAAAAATGATTATTTTTAACAAAAATACCTGTAGACACCAGACATCCAAATACAAAATTAGGTACAATTAAAGAGAGGACGGAAGGGACTACACTTAAAATAGAGAGTATAACACAATTGTTCCAAATATCTAAGGCGGTTTCTTCATAGTACATATCAGAGTATTCACGAAAGTATCTGTAATAATAAATGTTAACTGGGGGATGATAATTAAGCGAAAACCAACTCTTCCAGATGTCCATCTTCCGGGATTATAGACATTGTTATCACATTATTTCAGTAATTTAAAGAAAAATTCGTTTCGTTTGATGTTTGAGGTTATGGCTGTATGGATAGGCAACCAACATTACTTTTTACTTCAGCAGAGACCACAATCCACAATTAATCATTTAATCAATCACCAACGGAATAATTATGTAAAAATAAAAATCGTTCAATAGGGGATGAAAAAAATACAATTAGTAGAAAACGTTATTTACTTTATAATCAAATGCACACTGAAACTATGAAAAGAAAAACAAGTGAACAAAATGAAAAAGTGAACAATCTCTTAACACATCATTCCTTTTTAGCGTGTTCGGGTTCGTGAATGGAAAAGTCAAGCCTTACATATATTATAACAATAATGAACAAAACGTAGAGTGCAAGAGCCAACAAAACGGGCTCAAGAAGCAATAATCCCGACCTCCAGTGATAAACAATTTCTAAGTCTTGAATGTGTTGCTCCACCAAATTGGTTTTCCTCAGCTTGATAACGCTCCTGCCGAACTGATCCAAGTATTTGAAAGTGACCCCATCAGGCAGCCTCTGGACTTCGTAGGGAGTTTTGATTTGAACTTCGGTCACTCCAACTGGCAAAACAACTTTCGTTTCCAACTCTTCTACATGCATGTCGTCGAAAACGTGGTCAAGCAGTCTCATATTGAGGACGTATTCGGTGCTGGACTTCCGGTACAAATATTGATAGCTGGGGACGCTGTAGCCAAGGGTGTATGAGCTGCGCCAGCCCCCAAACAGCGGGAACCTGGGCCTCAATTCCAGCTCAATCCAGTCCTTGCGGGTGCGGACTTGCGACGTTGAAATGTTTCCGTTGCTGTCCCGGTAGTAGATATTGTAAGCAGCCGCTGGGAGGATCGTCCTGTAGGACTTTATGCTGTGGTGGCTGCTGCTAGTGTCCCTCTGGTAGTCATAGCGCGAGAAAGGCCCCTTCAATTTGGCCCCCGTGTGCAGAATCTCGATGTTCTCCTCGACGGCAATGTTGCCCCAATGGGAAATTTCGATAAGGCGCTCCAGACGCGTGACTGTTAAAAAGGGCGAGTTGTTTTCATAATGGACAATCATGCGGTCTTGCGAAAAGGCCGGGGTGTCGCTATAAGGGCCGTAGGTTAAGGTGGAGTCGGACTGAGTCACTGGTTTCAATTTCGTGTAGCTTTCCACGCTTCTGGAGCTCAATGTCACGCTCGTTGTTTGCTTGCTTGTCGCATAGGGTGTATAAAAATAGTGATTTCCGAAGTACCTGACCAGCTGTTTCTCCTTTTGCGTTATGCTGTTGGGATACGGCACCAGGCCCTTCGTTAAAACAGCCTCAAGGATGATCCCAGCCGTGCGACCGGTCGCCAAAGGCTGCTTCAGCTGGACACTATAAACGTCCTTTTCGAGCTTTTCCACCTTGCTTGGGGTCAATTTCAAGTCTTCTTTAAGCGAGTCTTTCACCGAAATGTAAGAGAGATTACCCACAGTGTCCGGTTCCAGCACAATTAGGTAATTTCGAACTGTGTCTTTACCGGTATTTTCTAAGGTTATGGTCGCAGATATCTTGACTAGTTGTGATGTTAAATCGATCGTTCTTTCGACATTTTTGTTAATTATGTGTTGATTTATTTGCTCCGCACTGATTACCGAACACATACAAATAAATAAAACGACAAACTTGTACATTTTAACCGATTTCAGGCCTCAAACTTCCAACATCACCAACATTCACAAAAATTGATACTTGAAAATTGACACATGTCCACTTCAAGCGCCATCTGTCGGCGAACAGCGCGTAACCAATGGTAGCGCTACAAGTATTGCAGTTGCATACCAATGGAGGACTTGCGACTAATTAATTTATTTTATTTATTTGCTTAAATCATATTTTATCAAAACTGAAGATAAGCATGTTGGTTTCGAACACCTTTGGGCTTTTTCTTGATTAATTTGAAAAAATCGTGCGTCGGTCAGTACGGTAGTGAGCTGTATTACCTGCCAAATGTCAAGCGTCAAAATTTGTTGTCCCATATGTTGTTAACACAAATAGATAATTTATTAATTTATGTTGTATTGACCGTTCTTATCTAAAATGAAAACTTATTTTTATAAAAGTGTTACAACCATATGACCGGTTATATAGCTAGCGAAAATCTGACTTGTTAAAAAATCTGTGAAAGAAATGGATATTGCAAAATCCATTTTCAGCCACAGAGACCGTGAGGGTTACGTGGGCAAAGAAGATCACAAGGTGAGCATAAAACAATTATCTAACGCCCACACTAATTAGTTTTTGCAGAAACGTGAAATTGAGTTGGCAATTTCAGAGGATGATGTTGACGATTACTTTATTGAAAATTTCTCTGAGGGCCTAGACATGAACGATTTGCTTACACCTAGCCCTGGCGGTCCATTTTCGGCCCTGACCCCTAGTATGTGGCCCCAAGACATCATGGCAAAATTGAGTGTAGTTCCTGACGACCCCAATTCCCAACCAGAATACAGGTAACTCAACCATTGCAAAAAGAGAGTTACCAGCCCCTATTTTAGATTTGACGAATTTGGGTTCCGCGTTGATGAAGAGGACGGTCCTGAGCAGAATTCTAACAAGTTGTTAGGCATTCCCTTTGTGGAGGACCCCCAAGATAGACTTCAGTGGGTTGCTCATTTGGAATTCTCTCATAATAAAGAAGTGTCTGATTTGACTTGGGATAAAGTTGAGGTGAAATTGCCCAGAACTGACAAGTTGCGCTCAATGGTCAGAGCGGGGATTCCCCACTCTTTGAGGTCTCAAATGTGGATGAGAATGTCAGGGGCGTTAGAAAAGAAACAACAGTCAGAATTGTGCTACAAAGATATCGTTAAAATGTCCAGTAATGACTCTTTAATGACCTCGAAGCAAATTGAAAAAGATTTGTTACACACAATGCCAACAAATGCATGTTTTAGTCACATTAACAGCACTGGGATTCCACGATTGAGACGGATTTTGAGAGGAATCGCTTGGCTTTATCCAGACATTGGGTAAAAATTTGTAATTAACTAAACAGGATCGAACATTTTGTTACAGATATTGTCAAGGGACTGGTATGATCGCCGCGTCGCTTCTTCTTCTACTGGAGGAGGAAGAAGCATTTTGGATCATGGTGACAATAGTTGAAGATCTCTTACCTGCCTCTTACTACAGCTCAACTTTGTTAGGTATAGTCTCACGTTCGGTAAAATTAATCTAATTATTGTTTCAGGAATTCAAGCTGACCAACGAGTGTTGCGCACATTAATCACGAATTTTTTGCCAGATATCGACGAAACTCTCAAAAATCATGACATAGAATTATCTCTAATAACCCTACATTGGTTTTTAACACTGTTTGCCAGCGCTGTCCATATGAAAATCTTGCTAAGAATCTGGGATTTATTTTTCTTTGAAGGATCCATAGTATTATTTCAAGTAACGTTAAGTATGTTGAAAATGAAAGAACCTCAACTGAAACAACTCGAAAATTCTGCTCAAATTTTTAACGCACTGTCCGACATTCCTGGAGATATAGACGACGTAGAGAAATTGTTTGAAGTGTCTCAAACTTTGACGACCTCCTTGAACGAAATCATGATAGAGACTTACAGGAGGCGTCACTTGGCCTATCTTATGGCGGACCAAGGGGCCTTAGTTGGCAACCCCGAAGCCGCCCCCAACTTACCCAAACAACACCTCGCAAGGCGGCAAGTCAAGAAAAATAAATCCGTTATCCAACTCTTGCTCTTCAACGAAAACACCGAAGACGACATCAAGTGCAAAAACATCAAACAAACGGAGATTCTGGTAGACTTGCGAGAGGCGATTTTGCAGGTACATAATATACAATAAAATAAGAGCACAAACCATCAATTATTCCAGATCTCGCGTCATTTTCTGCAAGTGGATCCGAAATTAAGCACTGAAATTTCCTTAGTTGCGGACTATTCAATGGAAAGTCATGCAACCGATCACGACAATTACATAAATGTTTCAAAAAATCGGAAACGGCGGGCTAAAGCGTTACTAGGTGACTTAATAAAGTAAAAAAACGTTGAATAAATTTGGGCTTTAGATTTCGAGCGTCATGATGACGACGAGTTGGGCTTTCGTAAAAACGACATTATTACGATAATAAGTCAGAAGGATGAGCATTGTTGGGTGGGGGAATTGAACGGGTTGAGAGGGTGGTTTCCGGCAAAATTTGTCCAGTTATTGGACGAAAGAAGTAAACAATATAGTAGCGCCGGGGATGATAGCATTTCCGAAACTGTGACTGATTTAGTAAGAGGGACCTTATGTCCAGTTATTAAGCAAGTATTAGAACATGGGATGAAAAGGCCTAACTTTCTTGGTAATGATTATATTTGTTTAGTCAATAAGTTAATTTAAAATTTAGGTGGACCTTGCCATCCTTGGCTTTTCATAGAAGAAGCGGCAACGAAAGAGGTTGAAAAAGACTTTAACTCGGTTTATAGTAGGCTAGTTCTTTGTAAAACTTATAGATTAGATGAAGACGGGAAGGTTCTAACTCCGGAAGAAGTGAGTTCTCACTGAATGACTAATTTGTATTTTCAAGTATTTTCAGTTGCTGTACCGCTGTGTCCAGTCTGTTAATTTGTCTCATGACAATGCGCACGCTCAAATGGATGTTAAACTGCGTTCTTTGATTTGTATGGGTTTGAACGAGCAAGTTTTACACTTATGGTTGGAAGTCCTATGTTCTTGCAGCGAAGTTGTTCAGAAATGGTAACTTAATCAAGTCAATTTTCGTGTGATAATGGATGTTTCAGGTACCATCCGTGGTCGTTCGTTTATAGTCCGGGCTGGGTGCAGATAAAATGTGATTTACGAATTTTGTCGCAACTGTCGTTTAATTTGAACCCCGATTGGGAACTTCCTGTTAAAAAAGAAACCAACAACCAACCACTGAAAGATGGTGTTCGCGATATGTTAGTCAAACATCATCTCTTCAGTTGGGACATCTGAACTGTAAATATAATTCTGTCCATAACAAATGCCTTCAATTATGTTTCTTGTCATAGCTTTAATTGCGTTGGGTTGTCACGAGGGTAGCAAGCGAATGACAATAACGCCCAACCAACTTTCATACAGATTATTTTTCTAAGTACCAAATAGTGCAATAGCTAAATGACTTAATAATTAAACACTTTATTTATTTCTTTGTACAAATTTAATGGCCAAACGTTAACTAAAAACGCAAATAACCAAAAAATTACATTCATAATCTCATTTGTCCAGTGTATTTATTACTAAGTTATTGTTCTTAAATTTAATTACATATGTAATAAAAATTCCTGTTTTTTTACCTTCACCTTTTACACCTCAATTCCAAGCGCTTTGGGTAATGTAACACCACACGGCCCCGAAAAATAAAAACTAAAAAGCAATTAAATCAAATAAAACAAACAACAATCACCTAAATGCATCGTCAAAAGCATCTTCGTTTAAGTTAAATTCGGCTACGGGTTTCCCCCGCTCGACTACAGTAGGTGCAAACATCGCTGCCGGATATACAACTGAAGAAGTACCAATAACGAGACAAAAGTCACACGATTCGATTAATTGTCCTGAAATTACAACAGTTTTGTGTTAGCAACATGTTATAATAATTATTACGTGATCTATCAAGAACATCAGGATCTAAATTTTCGCCGAACCAAACAATATAAGGCCGTACCAAAGCCTGGCATTTGGAACATTTCGGAAGTTCTTCACGTGGGATTATTGGAAGGTCTTGGTCCCTTTTGCCAGGGTCCCTAAATCGGCCCTTTGCCACTCACTCAAACAATTAAATAAATTACGAACCCTCGGCCACGCAAGGCCTCACAAATCGGATTTTCCGTATTAACTTCAATTTGTTTACATTTAGTACAGATAACTTTGTCGAGACTGCCGTGCAGTTCTAGGACGTTTTCAGACCCAGCTCTCTTATGCAAACCATCAACGTTTTGCGTGATTACGTGAAACTGGCGTCCCTGTTCTTTACAAATTTTTTCGTACTTGGCTAAAGCTCTATGGGCCTGAAGCAACAATTGTACGATTCAATGTCTTGCAGTTGAATAACTTACGTTGTTTGGTTGGCTGTTAAAAGCGACCTCCCTTCTGTAATGATAAAATTCCCAAACTAGGGCAGGGTTGGCCCTAAACGCGGTCGGAGTGGCGATGTCAGTGGCGCGGTGTGTGCGCCACAGCCCGCCAGCCCCCCTGAACACGGGAATCCCCGACTCGGCCGAAACTCCGGCCCCCGTGAGGGCGACGATGCTTTGCGCTTGATTCACAACTTTCTGGAATTGGTTGTAGTCGGAGAGCGGCCGCTTTGCCATCTTTAACGCACTGTTGAGTCGCCGGGAAATCACATGACTGAATTTTTGTGAAATCATTAATTCAAATTTTTAAGGTTAGGTACGGTTGTGGTGTTTGAGGGGGGCGCCTTGCGCATGTGTCGAGTTCTTCGGCGATCTCTGAGCAGTGAGCTGGTTGAGATTTGGAGTTGTAGAGTGGCTGGTTGATATGTTGGACACTTATTTCAACTCGTGTTTGGAATTCGAGTGTATTTATTTGTTTGAGCCGTATTATCGTTGAAAGGTGATTTGTTATCGCAAGGAGGTGTTCAACTTGTTAGCAAATAAATAATCAAAATTAGTGTGTGTGAAAGTGCTACCAAAAAGGATTTGTTGGAGATTTTACCTGGAATGGTATGAAATTTCTTCAGGTTTATCTTGTTAACAGCACGCTTGCTGGGCATAGATTTACAGATAACAAATTTTTAGTTGTTGAGCTTCTAATTATTGACATTTGCGGGGAATATTGATGATTGGTAATCTTCAGGTATGCATTTGTATAATACGTAATCGTGCAACTGACCAAGGCCGTTTTAGATTGATTCCTGCAGAATATGTCAGGGAAATAACAAAATACAGGAAATTAAATCGGTTTTGTAATAGGTCGTCAAAAACACGGCCGGTGTTGAGAAACGCAAATTACATTTCAAAATGTTAATTTATCTTTAAACGTAAAATTAAGATATGCCAATTGCCAAGTGTCACATGTCAAATTTGACAATTCGCATTAATGGTTAGAATTAGAAACCCCACGGGTCGTAAATGTCACTGGGTAAAATTTTAGGTTTCTTGGTCACCAATAATTAATTGATGATCCTTAATTTATTACCGATCACTTCTGAAACGAATCGTCGGCAAGCTCAAATAAATAATTAGATTGGAAAGTGGTACTGAAACTGGAAAAAAATCGCAGTATTTGCGTTTTTCCCTTTAAACGCCGTGTGCCCCAGGGCAAATTAATTAACGAACGAGTCTTTATGTTGGGCGTTACATAAACAATCGGAATTTCATAAACTCGTTTCCATTTTCGGACGAATGTAAAAAGTCGTCTCTAATATTTGTTTTAAAATGGTCAATTTTTTTCAACTGACTCAACTGCATCGCGACGTAATGACTGAATTTAAAGGGCAATCAGTAGAGCTGCTTGAAGGTCAGCGGGATTTTTAGGCAATTTAAAAGTGACCTTGAGCTTGGAAAAAATGATTTATTTACTGAAAGGGATTATTTGTCGTAACTTAAATCAGGTGCTAAATCGGCTTGTCATCCGGTTCCGGTGAATTCGCACAAAGGTCGAATTGCCATTTGGGGCCGGAGCGCGGGGAGGACGCCTCGGTCATGTCTTACCGGGGATATACCTATCTGAATAATCCGAGGAATGGCCGATTAAATATTATTGTAAATAGTTTGAATTACAATAATAATGTTAAGACGACAGCGTTCCCTCAGAATGCGAGGGTTCAATGTTCTCTCTTTACCTCAAGAGGATCGACAAGTTATTCTTATTTTGTTGTTTATTATACGTGATTTACTACACGAAACGAAAAAATCGCTACATTTTCACGTCGACTCCGACAGTATCACAATTGATTTTATCTCCACTCGAATTGTTTCCACTAATCTGATTGCTACCAAAGCGTAGCAGGGTCACACATTTTATATTAAATTAAAAACAAGTGTTAGAAACGCCCTTATTGTAATATTGTATTGTAATACGAGTGTTAATAAAATCCAGCGTCTTTTAAATGAGTCGTATAGTTCCAAAACCGGCCATTTCCACAATATTACGAAATGGTTTTTATTCCATAAAAATATTCGTTATACACTTTTACACATTGGGTGTAAGAGATTTGGACCAAAACTGGCTAGAACACGGCTAAAACGCATGATATTTAGAGTCAGAACATTCGGATTCGTTCCAAAAGCGGCCATCTCCTTAGATGTGCTTTCCAAAATCAATCATCTTCAATAAATTTAATCCAAGTTTTTGGAGTTTGTGTGTTTGCAAGCCGTTGACATGGCTGGTGATCTACCATGAGATCGAAAAGGTATTGAAGCCTTAAAAGTGATGTATAATTTTAGCCACATTTCTTGGAGGGTGGTTCACTGTCAAAAAGTTCAAAGTAAAAAGCAAATTTTATAAAATATTTAAGTCAAAAATACGTATTAAACAAAATCTTTATACGGTAAATACAAAAAATACAAAATTTGAAAGAATCAAAGCTAATTTTGTGTAAACTGTTAATTCTTAAAAAATGTTTAATCAAAATAAAATAGAAACAAAATAATATAACCTAAAAATTTCAGTGCTAAAATGTTCAAAAACAAAAAGTGAGTAACAGGGTCGCAGAAGCGAGAGGAGGGATTTAACTCGTCCAGCATACCCAATTTAATAGTACATGCCTTTATAAATACCTTTTAGTTAATTTTTAGCAAAGTTTGAAACAAAATTGTTGCTATCGCCAAAAACATAACATTAACTATTATTATAATATAAATAGGACCTAAATTGTGTTTTGTTCTCGCGCATGCACTTCTTGCACTGCTGTGTTTTTATACGAGGATTTTGTTTTTGAACGCTTTGCGATATTCCGTTTTGCTCAGAAACATTTTGCTTAAAAAATTTTTGTTCAATTTTAGTTTTGCCCGCGTACTTTTGCGTTAGTGAACATTTATTGATTTAAACATTTTGTTAAAAGAAGTTTTTAATTAAATTTTTTTGAAAATATTTGGTTTTATATTTGAACATTTTAAGAAAAGTACAATTTATTTACAACCTTTTTTGCGATCACACGGGCCCCACATTTCTTCTCACCGAAAACGTAGTTTGAGTTTTTTATTTCATTCAGTAGCGAGTCTTTTAAAAATCTTTTTTTTTGTCCGCCTATAGCTACAGGCGGTCAAAAAAATATTTTTAAAAGACATTTTGTTCCATAATCGCCCTAGTTTGATCCAAAACCGGCCATCTCCAAACTTAAAAAAATTGCAAAGGCTTTAAATTCAAATCATTGTAATCAAAGTATAGATCATCAAATTCTACTCTCTTTTAGTTTTGTATCTCTGTAATTTAAAACTTATTTGTTCAACAGCATTTGTATTAAACGTTTTTATTTCTCCTGAAAAAAAATGCTGGATGGAGATGGTTATGGAACTAGACGACTCAAATGCATTTTTTATTACATTTTCATCTGAATTATTCTATGCTTTTATGTTAAATCATTAAAAAAAAATCCTTTTCTAACAAGTGTTTTCTGATTTTGTAACACCGTTTTTTGATAAGAGTGCTAGTACTAGTAGTGATAGTATACGAATTGCCAGTTAGTATAGGAACTGTCAATTGGCAGATAGTGTCAGTTGCCATTTACTATCTGGCAATTGCCACTTTGTATTAACTGGCAGTTTAGCTGCACAATTTTTTTGTGCCGTTTTAACGCTATCGCAGAGCGCGCTTCATCCGGGCGATTTTTATTCAAATTTTCGGAAAAATTATCGACGCTTGACTGAGACGAATCGTCAAACTAGGCCGAGCGAATTCGAGTTTCAGTTCCATTTTTACGGTTGTTTATTTTAATAGGAAATGGAACGGCTTCTTGTCGCAATCAGACAATCGGAGTCATTGAGAGGATTTTTCTAGTTAATTAAGAGCGAATTTTGTAATAATCGTGTTATTGCGTTTTGGTCTAATTAATTGAATTTATGACGACAAAATGCAGCCAAGAAAGGGTGTGGCGGAGGTCGCGGGATGCGCATAAACGCATAACTGGAAAATGGGTTGCAATCTCTACGGATCGGCCACGTGACTTGGATGATGAATTGATGAATATTAATACAATTTTTGCGTAAAACCGACAAAGTCGAAGGTCGAACCTAAAGTCTTAATGTCGACTGATTGTTTATAACAAGTAAAATTTCACTTTTCTTGGGAAATAGAAAGTCGGTAAATTGCCGAGAATGGCGGTTCAAAACCGTGTAGAAAAATGTGAACGATCATGAATAGAATTTTTAACCTTCCCAGTGCCATGTTAATTCAGAATGTCGGTATTGTTTCGGTTTTTGTATTCCGTGCGAATATTTTCGCACTTTCAAATAAACGCACGCAATAACGCCGAATTCAACTTCATCAATATTAATGATGTACTATTTGACATCTAGGGTGTGTTTAAATAGTCGCCACCTATCGGCGAGTCGGGATTTTTATTTTCAAAAACCAGCTTAAAGATATGCAGATATTAAAAAAATCGAAACTGCTCGGCGTTAGAGAGAGATGAGGATGGAACAACTTTTTTTTATAAACAAAATAAAAAAGCAAGGAATTTAAATCACGACATAATAAAAATAAAAACGCTTGATATTTTACCCGTATGTTTGACTTGCATGAGGCTTTTCTCTGTTACAAGATTACCGTCATCATACTACTGTAACTAAGCTTTCATGCATATGTTTGTTCCAATTTTAGGATTTTTTTCCTTCATTCTCGTACGAGTGTCTTTTGATGTTTATTTTTAGTGACATTGTCGAGTCGAAAACTCGTCTTACAAATATTTTATCCAATATTATCTTTATCAAAACAACCTCCAGAACACGATTCTAATCTTAATACGGCGACACGTTAACAATGCGGATTTCGCAATATTGTTAAAAAATGACGATTGCATCCATGTCAAAATATCTTGTCTTGTTAAACAACAAACCAGTCACCTTAAGTGTGAAAAAATTTAAATGTTGGGTCTGTCATGTTTCATGTATCCAAGCTAGAGACGAGAGATTTACGATATTGGAATAATTACTGAAAAAATATCGTTAATTTTGATCCAACTTGTCCAAAAATACAGTTTATCTTCCACTCACAAGGTTAACGAATGCTATTTTCGACACCGTAAAATAGGTTTATAAATACATTGAAAACCGTGTAATGTTACACCTATTCAACATTGACATTGTTGGCTTATATTCCCAATAAAAATATTTACGAAACTGTCATTCACAAAATTTTAAAAATGCTCGGTTGAGAATGTGGGGCATTCACCGTTAATTGGGAGATGGCTATCTTAAGTATACTAATTGGAAGTAAATTGGTTAAGCTAATTAAAAACAAACGTTTCATTGTGTAAATTGGACTTGGTCTTCATTGGTGGTTTTAAGGCAGACAGGAAACGTCTTTGTTCGTTTTTTGCAATATGGGTACCTATAAATGTTTTAAATTTAGAAATAGTCTTCTAATAATATTCGTGACTCGGAGAACGCATGAGTTTAATTTTCAATGGACCATCTTTCAAGTCTTTTTTGGACTGTTAAACAATCAATTTTTCGTGTCGTTATTGCATCGTTTCCACGTCGAACGACATGTTTTGTCTACATGAAACGATTCAATTAAATATGTTATTTATTTATAAAACTGTCACGCTCCAGGTCAAGTCCAGTCCTTTCATATTTTTAATATGTTTACCGTGTTTGTAGACGCCCTCTGTTATTGTTTAGTAATTGGCCGGTAGTTAATTGGTGCGTGAGATATGCGCAATGTTAATTTTCCATGTTGGCATTTAAAGACAAAGACGATTTAAAAATTAATGACATTCTGTCTTTGTCGCGTTGCAACACGGCATCAGAAGCGGTTTGAAAATAATCTCTTTAGTTCAAGTTAACAAAAAAAATAATCCGGTTTGAGGATATGAAATAACATCTAGTTGAGTTATTCTAGGACCATAACCTATCTCGTAACCACTTCCTAGAGTTGTCTGTTACATGTGACACCCACCCGTGCATACATGGCTTACACTCGATGTTAACCATAAACATCAGATTGGAAGTCGTGTTTCGGCTTCGGATGACCCTTCAGGAATCCGATGTATGGCTTCAAAGCGAGCATCTTGTAGGTGGTGTTGTTTAAAAATAGATCGGATTGATTAGGTTTTGGGAGGGTAATTGTTAGATTCGTCTTTTATACTAAGGGCCGACAATGTTTAGATGTTGTTTTGGTTTTTACCTGCTCGGGGTCCTATAATTACATTCATCATGAATTCCGCAGGTATGTGGAATGCGACCTTGAAAGGTTATGTAGTTTCTTGATCTAGCTAAACTACGGTTATGCCTTATTGCCTTCGTGTCTTCGTCGCTCTTGCCTACCTTTGATGCCGTTCCACGGCTGCTTGTATCAACTATTCTCTTAATAATTAGCTCATTAACTCTGTCTCTTTCAATTCCTTCAAAAGCTGCGGTATTTCGTTTATTGATGATTCGTGCCATTACAAAGGAAAGTTAATATAATCACGTTAATCATCTGTATGTGACACACCTTTGATGTCAACATTATTCATGGATTTGTTACCACTCTATAATTTGCATATTTGGTGTTACATTTTTTCAGTCTTCCCAAGGTTATTTGTAAAATATGGGTGGTGCTAGCAGAGGCTTTTGTTATTGTTTTGTCTGCATTGCTGGAAATCTTTTTGTAAAATAATGGCAACTTACGCCTCTTGTTGCGTAATAATGCTATTAAACCGGAGATCATTGAATTAACATCACATTGTGATGATTACAGGCGCCTTAATGGTTTGTGTATTTAAGAAGAAAAATGTGTTCAGTAGCGATTTGTTTATTTATCATGATTTAGTTAAGTAGGTAATAAATGTTACAAGTAAATCCGTAATCATGAGGTTGACGACCCTGTAACAACTGTGGAAAAAAGTCGCATTGATATGTCGTTGATTTTGTAAATTGATGTGAAATCGATTGCAATTCGGGAAAAAATCGGTAATTGAAAATTTAATAGCGGTTGCTACTGTGGCAAATGTAATTTAAACATTTTCTTAAAACTCTCACTATTAGAAATGAAGAAAAACCATCTTTAGAAAGTGTAAAAAACGTTGTCGTTGCATTCTTTTAAACCGTAATGGTGTTGACTTCATTCACTCAAGAAAAAATGCCCGTCTTGTTTGGTTTATTTATTAAATAATCTATGCATTATAATAAATTATCGAGTGTATTAACATAATTATGAACGCGTGTAGATAAAAGCAATTAACAGTTTACGATAATGTAATAGTAAAATTTTGCCGTAAACGGCAATTAAACAAGCAATTTCCGTTAGTGCCGAAGTAGGATAAAGATTAAATGGTTTAATTGATGCTTCGGAATGGTACTCCCCCGCAATGTTTGCCACCCCCGTGATACTTCACGGCATGCAAACAACGTAACGTGCAATAAATAAACTTTGTACATAGTCCATAAAAATCGCATCGTGATAAAAGTTAACGTTCTTTACATAACTCAACAAATGACATTTGCAGCAAAGGACAATTTATCAGATTAACTAATCCAAGATCCGCTAATACGACGTGCGCTACGGTAACGATTAATAAACTTAATGAATGTTGCATGAATCATGTTCGGCTTGTGAAATGCTGCAATAATGGCTCTGGTATGTTGTGTTTTGAAAGTCATCTGTAACGTATTATTTCACAGCTCAGTGAATATTGCGGAAATCCGAACAAACGAAACAGCGATTTCCTGTCATTTTGCTGCGAGTGGTGGCTCCTAATCCGTAAAAATCCAAGTCGAAAGAAAATCATGTTTTTCACGGAACTGTTTCATAATTACAGTAATTGACGTTAGAGTAGGCCCGCTAAAATAATGTCCGACCGTGAAGTCAAACGAACATAACAGTGGCCAAAGTACTGTTACATAAGCGCGCGATGCGGCACGAGAAGTCCATAAAAACAAAACAGAATCTGTCTGCTTGAAAGCCATAGAGTCAATCACGTGACCTCTCCATATGCCATACCGAAAAGAAGGCCGGTTCACACCGTGCGAATTAATTAGTAAATAATAATAATAAATTGGTTATTGTTCGCTTGTAATAATAGAGTTATACAATGCTTCCGTTGTGTTTTATATATGGTCCCGGCTTGATGATTTTTACGAAATGTGCGTTAAATAACAATTCGCAGATGCATCAGTGAAAGTACCGGTTGCGACACCGGTATCAAATTATTTTACTAACACGTTTGGGTCCTACCGACTGCGCCAAAGTGCAACAGTAAATTGATTGGTATAGTACTGTTGTTCGATGTCTCCGGAGTGTCCTGTTATGTGTTAAAGGTGGGACAGTTCGGATGTGCATGTCAAAAAAGGCATAAAATATTTGAGCGTTGCGTCACGTATTCATCTCTATTACAGAGATGGTTTAAATTCCTGGCGAGTACGCGTACTTGCCGTGGTATATTTATACAGCGAAACACCGCGGCCAAAGGTATGCCTGTGTGCTATGCCTATATGTCGAGGATGTCGACCAAATCAAGATCGGCCTTATAACTCGTCTTGTTAGTTCGGTCGTTTGGCACGAACGTACCTCTATTTTTAGTCCTATTAGATACACTGCAATTACACCGATCGTTACCTTTTAGATAAGACGCCCAATTTATCTAGTTGCACACATAAGCAGGATTTATAGTCGGAGCATATAAACAAATTCTGCACCTTCAGTACCGACAAACAAGATCAACATCCTTTGATATTTCCGTATACACAAATTATGTAATGTGACTTGTTTATTGTACTTGTTAAAATAATATTGCGCTAGTTCTATTTGCATTAACTACCTAACACTTAATCAAACACTCTTGTACTTTCTAATTATAATATTAATGATCTTTCTAATCACCGTAAAATCGTTACACTTCTTATGCAACTGTTTTACTGGAAATTGCCACAAACTGTACCCATTCCAGCAAAAAATGGCAAACAAACACAGATGCTCACATAGTATAGTATTTGAACAAAGACTAAATTAATTACACTAAACGTCATAAAAAACATATTCAGGGCTTTGCAGACGTTTATAACTGTAGTCCATAATAATAATTTTACTAACTAGTATAGCGTGACTTTTGGAAACTATTCCTGTCAAAAATGACTCAAGCAGACGGAAGTTTTTTCGAGTAATGTTTTTGATAATATACAATTTAGCTCTTGTCGCTTTGATACAGTTTATTTAACATAAATTGAATAATGATAATGAGAGAACTGTCTAATGATAATTTCTAGAATTAAGTCCTGAAACGGAAGTAAGCTGGATTTTTCAACGTGTGTGGGTTTAAATCGCAAGTGTTTGAATTGTTTTAGTTTTATCTCCTGTCGCCTTGCCATTAAATGGATTAAGGAATAGTTGTTTTTGGCTTAATTTGACGTTTCAGATTATTATCGACTCAAACCGATAATAAAATAATGCAATTTCGAGTATAATACCCTCTTAATTAATAAAACGAGGAATTCGTCTGGAAAATATGTTGATTGTGGCCAGACTTGTAACCAAGACCGCAAGAAATGTTAATTATCGATATTTCGAAGTTTTGATATTTGAGAGCCGTTGTGTTTGTGACATTCCGAATATTTCTTTCGTGTTTTTTCTTATTTCAAAAATTATTAGTCATATTTAATTTGCATATTATTAGTGGCTTACTGTCCTTGCAGTCGCCCACGATCTGATCTGATTTTAATCTGCGTATGTTTCGGAGTTCAGAGGTCCTTAGATCGATAATTAAAATTCGGAATTTTTGTTTTGGTAAAAATACGAGTAATTTATTCATGATTGGCGTAAAGAGATTAATCTTCAAGCATTTTTGGTCCAATTAAAAAGTTTTTTAGTTGATTGATTGAAAATCCTATATATCTTAATTGCCAATATGAGCTAATTATACCATATATGCTAATGAGTTTAATGTCTTGAACCCAATAATGGTTTTTTGATTTTGTTTCTCAATTAGTCTAATTTATCATTATCACTTTCAGTTTCTTGTATTTTTGCAGGAAACAGACGGTGGAGGCTTTTTATAGCTTTAGGTTTCACAGAAATATAAGAGAAAACAGCATTTCCTTTTAAATTCTCACTTCCTTTGGAATGTTAACGCTTTATACCATATTTATTATTTTGACATTTCCTTTCAACATTCGTCATTTATTAAATGCAGATGGGTTGCAGAATCTTCTCGAGAATTTTTATTTATGGAATTCAAGTGTTTTGCTGAACGCTGGCGACTGTTTTATTTCTTTCATCCTTCAGAGATAAACTCGAGGTTTTACTACTACACTTGCCATTTTTTCATACCTGCATAATTTTATTATGATTGTAAATGCGCTATTCAAGCAATTTTTTATTGTTAGTCATTTTCTCACGGCTCTAATTGCGACGAATAACAGTATTTCAAAATTAAAAACATTGTTTTGTACCAAGATCAATTTTCCTTTATGTAACCGCTGTTATATGAATTTGTTTTTCAATCTGAAAAGCGGAAAATGTAAGGTCATACGTGTGATCGATAGAAATATCATTTTGCGAAATGTCAAATTATAATAAAAACTTTCTGTCATAAATAATCGCGACTGAAGGTTAATAGTGAAGAATTTAAATTTGCTGTTTAGAAATTTAAAATGTGCTCGATTGCATATTGCAGTTCTTTACTTTCATAATGAAATAAAGGAAAGTCTGCGTCTTATATTCTAGCTCGGAAAATACCGTTTTCGAACGGAGATAGAAATTACAAGCTGAAGTTTGCAACAATGGGCAAGTCCTGTTGAATGCAGACATGTGCGTGATATTTAAAGTACAATTATTTTGCTGTATATTATTTCATCGATCAATTATGTGCTCTAGAACTATACTATTGTCTTGGAATCGCGCGAATGGTTATTGTTTTCGGATGTGTATTTTTATTTACGGTTCTTTGTCCGATGCTCACTTTTATTGTACTAATGCTCATTTCCTTTGTTATAGCAAATCGTAATATTAAAAAAAGCATGAAAACGTAATTGTTGCAAAAAATGGAAAACAACAACGAGTGCGAAAACCCCGAACGACTGGTGAGGATTTTAAAAATTATTTTCATTGTTCTCGTGTTGTGTTGTCACGCCCTTTATGTAAATCGTGTCAAGTCAAGTCAACCAATTAACTTGTCAAAGGCGACAAGCTTGATTATCACTTGATAGATTTCCCCTGGCCATTGTCCAATCAAAAAGTCAGAATGAATTTTTTGGCTCATTGTATTTTCCTTGTCATTGAAACCCAATTAAATTTTTTGGCGCACTTTTCTTCATAGGAAAACACGCTTTGCCTTGCTTCTATTTTTGTAGATGTTTACTAACCTCACTCAACAGATCGTATGTTTAGTACGACTGTTTATTAATTTGACTTCTGTTTATCCAGAATTCCAACACAGAGTATTTACCAACGAAATGTCGAATAACGAAACCTCCTCCTCCAAAACCAGCGACAAACCCTTTACAATTTGTCAAAGTGGCACCTTGTCCACTTTTTCAAAAAGCCCACGAACAAATTAAAAAAGTCGAAGAAATTAAAAAGGAACGAAAAGAAGTCAGAGAGGAGGCTGAAGATTGGCAACAAGTAAGTCACTATTTGAATTTTTTGACGAAAAAATTAAAATACTTGTTAGAATCTTGATAACTGGAAAAGTTGTCGAAGAAAACGCCAAGAACATATCATCGAACGCGTTGTCGAAGTGAAAAAAATGGAACAAGAAGAACAAGAAAGAAATAGAAAGAAGAGTAAAACCTTCAGTGAGATGATGGAAGACAGGTACTCACTTTCATTTCATGTCTGCTTCATTAATATTTAATTTATTTGTATTTAATGATGTTTCTATAGGAGTAAAGGGCGACACAAGTTCAACATCCCTATTTACGACGACGACTCCAATGACTTAAGCGATTATGGCATTGGAAGTAGTAGCTCGAAAACTAACAGCATCAAAGATGTTGACACTGATGATAGTTGCAGTATTTTAGTATGTTTAAATAAATTTTGTTTAGTGTGTGTTTGATTTTTTCTTTATTTAGGACGAGAAAGAAAATCGGTCTTTCGAATCACCATGTAACAAAGATAATTCAAGTGCTTCAAACCAAAGTCAAAGTGAAGATGAAACTAACAGTACTAAAAAAGACCACGCCCGAATGAGTTCAAATAATGTGATCAAACAAACGACTTTATATACATCAACCAAAACAAACGACAACAAAACAGAAGTTACAGAACAATACACTTACGAAGGAGCTATCCAAGATTACAGAACAAGAATTCGTTCTCGAATCTTCGTCGACGAATCAATTTTCACCAAAACGCAAGATTACTCAAAAAGTAAAGAATTTTCCGAAGCTCAAACCGCGTTACCGAAAGGTGAAATCTTCAAAAGAAAAGAAATATTCGAAATGGAAAAACCTCTAGAAATCAATAATTACGAGTCGCCAACAGCTCGCCGATTATCCGATGATTTTGTCAATACTCAAAGTATCAAACAACGGTTAAAAAGTCTCGAAAAGTGCACAGAACAATCGTTAACGAACGATTCAGTCAAACAAAGGTTTCATAATGATGACACAAAAAACAATAATAAAGCAAGACCAGCAAAAATAAGCAATTACTTAATCGACAAATCGAGCCTAGAAACAAAAAATAACATAAACGCCGAGTGGAAGAAAAAGGAAACCGAGCGATGTTCTAGTCCCGAAACCGAGCTCTACATGGACAATTTGAAGACTTTCAGTCGCGATTTGGACACTCTAATGTATGGCAAATCGGGCAACAACATCGACGATTATTGCGTGAACCCCAACTACCCGCCGTCCACCTCCTCGACCGAATTGATGGGAATTTCGTCGGATCGCGAAGACAGCGGCATTCACACCGCCGATGTGTCTTGCTCCGTGAGCCAAGCCGACGAACCAGTCGAAGATAACGAATTAGCCGCGACGACGATTCCAAGTTGTATTGAAAAATTGACAATAGAAAAACGCAACAAATTTGACGAGATTCCCGCAAGCCAAAACGAAGTCAATTACGTGACCACAACGCAACTTGAAATCGGAAATAAACCCGAAACGAACAAAACTGACATGAAACAGGTCGTCGAATCGACTCTCACTCTACTTGAATCGCTACAAAGGGACTCGTCCGAAAACCAATCCGCTGAAAAAAGCGTACCGTGCAAACCACAAGAAAATGCCACTCCGGTTGAGTTTATAGCCAATGAGATTGTCATCGACGGGGCTTTTCCTCTAGCACCGCCCAAAATGATCGAACCCCCGAAAGTCAAACCGCCACCACCGCCACCTGTTGACGAAGACCCGGTGGAGATGAAACGGCTCAATTCTACGAAACGTATCAAACGAGAAATGTATATCAAAAGGTCCAGTTTTCTGGGCCTTGACGAACCAACTGATGACCAAATCTATCCAGAAGTTACGGTGGACAAACCCCCTGATATCAGTTCGTTTCTACAGAAGGAATCCAAGTTAGAAAAACAGTTGTACAAAAAGACACAAGAGGAAAATCGGATGGGCATTTTGAGTAAAGTTGAGAGTCACGACTCGGGGTTGGATATCGACAGGGGGCGCCTATCTAGTGATACTTGGTGTAGTAGTATTGGGGATTCGACTACTCCAAGCCCGGAAAGACACGACAGTGAGCAAACGAACAGTATTACATCGGAAGAAGACGAAATAACGAAAAAAGAACGCGAAATAATCGAAATGGTAGAGAAGGAAGAAAAGTCACGTGACGGTGTTGAATATTTAAGCCCGAGTGAGAAACAAAATCAAGTCATTTTGCGAAATAATCAACTCAACGAGCCTTACCTAGGAAGGGAAAGTTTTAACAATCCGTATTTCCCTAAAGTAAGTCGGTTTAGTTCGCTTAGTTTGTAATTTTGTGAGTGATTTTGTAGGAACCCTCGAACTATCTCGACGATCAAGATTCCGAAGTTTTGAAAGTCGAGCACGAACTCCGTCAGTTGGAACGCGAAGAACTCAAGAGACAACATGAGAATATCGTGTTTCAGGAAAGTCGGGCCAAAGCACGACTGAACAATCGGCACTCGTCCGAAAATATTCTCGACGATATCTACTACCAGGATGGCGTCAATTACCGCAAATCAATGCCTGAGTTACAACACGTCCCTCTAGAGTATAGGAAATCACTGCCTGATGTACCGAATGCGTACAGTGTATATAGACCTGTGCCTGAACTAGACGTCCAGTACAGAAAATCCATGCCTGACATTCAACACGCTTACCATAAATCCGTACCAGAATACCACAAATCAGTCAGTGAGAACCTCGACCATCGCAAATCAATGCCTGACATACAAAGATCGGCCTTTAAGTCGCCGCCACCCGTCAAGAAACAACCAATAATGCCGGGAAAACCCATCAGACCCATGAGTAAGGAACAAAGAGACAGATACCTGATGATGAACCCCACGATGACGGACTCCGGCGGAAAACCGCGCCAACTTTCCCGCCACAGTTTACAAGCCTTGAGTGCCGTCCCGAAAAACCGACACCTCCCAGTCCATAACTGGATCCAACCAAGGCAAAATGTGGACAAAAACACCAAACAGCATTGGCTCATACAAGTATGTTCCCACTTTGGTAAAATAGTGCCTGAATGTTGTTTACAGGAAGCCGAATTACGGCGCATCAGCGAGCAAAAAAACGCAGCGAGTCGAAATTGGCAACAGCCGAGACAGGAAAAACATCTGCCTGACTCCGTGATCCAGACCTTGACGCAGAGGGCGCAAAATCGGGCCGAAATCAACGAGCGGAATCAACCAGTTCGAAGGTACATTGTTTTGTCTTATGTCTAGTGTGTGAAAGAGTTTTTCAGGTTGGAGACGAGTCCCAGCAAAGACGGGATGCAGCACCCATATCTGGGCCACGCCTTACCAATGCCTTATTCGCCACCCATCGCCATAGAGGAGACGCAGGACCGCCGCCTGAGTGTCAGCGGGAAGAAGAAGTGTTCGAATTGTAACAAAGAGCTAGGTAAGTTTTTTGAATTTGCGAAAGAGTTTTATGAAATTTCACTGGGCGGGACCTTGTTGTTTCAGGGAGGGGTGCGGCGATGATAATCGAGAGTTTGTGTCTTTTTTACCACATGGAGTGTTTCATTTGTTGCGTCTGCCATATGCAGCTGGGTGATGGCCGAATGGGGACTGACGTACGGGTCCGAAACCAAAAGTTACACTGCCATAATTGTTATTCCAGTGATGATGGCATCAAGTTCAGTTGCGTATAATGTATATAAAATTGTATATATCGCGAGGATCATGTTATGTATTTATAGACCTTTGTACTATATGTTGATCATTGTAATATAATTATTTAGGAAAGAAGTTTACAAGTTGTTACGAAATAGGTGCCAAATTTTTTCATTGTACCGTCTTTTTTGATAAAGAACATTTATTTGTACGTTTATATGGAAAAGGGTTAAAAATTTAGTGAACATTGTTAGGACCTATTTTTATTAGGTATTATTCAGTATAATTGTAACAAAACAGTAATTAATATATTCAATACTCTGTTAACTTAGGTTGTGTTATAACTGTTATTGTAATTCTTATTTATTGTTTTCTTATCACTGCACTGAAATTATTGTAGCAGCTAATTTCGATTATCTTGTTGTGAATTATTAATTAATTTCGTTGTTTATAAGACTTCAAATTTATTTAATAATTTCTGTGTATGAAATTAAAAAATTCGTAGCTTTAGTCACGTGTTTCATTTCGGGGGTCGGGGAAGCAAACCTTGAGCTCATTTTATGCATAAATTTATTGTAGTAAAATAACATTTACTGGAAAAAATGAAAATACCAACGATTATGTATATAAGAAAAATTACTACAAAATGTTTTAAAAATAACTTACTACAACTGATAAAAATCATATGAAACTTAAAATAATAAGGCACCATGAAAAATTAGTGGAAAACAAGTTTTGAAAATTGTCAGATATTTACAAAAAACTGATAATTTTCCACCAAACCGTGTAATGAAAAAAAAAAAAATAAAGTAAAATCACTTAATATCTAGACTTCCACTTTAAATGGAGACCCTGGAATATGGTCATCACCCCACTTGACGATAACGATGTAATCACCTCTTTCTCGCACAACGTAACTGACGGCGTATTGGTTGCGGCCTTGGTGTTTGATGAAGACTTCTTCACAGGGTCCTTTCGGTCCATGAACGCCGACGAATAAAATATTGGTACCTGGAACACATTGAATTGCATCCTGTAACTGGAACTGTTAAATGAACTTACCAGCGTCTTGCGCCGAGACAGTGAACTGGTTCTGTTTCCCTAAGAAAGCCTTCTTCAAGCCTTGTCCCTTCGAAGTGACTTTGGAGGCGTTACTTTTGAAGTGTGGTAGCACCGGTCCTCCTTTCGAGTTGTTGAGCCCTTTGCCAACTTTAGCTGTTGTCTCCACGACGACCGAAGACGATTCCTGTCCTCCAATATCCGCAACTTTCGCGTCTCCTTTACTGTTGACTTTGAACGGAGACCCCACTATGTGGTTATTGTTGTATTTAATACTGATGTAGTAATCTCCGGGGGCTAGTGGGGTGTATCGTACTTTGTAGCCTTCCTCGACTTCAGTACAATCCATTGAAACTTTGCTAGGACCATCGATATTGACAGCCAAAGTGCCCGCTCCAGCGTTCACAGTATCGATGATAAAGTCAGTTTTGACACCGGTTTTGACGTCGTTAAGGCCGGCCCCTGCTGCATGGACGGCGGCAGGATCGGCCGTGTCTTTACCGACTTTGACACTGAAAGGGGATCCCGGGATGTGCACCCCGTTGAATTTGGCGTGGATTTTGTGAATGCCGTTTTCGCGCGGCATGAAACGCACGGAGTACTCCTCCAGGTCGATGATTTGTACGAAGCAATCGTCCTCGTGGCCTGACGGGCCTATAATCTAAAATTGCAATTCAAATCGTGATTTTTATAACCACCTGTTGATTTTTTATTATTACTTTGGCGTCTAGATTGCCCTTGGCCCCATTTCTGCGCACGATGAATTGTGAGGGTTTGTCGGCTTGGATGCAGCCCTCGGGGAACTGCGCGACTTCGAGCAAGTGGGCATCACCAACGGCTGGTGAGATGTACACCTTGAAGGGTGAGTCGGGCACATGTTCGTCGTTGAATTTCAATCCAATACGGTATTCACCTGCCACACAAGACTAGTGTTACGAATTCACCAACAAACAACTGAATTTCGAGAACCTTCGTTTCGTACAGGTGAGGGTTGGTCTAAATTAATCTCGTGGCACACTTTGTACATGTTTTGTCACAAGAATAAAAGAAACATTGACTCGTCGATGATATTGGCTGACTACTTTAGTCATATGAAAAATATCTTACTAACTATTAAATATATGATTCAATCTTCTATATTTAACTTTTAAAACTACCTTGAAGTTATTTTTTTGTCACAGCATAACACACTTTGAAACATGCCACAAAATTTCAAATTGGCCCGGTGCCAAGTAAAAATAGACTTAAATAAATATATTTATGCAAATATTTTGGCCCAAAAAGGCGCAATGATAGCGAAACAACACACACGGGATTCCTCTACCCACAGACAAGTCGAACGCGAGCGCTCCACTACTCAAGTGACTTAAATAATTCAACTGGACATATTTCAAAATAGGAAGTGCCCACAAACTCATTCACATGATTGTTTGTCACTCTCCAAAAATACACCGCTCTTGTGCCCGTTGCCAAAATACAAGCAACCCATTTAAAAACCACGACCCAATTTCCCACATGCGTATGCAACCAACAATGCGCGCGACCCGGGGGTCCCCAATCATTCCCGCCACCCACACAAAACCGAACAATTTTTAGACTACTTGCCTGGTTCAGACACACGGTACGACACGTCACAAGAGCCGTCTTTGCGATCGGTGAAGTTAATTTCAGCTTTACTCGGGCCTTCTACGGAAATGGCGAGTTGGCCACTGCCGGCCTCTCTGGTCCAGACGTTGAACTCGTTGAGCTCCCCTTGCTCGCCTCGCTCCAAACCGGCGCCACCGGCCTTCACCAAGTGGGCCCCGTGGTCGCGGTAGGGCCCCACGGTGAATTGGAATGGAGAACCTTTATTTGACGATTAGTTTTTATCACCCCGAAAATCGAAAGTCTTACCAGGGATGTGGATGTCCTTGTATCTCACTGAAACAGTATGCACGCCCAATTCTTTGGGCACGAAGTGGACGGCGTAGAGGCCATCCTGCACTTCGTTAATTACCGCATCTTCGGTTACACCACCAGGAGATGTGACCGTTGCGCTGAGGTCGAACGACGTAATCCCTGTAAAATGACCGTCAAATCCAGTCCAAAATTCGATTTCTGGATTTTGACGCGATTTTGGACTTACCGGGCATTTTGAAGGTGAGTTTGCACTGACTTCCGACTTCGGTAATCGGGACGGCTTCCCTCTGCCGCTGGATTTTCTCCCTTTGCCTGTTGGTACCTTCACCAGTAACCTATAGAACCACAAGTCAAAAAATATATCATGTCAAAATTTTTGGCTTCGAGATACCTTGACCGTGAAGGGAGACCCGTTAACGTGATGATCGGCAAATTTTAAATTGACAATGTAATAGCCAGGCTCGGTGGGCTTGTATGAAATATTAAGAGTACCATCAGTGTTGTCATTGCACTGAATCTCGGCTTTACTTGGCCCTTCAATTGACAGGGAGAGACCACCAAATCCGGCATTTCTGGTATCAACGTTAAAAGTGTTCTGGACGTGCGTTTTGCCCTCTTTTAGGGCGTTTCCGGACACTAGGACCTTGCGGGCGTCTCCGACTTCCCTCTCGCAGACGTTGATTTTGAAGGGAGAGTTGGTGATGTGATTGCCCATTTTCTTGACCGAGACGACATGTTCCCCGATCTCTCTGGGGGTGAACGAGATGCCAATGTTCCCAGTCGGGAGCCGTTTCAAGAAACACGGTTCCTCCAACCCACTTGGTGCTTGAATCGACGCGTTCAAGGACCGGATGTCCGCGTCGGAAATCTTCCCGGGAAGGGACACCTCACTGCAGGAACCGACCGAAATCTGGTTACGTTTACGCCCCTCTCCGGTGATTTTCGCATTAAAGGGAGAGCCTTTGATGTGTTTGTCGCCAAACCGGACGGAGATTTTGTACTCGCCTGGCGCAGTCGGTAGGTAAGAGACGGAAACGGTACCGTCTTTGTTATCGTGGCAGCTGATTTCGGCCTTGCTGGGCCCTTCCACGGCCAAGGAGAGGCCTCCAGCGCCCGCGCCTTTGGTCGAAATTGTGAAATTGCTGGGTTCGCCCGAAACTCCATGGGTGAGGCCTGGGCCGTAGGCCGTTACGTAACCGGAGCTGATTGAATCGACGTGGATTTTGTAAGGCGAGCCTTGGACGTGCTCTCCGTTGAATTTCACGGCGAGTTCGTGGAGCCCTTCCTCGCGAGGGTCGTAACGGATTGAAACAGTCCCATCATGGTTGTCTTCAATCACGGGCTTGTCAGTCGTTCCGCTTGGCATTTTGATTTCGGCTGAAAACAAGCAAAAAATCCCAATAATTTCGCGCAAATTTAATTACCAAGACGGGAATAAATTGAGAAGGAGGATAAAAACGTGAGGGGGCTAAACTCAACGCCGAAGCCTTTGCCACCGATGGGCACTGAAGGCACGTTCCGGTAAACCACCGGATGTTCTTCGTGGTCGGTCTCGGAATAAGTCACAGTTTTGAAAAACTCGATATAAATTTGCGAAAACTCCGTTTCTTCTGGCACTTTGGCGCTATTTAACCACGCGAACATTTTTGATCATTGATTGAACGCGTCAAAATTCGACTGCAAGTGATTTATCGAGTGCAAGAAATAAATAAAGTATTAAAATCGCCCCATCTAAAAATACCAAAATCTGTTCCGGTGGAAAAATTAGGTTGCGCCGAAGAAAAATTTCAAATATCCAAGTTTGACGAAAATAGACCACTAATTAAAACCAATTCGAATCGATAATTACCTGTGACGTGTCCTCCGGTGCTCGGCAATGGGATATTGTCAAAATTGAGAGGTCGGAAAGTTTGTTTCGATCTGGTGGATGTTTTCTTCACAGACTCGGTTTGTGAGTGACTAACACTGGTTTTCTCGGATTTACTAACTTCCTCGGCCTACAAAATGGAAATTAAAGACTCAATTTGGTCTGACGTAAATCTACCGATATTTTAGACCACATCATGTGATTCTTTCTTTCACATAGTCAAGTAATTACATTTTTGTGCGATTCCTACAAGTTCTCTGTGCCAAAACCTATCTGTCGACAAATGCTTTCAATGTTTTTGCATCAGCTTATCGAGAGACGATCATTTTAATAGCCACATCGACAAATGACTCACGATGCGTTTTCATTTGCATCACTCTAAATCAAAAATTCGATATGAATTCCACTAACGCTACTCATTCAGTCTTAAAACAAGCTTTTCAGTTATATTTTCCAATTATAGACTAGATTAGACTCAATTTTTTTCTTGATTACTCAAGAAAAAAATTGAGTCTAGTAGGATAAAAATTTATTTTTATTTTGTGAGGGAAGCTGGACCTTTTTTCGTATGATTTTCCCATAAAATTTAGTTTTTTATATAATACCTAAGTAACTATAAAAAATAATGTGCTATAAATTGTTTCATAACCGGCGGCTACCTGTTTGTGCTGGATGAATCACTTTTTGAAGCTGTAATTTTTGCAGAAAATTTATGTAAATTCGCATTTGGTAACTGTGTCATTTGTGCAATAGATACATTGGTGTTATTACTAATGTCCGAACACATACACGAGGCGTAATTAAACGCAGATTTCAGAAGCCATTAATTTGAAAATAGAAGCGCGTATTTTCGGTTTCGCGACATTTGTTTCTTTGAATGAATCTTGCTCTCTTTGAATAAATCAAAAAATATAATTAAAGACGATGAATGAGACCGTTGCTCCTGTCAATAACTTGAATTGAATTCGCCACGTGTAGTTTTGAGTTTTGGGTTTTCTAAACGAAACAACTTAGTGTTATTGTATGTAGGTGCGTTTAGATTAGAAGAATAGTTGGGTGCTATTTATTAGATCCACCTGTCGGCGATTTCTCAATAAGATTGTCGTCGAAATACAATTTTAGCGGCACCGTAGAAATTTTTGTTCGGTTGGCTCCACATGTAATTTAATTAGGTTGAACTAATTAATAGTATTTACAAAAAATTACTTAATCGGTCGATTCATCAGTGTCTTTTTAACCATCCTTTTCTGTTATTTTAAGAACAGGAACTCTGGTTGTATTCAAATACCCAAAGAAACATAAAATTAGATTTAGGATTATAATCTAAAAATAATCTTTATTCGACTTTACTAAAATATTAACAGATCTATTTTATTGCTATTATTGTATAAACACTGTCGCAATGAAAAAAAACGAGTTATAATAGTTGGCATTTTAGCCCAAATTAATTTCAACGGAGTAAACATCGAATAATTTTGTTTTGTTGTCGCAAACAATGCGACTATTATAATTTTGCCAACAAAAATCGACGACTCAATGGGGAAAAAATAGAGATTTAGATGAATTTCCACAGGTCAATGAAATGAGGCTTTAGTTGGCAAGTGTGTGAAAAAATCCCAAATCATTTATTAACCGTCGTTGACACCCAGACAAATCACTGCATAAAGTATTTCCGATTATTTGAGACGCTTTCCCTAATTAGAATCTATATTTAAAACGAGCCATTAACAACCAAGAAAACGGCACCCGCTGGAAGGCCTGGAGTGTCAACTATTTATAAATAATTTCAAAGAAACGTAACTTTAGAATAATATGTGGGAAAATAAATCATTCGTCCCTCCGGGAAATACAAATTATAAATAAATCGTAGCAGTGTGTTTGCAATTACGGTGTAATTGCACCAGACCGTCTACTACAACTGCAATAAAACTCAATGCGAGTCATTGGCAAAAAATTTCCAAATTTTTGAATGAATTTCATTCGTTCAAAAAAGCAAAAAAGCGCCAGCAAGAGTTTCAAAATTCGAATTCAGACATACCTTGAGCCCAACCACGGTACAAATGCGCTCACAAGACTGAAGACAATTAAATTACATGCATATAGAAATTTTAAATCTGGTGGGTGCTCTCAAGACTTCGGCTATTTCCGATTGTTTCCGCCAATATAAATTTAATCAAAAATTGGTAATTTGAGACAATGGACGACCATTTTCTGCCGGCACTCTTCTACCCTAACGTGGTGAAGCCCCCAAGTGACCAAAGTTCGACTTAATTAAGGCCAATCGTTTAATTAGTTACAAATTCGGGCCCATTTGATACAATAAAAAATCAGCCCAATTCCTGGGAATAAAGAAGGGGGTGGAGCAACGCTGGCTCCTGGTGGGGGCTTATGACGACAAAATTGTCTACTCAAGATATGCCACCAGCCAAAAATTCGAGATATTTCAGATGATAAGCTATAATAAAAGTTCACAGAATTTACAATCGCACGATTCGATAATAACCGAAAAAAATTGGCAGCAGAGCAAAACGGATCGGTTACATGGTGTTTCACCAAAATATGAATATTTCTAAATCCGATTTTTTATTTTTAATTCGGATACGTTAATAAGGTCACGTAGTAAAAGTTGCGAAACAAAATTGTGACTATAATTGCTTCCTTTCCAAAAATATTTTGTCAAACTTGTTTATTTACATCTTTTGGGAAAATCAAAGCTATAAAAAGATAAATGGCGCGTTGCAGCTGCTTATTTTTATAAATACTGGCGCTTGTTTGTAATAAAAGTTAATGAAAGACATTGTATGCAAAAAAGTAAGACTTTTGATACTTGACTTTCGTTTAAAAATAGAACGTTTTTAAAAGAAGTGTCAAACGGTTACGATTAGCGGCGTACTTAAACGCTTGAAAAACATTCTATTAATACAAAATTTTAAACAACTTCCCGAAACAAGGCACACATTCCGATAAATATTACAAATACTCACCGTAAATGTATAAAAGCCACCTGGAATTGGTTGCCCACCAAACTTAATATTAATTGTATAATCATCAGCGTCGTTAACCGTGTAATAAATATTGAACGTGCCATCTCCATTATCCACAATATTAATATCTAAATCACTACAATTTTCTTAGAGACACTCTATGTTGTCCACACCACTATTTACCTGCCACTAGTCGATCTAATCCTACAAGTTACAGCCCCCCGACCGGCATTTTCCGTATTAACCGTAATACAATAAGACTCCCCACTACAAATTGTCTTTTCTACCCCTTCGGTTATTTTGCATTTTTCAGCCTAAACCAACAAGGTTATAACCAATGCCCCGTCACACGAACACTTACATTTCCTATTGCGTAAGCTTGCGTTGAAATAGGGGCCTTCGTTACTTCTTTCCCTCCATATTTAACATCAATTTTATACCTGCCGCAGTCATCCGGCACGAAAGTAGCCCCATACGTCCCGTCTCCGTTATCGGTAATTTTAACTTTTCGTGGATAACCGTCAGGGCCCTAAACTCGCCTTAAAACCCACAACATTGCCAAAAATGGGCTACTTACCAACACTTGCACATCCAAATCTCCATAACCGGCTTCCTTAGTATCAATTTTAATCGTAGTGGGTATCGAGGCCGGCACCCGATTTTCATCAATGCTTGGACCACTCAGTTTCACCCTTTCGGGTTCTACAGTAGGTCGCACTTTAACCGGGAAAGGGCTATTTGGGATATCCTTTCCATTGTATGTAATTTGAGCCTTAAGGTTCGCGCCCTCGTTCGGCGGGATGTAGGACACTTCAAAAGTACCATCATCGTTGTTTTTCACTTCTGGTCGTCGTGAGAGGGGTTTTTGGTCGGAAGTTATGTTGACAGCGACCGGGGCTGGACCCACTTTTGACGCGTCTATTGTGAATTTAGTTGGGACGCCTGAACGGCAATTCGAAGGTTCCAGACCCGGACCGTAGGCACGCACCAATTTTTCATCAACGTCTGGGACCACTTGGACCTTAAAAGCGGGATTTAGAGGGTTGGGGTTACGAAAGTACGAATTACTTTGAATGGGGATCCCGAAATGTGTTGGTCGGCGAATTTGATTGCAACGTCGTACTCGCCTGGCTCGGTAGGGATGTACTCAACGGAGCAAGAACCGTCTCTGTTGTCTTTGCACGTCATTTTGGCCTCCGACGGGCCCTCAATGGCAAGAGAAAGGCCACCAGTTCCAGCACCTTCAATTTACCCTAGAGATTCCTTAGACTTGTCCCAGAATACGTACCTTTGGTTTCAACAGTGAAGACGTTCGATTTGTTCAAAAAGCCTTGCTCTAGGCCTGGCCCATAAGCTATGCATTTTTTGGCGTCACAACCTCGCCTCACATTGACAATGAAAGGTGATCCAGGGACTGGCACATTATCGTAAAAAATGTCTATAGTATGTCTACCTTCCTCAAACGGAGTGTAACTAACTTTGTAAGTACCGTCTAGCAAAGGGGTGACTAAATTCTCAGTCTGGGCCCCTGAGGGGTTCGTGATAGTGCACGTGACTATGCCATCATCGGCTGTTTTTGGTATACCCCTAGTATCAACAAGGAAATCAGTAGGAGAATCAACGAAAACACCTGAAACGGAAACTACCATCAGGATTTCGTAGGCAATATTTTGTGGGTGCATGCAAAACAATGACAACAACAATAAGTTAATGGAGAAAATAAGGTGTCAGCAATTAGATCGGATTGGCAAACGGCAACGCACACCATTTTACCGTGTAACTGAATCCCGCTTCCAGAAACTTTAATTTTGTTCATATCGACTTCGGGTACAATAATCGCTTGAAACGGGCTACCCGGAATATGTTGGTCGTTAAAAGTGATATTAATCCCATAATCGCCGATTTCGGTGGGTAAATATGCAACAGAACAGGTCCCATCACCATTATCTCGACAGTTGATAGCAGCTTCGCACGGTCCTTCAACCGTCACCCCTAAACCACCTTGACCGGCGCCTCTAGTATCTATCATGAATTCAGCAGGCCGGTTCACAATGCCTCTGTGTAAACCTGGCCCTGAGGCTTTAACTTTCAAAGGGTCACTGCCAGTCAGACAAGTCAGTCTGAATGGTCTGTGCGAGATTGGTTCGCCACCAAAGGAGATCCCTAATAGGTACTCCCCCAACTGGGTCGGAGTGAAGTTTACTAAGTAACCCTCGTGAGTCGGGATTACGTGAGCTTTGACTTTACTTCCGGAAGGACTAGTAATGGAAATCGCGAATTCTGCTTTACCTGCGTCTTGAGTGATTACACGGAACTGTTGCAAACTATTCACAGGAGCCGCTATACCAGTAAACCGTTATAGGAGAAGAGACAGAAGGAGATAATTTCGACTTACTTGGTTCTAATCCGTCAACGCGTATCTTCGAGACGTCCACATTTGGATGCACTTTGAATTTGATCGGAGTGGTTGGCACCCGCAAACCGCCATAATGGAGGGTCACTGTGTGCATCCCCGACTGAGGAGTCTCATAATCAACGGTGTACGTCCGATCACCATTATCGGTCAACTTGACTGGAATTTCCTGCCGGGTCTCCTCATTGACCAGATGGACGTCCAAGTCGCCATCACCGGCGTCCCTACGGTTTTCAATCACAGCAAACTGTAAGAATCACAAACCGTCGTACCTTGCGTCAATATTGAAGTGAGTCGGAGTGTTCGCTTTGACGCCGTCTTCGACTCCTGGGCCAAAACAATGAACCTTGGACGCGTCAACAGGTTCGCCTACATAAACCCTGAAAGGTGAATTCTTCGTCGCAACGCCGCCATAATTCACTTGCACTGTGTGTCTATTCCCGGTATGAGGGACGTAAACAGCGTCCACCGTCCCGTCAGGTTTTTCAGTTAGCTTGACTTCGACGGGTTTGCAATTAGCGTCGGCCACTCTGACATCAAGCGGTGCCGAGCCTGCTTTGCGTGCATCTATCGTAAATTTCGCAGGAACGTCCTTCTGGACCCCCGAGGGCTCGACCCCGGGTCCGTAAACCTCGACTTTTTCGGGGTGATAGTCAGTGTTTGGTAGAATTTGAGCAATGTGGGGACTTTTCGGAATGTCTTCGCTGTCGCATAAAATATGAACGGCGTATTCTCCGGGGGCTGTCGGGTAGTAGCGGACGTCAGCGGAGCCATCGCCGTTGTCCTGACAGTCGATCCTGGCCTGGGAGGGCCCTTGGATGCTAAATCCTAAAGCGCCGGTCTCCCCATTGGTCTCCACTGTGAACAGAGCTGGATACCCAACGACTCCGCCCGCTAAACCTGGGCCATAAGCCCGGATCAGAGTCTCTTTGTACGGGCCTACGTTGACTTCAAATGGCGATTTGTAGATTTCTTGCCCAGCGAAAGTGATCATTACTATATATCGCCCTTCTTTCATGGGGTGATAAACGGCATAATAGGTGGTGCCGTCGATTTTGGTAACTTTGCAGGATTCTTTGACACCTCCCGGTCCTATTATCTGAACATCAGGGACCCCCTCACCTGCACCTTCTGTGTATATTCGAAAATCAGCATCATCTTTCACTCGGACGCCAGCAGGTTGGAGGCCGCGTCCACTCGCGCGCACTTTCCGAGCGTCGGAAACGGGGGAAACCCTGACGCCGTACGGACTTTTTGGAATGGGTTGGCCGGCGAAGAAAATGTTAACGGAATGTAAACCAACAGTAGGTGAGATGTATTCGCAACGCCACAGATCTTGATTGGTTTGGCGCACTGTCACAGGGATCGAGTTTTTGTTACCTGACGGGTCTAGAATTATGACTTCCGGGACCCCTTTACCAGCATCTATAAAAATAATTTGTAGAACCCAACTTTGGTATAAAATGACACAGACTTTTGGTCGAAATGTCGAAATAACTGGGGCGGTTGATGCAAACGCCGTCTGGTTGTAAGCCCGGACCTGACGCCGTCACTTTCGTGGGATCCCCAGCATGTCCCTCAACTTTGACAGTGTAGGGACTTTTTGGGACTTCGCGTCCGGCAAATTTAACCGAAATTTTGTGATTGCCCTCAATTTTCGGCGTATATGCAACTGAATATGTTAAGTTTCTGTCGTTATTGAAACGTACTTCGACTGGTTCTTTCTGTCCTTTTGGATTTTCAACAACGACATCGACTTGACCTTTACCGGCCGAGAATGTCTCAACAGTGAAATTAGCAGGAGCCCCGACCACAGGTCCCGTGGGTTCAATTCCAGGACCATAAACCCTTACCCTGGAAAAAAAACAATGTCAATGACGATTCCCCCAAAATTGAAACATCTGGAAAAAACACAACGTCACAGCGATCACACTTATTAATTATTAGTCCTCTCTATTCTGAAGAAAACCAATTAATGCGTTAATTGTCTCGATCTAAACTTACCGAGGAGGAGGGAGTCTAAATACGAAACAGAGAAATTAATTAATATCGGTGTGAAAATTCGGTTGTTCCAGGAGAATCGTCGTCATACTTACTTATTGGGACTAGTTCTGGGCCGCAAGGGGGCCCCGGGTTTGAGTTTGGCATTTGGGAATTGCGACAAGTATGTCATCATCGATTGTTCGTCGACGTTGGGGTTGACAATTTCTTCCGGTTTGATCAACTGGGGGATCCCCAGCCAGTCGTCGGCCAATCCCATGGCTTCCGATGCGTTTTCGACCGAATCTTTGGGATTCCAGTCCTAATAAATCGTGTTATTGCGCTCCAAAAATGCGGTTTTTACATACCGGCCAATCGGGGCAAAGACCGGGTGCAACGGCGTCGACCAAAGCTCCGACAGCTTTTCCGTCATTCCAGTTCGTTGTGAAATTATGTATGGGCAAGTCTGGCAGTTTAGTCTGGATCCAGTTCATTAGCCTAAATTTGGAGCGTTATTTATTTGTCAAAATGGGTTTGTTAAGTACCTTTGTTTGGGTGTGGGTTCGGTGCCCCCGTTGTTCATATCGTCTTCGCCCTCCCACATGGGCAAAGATATGGAGTAATGCAAAATTAACGTCCATATCAAACCTAATATTAATTTTAATTTACAATCGACTATGTGACTCGAATCTGAAACAATTTTGTCGGTTGTAGAAAGTCGAAGACAAGAGTAGCATCTGCGGACGCAAAAAATTCTAGGTGTGTTAATTCTGGGATTTTAGGCCTATTTAAGGTATAGAGAGAAATGTGGAACGATGGAACTGGGTCTACCTAGACGGCCAAGGATAACAATTGTGTAGAAGAGAGATCGCAATCATTTCCATTTATGAAACAACGTTAACATAGCAGACGACCGACCAGATTCAACTCGGATTAAAAGAATTCTTACGTAACGATTTCAATGACATTTTTACCTATTAAAATTTGTAGCGAAATTCACTCAATAAACTTCTTTCTCATTTCTTCTTTTATTTTTTATTCCCGATGGACAACTAAACGAGATGAATAAAGTATTACAAGGTCGATGGCGTCAGCCTCCAAATAAAAATATGTAATATAAGGTGTTATGTAGGATATTCCATGAATGTTTATGCATTTTCAAAATTAACTTATTCTATTACTAATACGGTTTAAACACAGCGTGATGTCACCGTTATAAATTTTTCCCAGAATTGGACAGCACAGTCATTAATTCCAGTCGATATTCAAGCCTTCAAAGGTGTTTATTCACTTTATCAAAAAAGGAAAATGATAACAGCTCCAATTACGACTTCCTCTGACTCTTTTAAACCCGAAGATTCAATTAAAAGTAGGCTATATTTAACAATTAACAGGAAATTCGCTTAGGAAGCGCCGCTGATCGCCAGTTTGATAAAAATGGTTCGGTTTTCAGCGGGCATGCTGTTCAGGTATTTACAGGAAACGCCAAATACCAAATTATTATCAACATGTATTTCAAAAAAGTGTGACTGACACATTTGACAAAACTACAAGAGGCCGCATTAGATAAAACTATTGAACACATTTTTGAAAAATCGTGTTCAATGGGCGATTACAAAACACAAACATAATTTGATTAATCCGTGCTGTTGTAAGCAAAATGCCACTTGCTGATTACTCGCAACACACAATTTTGGCTAATTTTGATTAGCATGTCGTAAACCTAAATGACAAGTGTAATTTATTTTTAATTTACAATCAATCAGAGTGAATTTTGTCAGGACCAACTGGAGTCCGACTTTTGGCTCCCTAAGTGAATTTCTCGAATAAATTGATGATGTAACGGCATGACGTCATCATGCAAATTTTCAAAATTGATAATCTTTGAAATTCCAAACGAATGGTGTATTGACTTTTGAAGATATCCAGAGTTTTGTTTGCCGGACAAATAGTATTTGTAATCACTTATCAGTGATTGGTTGCGATTTCGGTAGTAGGATGCAACAAATTACTTTGGCAATAAAAATATTCAAGGCTGTGGACGAAAAGCTGATCGAAATGACTGCATTTTTCAACGAGTCTAATTAAAAATGACGTCACTAAAAGATTTTTTACATTACATAATAGGGGGCACCTGTATTCTCACAGAACTATGGCGTTCAAGAATTGCGGTTTCAAAACGCGACGGTCTCCTCAGTGAAAAATGCAAGAAAATACGGTCGATTTAAATTGAAGTAAAGGCAAATAACTGTCTAGACGGAAAATATGATGCTTGGTATGCATCGGACTTTAAAGTTATTTGAGAGGAATCGAGAACGCGACCTCAAGTAATGAAAACATCGTATCATAATGACAATTATCATTACTCTATCTGTGTATTGTTCTAAAGGCGTTTGAAAATGACTGCGTTTGACCTCCTGATCTCTAATTTAATTTTATTTCTCATGTTATTATAGATCAAGCCGGCTGGACGGAACAGTGTGATATATTGTTAAAAAAGAGAAAAGAAAAGTCTGATAGGATAAGTGGTCGAAAACGGGTTTAGAAATTGTCGGCTTTTTAGCCTTGAACGTCCGTTATTATTTAGAATGCTAGAAAAATGTTTTGAGACTACAATAACCGATCCGTTTATTTATAAATATGATAGCAAAAGCAATAATGACACGAATGCATTTCATCGGGTCAGCAAAAATGAATAATCAATTGCCATATTTTCACGTTTGTGAATAATTTTCGCGGGATTTGATGGGAATGATGTTAAACTTTATTTTTAGCTCATCACACTGTAAATACGCGATAACAGGAAATTTTGAGCAAATAATAAGAATAAATAAAAAGCGTTGTTTTGGCGGATAGGGAATTTGTGTGATTTGCTAAGTTCCGGCTGAGTTTTTGAGGTTTTTCAGCGTTCGTGCCGGAAAAAAGCAACAAGAAGCGTGGTATGTGGTCTGCTGCCGGAGGGTCGCAGGAATTCGAGAAAGAAGCAGAGAGTAGAGCAGGGCCGGTGTCCACTCACCGATATTAACAATTCTAATTCCCTCGTCGTCTTGGAGGAACTTGAGGGCCACCGAGACGTTCTCTAGTTTCTGGGACCTGAACGAGGGCTTCTTGTTGTGCTTAGGGAGACGTTTTCCTGCGAGGACTTCGATTAGGGTGATAAGTCTTAATCCGTCACTGAGGTCAGTCTCCAAGTTTCCGATGTGCTTTTGCACGGTCTTCAGGTGCTCGTTGGCCCATCTCGTGAAGGTGTTTTGTTGGATTTTTTTCCACTGTGCGTCTTCCGCCAACTCGCGCTCGGTCGTCACCATTTCGTCCTCGTCATTAAACTCACAATAGTCCACATCGCGCTGCATACAAGCCTCGACCGGTTGCTGCTGCTGGAAGTTGCTTTGGTAGGGACACTGTTGTTGAGCCATGCTGATCAAATTCACCTATGACCCCTCTGTAACACCATATACAACAAGCAATACTACCGACTCTTCGCAAACCACGGCCTTTAAAAAAAATTTAAAATAAAATGATAAAACCTTTATCAAAGGGAAAATAAACAAAAAAATACTAGGAGTACCTATATCCTTATTAGTTATTACCATTTCCTATAATTTTATTTAATCTTATAGTCTAAATTTAATCAAAAATCCTCGAACACACCAGATTTTAAAAAATAAATGAAACAAAGCTTATTTTAAAAAAATACGTAACTGGAGAGTGATGAGTAAAATTCGGAATAAATTATTACTTTTTATTGCAGAAATTTCCACTTTATGTCACAAAAACGTTTCAAATATGTTTTTTTAGACGTAAAAACACCCTCTAGATACGATGCAATATGTTAAAACAATTATAGGCATAGTTTAAAAAAAAGACGTTTATACTTTTGAAAACTATATAGTTACTAATAAGTAATAAGCTCCAGCTTTTAGACAAAAAATTTAAGAGCTCTGAAACAACACGCCAAATTAACCAAAGAATTGTTTTTCCTTTTTTAACAATTTTTTTAACCCTGATGGAGTTTTCTAAAGGGAAAATTATAAGGCCCGCCAATTTTCAGGCACTGGGATTAACCCATGTGTAGGCAGATGCAGGTAAGTAATTGCACTCATTCTCGAATATTTGAATCACGAATTGTCATTCTCTGCAATAGTAAAAATATCAACTTTCGCAATGACATTCCATCAAAGAAAAAAGCGGAAAGTCGAAAATCTCTTTTGCCCTTTTACGATGTTAAAAGAGATTTCGTTTAATGAGGAAAACACTCTCTAGTCTATTTATATCGAACTTGTCGTGTATTTGAATGCCATCCAATTATTTTTCTTTATATACAAGGTGTTTATAGATGATTATAACATCCAGGTGGCTGTGGAAAATTATAAAACAAGAACAACGGCCAATTTGCCGCTTCGTAAAAATAGCTGAAATGAACTCATCAGTCTGACAATTGGATTGACGTTTTTAACCTCTCAAGTTGTTGAAATTAAGCGATCTCAAAATACAAAACACTTGTGTCCTTTGTTTTCAACGCCAACTACGATGTTATAATCATTTATAATCATCTTGTATAACTAAACAAATTATCAAGGGCGGCTCGAGTAATTCACTTCTAATTGGTTTGGTTAAATTAAAAAAAATTGTATATTTGGTTGCCTAGTTATGCGTTTTAGGATTACTGAAAAGGCGAAATTTTGAAGTTGTTCTTTGGAAAAGTCGTTTTGACGGATGTGGTTGCGGTGTTTTAGGTTTTATTATCTGATTTAAAAAGTGAAGTCGCAATTAAATCTCAATAACAAGTTTCAAATATAATACTTTACATACCTATCTTTTTTTTTTCAAATTAAGCCCGAATTCAGTTTATGGTAAAAAAGCGCGTCAAATAAATAATTTTATGTTCGCGGTGTTTAGTGCAGTTAATAATGAACAAATAAATATGTTTAAGCATTATGAAGTAACGCTAATATTGCATGTAAACGTTTGGGGATTATAAATAGTTTCAAAATACGTAACTTTGAAAATAGATTTTTGGAAAAATGTTTTTGGGCGTTAAAATTTTGAGGAACACCGTGTAGTCTATATTAAGCAATTTGCGCGAATGAAAGACGATCAATTAAGTGTTCGCAATTAATTGAAATGTATCGGGGGGTGCGAATTTAATTGTACTCACTTAATTTATTAACGATATTATCTAGAGAATCCTCCGTAAAATCATTGCACTTTTATAACACTTTCGATGTAGTAGAAAGACTGAACACGACTCGAACTAAAGATATGTGTGAAACCAAGAATAGAACTCCGTCCATGAGTTTGGTTGTTTATAGATTGTCTTCAAACTTAACCCCACTTTTTTCAGTATTCAGCTCCATATTTTGTGTCACATGTCGATTTTTGTTAAATTTATACGAATCTCCGACCTTTCTTACCTTAGATGTTCTATCAAAATAACCCCGAAGTCGAAAATGGCCCACGCGATTGCTTGAGCGCCGATAAGCGCACTTAAAATTCTTCACTGTCTTCAGACGTATCTCCATAAAAACAACAAGAATGTTTGGCTCTTTTTGTAGCCCTGTCTTTTTACTGCCTTTAATTTTATCCCCCTGATCCCTCTCGCATTTTCATTTTCGAGATCAACAGTTACGTATGTAATTAAACTATATTTGACTAAATTGTGAGTAATGTGACCTGAAAACTAAGCTTCAGAGCCTTATATGGAAGTATTACGTGAGAATTTACATTCTATCTTGAATCTCACAATTACAGCAAACATATGTTGTTTTTTTCACTTGTCCATGTCTTCACAAACAACTTTATCAGACCATTATTGGATCAAGTTTTATTGATAATTAGCACACTATCCCATTTGCATAAAAAACATTTTTATTCTTCACCCTTATCGCCATTAAACTGGGTCGCGATCCGCAAACATCTAAGATGAAATAAACTTACTTTCAAAATTGAGATTTTTTATATACAACTACACCCAAAAAGTTTTGATTTGAAGTTTAGTATTAAAAAGTGACGGACGGTCTGGTCCTAATACAAAATAAATAATACAAATGCAAATCATTTCATTCCTAATTAGTATAAACCAGATAGCAATATCAGTGTAACAATATTGGTAAAACTTAATTTTGGCTTCAAAAAACTTATATTTGATTGGAAAAACGCCAGTTTTGATTTTTATTAGTCTGAAATTAGTCATAGCTTGACAAATCTTTAAGAATTAGCAAAATGAATAATTGCGAATGAATCACAACTATAACAATGAAACATAGCGAATCTTCGTAAAAACAGAAATGTTTGTAAATAAAATATTTCGCGTATGGTACAGTTCGATATGGTACCGGATGCGCAACAAAAGGGAAAAACCGGAAGCACATACATGGACACTCATGAAATTTGTTATGATCGTTATGTACCATTTCACTGCTGAAGCGATTTAACATTGACGAAATACAATGTAACAGAATAAATTTATTTAATTTTCGACGCGAAATCGTGATGTATTTAACCCAAGTAATCGTTTATTCCGTCTTTTTGAGTCTTATCAAGTGCCAAAATTGGCGTGAAAGACAACCGTCGGTTAGAGTACAACAGGGGCTCTTAGAAGGGGTAAGTCACTGTTTAAAAAAAAAACATTTTCACCCTTTAATAGTCCAGGATTATCACCGATACTGGAAAAACCGTAAACGCGTTTCTTGGCATTCCGTACGCTGCTCCCCCAACAGGTGATTTGAGATTTGCCCCACCCCTGAAACATCCCCCGTGGAATGAAACGCGTCAAGCGACGAATTTTGCACCCCATTGCCCCCAACTACCCCCAAAACCCGGAATTAACGACCAGGAGGACTGTCTTTACCTCAACGTGTGGTCGCCTGAGGTTCGAAAGGATTCCCGTCTTTCGGAAATCGAATGACAAGTCAAATTTTGGATTATATAACACTGATGCTTTATGAACTGCCTGAATCAATCATTTGACTTGTCAGTCGGCTTCCACAACTGGAAACCCTTTCGGTGACTCGATTTTTGCAGAACACAGGCCTATACCCCCCTCTGCCGGTCGTGGTTTTTTTCGAAGGGAGGAATTTTTACCAAAGTAGCGAATTTCCGTTAAATGGGCAAGATCTGGCGACTGAAGGGTTGGTGGTAGTGACGCTCAACTACCGACTGAACGTTTTCGGTTTTTTTTGCTTGGGGTCGGCTGAAGCGCGCGGAAACTTGGGCTTGTTGGATCAGTACTTTGCTGTGGTCTGGATCCGGCAAAATATCAATCAGTTTGGTGGCGATCCGGAAAAAATCACGCTTTATGGTCACCAATCGGGGGCTGTGAGTGTGACTTTTCACATGGTTTCGCCGCGGACCGCTGGTTTGTGTTCGGGAACCCCACTTCATAAATAAATTTTGGTGTTGAAGGGTTTTTCCAAAAGGTTATTATTTCGAGTGGGAGTGCCATGGCGACGTGGCAGGATAAAAATGATCCGGTGGTGGCATCCAAGCAAATACTTCGGATGTTGGGTTGCGATGCTTACACCGTGCAGCCGATTAAATGTCTGCGATCAAAGAAAGTGGAACATATTTTACAAGCGCTGGCTGAGTATTCAGAGGTGCATTCAGACAGCCAAGTTTCGAGACACTCATCGATTTTTGCAGTCTTTTAACTGGAACGATAGATTTTTCCCTGTTATTGACACCTTTCTGCCGGAAAATAACCGGTACCTCCCTTTGAACCCCGCAAACGCTATCAAAGAAGGCACATATTGGCAAGTACCCATTCTGACCGGAATTTCGAAACCTATCACCGACGAGCAATTTAGTAATATTTTTTTGACAATCGTCCCTCCTTGACCCTTGTTTTTAGTGCAATGGTTGGAACTCGCAAGTCAGGGCTTCACCCAGTTGCAACAATACGTGGAAAAAGTGAAAATCCCCGAAATTGCGCGTTTGTATAAACTCGGGGCGTCCAACAAAGACCACATTTTTGACCTCATCAGGTGGCAATACTTCTCGTCGAACCAAGGGGACGTGAGACTCCTCTACGACGAGTTGAAAGATTTTGAGTTTCAGGCCAAAGTGGAAGCCCCACATTTTTTGCAACTTTCGCACCTCATTTCGTCATACGCGCAACCAATTTATGTTTATTTTATGGATGATATTGGGTTTGTTCTCAATACAACTGATTCCACCATTACTACAGACCTTCTCTTGGTGTTCGGGCCGATTTTGCTGAAGCAAGTGGCCAGGAGGCGGTTCAACGCCAACGAAATGAATCTGAGTCGACAAATCAAACAATTATGGACCAACTTCGTAATGTTTGGGTATTTCACCCAATATGGATATTCCAAAGTCTAGGAAAAAATTTCAGGGAGCCGACACTAAACAATCAGATCAAAGCGTGGCGAAAATACACCTCTGGCGACTATTATATCGAAAATTTTGGGCCAGTTAATTCCTACATAAATGAGGAAAACAAAAAACGGGTGCAGAGGGTTTTGTTTTGGAACCAGCTCGTTCCAAAGATGGCCAATATTAAAAATAATTTATCGAACAACATCCCACGGGAATTGCAAAATAGTCCAGGTAATAACTAATTCCCAGAATTGCATTTTATTTGATAAGTTCTAGACCCGGCTGCAGGTTTCCGGCATGCAATGTACACTTTGGTCGCTCTCGTGATCGCCCTTCTCGCTTTGCTCTTAATTTGCATCGTTTTATTAAAAAAGCGATCCAGGGAGCGGGAAAATCATCTTCATATGGGATATTAAAAATAATTTACAAACCAGTTTTCAATTAACTAAATATATTTAGATGTCTCATCACTTGTGATACGTTTTTGGGCGACAAGACAGGACTATAAAGTTTTTTTTTAATTCTATTTATAAATGTCAGCGGAATCAGGTAGACGAGAAAATATGTACATATCGGTGCTTAAAAAACGCATTTATAAATATATTTCGGCGACCGTAGATATGTCGTTACAACAATTTTATTGTTTTTGTCATCACCTTTGCAAAAATAGTGTCCAAAAATTATTATTTTGTGACCTTCACTGTACATACTTATCTGGTTTGTTATTGGCCATTTATGTCAATGATATTTAGATTCCACCAATGGCAGGCGCAGACTCTTATTTAAATTAAAACACCTATTTTTGTAAATAGTTATTAAAAATATTAAATTGTACTAAAAATAAAAACTAATAGATATTTATCTGTCCCGTTGAGTTTGTTTTAAAATAAATCCCCGCATTCGTAACCTAGAAACCTAATTAGCACAGGTGGAAAAAATATAAATATGAGTATAAATAATACTTTTTCACGAGGAAAATCGGAAAATCGATTTTATTACCTTCGCTTGACTAAATTAAAATGAAAAGTTTTTTATTATGGGGTTATGGGGTAAACCTAACCTAGACCAATATAAAATATCTTAGCGTGTGTTTTGCTTAATTATCCCACAAATTGGCCAAAAGTTGCGTCACTGAGCAATTTCTCGCTCCGTCTTTTTTTATGGACAATTATTTCAGATAAAACATTCAGACATTTGGACTTTGTGCATTCGTGCTGTTCCCCTATTAGATAAATACCAGTGATAAGTGTGCAGTGCCTTTATTGAAAAAACCAAACAATGTCTTCCCTATGGAACACCATTTTAAAAGTCCCGACCCAGATAAAACAATTCTCCGTAACTTTTTTACAAATTCGCAAAAGGCATGACATAACCTCAAACATTTTTAGGTTCCGGTCCGTTATTTAAACCTCTTGGAGTACCAAAGCAAGCACCTCTTGCGCAAAAACGGAGTCGCTGTGCAAGACTTCTGCATGATTGACGATAAGGGGTGCTCCGAATTCGAGAAATTTAGTAAAAATGTAAATAAAATTTGAGGTTATGTCACTGTTTAATTTTTTGCAGATGTGAAAGAATACGTAATAAAGGCACAAATTCTAGCGGGTGGGCGTGGTAAAGGTCACTTCAGCAATGGTTTTAAAGGCGGGGTTCATGTCACTGAGAAGTAAACTAATTTTTTGTGATTTTGTCAAAATTAAGCGGTTTGTTTCAGACGCAATGAAGTCGATGATATCGTCAAAAAAATGCTGGGCCATAGGCTTATCACGAAGCAAACGCCAAAAGACGGCATCGAGGTGAAAAAAATCATGATTGCCGAAAGTGTGAACATTCAGAGGGAGACTTATGTTTGCATTTTGATGGACAGGCAAAAGAACGGGCCTGTTTTAATTGCGTCACCCGCAGGCGGCGTGGACATCGAAGCCGTGGCTGAGAAAACCCCCCACTTGATTAAAAACATCCCCATTGATATTCACAAAGGGGTGACCGACAGTATGGCAAATGAAGTTGCAGAGTTCCTCGAGTTCAAGGCCCCCCTCAAGGCTTTGGCCGCCGCCGAATTGAAAAAACTGTGGCAGTTCTTCCTCGCCGTCGATGCCACGCAACTCGAGATCAACCCTTTGGTCGAAACCGACAATAATAAAGTGATCGCAGTGGACGCCAAAATCAATTTCGACGACAACGCGCAGTTCCGCCAAAAAGACGTCTTCGCTTTGGAGGACGTCACCGAGAGCGACCCCCGCGAGGTCGAAGCCGCGAAATACAACCTCAACTACATCGGGATGACCGGAAACATCGGCTGTTTGGTTAACGGTGCCGGTCTGGCGATGGCCACCATGGACATCATCAAGCTGCATGGGGGCGACCCCGCCAACTTCCTCGACGTCGGGGGTAGCGTCCGCGAGGAGCAAGTCAAAGCCGCGTTCAATATTCTCACGTCGGACAAAAACGTTAAATGTATTTTGGTCAACGTCTTCGGCGGAATTGTGAATTGCGCGACGATTGCCAACGGAATCGTAGGTGCGATGAAGGCAATGAAGCTTGAAGTGCCGTTGATTGTCAGATTGGAAGGCACAAATGCGTTAGAGGCTCGAAGGATCATCAAGGATTCAGGGATGAATATCCAAACCGCTGAAAATCTCGACGATGCGGCCAAGAAAGCGGTGCAGAATGCCTAAGATGTTTTTGTTAATGAAGTGTTAATTTGTTGGATACTGCTCATTAGTTAACAGCACAAAAAATTGTTCAAATGACCAATGCTTTTATTAATTCGTTTTGATATTGTATTTTCGGTTAATAAAAATTTCTCGTTTATTACTCGTTTTTCATTTCATCCGTTTTTTATGCCAGGTCAATTTTTTATAATTGCCGTTTAAAAACAACACATTTCTTCATAAGCTATCTATTTCGGGAATTCTTACACACGACGAACTGTTCACAACTTGTGGGATTTTTGTTAGGAAATTCTGGCGTACCTATTTAATACAAAAAAACCTTAGAAAATTTTTAGATGTTGCTAAACAAAATTCGGAAATATAGAGATAAGTTACTTACCTTTGTAGAGATTTCTTACATTGGTAATTTTTACAAAAAATGCAGTCACTAAAAAGGATGGATATAGTAAAATATTATTAAATTAAATCTATTCATCAAAACTTAGTGAAATTTTGTATATGCTTATGTGTTTAAATTCTATGGTCTCAGACTCAGTTGTTTATCAAATTTCTATCTTCATTTGTTCTGGGGATACAAGGCTAACTTGCCTTTTTTTAGTGGGAAGAAAGGTCAAAAGGGTCAAATTAATATTTTTAAGAACAATTTTTAAAAAAGAAAACATTTTAATAAAAAAAACATTTAGCTGTATCCATACTTTAGTAGCGACCCTATTCAGGGCACTTAATCTAAGGTAATGTGAATATAATAATAAAATTTGAAGTTTGTTAAATAATTACAAGTCCTGTTTTTGTGAGAAAATTTACTGTATTGTTTTATTGCATTTTTAAATCAATCAAGTTTTTTGAAGACAAGTAGACAAGTTTACTCATTAAAAAAATGATTAGCACCTTTAATGCTTTCAAAAATCCCTATTATTTTTTCAAAAATCCCAATTATTTTTTAATACTTTGATATCGTATTTCGGCATTTGAAAGAGTAAGCTTAGATTTTTCCTTTGGTGTTTTAATTAATTAATTCAAATAACCATAAATTCCATTTTTTCAAACAGAATGGCCCAATTTTTATTCCACTAATATGTGGAGAATTAAATTCTGCATGGACCTGTATTCCCTGTACCTATGTTTAAGTTTACATTTTAATTATCGTAAGTATCATAATGACCTAATATTAAGGCGTTGCAAGAAATTGTATTTTCGATATTTGAAAACTCCGAAAAGGTATAATAAAGTGGGCGTTGTACAGCTACCACGCCAACTCCCCTGAAGTTTTTAGGTTTTTATTAACGATGAAATAATTATTTTAGTACTTTTCATACTTACCTTGACTTTTATTTCTGATGCTTTAAATATTATTTTTAGATCTTTTTGTAGTGAAGTGGTCAAGTGGTAAATAAACGAATGTGTTTTTATTAAGGTTTATTATTTTAAAATTCCAAAAACCAAGAGAGTAACATAAGATTGAGAAATTAATTGGAACGAAAAATAAATATGAAATGTACAATTTTATTTTACAAATTCAGTAATTTGCAGATACATCAATTAATGGGATATTGAAAAATGCGAAAAGTAACTAAAAACCAAAAAATAACTATTTAACTAAGATAGTGAAAATTGCAAACAAGCAAAAATCACGAACGAATAATAATAGTTTCATTTATGATGATGTTTCGATTTTTATATAAGTTTTTTTGTCGTAAGACATGTTTGCAATTTTTTTCATTTTATTATTATATTTATTTGCTTATTTTAAGCGAACGTTTACTCTTTTTTAATAGCAGCCTGTTTGGCTTGATGGGCCTGCAAGACAGCAACCGCTTCCTCCACCTTGGCTTTGAGGGATTCATTGTGTTCCAACATATGCAAAAGTTCCGAATTGTCAATTTCGAGCAACATACCGGTGATTTTTCCGGCCAAATCAGGATACATGCGTTGAATAAGAGGGAAGAGCCTCTCACCCAGCATTTGCTTTTGCTCTTGTGGCGGGGCAGCTGCCAACATGGTGGCTGTCAAAGGCTCCTGGCCTTGAATGTGGACAGCTTGCTGGACCGGAGCAGCATTGCTGATGCCTAAACCTTGTGGAGGATTACGCATATTTGCTGTATACTTGTAAGTAGTTGGGCGATTACCTGCAGGTGCTACAACGGCTTGGCTAGCTAATGGTCGTCCTTGTATATTCGGTGGCTGCTGGCCGGTTATTGGTCTTGGCACATTGATATTGCTCCTCAAAGCGGCGGACTGGTTCGGGGGCCTTGGCGCGGCTCGGTACGTCGTCGGAATGGTACCGTACGGGTTAGCGCTGCCCTGGGCTCCGGGCCTCACGGGGGTCTGAGCCGGCCATCGCGGGTTCGTGCGGATCTGGGCCATCTGGGCCGCCCCATAGAACCTTTGCGGGGCTGGGATCGTTGGAACGAAATACCCACTTGACGTTCCAGGCTGGATAAACTGACCCATTTGGTGCATGCGTATGTTCGCCATACGCTGCATGTATTGTGATGTCAAGTGGGCTTTACGGTCCTCCTTGCGCTGCGCTAAAGCCACGTATAAAGGCTTTGAACCTACGATCCGGCCGTTCATCTCGGTCACGGCTTTTGTGGCCTCTTCCGGCGACGAAAAACAAACGAAGCCAAAGCCTTTGCTCCTATTGTCCTCCATCATTACTTTCGCCGATGTTATGGTTCCAAACGGAGAGAATTCTTTACGTAAACGTTCATCGTCAATTGTGTCGTCCAGGTTTTTCACGTAGAGGTTTACGCCTTGGTAGCGATTCAAACGCTCCATCTTCAAGGCTTCAAAGCGACGTTTCAATTCTTGTTGACGTTCGGCCTTCTTCTGGGCGCGTCCAACGTACAAAGGCTTTCCATCGATGATTTCCTTACCTAAACAAAAACATTAGCAACGAAATCGGCAAGTCTCAACCAACAATTTACCATTCAAAGCTTCAACGGCTGTCTCAGCGGCTTCAGGGCTCTCGAAGGCGACAAATCCGAATCCTTTTGACTTGCCATCATCCTTGCTCATGATCTTGTAACTGGTGATTTTGCCGTACTTCTCGAACATGGTGCGCAGTTGCTCCTCAGTCAAGTCCTCGCCGAAATTCTTGACGTAAACGTTAGTGAAGAGCTTGGCTTTCTCGCCAAGTTCCTTTTCACGTTCTTTACGTGGAATGAAACGGCCAACGTAGACTTTCTTTCCGTTGAGCAACATGCCGTTTACTTTTTCGATCGACTTGTTAGCCGCTTCTTCTGTTTCGAAGTGGACGAAGCCGTAGCCTTTGCTGGTGCCGTTTTCGTCTTGAGCTACTTTACAACTGAGAATATTTCCAAAGGCTGAGAACGTATCGTACATAGCCTTGTTGTCAATAGAACGATCTAGATTCTTAATGAAAACATTTCCTACTCCCGACTTACGAAGGGATGGGTCGCGTTGGGACCACATAATGCGAATTGGGCGGCCCTTGATTAAATCAAAATTCATGGTGTCCAAAGCACGTTCAGCTGCAACATTAATTAACATTTACCAATTTCTAAGAAATTTCAATGTTGCGAACGTGGTGGGGGGGAAGGTTAACAATCAAAACGGATTAAATATTAAATGGCAGTCGGGTACCATATGGAACAAATAAATGGGAAATGGGTTTGCACTCACCATCAGCGGGCTGCTGGAAATTCACATAAGCGTAACCGAGAGAACGCCTCGTTATCAAATCTCTACACACGCGAATCGAAAGGACTGGTCCAGCAGTGGAAAACTTCTCAAAAAGCATTGCTTCCGTGATATCGGTGTGGAGATCCCCGACGTACAGAGACGCCATGGGGTAGTTTGGAGCACCCGGATTCATCTTCGTTCTTGCACACTACACAGATATGCTACGCGTTAACATAAGAAACGAAAAATATACATTAACCGTTTATTTTCGTTTTTTCCACTGTTTTTCGATTTTTTTGGGGTTTTTAATAAGTTTTTATAATTTTTTTGGATTTTTGTAAATATTATTTAGCTTTTTTTTAGGTGGGTTGTGTGTTCTAAGAAGATACACAACCACACGCTTACACCACTAACAACAGTAACAAAATGGAGTCGCTACAGCATTTTCACTACTTATACAAGCCGGATATGACTGATTCCAGTGTTGCCATGTGACGAAATATTGAACAATTCATCAATTTTAATATATTTTGCGAGCAATTTAGCAAAACAGTGAACATTTCCAATTCTACACAATGTTTCGGAAAGAAGCCGACGTTTATCTTAATTTTCTGGTGCAAAATTTGCAGAAGCAAAAAATTTGACCGTTGCCGAAAGTGACTATTTTAAAAAATTCTTGTACGCACCGCTTCCTCCAACACCTTTATAAGTTTAATAAATATACGACATAAATTTTCGTGGGCACAGAACACTTTTTAATGTTAAAATGTAAAAAATGTAGGCTGATATGAACACAGTTTCTAGCGGAAATCTAATTTCTAACGTGAAACTAGTGGCGGGATATTTGAAAGAACGAATTGTGGACGTTCAAGCGAAAATCGTTATGTCCATTTTTTAGCATTTAAATTGTGAAATTCGATTTAATTTAAGTTTTCGATTATAGAATTCAAATGTTAATGTTTATATACAGGGTGATTCAAAATCCTTTTTTTCAAGAAATCTAATTTTTAATTTTTAATTCCTTTTTATTTTTTTTTGTAGAAAAAATTTTTTTTGTCAAGAATTTCTAACATATTTGGATGTCTTTTATAATGCTAATAACAACAATTAGAATGAGACCTGTTCAAAAAGCTTCATTTTTCACATATTTTCGTAATCAGTAAGAAAAGAGGTAGTGAGTGATTCATCTATTCTGTGGTAGTCACTACTTGCCATGCCGTTTTTATTATCCGATAGATCGACTTAAAGTCCACAAACTAAAAATATTTTTATTGTTCACAGGGTGTTGTATACAGAGTGGGGAACCAAAGTTATATTTTTTTAAATGGACCACTATAGATTTTTGTATAATTGTATTCTACGTAAAAAAATAATTTAACTTTATATAAAATATTATGGGCCTATCTCTTTTCGTTATAAAAAAAGACCAACATTTGAAAAATCACTGCGAAGTCGCTTATGAATATTTTCCCACAAAGGGAGAAGGTTCCCACCTTATGGAAATCTAATGACCACTAAAATCCGGATATTTTTACACCAATCGACAGCTCTTGATATAAGGATCAATTCGAATCATTGCGCCAACTCTGTATCTCTTTAAATAAAGGCGGAATTAAAGATTGGAAAATTAAAAACGGCAAATGCAAAATGCATTGGTAAGAGTGCGATGCAAGAGGAATCGGGTGGCAAGGAAGTTTGGGAGTCCATAAATCATCAAAGCTAGTTGTACCCGTAATAAGCTTAACGCCATGGTGGGTGCAATAAGATTTGGAACCTATTGAGCAAAGGAAAGCATTTCCTGATTTGAAAATTACCTGCGGGCAAAAGGGTCGGTTTAGTAACGCTTTTATAAACTCTGTGACAGAAGTCATTTGAACTTTAAATTAATTTAGCCACTTTATTTGAAGAGATACAAAGTTGGCGCAATGATACGAATTGATCCTTATTTCAAGAGCTAAAGATTGATCCCAAAAAATCTGAATTTGAGTGGTCATTAGATTTCCATAAGATGGGAACCTTCTCCTTTGCAACAGAAAAATTTAGAATACCTTGTAGTTTTAACAAATAGTCGCCTTTTAATTAAAATACGCAGATAATATACAGAATGTGTCAAAACGCAAAAAATTGAATAACTATTTTTTTTCAAATGGAACACGATGTATTTTTTTTCATGTATCGATAGCATTTTTGATAAGCTTTCTAATAGTATAGGGTTTGCATGTTAATTTAAAATATTTTTCAAGATTTTTCAAAAAAATGCATTTTAATACAAGAAAATTTGTTAGCCTAGAATCTAAGAAGTCAAATAATAATTTATTTTTTGATATGTACTAATGTGACTAATTACAGTAGTAATCTAATTATTACCTGATACATAAATGAATTTCACTTATCAAGAATTAATAATAAAATAAATAAAAAAAGAAAAATTTCTTTTTGAACTAACTCTAAGAAATATTTCAAATTTGCTATACAAACTGCATATCATTAGAAAGCTTACGAAAAATGCTCTCCATACGTGTGAAGAAATATATGGTGTTCCATTTGAAAAAAATGAGTTATTCAACTTTTTGCGTTTTGGTACACCCTGTACATTATCTACGTGTTTCAAGCAAAAGTCGACTACTGCTAAAACTACAGGGTATTCTGAGTTTTTCTGTTGCAAATTTGTCGGAAAATATTCATAGGCGACTTCGCAGTGATTTTTCAAAAATTGGTCTTTTTTATAACGAAAAGTTGAATAATTCCAAAACGAAAAGAGATAAAGCCATAATAGTTTACATAAAGTTACATTATTTTTTTGCGTAGAATCTAATTATGCAAATATATATGGTGTTCCATAAAAAAAAATATAACTATGATTCACCACTCTGTTGATAATAAAAATATTTTTAGTTTGTGGACTTTAAGTGGATCTATCGGATAATGAAAACGGTATGGCAATATTTCAAATAGCAAAAAAGTTATAGACCGATTAAACACCCTTGAATCACCCTGTATTTAACAAACACATAAAGAAAAAATTAAGTAAAGTACTTACTCCTACTGATAAATCAGTGTGTAAATATTTTTTTCGATATGTAACAGTCTTATCTGCTTCCACAAGTTTATGATTACGATTTTTATTATTATTAGTTTAAATAAAAGTTCAGTGAGAGTAAATATACTTTATTAAACAGGTGCTTGTCTCAGTTACGCAATGCAATTTTTTAGCTGCAAATAATAAATTTCGAGACAGATAACATATATCTGAGAAGAAATAGATACACCATATTTTATACCAAAGATTATGAAAACACTGCTGAAATTTAACGAGATAAATGTTGTTGCTACATTATTTATATAATTTTTGTCTTCATTTTGTAATCGGCTAAGTTTATTTTGAGTTAAATCCATGCGAAATAGTGTTTTTTCGAATTAGTTAAGACTGGTTGAATTTGAAATTCAAGATTAATTGTATATATTACAGAAATTGTTTAAAAATGAATAAATATAAATAAATTTTCTGTTGTTTTAATTTTTGATATAGATTAAAAGAATCTTAAACTGGAAACATGAGGATCTCTTATTACATTTAAAACAAACAAAAATAACAAAGAATGTCTTTATTTTCTTGTGAGCATGGCAATGTGACAACATTGCAACTACTCACATGACCATGTATGGTATTTGTTAATAACATTTTATCTGATTTTTTATCAATAAAGCACTATTGTGCTGATTAAGCAGGTGACCAAAGTTAGTCACCCATTTTCGTGTGAGAAATCACGTTTTTTCGGCAATTTGTGCAGAAATTCGTGGTAGGTCGATAAGACAAGTCGCTGAGTTACCATCTTGGTAGTGTTACTGGAGGGGATTTCCAGATGGGGCAACGTGTGTAGGTTTGTTCATCCCGTTTTGTTCTATGCTCTCGCTCCTGACGTAAGAGAGACAGATGAATAATAGTGAGAAAAACCAAGGAACAGTGCGGCGCGTTGTATTTCGTCTGTCAATATAGTTTCAGGATAAGATGTGATAATTTTTTTGAAAAACAAACTGTGTGAAAAAAGGAAAACCCAAATCGCTGCTGTGAGAAAATGCCCGTCAGATTAAAAATTTGGACGGTACCGTAACAATCGAAGATCGTGTGTGAGTGTGTGAACAGTAGGAGACCTGCAATGGCAGGAATAGAAGTCGATATAAATTCATTATTGGCCCAGAAAGATGCCATCATTCGGGAACAACGGGACCAGATAATTCGGCTAAAGAGGGAACTGGATGGAGTTGCAAGCGAGCGAGATCTCTTGCTGTGCGAAAACAGTAACCTGAGGTTCGAGCTGGAAATGGTGGAACTGAAACGGTTACAAGATGAAAGGTGAGAAAATTGCAACAAACACCCGTTTATTTATTTCAATAGCTAAGTAACGAATTGGGGAAAATCCCTCCAAGGGTGACGTCCCTTGTCATTAATCGATCGTAGTTTCATTGATGAAACGTCAAGTGATTTAACGTGACAGCCGTGTTTTGTTTGCAAAGTTTTGCGCTTGTTTGTTTTTTGTTGTACATTTCTGGGACAAGGATGTTGTAAAATGTCATAAACGACGCCTCCCACTGACTTGTGTTTGTGCGCATGCGTGGCGACGTCGCGACGCCGACCGTTCACACTGGTCAAGAAGATAATAAAGTCGATGGTTTTTATTAAATTAAGGTAATTGGCGTTTATGTTGGTATTCCTGTTTGGATTTTGATTTTGTTTTTGTGGATAATGGGATTAGGGAGGCGGCGGCCGGATTTGGGGCTGTCCTGGTGTCATTAACCTCGAGGATGCACTCTTTGGCGGAAATACGCGCTCGGGGTCCCTACAAAGTCATATATGCCACAGTCGAACGGCGTATTGATTTCTAAATAAGGGAAAGTGAACGGATATCCTCAGGCTAGTCTATAGCGCGCTGTCATTTTTGAGGCGATTCTTTAGCTGAGCGTTTCTTGGTATTGGCAAGCACCCACACGTTTGCGGTAATTGCTCGTGCATCAGCCTTGAGGCTTGTGGTCATGTAGTAGAGTCGCACATGTCGTCGGGGCGTCAGGTTTAGGTTGCACCAGGGTTTGATCTTGCCTCGGTGTTTATTTGTGGTGATGTAACACCAAGGACTGTGACTAAGTGACGTCAGGCTATAGCCCCGCTCGCCTTCTTCTAACTGTGCCGATCGTTCCATTCGGTTGTCTGTGCTGAGGCACGGTCAGCTGACATTTACAATCCGCAAACTGTGTACAAAACTCGCGATTTAACAACCCTAGTGCTTCCGGCCACCACCAGTGATCGACACAAAAGTAGAAAGTACGATTACTTTTACTATCGCCGTTCAATCCGGTCGCAAGTGCAATCATGGTACGTGAATTGTGAGTGCTTGTAATGCGTGGACAGTCGCCAGGGGGGTTTCCCCAACCCTTCGTGCAAAGTCAAGTTAGAACCGAACATGTCAGGTCGAACCCTGTGCATACGGTTGATGTGTGCGATAGAACTGTTGTCAGAGTTAGACGCTCCGGAATACAACAAGAAAGGATCAGGGTGGTTTGCACCACCAGAAGACAACATGTCAGTAGATTGGTCACTGTTACCGACGCATGTCACACTTTACCGCCTTTCCGGAAACATGTCACTGTCATCAGGTAAAATCCCGGAAAATAGCATTTCACATTTCTCAATGTCATACCTTAAGTATATGTTTAAAGGGCTCAATTTTTCACAAGTACGTATTTGGGTAACTATGTTGCTTTATTCAACAGACCTGAACAAGATTTGCGTTTTTTCCATTGTCAGGATAATTTGGAAAAAGTCGCTTTTAAATGATTAATGACGCTGATTGCTAAATTGTTTCAATTGTACTTTAAAAACAGCCACAGTTGATCTCCGTACCCTTACTCACTCATTACCGGACTCAATTGGAAATTATTGATAAACCACATTTTTGTCATTTGAATGAATCATTGTTTATAGGTGGGTGATCAGGGCACGGACCTCCTTGTGCATTTACCGTTGGGGTAATTAACATGCGCCTACCGTATTAGTTTATTTTTGTTTTGTTCCTAGGTTGCTAATGCGCCATTAAACCTACATTGGTTTAACTGTAAGCTGCATTTTATATCACATTAGTTTCCGTTTTTGCGAGTGAAAGCATCTTTTTTAGCAATTTTTGATGTATAAAATGACGTCACGTTACGTCACAGGTGTCTGACAACGTCGCTCAAATGTGGCAACGGTGTTTGAAATGAGGGTATCGTTATATACCTACATTAAGTCCCGCTAATTGTCTCTACCCTACTTTGATAACTGGAATGTTGGTACCTTATTATAATAATTGCTTGCATGCTACTGCCACTGCACTGGGCAGTAGTTGAACACATTTTTCTCTAATGAAATCAAGGTTGAGTGAAGTAAAAAAGTAGCTGTACGCGTTAATTCGTTAATTAAATCAGATTAATGTATCGAGATCTGTAAATTAATTGAATTAACTGTAATAGTAATTTTTAACGCTTAATTAGTCACTAGAATACAATACGCGCTCTAATTTCGGCACAATCTAGTAAAGTGCCTCATAAAAATTAAAAAGTTGTAACATTTAAACGTATTATATCACCTGCCGGACAGATACGTTTTTTCTTTTTTTAGAAAATCGCCATTTATCATAGCACACAAATGTTGAATATTCGAACAACTTTCTCCTTTATAGTTTAATTATACGCAATTTTAGAATGTAAAATAAACGTACTTTTTCCTAATTTGAATTTATTTACACATAAAATGCTTTATTGTTTGTTGTTGTATGCGTCGATCGTGTGCTGTACTTCCGTTTCTAAATGTCAATTCGACTCGGACCATCGTCGTAAAATTTGATCTTTGCCGATTTAAAAATTTTCCATGTGGTTTTTGGCGAGTTTTGCGTCACATCCGTCTCGTCCAAAGTGGGAGCAATTAGCGTAATATGGCAATATTTGTTATCGAATTAGTAAATGTAATTTTTTGCACTTGTTCGGTAACGTCGTGACCAGTTTGTCTCTTATGCAATGACAGCAATTTATCGAAACTTTCTATGATATCAAGCAATGTCGCCGAATCCCCAGAATAATTAACTTCGTTTCGGCTCGAATTAGAAAAAACAAGACAATTGACGCCATTTGAATATTTTTCATCCGTATGCGGCTAATTTTGAAACAAATTTGTGAATTAGGCGGGCGGAAATTGCCGCAAATAATCGAGGTCGCGCAAACAGTACAATATATTTAATTTCTTTTACATTTAAAAAGTGAAGTCTTTTCGATTTCTCGAAGGGAAGGAAAGGGGGACGAAAGTATTCGAAAAACATCTGCTTTTCGTTCGGTCACCACACGCCACACATGCTTTAGGGCCGCCACCTGCCGGTCCCTCCCTTACCCCTCGCCTCCCCTGGGGGTTGGATCACGTGATAGCCGGACACGTGCATCGTGTCGGTTTTAAGATATATGTTCCTTCTTGAAACGATCCAAACGTAAACCAAGTAACGAAGGAAATTCAACATCCTTTACCCTGTAGACTAAGCATCGACATTTCTCTCTCTTTTTCCTGTGTGATTATCTCGGATGATAAAAAATTGAATGTATAATTTTGGTAAATATCGTTTCCTGGATATCTACAATCAAGGCTAGTATGGTTGTATGTCGAAAAAAGATACGTGCTATTGTTAAATTTTGACGGCCGTCTTATTTCCCATGGTATTGTCGCATTATTTCTAATTTGAAGCCTCGGCACGATTAAACTTATGACTAATCTAATAATGTCAATGAATTTCTACCAATTGGTCAAAATGAATTCAGGTTTTATAAGTTATGTCACGTCCATGTCTTAAAATTTAATAGTTTCTCTGATGATGAAACACATGATGCCCGATTTACCAAATGCGCCAGCTGCTCTTCTTCGACCTTATTTTTTCCTTTATGGTTCATCTGACTACCTGTGATTTAGGAACCATTTACCATCTTGATTTCAGTTTGCCAGCTGCCTTCTTAGGGTGTACAACACTCGAGAAACTGCTGCAGTTCATTTCTGTTTATTTTGTTTGGTGCATGTGTTTGCGAGATGATTATTTGCATATCGGGCTTTTTGGTAGGAAAGTAAGAATCTTATTTGTTTTTGCCCTAATTGATTTATTATTTATTGATAGGGTGAAATTTTTTACGTAAAATTATGCATAAATGAGCAATTACACTCATCCTGTATATAAGACAGACAAACCATTGGATTTAATTAAAATATTTAAATTGACCAACCCCGGTACATGCCTCATAAGAATTTTAAAACAGAAACTTTACGGTTCAAGGATTTCCGACAAGTTGGGAAATCAAAGCAAATACGGACTTTCAATTAAAAAAATCTGTATTTACTGTTTTAGCGAAGTTGAGTGAATTTCTTGAAGTCTGTTTTATTCATAAGGATAGAATCATCCTGCGTGTCCTATTAAAAATTATAAATTTGTAATTAGCCCTTGAACCACTCCCGGCTTTAGTTAGTTAATTACGACTTGAAACGTAATCATTTTTATATTTTTTTATTTCCCTAATGTTTTTCTGTGAATTAGGATTTGCGTAAAGGGGCGTTTTGTAATGTGATAGTTATCTGTTCATTTAGTTAAATGCTTAATTGCGTTTTTATGTATCGTTGGAGTAGTTGCCTCAACACCGTGGTGCTAGGTAAAGAAATGTAAAATTTCTCTTGTTTTATTTTATTGACATTTCATTCTATCTGGTTTACTGGGTTTTTAATAGCTGTGACATTAAAATGGTTTTTGTTGCTTTGCGTGGCAACAGGTCAATAACAGAAAGTTCACAATTCAGTTTTTCAAGGTTGTGAACAGTAATTTAGTTTTTGTTGTTATTTTTGTATTGTTTTAATTTCAGCTTTCCACCGAAAATGGAAAGGTCCCAGATAGTGAATTCGATGGGTTCATCCGACCAGTTTCAAGAACAGACTTACATCCAGGCTCCCAGTTTTGTCCAAGCTCAAAACTACAGTACTCCAACCCCCAGTCCTATCTATTCCCGTGCCTCCCCTAACAACTCGACGTACGTGAATGTATCGCAGCCTCTTCATAAGAAGGGCTCTTTACGGAACGGAGATGTCTTGAAAAGGTCGAGGGTTCAGACAACGTAAGTACGCTCCAGTGTCATATAAGAGAAAACTGATTCGGGTAAATTTAGATACGAGCTGTCGCAAGACATTCTCGACAAACAAATCGAAGTTTTGGAACGGAAATATGGCGGTGTTAAAGCGCGAAATGCAGCTCTTACGATTCAACGGGCGTTCAGACGATACACACTACTTAAAAAATTCGCAGCAATTACAGCAATGGCCAAAGCTGAGAAACGCATTAGTCGCCGAATTCCTGCAAATTCCGAAGACTGTCGTAGCACAATAGGTGAGACTGAGCAGTGTCCCGAATATATGAGGAATTATGAAGGACACGACTGCTCCAATATGAGAGTTCTTCCAGTTAGATCGATGTCTTTGCGCGAGAGACGTAATATTGACAATATGCCAATACCTAGGAGTCAGTCGGGGACTCCTACAGTGTGTTGGGAGAATTATTCCTCATCCTCCCTCCAACACTACTATTCACCCGCTGACTCCAAATCGGATTCGCTAGGTACCCAAGTGACTGCAAGCCCCAGTTCTTGTAGTACTCCTACAACTTCCACAAACGGCTACGTTCGCAGCCGCCACAGTCTGAACAGTAGAAAAGTACCACCAGAAGTACCTAAACGAACCTCAAGTATTACCTCTCGTTCGGTCGGGGACCCCCGACACCACAAAAGCAACGGCTTGACCAAAACAAACGAAAACGGCTCGTTGTCAAGTGTCCAAAGTTCCGGTAGTGACAGTAGTATATCGACTGAACGCGTGCAATGTGAATTTTCCGGATCGCCAGTCTGGAAGCGTAAAGGAAATCACATTTCGGAATACGCCGAACCGGCCTTAGAGACCAGTTTAGGGAACATTTCCAACACTAGCACATCCACCTACACACTAGAACGAGCCAATGAGCAACAAGCACCCGCCAGCTATAAGATAACCGAGACTATAAGAAAACGACAATACAGAGTAGGACTTAACTTATTTAATAAAAAACCAGAACGAGGCATCTCCTATCTAATCCGAAGAGGGTTCTTGGAGAACTCGCCGCAAGGCGTCGCCAGATTTCTCATTTCGAGAAAAGGACTGAGTAAACAAATGATCGGAGAGTATTTAGGGAATTTACAAAATCCGTTTTGTATGGCTGTTTTGGAATGCTTCGCTAATGAGTTAGATTTGTCGGGAATGCAAGTCGATGTTGCCCTTAGGAAGTTCCAGCAGCATTTCCGAATGCCTGGAGAAGCACAAAAGATTGAAAGACTTATGGAGGTGTTTTCGCACAGATATTGCCAATGCAATGTTGATATCGTCGCCCGGTTAAGATCGCCTGATACGGTAAGTGCCACGTTATTTTTGCCTCCGTAATTTTATATAATCACTTTTTCAATAAAGTAGGAAGACTGTTCTTTCAATGAATAAGAAAGTTGTTCATGGGAAATACCCCTATTGATTAAACTTGACAAAGAAAGTAATTACAACGTGTTAAGTAATCGTTGTTATTTACAGATTTTTGTGCTCGCCTTTGCGATAATAATGCTGAACACTGACCTCCACACCCCGAATATAAAACCCGAACGTCGGATGAAACTCGAAGACTTCATAAAAAATTTACGAGGTATCGACGATTGCGGTGATATTGACAGTGATATGTTGACTGGGGTTTACGAGCGTGTCAAAGCGAACGAGTTTAAGCCCGGATCAGACCACGTGACTCAAGTAATGAAAGTCCAAGCAACGATCGTTGGTAAAAAACCAAATATGGCGTTACCACATCGCCGATTAGTGTGTTACTGTCGTTTATACGAAATCCCTGATATTTATAAGAAAGAAAGACCTGGTGTACACCAGAGAGAAGTGTTCCTTTTTAACGATTTGCTCGTTATTACGAAAATTCTAAGTAAGAAGAAATCTTCTGTTACGTATACATTCAGAAATAGTTTTCCTCTATGCGGGATGACTGTCACTCTCTTCGAAGCTGCCCGTAAGTTATTTAATTTATTTTTTGTCTTTAGTTTCATTCGTTTCATCTGTAGATTACCCCTATGGGATACGTTTGAGCCAACGTGTTGATGGCAAAGTATTAGTCACATTTAACGCGCGAAATGAGCACGATCGGTGCAAATTCGCGGAGGATTTAAAGGAGGCTGTAAGCGAAATGGACGAAATGGAAAATTTGAGGATTGAGGCTGAGCTAGAGCGGCAGAAGTCGAACCGGGGGACCAGGACAGGTATGCCACGCAAGGCGCGTCTGCGGTGCCCATTCTATTGTTCTTTTGACACAGGTACCGAAAATCGTGACAGTGGCGTCGCAGATGTGGAAGTGTGTTCTTACCAGTGTCCCTGCTCCCAGAACCAGGCACTAGGAGGGTCGGAATGTGCCGAAGAAGTGGGTCATGATACTCAAATCAAGCGTTCGGCGCTCAGTAACTCGTTGTTGGATATCCACGAACAGTGTAGGTTGTTTGGTCGAATTATTGACGTTATTAGTAATATTGTCAGTGTAGTTGCAGGAGAAAAGGCACAGCGCCGAGGTAGTGTGGGCTCGTTAGATAGCGGCATGTCTGTATCATTCCAGTCGACGTCGGCTAGTACTTGCTCCCGGTCTGACAAGCTGGCTAATAAAGGTAAGCCGGGCCTCCATAACCATCAGTCATTCTTAGGCGGCCTATTTAACAAGAAACAACAGAACAATGTGGCGGTGAAGTCGACCGAAGTGTAAAACAATCCAAATATATAAGTGTAATCGGTTCTTTTTCAAATTTAACTTGTGCATGTTATGAATAACCAAATACATTTTCACCATTTATAAGTGTTACCAAATATATTAATTATGGCTGTCTAATTTCGCCCCAGCGCGTAATACTTAATTTTTTGTTATTATTATTTTTTAATTTCCTTGTTATTAGGAGAGGCAAACTTAATGTATTTTCTTTACCATTATATTATATTCATTCGCTATTTTGACAGCTGTTCAACATTAAGGTTGCCTTAAACCGGCTCTCTGTCTTCAATGGCATTGAACATATTGATAATTGTCTTCTAATGTTGCCTGTAAAGGATTTGTAAATAGTTAAATTATTAAAGAGAGCAACATGTTCTAGTCGATTGTAAATATGTTAGCAATCTCTACTAATGATATTAAATAATTTAAATGTATGTAATAAGTGTTTTTTTAATAACCAATAAATAGTCGAACCTTTAGCTGCTTTTTCCTTACCACCAATTGATAAAACACATGGCACCAGCAACGATAATTACTTACATCATTATTACGTAAGCGTCGACCGCACTTCAATGGAAAAACACAAAATAATGTAATTAGCACAAATCTCACAAGTACATGTGTTGGGAATGAAACGCCGACCAATATCATAAAGTTTTATTAAAATTAGTAGTTGATTACAGATAAAAAGTTCGAATATAAAACGCTAAAAGTATATGTACAAGCTCGTTGGCACTATTGGTTATAACAAGTAAAAAATAAACTTATTCCTAAGCTACGATAAAAAGGCAGTGAAAGCTACATATTTACATGCTGTTAATTACACTGTTTGTAGTAATGCACTCTCTCCTGTATTTTTTGATTGTAGCCATTCATTCGCCTTATCAAATCTTGTAGTATATTTTCCAAATTAGTTAAAATCGCTTGTTGGGAGCTGTTCTCCAGTTTGCTAATTTCCTCTTCAGTACTTGTTACTTTGGCAACAAGTTCCCACGCGCGCTTGAAAAGATCATTAGCGCGGTCCTTCGACGACTGAACTTTGTCTAAACTCGTTGTTAAATTGCGTTGCACTTTGGAATACTGCGCCTGAAGTTCGTTGAAGTCGTCATAAGTTGTCCGGGCTTTTTCTAAAACGTTTGACGATTCGTTTACGACACGGTTGGCGAAGATTCCATTATCAGTTATGTTTCGTTGAAGCTGATTGAGTTGTTCTTCGAGTTCTTTGAGGTTGTTGGCTGTATTGTTTGTCTTTTTTTGGGCCGATTGTGTTTTCGCATCAATCTGAAAAAAAGGACAAGTCAAAAATGCGATTTGTTATTTTATTAATTTGCGCACCTGATCTAATCGAGTGTTCACAATTTTTATGTCATTCCAGGCTGTGTCAATTGCACTTTGGGCATTATCTTGCGCGATTGTTGTATTTTCTAAAGTACTAGTCACGTCAGCGGCATCAGTCAATATTTTTGACGCATTCGTTCTACAAAAATAAATAACAGTAAAAAGCTTGGTAAATAGAGTAGTGACAAACTTGGCATATTCAGCGTTTTCCCTAAGTCTGTTAACTCTGCGTAAATCATCTTTGGTAGCTTCAATAATTGGATCAATATCAGTCAAGTGTTGGACAGCTTCTTTGATTTTATTCGCCATATTTGTAATTTCGTCCGGTTCGAGTTCAATTTTCATGGCCAAAATCTGTTGCGTGAAATTTTTTATATCCTCCTTAGTGTCATTGCGGTCCATAAACTCGTTAACTTCCTTCATTAAATTCAAGACATTATTCAGCGAGTCATTAGCTTTCATTAAACTCCCCTTGGCTTTATTGTACGTCTCTTGTGCGATATTCCTCGTCTCATTTGTGTTTATTTGGGAGACCTAGAACCAAAGTTTGAAACGAGAATAACTTAATGAGGATCGTACATTTCGGATGAAATCATTAGCCATAGCTTCCTTCTCACGGAGGGCCATTTCCGTCCGATTTGCTATAGCTAGCGCGGTTTCAGCCTGTTGTTTAGCCCCATTTTCGCACGAAATTGAGACACCACAAGTGGCACAACCTGCACCGCCACATAACGAGTCACAAGGGTCGCCTCTGCCGTCACAAATCTGCTCGTTCAAATCGGGAAGTGTTTGTTTAAGACTGTCCAGTTTTTCGTTCAAGTCAATGAGCTTCTTTTCGTTGTTTTTGAGCTGTTGGTTGAAGTTATTTGCAGTTTCGTTAATCGTGCTTTCGGTTGCTTTAATCTGACGTTCGGCATAATTTATAGTTTCCTAAAAATCATTTTTTTATTTGGTTCATTTTTAAGTGTTATTTGTACCTCAGTTCTTTCCGCTTTGTGTGCCGCGAGATCAGCTTTGACTTTGGCATTTTGGATCAGAGTAAGAGCCCCCTGGACGTTGGCTTCTTGTAGTTGCGTACCGTTAATTTCCAATTCTTTTGTTTTGTTTTTAAAGTCGTCGATTCTTTGTTTCAAACTTTTCAGTTTTAAGTCGGTTAGTAACATATTTTCTTTGGTTGTGGCGATTGAATCATCAAGTTCTTTGACACTTCCAAGCTCAGTCTCGTTGATTTTTGTACGTAAGTCTTGCAATTCCTTGTCAATGGCGTCAATATCGACTTCGTGGGTGTTACTCAACAGTTGTTTTATTTCGTCAAGTTGGAATTGCATGTCGTCGAATTCTTTGGTGTAAGCCCCAGTGGCCCCAACTTTCTTGATATCACCGGCACGGTTAATTAAATCCATTGTTTGGTCTAAAATTTTGACAATTGAGACACATGATTATCTGTTTCAATTACTTACTTCGCGTTTCTTGCAAAATGCGGTCCCAATTATCGAAACATTCCCCACAAGGGATACACTCAGGTGCTTGTCCCAAGTAGCCTCGATCACATCTGTCGCAGTTATACCCACCTATGCCTGGCAAACACTTACAAGCACCAGTTCTCATGTCACACTGCAACGATCTAGACCCTCTTGCGTCGCATTTACATTCTAAAAAATGGTTTTATCACAAAATTAAGACACCGGTGATCACAAACCGCGACATTCAACTTTCGGGTCTCCCCAGAATCTGGCCACACATTCGTTACATTGCCTGCCACCAAAACCTGGCCGACATTCGCATTGCCCATCGAACTGAAATAAAATTATGACATCAGGTGGCTTAGTGTTGTGAGCTTTACCAAGTTGCACTGTGTTCGCAGTGAGCCTTGCGGGTCACAATTGCAAGGTTCACAACCTTCCCCACTTGCAATTTTCCAATGGTTGGCGATACATTGGTCACAATTTAATCCGGTCACGTTTGGAAGACAGACACATTGACCGGAAGATGGGTCACAAGGCCCAGCTGAGCTGTTCGTGCCCAATGGGTGACAGACACACTCTAATGACAAAGTTATCACGAGTCAAAATTTAGACCTGACTTACCTTCACAGATCATATCATCGGAATATCGGAAATAGCCTGGCCTACACACCTCGCAGTGGTCTCCCGTCGTATCATACAAACATTGCTTACATTTACCGGTGTGTGGGTCACAATTTCCCGGTTTGAGGATATCAATTTTATCGTTGCAATCGCACGGTTGGCACGAACCGCCCGGTTCTTCCGGATTTCCGAAATAGTTATCAGAACAGACGTCACAACGTGACCCTGAATACCCCACATGACACTCACAAATCACATCTTTGGTGTTCGCCTCCAAGCTACACCTATCGGCGTACGAGTGATTGGACCAGGGGCTCCCCGGGCAAGGACAGGGCCGGCACGGAATATCCACATTAAGTCTGGGATCCCCGTAAAATCCGTCGACGCATTGCTCGCAATTGTGCCCCTCTGTGTTATCCTTGCAGTTGATACAAGCCCCGGTTTTGGAATCACAAATATCCGCATGCCCGTTGCAATCACACCTCTGACAGTTGGGGAAGTTCCAAAAGCCAGTCCGGCACTGGTCGCACTCACGCCCGTAGGTATTGGCCCGGCATTTGCACTGCCCAGTGGTGGCATTGCAGAAATTGTCAAGGGCCCCAATACTGTTGCAATCGCAAGATTTGCAACCCTCTGGCCCGAAACCATAAGTCCCGGGGGCGCACTGGTCGCACCGTCGACCCACCACGTTCAGTTTGCAGGTGCAGTGGCCCCCATACTCGTCGCAAAGCTTGCTGAGAGAGCCGGTCGGGTCGCATTGACAAGCTGAAACACAAGAGTCAGAATTTTGGTTTGGGCCGAGTCGGGCGAGTACAGAATGCGCCATTGAAGATGTAAGCGCCAATACTGCTGTAGTACTTTTTGCAAACTTCGGGGATTTGCCCGGTGTGGATTAGGTAAGAGGAGTAGGAGCTGCAGCGGTTGCGTTCGAATTCTTGACGCCGAGCCTCGGCGGGGACCGAGCCGTAGAACCAGGGGATTTTCTCAATGCGGGGGATTAACACGACCTGGAGCAAACGTAAGTGGGGGCTACAGCGAGGTTTGGGATTTTACCGAGTCTATTAAGACCGAAGCTGAGGGCGTCTCGCGTTCGAAGTTAGACCGGCGGAAAGTCAACCGGATTTTGTACGTGCGGCCGGCTTCCAGACATACAGGGGGGTACACGGTGACACTTCTGCTGTTTGCCGGTAGAGCGACTCTTCTGGGGTCATCTCGGGCTCCGTTACAAGGGCCGTTTGGATCAACGGGGCCTGGCCGTTCGAGTGTCACTTCGACCTCTTCCCAGTTTGTGGGCATTGTGGGTTCGTAACGGATCACGATTTCGTAGTCCATGCCCGTCTTGATGTTATCCACGGTGAACTCAATGTACGACGGTTCGAAAGCCTTCATAAAACCGATTCCGGTCCATGTGACGTCCGAGCCGTCTCGTGGAGGCTCCCTTATTACGACTTGACAATTCTAGAAAAATTACACTAGTTTACAACGTTTTTTTACCAATAAATGAAACCAATGTGTATCGGTAGAATAATTAACCCTTAGTCTGATACTGGAGTCGAAAAAAAATTAAGACGTCAAGTTTCTTAAATATTCATTGTAAAATATCAACATTTAACACAGACTGCTTCTTCTTTTATTTTATCAGGTTCAGTTTATCTTAATCTAGACTAGTAGTAATCGACTAACATATTTTTATCCTAAAAACCTTATTACCCCTATTCATAAGACTTTAAATCTTGATGGAAACGTTCACCATGTTCATCGCTTAAGCTTCCCAGGTTTTGTTAGGATAATTTAAACACAAATATAGAAAAATTTGTTTGAGTTTAATTTACATTCACCTGATGATATTTTAAAGCAAATAAAATATTTAACAATTTGTTATCACGTCAATAACAAATGCCAAAGACACCACAAACAAGATTGCTTCAAAACTTTTGCAAAATTAAAAATGACACAGATTGATTGGTTTTTTTTTGCACCGATTAGTGTCAGGTTCTTTTGTTTTAACCAGCAGTAATCGGCTAATATATTTGGTTCCTCTTTCCTAAGACTTTAAATCTTGACGGAAAAGTTCAACAGTTCATCGCTTAAGTTTCCCAGATTTTATTAGGATAATTTTACCACAAACAAAACAAGAGTTGTTTTGGGCTTAATCTAATTCACTTGACGATATTTTAAAGCAAATAAGATGTTTAACAATTAGTTTATCACAGAAATAACGAATGCCAAACTAGACATCAAAAATTTTTGATCAAAGTATCAAGTGGTAAGTACAATTAGTATTTTTGGTTGCATCTCAGATGAAATAAATAACGCATAGGCCATAAGTAATTCACCCCACATATTTTTTAAATTTAATTACCTCATTTTAAAAACGCTAAAATAAAAAAAAAATAGTCTTTTTAAATAAATAATTATTGCTAATATATTTTTTTCTAAACTTCAGGCAACATAGTTTGTTAAAAACTACTGACATTCGATTGCTCTTTTTGCTTTCGAAACATACTTCACTATGTTCTTTATGCTAACTTTGCCGTTGAAAAGACATAACTTTGAAAAAGTCGCAAACAGACGCAGTCAAACTATATTGCAATTTAAAATATACAAAGATAAGCAAAAAGTACAAAATGATATTTCACGTTTTTTTTAATGCTTTCTCAAAGTTAGGATATACCTTAAATTATCAGATACTTCATATTACACTAACGCTATTAAATTATAATATTTTAAGGTATATACCTTGATCTGAATACTCCATATTTGCGATGATTTAGGTACACGAAGCGAGCGACACAAGAAAAAAAATGTAACCAATGATACGAGTGTATAAAACAGTAGTTTAAGGTTTCTTTGTAAATAATAAATGATCAATAAAATGTTCAAAAATATTTTGATTTTTTATTTTTGTCCATGAAATGATGCACTTGCAACGTCGCGAAAGTCTTACCGGTGACGCTCTTGCCGATTCAGCCTCGTACAATAGGAAGTCCAGGCTTGCGGTGTAGTGTTGCTGTTTGGGAATACCACACGTCCGTCCGGTCATATGTTCCCGGCAGAGACACTGTCCAGTGATAACATCGCAATTGTTATCAAACGAACCTCCAGGATCACAATCACACGGCTGGCACCCGTCGCGTTTCTCCGAAAGGCCCCAATACTCGGGAAGACATTGGTTGCAATCGCGCCCAGTCACATACCTTTTACACGTGCACTCCCCGTTGTACACATTACAACCCTGGTTGTCAATCGTTCCAAAAGTGTTGCAAGTGCAACTTTGGCACCCATCTGGATTACTTTCCGTAAAGTTCCAGAAGCCGTTTTTGCAAATATCGCACCGGCGGCCTTCCACATTGGTCTTGCAGTGGCAACTTCCAGCTATCAGATTATTCTCAGCATCGGTGATAGAGTCACAAATGCCGTTATCCAGCGATCCGCGAGGGTCACAATCGCAGGCTGGAAACACACTTTAGAATAGAACGGTTGCATTCTGGCGACTTACGCCGACACACTTCGGGGTCTTGGATGTCCCGCTGCGGGTCCCTGTAATAGAAAGGTTTGCACTGTTCGCAGTTGGGGCCCATAGTGTTGTGCTGGCACCCATCGCAAACGCCACCACTGATGCGGCCAGTGGCTTCGTAGAGAGCGGCATCGAAGTGGCAACTAGTTGCATGGTTGTTACAGTTGCATTCTGAAAAAAATTGTTATTTCAGTCGGTAGGAGCTAGGTTTCAAACCGACTTTTACACGCGTTGGTTTGTTTGCCAATGGCAGGCCGCCAAGGCAAGTCGTTGAAAAAGTCCTCGCACTTCTCGCAGTTGCGGCCCTTGGTGTTATGGGTGCACTCGCAGCGGCCGTGTACCATGTCCGGCTTGGGCTCAATCCCCGGCAATGGTAGACATCTATTAGCGTGTCCGTAGCACGAACAGGAACCACGCACCACCATGTCGGTGATGGCGTAGTAGTACTTCTCTTGAATGTCCTCGCGTTTGTCGAGGAGGTCGTCACCCAGAGTGTGTAATTTGGTGAAATTGATCCGTAAATTAGTCATTTTAAGCAAATTCTGGACTTGTTCCGAGTACGGATTGTCAATGTGGAGGGTTGGAGGCAAGACGCGGTAAATCACTTCACCATCCGTTGACGGGTCTATCGACGAATATCGTGATTCACAAACAACATCAGTCAGATTCACAGGATATCCTTCCCTAATATGCGGAAAACTCTCAGCGCAATTGTACGCAAAGTAGCGGTAAACCTAAAACACGGCTTGTATTTGTGTCACTAGTATGATTCGGTTCTCACATGCCACGTCTGTTTGAAATCATACGAACGTTCGATCAACATAGCCGCAGGCCTAAAAGTCTTAAACGTGATAATAAGATGCGTAAAGTGAAACTCGGCTTCTAGATCCAACTGGATGTAGACGCCCTCTTTGCCGTTTTCGGACTGCCACCACGACTTTTGACGCGTCCTATAAACCTTGACTAGACCCAAAGCCCGGTCAAAATAAGCCAAACTCACCCAGGATACATCCTATAGACAATATTACTAATGTTGTGATTAAACAAAGGATTCGGTTTGTTAGTCGGCCTGGAATCGCATCTGAAACACTTCTTCCGTTCTTCCAAATGCGACACAATACAGTATCTCTGTGGGCCGTGGAGGCCACAAGTCGAAGACGCGTACAACTGATGTTCCCGACCTATTAGCAGGTTTCCAGTGGCTGGATAGCACGAACTTTGCTCGCACGGATGTAGCTTGACCGGCACGTACCCTACACCAATAGCAAAATTGAAGAACGTGAAGACTGGCTTAAGGGGTAGTTAGTTGGTTATAACCGACACCAAAATCGACACACTGTTACGAGCTCTGCGAATTAGTATAAAGCCCACACCTCCAAGTCGGTATTTTATTTCACCCACCATGATTATGAGTGTATGGTCGACGATTGAAGACATCCGTCAAGGGATGAAGAACGTCGCCGTCGGGATATTCGCTATCTATATCAGGCGGTTGGTCACCCCTTTTTACTGACGCTAATTAAACAAAAGGCTGCATTTTTAAGAAAGTGGCCAACAGAGAGGGACTCAATTTGGTGTTTTACTACTCAGGGGAGGTTTATGACTCGCTATTATTCTATTTATAACGAAACGTGATTGGCATTTCAACAATCAAAATAGAGGAAGGAAATTTTACGGTCTTTCAGAAGTACACAAAGAGGCATTCGATTCTAAAATAAATTGGTATGCACTATGCAGGCGAGAGGTTGGACTATTAATCAATGATTTTACCAAATTCAGTCCCGTAAGAGAAAAATTATAATTGCAATTTCCATTACCAATAACAAGTGTATTGGCTAATATCTCTTCTACGAACGTTCCTTCTTTGTGTATTGCATCTTATCAAGAAAGGAAATACAATACTGAACACATTTGTTCTGTAATTTTAAATAAATTTTATTATCAAAAATCACATTTAAAACAATAACTAAATGAGCGGAAAAATAGATAGGAATTTAAATTTTTATAGCGTTTAACGAAATTTCGAATTTGTAATCAATGAGATAATGTTTAGCAACGTTGGCGTTCTGTATTATTTAAACATCAAAGTTAGTTACTGTAACGATAAAAGCTAAAAAAACATTTTTATAAACTAAAAATAGCACAAATTGCACATTTATTGTTTACAATTGACAATGAAAGCGGTTAGAATAATTAATTGTAAATAATTACCTCCTGAAGGGTTTCCTCTTATCCGCGAGTACGATTGACCGAACACTTGTGAATCTGGAAGGCATTAATGAAAAAAATTGTATTTGAAGAGAGCTTATACGTACTATTTTGTACTACTTGGAATAAAATTAAGGCTAAAAGAGTCCATATTGCCAAATTTGGGCGGAACATGGTTGGAGACAGACAAGAAGCCCTGAAGAAGTTTCAATTTAATAAACAAATAAAAAAATACCTAAGCTGTCGCACTGATCCAGACTTAATGTCTTTGAGATAAGTCACGACAACTGAAAGCACGCCGAAGAACAATTAGTCTATTGTGTGGCAGAGTATGAAATGGAAACAATTAACTTGTGATGGAAATGTTGGAGCAGCGAATGTGTGTTAAAAAAGTGTTGAAAATAGATGAAGATGAGTTCATTCATCAGTAATAAATATGATGAATGAGATCACTGGTCGTGATATGTTGCAGACCTATTAGGGTAATTAGAGTGGAGGCTGGTGGTCCATGCCATGCGGTTGTTTACCTCAATGTTTACCTGAAAACACGTGCACACCGACGAAAATAGCCGCGATCGTCCAATCACATCTCACTAAAGTATTTAATGAAAACCGCAAATTTTGAGAACACCACGGGAACTCGCGTTCGAGGGCGACGGCCGCTGCACTATGCCTTCTGTGTTCTTTCAGCGGCCGGATTTATGGCCTCGAAGTCAAACACTTTTTAAACATGCACAAGGACTTACCAGTCGGGAACTCGGCCGTCTGTCCTCTCTTGAGCCTGGGGCGTCCTCCTCCTCGCTACCTCCCTACACACCGAGATATTCTTGCTACAAATTAAAACCGAAGCAAAGTGCGCGACTCAGCCTTACTGGTAATTTGAGTTAAAGAAAACATGTGTTGTACACTTGTGAACAGATGAATGGGATGGCGGCGCGCAAAAGATGCTGCCTCAGCTCTCGGACCCTTATCACAATTTCGGCCAGTAAAACGATTTTTAAGGACACTGACTTCTATGATTGATCTTCGACACTCTTATCTACCCAGAATTACTAATTTGTTACACACTCCAAGCAAGACACGCTACGAATGTACCATAATCTAATTTTTATCGTTTCCGAGCACCGACAACTTCCTAACGCGTAGGAGATGATAATTCACATCCGGAACGTCCATCCCATACATTATTCAAATCTTTTTGCCAATAAAAATAAATCATGGCTGGTACAAGCGCGCGGCTAATTTTATTCAAATTTCGAATTCTCCCGCCTTGGAGAACGCAATGCGCGCATGCGCGCCAATACTCAGTTGCACATTCTACTGTTTTTCTACATGTACTACATTTAAATCATTATTTTTGTTACTAATAAATAGAAATGAGTTAATTAAGTGTTGGGGGTTATTTAAAAGACAGATTTTCATTAAAAGGAGCAATTCAACAGCTTTATTACCCTGTTTTAAGCAAAGCGTCAGCGCTCCACTGTAACCATTCAGATTTTTTCCACAAAGTTGGGCGCCAATTTCAAACATGCTAGTCCTCAATCGTTTTACAGCAATTACTCGGAAACTGAACACGGTTTTACACACAAAAGTAGCTTTCCATCTCTCACACTGTCTCAAAAACGAAAATAAAAACCTCTACGACGAAATATTAACCGACGACAGGTAAAAAAAAAATTGCTAACAACACCTAACTCAAGTTTTACAGAGAGTTCTTAGCGTTCTCTGAAAACTATTTCAAATTCGAATCTGGGAGGAATTGTTACATTATCCAACCTTACATCAAGTGGGGCCCTCAGAAACTCGAAGGCATCACCCCGATTGAACAACTAGATGAAGCCAAAGCTCTGATCAACACACTCCCTTCTTGGAACATACAAGACTCAATTTCCGTCCCGCTGGAATCATTTGACAAAAAAACTCTTTTCAAGACGGGTTTTTTGGACAAGTTGCGTCAAATCATACGCAAAAATTCGAGCATTAATGCTGTTTTCGTCAATTTAGGGACTCTAAAAAAGGCCCAAATCCTCTCATTGGAGAAGGAGTTCGGGGTCCCGATTTTAGACAGATATAAAGTCGTCATGTACATATTAAAACTGCACGCGGTTTCGAAACATGCCAAACTCCAAGTGGCGCTGGCTGAGCTTTATTATTTACAACGATCCACATTTCATGAGACCAATTTCGGGAAAGCTGAACGCGAAAAAGTCAAGCTTATGTTTCAAACGCGCCAACAAAAATTAAAAAACGCTATTAAGGAGCTTCGCGCCGAAAGGGCTTTGTTACGGAACAGAAGGCAAAAAATTGATTTTCCTGTGATTGCCGTTGTGGGGTACACAAACGCCGGGAAGACGTCCCTCATTAAAGCGCTAACAGGGGAGGAGAAACTTAGGCCTAAGAACCAGCTTTTTGCGACTTTGGATGTCACACTGCACGCGGGGCTGTTGCCATCAGGGATGAAGGTTTTATACGTTGATACAGTTGGCTTCATTTCGGATATTCCAACGAATTTAATCGAATGTTTTGTGGCCACTCTTGAAGATGCGGTCTTGGCGGACGTCATTTTGCACGTTGAGGATATTTCAAGCTCTTTTTTCGATTTCAAAAGGAAACACGTTTTAGCTACTTTGCAAGACTTGGCCACCAATGCTGGCACCGGCGATGTTTTAAATAAGGTTGTTAGTGTAGGAAATAAATGCGATTTGGTACCGAAAGAGACCGATTTTGGGATTTTAAAAGTATCGTCTAAAGATGACACTGGTAATTATTTTGATTAAGTATTACAAAAATTTTTGTATCGCAACGTTTGTAGGCCTAGACGTCCTTAGGATAATGTTGGAGAAGGCAATTCTGCAAAACACACACCGAGCAAAAATCAAAATTCGAGTTCCTGTTGGTGGTGACGCAATAAGGTAGGTGCCCTTTGTTTACCTTTTTGTTAACTTATTATTTATGCTCAGATGGTTGTATAAAAATTCAACTGTTATTTCCGAAAGTCCAGACGAAAAAAACGTCGAATTTGTCATCGCTAATGTGATAATAACCCACGGGAAATTGGAGCAATTCAAACACAATTTTTCCAAATAATTTTATTAAAAACAACTAACGTAATAAAAAATCAAATTGTGATATTATGTACTGTTTCTACAAACGTCTGCAGTGACTCTGTGGACGCATCAGGATATATCCCATGTCCTAAATTAACAATATATCTTTGGCTTCCGAATTCTGCCACCATTTTATGCACAAGTGCGATCAATTCTTCCTTGGGTGCGTAGAGAGCACAAGGGTCTAAGTTCCCCTGCACTGTCACATTTTTTCCCTTCAGTAAAGTTCTAACAACTTGAGGTTCCAAAGTCCAGTCAACTCCTAGAACTTCATAGCCTAAATCGGCTTGTTCTGGTAGACAATAGTGGGCACCTTTGGCAAATAAAACCTAGAAGTTTTTATCAGTATTGGTAATAGTACTAGAATGCCATTCTACCATAGGAACTTGTTCCAGTTTCTTTTGGTTGAGTTTCAAGCGCACAGAATCCCTAATTTTCTTCAAATATGGAAGACAAAATTTCGTGTAAAGTTCTTTGTTCAAAAGGTCGGCGTTGCTGTCGAAAATTTGCAAAATTTGGGCCCCTGCCTCTACTTGCATTACAAGATAATCAATGATTACTTCTGTCAGTAGTTCTAGTAGCTTATGGGCGATTTTTGGGTAAGCGTATAACCATTTTTTGGCCTTGCTTAGTGTTTTGGATCCACCTCCCTCAATCATGTACCCCATCAAAGTCCACTAGAAATCATTAATTAAAGGGGGGCGCTACAAAATTTAGGTCTTACTGGGGCCCCCGAGAAGCCGAATAGTGGCACTTTGCCGTCCAATTTATGCCTAGTCAAAGTAATAGCTTCCCCTACGTATTTCAGTCTATCAACAACACCAGTTTTGTTCAATTCGTGGAAGTTTTCCAAAGTTAGAGGCTCAGGTAACACTGGACCCTTGCTCAAAAATTAAAAAATTGTTTAAAAATATTACGACACTCACAATTCCAGCTTTCATCTCCACAACCATGCCCAAAGCCTGTGGAATGACCAAGATATCGCTAAAAATAATTGCGGCATCTAAATCATAACGTTTTATCGGCATCAAGGTAACTTCACAGGCGAGTTGTGGTGTTTGGCACATCTCGAAAAACGAATGGTCTTTACGAAAGTCCAGAAACTCTGTAATTACTTCCATTAAATTAAAAATAAATAAATAAATAAAGGGCCGAACCTGGCAAGTATCGGCCGGCTTGTCTCATAACCCAAATTGGGAGTTTGTCAGGGACTTCGCCCCTTGCAGCTCTTAACAGCCGGTCGTTTTTCAAAGGAGGGAATGCAGACATGGTTTCAAGTAATTTGATAACCACTTTCTTTCAAAACATCACAAAACAGTAAGCTTTAAGTAGTTTTTATTTGAAATGTCACGATGACATAACCTAATTGTGCGGTGAGCGAAATCCCATGTTCGCGAACGCTGTGTGTATAATGTGTTGCCTATGATGAATGGTAACTCAGTTTACAGTGGGACCTCGATTATCTGGACAAGCTAAAAAAATTTTGCTCTAACTGAATCCCAAATTATATTGAAAAAAATGTTGAAAACTAACAGGGGATGCTATGTGAAACAAGCTCTAGAGTTTGGAAATAAATTGTTAACAGCCTGTAGTAATTCAGATCAATCAAACTTGTTTCTATTTTTTATATATTTTTTAAACTAAAGGCGTAAAACCGATTTTATTGGTTTTTATTTTTTTAACAGTGGATTTGAAACAACTTTAGGTACGCGTAAGAAGCTAATAAGCACAAAAAAATAGTAGCATGTTATTAAAAAACTTTAATAATAACTGAGCTACTGACGACGGGACCTGGGCTGGACCACCCTGTATATCCATTGTGGTTTTGTTTAATAAAGGCTGTTATTTTGTATAAATCGTACCTTAATATATTGTTTTCATTTATGATCTAATTTATGTAATATCTAATACTAATACGAAATTTGAATTGAAAGTTTCATTGTTTGTCTTTTCATTTGTTTTCGATGTGTTCCAGTTATTTTCTTGAGATCGTTAAAACTACTTTTTTAATCTTATGCCCACCAGTCCACCTTAATTAATAAGTCAAAAAGAGAAAATATCACAAACTCGAAATAAGTGGTGACAGTAAAGCCACAACAACGAGAAATGACAAATGAGTGATTTAGAAGTCGAGTCAGCCCGATTCATTCGGTTTGTTAAAAAAAATGGCAAAACATATTTATAAAATTATATTAACCATATCTAGTTAATATTTTTGTTCAAAATTTTTGCGAACTTTCCAATATAAAAATGGATTAGCATTTTTGCCTGCGGCAAAACTGTTATTAGTTGCGATTCGTGGCGCCTTCCTTGGCGTTCTCACCACTAATTCCCTCTTATTTTATCTGAAGAATGTCACCGGAAATACTAAATTATATTTACTTAACTTAATCACTGCAAACAAATATATTTAAAGATGGCAAATAAGAGTAAAATATTTAAGGAATTCGTATATGTGTAATTTTGAGCTGAAAAATGATGTAGAGGAATATTTTGTTGTGAGTTAGATAATAAATAGAAATCGGGGGCAACCTTGAATTATGATATACAGGAGTTTGCTTAAACCGTATGACTTTAAAAATGATTTGATAAGGGGAGATGCTAGTTTTTATCGTCGCAGCCATCGCACAGGTGTCCCCTTATCAGAAAATTCCGTAAGCATTTTTCTTTTTTTTATTCTCGTAATGAAATCAGCGACCTAATTGTTTCGTCGAGTGTAAAGATCAGGATTTAATTTGTTGGAAGTAAATAAACACAAATTAAGTACTTATTTTATTTAAATATAAATAATTTACATCACAATAGTGTATAGTAATCACTAATAAAGGCAGATGCTCTCAGAGCAAAGTAATAAATTAAGTATAAAAAGTATTAAGTAATTTGGCAAGAAGAACTAATAAATACAAGTCTCTCGATTCGTTTCCTTACATAAAACTTTTAAGTATATGTACAATTATACATAAGTACGTCGATTTAATAACGATGGCTGAACTTGCATTGTCATTATTCTTTGTCTCAGCTCCTGCCGTATCTGAAATAATATAACAATGGTAATTGCGTGTTTGTTTTTGTCACTGCTCGGAAAATTACCGAAATTCCACACTTTGGTCGTCGATCTGACTGTCGGCAGCATGCTAACAGTGGGTCTTCTGGGACTCGTCGACGTCCGAGGCGGGTTCCGAGGAGTTGAACTGTTACCTATAATTGCAAAAGTCGTAAAAGTAATCGGAACAATCTCGCGGAAATTACATGTATAAACGCTGTTTGTTTTATTCAGCTGCATGCCGTAATGCAGCGGATCTATATGTCTTTGGCAGTGTTCTCCGGCTTCCTTGATATAAATTTCCCGGTTTGAGATTTTAACACCGACGAAGCACTCGTACGTCCCTGCGGCGACGTCGCGTCTCTGGGTGTAAGTGTACAAAAATTCCGACTCGCGCCAGTGGCCCAAGCACCTGTACTCGCGCTCTTCATACACTTCGTTCGTCTTACAGTGCGACACTTGGTAGTACATCAGCTCCGAAGTGTCGCAGTCGGACCACAGTTTCGCACACAAGTCCTCGCCGTCGGGGATGACCCCCACGTACTCGCCCGAAATGGGGCACCGGCCTGAAGACGTCTCCTCCACAGCGTCGGTGCCTAAAATCAATTCAGCCCCACGTGTTTAATTAAAGGAAACACATACGCCCTTGGGTGATCCACGAGTCGTCTTGGAAATTATCATCGGAGCACAGTCCGAACACGTCTTTGGTGGTACTAGCTTTCGAGCCTAATTGAAATTCTAATATATTGTTACTCCTCTTAACAATACGCATACAGTTGTACCGCTCCTCATCGCTGAAACATTCAGCTTAGCCGCGATCAAGATTCACACGAGCCTTACCATTGTGTTCGGCTAAAAATCAAGTATCTACTCCCATCTTCCTGAACGCCAACGCATTTTATCGTGTATGTTTTGAACGAGGAGTGGTCGCGGTAGATCATCGTGTCGTAGTCAACACGGACGTGTTCCCAATTCCCGTGCATCCACTTCGGGAACGTGCAAGTTCCGAAGGAAGTCTCCGCCGGCCAAGGGTTCTCCTGACGCGGTGTCAAAGAAAATGTCTCAAAGCCGTGCGTTGAGTTGAGCAAATCGCTGGTGCAAGTCGAGTCGCGACTTAGCGCCATGTGGATGTCGCCAGTGCGATACTCGTGGTTGAACAACTGCAGAGTACATATTATGAGCGCTAAGTCACCCGAGAGCCCGCCAGAAAAGATACTTGCTATTTTTTTATCAACTTTACTAGTTGTAAAATTACAAAAACTCGATAAGAACAAAAGTTTTGCGATAAACTGCAAGTGTCTTCTGCAGCTTCGCGTTTTAACTTACGGCGCATCGATATTTGGGTTTTTGGCCGCCGATTTGGCGATTATTGTCGGCGAAGATGAGATAGTTCTCGTTGTTGGGGCCCTTCCAGCTGGCCATGCACTCGAATTTGAGGTCGAAAGCGTTGGGGCTGGCCGTGCAGCCCCTTAGACGGAAATTGAGAATAGATCCGGAAGGACAGGAGTCGAGTATGGAGTCGTAACCGGTGCAATCATTGGGTTGGGAAGGATTATTACTCGTGTAGGTGATGGAATATTTACCGTCGATCGGGCAATATTCTTTCCGTGTAAACAAACCGTTCTTTTCTGCAATAACGCCCTTGTAATATAAATGTGATAGTCATCGATGGTTAGCTCACTGAATAACAATATTTCCGCCGCTTCACGATTCGCTAAAGATTCTTCGGAAGGACAATTCTTTTCCGCTAAGTCCTCGTTCGTGTAGCATTTCGAAATGCTTTCCTGGTTTAGCGCAAACACTTGTAAAACGTTCGCGGATCGCAATTTCAGGTGTAAACAACGAATACAACTTGTTTCCCTGTAGCTGTGAAACGGATTAATTAGTGGGAATTCGTGTGAAGTGCCACTCACAATTCCATTGGTATTTTGGGATTCCGGAAGCTCTAGGCATGGCCATTAAGCGTTTTCATGCCAGAGAATGGGTTTTGACCTTTTTTACTAAACACCAATTAAAAGGTTTAATAACCCCGCTGATTTTAACACCAAGAAAAAGACGATAAAATACATTTCCGGACATCACGGGCTTCGGTACAAAAAACCAGCGGATGGGTAATTCATATCAGCAAGGATTAATCAGGTCCGGCGACACTTTTTCGTAGTACGGATGTGGACTCATTTGACTAATCCATGCGCCTTGCCTCAAGCTTCAAAATTCGCAAAAGGGCAAGACAACGGAAAAAGTTACGACACCCGACAGAAAACTCTGACAGGAGCCTAGTCACAATTTTCTTTGATTATCTCATATGTCGGTTAACGGTTTTTGGAAATTTATTGTTTAATCGGCGGACGATCAAAGTTTTTTGTGTATGTATTTCCACTTGGTAAATATCAATTTTCAATGTCAGCGTGTTACATAGAGCATGTCGAAATAATTTGGCCGCTTTTTTATCAGGTTATTATGCACTAATAAGAACGGGCGATCGTTTGGTTAAGTTGGCGAAGAAAAAGCTTTTGTTGGTGCCGAAGTTGGTTTAAATATTTTGTAACCGCAATCTGGTCAGAATACCGATGGAATTGTATCGGTCGGAGATTAACATACTTGAGCATGAGTATGAAATTGTTATTTCCTTTGCGTTTGTGGCAGTTGCCCCAAATGGGGATTGACATCGAGGTCACGTTGACGGTGGTGTACTGTATTCCGGTGCCCAGGTTGGTAGTGGTTTGCATCACGAATTCGCCTTGGAACTGCTGAGGGAAGTAGCAGACGGCGTCCGAGTGTCCCCCTGAAACATCCGAGATTGAATTGTTTTTCTTCGGACAGGCGGTCAAGCGTTTCGGAACAAATTCGGAATTCGGAGAACGCTTCATAAGTTCGGAATTATTCAGTGGGAATGGGTCCAGGTTTCGGCCATTAGCGGTTTGCTCTAATGAGGGGTAATAAGATTGGCCTACGCGCCATCTATTTCGCATAAGAAGAGGCCATATTATGGATGGATTGTTATGGTCCGATGAGCGCAAAGTCACCGACCGGCAGTGCGACGAAGCCTGGCGAGTTACCACAGTTATTGCTAAGAGATAATGAGTAGTAGGTAAAATGCCCCGGATCCTGGCGACAATTTCCGTCCTTGTGGAGATTCCAGCGACATCCGGAGAATACTTGCAGTACCGGTTTTCGTACTCTGGATCGCGGGATGCTGCCCGACTTAATTACCGCTTTCTCCGCCCAGTTAATCAATCTTTTTCTAATTTACCAAACCGACAACTATCAGCAGGATTCACTTTCAACGCGAAATTATTACCTGCACGGGCAAAATCATGCAGCATACCAATGAATCGAACGCCGATGCCAGACCGGAACCATATCAGAAAGGATGCAATCAATTTCCCAACATGACATTCAACGCATTTCTTAATACACCAACAACCATTACTTCACCTATTTTTCTACCGTTTCAACCAATTTTACACACTCGCGCCAGCCGTATAATTAATTCAAAACAAAAACACCATGGCGCCACCAAAAAACAAACCGTTTCATCTCAATTTTCCTGCTTTCGCGCAAAATCTGCCTAGACGTGGAATCAAAAATGTGCAATTTGCTCTTATTTGACTGGCTTTGAAAACGATTACTTCTCCGAATCCCAATTCTTTTACGGTACTGCATCTCAGGAATTCAAGAGTTAATAAAAATTCTCGATTGTGTTCACAGTTTTTGCGTTTGAAAAAACGCAGACGCTTCTGAACAATTTAATATGAAAATCGAGCTATTTTGCCACTCAGTTTCGATTGTGCATATTTCATGTGCAATGACCTGTTACAGAAACAATGACAATGCAATTCCCTTGACCTGCTATTGACAAAACTATGCGGTGAATGTGATCAAAATACGCTACAATTCTTGAATCAAAAATGGAGCCAAAACAATATTGTTAAATCTCAAGAATATTTACTTGTTCTCGGAACAAAACAAATGTTTCGGATATATGATCTCGTTGCGGGCTTATCTTACATAAACGTTTTACGTCATTTGATATAAAATCCTTTATTTAAAAATTTCCCAAGACATGGCTTTTGAATGTGTCAGAAAGCTTTTGTTACAACCATGTGGTAATCGATTCACGTAGACATTTATGACACGTGATGGTTTTAAGATTTATTGCAAGAAATAGCTTCGTGAAACAAAAATTTTTAGGATGGCAGTGGGCGAAAATACTGTTTGCCAGTGTTGTCACAATAATTTAATTGAACGCAGTGTTGTTGGAACGCAGAAATGGGTATCGCGTCGTCATACTCGGCATTGTTGTTAAACGAGTTTATTAAATAAATGTAGATTGATTTAAGAAAAAGTGAAAAAATCATCTAAGTATGTTTACTTTGATGAGTTGGCAGAATGATCGGAGATATTGTTAAAATTGTTTCAACAGTAACAAAAAAGCGCAATTCCACAGTTCCAGTCAACCAAAACTCCGGTTTTTTAATGTTAAATGGCGTTTATTACTATTTTTAGTTGTTTCAAATTGTAAATTGCCGTATCCTAAAAAATAAAGCTGGTTTTACTTGTGAAAAAAACCCGCTGCAGTCTTGCTGCAGACTTAATTCAGGCCATTAAAATACGTAAGCCGTAAGATTAGGTAGTACAGGTAGGTACTACAATTACAGGCAGGTGTTCAACTGATTTAGAACGGCCTCTTTAAATGAAACACAGGTAGTTCGAATACCAGAACAGAATTACTTTACCGGTTTACCTGCCCTTGCCTTTCACAATTTTCTGCTAAATAAACACTAAATGTCTACCCCAAATATTTTCACCATGATATACGGCACTTGTGAGTAAGGTTATCAATAATCGATAAATCACTGGAATTCGTCGAAATGCGGTTTCGAGCGAACAATCCCCGTTGTAGTATGAACGCACCTTAACGGATAAACTGTTTGAATAGATGGTTGATATTATCGGATGGAAACTAATTAGAAGTTTAAGTCGCAGCCTTAATTACCCCGGATTAAATCTCTCCTTTTTAATCAAATTTAAAGTAAATGGGGAAATGTAGTAATAATCTCTTTGTTCGCTAAATGGAGTGAAAAAACTACATACCGTAACGAAATATGACGCAAAATGCTAATACTCTTCTCGCTCATACCCCAAGAAGATCCGGCATTTCCTTATACAGCACCGAAATAAATAAATCACGACGAGGGTGGGACTCGAATTAACATGCGGTAACAAGTTCGAGTTGATTGTTCCTGTACCCATTCCATTCCATGAATTCTTTCCTCCTACTAAGGAGCACCCACATCGACGTGAAAATATTACCATAACCGACCATAACACAACGCCGTGCCTCGAATATTTAAATTCAATTCCAACACATTAACTCCATCTTATCTTTACTACCCTCGAACGTCATGGAAAACCTCCACCCAACAGGAAATTCTATTTACTTTTTTTATTTATTGACCCAGCACCGCTGTAAACCCACCTCTAATCAAAATTGGGTAATTTTACGTCGAATTAAAACACCATTTACGTAGAAAGCTGCGGTTTTATATTTCACACGGCCAATGGAGCTATTTCATTAATGCCGACTTAACGAGGGAACAAAGCACAAAGCTTATTTTAGCCCAGAATGCGAGCACCATTCAACTATTTTTAAAGCGATAAGTCGGGGTAAGCCCACATGAATAGCGCAGGAATTCGCACCAACACACAATATCCCCCTTCGGACTAGCAAAAATTTGTTATCCACTTGGTAATAAATTCAATGTTATTATTGTTCAGTGGCGGCCTGCGGGCGCAAAACTAGTACACATTTTTTTTGCGGCTCCAACATTTCATTTTAACCCTAAAACTCGCAAAATTCTGCTCACAGCCTCTTCGAGCACTTCGCATAATTCGCTAGAACAGGCTAAAAATCAAAAACAAGGACCGAAAGTGATATAATTTGACTCCTTTTCGTTAAATTTATGTTGTTTTTAAGCGGGAAATTCGCGAGTTTTGCAGAAATTTCCGATAAAGTTGTTACAAATTATTAGGTTTAATGGGCTTTGTTGACATGAAATTCGAACCTGCTAAGTGTTTGGTTTAGTATTTTTTAATGTTTTATTATATACGATTCATTATTTCAGAATAACCGATTTTCATGCCCCGGCAGCAGATTACAATAAATTTAGTGATTATCTGTACCTAGTTTGCTTAGTTATCCTATTTTTAATTTTTCAAAAAAAATGGAGCGTACAATAGCCAATACCTACAGAAGTTTAAACAGTTGGGGTTCGTCGCTTGTGCACCCATTTGGGTTCCTGTAAATTCATTTCCTAATTTCTAAACCTAGGTATGAGAATTCAGTTTCAGTTTCTAACGTAGGTGTGAGGCATGTGGTGATTTTGTTTTCCGCAAATGAGGATTGCGGTGAATCACGTTGAATTTTTTCTTAATCATTATTAGCCGCATCCAAGTCGTACAAGTCGAGGAAGTGGTAATTGGATAATTTCTTACTCTTGTTACACGTTACGGGCGGAAAAACCGTGATTATGGCACAAGTCGAATTTCGCTGCAGTTTTGCTGAGTTTTTGGTTTTTGTCGTGTCAGATGGTGTGCGAAGATGCGATTGAAAATTGGTTTAGTCAGCGAAGAGGAATGCGCGTTCGCAGACAAATAAATAAACAAAAATTAATCACTGGACACTTACATAGCGAGAGGAGCGCAGCCGAAACCAATGTCACTTTCACATAGGTGTTCATGATAGGGCTGAACACTCGCGAGTACCACTTCGAAATGGTACCGAACCGAAGGCTGCGACGTCTCTGGTCAGCCCCGGGGTGGCAGGTAGAGAACACGACAGGTGCAGGACGTGCTTTCGAGGCACCGTAATTGAATGAACCGGCGGAGTTATGAATGAAGAACCGACTGATCGGCTAGTACTGAGCCGCGGGCGCAAGCGCACTAGGACTAAGGACCACAAAAAGCACTAGTTCTTTTCAACATTCTTTATTTCTGGAATGATGATGGCCACAGGCCGTGACTTCCGAAAGCAAATAGTGCAGCTCCAGTGGTTTAGTTCCTACTCCCGAGCGGCCCTGCTCACCTTATCGTACACTTCGGCGAAGGCCGATTCGCAACCCAAGGAAGCCCTCAGCGAGTCGTACAGCCGGTGGTCGAACATTCTGCCAAATTCCTCACGGGACATGTATGTGTCGGCATACAGCATCTGGAAGCTACACGCATCATCACTATTTCGATGCCGGAAAGCACACATTTCATCAAAGATTCAACAAATGACCGGCACAAACAATTAAAGGCCTAACGAGGAAATTATTACTCTGGGAACAGTTAACAAGTCCTTTCCCCTTTTTCACTCAGAACAATGAAAACGCACGAATTTTGTCTCACAAATTGATTGCTAACTCTAGCTTGACTGAAATCTGTGAAAAAACAAAACTTCTACATATTTCGTTTCAAATTCTTCCAACTTATACACTTATGTCTGTTTTCCTATTTTTGACGTGTCAGTGTTTTTGGGACAAAGGATTATTGTTATATTCCATTTCAGTTCATAGTAGAATTTGGAACAGCGCATTTGCATTTTTTTAAATGAAATGGAGCACAAATTGACAGTTTCTGGTGGGTTTTCTTAGCTCAAAGTGTGTCGCTGGAATTTAGATTAACAAAGAATTCTTCTCTTATTCAGAAACTCTCAATTTGTGCTTTATTTTTCACTCCAAAAAATTCAAATGCGCTGTTGCAATTCTACTATGAACTGAAAGGGGTACCTATACATTTTTCCATTGCATAATTAGGAGTACATATTGGAGATTTTTCGACCGGTTTTAACGAAATTTCGTAAAAAAATGGTTTTTCATTCACAAAACGAGCCAAAAAATAATTCTTGTGGCAGAATAAGTAGATATCTTGGGGCGTTTCCGAGAGGGTTTCTTACTCAAAAACAAGATAAATCCATCGAAAAAGGCACAATTTTTTATCAGTTTGCCCCTCCCTTTGTTGTTTTTTAACTTATTCTAGCAAATTTATGCGAAATAAGGAAGTTGCATCATGCTAACATGCTAGTAAACGGCAATAGGAACAGTAATATCTTTTTTGCTCATCACTGTTAGCTTTTCGCTCTATTTGAGCAAAATTTTGCGAGTAAAGTGCGTTTTTAATAACTTTAAAACGTACGTAAATTTTCGCCAAAATTATTTTTTCATTAATAGGCAAAATGAAAAACCTCGGCTAAAACGAATTATATGTTAAATCAAGCGGAACATAAAAGTAAAGTCATTTTAGATGTAATTTGGTGACTTGTCGGCGTGTTTTAACGAAATCACTCTACTTAACAAGCCAAAAAAACGTTAGTCTTTAGTGAGTTTCTCCTTCAAAAATAAGATAAATCTATAACGAAGAAAGCTAAAATAATGTGAATTTTACCTTAATTTTTTGACTTCTTTTAAGGATTTTATACAAAATAAATAAGTTTCTGTCAAAAACAAGCTAGTTTATCAGTCAGTTTAAACAAAATTTCTCGAAAAAAGTGAATTTTTGCATAAAAATGTGCGTAAGAGCATTTGAAAAAGGCAAAAATAATAATTTTTAAATCATTACCAACGTGGTTTTTCGCCTTTTGTTAGGAAAAGTTTGCAAAACATATTTTTCCCTCATGAAACAAGTTTTTAGCGAAATAGATCAAAATAACTTCGCTTCGTAGCATTAGAAGGTAATAAGTTCAGTAGGAAATATATCATTTGGTTTAGAATAACATAGAAATTGAGGATTAGAAATGGAGTATTGGAGCTATCACTGACGCAAAAAAATGATACAACAAAATCGAGGACAAAATTAAAAATTGAACTCAAGGACTGTCCTCATTTTTCCAACAAAGAACTTCAATTACTTGAGGCTCAGCTGTTGTAAAAGCAGTGAAAATGCAGTGTCGTTTAACGTTACAAGTTACTGTTCAGTCATATATAATTACTTAAAAGAGAAAGAAATGTAAAAAATACGGTTCTGTTTGTCTGAAGATTTTAGAAAAGGTTGGGCTCAAACAGAGCACAGAGATCGGTGATAATTCTGCAAAAGTACGGAAGAGCTATTTCGTGCCTGAAAATAACAGTTATTTTTCATATTTGTCATAGTTTAATTGAATAAATAGACGAACATACGAGTACAAAAATGGTTAATCATTTGTTTTGTAAATACATAAATGTAAAACTAACTGGTATGCAGATAACGCACTGTATAATCAAAATAATTTTACTGTCCAGTGTCCCATGACTCCCATAAATAGAGTGTGTCTATGCCGCAAGCAATAATCATACTTCGGCTTAAACGTACTTGAAACTTTGAGCTTTTCCGTGTAAAATTGTCTTGATAATAAGTTTATTATGCATGTGTACATGTCGTGCTGAAAGGCAATTATTTGTTACGTAAAAATGATTGAATAAACAAAATAAATCAATATAATGGCTTGAACCTAGTCATATTGTCAACAATTTATGCTATTCTTAACTGATCTGGAACTTGTCAAGTCCCCGCATAACAGCAGCCGTAATAGTATCAATTTATAGCGAATAACTATCAATATCATGTTATAATTTCGTAGCGCAAAGGAATTGAAACATAAACTCGGAACATAATTGTTTTAACAACTCGAAATTAGGAAAAAAACAGGCGGAAACATTTCAAAACCTACACACTAATCACTCCAATTATAATTAGCGCTAAATGACTTACCCATTGGCATTACTGACGTATTTTTCGATCTCTCTTGTCGATTCAAGCGGTGTAAAATTTTTTGCTTTGGGCACCCCGTATACACCGATATCGACGTAAACGGGGTCTGTATTGTAATTTTTTAGAGGAGGGTGTACCATTCCCGGATTTGGGGGTAATTTAAAAGGGCAAATCCACATAGGATATATCTCGAGAACCTCGTGAAATTTCTCGATGCTCGCTTTGAGAGTTTCAATCGGTACTAACATGTCTTGAATGACGTGGTTGTTCTCGTATAGCTTTCGGACGGCTTCAGTTTGGGTCAGTTTTAAAAGCGAGACTTTTGGGGGCACTATCCAACCCAGGAAAAACCTAAACAGGATATTATTTCCGAAAGGAATAATGTCCTGGAGCTCCCAAAATATAGATCTCGTATGTCTGTGATAGTAGTCACGCAAGGGGATGTATTCCACCACAGTTTCATTTGTTTTCAACATGGCTTCAACATGTTTGAAAAACCAAGGCTTGTACCATTTGCCAATCGCATTGACCTGTAATCAGTTGAACGTAGAACCAGATTTGGCACAAATTAGACATTACTTTGTTTGTGTCGACGTGGTCGGTTTGAATCCCGGTCATGAGCACTGCGTTGTCTTTACTATAAACCAAAGTTTCGACAAATTCGTTATTTAAGTCTTTACTTGCTAATTCAGTCTCTTGTGTTACTTGTTCCAAAGTTTTTAATGGTTTGTAAGTCAGCTTGACGTATTTTTTGGCTGGGATTAACTGAATTTCAACGGCTGTCAATATACCCAAAGTTCCGTAAGACCAAGGTACTGAATAGTACAAGTTTGGGTTTTCTTGAGCTGAACAAGTTACAACAGAACCATCACAAAGGACCAATTCGTAAGAAACACAAATGTGTTGGAAGAGACCATACTTGTGCGAAGACGACTCTATTCCAGTCCCCATAACTAAACCTCCCACTGTTAAATCATCGAGCTCCGGTACTACCGGAATAGTCCAGCCTAAAGGGTTCAAAGTTGCGGTTAACTGACCCATGGTGACTAAAGGTTCAACCCGAACAGTCTAGCAACAAGAAAAATTAAATCCTGGTCTTGGTTTTTCGAGTGGTACCTTCTTCTCTAAATTAATATCTAGCACATCAACCAGATTGACTTCAATATTGTACATAGTTTTCTTATATTTGGGTCTTCTGAAGGAGACAGTCTGCCACCCAGGCCTCGCAGTGCACATGAATTGTGTTCTTCCATTCTTAATCCAATTTCTTACCTTAAATACGAAACGTAGCAATTAGGATCGCGGTCAAAAAACCATTTCGGTTCCAATGAACTCGAACGAAATTTCGATGTAAATCTACTTTGTGACTCAGCTGAATCCAAGCGAATGAAATTTTTTGACATACCTGGGCCTGTACATGTTTCACTTTGGAATGATGTTGTTTGGGGGCACTGCTCAATTTGAAAACGATCCAGTTACGGAAGTACAACCAAATATCGAAAAAGAAAGAAGCGGGCAAGAGGAAAAGACAAACGAAAACCCATCTGTAATGAATTAGGATGTGCTCGAAGAGTCCCTCCGGCTTGTATGCCATGTTCACAGACAGAACTGATAAAAATTTATTTCAATCAAGGTTAAATTAGTTTAAGAACAGGCGTACTAGCGCATCGCGCATCTGTGTCTATTAGCGATTTGTTTATATTTCAAACTCGCTCGAGATTTGACGAATTTGTTGCCACACGACGCCGTCAGGTGAGATTTAATCACAATTCAATTGTTCACCTTAAAATTACGTCTCGTTCTCTATAAATAAATCATACCTACAAACGAAGTCATTATCACCAGCCCGCATTGCTGTGGGTTAATTAATTATGCAAGAGAGCTTTCGTGTTCACTTTTTATTTAAAAGCCCCAAATGTCAAGTCTGACGTCGCTGGAAACGTCCGATGGAATAGTCTTTGGTTGTATACATTTAATCAACCGGCGACTACACTCATCACATTCAGAAGTGCAACGCTATGTTGCATTCTTGTATTATGTTGTGCGGATGTGAAAAAGTAATGCAATTTACGGTTTTCTGTGTTAAATCCAAAAAACCGTAACTGGCATGAACCCGTTCAAGAAAAGTTGTACTTGAATTATTCATAATTTAGGAATTCATTTTCTAGAATATGGGAGCAGTTAACATTGTTTTATTACATACAGATAAGGTTTTATAATCGGGATCGTCTGCCTGGCAAAACAATCGATATTTTATTCATGATCCGTTTTCTAATGCGTCGGTTTAACGAAAGATTTATATTTTTTATTTTATGTTGTATTAGAAAGGCGGGTATTAAAGGCAGAGAGATTTTTAATGAATTTGGTTGAAGCAAAGGATCGGGTGGTAGCGTTCAATAATTTATGATTTATTACAATTAATACATTAATGTTTGGTTAAAATGGTAGCAGTCTTTGTAATCGATAATCATTTTATTGGTCGGATTGTGTGACCTTTGAAAGTCAGGTTTGTAGTTAAAACAGCCTTAAATGAGCTAATGTCAATGTGATAGATTAGGTGGCATTATTTAATTTCCCTTGTAATGGTTTTTCCTTTGTTTAAGTAAATGGAGTCGAGTAAAATTGAATTTAAAAAGTTGTGTGTCTGAAAAGTTTAATTTGTTGTATGATGTTAGAAATTTAATTTGTGTGTTATATAAATGATATTGCGGGTCCAGGGTCTGGAATGAATAAAATGTCTCGAGAAGAATTTTGCAGGGTTGGGAAGAAATGTGGTGAATAGGGGGTGATAGGTCAGAGATGATGTCTACTGACCGATCGTCCTTGATTTCCCCCATTTTGGGGTGAATGACCTCGCACATTGAATTTCCCTGTGAGGGTGTTAGGGGTGAATGCTGAGTATCGTTTTGCAGGTGATTTCGCAGTTATCGAACGAAGTTGAATTGGAGTAATAGGAATAGAGTCCGGGGGATAATAATTCGGGGTATTTGTTGTGGATGGCGCTCTAAGTGAGTAAAAACAGTAGGGCAACTGGCGCAACGATAGAATTGCAAGGAGCAGGCGCCCGTCTATTGATTCTTAGGTTGAGTAGAGCCGTCGTCGACCCGACCACGGATTGCCAATAAGGTGGGGCTCCTGTCATGCTGCACGAGCTCTCGTGTCCGTCGAGTCTGGTGGCTCATTAAGTTCTCGCGACCTACGCCGTCTCCTCTCACGTTTTCTGGCCCCCGGAGTTTCCGGTGCGGTGTATGGCTTGTCGGCCCCAGAGTTACTTGGAGAGAATTTAAGTGCCCATTCGACCTGATGATTGGCTCATTCTGGAACTTGTGCAGAGCTTGCCCGTCGATGCCTGTCGATAAGGTAAGGAAGAGCGGAGAGTTGACGCCATTGCCGATTTCAACTTCCAGCTGCACTCCGAGTACCGGAGTACTTACCGATGGCACGAGTACACGGGGCCCAGGCAGGAGGTCGTGCGGAGGCCACCGCAGCCCAACGCCGCTCCACACGCCGGTAAGCCTCTTCAATCCTTCTCAGATCGATAACAACTCCAGACTACACTTAATCACGTCTTTTAGGAGACACTCAGCACTCCTCCAAGGAGGATGAGGTGCATAATGAGCGTAAGTTGAGTGAGTCTGTTGGTTCTTACCACTTCTTACTGGTTAATTTGTTTGTGGGTTTAGTGCCCAAGCTGGAACCGGCGATGCCTAGGAGGAAGAAGTATCCCGATTTGGCCTACCGTCATCACGAGTTTTTGATCAGTGATGGCGAAATCACCGCGAATGGGGTCTGCAACACGGAACCTAGGGCTAGGGTAAGCTGGGTAGATACCACCGTGCACGCACTTATTGCATCTGGTCGCGTCGCTCAACCGCTAACGTAACAAGTAGACTACAATTCCACAGTACTTGTAGACAGATTCCTACAGGCTGTAGCGTTTTTTTGGCACAGCCAGCTAGATAAGTCGGTGCGTGAAGCGAATTGCCGTCGCCGCTCCCGAGGCTCTGACGTTAGTAGAACCAAACCCGTAAGTCCAGTAGTCCAGTTGCTCTCTCCGCCTTGCCTGCATGCGAGTCCGAGTGTCGGCCATTGGTGTATCGATCTTGTTGCGATCGATGAGAGGGCCAGCACTTGGTAACCCGTCCAGTTGGAAGCCCATTAAAGGGATCAGTGCTGCATGCGACGTATTAAAATGAATACGTTTCCGTTGTCATGGCATGATTGTAAGAAAATGTATTCATTTTAATTGCAGTCGGAGGAGCGTGGCGCGCACTGGAAGCCTTCCCGGCGGAGCAAGTCGGAGGGACCGCGTGGCGGCGGCGGCCACGGGGACGGCATGCGGGAGCGGGAGCGGCGTAGGGAATCGGACCCGGATTTGGAGAACATGGTAATGATCACACACACGCGACATGATCACACTTTACCCCCCGATCCGCTTTGATCTTACCATCCGCACGCCGACGGTCCGTCTTTCTTTCCAGGGACGCGAAACTGGACTTCTTCGGAAGGCCATTTCAAAAATTAGCACTGAATACAGACTGCAATTCGCTTGGCCTCAGGGCCATACTTCACGTAGAGATGCCGTCGATTCTTCGGCACCTCGTAAATCCCAATCGATGGGAGCGCTAAAACCGGCCACCAATGCAATGGTGCACAAAAAACGCATCGATTTGGAAAATAAGGATGGTAAGCATCAAAATCCTCGATCCCGCTAAACTTACACCCTAAACCACCATAATGCACTATCAGCCAGTGAACTCGAACCATTAGTCGATGAAAGAAACACACGTGAAGACAAGACTCACATATTCAAGGATGAATTCAATTCCGAATACAAGAAGAACTTCAGACCTTTCTCCCAGTATGAATACTCTGAAGGACGCTTCACCAAGCGGGGAGCTCCCACTGATGACACCGATAACTCAACCGGACAAAACTCGCTACCACCTCAATGCGACAAAAACGACTCTTGGTACAGAGAAGTCGTCGAATTGCGAAAAAAAGCAGGAGAATATAAGGTATGACATAACAAATTTTTCGCACCCGGTCTAGGAACCCCCGGAGTTGGGACCAAACCCAACACTGACCTAATCAATCCAGAAATGCTCGCTTTTTCATTTGCTTCGTTATTAAAATGTGATCATACTTAATGAGGAAGTTATATGTTTCGCTTGCTTTTGTTTTGGGCAAATCGAAAACTGTTAATCCCAATTTATCAACTTGTTATATTTAGAAAGCACAGATTGGTTTAGGTTAGTTTGTGTGATGTGAACACAAAAATAAATGTACTTGACGAAATTAATTATTCCGTGTGAATATTTGTGACAGCACCGCGGTTGGGGTAGTGAACTTGCTCCAGATAGGCTTTCTGATATATACAATGAGCAAGTTGAACTTTGGGATCAAGTTTCACGGAGAAGTTCTCTATCAGCCTTATCTCTCGCTTCCATGACACACAAGTCTTATACAAAAGAAGAGAAGGAAGTAGATAATAACAACAAGACTTCTCCATCGAAAGCGGCTCGCAATGCTGAAAATTCAGCTCGAATTGTACGAGATATGATCAGACATCATTTAGAACGAACAACTGGTGGTTCAGGTACAATTAATGACGCCTTGCAAAGATCCAAATCTTAACAAAGTTTATATTCAGAATTTGACGGTTTGATTCTGTCGCCGACTAGAGAGAAACTCGAACCGACTATACCACGCAAAGATGATGATTCGAGGAGTTCGCAAAAGAACAGTCCCAAGAAACACTCGCCGATGAAATCATCATCTTTGAAACGGCATAACCAGAAAGCCCCCAAAAGCGGTCCTAAGAACCGTAAGTGCGATTGGTTTGCGTTTCGCGATGCTACTTCCTTTTTTCTAGTACGTTCCCAATCTGTTGGTCCTGTAACTGATGCGACTGAAAAACGGTCACCGAAGCGCCAATCAAGGTCTGCCACCGTCAAAGAGCGAAAATCTTCGGCAAATCAAGCTAGCATCAAAAGACCTCGACCTTGTAAGCTCCAGCATGTGATTAAATCGTCAGTGTGTGCCAAGACTCGTGATGTTTGGCTTGGCTCATTTCACTTGCAATAAATGCTTTCGACGTGCAAAATTCAATTCGGTCCTCACCTCATTTCTTTTTTTTTGTCTATTATTTTTTCCGTTGATGTATGCAAAGCTTTGGAAGGACGTCTTATTGGAAAAATAAGATGGTCTTTCAGTGCGGTTTCTTGCTTCAGCAACTGTGTGGAACAACTGCACCGCGCTTGTTTTGGTTGTAGTATTAGTAACGAATTTCCGGTGTTTTAGCATCCTTGAACACTACTGTCTCATCCCGATCTAAACATAGCTCGGTACCTTCTAAAACCGAAGACGACAGATTGGCCAAAGCTAATTCAAAATCTAACACTAAGCAAAAACTAGGCACTAAACAATTAGAAAAAGGAAATTCTGGAGGTAAGAAGGCACGATCCTTGGCACACGCAATTCATTTTTCACCGACTCCGGTAATAACGCTTTTAAAAAATCATGTACTGACAGCCGACCCACCCAAAACCGAAGCTAACGAAGAAGTGAAGAGTGCCCCAGTCGAAGCACCCGAAATAATCGATTACGAACCGGTGGTAAAGTCGCCGCCGGAACCAACAAGGGTGAAATCTCCCGAACAAATTCTGATGCGTTCTCCGGATCCTGTCAACTGGACTGTGCCACTCGACACCGGAAAAACTTTTACTGTCACACAAAACGTCAGGGAGGGTAAAACGAGTCCACTAACTTCGACCAAGACCGATTTATTGACAAAGAAAGTGTTTTGTTTCAGGGGATATGAGTAGTAGACCCCATAGCGAAGTGAAAGCCTGGACTCCCCCAGACGTGCCCCTTCCTATTGCCCAGTCTGCTCCGCCGACTCTTGATCAAAATAAGGAACAAGGCATGTCATAAAATGGACCCGATTTCTGCTTATTCGATTTGGTTATGTTGCTTTAGGTATGGATTTAGCAGTGAAAGCATGAACTCGGGCCAGGGCAGAGTCATCGCTGCACAGGCAAGTATTTGATCGATCGTGTCCACTCCCCGACCCTGATAATCCCATCGATTCGCGTCAAAAATAGCCGCTCAAAAAACCAATCTATATCTGGACGCCGATGGCAACGTGAAAGTGCTTTTGTTTACAGCTGAGAGACCTCCAACCAAGGGTAGAGCATCTAAGGCCATGTTCCATCTCAGATGCATCTTTCAACAGGGTAGTAGCCGGAAAGCGTCGGAATGGCCACGGTTTTGTAACTCCGTGGTGTATGTTCGCAAGGACTGAACAAGGGACATACACCACGGCTTCGCGCCATTTGCTGAACCTTATTTGAGCCGTTTGCCCAGCTTTACCTTTGTAATCAACTGCTTATGTTCCATGCCATCCGTTTACAAATCCGTCAAGGTGCCACGCATTTCGTTCGAAATTATGGACGTCCCCTTTATACAAAAATGTGTGATCTCTAATCAGTGCACTCGTGTTTTCTGCCACAAGGAAGTCAGACGAAACTATCTATGGTTGACATATATTCATATATTTTGTGTAGATGCGTTTGCTTGCCAACTCTCTGGTTAATTTAGTGACATCGAACGCACTTATATTATTTATTATTAATCATACAGTAAAGAGTTATATAAAAGTTTCTGTTACGCCAGCCTTTCATTCACAACCTACCCAATCCCCACCAAATCAATAACTTAATTATTGGTGTTTTTTTTATTGCAACAAATAAGAAAAAACGAAAGGTGAGTGAAAGTAAACACGACATCAAATGAAAAATGTTTTATTTACCGAAACGTGAAACATCAAACAAAAAACTAAAATTACTACCCTAAGAAAATAGTGTAATTATCTAAGATAACATACGGTTATTTCTCTAATAAACAGAAATTGGTACAAAACAAAAACAAGGATTTAGTGCCTTTTTGGAACTGAAATTGAACTCTTTCTAGCCAGAGAACGTCTAGGCTGATTCAAACAATAAAAAAGCAGTAACTCCTTTACAAAATCTTTATTGATTATAAAATAGCTTCATAAACTATATATAATATATGCTATATAACATGGAAATAGTCATAAATAAAAATAGTTGACATACAAATTTAAAAGTTATATATGCACATATTGCACGTGTGATATGTGGGAATGCTAGCAGTTTGGATCGCCGGTCGAGGAGACCGTGCTCGCAGCAGCTGATCCAGTGGACGGCGTCCCGGTACCCGAGCTATACTTCAAATCGCCATCACAAATATATTTGCCGGATATAAACCGCCTTTTGACTAGAGATAGCCGATACCCGGTCCCAACCAGCTGAAATTCAATTCCTGAAAGTGTGGTACCTTCACAATTGAATGCGGCTGAAATCGTGGCCGGGTTAGTGGGGCCGTTTTCTAATTCGAAACGAGCTAACATCGAGCCGACGCCATGATTCTCCGAATGTTGAGACAATTCGGTAAATTTCCAAATCACACGGTTTGAATCGGCCAGCCTGAAATGTGAAAACTCAAAACGGAGACGTACCGCAATATGTAAATACCACTGAGCCGCAGGTTTTAATTGGTGGTTTTTCACACCACCATCGACAGGAACTGCCACTGTTACGTTGAGTAACGGAGTAGGAGAACTCATGGAATGTGAATTGTATTTGTAATCCACCTTTAAATCTGTATGCGAACTTGTACATTTCCAATAGGCCACGAGTTGAAATGGGCACGAATTCGCGCCAGGCTTTGCTTTAATCTGAACCAAATCAATCAAACATTCGGTTGCCCGAATAAAAGCTACTCACTTGGTATTTTAATATGTCTACATTGAAATAGGAGGCGCTAGGGTTTTGTTCCGATTGCTTTTTTAACAATGCACTTAAAGCGGACATATTAAATTCCAAGACTAAATTATCAGTTGATGATTGTCCGTTATCACTACAAAGAAACGAATATATTACACAATAAAACAACAGCCGATCTTACATAGCCACTAGTTGCTTATTAGGTAATATATTTACAAGCCTTTGGGTGTTCTTCACCCGAAAGACTAGTTTAGCCGGATTCGGGTTATTTGCGAGAATTGTAACAATACCGGCAGGAAACGACAACATCATCTCACCCGACATTTTCACCTGACATCTACAATTTTTTTAAGTCATAGTTACCAAACCTTTGTCCTTTACCTAGTCTCGTCTGCTCCCCGGAAGTACGAATGAACAATTTCGTGAAACGCGACCGCTAGCGGAATTGTGTCAGCCATGCCAATAGTAAGTGGTGAAGGTCCCCTTGAAACCCCCACAGGAACACAAGCAGTGCGAAATTCCAAACTACTAATACTATCAGCTCGTGAAATATTACTTTGATTAATATGTCGCGAAGGATCAGACCGGCGAGATGGCGGTCTCGGAATCGACATATACCCAGAAGTGGGTGTTGGAGTTTGACGCAAAGGCTGCTTGGTTGCACCTCCAGGTGCAGCTGGAGGTGCAGCTTCACCGTCTTCAGACAACAAGTCACCTAAATCAGCATATCGCGAGGATGCTGAAAGTGTTGGCGAGTTTAAAGCCAACTGAGACGGGCTCTGTAATGGAGCGTACGGATGGGAGCTTGTTGGAGTGGAGGAGTTTGATGCGTTGGGACTTTGGACAAAATTCAAACCCAATAGGTCACTACTAGGTTTACCGAGTTGTTGGGAGACTGATTGGGAACGTTTCATTGCTAAATCTTGGTTGTCTAAATTAGAGCCGCGGCGGCCATACGCGCCCCCAGCTGGTGATAAATAGAGATTTTCTACTGTTGCTCGCAATTCATCTACTGAAGCTGACATAGGTGCAGAACCGTTATTTAAAGGCTTTATTTCAACATGGATTTTGCGTTCGCGTTCGTCATCTACCAAATCGTTAAGTCAGCTTAAGTAAAGTCACTGAGTGAAAAAAAAATACCTGTATCGGAGTCAGATGAGGAGTAGAAACTCCCCTTTTCGTTATTCCAACTATGAGGAACATTTGGTCTTATGACATAACCATCTTCGTCCAGTTCTGGCGCACTTGGCTCTGGTGGTGGTTGCGTTCGTTGAGATTCGTCTTTTTCCTCCCTAACATAGCGGATTAAAACGCAAAAATGGTTTAATTAAAGACTTACATGTCTGATTTTTCTTCTTTATTGCTTTGAGTATCTACATTATCTTTAACTTTCTTTTTGGATTTCTTTTGTTTAGCCTTTTCGCGCCTACTACGTAAAAACCCTACAACAGCATATTGTGAGTCGTCTGTCTGACAATATCGGATATATGAATGATGAGTCAATGTAGGTATAAGCAATGGTGGAGAGGGGGTATATAGCGTGCTATGCCTTGCCAACACAGCCATGTTTAAACAGTAAAAACGTGCAGATGTATCAGGGTACGTAAGAAAATCCGGGTCTGCTACCTGCTAAAAGCCCAACAGCACAGTGATAGTGGTACAAGCATAGAATCTGTGAAAAGATGACAATAACCGCCACCGTTCTTTTAAAAAAACAACAGCTCGAGCCGACGCCAGACATGCAGGACATCTAGTATAGAAGAAGTTAAGTTACACTTAGATCCACGGTGGGAGTGTCGTGTCAGCTGTTGGTCGCCTTCCGGACTTGTCGGGCTCGATGGAGCGCTGCATGGGCCGGCTCGGCTCTCGCGTGATCCTGAAAACACAACCCTTGCCCGGGTTAAACAGTGCTACAGCGACCAGGAAACTGACACGTACCCTGGGAGTTAGACATGAAGAGATTGAGGAGGGAAGTTGTACGGCGGGAAGTTTTGGCATGTGTTGGCACGGACTGGTCGCTATTGCCATTACCTTCGCGCTTTGATGGTTTCGAACTCTCAGAGTCTTGCGTGGGCGACATCAGCGCCTCCTCTATATCAACTATACCTTCAACAAAACCACACGTTATCCACCGACTACAACACGGCAACTAATCAACTAGTACTCTTATTGTTTTACGTCAACGATAACGAACAAGGAGCGACGATTGACACTTGTCAACAGTTTCAATAGACAATTTAAAGGTTTCATTTAATTACAAGACCCATAATGAGAGAAACGCCGCCCAGAACACATAATTATTTTCTTTTCATAACAACAACAATCTAACTCAAGAAGAAAATTAAATATTTATCTATCTAAAAAGTAACGTCTTCGTTATAATTCAACAAAAAATCCTTCTTTAATTAACTTGATTTATGTAACATACTCTTCAGAAAAATGTTATATTAATATACATGCAGTGACCGATCTTCTTCATTATTATTATTTTTTTTAATAACTCAACTGTGTTTGTGAGTTTTTGTGATTTGTTTTTTGCAATCTACAGCCGGGGTAGAGAGCGCATTGTCAGCTGAGAATAATTGAAGTGTAATTACGTCGGAGTTTGAATATCGATAAATTATTGGAATGATGAAGAGTTTACTACGTATTTTAGATTTAAAAAGGAGGATCATATTTTTAAATAATTTGACGAGTCAGTTGTCCTTGTTACATTAAGATTTTAGACGAATATTTTGCTTTTGATTGTAATTTATTACAGACTATAACCAAGAACTTCTCTTAACAGTGTTAATTCGTCCTCCATACTGAACCGGAGTTTACAAATTTTTCAGAATTTTCATAACGTTTCACGTATAAGGTATACTACAACTAAAACAAATAGTTGATAATTTTAAAAATTAGTTACGAAGTTAAGAATACTTAATTGGGCTAAAATGTTTTATCTGAAATTATTTGCTCAAAAAATGCGTTTCAGAGATTCGACCATAAAAATGCACCTCTGCATATTTTTCAGGAAGGTACCTCAAAAAATCGTTTAGTGACAAAGTTGTAACAAAAATCAATGGATCAAAAAAACCTCTTTGCTTCCCAAATTGTAATTATATTAGTTATCTCACAGATTATATTTTTTGTAGGTGACGTTTTATCCATATTCTTACACAATTATTGTTACGCCGTTTAATTTTATTCATTTTCTTACTTGCTGTTGTCGCGCACAGATACCTAAATAAAATCAAAATTTCGAGGGTTAAAAGTTTCAATTTCGTTGCCTAATACATACGTGTGTGCTACTGAAATGGATTTCCAGGGGAAAAAGGAGGAAACGATCCGGATTAAAGGGTTAGTGTGCAATATTTTCTTTTTAGAAAACTTGCATTAAGTCTGTAATGTTTTCAACTAATTTAATGGCACATTCTTCTAATTTCGTTGTTTTTTATTTCAGTGGGTCTGTTTAAGAAGATGATGCGATGGGACTGCTACAAAGTATAGCAGAAAAAGATGCCATCCAGGTAAGTGCATCTTTTTTTTTAATTCAAGTGAGATGTTGAATATGTGGTATTATTAACATCTTGTACTGATTTTATTTTTAATTTATTTTTACTGTCTTGCTACAAACTGTAGCAGAAGAAGATGCCATAAAGGTCATTATTGCATTTTTCCATCCCCTATGAGATGCTAATTATATTACATCCTTGGTATATTGTATTGCTTTTGTTTTACTTTATTTTTAATGTCTTACTGCAAACTGTAGCTGAAAAGATGCCATAAATAAAATGCCATTCATTTTATTTTTTTCTTATTTATCACCAAGTGAGAAAATTTGATTTTTGTGTTGTTTTTTATTTCACAAACTAGTACATAACTCCTTTGTTCCCTTAATTTTCAAATAATCATTGTTTACCTCATTTTTATTACCTTTTAAATTGTAAGTTACCACCACAGATTACCACACTCAAATGTAAATAGCTAATTTAGCACTATTGGATATTTTTATGAAATTTGTAAATTAAAAGTGATACAACAGTATTTCTTTGAAATAGGGGAATTTCTAATTGAAGATCGATAAGATAATAAGCAAATATGCAGAATTTGAATACATTAAAATCTGGTATTTTCAAGTACCTTTTTTATTTAAGAAATTAGTAATGACCATTGTCATTACTAATTCATAATTCATAATTAAATAGTACTACCATTTATTTTGAAAAATTGAAAAAAAAATGATATTTTTTAAAATCGGGAATCGCAATGTGCAACGCCCCACATGTTCTCCCGCAAATCTTTTTATTTCCTTTGTCCGTGGGGTAACTTAACACTTCCGAATTCGCGATATTGTGTTTCTTGTTTGTTCCAATTAATTGTAAACCCGTCATATAACAATGCCTTTGTTTGTGTCAAATTACGGTAATAAAACACGCCAACCTTGCCAATATAAATATTTACCTGGCCTTTCAAGTCCCGTGGATTTGTTGCAAACGAACTGTTCGAGCAACTGATCCACGGTCAGTTCCAGACACTGCTGTCGGAACTCTTTGTGGACTTTCCCCATTTGTTCGTGTGTCCATTCTACGACCTCTGCGTACGAATTCAAAAATTCCTTCATATGGCCCAAATGCGTAACTTCCAGCTCTTGGAAGTTCTTACAAGTGACCGACATTTTCTTCTCGAATTCGTCTTTGATAATTGTGTATTTCTCAACGTAGGATTTGTATTCCTCCTGTGCTTTTTTCATTTTCAACTCGGCTTTCTCTATCTCTTTCGGACTGGCGTTATCTTTGCGCAGTTTATCTAATTCCTGTCCCCGCTGGGTGTAGGTGTCTTTGCATTTTTGTACCATTAGAGTTACATTCTGCATGGCCTGGACCGACTCCAGAGTCCCAGATTCGTCCTCCTTGACAGTCTTGTGCTTTTTGTGTAGTTCCTCGGCATATTTGTTCACTTCCTTGACTAAATCGCTCACTTTTTGCACCATTTGCATGTGGAGCGCTGAAAGGCGCTCCGCTGATGTCTTCAAGACTTGCCATAATGGGGCAAAAGTGCCTTGATTACAACAACTTCCTGCTTGCTTGGCAAACTTGGCAAGTAGTTTCGAGTTGTTTTCTTCAATGTTTGATCTGATGACGCGAAAATTAGTAAATTGCTGCTCACAAGAGGGACGTCCTTACCGTTCTCTGAGCAATTCGGCAAGATCTTTGCTAGCAACTAGGCCATATTTCATGTTATGGTATAGAACGTCGAACCCATTGTTCTTCTCGCCCTAGGTCGTAAAAATCGGATAATAACAATCTTAATTAGATTAGGAGTTGAGACGTCAATACAACTTCCTCGGCTAGGTTAGAGACACTCACCCAAAAATAATCGTTGAAGTCGACGGTCATTGTTGCACTATAACCATGCCAAATGACAGAAAATTCGTTATCACTAGCCAAAAAAGTAAGGGCACATTACTCTGATTAGTATACGGCGAGTATAAACAATCACAACCGTCATTCGTTTACAACTTCCTCTCAACCAGACAACGCTAATTACACACAACAAACAACATTTAACATAAACAACTAATTTCCAATGGAAATTAACAAAAATCAACCCCTTAACTTAATCTGCCATTCAACATTTAACGACATTCACCCGTTTGACGGTATTTAATTGCGATAACGCGATCGTAGGGGGCGGATCATCACAGAATTGATACAACCGAAGTGACGTATGAGGGCGTTACCGTCCAATCTAGACAACCAGCAATACACGGCTGCGCATAAATTGCATAGCACCACCCGCTAGTCCCCAAACACCAATTTATTTCAAATCAAACACTTCAAAAATTTATTTAAACGATGACTAATTTTTAATGAGGTGGAAACGTGGGCTCGATATTGAAATAACGGGGCCTAGACAAGGGACAAAACTCTAAAAGCCGTAAATGTCATGTTCGATCAGGATCATTATTTAAATAAAAATTTAACTCGATACATTATTTGAGCTTATTACTGTGTGACAACATATTTTTAGTTTGATGAATGGCAAAATAAAAACTACACATACCCCATATCTCAACAAAATGCGCGTCATCGTAATTAAACTATAAAATTTTGATGTAAAAACCGGTGACCGTTGTCTCGAAATAAGTCGTCTTAATAATTATGATTACAGTCGTAAAAAATGTTTATAAAGACATTTAATAAAGTTTGATAGCTTACTAGCCTCTTAAAAATCGATTCGATTTTGATGGACTGAAATGAAAAATGTTTTTTTCAACTTACCTGGTGAGTAAAAAGCTCGGAATGTTCAAATGTAAAGAATAGTAGAGCTTTAGTTATTTATGGCAGGAGAGGAGGTAGAGTATTTATGTTTGTGTAAGATAGTGTCGGATGTAGGTGAGGTATGTTTGGTCTTTGTTGGTATATATACGTTTTGGGTCATAATTTGAAAAGTGGGTGTTAGTTGAATTGATTATTATCCATAGATTACTACCGGCTTTTAAATGGTCGTTGACCCGTTTGGGAAAATGGTTTGAAGAGTAAAACAGGAATAGCACGTTATAAGTAAAACATCTGCTATGATTAAAAAGTTTATTTGAATAATTAAAATAATAAAATAGTTAGCACTATATAGAGGCAACAGCAATAATCAGTCAAAATGATAGCTTGTAAATTCAGCAATAGCTAAATATAATAAAAAAAATCTCAAAAACCAGTTCCCATTAAGTGAATTATTGACGAAATGAAGTAGTCGTATAATTACGGTTTGTTAAAATGAGACGTGAGTCTGAAGCGAAGTGAGTTGAAAAGTATGTAAGCGTCCTGTATCGCTTTAGAATTCCCAAAATGGAATCAGGTTTTTGTGTGGCGCAAGAGATCTTTAAAAGGATACTTGAGTTGAGAAGTCCTATTTTACAATATCAACACGAAACATTCAATAATTTACTTATCATAACAAAAACAGTCTCACAAAAAACTTAACATATAACGTACAAAACGCAAGCAAAGCGATATTAACTGACGTTGACTTGTGTATGAGCAAGGATCAAAATATCCTTTTTCTCTTTGGGGAATCGTAATTCGCGTCCTGCGAGCCTCGCCGATTCCAACTCTCTCTCGGCTTGATTCAACTCCCTCCTGAGGGAGCCGGCACACTCCTGTTCCCTCGCGATCCAATCCAAAGCCATCTGGGAGCGCATATCGTCGTCCAAAGCCCTATTCGAGTAATGCGCCACCACCTCCTGCCGACTGCACTGTCGCTCCCTCATCGCCTTCAAACTGCCGTTCCAATGCAACAACTGAAACACAGTCATCAACTCCTGAAACTCCAGCATGGTGCGTCCTTTGTTCGACTCTAACATGAACCGGAACGCCCCTATGCCGGTGTTCGGATTGTCTGCTTCCTCCGGATCGCCCTTGAACGAATTGCGAGCCTCAGCCACCGCCTTTTCGATAAAATCGTCCGAAATGCGGCGAGATGGGTGCTCGTTAAACACCGAATTCATTAGAGCGATCTTCGCCGCGCTGCGCCGGGCTTCCGCCTTCGTGGGACAATTCTGCAAGTGACCACCGACCACAGTTTCAACTGACTCTAAACATTTGACCCAAAGTCTGAATATGAACCTTGATCTTGCCTAAGATAAACTTTCGCCAAGATTTTTTACAAGACCAGCCGCTACATTATTTGTCATTACATCTTACATGATATTAAATTGAATTGAATATTGGACAGAATCACTTTTTCACACCATCGACAACATACTGCTGAAGTGGTTCAGCGAGTTTTATCGAATAATTTTTTTTTAATTTATTACGATTTTTTGTTTCTTCTTTTGTGGTAGGTAGCCTATTATTCAATTCGGCCCAGTTTGTCATATAACTAAACATGCCGAAAGGCTTTGCTGTTTGCTTTGTTGACTACGATTTTTTGAGTACATACTCATGGCAGGTCCGTTCCTTCCGAAATTCGTCCCAGTGAAAGAAATTATTTAAATAACGTGTCGACACAATAAACTTATATTTAAAATACTAAAATAGTTGTTTTTTTGTTTTCGTAAGATCAATTTTTTCGAAAACCCGGAGATGTTAGGTCAGGTCAGGTTTAGTCTTGGTGACTTCTTCGACAAAATAAGGTATTGTCTCGATTTGATATTAATATAAAGGCAAGATCAAGGAGGTTTTTGGTGTTGCGGCCAGGTCTAAATGTGACTAACCTGGAAGCTGCCGAAGCAGGAGCCTCCGGGAAGGGTGACGTAGCAGACGTAGGGTTGGGCATTGGAGGGTACGGACTCGTATATGACGAGAGCTCCGTTGCGGAGGTCGGCACCTCTGGCCTGCTTCATTTGCCAAAATTCTTGTAGAGCTTCGACGACGTTTACTAGAAATTAATGGGTGAAATGTGAGTAACGGGATGTCATATGCGAGCGAAGATAATGATCTGGTTCTTGTGATCGGGATCGCGAATGTCGTTGACATATTTGTAGAGGCATGAGCGGTCGAGCGGGCCATCTGAGGCATGAGCGTGTCTGCACGGAGCCAGTTTTTAAAGGTTTAATGGTACAAGTTACGGTCTGGGCGAAATTGCTGCGGGTTTTTGTCGTCTGGGGTTCGTGTGGTGATCGCACGTTGAAGTCTTTTGGTGGTGGTACTCACCGCGGTATCCGACGTCGTCGTAGAGCTGGACCATGGGCGCCGTGGCGGAGCAGGTCCACTGGGGGTCGGGGTAAACCATCATGTCCGTCCGGGCGGCGGCGGCGGCGGCGGCCGCGGCGTCGGCTCCGGACGGTTCAAGGATGCGCCGCGAGACGAGATCGCGGCCAGCACATGCACTCCGCATCAATGGTCACTGGTGCAGTCCAGGTCTGGCCGCTGCCGCTGCATCTCTGGGTCTGTTGCTAAGGCAAGGCAAAAGGCAAGGCAGCGCCGGTTGCAGCGCCTCTACGACAGTCCACCGCCTACCGCTCCCCCGGCAGTTGGCACTGCCGTTGCCCTTGCTCCGGTTCCTCCTCTTCCTCCTCCGGCCACGGATTTGCGATATCACCTCCGCAGCGCGCCAGAGCCCAGAACCACCAAAACGCTTCCAATCGCCGCTCCGGACAGAGGTCAACTCGTTGATTGTACCTCTGTCGCGGTTAGAACATAAGTGAGCGCTTCGGCGCTTCTTTCTCGCATAAACAACACTGCAAATTCGAGACCTCGACCACGAACGACGACTACTCGCACACACAGACCGGAGCTGAATCCAATACCAATTCCAACAAGAGACGCAAGCTCTACTCTCAACTCTTGGTCTTGATGTTGACCGAGTTGCCTGTGTTGACTCTTGCTTCTCTGATTGTTCAACTGCCAACCAGCTTCTCGGTCTCGGCCTCAAACACTCGCTGCCTCTGACACTAACACCACGGTCACATCATTTTTGCATTCTAACCATTTGCCTTTTTTAATTAAAACTGGTATTCACTATTCACCATTCTTACATCCAGGACCGGATTCTACACACTCATCAACACCATAATTGGGCTACATCACACTCCCACAATGCGAAATAATATAAATATTAATTACGCAAATTAAAAAGCGCATCACTATTTTACTTGACAAAGCTAATCAATCAGGTTAGCAGGCTAACGGTCCCCGAGACTCAAATCCCCGCCGGTGGTTATTCCCCGATTTTTTATTACCTAGTCTGCCGAGCGTAACGTAAAAGACCGAAACTTAAAAGCTCGCAGAAAATAAGGATTTTTTACATTTTTGCAAATTTAAAAACAAAAATGGCCATTTATGATGCATTCAGAACTTTCTTGAAAAGTTCGTAGCAAGCATCCAAACCAAAAATAATTTTAAAACAACCTTTTTATCGAATAACATTTTTATTGCGACAGAAAACGCATTTGGACAAAACTGCTACGGCGGATATTATTACAATACATAATATGTAATTTATTTCTTTGTTGATTCATTCTTTTGTTCTTAATTATTTTTTACATATAGATGAACATTATCCATATTATCAAATGAGTTATTTTTGAATATTCTAAAACATTCTTATGTATAATCTGAAATTGAAACACAGAAATATTCCCCCATAAATCTTGAAGAATTTTAAGCAATGAAACAAAATCAGGCAAATCTCTTTGTTCGCATCTTTGTAGCAATTATATAGTTACATCAACAAGCTATATTTTCTTACACAATTATTGACGTACCGTTTAATATTATTCAGTTCGTCTACCATTTCAGTGATTGCTGTGACCAGTGCGTAAGTACTGAGAATTTTTTTAAGTGTTTTTTAAGTGTTTAGTAGTGCACGATTTTTAAAACTTCAAGTAGTTAGATAGGTCTCCGAAATAAATGAAGAAAGCATTCGTGATACAAGAATTAAAGGATTGGTGTGCAGTGCTTTTTTCACAAAAAATACCTTAATTTTGTAATGTTTTCAACTAATTTAATGGCACATTGTTCTGATTGTTTTAATTTCGGTAGGTCCGTTCTACAAACTCGCTAAAAATAAACTGTAGCAGAAGTAGATGCCATAGGCTGAGTGAAGTTTATTTTTTATTGTATTTTTTTTAATTGTAGAATAAAGTGCAGATTTTGTATTTTTATTACAGCATGAATAAGAATTTGATAAAATTTTAATAAAATTTGTCACCGAAACCAGAGCCGACCTAAAAACTTAAAAATTGGCAAAGACTGGCAGAAAGATAAATTTTTTCACTTTTCTACCAATTTGAAAACAGAAATGGCCAGTTGCGCATTTATTGTTCGTCTGTAAAAGTTCATGGCAAAAATCTTTTCCATCAAAAAACATTTCCGGTGAGGTAGCGTGTGATTGTAAAATTAAGTTTGCAACACTGAATAAAATAGAGATAAACGATATGAAACTTGTCGAGCCTCATATCTTCTGCCTTTCAATTTCACAGCCCACTTGAATCACAAATTTAACTGAAGACATGATTTATACCGAAATCATAAGTCTCAACATGAAAATTATTCACACACAAAAAAACAATTTTTCTTTGACTGCGTCGTACAAATCCAGAGTTTACAAAACTAAATGTATGTTATCGGTTTCTCTTAGTTCATAATTTAAAAACTCCAGTGTGACCTTTTGTCGGCTTCCTGGTACGACGACTTACCTTGGGCACTTTGAAAGCTCAGGCCGTCCCTGTTTCCACCTACCGTTAAGTTCGAAAAACGACAATGTAATTAACCAATCTGGTTCACCCACGTCTCCCTAAATCGCCACAAATCAGAATACAGAATTCGCAATAAATCAATTTATTTTCAACTATACATTACGTACAAAATATCTTACGTATTATGTTAATTATCTCAGGTAAGGTTTCTAATGCAGTGCTATATTCTCATTTAACGTATGTGAGGAACTGATACATCACTATAGATGACTTAGACCATGTCATTTGCAATTCCTTCATTAACATAGGCTCCCTTCGTGTCTTTTTCTTCTTTGCTAAGTCCATTACAGTCGGTTCCAGCTTCCGGAAGACATTTCGAATGCGTCCATATTCTAAATTTATGCAATCCCCAACAAGAAATATGCACAATAACAATAAACGCGACGACAGCGAGACAAATCACCGTCGTAGTTCCCGGTTTTCGCCAGTCTAGGATGTTGTAGATATAAACTTGTCCCTCCCTAGAAGCGATTAACTAAGACGTAAATTCGATCATCACTCGATCTCACCTGCTGATGCCTCCTGCTGCGTAAAAAATGACACTAAATACTGCGTAACATATTCCAAACACGACAGGGTAGCAGCAGTGAAGCAGCCGAATCGGATGCGCCACAACAAACAGATCTATCATCATCAACACGGAATTATTAGCGTGAACAAAAAAATTCATCGCGTCGAAGTCCATGACTTTTTCTGCAAGAACCTCTCATTAAATCTGGGAGGACTCAGCCCACTAACCCACCATCGTAAATTAAAGACCAGTACAGTATAGTTATCCCAAATGCGAGGTCAGTAGCAATCACGTTCAACACCCAGTAGAGCTTGTAAAATTTCAGGGTTGAAGATTGCAGGTTGGGACGGCTTCGCAAGCGAGGCGCCAACACGCAAATTGACAGGATGATAGCACTTATCAGAGATTGTAACGTGCAAGTGGTGTAACCCCAATTTGTCAAATAAATCAACCATTTGGCTTTGAAGGAAGAATCAGCGTCGGGGTGCTTGAAATCCCAAACGGAGAGTACGAAAGTGACGAAGAAGAAAAGAGCGATGATCCAGCGATAGACCAAATACACAACGCTCGGTTTTGGCTTTTTTTGCCACTGAAATTCACCCTTGAACGTGCGACTGAAATGATCACTTTTACTTACTTGTGAAACAACAAATGTGATTGGCTCGTCGTGTGCTAGCGATAGTTGTTTCAAAGAACAGTTTTTCTTCCATGTTTCTATCATTGTCTAACCGAAAATCTGCAAATGAAGAATCAAAACTCGACACACAACCAATCCATTGTAATTCTGCACAGTTACTAATCAGCAACATTTCCCTTTTAATAACAAATTGCGTAACAACCGGTAGGAAACCTGTGTAAATATATCAGTTTTTGAATTTCCCCAATGCATAGAAAGTAGGAATGGCCACTGGGATGGTTCTGACTGATGCAATAACCGCCGTGAGGAATTTCCGGACGATTCATTTTTAAACCCGACCAAACAATCATCGTAAAATTATTAAACAAACGAACAAAACATAATTATTTGCTTTCTTGATCTTGGAAGTCATAAAACCTGAGTAAACTAAACTTATTATCTCGACTGCTCAACCGTTCTCTTCGGTCTCCAAATACACCCGAGCCCATTTGTGGGAAAATTTCAATGAATTCAAAATGTTCCAATTTCGTTTGCTCGCAGACCTTGAACTGCTGTACCCACAATGGTCCGAATTTTATACAAAAATGCCATTGTTTTCTTCCATCGATAACCGCGGATTACTAATTACAGGTTAGTTATTATTTCCTTGTTTATTCACTCCACTATGAAAAACAATTCGTAAAACCACTGAAACGTGAAATTGTATGCATATTTAATAAAGATAAATTTGACGCCAAAGTGAAACGAATAACATTAATTAAATGAATAGAAGCGGCAACAGTCAAACATTTTTTATGAAAATAATAAAAAAAGTAAAAAAAAGTCTACTACTGAGCAGAGGTGCAGTTAGGCACATGTTAAGTGCCTTTTAACCACAATTAATTAATTAATCGTAAATAACTAAAGGCAATTCATTAAAATAAGTCAAACTTAAACCATTGAAATAAACATATAGCCATTTGTGTAATACTAAGTCAAATTAAACAAAACATGAATGAAAGAAGTGACACCGTCACCGTAGTATTTAAAAACGTTCGAAATATCGTTTTGCATTTTTTCCGTACACAAAAAATCGTACAATTGTAAGGTGATTGAAAATGAGAGCTGAAAAATAGAGTAACTTTTTGCTTGGCAGATCATACCTTTCAGTATATCGGAGTATCTAAGAACAAATTTTTCTGCTCATGTGAAAAACACACGATAATAATTACGCAACTTTTACCACTCAAACTTAAGAGAACTATAGATTTCCGTTAAAATATTTGCTTATACGCATGTCCATTATTTTCCGAGTTTGTTCTCAAGGAGCTGTGCTTAACTAACATTATTAATTTTTCAGATTGTTATCTTAAATAAGCAAGTTCTTATTCTCTTCATAACTTCTCCAAGACCGCTTTAATTATAACAAACTTATGTGCTTGTACAAATCAAGACGGAAAATGCTATTCTATTGTGTTTTCCGGGGAGAACCGTAATTATAAGTTTAGCCCAAGTTTGGAATTGCTTGTTCTGAGAAAACTCACAGAGTGAATGATATGCAGGTGGATGGTATTATCTAAAAGAGATTGCGATTAAAAGATCAAAACCCTTTGTCTTGTCGGTCTTTTATAGTAACTTGATAAGTGGAATTATCGAATCAGAGTTTTTATGTCTGATCATTGCGTTATATTACAAATGAAACACACGGTAATTTGACATGATTAGATCGAGTGGAGATAAGGTCCTTAATCAGGAATTCACTTAATCATCGTTGCAATTTTATTCGACGTTTTGGGTCTTTGAAAGTTTTGTCGCCCATAATATCATGCGTCTGATTGCCGGCGTCCTCTTAATTGCTCTGGTCAAATAAATCAATCTTCGTAGAAGCCGGCTATTGTTGAAAACTGTGCATTGGGTGCAAAGTGTGATTTGATTGATTTGTAATCGATGCGTTTATTGGAATCGCCGGTTTTGACTGAACTTACTGAAAAGCGCGCTTCTTATCAGGTAGGAACCAGTGGCAGGTAGTTGGTCAGTAGCGCGGAGAGGTGATTGTTGACGTGACCTGGACGAGGTGGTGGCAAATGATCTCCAAGTTCGTAGACCCCAAAAGAAGCACTACACACCACCACACCAGGCTCGATCGGGTGACATGTTCGACATTAGTGCGATCTCGAACGACGACCACGTGAGGGCTAAACCAGCCTGCGCTCTAGACAGTGGCCTAACCAGCCCACCTGCAATTGACTGGACCGCAGGTCACCGTTTAACCTCCGCCAATTGGGAAAATACATCGGAACAAACCGCGATTGCCGACAAAAACATGCCGAAACGGCAAACGCCATGCGCACGCTGCATCCCGGAACGCATATTGACGAATATCATATTTTGGCCCCTTAAACCACCCTTCGAGCGCATTTACTTAAACAATTTGAAGATCCACTTAGACCCAATTCGTTGCACAACAAGAGAAAGTGGCCACCTTGCCACGACGAACAATAAAGTTTCGCTAATTGAAGGAAATGTTTTGGGGACGGTATCGCTGATATCAGTACATACGTTAATTAGCTATTCGTTGTCTTGTTCGAAACTCGGAATTGTCAATAAAATCGATAAGAGACAGAGACAACGTCCGCTTGTGTTGTTTATTATTTAGTACGTTTCCGAAAGAATTCTTTCTTCGTGTATACATAGAGGTGATACAGGACGCTCAAAGTGGTTCAGCTACTAAAATCACCTCATGATTGTGGACTGTAAAAACTGGTAACATGTTTGGTGGGTTACACTCTTTGCAATTAATGACCAATTTAATTTATGCGACGAATATTGTAATACAATTAATTTTTTACGGATCTATTAACTGTGTTATAATATTTATGTTGGATTAAGACTACTTGAACGCATATTTGATACTTGATCGCCACGCAGCGAAAGTTTATAAAGCAAATTGTGATTGACATCTTATTTCCGTTAGATTAAATAATAACATGCTGTAATGATAAGTTTTCTTGTAGTCTTTTTGTAAGATGATTTATTTTACCTTGAACGGGAGACAAGTGGTTAACTTCTTCGGAACTGTTATCAAAATATCATTTCATGTTAGAAATACAATGTTTTCCGTCCACTGATCACTCTGACTTTGATATTATGCAGAAAGCTGCTGTTTTTAACGTCATAAACACTGTTATCGGGTCATTTACATAGAACAAAGTAAAAAACAAATACAAGAATGGCAACTATCTTTAAACCCTTGCACAATTGTTTATGGATTTAGCGTGCAGCTGAAATTAGCACATTTGATGCTGCATCGAGCGCTTGGGGCGTTTTCATTTGGCAAATCGGTTGAGTAAAACAGAGATCAGTAACATGGACCTGTTGGTTTATTGTTATGATTGTACCTTCTGATTGCCTACGTAATAAATAGCTTTTATTGATTAAGTTTGTGAAGAAAAAATCCCATTGGTTCCCACTGAATCTCGTTGAGCTTAACAAATCTGATTGATTCAATTATAATCTCATTTATTTTAATTTATATAACTATTAAGTATACAATGTGAAGAACATGAAGTTAAATTAATGGTCTGCGGAATATAACAAATTGTTCCTAGAAGAAAATTGGTAAAGTCATCATTTTTTTAACTAAACACTAACAATTTAACTCTGTATTTTAACTAATTACATTATTTTATCTTAACTTCAGGATTACATTAACGACCTGTCATCGCTCGAATATGTCGCTGATAAAAACTTACTCGTTCCTCATCTATTACTAGCTAACAAGCGAATTTACCTACAATTACTTTGGCAAAAAAATCGGCGCGACATTTGCAAACCAGATTCAGGGTCCCATTGTTAATTTTTAATTACGTGATTCGGGAGCTAATACAATTCTCTTTTAATAGTTTTAAGCACGATCCTCGTCGACCACTTCAGACTAACTTGCTATGCCACAAAAGACACAATTGTGTTCAAGGATGCTCACTTTATTTAACAAAGACGACGGCGTCTAAATGACATTTGTAAAGAAAGGAAGGTGTGAGAATTACTCGTCCACTCGTTTCAATGCAGGCCACACTGTAAATATTACATAGAACTAACAACCATAAAAACTTGTTAAAATCTACAATGGTTTTCAGTTAATGCACCGAAAAAACGTTGTTTATTGAGAATTAACGGTATTTTAAGTCAACAAATTCTTGTATTCCAGACCATAATGATGTATGGCGGTGTCGCCGGGTGATCATCCGAAATCGGTACTAGCTCAAACAAATTAGCTTCCAGCCGTTGGCTCGTCTGTAAAAACGCAAATTAATAATCCGATAACAATTCGCAAGTTTTGCGCTCGTCGCAAGGTTAATTGAGGCCAAGGCGAAGAATTGCGGCTTTTTTTAAATCAATAGATGCTTAAAACAATGCAGCAGCGTGATCAAAATGAAAACAATAATCAATAAAACCGACCGTGAAAACCTACGCTGATTCGCTTTACCGGTTGACAATATACATCTTTCTGTCGGTCAACCACTTGCAATAATTCAATTAAAATCCGTGGGAGCGTCTAGTCCGGCAAAAATGCACTTCTATAATCACAGCTAGGAGAGGACGGTTTTTATGGACGCAAAACCATCCAAATGTCCCTGCACGCAACCCAAATAATTACGGCGGATGGATAACCAATTATGTATTTTCAATCCGAAAAGGAGCAAAAAATGAGGATGGAATAAGAAAACAAGAAATTGTTAGTTGGAACAATCTGAAACTGCTCGTCAACTTTCTCACGAGTCGAGGTTCATGTAGAAGTGACGTCAGAATTCACACTGGTTTTATTCAGCATTTACATATAAACTTCATTTGCTCGCGGAGATTCAAAGAAAATCCCTCCGAGGATATACAAGAATGACCTTAAACAATAAAGGATTAAAGACAAAACAATTTTCCCATTCTGAACATTCTATTATTAGTATGCATGTTACACAACCACTTTAAATAACCTGATGCTGTTAAAGTGAGATGAGTATATACTTGATTTCTGAAAATGGCAGTTGTCTTTTTATTTAATTTACTTTACTTGGCGAACAGCGGAGCGGACCGCAGATTAAACATTTACTAGTCAGTACCACGCCAAGGGTATGCAACCCGTAGCGCAGCACAGCTCACTGAATGCATATACCGGTTGGGTTGCAGAAATGAAAATGCATTTTAATTATAATAATTTATTTAAAGTTAATAGCTGTTTACTAACAAATATAATAAGTTAGCTATCAAAAGTATAATTCCACGTCAACTATTGCACGAGAAGAACAAAGAACTAAAAAACTACTCCAGTCGTATACGACGTAAGGCTACATGTTTCAGGAATGTTGACATAACCCGCAACATTCATCAACACAAAAAATAACTTTAGCTAAACTATTGCTTTCAGAATACAAACAAACACACGTTCTTCCCAACCACTTGTGTTCCTAACCCATACGCAGTATTTAAGTTAAAGAACACAAGAAGTGACCAGCTGGACGGCTGAATCGCGGTAAAAAAATTCACATTACTTGCAAAATCTGGCTGGCTTCAAAACCCATGCCAGGCAATAAAATAACAGGACTCGATACGTGTCCCGATTCGACACAAACCATGTTTGGATATTCGTCGTCACCGAAATCGTTCATCTCTTTGGCATGTTCGACCCAAGGATTCCAGATGACGGTATCGGGAAAATTGCACTTTTGAATGCGCATTTTACGCCCTGAGACAACATTTGTTATTATGTGTTCGTGTGGTGTATTTTGATAAATTCTATCAGTCCATTCTCCGATTGTTACGACGTCGCGGGTTTCTTGATAGAGAGCTCCTTCGTTGGTTGTCTTATCGAGGTATGTGCAACCCTGTAGACCTGTTATTTGGCAACGACGCACGTCAGGAACTTTAAAATACGTGTGCAACAACAAGTTAAAGCTAAACGTCGATTCTTTACTTGGGTTGTACACGGCTATATTGGAATGTAACTCCTTCTCACGCAGGATTAGTCGGTACGTCAACTGGAATCTGCACAAACAAAATCCACACATTACACTCTGCACAAGTCTAGCTTGCTTGCACAGGCTAAATGTGAAACACGACCTTCATCCCAATGCATGTAGTTTTGAAGCTCACTACCGTGACTTCGTTTTTTATTCACTTCCTTAAACATTATCAGCGTTATGTTCTATATTTGTTTTTTAATTGTTACAACCATTATAATTAATAAAAACAATTCTTGTACAATGCTTTTTATTCAGGTAAGAATTACGACGATAAAAATTTTATTAGCGTAATTATATTAGATGACTGCTAACTTTGCAACAAAATAAACACACTAGAAATCATGGAAATTTATTGTTTTTGCTATTTTTACATTTGTAGGAAAACTACAATTGCAGCTTTGATTGCACAATTCCCAGAGATACAATTTTCTACTCTTAAACTTGATGAATTATGTTAATGATACGTTTCTTTTATTACATGAATTAATATGCAAGTTACTGTTTGTTTGTTGCATGCCTGACGTAAGATCCCATCACGTGCATCACTTAAAAGTACTATCATTAAAATAGAAACGACGTAATATAACATTTCAAGACAAAATTCAACAAAAAGTCATTTTATTCTTAACCTCTGTACTCAATTTTCAGAGATCAGAGTCAAAGTCGGGAACACACTAGAGTCCCAACTATCCAAGATTGATCAGCCATTCCAGCAAAAATGCAACCTGACCCCGAAATTTAAAAATAATTTTAGTAATGTTAAGTTTCTTTCACAATACAGGATTCGGTTTATATTTAATGTATTTTGCGACAAAAGAGTTTTTGGGAGAAATTGAAGTTATTGCCTTGCAGGCGATAACAAAATACTGACGTACTACAACTGTTGAATATTTTTTGAAGAGTATTTTTCAAGTTTCTGACAGTTTAGAAAATGGAAATCGGTATGTAAATTGATTAGTAATGTTACTTTTTTATCTTTATAACTTTTGTTACCCCGTCCGTTATCGCAAACATAAAATACTGTTCTTATTTCTTATGTTGTTAAACAAATCCGAGAATTTTTAATTTCCAGTCTGATTTTAATATTGTTAATCTTTAATAATTAAAACCTGTCTGAATAAATTTTTTAGTGCTATTTTCACACACAAGATTCTTTTGTCCCGTCCGTCATGTGTAAACAAAAAGTAAATTAATCAGAAGTCGTTGCACATTGCCTTATTGGTTTTGTGGTTTCAAAAGTTTCAACAGGTTCCACTTTTTACTTCAAAAATAGTTGTTGGAATTAGTGCCTTTTATTAAATTAACAGAATTTTATAACGATTGTTCAACGATAACAATGTGAGACCTTTTTTGTGTCCCGTCCGTCATTGTATTTGTTTTTGTTGCTCGTATTTCAAATTTTAAAAATGTGGCTCGAATTGTAGGTTGCAAACAATTTGACTGGTACTAAGTTCTTATAAAGAAAAATTCTCTTCTACTGATACTGTTCGAAAAAACTGAAAATAAAATCTAAAAATTTGTGCAAAGTATCCCGTCCGTTAAAATGGATGGCTGTTATGCATAATGTATGCAGGTTTCACATAGGACAGTAAATAAAATTATGTAAAGAGCAAGTGGAAGCACTACTTTTTAGTGAGAATACATTACATACAGTTAAGATTTTATTTCGCTGAACATTGACTTTACCATGCATTGACATGACTCTTTTTAAATTGAACAGAGGGTTAATGGTGTTGTGATTTTCAGCGAAATAAAATCCTCACTGTATATCGCTTTATACGAGGTAGGTGTCGCCACAATATCTCGGATAACTGGATACTCTACTGTACGCGACTGTACTGCCGCCTACTACGTCAGAGCATCAAATATTTTATTACAACTACTTGTTGTCAATAAAATACCTTTATCCCATCTCGGGCTGCGCCCTCGCAGTGGTGATATTTCCCACTATACCTTGTGGGCCATGATATGATCGTTACCAACCATAGTTTGATATTTTTACAATTTATAATTTTTGTACCACTTGATGAGCACCTTAAACTGATTTGGTGCTAAAAATTGAAAAAAGGGTGGAATTATTGAGTAAAAAATAATTAATTTGATGAACAAAGAACTACGCATGCGCAAAAATTAAAAATTGAAAAATTTAAAACTCGTACGGGAATCGAGAGGGTTGTGAATGTTGTGATTGACAGTCTCATTTTGCGTTATTTATCAAAACAAATTAGCAAAAAAAGTGATGAGTGAAAAAAGAAACTTACGGGTAGCTCCAAACAGCGCGGGTAAAATCGGAATCTATGAGGGAGAAAATAGCCTCAATATCGCCACTGGCTAATCTCTCTGGAGGTTTCTCAAGATTCCAACGCACAATTCTGGCAAAACCGTGCTGAGGACCGTAATTCCAAGGGCCGAATTGAGCTAAAGGTAAGTCCTTTGTTAGAAATTCACATTGAGACGAGTTACTTACGGAAAACAAAAGGGATCCCGCCCCTTATGGCTTTTTTGCCGTCGAATACTGCTTGTTTACTGTAAAAAAAAATGTAATAGTGGCGATTTAATTCAGTGGTTGAGGGACGTACCTAACGAATAGTTGTTCCTGGTTGTTGACTCTCCAGGAGACAACAGTGGCACCTGCAAATTCGGTATTGTTTGAAAAAAATGCCTCAAACTGAGGTTATGTTTTTATTGTTTGGGGGCGGTTTGTGTATGGGAGATGGGGCGATGAGGGTTGAAAGTGGTGGAGGCGCAATCATACCGTGTAAGTTAATGGTACAGGTGGTGTTGTTGCCCCTGTCGAGCACCACAACACTTGTAGCGGCCATGACCGATGTTTCTGTGGCCACCGGCCCAACGCGCGATCCTCCCGCGTTGTTTTGCTGTTCCCGCACTTGGTTGCTTGGTTCACACTTTCACGCGTTGCTACCTGCGCGGTCACACGACAGGTGCAAGTCCCTCTGTTGGTAGCGAAAAAAATAAGATTCTTATCAAACGCCCCAACGATTGGATAAAGTCGATACAAGCCAACTAGGGATGAGAGGCGAAAGCGCACTGGTTTCTATCCCCCGTTCTTAATATGCAGAAGAACGGACGCGACTAGTTTTTCATCATTCTACAAAAAACCGAAACAGTACAGATAATGGAGGAGAAAACGACACCAGCGCCATCTACCAACCGGTAGACCCCCCCACAAACCTCGGCCCTGCTTTACCGGCCGAGCAATCCCAAAAACTCCATTCAAATTCAAAATTACAAAAAAGACCCAGAACCAGAAATATTCTTGTTAGTTTTTTACGTGATTAGTTGTTAAATTAACAGAAAATAGGGGTTTTGAAAACTATTTTCGGGTGATACACAAAACGCGGCCCAATTTTTATTTTCGTGTGACTGGATAAATTGATGTGATTACAATTGCATAATTGCATAATTAGGCTTCGTTGCGTTCGGAATTTTATGGTTTCTGTATGTTTATTTGGATGGAATTTGGCTCGTTTATCATAATTTATTGGGGTGCGAGGGCCGGGTGAGAAAATAATCGAATTGGTATGATAATGGGGCATTTATGTGGCGAGTTGACGTCAGAAAGGTCTGGCGGGTCAAACCGAGGCGAGTTTGTTGTGGTAATCGATATTTCAATGATAATTTCACGGTAAGATTTCGATTTTTGCATTACTTGTGTAGGTGCGTCGTGTTGTGGATTTTTATAGCAATATGTTTTTTCCAAGTCAATTTATTATAGGCGTTGTAAGTTTGCGTGATGAAATTAGGTATTTATCGGGGGATAGAATGTCATTTTTATTTATATTGCAATATAAAAAGAAATAAAAAAATAGAAAACATTTTTATCAATATTGTGGGAAGGTCATCGTGGTAAAATATGTGTTGAGGAGGGTGGAAGGAAAAATTGAAAGAGATGTCTATACTATGTAATTTTATTTAATATTTTTATCCAATGAACACATTGTCAATAATAAGATAAACAGATTGCGCCATTTACAATAATGGTAAATAGATGGAGATTGGGTAGAAATGATAATAATCGAACGTATAAAAGTGATAACGACTAGCTCGGGATACAATAAATAAATTCTATTTGAACGCCACTGGGACGCGGGCACCAACAGTCATAAGTGGTTGATGTAGAATGGCGTAATCTGGCAGCAGCTAATTTAGTGACACATAGATATAAATAAATAGAATTTAATATTTCAAGGTACCTTTAAGGCTAGTTGAGATCACTAGTGCACTATTATCTCTACGGCAGGCCGCACGAGACAGAGTCGGTCGCAGCATGCAAGAGAACTGATCGTGAGTGAGCACTGTCACCTGTCACAGCACGGAGAGCCCGCCCTCCGGCGGTCGGTATAGATTGTACATGTGAATATCCTATCACTTCATAATTAATTTGACATTTAATACAGTAATTATTAGTTAATATTGCTCAGTAATGTTCTTATAGTATATACCATATACGCGTATTTTACCACCTAATGAGACTGAGATGATAGCGTACTTAAGTACACACTCACTTTATGTTTACTGAATTTATAAAATGACACTCTAAGTATCGATATTAGTTGAGTGTAAAAGAAATTCGCTGGACATTAAATGTAATATGATATATAACAGAACTAACGAAACTACATGAATACACTCGTTAGTGTTAGCAGTATTAGGCTATTCTACCAAGTCTTACGCTACGCCCTATCATAACACTGCATGCACTCAAGTGGCATTTGGCATGGCCCAGCCGTTCTCATAGAAAAGTGAGCACTTCGCGGAACATCATTTTGATTTGATACAGTATTACATAGGATAGAGAATCACGTCGGTTCCAGTAGGAGACGGTACAGAAAAACGATTACTATCATTCTACCTGTACATCCCCCAACTTCACCGCTCATACAATCTATAACATTGAGAAGAATAAATAAGTATCTCTTTGGCATAATCACTATCCAGACGTGGTAATATTTTATAATTAAATACTGTTCGGCTATCGCCATTTCCATAGCAATGTCCTTTGATTAACTGCTTGGCTGTCAGACAATACAAAACTGACACTCCAATTTCGAAATCTAATCCCATATTTAAGTTACGAATAGATAGTTATGACCTCTTGACCGCCACCACGGACCATGAGCACGCGTTCCAAGCCTTCAGTGAGCACTTCCAAGAATTCCATATCTGCAAAAATTCGAATTAAGTCAAATCTAACCCCCCCTTCCAAACTCACAATTGGATTCTCTTTCCAACTTGGTGTCTTTGGGAGGGCCGGGTAAATTCAAGATCACAAGCTGAGCTTCGTGGGAACGATTCACTATCACTTCGTTTAATTTTACAGCTGTATGCATCCGACGGACGTTGCCTTCGTCACTAGAGAAAAACAATAAAACATGTAATGAATAACACCTTGGAATTACTCACGGGGTTATCGTTGCGGGTTTCTTTTTCTCTTCGGAGGAGATATTGTTCTCCTTTGTTTCTTCATTGCATTCTTTCTCCGACGGATCTTCTTTTTCTGTTGTCGAGTTATCATTATCCTCGGGTTTCGTCTGTGAATTAGGCTGAAAAAAAATTCATAATCAAATTTTTTTCGTCTTGATGACATACCTCGTTTGTCGGTTCCGTTTCAGCCGCTTTGTTATCTTTATCGCCTTCAGCGCTAGGTTCCTGGAACCTAACTTTGGTGGCTGTTTTAGCATCGATATTTTGATGGTGTTGATCTACAATTGACTGAACCTAAAAATAAAATCGTATGATTTGTTTATGTGAATTAAATCCGGGATGGGCGCGATGAGTCCGCGGAATTTAAACCTAAGTTAGACACAGTTAAAGATGAAGATGGGAACTTAACAAAAAACGTGCATAAAGCAATAAACCATGAGCCATTCTAGCAAAACACGATGATGCTTTACCAGAGGCAGCTTCTCTTCGGTTGACATTTCATTGAAATCCACCAAATCCACCTTGCAGGTTAAAGTGTATATTAAAAGTTATACATTAAATAATAATGTATGTATTTTTATGGCGAAATTAATAAAAAAAAAAAACTTACCACACCCAAACTTTCTTTTTTGTTGAGACGAAGTTCTCGCAACATTTGATTCCGCTGTTCCATCATCAGTGTCCTTTCGTATGTGTATGCCGAAATATCGCTGTCCATCTAGAATTTTACGGTGACGAAAAAAGTGCGTAATTGGAGAAACGCGTACCATTTCAACGACTTCAACTTCTGCTTCAATTCGGAGGTGATATAAGAACGTCTTTAGATCTTTCTTCATTTGGATGGAATTGTCTTCCATTTGAGCAACAGTGAAAATGCGCATCTTGCAATTTTTCCAAGTGCGATGCTGTTTGAGAAGGAAGGGTAACAACATGAGAAGACCACCGTCATGAACAATCCACCAGATATCGATATTCCCGAAGACTTTCTCCGTGGAATCCGGGAAAAAGTTGATACCTTTAGGAACTAATAACGCCATGTGTGCGGATGTCACATTCCGAACGGTCTGTAAGAAAACTTGCCACGTGCGATCATCTTCCGATTGTCGCCAGCCATACGGCCATCCTAAAATCACCGTATTGGGTTTCATACCACCAAGACCAGAAGTTTGCACTCTAAAAATGAAACGTCGAAAACGCGAAACGTGTCAAGAGCAGAGCTTACAAGTTAGATAATCCTTCGGTAATGTTGCGTGCCACTAGAATATCGACAAAACCCTTGACCCGTTCTTCGTCCATGGTTTTTCTCAAGCTTTGTTTAGCTGCCATCGCTTCTCCGTACGATCGTGTAAAATCGCCGCCAATTACAGCAGCACAAACTGTCAAACCCTTCCCTGCAAACGTCCTATAATATATTTTGTCAGTTACTGGTGTCTCGTTTATTTACCAGCTTTGAGTTGCGACGCGAAAGCAAATAATTTTCTGTATTTCGGAACGAGATCAGTTGTTAATTTAACGAGAATGAGGAGCTGAGGTCTCCAGTTTTTGGTGTGGGGAGGACCCTCTTCTAGGCGGAGTAATGAATATCGCGCTGCTGACAACGCTAGACCTCGAATGCCGTCACCCCATTCTTTCTCGGCACTATGATAAATTACTCGGTTATTTAGCGATGATTGGGTGTGTTAATTAACTTACCCTCTGTATTCGATGTATTTATAGATCAAGCCTGCCATTCCCATGGCAAGGAGAGCAAAGTACCAAGAGGTCATAAACATTATTGCTATGCACAATGATAAGCCGATAAATGAGAGGGACCAATGGTAATATTTAAATCTTGGTCGCCAATTGGGTGTTCGTAGTAATGTTTGTAAAGCGCAAGCGAGATTTACAAAACCGTAGCACATTAAGAAAAACATCGAGAGTAAGGGGGCCAAAAGATCAACATTTCCTAATAGTATACCACATTGACATATGACAATAGTTAATAATAATGCTCGAGTTGGCTCGCCACGGCTTGATGATACGGCAAACGGTGATAAAAATGGAATGATACCGTCTTTGGCGATAGCTTGGAGTAAGCGAGGAGCTCCAGTCAGTGACTGAAGACCAGCACCAAGGGTCGAAAGAAATGATCCAATTAAAATGACCCATTCGTTTGGCCACGCCATATTGGCTACAACTAATTTACCTCCTATAGATGAGCCAAATCTGAAAGCAATGAATTTATTTGGTGCAGTCTTTAGCCGACTTGTACTAACTTATCTCTAAGTAGAAGGTTGTCGACAGTAGCAGCGAAGAGAATCACAGATGATAAATACACAGTCGACGTTGTTAAAATGGCACAAATTGTTCCGATTGGTATAGATTTTTGGGCATCAGCTAAATCACCCGAACGATTAGAGCCAGCCATAATACCAGTCACTGAAGGGAAAAATATTCCGATCAAAATTGTAAAAGTTGTTGTTATATCTGCCGTCACTTGGGCAGTGTCTCTGTGAGGTTCCATTGGATCAATATCTTCAGGATTATTCCCTATTGCTATGTACTGTCCATTTTCCAAGAAGCTATCGTAGATATTGTCTAAAATCTACGATTTAATTTTGAACCAATTTTTCCCCAATCAAAATCTACCCAAAATGACACCGGACGACAACCCTTTAATCCCTTGAACTAGCCTTACGTCATTACGTTCAAAGTACGGATCGCAACTAGCAGTTCCGTTAGGACAAAACATGTTTTGTAAGAAACCACTACCGTTTTTGTAACAATCAGCAGCCGGGACACGTAATAATCTTTTACCAAGAACGCACATTCTGTAAATTAGGATGCCTTATTAGTAGTGATTGCAAATTGATAGTCGGGAGATGGAAACACAGAACTAGACATGAGAAAATCAATTAAAACGGTTTGGTTAGTACATATACATGCACACCAGAAGGGATAAACAAATACGTGCATAACGGTTATACTAACTGCAAGTCATCTTTGCCGTTGATATTGCGGAATATTCCAATGTACACAGCCAGTATGGAGAGAATGACGCATGCAAGAGCAACTGCGGCAAATTTGTTGACAAACTTCACCCCGACGAACACAATAGTTCCCATCACCACGAGTAACCCCGTGCCATAGACCCGAAAGTTGTTGTACATTGCGTCCTGATTTGTAGTAAAATCCCCAAAAATTGATAGCCAAGGAGCCATGTAGGTCTAGAAAAGATCATCCGGGAACTGAACCACTAGACCCTCCTCTTTCTACTTACCAAGACAATTTCAACCGCACCGACGATGTACATCGCGGCTGCTAGCGTCGTCCCTGTGTAAAACAGCATGCCAACAGCGCCGCCAAACTCTGGACCAAGTGACCTGGATATCATAAAATAACTGCCACCCCCTGGCACCACCCCGTTGGTGGCGATCGCCGACATGGAGATGGCTGTCAACATGGTGACGCAGCAACAGCATAACACGATAAGGAAGCCTTGAATCGCCCCTGCTGTGCCCACCACCCACGTCAGTCGAATGAAAAGAATCACACCGAAGATATTCTGGATACAGGGAAGATAAACACCCATGAGGGTGCCCATACGGGCGCCCCCACCGGCCGGGCGTGCATCGGGATCATTGGATGCTGGAGGAATGGTGTTCGAGTAGTTTGCTAATGAACTTATGAGAGTAGATATCCTGGGTCTGTCCTCCATCTCCTCGGAGTAGAGGTACAGGTTCGTCTCGTACCCCGACATCTTTTCCGACACAAAAGGTTGCTCTTCGGCGCCATCTCCTGCAACCATATGTCGAGTGTCAACGCCATCATTAGAGCGGCAAAAAGTTCGTTTCGACGCTGAGATAAATACGAAAGCTCTCGGCTCGAAGTTGAAAAGTAAAAAAGTTACGATGTAAAAACAAGTTAGAACCTATGGAGAATAACAAGATCGAAGTAACTTTTAAGGATTTTATTAGAATTTTATGACTACAACTTAATAGTCTTCCATGGTAGATTCATTGCTACCACAAGTGTATAGAATAACTAAAGTAAAGTGGAACGGCAAAGACTGGCTATTGTTCCAGTTACAATTACGTATCATATCTTGTTAATGGAATTTTCAGCTAAAATAACTTATCATGTGACTCTGTTACCAAAAGATACTCCCGTAGCATAATCAATTTCCGTATATATATTTACAAAAGAGCTTGAAACAAAGAAGCTTTTTTAATAAAACTTCATGTTTTGTATTCTTCAACTGTGAGTAAGTAAGGCTAATAGTTATTGAAGTTTTCCCAAGGTTCATTTTGGATGTAAGTAAACACCTTGACTTCATTATAGGTTAAATTATGAACGCTCAGCAAAATGTAAAACAGATAATTTGCATCGTTTAATTAGAAAGTCTATTTCCAGGATGAGAACTTGCCAGGGAATAAATAAATTACCGAAATATTATTGAAATATGCGTCAAACACGAAATTGGAGTTTCATTATGAAGTTAGCCATACACGTGGCGCGCTTTAGAAGAGTTTGTTTGCAGTTTTTTTTATTATTTGTGAATCGCTCCGAAAACATTCATCATAAAACGAAGTTGGAGTTGTAATATAAACGTCAACAACTCATCATATGCAAAAAAATGAGAGCAACGTAAATCCGTAATTTTCCACCAATTTAAGGCTCATCCAGAAAATTACGCCGATGGCCGATAGCAGATTCTATAGATCAAAAATTCATTACTTTTACTCGAATTGGAATAACAAACATGATTACGTCAATTTGAGCCTTCCGATTTCAAATATTAACTTTCAAACACCTTGCTTTTGGTAATAGATGTTTTATGATATATCTCTCTGTTCCAATTACCCTTGATAACGCTATTTAGTTCATCTAAATGTCAAAAAGCCGATTTATAAAAGTTACGTAATAAAAGAGGGTATAGAGGATTACGTTCCATAAATCCATAATATTTCTGATATTAAGCAATAAAAATAGAGCAATTGCTTATCAATTAGTCTGATCAGGGGATTAAGCTGAGTAGATCCTTAATCCATGTTTACTCATGTTCTTTTTTTTAAACCGCAATTTTACGAACACCAGTAATTCTCATTGTTTTCGCAAGCGCGTCGAAATTTTCGCAATTAATAAGAGTCGAGCGAGAGTCCTCGAGGCGAAATTGAAACACAAAGAAAGTTTATTTTATTGTGCTTCCCAGTATTTTGATTTATTTTTATTGCTTTGGTATTGATCCATCTCGAGTAAGATACGCAAATGGGAGTTGATCCTTCCAAATTGAAGCTGTATTTACCTCCTAGGAGAATAAACAAAAGATTATTGAGCTAAGATTGTGTATCTTATCGTTATTACTAACGTAACAAGTGATTCCATTAGCAATATTAAAAATAAATTTTAAAATGCAAGCGTGAAATAAGCGGATGAATTATTGCACATAATCCTTGACACTTCTATGGTAAAACTCTATTGTGATGCGAAGAGCTGAAAGAAGCCTTTCAAATGAAAACTGATTTTTTAAAGCGGGAAATATTGTTAAAAATGCAGCGTAAAAAACTGTCCAGTATCAAAGTGAAACACCAAATAAGGAAGTTTAGAGGAAAATCGATTGATTTCTGTGAATAAAGAGGAAATCTAATTAAGGATAGCACGATAGTATCTGCAATTTTTCTACCACACCTCAGAACAAATATTTTTCGATAAATCAAAAACCTGTTATCGATTAGCAGTCAATTTTTACAAGCTAGGAAACGTTGTGATTTCAAGTGTTTTAATTTATTCTAATACGACTTTCACAAAAACATGATTGATTGCGAACCGCAAAGAATTTGGATAAGTACCAAAATCATTCTAGATTATATCCACTTGCGAGACAGGGTGCGTATATTGATGATCTCACATCAAAATTAGATTCTAAATAATTAGAAACAGAAAGGAAATTGTCTTTAAAGTCATTTAGCTAAGAATGAAGTTTCCATGTTGGCCGTAGTTAGATGAAAGACGAACGTTGGCGGTAATCTAACGAATTTAATTGTTAAAGTTAATTAATCCACGTATAAATCTTTCCCATTTTAGATGACGCAGAAAATTTCTTCCGTCGGGATTGAAATTTATGTGTCGAACTCGATTATAGGGATTCTATTTTATTTTAACAAAACTTTCAGCTTCAGAGATAATTTTTACGATACTGCAATGCTGCTACTGTAACGTTGTTGCAAAAACAGGATCTAGTTAGTTTCAGCGGCCAAAACCCATCAAAGTGTTTAGTAGATTAGCTAACACTATTAAAAGATAAAGACTAATTTGTTGGCAATAAACAGACGAGAAAAAATTACTCCTGCAGTTTGTACGGTCGTAATTGAAATTGTACAGTTGCCTACAATATTCAGAGCAATTTAGTTGCGAAATAAAATCGATCGTATTTATTTTAGCTTAAATCTAAACAAGTGAAAGTTGAGCAGAGCTTTCCGCTGAGATAATTTGCAAATGAATATTCGGGTTAAAGTGTCAATAATGAGACTAATATTTTATGTAAATTTTGTCGATTGATATTTATTATTACCATTAGTTTTAATTAGTGGTCACGAGGTAAATATTGCATTTAAATTTTTGCTGAATGATAAACTGCAGCAATTAAAATTAATGGTGGTGTCTTGTTTGGCCGAAAAAAGTAGTCGAAATCCGTTTAGCGATAGGTTTTGGCATAGTTTAAAATTAACTCGTGATATTTGCGTAATGTAGCATTGATACATGTTCGAAATCCTGTTTTGTATCATGTGATTTAGCGATAAACTGAAAATGTTGAGTTAATCCCGAGCAACTTCAAGATTGCAAATAATGGGTTTCGTAATGGAAAGCAAATGATATTAAAAATGGAAATGTACGCAGAAGTTGTTACAATTTGATTAGGAATTGTTTGAAACTTTCTTGCGGTTTGGTTTTGTATTTTGTTTAAAGAAGCCGTAAGAAAACGTTGCAATCCACACCGCCAGGTTGATTCAATTGTGACAAATCTGGACAATGCAGAGGGCTAACTTGTTGGATTAATCCGATGCTTTCATCGAGTTTTATCTGGGAACGCTTCGATCGGGACACAAATAAAGGATTAGGAAAAAGGGCCATCCCTTAGGAGATAAGAGAGGGGCGAGAAATCGACTTGGGACTCGTGACCGAGTTAATAGAACAGTACCAATCTGTAACACCAAGATTCATATGTAAAATGCATATAAAGTAGCTATAACCTAATCTAAAAATGGAATGATCGATAAGGAAAGGATTATGGAGCCCATCTTAAAATATTATGATGATTTATTCGCGTTGGAATTGTTGGGGCGGAACAGACCTTGTTAGATGAGAGCATGCATATCACAAAATATAAAAAGCTTATTCGACATCGACGTGTTCTCTTTCGTGGCCTTACAGCCTTACGCAGGCTCATCGATCCGATCCAGCAACCCCAGAGGAGGATTAAGGAAGACCTAGGCAAACATGTAACGAAAAGGCGACACCATGCCAAATAGACACTAATTGAGTAATGGGTATCGTGTTTTCATTATTCAGCGATTCGAATCATTTAACTTAAACGGAAAGAAAAATCGTACATTCGTCCCTGCGGTATTTTCTAGGTCAAAGTTTGCATCGAGGCATGACCTACAAACAAAAATCTCCACCCTCTTCTCGCAGATTCATTTCGCAATTTATCCTATCGATTATTTGTTAAGTGCGACATGAGCTTAAAGGAGATATTTGAAAAGCGACATCTCCCTTGGGATAGATTCTCTAATTAAGAATTTTTTGGGGAGGTGAACAAAACGGTTACTTTATTAAAGAAAGGAAAAAATTCTGAAGGCTCGATGAAACAAATACTTCGATCTTGTTCTTTTTTCTTTTTCTTTGCACCGCATTTTTCTTTAATGTTATTAAATTAAATTCTGGAAAATTCCAGGTATGCAAACAATTCAAATAAAACACAAGAGAGCTTTCGAACTACATACAAGGATAGATAAAGACATTCCGGAGCTTTTACGATTTAATGTAATTTAGTTAATTTGCGTTGGAAGACAATTAATTGCATAACAAATTAGTCATTTCGATGAAGTTTATTTTTAGATAAGGTGGATGAAAATTATAATTGTCGAGTTGAACAAAATTGTCATTTGCAGAGCTTAATGAGGCCTCGTTATAGAATGGCAGAAGCTGGTTCAGTAAATGTCACGCTCGCTTATTTGCTAACATATCCCAAAAAGCTCTATCAAAAGACTCAATCTATAAATATTGATTTTTCAGTGAATTTCGGTCAACGAGTCACTTCCCGCGTTATTTGGAGAATTTATTTCCGGTGTGTTACTTTATATCGCCGGAAATTTAAAATCTTTCTATAGAGACTTGAGTAATTATTATTATTAGTTGTGGTAAATATGTTACTTGTTCAGTCTCAACTTTTTTAATCGTCAATTAACTCGCTTTTAAATGTTTTTTCAATTTGTTTCAATTAATAATGGACCCGAAACGTAAAATTTAGGTACAATTGAATTTGTGAGCGGAATAATAATTAGTGGATTTTTTATTCGATTAGAGTGATGGAGACAAAGAAAATGTGTGAAGTGGTTGCATTTCGGGTGGAATAACGAATTGCACGTTGGTGTATTCGGGGCGAAAGTAAATCGATAAGTTATTTATGTTTTATACTATGTGGAAGTATTTGGTGTGAACGTGAATGTGAACATTGTGAACGGGTAACGGAAAGGGTAGCATTCGAGTTTCGAGTTTCGAACGATTGAAGTAGATGAGCAAAAGCGAAAAGAGCGCGAGCCGCGAGCAGGCGATTGGTGGTCGCTTTGCGCGCGGTGCAGTCAGAGCAGGTTAGCGTAGGTCGCAGCGTTGCGCGTCGCGACGCCTTCGAGGACGACGTCCAGGTGTCGAGCGCGATCCGAAGAGAGATCGATATCGGGGCGATCGGGCCGGGGCAAGGCCGGGCCGAATGTAGGTTAGCCGAGCACCGTGGCTGGGCGGTGGCAATCGATACGGGCGCCCCGGGCCGGCGCCCCCACAGTACCTGTTCCCTTCGCTGGAGAGCAGTGGCCGTCGGCGACCGGCTTGGCAGCAGGGGACGCTGGGGCCTTGCAGTCATCTTCGCCAGCGGACATGGCGGGTGGCCGGCATTCACCGATTACGCTGAACGAGGGCCAACTCCAGCACGACGCGCGACTCCGACCGCCGCTGCCGCCGCCGAGTTACTGAAGCTGAGTCCAGCGCAGCATCCCTGCCGCCGCCGCCAGCCCGGATCCCGATCCCCCGCCCCCGACCCGAGCCCGGATCCGGGGCCAATCCGCTCCCGTACCACAGCTCCCGTACTCCCGAACTGCCTGCTCCAATTCCACACTTACACCCGAACACCTGACGGCGAGGGCTTCCTCCAACTGCTCCAAGTAACCGCTCTGCCGAGTGCCGACTCTTAACCCCGCAAAGAATACCACATCAAACGGTCATCTCAGTTATTGACCCGCGCAATCAACAAACGACGCCGAATTCAACTGCAAATGGTCAAACATATCCATCTATTTCCTTAAAATCATCCAGATTCTACAAAAAACTAATTGACCGAAATTAATAGATCACAGTTTTGACTTGGAGAACTTTTCTCCACTGCCACTCTTTAAATTTCACATATCAGCAATTTTTCAAACATTCGAAGATAAAGAACCGCGGGCTATTATTTCCGTAGGTACTCTAATCAATGACATCGCCACAAATTACAGAACCTGATATAGGTATCTCGAGATTCTTCTTGATCGTTTTCTGTGCCTCCAATAAACCTTATTCTACCACAAATTCACTTGATAAATTTTTATTGATTTCGCACCTCCTGCCGAACGATAGTTCTGGCGATATCGTCTCTTCTATTCATCACAAAAAATTTCAAATAAAGAAATGAAAAATGTTCGCTGATCAATTTTTGACGACAATCTTAAAAAAAACTCGAGAGATTTTACGTGACACTTCTTCACGGTCAAAAAAGCTTTAGAAAAATCCTATGGAAAAATCGACTACCGTAAATTGATAGGAATGTCATTGAATTGACAACTGAGTGACATCGAAGAGATAAGTTTAAACATCATCCTATATTTCAACCAGCAGAAGTGAACACGAATATTTGGCAGAAAGTAGTAAAATATTTTTCTAATAGATGCTTACTGATTTTATTCTGTCTGATTTCCTTCTCAAAGACAACATTTGTATAGATTTTATTTTGAGTTTCACATTGTTATCAATAATTATACTCGGATCTATGAATAGCATCGTTTTTCCGCAGTACATCATGTATTATGTATGGTTTTTTAATAATTTATCTTCCTTAAAGTCACCTTCAGACCTCGATTCTTTATAGTGAAAAATGTAAGAAGGATTTGGCAACAAATCGTTGAAACTTGTAATAATAAAGATATACATAACACGCTGAATATCTATCTGGTCGAGATTAAAAGCCGGAAAGAGGTGCCGCGAGCGATTGTTTCAGTGATCAATGATATTATAGAAGTGTAGTCGAGCTTTTGATCACTTCTGAACTTTTCTAATCTAAATCCGAATATAGCTTAGATCTATTCCACATTCTGTGATAAATTTCAATCGATCTCGCACCTCATCTAGAACGGCAGTAACCCATTCAGCTGAGATAAAATTTTCAAATGCAACATGATGTTGTTTCGGGTTCTTTGGATGTCTAATTCAAAGGTTACCTACTATATATTCCATTACTCGCCAAAGCTGTTTATTATATAGACCTTCTGGGGTAAAATGTTCTCTCTTTGTACATTACATTTCAGTAGCTTTTAGGCGTTTCGCGATTGGTTCCCGTTCACGTTTACCCTCAGTTCACTTTCACTCTTCGATCTCCTATTTTGTGTTTCTACAAATTTGCTTTTGCTTTGATAACCTTTTCATATCTCTTTTTTGATGTTGTGATATTGATTTATTTCTTTCAACGCAAGTAACACGTCTTAAAATCCAACATTATGATACTTAAATCCCTTAAACAAAGGACCCCAACCGGGAAATTTACATAAACCTCCATACAAAGGAATGTCACATGAAACATGTTCGCTTTTCACCGTCGTTATTTTACTTACAGAACGAATTTCATACAAATAAAATCAATTCTACAAACTCACGATACAAAAAATATTCCATTTTAAAAGTTTTTATGCAAACCGAAGGGTAAAAGTAAAACAACTCGATTTGAAAGTTTCTCCATTTTACCGAGTTTATTAAGACAAACAGTGTCCAAACTTGGCCGCAAATTAGGCTAACTTTTGAAGACAGAATTTCAGCGTTCTCTCCATCAAGATACCACACGAATGTGCTTCAGTGCTTCAACATTTGAATTATGAATATGCATTAGCTCTTTTATATGATGTAAAAGAGACGAGTCCACAATCAAATTTACATTAATGTGGAAATTCGTCACTCTGTTAAACAAAAAATCCCCTTTTTTGAAACTTAGGAACGTATTTAAATCGATATTACACTAGTTGCCTCATTCATTCTATGTGGCATAACAATAAACAAGGGGTTCTTTATATTACTATTCCTCGTACCCTCCAAAAATCGAAAGTAGGTCAATAAAATGAATTTGTATAAAAAGCGTTTCAAGATACTGAATGGACTTCATAACGTTTAACTGTAATTACATTGGCACCATATTGCATACAATCACCATTGACTGCATTTTTGCTTTATAAAGAGATGTTTATTAATGTTAATTACCTGCATATTTTCTGTGATTGTCGACGTTTATTACTGGTAATGTATATCATGTACCCATTTTGAGTCGAGTTAAATCCTCACTTAACGATGTAGAAATTTTTAGTGTAAGCGTCCTAATTAAAAGTTGAAAAACACAAATTTAATCTGTTTTTGCGCGAAAGCCTCGAAAATTCCACTATTTGAAGCGTATCATACTTATTAAATATGACATTAAGAATTTAATACCCGGTAAAAACGACACCCCTTAAAAATTCGAAATTTAAGAGGCAACTGAACACTCTCCAACTCAAGTGAGAGGTAAGCAAGCAATCTCGTTTAATTTAACAAAATCTCTTCGACTGAAAACTAAATGATACAGTCAATTATTTTTTAATTATTTCGCCCTGTGACGTAGCAGTTATTCCTAAATGAATTCGTTTAATGAGCACTCAATTAATTACGCTCTTTAATGGCATTTTCAAATATACACCGAGTTATGTACATTTCCGCTTTATTTAAACGACATTAACCCTTTTGTTGATCAATAACGCCCCATAAATGCGTTCTAGAATTGGACTTGATTACGATAAAGACTGCAAGTTATGTTTAAATACTACCAACTGTGATCAAATATAGTTATCTTATCAACAACAAAAGCGATTAATATAACAAACCGTCTTTATATTACGTTACAATAACAGTTATGCGATCCATATTTCAGGAATTTACAACAATAATGGAAATATTTTCGCTGGTGCCTTTTCATTAAATTCTCAAGTACTCCTCTTACATTTTTTATCTTGTCTTCAGTATTTCCTTTTCATTAACGAGACCTTTTTGTACAAAAAATCTCTAGAATACGCTGCAGGGGAAAAAACTCAAGGATTCTTAATAAGTTTATTTTTTAATGCTAAGGGCAATTCATATCAAATTTAAAATGTTAGCATTTTCAGTTATTTACAGGTAGCCGATAGCTCCTAAAAATTGAAAACAGGCCAATATCTAATTTCGTCAATAGGTACACATGTGTGGTCATAAGATCATACGAGTATTATAGGAATTTCCTAAAATTAATCTTTCAAAAAATTAGAATTGACTGCAAAATTTTGTCGTTATTAGTTATGCAAGTCTTATAATTAGTAAATTATGGGTACACAGTGTCTCTCGGTGAAAGACATGATATTCCCATGTTGAGTGATCTTGTAACCTTTATACTCCACACTTTGTTGCCATTAGACAGCGGTAATGGTGCCTGAGAGGCCTGTAGAATGTAAATTGACTCCTGTCCAATATTCACTGTTCTGCCTATAGTGTGGAAGTCTTATTGTAAAAGTGCTGCACGTTTGTGACCCTCATTATATTCTCTTGGAAGGTGTTAAAGAGATAACCTTTATTTGCGGCAATTACTCCGGAACTCCAAACAACTTGAGATTACATTCCGAGGCAAAAGTTGCCAAACCTTTGCTGTGAGAATAATTCTACTTGACATTATTTTAATTTTACGTGATCACGTATCGTATTGGGCTGGCAATGTGACATAATTAAATGTAATGGCCACTAATGTACGTAACGACAGTCAAACAAAATAACTTGTCGAAAATAAACACATTACCGATTGTTTGTGGTAACATATCAATATATTGAAAATGCCTGAATGTCTCTAATCTCCATTTAAAAAGTGAGAGAAAGAGGAGAATTTTCACTTTAAAATGAGTTATTAGAATTTCATATTTTGTGTGAAAAGCTTCGGAATAATTGAAACTAAAAAGTGTAATACGATTCAAATCATATAATTTGTCACAATTAAGAAACACTTGTAAGATAAACATTACCATAATTATTTATATAAAAACAGTTTTAAATTATATGTTGTTTCTTATCAAAGCTGTATTTACATTTATAATAAGTAAAACGAAACAGTAATTTGCATTAGAATTTCAAGCTGAAGTAACACGAAACATTTTTATTTACGAACCTATGGGTAGTTGTCTTGAAAGTTTAATGCAAATGGGAAATGAATGACTACGAAATTTCTTGTACCCATTTCACCCTGCCAATAAAACCTTGAAATACATTATTGTTGGTAACTATTTTTAACTCATTTAATTCCTGTTTATTTCCACCGGACATGACATCAACAATATGTGCTTAAATTGACATTAATATACTTACATAGAAGGGTAGATTTTTAGGGAAAATAACAAAGTTTCGTTCAGTCTGATTAAAAAAATTAATTGAGTGTCAATCAGTTTAAAATGACACAAATATCCAACTTTTATTTCATTATTGCAAGAAAAGTGTTTTCGTTGAAATCAATTCATTTTTTTGGGGGTAAATTCCAACATTTGCGTCTCAATCGAGGGTAAAATTTTAAATAACTCAGTATATTTGCCACGGAAAAAAGGTCTGATTGATACACTTGTGGTATACAAGAGGAGGGACAAATGGCCCGTCGACCATTGTCCGGAAACACAATTTTCACAACCAAAAGCTATTGGAGAGGTGAATTTGAATTAGTTCCCACAACCTATACGAAATAATATAAACAAACCACGTCAAAAACAGGAAATTTCGTTGATAAATTAATTTGTCTGGAAGGATCATTGGTTTATTAAATAAGTTGGAAAAGTGGGGAGAGGGCATGGCGCATCATTCTCTCAATCAACTTAAATAAATAATACGACTATTAAAAGTTAACACGGTTTGTATTGTTTATTAGCGACACGCTTTACGACTGTGTTAAACGTTAGTTGTTTATTTGATTTGACAAGCTATTCTCTGATAATTGCTAAAGACCGCAAGCCGAAATCACGCCAATAAAAACTTCAAATTATCGTTAATTATACACAGAGTGGTCATTATATGCATAATTTTGAATCGATCGGACTTGATGTGTACACGAATTAATTTAAGAGTCGGGATCTGTTTGCTGTGGTTGAAAAAATATAGAGTTCAATTATCGGTACGAAATGAAAGCTTTTAATTCTTCGGCGTAAATCAATGAAAATTTAATCCCGTAATTAATAGTAAACAAGAGGGTTGATGGTTATTTTAAGTAGGATTGAGTGGCTGTGTTTGGAACTGAAAAAGTCAGATATCACCTGTTGAGGCAAAATCATGAAAATATTGCAAAGTTGCGTGCTATGGAAAAATGGCAATTTTTAGAATTTATGATAAATTACTTTCACTAGTTGTCAAAGAAAACTTTATTATGGGAACGAAACACGTAGAAAATTCAATGAACGATAAGTTTTGCAACTGACCAAAAGCAGGAATTAATTAACTTGGTTGAAACTCGTCTCATTTCTAATTCAGTCCGAAGTTATTTAATTTTTTGCCGAACTTACCAATGATCGATGAGTTCTTCGTCATGGTTCACCAACACACTGCTTTTTACTAAAACCCGGGATTAAGTGAAGCAAACTTGTCGTAAATTACAGTACAAAGTCTATCCAAACAACCAATAATGGGGCGTTATTAGAATTTCAAACAAATATTTAAAATAATAGTCGATAATCTTCACGTGATGATTGAATTTACACCAGATGAAAACATTAAAATTAATCCAAAATTAGAGAAAGTATTCTGAGTCGGGACGTCACAACTGGTAAAAAGCAATCTTTCACTACCCCCTTATCAATTCATGAATTATTTAAGCCACGACCCTAAAGCTGAAACCTTGACCGAATTTTTCAGGAAATTTTCGATAGACTAATGAACGCAACCGATTTTCCCAAATGTGACAAATTCCAAGCATTTTGAATAATAAATGATCAATTTGAAGTCTAACAATATTTAAACTTATAAATGAATTGGAATTATGAAACCCTCACAGAGCGAAACTCTAATTACTTAAACAAAATGTTATTTAGGCTTCAACGCCCGCTCTCTGTAATGAATTCGTCGACAGTTGACTCAAATGAATTGCCCGAAAAATAACATAATAAAGAGGAAAAAATACAAAGGAAAAAAAGACAGCCAAAAGGTGTATCTCTCAAAGAACAATGATCATAAAAAGCGAGAATTGTGACAATATAACAGCAAACAATGAGGAAAATGGATACAGAAATAATTTAGTAGACAGAAGAGAAGAAACTCAGAGGAATTAAACAAGGATGCTCACTCGATCCCACGTTGTTTGCTTTATTTATGTAGCAGGGAATTGAAAACTGTACCCACTACAGAAGAGCTGGTAAAAAGCAAAAATCTTATTACTTATACCAGTCCCTCGGATTTGAAAATTCAAGAGATAATGAGATAATTCCAGGTGACGAAAATATTTCTGCCTACCCTCGAAATTACGCTAACGCTCTAAAATGGGGAGTAATTAAATACTGGACGTGTTTTAGAGGATTTTAAATTGACACATTAACCAAGTTTTAAGAAAATAATGAATCAGTTTTAGCTTTAATACGAATATGGACAAAAACACCATTTATAATGTGCACGGTTAATACTCTATTCGTTCTTTTAATCGACAAGATGTCACTTACAAATAACCATTCACAGAAATCTTAAAATAGTTCTTGAACTAATTTTAGTAACATCCTACTTTAAATAAGGTAATGAACATGAAAGATGTATACACAGTGTTGAGCGTGATCGTACCTATCTTGATTAATGTAAACGTGTTACATTAATGTTATCAGATCTCAATTTTGCATGTAAGGATGTAATGAAAATATAGGATGACGATTAAAAAATGTTGGTGGCGTCACGATGATGTGCATGATATAACAAATATACTATATAATTTTTTTAATTTAATTATTAATTATTTAATAATTATTAATTTAATTATTTAATTATTTTAAGCTCTCGGTTTGCAAAACTATTTAACCTTTTGGTTTATTTACATAATCTTGTCAAGCTTAATTTTATTAAATGATTAATTTTTGCAAAAACCCAAAATCAATATAATACGTAAATATATAATTGGAAATCGTAATCTCTTCATTCGGAACCGAATATTTGTAAACGGTTGCATTTCTTGACTTTAAATTTATATAAATAACAGGAGAGATAACAGATATCAGTAAGTTATTCAAAAAGATATTCAAATTGAGTCAATATTGAATGAAACGTGGTCTTAATTGGGTATAGGTGTCGTAAAAGTAAATTTGTTTAATAAGACATAATGAACTAAACCAACGCAACCGAGAATAGAAATATTTTTTGACAAATAGAGTTTTATCACTGTAGAAATTATTACAATATTTCGTGCAAACATTTCGAATTTGAAAGGCAAATACCTCGGGGATAGTGAATATAAAAAAATGAAGATATAGTAATAAAGAAGGATGATTGTTGGCTTCAGTGTCATAAAAAGCTCAACGGTACTGAGCGACTGCCATCATAAAGTTCAAATATTGTTGAGTAAACATAATAAGAGAGAAGCTGGATAATTAATTGTATTTGACAATGTTGGTTGTATTATGTTTTTCACAATCAACGCAAATGTGGAAATAATTAGGTTAGAGCGTTCAAAGCACTATCTGAAATAATTTTTTATTCGAGCCATCACTTAAAAAGCAGGGAGTCTGCTCACAACTCGTATTTTCTCCTAATAAAAATTTTATGATTTATCTCAAATGGAGCAGACATCTGTTATTTTTTACGTGATATTTCGTCCATTTTATATTACAAAACAGTGTTTTATTATCAATTGACAAATGATTACATTAACATCAGCAATAAATTTAAACAATGTAAGTTCTCCCAATAAGGAAATAATTAATTTTAAAGAGAAGTTTCGAACTTTCGTAATTTATTGAGATAAACACAAAGCTTTGATGATAGAAGTTAACTCTGGCGCATCCACCAATTTGATTGTATCAAAACAAAATCAAAAACAAGCATGTTAAAAAGTCGATGGTAATTTTTCTTTGAAAGTGATTGTTTAACGTAAAGTACGGGCGCGTTGCAAATGAGTTCGTTAATAAAAAACAAGCTTTTTGGAGGCATTTTAAACCGGCGGCACACACGTTGCTAATTTTGCATTGAGCAGGGAGAAAGAACTCATTTAATTTCCCTCATTTTTAATTAAATCACAGCCTATATGTGTGTGTTTTTTATTAAATACGTCGATTTAACTAACTCCAAACGGTTTTAGTGATAAAGAAGATTGTTCTGGACGCTTTATTCATGACGTTTCGTACCATATGTCTCGTATCGATTTTTTCGTGTAAACATCACTCCGCTGTTTTATTAATGAAAATAATAAGTAGCGGGGCAATTTTTCTTTTAACGCGAAAATTTGTCTATATAAACGCGGGGAAATTATGTGCATAATTTTCCATTTTATAAGGGCTTTCAATGACATGAAACTTTTGCTCACTAAAAAATGTACACTCGTTGCTTTTAGAATTTTCAATTTAATTTGGGCAAATGTTGTTATTATCCGAGGAAACAAGAGTAGCTATAAAAAGCTACATACCATCGCCTTGATAACTCATGAAATAAAGTGGGGTTAGCAAGTTACGTTCACGTTTGCTATATAATTTTAAGGGTCTGCTCCCAATTCACACAAGATTTCAAAAAGACTAATAATTTGAAACATTACGCATGACTCGAAGATAAAGCTCCGTGTTTCCCCCTCGTTCAGGGCAACTTTACCGGTAAATTGGCCCTAGTCTCAATTAATTAAATATCCATCGATTCAGATTTCGGAGAATCCTCCATTTATAATTAATAACGTGCATTCCGAATATGTATTTGCCTCTTCGTTAATCATTTATACGGTGTTTCATTCCGACGACTCTCCAAACTAATTAACGCGACACTTTAACCCCATCACCTATTAATTCTTCAGCTTCTGTCGCTGATTTCGAGGACTATCGTAGCCTTAACACATCATCATTTATTCATATAATTACGTCCCTTTTTTCTGCCGCCTGCCCACAATACGCTGTCAATCAATATAACTTTTTTGCTGCAAATTCTAACATCTTATCGACCACTTTCAACGATTCGTGTGACGAAAATCTTGCAAATTTAAACGACCGGGGCTCTGATTGATCCACTAATATTTATGTGAGTCAATCAAGAAGTCGCTTTATAGCTTGTTACGTCGAAACTACGGAAAAAATTATCCGATGGAGGAGCGATATTAATTATTTAACAACGTTTCAGGAAGAATAACTGATGGAGTTGTGAAGTTTCGGAACCACCGAACTTTTACCCACATTAAATTTTAAGGTTTTTCATAAAACTAAGAGGAAATATGTAAATCGGCTTTTCAGTGAAACTTTAAACTTTAGAGAATGAAAAAATCCTACGGCTTAGCATAAGCCCAAATTGGCAAATTAATTGGGTTGTTTACATAATAAACACGATTTTTTTAACGTGGTCACATGTGTTAAGACAGCGAACTTTAAAGTTGAATATTATGTTAATATCGCAGGATATTTTTCCGGGTAAATCCTCTAAGCTTGCTTTGCAGTTCAAAGGATTAACAAGTCGAATAATAAAAGCGTTTGAACTTTTTTTTATTTTGGACACTCCTCTACATAACATGGGGCAAAAAACTCACTGCTAACATTTTAATTAAAAGAAAAATAAAATCCGCGAATTCATTACTGCTGTTATTCTTTTGATTGCAGATTTTAATTATCAGAGACAGGTTTATTCATTTTGTTGTACAGGTGGCGGTGATAAGCAAAGGTCAGCTTTTCATTGATTTACACAAATTGAAGTACATAAATTAATTATTCATTACAAACCGAGTTACAAAATTTTACTACCGTGCTTCATTATTTTAAAATTCCTTTTTTAATTGCTTTAAGATCCGTGGCACATGATAAAATTACAATTGCCTCATAAAGCAATCTTTACTACTATGAAAACATAATGGGAACGGCTATGTGATATAAAAGTAATATTGGCGGAATAAAACTAGTTTAGTTAGCAATATTGTTGAAAATTTGTGAAGTGGCACTCAAAACAAATAATTTCTTGGGACATTCTGTTGACTTGGGGTTTACGATTCGTTTGTGGTTGCCTACTAACGAGCCCAATTTCTTGAGGTGTTGTAAATCAGTGCGATATTGTGTTGAAGTATTTCAAGTGTGGTCGGTATGTGGCGTTTTACAACCCCTGATAATAAAACTAGTCATAAAATTATTAAGTCGACAAAATAACCCCGAGAATTATCTATTTGTTTCGACGGCCACTTTAATGAAACAAAATAATTTCAGACATCAGTTTATGTAAATGTGGGCGAAAAAAGCGAAAGCTTGCTCTTGTCTTTGTAAAGCTCTGGATGGGTGTCGGTATCGCCGAAATCCTTGTTCGTTTTCGAGATACGATCCATCAAAGTCAACTTTTGAACAGGATCACGTACTGCAAAACCGGAACAACGGCCCATCAAAGAGAAATCTGTTTGAAATGATGGGAGGTATCAAATTTTTCGACTCGAAGTATTGGACTTTGACGAATAAATCTAGCAATGAAAAGCTGTATAGATCGTAAAACCAGTTGCATTAAATTTAAAGAATGTTTTGTTTGGGCAAGACAAGTTTAAATAAGCACGGTGCGAATTTCCAAACATTTTTTATCGCCTCTTGACAGATACTTATAAAAGAGTTTGCAGCAAATTTTTCAGCGAAATTGACATTTCCCGTTAAAATGTTTGATAGAAAACGAGCTCTGCTTGATACCATACTGTTTTATTTTTAGGCATCTTTTTAGTTTGTTCCCAAGGGAAATATGATATGTGTGTTGTTGTACCTCCGGATTCGCAACAGTAGCACTCGATTCTCTTGATAAATGAGTTTAGATGATACTCTACTTATTGTTAGTTCAACAAGTTGCTATTTATTGAATTGTGTTCACACTCAATTATAGAAAAAAGTACGCTTGTTCTCACGAAGTAGAAACAAATACCAACGGCAATTCGGACGTGTTTCTCTGAATAACAATCGGCGATCGCAAGAAAAACAGAATTCAGGCCAATAATAGCGAACACGGATGAATTCGCGATTTCGTTTATATTGCAACTTTAGACATGTTAAGTAAAGGTGCGTCCGTTTACAATGGGGGATTTCTGAATCAACAAGCAAATTTAACATCATTTAATTAACGTCTCGGCGGCTACTTTATATCACATAGCCGGAATTTAATCCAATTGAATTTGTATGGTGGTGTAAATTTAATTCTTCTGTCACTCGTTGAAATACATTAAAGTGAAAAGAAAAATAAAGGCGCAGATGGTTTATAACGTGTAATATCCTACCTGGTTTTGTTGGTTACGGGAGGACTAAAAGGGGTTGAAATAATCCAGCCCTTCCGAACTGACAATGCAACAACAATCGATAATTCAGTCGGGTGGAAAATACTGATTAAAATTATTAAAAAAGCAAAGTAGGTGCATTGAATGTAAATCGAGAGCAGCGATTGAATTGCAATAAAATGCATGCGTGCACATGGCTCATTTATAAATATCATGGCGAAATTAATTAACAAAAACCCCGGGGTTAATGTCTCGACAAGTTCTGTATCGTTTTAATTTTGGAAAGTTGCGTGCTTGAAATCGTGAAATTGTCACGCTGTTGTCAAATTCAAATTCTCCTTCTAGGCAATTTTTCTAAGCACGAATAACTAAACAGAAAACCTTGATGATGTATCAGTTTTCGCATCCGGCGAGAACCACCGCGTCAATAAATAAATGAGAAAAATATATAAATAATTGAGCCAGCGATGAGCATCAAAATTGGGGAAGTGGTGAAAGAGAAATTCTTCAAGTGGAAAAATGATGATCGAATTTTGTAACGAGATATATTACAGGGGAAATTTACATCGAGGATATAAATAATTTCACAAATCAAGTTGAAGTTAAAGAAAAAAAGTTATATCACAATTAGAAAGGGAGTGTTAAAATGTTTGATATTAGATATGTCAAGTCCACAACTAAACACTCAATTAGCACAAAATTTAATTATCGGACATTGAAAGCTAACACAAGTTAGTAGGCATATCTATTAAAGTGGGCCATAATTAAACGGAGCGTAAAAGTTGGAAAAGTGGTTTACGAAAGTTGATTAAAATTGACATAGGTGTTGGGTAAAATAAAAAAGTGTCGGTGAAATGGAAACAAGTAAGTGATCAATTCGGGTAGCATTAATCACTGACAAGGCCACCACCCCTTTGAGAGAGGCGAATAAACTCGCATCGTACGGAAATAGTTATGATTGATGTCTGGTTAATAAGTTTTTGCAGTGGTAATTTAAATAGTGGGTCGATCAGATCGAGCTACGGGGTGCAAGTGGGGGAGTTTGAGGGTCTCAGTACCTTCCTCGTCTTCGTATGATCTTCGTACGAGTCGGATTCCCACTCCGTTCATCCTGTCGATAGGGTGGTTTTCTACGAAGTGCGTCCTCCGATTTGGGCGCACGCGGTTTACCCGGTGGGAAATTTGCGACTACCGCAAAGGTCACCATGTATATGTTAATTCAGGGGCGGATTGATCGACCTGCGTGATTTTTAACAAAGTGAACATCAGTATCAGTCCAGACACTAAACACTGTTTTACCGCCCCTTTAATTAAAACCAAGTGGCCGTGAACTAAATATTCCCAGTCGATAAACTGTACTTATAGATTTATTGACGGAAATAGAAGAAAATTCTTCCCGTAAACACGTGATCGACAACAGGTAGAAACAGGAGGGTAAAACACGCGTCACAACCCTTCCCAAAGATAATGGAATTAGAAGGGAGATTAAACACCTTTATACAGACACATTGCTCACTGGATTACAAATCAACAAAATTACACCGCAATTTTACTTCAACTGAAATAGAATATACATACTCGGAGTTACTAAGACCTACCTTGACCGGTTGTCTTCTTATATTCGGAATTATTCGAAGGCAGGAGTTTTTCTTTTACATGATCTTCGTCTTCTGACAAATGCGAATCACTATATTTAACAAAAATATTTTTTGGATCTTCGGATTTTGAAACACGAAAACGTTCCGGCATTTTTAAAAGTCTAATTTAAATTATTAACACAAAATAATGTTTCAAATGTTTCAGAAACATACCACAACACAAACAATTGTTTTGATCGAACTTTTTTTCAGTTTAATTTGAATTAACAATTAGTGCCAACATACAAACTTAAACTGTCTGTCGTCAGAGTTTATTGTCAAAGCGCGCACAATTTCTGAAACTGACAGCTGTCACTATTTATAACAATATTTGTTTACCGTCACTAGCGACATCTAGAACAGATGTCAAATTGCACAAGTAACAGCCTTCGCCATCTACCAATCAATAGCAATACAATACGAGCTAGTGCAGTACCTAGCAATCACCCTAATTCCTAATATACCACTTTGAATTTTAATCAAAAAAGGGAAGATCAAACAGCAGTTTAACGTATTATAGAACTATATTTCGATAAAATTTGTACACATGTCTAAAAGTACAACAACAATAAACACTCTTGAAAGAAACAGTACTTAATACAACCCTATAACCACAACACAGAACATGTAAAATTGAAACAATCTTGTATCTAGAAAATTTAGTAACAGGTTATGCGTTTACACGAGTTGACACTTCATCAAAGATTGCACTATAATAAGAATTTGAGCATTACTGAGCTATTAACTACCTAAGTGAAATGCATTTGCAACATGTCAATTTCACAATTGAGCTGCGCGCTCAAGACTAGGACAAGTTATCAACAATTCATTCCTCATAGTAGATTCGGCGTCTGCAAATATGCCGATGCCGAATTAAGCAATCCAATTCTCTGTTTCTGCTTGCGCTGTTCCGCCATCTGATCCTTCAATTCCATAAGTTGTTGCGAGAGATTAGTCACGAGTACTTGGGTATTCTCAAGCTGGGCCTGCAAACTTCGCAGTTCAATCTGTTCACCTTCTCCTTCAACTGCCGCCAAAGACATCGCACGTAATCGCGGAAACCAATCCAAATTTGATGCTTTAACCATGGCATAAACGTAACTTTCCGGACCGGTAAACTCAGTTGGATCTTTCACTTTCGTCAATACGATAAAGTACAAATAGTGCCACATGTTGTGTTCGCATTTTATGTGCTCTTCGAAACTGACGGTTTTGTTGTCAAACGCCGAACGGTTTAATCCTTGAATGATTTATTTCAAATTACGCCGTTGGGTCATGAGTTCACTTACCGCAAATAAAACACGTATTTTTCAAAATTAATTCTTTCTGTTGCTTTTCTGATCTCAAGTCGGCAAACGTATCGATTATCACACCGAAGATCAAATTAAGTACGATAATGATCACTACGAAGAAGAACAGCAAGTCGTAAACGACTCGTGCCACAAACAAAGCTTCCTAAATTCAAACAATTTGATATTAAGTTTCTACGGTTGGGTTTTGTACTTACTTCACTACTTGGAGCTCTCAAAATATCTCCAATTCCGCCTCCGTTTCGCAATCCTTGATTAAGTGTCGTCACGATGCACATAATTAGTGAATCACAAGCCCTTTCTTTCTTTTCTTCACCAGGATCTACTATTTTACAGTACTGGGCATTGTCATGAGTATACTTATTGCTGGTTGTATCAGAAACAGTCTCACATATCGTTTCATCTAAAACTGACGTCAAAATTTCACCCAACAAAATTTAAATGACCTACCGGTTTTCTTTTTAACGCTTACGATAAAATCATCCTTAAAGAACATATACCCGATAATTGAGAACATATAAACAAGAATGAGCGCAAGCACTGCTGTTAAAATAATAGAGCGCCCGTTTCTTGTGACTGACCTAATAACATTTAAAAGTGTCTCTTCCCGATAAACAACGTCGAACAGCTAGAAATACAGATTACAGTTCGAGTTTGATTGTTACATAGTGAAGTTACCAAAACTGAATAGAAGAATGGGTGCATTAGAAGTCCCAACATACAAAAAACGAGATATGCCAAATGATATACGAGTTCAGCATCCGTGAGTATTTGTTGATAAGTTTTGGTAAGTGTACCATGATTGCCCATTATACTGACTAGATGGATTCCTTTGAGTAAAATTGTAACGGTGCCCAAAAGCCATAAAGTTGGTTCTGGGCCTAGAGAGAATATCAGTCTCAGAATAGTGGAGGCTACTAACGTCCGTATGCCAGTCTCCCTAGGCAAAGTAACAACAATTGCAGTAGAAGCTAACATCGCCACCCAAATTAAAACCGAAATACTTGAGCTAATTTCTAGAAAAAATTAAGTGTTTCACTCGCCACAAATCCATTAAATTCTTACTGGGTAAAGTGTCCTCAAAAGGGTAAAAAAAGGCCACGATTAAATTAATAAGTACGGCACAATTGAACAAAATGTTGCTCCATAAAGACATATAACTACTAACCCAGAAGAGTACCGGTTGTGCTAAAAAAAACTTACTATATCCATGGCGCAACCCACCCCGGACTCACCTCTCAATTTCTTCTGCCACTTCATTTCGTTAAACATCGACTCCGTGCGCTCAAAAAAATCGACAACTTTGGACCCCTGATCATCTCTTTCAGCTGTATTGAACACTTTGATTTTCGTATCGGTTGTGATATATTCGCAGATTTCGGGTATGGGAAAAACGATTTGTTCCAATGTGCGGTCGTGTCTCACGATTTCAATTTGTGCGGTATGTGTGGCATAGTAAATTAGCGCTTTGTGGGTTTTCGGATCGCTCCCGAACTCGGCAGGTTTGAGCAACGCTGCGAGTTCCTTGTTGTGTTGCGCGAGTTGGTGGCAAAGAATGTAAATATTATGGCCGACTTCCTTTGGCGAAACGGCGTCTTCGACGCTCCCATCGTCGACTTCTTCGTCGTCTTCGGCCGTTTCCTGGTGGAAAGCGCGACAAGCAACGTCGACTAATTGCTTCGGGTTCATGTTATAGAGGATCCGTTCAGCGTTTTCGCTATCGCCACGACTCTCCATAATGGCGAGGAGCAGCTTAGACGCGTTGTTTTTCAACTCGAGGACCAAGTCCATGCGGGATTTCCCGAGCGGGTTAATGTCATTCAAAATAAGGGCTGTGATAATATCGAGACCGTTCGACTCGTGCGTCGCTATGCAGTTCTGGTTCTCGTGACAAGGCCCTTGGCAGTATTCGGTTAGAGTTTCCAAAGTCTGATTAATTAGAGAGACGTTGTTTTCGTTTATGTACAACCCCAGTAAGCCTAAACCGCCGGTCGTTGACCCACAAATACAATCAAGAAACATTAAAGTTTCCGATACTAGATTATAATTAGTTTTATTGTTTTGGTTGCGTAACAGGTTTTGCAACGCCGGGTTGTGATTTTCGCACAACAGTTGCAAGAAACGTAAAATCGGCTGCATGATAAGTACTTTATTCGAAAGACTATTCTGGTCTTCACGGTCGCGATGTTTTTCTAATTTTTCCGCTAACAAATCTTCAAACGCGGAAGCTGTGCCTGAAGTCACCGTTCCGTCTTCACCTACGGCCATGTTGCGAATTTGTGCGTAGGCTTGAGAGGTGCTTTCAGCCGCGCGACTCAGCTCTTCTCTTAATTCGTCACTTATCAAAATTCCGTTCGACTTTCCGCCCTGTTTTTTCGACACTTTGTCTAAATCTTTCCCGTCTTGTTTATCCTCATGGGCCTTTGCTGCGATATCTGACGTGTTAACACTCACAGTCGACTTAATTTCCTGTTGGGAACCTTTCATCTTATCGTAAAACACCTGAGACAAACAAACAAATATAAAACAAAACAAAAAGTAGAGTTAGTACCCTGAAGAAAGCCTGGCTCAAATCACCCCCGAGTAATTTATTGAACATACTTTTCTGAATTATGGGATTTCCGCCTTCGAGAAGCGCAATCCCTAATTCCACAGCTTCCCCGAAAATTGAAGGAGAGTTTACCGATTTTATTACTAATTCTACGACCAAATCTGAGGCTCCTTCCCGGTCTAAATGAGTTTGGACTTCGTGTAAAGTCCGACCGGCTCGACGCAACACTTTTGCTAAAGTTTTAAATCAGATTATTATAACTTTGAGTGAATAAGTTACCCCCAGGTCCATGCATGACTGAGGAGATTTGGTAACTTCCAAGTTCGACTGTGTCATGTTTTTGGACGAAAGCTTTGCCGAAATATCTCGCCAGTAAACTATTTCGTAACACATCTCCCTACAAGTGTTTATGATTAATAAAAAACACCGAATCAGTTTTAACATTAAAACAAAAGCGTTTTGTGTAATGGAAAGGGGGTTTGGCTCAGTAACACAAACAAACAAAACCATACCATATCATTTTCAGTTTTTTCACTTTTATCGTTCTGAGCAGCATGTTAAAGACAGACAAATAAATAAATGTGATAATGTACAAGTAAAATGAACAAAAATTTAACCTTCTCTCCGTATTCCGGATCGATGGCCATCATTTCACGTAGCGTTTTCAATACTTTCACGCATAATTTCTCTTCTTTTTCTTCCAATAGCGTTTCAGTATGCTTAATAAGGCTGAAAATTGACGTCAAAATTTTTCAAGAGATAAGTGATTTCATTTACCGCCTGATAAATCCCCCGCTTTCGCATTTTTTACGAGACTCGGTCCCCGGAGGAAAGAGGAGTTCAGGTCGATATAATACGTCAACTAAGAGACTTAATTCGGATTGGACCAACGGTTTTAACTGATCTTCAAGCAGCGAAACAATGTCTTGTAAACCCTCAATTATGCTCCGGTCTAAGCGCATCAACTACAAATTTCTTCTTGTGACACTTTTCCGCAAAACTAGATTTTTACCTGAGACTGAGATCTCTCCATTTTTGGAGTTTTTGAAGCCTGCAGCCACTTGCTCGTTTGTCTTGTTAAAATAGTCGCTTTATTGAACATCGCGGCCACTTGACTTTCGAGGTCAAGAGGTATTGCAATTCCTCGGTTTTTGGCTAAAATAAATTTGCTTAATGCCTGATGTGGCTTGGTTTTGCTTAGAAAACTAACCCACTTCAGACAAAGTACGGATGCAGTTTTCAACATTGAAACGTTGAGAGGCTGATAGCCACGGGCACTGAGATACTCTGAATGCTGATTGTAATAATTGCACAAAAATTGGTTGCCTTGTCTGGAAAATACTCGTGTTATTTTTTGGCATGATTGATTTCGAGGGTTAAGTATAGCGAAATAAAAACGGTTAGTCGCCTTAAGTCACCTAAGTAAGCATGTAACATGCATGACGTCCTGTTAGAAGCACCGTATGGGTACAGGAAGCAAAATCAGGTAATAACCAATCGGAGTTAAGTGGTTATTAGATGATTAAGAAAGCTAGTGATACTTACATTAGAAGAAAATGGCGAGTGTTTGAGCGGAACGTTAACAGAGAACGGATCATAATCATCCATTGTAGAATCGCTCCAGAAAACCCTTGCTTCATGCAGATGTTTCTAATAGAATCCCCATTAAAAGGCACCATAGAAAACGCCAGTTATATTGATAGTTTTTTTACAAAACAAAAAATTGGTATTCTAACTGCACATACAATAAAAACTATCAATACAAACGTAAAAAAATAAAAAGCACAAGATGAATACCCAAAAAGCACATGCAACTTAAAAATCAGTCTCAAAGCTTTTACCTGGACTGTTGTACTTTGGTCTGAGAATGGGCTGCTAAAGAAAGTTGAGATGATATTCATGACGCAGTTGGTCACATAATTTTCCAAAGCCTTGTCTGGATGTTTCCGGTCCGTGGGAGCCGTCGCAATATCGGCCATATCGACAAGAAACGACTTCTCAAACAACGTCCACATGTGATTCGAAGTGTATATCTCTTTCATTTCAACTTCAGTATCAATGTAACAGTGATTCAAAAATCCAACATAAGCTTCCTTGACTTCGGGAATGCAATCAGGATGAGTTACCATCGCAACAATATCATCCAATGGCAGTAAACTATGACACTTGATTTCGGTATAAACATTTTTGCCCATGGTGCAACACGCGAGAAGTTTCACCAACTCAACGTGGTATTTCAAGGGACTACCCTCGTCCATACAGTGTCTTTCAGAACGCATCATTTCAATAAAATGATTAAACGATGCTTTATCATTGTAAAAAACTAAAACATCCTCACCGGCATTAATCAACTGGAACCAAACAATTAGAAAAACATTTCAACAAACTGAACGCACTTCTTGCATAACCATATCCTGACTTTTCCGAATGAATTGATTCTCGGCTTTTACGATTGTTTGAAGAAACTTCAAATATTGCACGTGACGTCCGTGACTTTCAATACAATGAACGAAATGTTGGATAACTTTCTCGTTAACTTCGTTACATAAAGTAGAATTGTCTTGAAATATCGCACAAACGGTCTGGGCTTCCCTAATCTAGATAAAAATGAGATTTCGACCACTTGTTCTAGATACATACCCCTGGGTTTAGAAACAAATCTAAATGTTTAAAAAGCAGAACTTGATTCTGCTGATTGCCCAAACAAAAGTTTTGGAGAAACTCATGCGCGAGTCTCATCAATTCGTTCATTCTTATGTCCTCCTTCTCGTCGTATGGGATTTGGAGTAAGTCCAGAACGACTGTATGAACACCAACATTTCGTAGTAATCGCTGTTCATGTTTTCGCGGCTTAACCATGCCACTTGGTGACCCTTGAGTACAGAGTTTATTCATACGGATTAAAATTTGTTGGATTTTTTTATATTCGTCTGCTTGCTCGGGATGTAACGGAGGTCCAACATCCAAATTAATTGCCGATCCCTTCTTTTCTAAAACACTAAGCGATGGTGTTTTAGTTGTTGTAACTTCTTCCTCTTCTTCCTTGTTTTTCTTGCTGCTTGTCGTGTTATGTTCGTCGATACATTTCGATTTGTATACCCACAATTCAGACTTTTCAACTGATTGTCTTAAAACATCTAAATCAGCCTTTATTTGCTTATATGATTCTACGTCGCTATCGGAAACTAATAATTGTACCTGAAATTTATTTACGAATGTTTTTTGTTTTTTCTATGTAGATTATAATACTTGTCTGAAGGCTTGTAAAACCTCTTGTCTTTGACTGAAATGTCTAAAAAGTAGGTGCAATGCGCCAGAAACTAAAGGAGGATAATCGTGCATTGTTAAGTGTAATAAGACTCGCAAAAAAGTTCTTCCGCCATGACCATCAAGGTCTAAAACGGCACATTCTTCACTGCTACCAAAGATACCTTCAGCTTGACTTCCGATCAATTCTAAATCGATGTTTTTCTGACCCAAATTCAACGAATCTCCAGCGTTATTTTTCTCAGATTCATCAAACTCTTGTTTAAAAATACTAAGAAGACAACTTATTCGATAATCAAGACGCACATCGAGAATAAACTGAAATAAATTTTGTAAACAATTGAATAAATGAAGACCAGCTAAGTACTTGTAGAATTTCTATTATTTTTAATTTAGTATCCATGACAAGTGGATATTCTTTCATATATTGTGAGCCTTTTCCATGCTGACCGGCATTTGTTGTAACTACAGACCGGCCGACAGGTCCTAATGCTAACGAAGTCATCACAGCTCCCATGTCCCCTATTGACCTCAAAACGCCGCCTTCGGCTGTTTAAAACGATAAAAAATCAACACATGACATAAGCAAATGATAGATAACGTCTACATTGACTTTACAGGAATGGTACAAGCTCAGTACTTCGTGGAGAAAAAACTCCGCGACATATTCGGTTAATGGCGTTAAAAGCACAAACACGCAACACATACACACAAATTTCTACCTCTCTCATCCAGAAGGGAGTCTCCAGCTGCGTAAAAAATTTACGAGTGACTGAATGAAAAAAAATCTGATGGTGTGCGAATGTAAAACTTACAGTCAATGTCTCCAGTCGGTAACCGACCATCGGCAAAATCGTTTTCAGAAACACAATCCAAAATACTTAGTAAAGTTTTAGTTAATCTAAGCAAATCAGAGAAACTATAAAAGCCAAAATAGATTAATTCTCTAGCTAGTTTCACAACCTAAAAGTCCAAAATCAATCGAAACAAACACTTAGCAGACGTGTACCCACCTCGAATGTTAACTTGTTTTGTTCTTGGTCCGCGAATGACCACATTTTGGCAACGACGTTACAGAGATAGTCTTCGACGAAAGCTATAGTTGAGCAAAATCGAGCACGGACTGCTTCTTTATTCGGATCGGGAGTTTTATTGCTATCGTAGCTAAAATAAGCGATGATTTTTTTATTTTGTGACGGGACAATTCTTACTCGTGTATGGACATCTTCGACGGTATTTCAGACCATAATCGGGCATATTTTACCGGCGTAACCGGTTCTTGTGGGTCTCTATCGACGTGCAAATGCAACATTAGACGACAGAAAGACGCCCGTAGGTCAAAATTGACGGTTTCATCAGCCATACATTTGAGTATTAACTCGATATCTAAGTGCGGTGAAAGATTATTGAGAGCTAAATATTGCCTATTTAAACACATATTCGAAAACAAATCCAACTGGTGTCTGTAATAATCCAGAATCGCTTGGTCATCCCGACTGCCCAGTTTCGCATTTTTGCACAGCTCAGACAAAGACATCGACTTTTGGCGGTTATTCCACAGTAAAATAATTTGGCACTCTTCGACCACCGTAACCATTTGCTCCAATTCCGAATCATCACTCTCTAAAGGATGCTCCTCGCTAACTTCCTGCACCTCGACCTGCGTCTTCATCATGCGTGTTTCAATCAAAATATCGGAGTTCTTCTGACTTAGCACGCTTTTGCAAATCAATTCTTGAGTAACTGGGATGGCTTTTTTATTTGATATACACAAATCGGAGAGGTAGTCGAGAAAACGTGACTCCCAGTTACTCATATTTTTTCGAACCAAACCAACAAACGTTTCGATTTCAGCCGGAGTTATGTGCTTTTCCAGCAGTTTCCGGTTATTGTGCAAAAGCGCGGTTATCGTATCCTCGGCTAGAATGTCATAACCGATCTGTTTTTGCATAAAACCGAAATGCTTCGCGATGTACTCCTAAAAGTTCGGAAATATAACAAGGAAAATAGCGGGTGTGACAGTACTTGATTTTTCCGGTAGTCTTGCTGGCTTAGCCGCAGAATCCTGTAACACAGTCTGAAAATATATTTGTAAGATGCGTGCCTTGGGTCGTTTAGTTCTTCGATTTTTAGGAATGGTCCGTCTCCGTTGTTGTCCAAAAACGGGCCCTGGAACGGTTTGGTGAATCAACCGGCGGTTAGAAATGTCGCGCTACCTGCAGTATTTTGAAAAGTTGTTTGAGGATGGCTTGCTCCCGCAGTAATTTTTGCCTATCTCTGTTTGGATTGGTTACAACTAGTTCTAGAGCTTCGGTTTTATTCTGTTCGTTTTCCAGTTCGGCTACAAAGTAAACTATGTCTTGTAAAAGCGTTGTGAGCGATCGTCTTTCGTTATGTGAAATGGTCCCTTTTTCCAGTTTAACCGATAAAGACGAAAGTAGCTTGCAAGCGTCGTTTGCAAAATCCAAGTCGCGTACTTCGACCGGCGAAACAGAAATCAAAGCGAAAGCTTCCTTGTCCTCCTTCATGACAGCACATCCAACTTTGGACATGACGGGTTTTTCCTCATCTTTATCAATGGGAATGGACGTTGAGTGAACCCAACTGTTTGTAAACAAGTGATGCAGTCTAACGTAACTAGATTGAGGTACGAGCGAATCGCCCCTCGTCAAACTAGTAGGATCTAGCTCAAACAAAGACGCGATTTCGTTGGGGTAAGCAACAGGAACTAAGTGATAAACGGTTTGATCGGCGGAATCAGCTCTAAGCTTGCTTCTCATCTGATCAGTGGCCTGATCGTTATCGACATCCGCGGCTAGGTATTGCCCAGTGGCGAGATGTTTGAAGCGAAAAAGCGAGTCCCAATGCCCTGCTCCGCCTCGACAAGGGTCATGTTGGACCACTTCCACTTCCCACAAAGCCTTGCTACTTGTCGCTGCAGTGGCACTCGTCCGTCCAGTAGTCCTCAGAAAAACATGATGCGTCTTTTTGTACTCGTCCATCGTCAAAAACTTCTCTTGTTCCGCGTGGAACAGTCGAACAACATCGCCCCCTTTCAGGATTTCGTCCGAATTTTCGCGATGTTCCATGAAAAGGGTTACTTTCCATGAAGTACTTCCGTTAACAACGTTCACTTCTTTACAGCCGGGATTGTCAGGGAGTTCGTGATTAGCCGCAACGTGAAGGACTTGCTGACCCGCGTTTACAGGATTTAGAATGACTTTGTCTCCCAAAACAATATTATCACCGGTTGCACGCAGTTTGTAAAACGGTAATATGTAAAACCAGGAACCTTCATTACCGTTTCCGTCTAAGTACACTCGCATTGCGTTCTTTTCAAGAAGCGCAGGTAATCGCTTGTTAACGGTTAAGTATTTGTTGGATTTTAAATGAAGAAGTTGGACTACGCTACCGTACTGAACGTTGGTACCAAGCAACTTTTTGTTTTCTGTATCGTTCTGCTTTTTTTCGATTTCGGCCGCGTGCTGTAATTGGATCATCAAATCAGTCTTTTATTTTTTATGTTTTAATCAAAAGTTTAGACAAAAACAATAGTTTCAGGAAATATCTCTAGAGTAATTTAAGAGCGACACGCAGGTTTGTTTTCTGTGTCTAATATCTTTAAACAACTTCCGAGGAAAAATATTTCACTAATTACTTCTGATATGTTGTGGTAATTACAAAGTAATTTAAGAGTTAATACACAGAAGCATTCTAAATATTTGTTGATATCTCTTTCCTAGTTCCTAGTTCAGCGAAGATTTCGTAATTTCACCACAAAGTATAAAAAAACTAATTAGAATTTATTATTTATTGACAGTAATAAAAATAATGTGTAGCATGCTCGTCATGTCAATAACTCACGATGCAGAAACTGATATAAAAACATTTTATTATTTTGTTATTGTTTACCTTTTTAAATAACGTTTAGTTTTAATTTTTAATGTCTTTTTTCCTTTGTTTTTTTTTCACTAAATAAATTGGAGATATTTTTAATGGTGTCGATTATTTATTACTTATTTTAGTTATTTTGATGCATGTGTGAAAGATTGGCAGGAAGTGGGAACAGCGTGCAGCTCCAAAGCGACACCTCAATCAAATTCCGGTTTCTGATATCGAACTCCTCTTGTCTCCGGAGTATTGTGTTACTCGTCATTGTGTGTTGAGAAGTTAGTTGGGCAAAACAAATCAGTTGTTGGCAAAAATGTCAACAATAAAAATAATACGTAACATGAGAAATTTATTTTGGCTAAATTAAACGTAATTATTTGCTTAGGAAATTGGCAATTAAGAGGGAATTAAGTCAGCCAGAGTGAAAATAAACGAAAATTTTGTTTGTACTTTTTATTATAAATTCTCTCACATACTTGCGGATACAAGTTCACATGATGCGTGTTTGTTTAAAATAGCTAAAAATGAACCTATAGCGGAAAGTTTTTTTGTAGAAAAGTCACCTATTTTCCGGTAAAGTGTAATTTTATAACTCAACTCGAGCTTAAAATGTCGCAAATTATTAACGGATATCTATATAAAGTATTCCTAATGAGTACATGGCTTATAATTAAGCACTTAAGTGAAGGTTAAATTTATATAACAAGTAAAACGATACGAATTATTTTACAATCCAGAAATTTTATTTCAGGCTTGAAGCAAAAATATCCAAATTTTGAAAAGTCTGTTCAGTCTCCAGTCCGCCTCAACTTCATCACGTCACCTGATACACATCTACAGCATTTTTGCATTAAAAATTTGTCAACACCAGTAGTAATATACGTAATTATTGCTGTAATTGATGTAGTGTCGACATTTGTTTGCGCACTTTTTTATAATTATTGGAGTACAAATAGACAGTAATTAGGTAATAAGAAAAATACTTACATGTAACCTCTTTAAAAGGTTGGTGTCTGTATTTGAGCTCATGCTCTGTTTTGCAGCCTTCCAGAATTGCTTCTGTGCCGAATATCTGTTCATGGGACATATTTTAAACAGACAATCTGAAATAACATTTGTTTCTATTTGTTTTTTTGTTACTGTTAAATACCCAACCTCTGAATTTTTTGGGTGGATTAGACAGATCTCCAGCTTCAGGACATACAACAGAACGGTCATCAACTAACCTAAAATAAATGTTTTCTATATATGGTCATGAAGAGATCGTCTGTAGCTCACCCTAAAGTGCTGAGGAACCCACTAACTGTACCTTCTGCATATAAGGACACGATGTCCCCTAAATGCAGAAGGCTAGACGAACCCATTTCATTCATTTTGCTGGTTTTTGGAGCGTTTTCAGAGTTTTACCATTGCAAGCAGTGGACGTTCTAGGAATGAAATGGGATGTTTGTTAGCAAACGTCTTCTTCGAAAATCGATTGTTTGCATTATTTAGAATGAATCGATATGAGATGAGATAAATGCAAGATTGTTGTTGATGTTATTCAACAAATAACGATAATTTATGAAGAAACAAAACAATAAAAAAATCCTTACAGAATTAGGTTATGTGGTTTAAGTATCACCTTACAGATTTAATCGATAGAAATTCCTCCGTTCCTCGTATCCTCAAGTTATCAGCCACATATTAAATGAATTTTCATAGAAATTTAGCGCAAGTAAATAGAAATTTTCGCATAACACACAATTTGCTTACACTACACAGCAAAGAAACAAACCTTCTAAAACAGAGACAGATATTGATGATGATGAGTTGCTCAGATTATCTATCTGTCGTTTAATCGATGTATTAGACGAAGAGAAAATATTTCTTGTCTCTGTTTAACCAATATAACAAATACACCCACTATACTTATACGGGGAAACCCCATCTCATTAGGGGTACTTCACCCGTGCTTAGAACCCTATGCGCTTAGGGTCTTACAAAATTAAAAAACTCATTTCCGCCACAATTAGACCCACGTTTTAGAATTTCTCTATTATAAAAAGACGTAAACGATGAAAAATGTTACCCTGACACGTGCCTATCAATGTTGTTAAATACCTTTTTGTTTAATAAAACTCACAATATGCACGTGTTCTGCCGATCAGTCAGTTTAAAACAAGTGGCTAGTGAAGATGCATTTATTAAATTTTTAGTTTTAATTTTTTGGGGTGAATTTAGTTAGGGTAAGGCACCTACAGGATGTTTAAATCAAAGAGTTTTTACTTTAGTGAATTGGGAATTAATTAACTAAATTATTGTAATAGTTTTAGTTTAGTTTTTATTTCTTTCTGCACACATGAATGTACAATTGAATGAAGCGGTATCAACTAATCACGTTTAAATTCCAGAGTAATTTTATCTAAGCATTTGTAAAAACTTTATCTATGAGTGGTATTGAAAAGTTTAATTGATGTACAATTGTTTTGGTGATTTTTCTTGTTTTATTAAAGATCTGTGGGAATTCGGATTCCATTTTAAAATAAATAATGGTAGGTTTGCAGTATATACAACCAATAATACAAGGGCCAAGATAACTTTAAGGAATACATCTTTCTAACAATTATTTATTACAGAAATATTGCTGCAAGTAATTTTTTCGAACAAAATGATTCTTTACGATTTAGTTCATTGCGCAAGAAGTGAATGTAGATAACGATGGGTTGCAACAATAATTTTTTGCAGACTTAACTGGGATATCACTGATATCACTAAATAAATGTTTTGGGAAAAATTTGTCGGGGTGAATCACACTCGTACGTAATAAATTTAGTTCTTTATTACTGTTAAATGCTACCAAATGACCTACACTTATTATCTTAGTAATAATCAAAAATTACATTTTCGTGATGTGGATCATGTATGGACAGTTATTTTTTGTTTTGATACAAAAACAACATATCAAAACAAATGTTTGACTATTATTTGATAGTGCAAGAAAAAATGTTGCCAAAGATACATTTATTAAAAATATATTAATATTAAATTAAAGACAATTAATGTATATACAATGAGACCAAAATGATATCAATGGTGTGTGTAACTTGAAAGTTAATACAAGTGACAACAACTTATATCTATTGCACTAACTAAATTAGTAGAGGAAACATACTGTACAAAATGTTTGTGACATTATGTAAATACAACAAATAGTACACATCACAAAAAGTCGTAAATTGGTCTTCCAGCTGCGTAATTTGAAACAGAAATCTTTTCAATGACGTGTACAACAAGAAAATTCCCTCTACTTTACTAAATCTATAAAATAAATATGTCGCTACGCTCATGTCATCACAATATTAACATAATAAGGCAAATTAATGAGATATTAATGTTACTACAACTAATTTGTAAATCTAAAAAAAACATTTCATCTGAAAAAAATTAAGCAATTCGCAATACGTGCAACATAATAAACTCTAAAAAATGCAAAACAATTAAATCAAACCTAATACACATCACATGTAACACTAAAAAGAATTTGTTATTCTTAGCAAAGAGAGGATTGAGCGAGCTTTTAATGGTAGACAGCCTGCGTTATAATTCCATGTCTTCAGCTTCATTTTCTGAAAAATCTGACATGGTTGATTCGCTATCTGAACTCACGTTCTCCTGCCCCCTTAAAGCCTCCTCAGTTGCATACTTACGTACATACTCTAAAAAATCACAACTTAACACCACCAACCATTTTTTGTCAACAGTTACCAGAGACTTTCTTCTTATACTCTTCGGGTTTATGTAAATACATTGCTGCTGCGTCCCCATTTAAAGGATCAATGGGGTTTGGGTATGTTAGCAGCTGTGGAAGAAATGATTCGAAAATGTTTGAAAGATCTGAAAAGCAATCTCTGGAATGAAAAAATCTCGCAGTTCGAGGATCTACCATAAAGGGCTGTCCAGGCCTGGTTGATCACATCTAAGCAGACAGTCCCTGAGACTTCATCTATATTTGGATGGTACACTCTATTCATAAAGCCTATACTAGGTGATTTGAAAGGGTAATGTTCAGGTAAATGAACACGGACTTTCCACACTCCCCCTTCATACGGAGCTGGAATTTATCAATGAAAAATAACAGAAATGGGGCAACCGAAGGGACTTACTGCCCCTGGGGCCGTAAAATTTGACACAGAATTCGTTTAACCCGCCAAGTATTGTAACTTCGTGTTTGCTTTCAATTCTAGTCAATGTTAAGGATTAAAAATCAAGACAATAACATATTGTCAGGGATCTTAAGGTTATTCATAGATAAAAATAGCACACGTATTCGCTTATCGGAGTACGCACCCAAAAAATAAATGGCCCTATTAATGAATCACATAATGTGTAATTTCCCAATCAGCTGATGCAAAGGATAATGTTGTTGTTTACATTTGGATCGCACACAAAGAAAGGATACAGTTTAATAACATCTGTGTCCATACGTCGTTTTCCTGCACTTGGAGACGACATGGTTCTATTGTCATAAAAATATTACCATGAATCCAAACTCCGACGAAATTGCTCTTTCACTTGAGACGTAACCACTTCGACACACAATGGCCGTGGCGAAAACCCAACAGAAATTCCACCAATCCACATACGATTTTCGTGAACCTTCACGTTTGACAACAAACTCCCTACTGCCTCCCTCTTGCGCATGACTCCGCAGATTTGGGGGGGAAAAATGTTATTCGAACAAAAGGACGACCAAATTTCTTCAAATTACGCACAATTCTCCACTTTCGATCTCAAACACACAGCGATTCTTGCCAATAACCGCCAGATTGTACTGTTGCGATTACGCTAATTATCTCGCATTTTTGCAATCACTCACGCGTGCCTCAAATTATTCATAAGGTCGCACAATTTTCGACACAAATTGTGTACCAAAATTAATTCGTCTTGATCGAAAATTTAATTGAGGTGGCATAAAAATAACGGGGGCGGTTTATGAGTCTGCGCTCATCTCGATCATGACTTTGCTGTTTCGGATTTTCCGCTTTTTGTCATTAATGACCACTCAACATCTCGACTGAAATCGGTAAAACATTATTGAGCGGTTGTTTAAAACAAAATCACGTTTTCCTGATGCCTTTATTAAAATATAAAAACCTTACAATTTTGATAAATTGCCAATTACACAACTAAACCAAAAATAAATCTGGCACTCGTAATCAGCTTTTTCAGTTTTTTTTACCATAAATGGTCACTGGCACTTGCCAATTTCAGGGTTTTTTCACAATTTCAGAGCATGAAGAGTTAAATTTGGGGTTTCATCAACACGTCTGTCCTCAGAATGATAAAATTGAAGGAGTGTGGTTTGTTTCATAGCAGGTACGCATTGTTATCGGACATTATCATGCAATTTGTTCCCGATACCGTTGTTTATTTGTTTACAGTTTTTGTTGTAAATATTTCTTTCTTTGTAACACAATAAAGCATAACAAATAACAATTTTGTGGTATGTAAACGAACACATAAGTATTTTTGCTGTTATAGAAGTTGTTTTCAATAATATTATATTTTGCTATTAAAACTGCCAAAGTTTTTGAATAAATTCTATGAAAAATTGCTTGAAAAATTATTTCCTTCGGAGTTGAGTTCTTTTCAAAATTTGCAGCACTCGTCAAAAAAATCACTAAGCACTTGACTAGCCCCAAATCTTCAGGTCTTTTGAAAAACGTTTTAAAATAAATTACTATATGGTTGAGTTAACTATTATCATCTAGAAAATTTTTATAAATGTAAGAAAAATTTATTTACTCAAAAAATTAAGGATGTACACCCCTCATTCAGTATAGCATATTTACATATGGGCTAAATATAGCCCATTTAGCCCATATGTAAATATAGTCCAGGGCGGCAAAAATATCTTTACTTTCATTTAAAAAAATACCTAGTAAATAGACGGTTTACATTATTTTAAATTAATGTATCACATTTTTAGTTTTCGTCGTATTTTTTTACTTCGTAAGTTTCTTAATTGTTTAGTTAATGAGTTTTAAGAAGTTTTTAATAGTTTCAATTCTTACTATAGAAAATTCACAATGAGTAATGGTAGAAAAAAACCTGAATAGTACACAATGGAGAAAAATGTCTGAAAAAAGTCAGCGATAACGTAATAATCGTAATATTATAGAAAAAAGTTGTAAAGGTACTAAGTTTTTTGAAAAACAAATACTTTTGAAATAAATGCAAGCTGGTTTTTCAATATCTTTCAAAACAAAAAAGGTAGTAAAAAATTTAGTGCATATTTGGTGACATAATTACAAAGAACTTTTTCAGATTTTTTAATTTAATTTTCAAAACTAACTTGCATTTTTAGAAAACTTGTGCTAGAAGTGGATTTGCTGTTTCATTCAAATAAACTGATTAAAAAAGTTAAGGAATTTAAGAGAAAATCAACTGATAATACGAATGAAGTTAAAAGCAGATACATATTTACTGATTTGTTTTTATCAGATTCCAATGCTCGAAAATTGATACAATTTCTTTGATGTTAGACTTTTTTAACTGATGTTGTAGAGTACTGTATATTAAAACATCAATATCCCTAACATTTTCGAGCAGTCTATGCAGTTTGGCAGTATCACAAGAGTGTACTATTTAAAATTTTGAAAAAGTAATTTAAATTTCTGTTACAAAAGGGTCAAGTCCGACAAATTTCTAAAGTACGACAAAACATGTTCTCCTGTCAATAAAAATTGTTTTTTTTTCAGGGTTTGTAAATTTTTCCTTATTTTCTGAATTAACCAATACTTTTTATTATTATTATAATTTTTTTGAAGAAATGTTGTCATAAGCAGGAGCGGCAATGGACATAAATACGCCACTACCCTCATTTCATGGGAGATTCCACTTTATTGCATCTTCAGAAAAATGGAACCACCGCATTAGATTTTTTGGTATCAAATACCTAAGTCAAAAATTTAGATTTTCTGTTGTTGTGGCAAGGAATTTTGGATATCAAGATTCTTATTAACAACTACAATATCTGGTATTTCACGTGGCAAATTTATATTTCACTCTTTCAAAAGCAGACCATTTTCACTCAAGGTAATTTTCAATCTTCTAAATGTCACTTTTTTTTATGAAAATAACGTTTTTTGTATAAGTTTGTTGCTGCGCCGACATTTTTTGGCATTCTCCAAAAATTAATATCATGCCTGTTTCTTGACTATTCTAAAATATTTTGAATTTGAACTAAGATTTGAAAAAATCGAATGACAAATGTACCCTTTCTACATGTCACAGTTGACAAAAGTATACCACTCGGATTTGTGATTTAATTTGTAAAAATAAAATTATTCTTTATAAAGTGTTTTTTGTGTTGCATTTTTATATGAATAACTTTGTATGTAGTGCAATTAAAATAATAAAAAATACGTTTTTTAATTGGTACTATTCTCTCCTTCCAGTCCTACAAGGGCAAAACCTAAAAAACCCACTTACACATGTAATGACTTCTCGTTTGTTACAAATAGACTTAAACGCATTACCTACCTTTTTTAAAATTTTATTGTTATTAACTGTATTCTACTTTTTTGTATTCTTATTCCGGACTTTTTTACCCCAAAACCCCCTCAAACATCTTGAGTCAACTCAAAATTCAAGTAAAAATATTCCTTGTGAAATAAAATAAGATCGGCAAAGAATGATTGTGTTAGTTATGCAATTCGGGACATATTTTTTTCTGATAAATTGATAACTATAGTCTTCGACGAAATAAAAAACACTTTTTCTGGCAATACCTTTATTGAAAAGTACAAAACTTGTCTTACAATTTTGATAAATTGCCTATCACACCACTAAACCAAAAAAAAATAAATCTATGCAATCAACAATCAGTCAATATATACAAACAGTAACTTAAACCTACGAACGGAAGATTTCTTGACTAACACCGTACTTTCAAACGCTTGGTACATTTACGACCTAATGACCAAAATTTGGTAACAAAATCACACGAAACGAGCTATTGTGAGTGCAGTAACTGTTCGGCTAAATCGTCGGTTTTTGGAGTTGGTGGGGAATTGAGAACATACTCAGACACGGAAATATAAATCGCGACGGCAATTCCAATAATAGCGGCCAAGATCGTATTTTTGTTGAAAATAATACATGTTGCCACACACAGTCCGAGATAAGTCATGTATCTTGTCAGGAAAACGTGTTGCTTGCGGCTTTCTTGCTCTGCATCTGTGAAAAAGTTAGAATAAAGGAAAAAAGTCGATTAATATCGTACCTGTGCACATGTTGTCTACTAGAACGTAACCAGACGCGCATTGGGTGCACATATCGGGCCCGTCGCCCGTGCACCCGTAACAGGACCTATCACAGTCTAAACATTTGTACGAGCCGTCATTGTTGACGCAAAATTGGTTCAACTTGCAGGGCGATTGAGCAGTGGCGCATTCGTTGATGTCAGTGCAGCCCTTCTCCCTGCTCATGATCCAGCCCCGTTTGCACTTCTCGCACCCAGCGGGGCCCGCCTTAGAGCAGGGCCCTTCGCAGGATATGTGGCACTTTGAGCAGAGTAGTTTTTTCTCGTCTTTGTAGGCCTCATAGTGGGTTTCAGCACAGGCATTGCACATCTCGTCAGTGTATCCAGGGTCGCAACTACACTGCCCGCTTCCCTTCCTAGTCCCTGACCCCTTGCACTTGCCGTTGTTGCTGCACACGTTGTCGGGGTACCCCGGGCAGGGGGCGCAGTGAGCCCCATAGTGCAAGTCTGGGCAGCAATACTCGAGGGTCTTGATGCAAAAATATTTAAACAAATCGGGCTCGTCACCCTGTTTGTGAAACCACCACTCTTCTATTTCCGAATCGTACTGTTCATGGAGGGCGTAACACTGGTCTTTACCCTCGACAACGTCAGAACAGACGTTTTCTTGGATTTCAATCAAGCGAATTTCACTAGTGGCGTAACTGCCGAGCTTTTCTTCCTCCCAAGCGGTGTCACCTCCCTCAAACTTACCCTTCTTTGTCTTCTCTATTCCCTGTTATTTTCTGTTGTCATTACTGAATTTGGGCATTATTCGGAACGTACCTTTTTGAACGATTCGATGAAAATTTTGCAAGCCCGACACGGTGGCAATTTCGCTTTGGTAGCCTCTTCTTTACTTGAGCTTGACACGTAGTGGATGTTTGAGGTTAGGTTTAAAATTATGCACAATACCATCAAGGTTTTTAGCATTTTTAGAAGCACAAGAATGGGCTTAGGAAACTAAATGGGTTTTGTTTCACTAATTGACGCAACTTTTCTAATTTGGCATTATTTAAAGAATTGGAAAATACTGTGTCTCACACGCGCCGACTCTCCTACTTGACGTCTGACATATGCTGAAATACAGAATACAGATTTCTTCTACAATTTATTTGAGGTAGAAGCCTTTGTGTCAGTAAAAAAATGCTGAATGTTGATTTATTTGTCTAACATGAGATGGCTATTCTAGTGGCAAAAATTTCTAAATGTATTTAAAACTGTAAATAGAGGGAATTTGAATCAACTCATTGATAATTAATTAGAATTACTCCACTAAACCAAAAATAAATAAATCTAGGAAGTCAACAAAGACAAAAATAAATTCTTTTATTTCACAAATTGTAGTCAATTTTTCTAATTTAATATTGTTTAAATAAAAGTTACATAAATAAGTAAAAAAATTCGTATCTTGTACCTTACCGTAAAAATGCGGTATATATACTGTAAAAAAATAAAAAATTTGACACAAAAGCTTTTTTGAAGTAAATATTAATAAAATAATAATAAAGTAATACAGTAGAACTCTGTTATACGAACACTCAAGGGACTTCAGAATTTGTTCGTTATAATCGATCGTTCCTTCTTTCTTCTAACCCAACGTCGTCCCTATGGAATAATTTTCAAGTTAAATAAATTCTAAAGCTTAGAAAAGACACTGGAAATACAGTATTAATCTAATGTATTAAGAAAGATACATCTACATAACTACAGGCTGTCCCAACGATCCGAAAAAGCTCCATAACTTGTACATTATTAGAGATAATAACTTTTTTTTTTTAATTATAGCTGCGTTCCTGCTGTATATTTTAAAATATTGCGGTATATATACACGTGTCCCAATATTAAAATATACTGAAGTTATGTTTTTTCAAATGGAACACCTTAAATTTTATTGCTTTTTTGGACGTAACTTTTAATACTAATGATTTTGATTTAAACTTGTATTGATCGGTTCTGCTTAATATTTGATATAATTTGTTTTTTTTTTTGACGAAAATACGTTTTATTTAAATATTTATTACACAAAAATGAAAAATTGTAGAAAAGTAGTCACCATTTTAAAGGGAAAAGTTTAAACTTAAACTTGTTTTAATTGTTTAGCGCACTGCAAAAAGAAACGTAAAAAATTAAGAAGTTTGTTAAAAGTTAAATAACTTGAAAAAGTTAAATAGTAACTCGTAACTTCACCAAGGACGATTTGTTGGAGTTTAAAACGAATTTAAAAATTTAGCAAAAATATTAAAACTTTAGTTATTTAATTGTAATAAATGACGAATAATGGCCTAAGGGTAACATTAAAATTATTATTAGCTAAAAATTTCATTTTTCGACTACTGAAACAATAGGTAATAATTTTTTTAATGTTTAAAGTTAACTATTTTTTAAGTAATCAGCAAGAGACACTTAGCTGTTAATGTTTTTAGAGAAACATCTTAAAGGTCTTTTAGAAGCAAAATAAAATTTTTTAATTACTCAACTTGCAACAAACATTTTAATTTTTTTTACCTTCTTGACTGCAGTAAGCTAAAAAAAATTATATAATAACTTTTAAATTTGAACTTTTTTCTTTAAAGAAACAAAAGTTTGTATTGTATCTAATTTCGAAAATAGCCTGTATAGTGTATACTTGAAAATAATTTTAGGTGAGCCAGGGGGTTAGTATCTACGGCTTTCGTAAAAAAAAGATTAATTTTCTAACATTTAATGATCAATAATGGACTGTTTTAAATCGCTGGGACACCCATACTTACCTATGTTTAAGAGTTTTCCAACAATTCAATAATTTAATTATTTATTTAAATATAATAGAAAAACTGTTAATGATTTTTTTTTTCATGAAAACAGGTAATACAGCGTGTGTACGTAATACATAAAGTGTATGATTGAAATGAAAAATTGTGAAATTACGGACGGGACACAAAAAATTATGCTAAGTAACAATTTTATTATAACATAAAAAAAATTACAAAAATAAGAATCAACTAACAATTATCAAAAACAGAACACCGTTTTTGTGAAATTGAATAGTACGTTTAACAATTAATATTTTGGAAAAATAATTTTTGGATTTTATTTCATATGGGCTTAATACCTATTCTTGACTACTTAGAATAGCATTATTAATGATTGAATATTTTGTATTTTCTTTGAACAAACTTAAGTTTGTTCAAAGAAAACGAATTCGTTCCAAACTAACCATTTTTACTAAACGCAAGAGCTAAAAGAAGCAAAGATTTGATTTTTTCAATAAAAAATTGTATTTTGGAACGATATTAACGAATTTTTCAAAAAATAATTTAGATCAAAATTTATGCGAAAGTTGACAATTACCGTGGAATGGCTGAAAAGCGAGTTTTCGTTGTAAGCGAGGTTCGTATGCTTGTTATAAATGTTATAATAAACGAACTAATTTGTTACTATAATATAGGGCATTCGTTATAAGCCGGGTCCGTTTGTATACAGCAGTTTTGTTCAACTGTTTGTTTAGTTGTACTAGTATTTTTTAAATACAACTCATAAGACTCATAAGCAAAGAGCGGAATCTTTATGGGAGAAGGTCAGTGCATGGGCGTGCGCTAGCACAGTCCAGTCAAATAAGCCTTTATATCGAAATGTTGTGGAAAAGCTTGCATTTTTGATATAAGTCACTGAGGAGTATTGAAAAATGTTTAGTCAAAGAATTTTTGTTCCAACCCTCGAGAAGGGATGAAAAAAGGCGATTTAGCTAAAAATTTGCAAACACCTAAAATTGGACAAGTTTTGCGTTTACATCCTCGTATCTTCCTTCTGGATAAAGCTAGAAACTTCATTTTTTTTGCAAAAGATTCCTCAGTAAATGCAGATATGTACGCAGTTACACAAAATTGAGTTTTGATAAAGGGAAACCAAAAAAATTACACTTTCTTGTAACGTTGCATATTCGTGTAGTGAAATTTTCGAGATGCGAGAAAGTTTTTTATTTTAAAAAATAGACTCCTACATAATCGAGATGAAATGAAGCTAATACTTAGATAAGTTTTTGGTGCAAGAATCATTTCGATATCTGTAACAGTCACCAAGTTATTGCAATTTACAATTACTGCAAAAAGCGCTCGAAGTGAAATCGCACCGTATTTCCCTCTGCAGCGTGGTCACCGCCCTTGAAAACATTTCGAGGGCTAAAAATCGTAAATAATTAGAAAAATAATTAATGTCACTTATCAATTAATATTATTCCTTTACTCTTTTAATTTTAATACTATCTAAAAAGTCAACAGAACATTGTTATCTGTAATTATTTAAAAAGCCTAAAAGTGTCTCAATAATAGAACTAAATTACGAAATTTTAATTCATTTCAAACTATTCTTTGGCGTGACGTTAATTATTTTTTTAATTATTTACCATTTTTAGCCCTTGAAATGTTTTTAAAGGCGGCGACCACGTTTTACCCGGACATACGATGCGATTTCACCTCGAGCACATTTTGTAAATTGCAATGAGTTGGTGAGTGTTACAGATATCGAAATGATTCTTGCATCAACAACTTACGTGAAGCCTAAGCTTAAGTTCATCTCGATTATGTAGGTGTCTATTTATTTAAATAAAAAACTTTTTCGCATCTCGAAGATTTCGCTACACAAATATGCAACGTTACATGAAAATTTAATTTTTTCGGTTTCTATTTAACAAAGCTCAACCCTGTGTAACTACGTGAAAATCTGCATTTATTGAGAAATCTTTTGAAAAAAATATGAAGTTTCTAGCTTTATCTAGAAGGAACATACGAGGATGTAAACACAAAATTTGTTCAACTTTCGATTTTTGTAGGCGACCGTAATATTAATTGTATAGACCCCCACGCCAATGAACCTGCTGCAACGGATCAGTTATGGATAAATATTGAACGTCGCGAGAGCGCTGCGACGAGTCAGCTTGTCGACTGTACCGTCATGGCCTCCCCGTTAAAATTCCGCACTTTGCTCATAAGTGATTGTAACATCTTCGAAATCTTTAGGTTACAGTACCTACATCTTAAAAAACAAATTTTTATTTTTATTTGCATTTGAAGTTAGAACATAAAAAAATATTAGATCTTCAATTAAAACTACACTCAAAGGACTTCATAAATTTGTTCGTTATATCCGAACGTTCGTTCTAACCCTCCTCTTTATACATATGTAGAGTAATGTTTAAGTCAAATATAAGTTCTAAAGTTTGGAAAGTTTGGAATCGATAAATAAATAAATATATAAATAAATTTAAATAAACATTTTATTTAAAGGGTATAACCTGTTATTTTTTTTATTTTTTAATATATGTATTGTTTTTGGATTAGTATCCTTTGCTTTAAAAATCGATAATTTAATCAATTAATCATTTTTAAATACAAGCTGAATTTGATAGTTGATTCCATTCAAAAAAAATGATTTATGGGTAGGTGCATATTAAAAGATATAATGAGGATAATTGATAAGAAAAATGTGATTTTTTTATGCGGATTTGACCAAAATTATTTTCACAAAAAACAAGCTCAGAATATTAATGATTCACTCGTTTTTCTCCAAACCTCCTGGTTTTGGAGGCCCTTCATACGGCGATTCAAAATGTACCAACCCTGATATTGAATAAAAGTACAGATTTCTTTTAGACAGTTATCAGTTATCGTTTGAGATAGAAACCTTTCTATCGACTATCTGGTAGTGTTTTGGCCGCCCAACACAAGATGGCGCTTTTGGCGGCAAAATTTAAACGTTTTTCCAAAAATTTTAACTACTGAGAACTGGACACAACGAATTTGCTATTTAAATTTTATTTAAAGTTTAGATGTCGATTTACACAAAAAAAAATTTGCTATTTATTATGATCTAACGTGTAGATGAATGTCTTTTAATCATTTGTTAAATTATTAAGAAACTTTGTGTGTTCAAAAATACCGTGCTTAAAGCTGGAAATAGAGCGAGCTTGAATCCACGCCCAGCTTCCGGATGAACAATCAAGTGAAAAAACAAACAATCGGAGAATGTGCTTGAATAGGTAGGTTCGCTGACGTGGTATTAGATGGGAGGCAATAAGGGCGTTCTTCAATGGTCGAAGCACGTGGTGCGCGAGCTTTAGGGGTGGGAGGACAACGTGGGTTTTTAGGAGAGGGAGATTATTCCTGTCAGTCCTATCCGGGTGGTCGTTCACGATGCATATGCTATTTTCGAGTAAGTTGCACTAACGTAAATAAGGGTAAGGTAAGTATTTTTCAAAATATCAAAAAATATTTTTTGGGGTAATAAATCGACGAAAAGAACTGCCAAAATGTTTTTTTTTAGATATGGAAAATTCAGCCTATGTTCCCAGTTCGGGACATTTGAATTCTCCAGCCCTTGTAGTGTTCTCACAAGCTGCCGGAGGGCTGCAAGATGCCCTTCGCATCCAACGGCCGTTTAATCCGCAGGTTGGTGAAAATTGTTACTTTAATCGAAGGAAATGCGATATCAAGTGACGATTGTTTAGAGTCATTGACAAGATCATTGGGACAATGGCTTTGAAATTTAAGATCTAGTCAATATTGTCATACGATTTTTAATTAAACGCTCCGAGACTTTCAGAGTTAAATGTGCATAAGGGGCAAGTTTGAAAGTCTCTCGTTGAGTGTAATTAGCAATAAGAATGATTTTTTTAAGCAATTTGCCGTATCATCAATAATGACTTATTTTATTGGTTTTTTGACGTCTTTGTTGTTTGCAGACAATGACCAATTAGTTTGCGACTCCGTTTGTTACATATATTATGTTTTTTATTTTCTGAATCTTCTTTTTGCTTTTAGTTCGCGATGTCCGAGGCGTCGAAGGAGCTTCATCGTCCGTTTACCTCTAGTTTCGGTTTGCGTCATATGGAGGCTTACAGTGGGCTTCCAGCCCACATTTTGAACCACCTCCAGCCGCAATTCCTTCATCCGGGCTTGTCTCTCGGTTCCGGTGCATTTCGTCCACTAGCCGACCTAAAAGCGTTTCCTTCTCCGTCGGCATTCACGCCACCAAAGTGTTTAAAAATCGAGACAAACAGTGAATCGGTTCACCATGGTCACGGTATATTTTCCCCGTCGGAAGAACGGTTTCTTGGACCAAGTCCTCGAACGGACTCTTGTTCGCCCGCGAGCGCGTCTATGTCACCCCAACCCCAGACTACCGTCAAAGAGGAGAGTTTGGACGCTCACATGTCGGAAGATGGGGATGCGACCCATGGACAAGCAACAGACAACGACTCGCCTGGAATTCATGACGACAACAGAGGATTTCGGAGTAAGTCGCTTTTTGTTTGATTTCTTCCAACGGACGAGATCTGAAGATGCCTGCTTTGATATCGTCTGATTAACATAAGGGAGACGCGGGCAAAAAATACACGTTTTGCGCCTTTTTCCAACACGGATTCATTAAACACAACAAAAGACACGGCCAAGACCTTTTCCAATGATAGATGACAGAAAAACAAAACCCTAATTTGCAGTTGTTAAAACAAGTGTTTTTCAATCCTGCTGGTTATGTTTTGATTTAACGATTTTACGGATCGGCTGAGAAATATATAATTTTTCCAAGTATGCAGAGGTTCCATGTTTCAATCTTAAATTTGAATAAATACCCAAGTATTTCAATAAGTGCTACTTTTCTGGTTTATTTCCTAGTAAAGAATTCTTCTGAGATTTAACATGCACTTGGCGCCCATATATTTGTTCGATTTTAGAATTTTTCATTATGGTTTAATGAAGAAGAAAATTACAAGTTGTAGTAAGTACTTATTGTGATCAAGATTTTCTAATATCTTTGGAATTGTGTTTGTGATAAAATTTTACCACATGCGATAAAAATAAACGTCCTCAAAACTTCTTGTAACATTTATTTTGTGATTAAAATTCTGTCACAAAACTAAAGTGCTGTTATGCAATAAGGATTAATCCTACACCGTTAGACTACATTATAATTTTTTTTTTTAATTGAGGATTTTTTAGGATCTTCGTTAAATAAAAAATCTTTTTGTGATTTAACATAATGAAGCAGAAAATTAGGAGATTTTCGTACTTATTTTTATACTTTCGTATGGTGATTTCCTAAAATATTTTGAATTGTGTTTGTCATTATTAAAATTTTGTCACAATTTCTTCACAAGTAATAAATATAAAAGTATGTACTACTGTACTTAAATTATTATGTATAAAAATACTTTTATCACAAAAGGCTTTGTTACGTCTAACAATAATTTGTTAGACTTTATGATTAGGTGTATAGCTTTTTGGAAAAAAATCCTGGATGAATTTAAACCCATAGAAAGAATGGTAACAAAGTATATTATTGTAAAGAACCTTTGTAATTTATAAAAAAAATATATTTTGGGAGACAGCTGTGTTGTCCTAGAGCGGTTCGCAGAAAAAAGATTTGTATTCTGAGAAGATAATATGATTAATAAAAATATTTGTTTTTATTTTGAAGTGTGCAATTTAATTAACAAAAGAGCTTAATAAAGTGCCGTGCACCCCTTGCACCCCCGCTTAAGACAGCCCTGATAATGTTTTTTCATTAATTAAGGAATTTTCAGGACTTCGTCAAATAAAAATCTTTCTGTTCCTAATTTAACAAGAAAAATCAGAAAACAGGAGATTTTCGTACTTTCGTATGGTGATTTTCTAAAATTTTTCGAATTGTGTTTGTCATTATTAAAATTTTGTCACAATATCTTCACAAGTAATAAATATAAAAGTATGTTCCTACTTAAATTACTAAGTATAAAAATACTTTCATTACAAAAGATTTTTTACGTTTTTTAAATAAACAATAATTTGTTAGACTTTATGATTAGGTGTGTAACTTTTTGGAAAAAAATCCTGCATGAATTTAAACTTATTGAAAGAATGCTAACAAAGTATGTTATTGTAAAGAACCTTTGTAATTTATAAAAAAATATATTTTGAGACACATTTCTTGGAAATTTTCTGCAGCTGTATTCTGAGAAGATAATATGATTATTAAAAATATTTGGTTTTATTTTGAAGTGTGCATTTAGTTAAAAAGAGCTTAATAAAGTCTATTTAACATAAATAACTTAATTTTTATAAAGCTATTTCTCAAAAATAATTACTCGTATCATCAAAAGATATACCTACTGGTATTACGTTTATTAAACAAATACGACCGGCTGAAAGTTTACAGAAAGTATTCATTTTATATAAATAAAATTCTTCATCAAATTTAGCACAAATTTAAAGAAACGAAGCCAAGTTTTCTTGATTACAAACTCATATCTGAAGATGAAACGGAGAGATGTTCTTTGATAGTTCCGTTGTTAACGCGCGAGTATGCGAGTTATTTTCTTTGGAACAATGTATGATTTGATGCATAAGTTGGAGGACAAAAATAAATATATCATACAGAAATGAAATTGCTTTTTATTTGTTTGTCTAAGACCGCTCAGTTTCGTTTATATATTGAGATGGAACCCAACTGCTTAGGCTAAATAAACAGATAATGTTCAGTATTGTTCTTCCGCTAAAGTGGCTTGTTGCCACCTGGAAATGTAACAAATCGTTTACACATTAATATCCGTAGAAACATCAACTCGAAAAACGTTTTTATTACTGACACTAAGCAAATTTATCGCAATTTATTTGCTATTGAAACAGTAGCCACAAACTGATTTGGACTATTTTAAAACTCTATCATTTTCGTACGTTTCGTTATTATTAATTGCGACAGAAGTAGAGGCTTTTATCTTACCCAGTTTAATCGGAAATGACAACAACTTTCCTATTAATCGAAACGGTATTTTATTTCGCGTTTTTGCGATATGCCATAATTTAATTTGTCATTATCGAGTGAATGAAACATAGATATTCGAAGAAATCATCGACTTCCTGATACTTTATCGCAACTGTGCACGAACTCGTGCGAGTGATTTGGAGTAAGCAGTAGGTATACAAAAATAATTGGAGAATAAGTATGTAGAGTATAAGTAAAAACTAAAAACCACAAAACACAAAAACCGCCATGGTCGTTAAAATCACGCGTAAACCCAATTTCCCTCATAACACCGCGCATTATGTTAGCATTACATAGACAGTTAAAATCTGTTAGTAAAAGCTTACATATGATTTGTTATTGCGGCTTTTCACACCGCAAAACACAGTAACATCCAATAATGTTTCTAGATTGCTTTACTCCTGTTCTTCGTTGGTTCGTTTTCAATTGAAGCGAATCATTTACGTAAGAATTTCGTTATAATAAATCGGGGCTTGATTTGTTGCCAGACGGGACGCAAAATACGACCAATAACGGTCTTTACGTTTTTAATTTCGATTGTCATTAATTGCGGGTGAGAATGATTTCTCCGTTTGGGCCCTCGTTCCCCAGATGGATTGCAATTGATTCGAAATGAAAGTAATATATCCTCGGAGGAAGACCGTTAAACCATAAAAATACTTTCCGTATTGTTCGATGCCAATAATACCACCTACACCCACATACCGCTCCTCACCCGAATTTTCAACAGGGGCAATTAAATTGACGCTCATTTTTACACCGCCTTTGTCAAGATGATATTTATGCCACTACTGACATTATTAATTGTTCGCGACACACACACGGTGTTTGCCAACTAATTTGTTGCAGAATTCACAATCTGCTACCTCCATTTTGTTATTTAGTACGATTTAATTTTATTTAAAATCCTAGTTTAGTCTCTCTAAAACAACTGTACAGTTTTTTCGTTAAGTAATTTAATAATGACAAAAGTAAGCAGCAGAGCATTTAACTTTATCAAGCGAATATGAAAATAATATTAAAATGCCTACTGTATCGTTTCCTGTCACCTTAGTGAAATCTTCTGATTAACAATTAAACTTTTTACTTATTTTTTTGCATTGTTTTTCTTGTTTTGTGCTTTCTGTTGTTGTTTTTATTTTTGAATTTTTTTGGCTTCAAGTGCTTTCGGTACTTACTTATGACAGCATTTATAAAATGAACTATAAGCGACAAGAAGACATTTAAATTATATTTTTAATTTATTTGAAGTTCACATTGTTTTGTACAAATTTATAATTAAATTACATCTCATTAGGGTTTAATTATTACTCAGCTTCTGTTGCTAAGTTGTAAATCCTGTTGCTCTAATTTTTTAGATGCTTTTTTTATTTAAATAGTTACTCAGGACTGCCCCCACCCTACCATATCCTATATAGTAAGCTTTCGAAAAGTCGTTTTAGTTAGTATAATGATATAAACAATTATTCAGGTACTCTTAAAAAATTTCCTGGCATTTTTATAAGTAAATACCTACAGGAAAAATACCCATTCTGACGAACAACAAGAAAGTATAGTGATAACGTTTTAACATTGAAATATACCTATAGACATTTGTCAAGAGAATATAGTTTTCCACGAGACCGTATTAGTAGTAGATTTTTGTTCTACAAATAGATACTATGGTACATTATTTTTTTATTTTTTATTTTTAAAAGCTTTATTAAAAGCTTTTATTTAACTCACAATGTTGTCAGTCTGTCGGTTATTTTTTCGGAGTCAAATTTGAAAGGGTTCCCGTTGTCCCACTGAATTGAAATTTTGCATACTTACTTAATCTGCGTGACAATGCAATCCTATGTAGTTAAATACCCCCTAAAGGGGTTAAATGGGGTTTTAAGGTTTTAGGTTATGTTTACAAAGGGGTTCTCGATTTGTAAATTTGAGAGGGTTCCTGTAGTCGCAATGAAATGAAATTTAACATGCGTGACAATGCAATTATATATAGTTAATTACCCTCTGAAGGTGTTAAATGGGGTTTTAAAATTTCAGGTTATGTTTACAAAGGGGTTTTCGATTTGTACATACCGTAACTTATACCGACATATCTTGGTCATTTGGACGTCACGGTAGATGCACAGTGTAATAACAATAAATCTATGCAATAAATAAAGACTAAAAAGCAAAAAATAAAAATATATAAAAAAATGTTTTTAAAAAAAGCTTTTATTTAAAAGATGCACTAAAAAGTAAAAATTAATGCATTTCAAGCACAAGAGAATATTTTTTCTTACAGGTTAAAATTCTAAAATTTATAAAAGCTTTGGGAGTTATAAAACTACGGCATTACAGAATTACTTTGTTTAGTTGACAACTCCCAAAGCTTTTAAAAATTTTAGAATATTAATCTGTAAGAAAAAATATTCTCCTGTGATTGAAATACATTATTTTTTACTTTTTAGTGCAACTTTTAAATAAAAGCTTTTTTAAAAAACATTTTTTTATATATTTTTATTTTAATCTACTGGTGAATTATTTATCATTGTACCTGTAAGAGAAAACGTTGTATTATAGGTGCACGAAAAGAAAAGTTGCTCCTGATTCTGAGTGATGAATAGATAATGAACAACGTACTTTTACTTACATATATTATAAACTATTTACTACGACTGTATCTCAAAAACTAATAATCACACAGAACTCAGCGTTTGCTGTTGAATACCTTATGTTTTTGTCTATGCTTGTGTTTTTTTTCAGAATTTTTCTGTAATTCGTTATAATTTAAAATTAATTAAGTCGCCGCAAAAATATTACCCCTATATGTTATTAAATGTTGTTTTGTGCAAAAAAATACGTTAAATAAATACCGTTATAGCGCAGAAAAATAATTAATTAATATTTTGATAAGAAATCGTAGAAAATGTCTGATAAAAATTTACATAAATAGAGAAAAAAATAGGTAAGTATTAGGTAGCAAACGCTGTCTTTTGTGTGATTATTACAAGATGAACATCACTATTATATAATAATAATTAGGTAGGAAGCTAAATCTAAAAAACATCTTACCTGACCTGACCTGACCTCTGATCGAATTGTTGTCCAAAGTAGGTTAGCTTTACTTTTTTTATTTAATTTTGAATTGTTACAAATTTGGTGTGCACCGATATAAATATGAAAGCTGTACTATATTTTTCTGTAATGCTATTTAAAAAAAATCAGGTGTTTTCAGCCCACGTGTAAAAGTTGGATTTTTTTAAAGTTTGTTTTAGCGATTCGTATTTTGGTGTGCGTATAATGAAAATGAGTGAAAATAATTTTGTTGACTGTGGTGGCGGTTTGTATTGGTGATGTGGTGATGTGTAAATGGCGCTACAATGTAGCGAAAAAGTCTTTTGTTGGTGTAATGGACAGTATGAAAATAAGATGTGGAGGCAATTTAGAGAGTTGAACGAGTATTTGCGGTCGAGTAGTGTGCTCCATGGGGTATAAATGTGTGAAGAACAAAGTGTTGGTAATAAATTATGACATTTGAGTGAATCATTACAGATAATGTTTTAGCTTTTGGCAGTAAGTGGTAAAAGGGTAGTCGCGTAGATACGAGCTTATTGCTTGGAGAAGAAGAGAAGGTAATAATTACGGAAAAGAGAGTATCATTGCTCGGCCCGAAAAGCATTCATTAGAGCGACCGCGGCTCGCGTCCCGACGCTTGGCGTCGATTATCAGAGCGTCTTATTATATCTGGTTTTTAAACTGAAATATGCCTTTATCTCACAGAAAGTGGCTTTTATTACGCGAGCATCCAACATTTTACTAACACAATCAATTATGGAATTTCGCCGAGCATAAATGACGAGCTAATGTTTGCACATTTTTAATTGAAATGCAGAAACGGTCGTAACGTTTTGCAAAACGAATGCCGCGGTTTGTTAGGTATGCATTTTTGTGACAAATGATAAATCCTACCAGTGTTTTGTCAACTTACCGCTTTTACAGATTGTATAATTTAACAGGTCTGGTTTCAATTACATTCGTCAATCTCGTCAGGCTAGTTCTCGCTCCCTGCTGAATCTATTAAGTCGTGCTCGGTCGGCATCCAGGTGATAATTAATACGATTTTACACGTGATTCCACGCCCTCAATAAACGCACCCGCCAAAGAAACAGTCATATCTTACAGCGTCCTACCGACTGCGCCAATGCATTCGAAAAATACGTTTGTATTTTTTGTAGTTTATGCTAAAAGGCTAAGTGCCCGTAAATGAGTCTTTAAAAATAGTAGTAACAATTTGAAGGTGGGACATTAGTGTTTGTAGTGATCCTGTGGTGTAAATCAGGGTTAAGCCTGTAAACGGCAGTTTGTTTTACTATCGCTCTCCCGTCATAGAGTTGGTCGGCGGCTTAGCGGCTATAAATAAACGTAAACACCGTCGATCACCAATAAATGGAAAAACAGCAATGCTATAACAATGTAGTTTATGGTGCGCGATGGGATCCGATTGTAGCTTTTTTTATCTTAGTACACCCTTGGCCCCATTAACAATTCAGATTGGCGATGAGCCGCCGACGCTTCAAGGCGTCGACTTTTAACTCAGATGAATAAGTCGACTCTTTAACACGATCATAACATGCAGAATCCCCTTTTTACATTCGACAACCTTTTTGTCATGTAAAAATGTTAACACGTTCCGACCCGATCCCGGATTTAAAATTGTGGGGGATTTACTTGTCACCTTAGGAGATGTGTGTATCTTCTTAATTGAATCCGTAATAATACGCATCCCGACACTCGAAATTCGTTTTGACAAGCGATTTAATACTGGAATTTCGATTCCCTCATGCGTGTCATTTTTTAATCTCGCTGGAGAATTCGTCAGTTTTGTAAAACTGCTGCGAGTAATGACCAATTTGGAACGAAGTGTATTCAATAACAAGTTAAACTAGTGTAATCAAGCGTCGGTTTGGCAGAACCCCTCGACGCCTGCCGGAGCAGTTACCACACAGCGTCGACCGAAAGCGGACATGCACCCAACATTCAAATTGAAATGTCAGTGTCATTTTCACTAGTGTGATATCCTCCACACCCTGTTTACACAGACAAATCACTCTGTTTACGTCTGTCGCTAGAAGAACGAAATCGCGTCATTTTCATCGCTCAATTAGTTATAAATTTACGGATTCCACAAGCAGTGTTATACAAAGATGCTACACTGTCCGTATTACCCATAATAACGCTCACAAAAATAAAAATGTATTGGAACTTTTTAAAACTGAATCATTTTAAATTTCTTAGTCCCAATAGAACTAACAAGTAAAACCATTCATCATATTCAGTTCCTGCAATTCAATCTAAAATTTATGATGTTTAATCACAATTTCTATATTAATTCCCTATATTGTTTTCTCATCTATTTCTTAGTTTGTTAGTTTCATAGTTTGTCACATTTATAATTTAATAATTAAGTGCAGAGTATAATTAAAAAGAGACATGAATAGCAAAAAAATGACTGGTACCTACTTCAAGAAGAAAATTAAATAAAGAGAAACAAGAAAAACAAGCTAGCATTAAGCGAATGAATTACTTAATTTCTGATTTAGCAATATTATCAGAGGAGAAGAGGAAAATAAGTTATTGCCACTTTTTCATTCACAGAACTATTCACAAACTTTGCGAATATTTATTTTTGTTATTGTTGTTATTAGACAATTATTAAATCATTAATTATAATATGTAATAGTTTGGTGGATGATAAATTCAGTAATTGGGTTTTGTTGCTAAGATTTTATATATAGCTTGGGCATCAAAACCATTAAACTTTTCAGCATTTTTTTCTCTTTATTCTTTCTGTATTCTCCTTCCTCTGTTTTATTTTTTCTGTTCTCTGTTCGTTTTTCTTCTTTCTTCTTTTTTCCTATTCTTTCTTCTCGGTTTTTTATTTTTTTTAATGTGTTTATTTCTATCTCTTTCTTTTCTTTCCTGATGTTTTCCTTGTTGTGCCTTGTTCTTTTTGCTGTTTTCTTCTTTCTGTATCCGATTTTCAATTTGCTATTCTCTACTGTTATTCTATTTTTTATTTAACAATACTTGTCTTTACCTTTTTTTATTTATATCTTCTCTTCTGTATTTTTCTGTATTTCTTCTCTTTATTTTGTTTATTCATTCCTTATTTTTTCTTTGCATTACCAAGTGAGTCGGAGTTAGGTGTAAAAGGTGGTATAATTTTAAATCAGTTGGTGAAAAATTTTCGGTAGACCTTTGGCTGAGCAACAGCAGCAATCGGCGTTTTGCAAGGAATTTATAGAGTTTGCGGTTAGCCCAGGTGCTATATATCTTCGGCGACAGACAGCATACAGCACATTACAGCTCCTCCGATGTTTTCGGCGAGGCCAAGATACAGGTTCATAAATATAAGCAAGAGTTATAACTCTGAGTGACATCAATGTTAAATCGCTGGCTTTGCGTCACCACTTCGGCTCTTGTGCGCGGGGTGCTCACCATTGCAACACTTGGCCATAAAGTCATCGTAAAATATCAGCGATTGATGTAATGGGATAATTTATCGGCGACAAAGCCATACGCCGTCTTGGCCATATCGCAAAAACTCTGACACTTAGACGTCATCGACAAACATCGACCGTTTAATTACGGCATAACCCGGACCATTATGACCATTTTCCAACCTCAAATCGGTTATAACTCCTCGGTCAAAGAGCAAAACGCACGTTTTCATCAGTGCGCAATTAGCTGTACGTGTTGCTGGGAATTCGGCGTCGCGACGCTTCCACACGCCGACCGCTAACAAGTAGCACGACGCGTGCATACAAATCACGTTTTCCTCCCTGGAAAATGCGTAATTACATCATTTCACTTCAAACAGTCAAAACGGTTATTTTATTTGCCATGTTCCACATATCAATTATACCCGAATTTATCGAACCAGACATACCATAACCGGTCGCAATTCCAACCACTACCACTGCTCTACCACTCGCTTTATCTCATCTCACTTGCCCTTTACTTGACAAATTAAACTTCCATTTTAGACAACGTAATTAGAACCGAATACTTCACTAACGAGGCGCGGAAATGAAATATGATTTTATTTCTTAATTACTATACAATAAATAATGCATTTTGTCGCATTTTTTCAATCACATGGATCAAATTAACTTTACATAAATCTTGTTATGGTAATTTCGCAGAATTCAAGTGAAAATATTTGATATATGTCTCCATTACATGCTGCAAACGGAGAAACATACTTGAAATGTGCGACGTTGCTTTTTTAGCATACATTAACATTAAAAATTCAAGTAGAAAACCAGTCAAGGCGTTTTTCAGCTAAAATTAAACATCGTTTTTTTTACTTCCATTTGAAATAAAAGTGGAACCAGTTGTTATGGATTATATTTAATGTAAATTTGAAAAATTAAAAACAGTTACTTTTTTATTCAAAAGTTACAGGTTGTTAAAGATAACAAAAGGTATTTTATTATTACGTTGGAACCTTTATTTTACAATAAGTACTTTTAGAAACTCTTGAACTTCTTTTTATCTTTAAACAGTGTTGGCAGCTTTCTTCTTTCTTAAATGCAAATGTTTTTTAAAAGTATGCTTCTCTGGCATTATATTTAATTTATATACCTAAGTGAAGGCCATGATTTTTAATTATGGTTGTGACTGATATGGCCAAAGTGGTAGTGCAATTTTTGCATTATGAAATACCAAATAACAAAATTCAGTTTCAATTTTTTGTGTTAGTGGGGCGTGAGGCAGTTGGCCCGAAATGGCGTAATGACTTCTGTAATTCATTTGAGGATTTCGCAGCAGCTTACCGTTTTTATTTGATCATTCTAAATTCGTGTGTAAATATTGAGCCGGTTGTTAGCTTTTTAATCTTCAAAGGGGTGTGAATAGCAATAAATCTCGGTAAGTAAAGAGAGGAAGTAGATAAAATCGTAGGTACAAATTCCTCCAATTCTAAAGAACCGTAAAAGGTAATGACGTTTGGGCATTTCTTTAGACTTCCGGAGCTGGCCGTCAGGACACAATAATTTCAATAGGCATTCAGAGTCATGCGATTTTCGCCAAATTTTGGCGAAATTTTCCGAACGGTTTGTAAGAAGGGGTCAGAGGGGCGATTAAAAAGTGTAAATCGGGGTATACGGGATTTGGCCGTGTTTTATTGTTGACAAATTGTTAGCTTTGTAGAACATGAAATACATCCGTCTAAATAGTGCTGTTTATAACGGTTACGCCTGAATTATCGGTCAAATACGAGTCTCGTAATAGGATTAATCTCGGTGGAATGACACTGTTGGTTCGGGCCGAGGGGAAGTTACCCTGTCGAGGACTCACCGTACCTTCTCCCTTTTCAATGACTCGGTGGCACACTTAAAATGAGCATTGCAAACGGCTATTTAGTGCAGTGGACCGTAAAGCAGGTGTCCAGAAGTCACTTATGTGTGCCTGCTTGACAAATAACACCTTAATTGATTCCCTGGCGAGCTTATTTATCGTGTATTACTTTTTTTTAAATTGATCGATTACACCGCAGATTTGGTATTAGAAACTGGTCATGCACGCAACCTGCCGACTGCGCCAATTTTTTCGATTAATTTAGTCTTTCCTACAACGGGAGATACATATTGCCTCTCCAGCTGTTCCCTTCGAGATACCCTATGCCCCGTGAGAAATCAATTTACGTTTTATTGTTATTATATTTACTGCAAACATGGCTTTTTATGTAACTTTGTATGTGTTCATATTTCAAAATTTGTCGCTCTAACAGAATTACTCGACAGTAAAATTTTTATACCTCCTCAGATTTTTTCCGCGATTGCCGGGACTTGCGGAGGAATTGATCAAATTACTGCTAGATGATGTGTGAGATTTGTTTGGTGCATGCAGCAGAAGTTTCTTGCAATTACAAATGAACGTTTCATTTGAATATAAATTGTATTCAAACGTTGCTTTCAGAGTTTGGAATTGTATTGTGTGTAAATTGTGACTATTAATAACAGCCAACGGAGTATCAATATGTCCAATCGAATAAGTACACATCTACATAATTCATGTATTTAAATATTGGACTGGTCCGCTTATTACCTTATCATCCAGTCATCGCTCCTCCAATGGGACTTTGCCCATGCAAGGCTCCCGAAGCCCACATCTGCCGACTGTCAACTCTGTCAAAGCTCCACCGAGGCCTCAGCGATTTATTCCTATCGTTCATTTGACTTGCGACTTTTTGACTTTCAGTACATGTCAACAATGCCATATGTTTGACTTTTTTTTCATTTGCGACTACCGTGCATCTCATAAAACCAATTCTCCACTCGATATTTTACGACGGCAATCTCAAACCCTCGGTTGAGGGACGACGACACATCAAACGCGAACAAAGCCCCACTTTTGAACAAAAAACCCAAATAATCATTAATATTTAGCCCAGAAATAAATTTAAAGAAGATTTTTGATGTCACAATTATGATTCAGTAAATGGTGGTGGCCAAGAAGTGTGGTTTTAACCTAATTGTTAAACATAGACCATTCTTAAGTTTTTTGCGACATAAAATCCGGCCATAATTTAACGCACAACAAAAGAATATTTACTTAGCTACTGACACTTATTATTTGAAGCAGCGTAGCATTACGTTTTAAGTCAATTTGTTCTGTTGAATATAAGTTGTCATTAATCTTCTGTTATTACTTTGTGTTAATTGACAATTACTTGCTAAACTGCAAATGAGATTATGCGGATGACTTTATAACTTTTTTGAGAAATTAATTATGATTTAACAATTGCTAATTATTATGTAACACGAATTATTGAGCAGAAGTAATTATGGAGAAAAATGATTTTATTAGAGGGAACCTTTCGGCGAATGTTGGTAATTGGTGCAATCGGTAGGCCAAGAATTAATTTTGTCAAGTAAGTAAGAAGTGTTAATGTTTCAAAAGGCGCGTAATTTATATCCTTCTACATCAGCGACCGGTGTTCACGTGTAGCAACAAGCGGCAGCGTGTATCCCGCATTCTGTAGACCGAAAAGCTGCAGACAACTTATTTATGTCTGAATTGTTTTCAAAATGCCGACATTTTCCCACTACTGTTTGTAGAACGGGCTCATCGCTGTAGGAAATTAAAAAAGTCAAACGATTTCACGGAATCTTCAGCTCGGGTCACGAGCGCGGTGGTTGATGTTAAGTGGTTCCAAAGGGTGGGGGATCGGTTCTGGATTTCCTGCTTTACATACAAGAGGAAGCTCTTGGTTCAGACCTCTGCGCGGTATGCGGCGGTCTAATTGATTTATGGGAAGGAATCGCCGATTTGTCTTCTTTGGACGAAAAGGGGTGTACACAGTAAAAAATATTTATTAAAGCTAAAAAACATTTTGGCATGTGGTTAATTTTGACACTAGATTATGTTTAAAATGACATCTTTCACAAAATAACTTATAATTGAAAAACATTTTCTGTCAGTGTCGAAATTACATAAAAACATGAATTTTACCTTTTAAAGTGAATTTTTTACATTGGCAAATGATGTTTGCAGTTTATAGTGTAAAATATAACTGCACAGTGTTCAATAATCTTATCTTAGTTTAAATGAGAGGCAGAGTGCGTACAGACTGCGCATAAGCACACGTTTTTGGGCAACATATTTTATTTTTAATGGGTACTGGGATAGTTAAAATGGCTGATATAATTTTCAAATTATGTTACAAAGTCCATAAAGTTTTATAAAGTAAAGAAAAATTGTACTTTCGAAAATATCTCAGAATAATTAAGTTACTGATTCAATTATAAAAACTTTATTCTTATTTTAGGGTCGGTTTCACCAACCTCAGTTAAATAAGATAACTATCCAATAGCCCTAACTGTTAAATAAATGTGGCACTTACTGTTTCACCGATTTCAGTTAGAACTTATTCATCAGATAAACTAACTGGACGAAATTGAGCAGTTAATAAATTTCAGTTGGTTGTCATTTTTGACATTTTTATTTTAGAATTACAAAAATTTCTTTGCTTTTTCCAAAAAACGCTAGATTCCTCTTGCCCTTTCTCTTTTGCTGTTGTAGCTCAATAAAATTATTCTTCTTAACAAATTTACACACACAAATCCCAAATTTAACACTTTTTGTACTGTCACTACTAAAAACATCGTATTCAGCTAACTAACTGGATAATAACGAACAGAAGTTTGGTGAAATAATTTTTTATTTAACTAATAAATAAAAATTATTGGTCGAATAACTAACTGGCGATTTATTTATCGTTGGTGAAACCGACCCTTAATGTATTAGAGTAGAACTATTAAGTGTAAGTACTTAGTTAAAAATGTTATTATTTTACAGCGAAAACAAAATTTGATAACTTGAATTGTGAGGAAAACATAACTTTTGCGGATTTGGAAGGGGCCGAATTAGAGGAAGACTGTTTACTACTATTAGATACTTGAAAACCGAAAAACATCCTACCTCCTACCATAGTGGTTTTAAATAAGGCAGCTCATGAGTTCAGATCTTTTACAACAAGACAGCAATAATAGTGTGTTGATTTATTGTTGCTTAAATATGAAGAACTATTTAAGTGAAAACAACCTTACGGTTCTACTGATTTATGTATTGTTCAAAATAGTAGATTATTTTATAAGGCGTAAATGTGATAGTTTATGTAGGGAAGCTGAATGTTTATTTTGCCGAATGCAATGAGGCAAATAATTTAGCTGAGCCACATAAACTCACATTTACGCCGACTAAAATATACTATTTTATCCGCAAACTTAATTAGATAAATTGATAAAGAGTAAAGAGTAACACTAATTAGCAAGTAAATGAACAAAATAATCAGGGCGCATTGCAAGTAATGAAACGAATGAAACCATAGCACAGCTTATAAACAAACATCACGCGTCATTCTCTGAAACTGTGCTAATAATTTTGAAAGTTTTTCGTGTTTGTTCAGTTAACTAGTACTAGTGAGTGGTTCAAAATGTCGTATACTGACGACCTGCGTTGTACTCCTCCCGAAATCGCTGCTGCAGCGGAAGAGACTATACACAATTTACTGCCTACGAAATCTGCTGCTGTCTACGAGGCGTCTTACAATAGATTTCTGAATTGGTGTTCTGAAAGAAATGTGGAAGTTTATTCTGAAAGTGTTTTACTTGTTTATTTTACGGAACTTTCTCGAACTATGAAACTATGAAGAAGGTACTCCTAACGATCTTCCTCAAAACGCCACACTCATATACCATCAATGAACCAGAAATGCGATCCTGTTCCGAGCACTAGTCCAAATACGAAAAGAATTGAGAAGCATGTTAATATTGACGGTGTTATTCCTACAAGCCTTCTCTAAAATGCCTCAATAACAAACTGTATTTTTAATATTAATGTAAACAGTAAATTATAGAAATTATAAAATAAACTTTCTGCTTCATATTTGATTTTCTGATAATCTACTTACTCTCCAGAAATTGCTAAAGCAGCGAAAGAGACACAAAAAAATGACAACAATGGTAAGTCATGATGACAGACAAAAGTAAAAAACGCTTTATCACATAAAAATGATTTACCCCATGTCCGATAAAGTGGTTCGAGAACTAGATCTTTTACCTGTGACATTCTGTCACAAATGTTGTTAGTTTTGTGACGTTTGCGGATAAACATATTTTTGTTAAATAGGTATGTACTCGTAGTATTAGAATTTATTTATTTTTTGTTTTTTTTTGTGCATTTGTATTTTTTTTAATAAACATTTGAATATATACATACATTTATGTTAAACCATTTTCAGACTGTAACCACACTAGAATTCAATGTTTTGTACACTCAGGAAGTACATTAAAACATTTAGTTAAGTCTGTAAAACATTTATAAAATATGATTATTACACTAGTTTAGGTGTTAATGGTATATTATTTACAGAGTTTGAGTGTAAATCGGCCGCTTTATTGCCGAATGGATTTAAACGTCGAGTGATAACGATAGGTTTATCATCCACGAGGTGAAATAAATGAACCGATTTACACGAAAACGAGGTCAATACAACATTTTATTCTTCGAATTAGACTCAACAAGGCTTAAAATTGCTTTAAATCTGACGTTTCGTATTGAGAAATGCCAAACAATTGTCAAAACTTCTTTATACAGGAGAAAAACCGTAAATTTTGACAGTGTTGAAGAATAGTAGTATATTATATTATAAGTGGACCCACTAGTGGGACACTTCTCACGAGCTTTATAATGGCATTTCGATCACGTGTGATATACGACATTTTATCTTATCTTATCTTATTTTATCTTATACCATTATACGTACACTATACCATTGTTTTCGGTGAGAGAAATCAAATTTTTCTCTCAAGAAAGATAAAGCTGTCAGATTTACTGTCAGATTTAGTTTTATCTCTCTTGTGAGAGAAAATTGATTTCTCTCACCGAAAACAATGGCATAATGCACCTCAAAAACGGCACCTGTAAGATAAAAGTACTTATTACACTAGAAAATATTACACTCTAGAGTGTGGTCCTCTGGGGCCCACTCTTGGTGTTATTTTAGTGTGAATAACACCAGAAAATTTTTTACTGTGTACTTTTGAAACCCGTTTTTCGTCAAAAGGTGACCCATGCGGTTTTTAATATCACTGCGAGTGGCATAGCGCGTCGTTAAATTGCATGTTGATGTGTTCCTTTGTTGCAGTAGGACCTTTGTTTGGGGGTGGATTCACCGGGAGCGGCGCTTACGCGTTCTCCGTTCCGGGTCTTCCTCCCGCCGCCCACGCTCTCGCCAAGACCAGCTTCCTCTTCGACCACGGTAATTATGCCATCATTACTCTCATTGTCGTCAATCAGTCGGATCCTCCCCTGGCACGGTTTTACGTTTTTATTTTCGCGGAGTCGCGATAACAGTAAATGTCCATCTGTTTCGACGTAACCCTCGAAAGTACGATCTGACAAGACTCGGAACGAGCTCACCGTCTCTTCTTTTTATGGTCAAAAATCTCCTCTTAGATCTCTGATGAAATTAAATGCCGAGTTTTAATGTTCATCGGGTGGAAAAAGTTCATATCGTCTCCCTGCCGTGTGGCGCTCGCTCTGTCCTCCGCCCAAAGAAGGGAATTTAATTAAGTAAAATTACACTGCTTGTACTTTAATTATGTTAGTATCAGAGTTTTTACGGTGGCTGTCCCCTTGACGTTTACACCATCGGCTCGAGAGCAGATCGACGCGGCTCACCGATCAAAAGGTGGCGCTCTCAAAGGAAGCATCTCTGATTCACACTTCCACACGCCAAAATTCGACCCCGCCGTGACACTTTTAAAATATATATCACCAACAATTGCAAAAACTTGAGAGAAAGATAACGTGGAAGGGTGAAAACTGGCTAATGGAATACCTGTCCTCTGGATTAACGTTCGCCGTCTCAACAGCTCGCTACTTGCAGCATAAAATATGGTAATTGCCAAGGCATTGCCGCGTTAACATGCCTATTACGCTTCCAAAGATACGCGCGATGTCTTTACCATGCCGCTTCCGGAAACGACCATCTTGGGCAACTCCGGCCATACTCTGCCACCACCACGTCACTTTCTCACACATTTATACACCCAAAAACTAGGAACACTCTATCTATATGATGACAGTGACCAATCTTGACAATTTTGAAACGGACAGAGTCGCTTTACGAACCTTTTTTATAAAAAAAGTGTATAATGTTTTATAATAATTGGAAATTTCTATAAATTAATAAAGATGATTATGATTACAGTATTATAACTCATAACCAAAAATCTTAGCTACAGAGCCGCATCGAGGGGAGGAGAGGGGAGCCGAATTAATAAGGAATTACAAGTAATAAAATAGGAGAGATATACAGTCAATACAAATCTCAACCATTATAACGTGATTTTAAATATAAAATTAATGCAATTGATTTTCAAAATCCTAACTTATAACTGAGGGAAGCACTTTTCAGTTTATGAAATGAGAAATTGCTTTATGAAATTATGATGCAATAGTGGTTAAACAGACAATCACATTTCTAAACCGATTTGTAACTTTGGTGATTGTTTTTGGCGAAAGTTCTCAAAATAATTGCGTTTCTTCGTTCCGGGTTGGAACAGTCTTACGAAAAATTGAGTTTTTAGCCCAAAAACGTGATTTTAAGGTATTATCGACCCGACGGGCACTTTTTGGCTAAGTTTTGACGAACTTTCGCAAAGTAGTTTCATTCCTGGGTGACAAATATGTGAATAAAAAGCTGATTTAGTAAATTGGCAGCTCGCAATTTATCTCGAAAATTCAAAAATTGGTTTATTTTTAACGAAATTTAGCTAAATAATTACGTTAATAATGTAATATTTTTTACCTTATTTATCGATTTTCGGGTCTCATTTAGCGAAATCGTATTTGATTTGAGAAAAAAAATCATGCATTATAATATTTGATATTTTTGGGGCCTGATCCCGCGGAAGCTCATAACGTGTTTAAGACATTTATAACACAATTTTCGACATGATGCATTTGCGAAATATTTGGGTCTTTTGATTAAAAACGTGCTTAAACTCATATAACATTATTTTCAAGCCAATTTGGTGATTTTTTTTATTATTTTTGACGAACTTTAACGAAGTAGCTAAATACGTTTCTGGATCACAAATATGCAAATAAAACAACAATTATAGCTGGGCTTGCCAAACGAGAACGCATTCATAGTTTAAAAACTTGCTTTTAAACTCTCAAAAAATTAATACTTATATTTTTGTAACATTTCGGTTTATTTTTGGAGAAGTTCGATCAAAATTGCGTTACTGATTGAAAAATATAGGTACTACAGAAAACAGAAACAGCCTTTAGTGATTTAGCGAAATCGTATTTTATTTAAAGAAAAAAAAAAGATGAATAATGCCTGAAGCATTTTTGGAGTATCTGTATACCCAAAATCCGCCCTGCTGTATGATGAAACATTTGTAAATTACCAAAGTCATGGGGTGAAAATCGGGTGCAGATGTGTGTTGTGCGTAAGATATGGTAGCGACATATCGTCCAATCACATTAAATTTATAGGTAGTCAGCGGTAAGCCGTTCAGCGTTGAGCGTAGCACTACAAATACCTGGTTTTATTTTGAAATGTGGCCTTTCCTATTGTCGCGTCTGAGACAATAAATACTTAGGTAATTGTAGGGACCGAGCTGCGATTTGTGACAATGGATACAGTGGTGGAAATGCGTGGAATGTGATCTCGCTAAATGCCGCCATAAAAACTAAACGCGTGTATGAGTGTCTGAACTCGGCCCGTCTGATCCTCCCTTCCTGACAACTCAACTGGAACGGGTCATTCCGACTTTGTTCAAATCGAATCAGCAAATGCATTAGTGGCAGTCGGACGTAATCGGTATCTAGTCAATCAATTCCTCACTTGTACAATTTTACTTATTACACGTGAATTTTGTAAAGTGACACCACTACTGAACGTGTAGCTTTTGACGGGTTGTTTGGCTTGAGTCGTGAGAGAGGTAACCATAAATAATTTGGTGACAAATAGGTCGAGTTAATTTACATGTTTTAAATAATACGGCATGAAAAAGGTAATACATCTTAAAGGACGTTGTAATAAGGCGCTCAATACCCTATTATGTCATAATGGTCTCGGAAACTACCCTCCTGGCATCCCTATTATCCCGGGTACATAAGATATGCAAAGAAGTGTTTGTTTATATCGTATCTTCTTAGCAGCATGTGTAGCCATATGTCAGAGCCCTAGTGTTATCGGAGCACTTTGCAGCAAATTGCCACGATCTACAGCAATCTACAAGAGGGAAACAGTTGGATGCGCCTATGGGCGAGTCCGAGAGAGATGGTAAAAACATCGTCAACCGCGAACTAACCTGGAAATTGCTTTTCGCGAAATACGTTTCAAGCTTAGAGCAGTTCAAGGGTTACTTCGGTACCTATTCTTTAATATAATCTGGGTGATAGTATGCTTGAGGGTAATAACATTTCAAACTAAAAAGATTTTTCTTATTATCTTCGGAAAAAACTATATTGTGACAGGAATTAGTTCCATCATCCACGTTATTAGATGAATGGGGGAGCGTTCGGACAGGGGCCTTATATGTAGTTTGTGACAGTCGAGCGAGACTCTGCATGGTCGTGTCAGTGCAGTTTTATGTGTCATTCGTGTATATGATTCGAGTTTGGATGTAATTGTATGAATCACCCTTTGAAAATATGAGGATGTTTGCTAAAATGGCGGTATGGAGTTCGGTTGTGTTTCGGTGCAATTTAGCGTAAAAGTTGAACGGGCGTCTTTGGAGTCGGACGTCCCGACGGCGGCGTCGCTTCCACATTCGACCGTCTTGTGAAGCTCCGCCTTGCGCCGCCTTCGCCGCTAGGCTAACAAGTATATCTAAGCCGGCATACCCGACATATTACATACATTGTAGCACCAAGTCCGATACTTCCAATCCAGATAACATTTTAAAATATCGCCGCATTCTTTCGACCCTCTTTGTACTTTTAAATTTAAACTATCTCGCTCCGCTCGAACTCTCTGAAAATCTAAATAGGGTTCACGTAGGGGTCTCTCCTTTGTTTCCCAGGGAATCTGATAAATTGCGACCAATAAATCCCGATATTTGCAACACAAACTCCGAACATATGCTCTACTTCACACTTCAAACTTTTTTACCGCACGAACTTTTCTTAATTAAATTACTTCACACAAACAGGGCTGATTACGCTATAAACGACGCAAATTAAAGCAATATAAATGACTAAATAGGATCAAGGGAGATACAAACTCACCTTCACAAGCAATAAGAAAGAAGTCACAAAGTATAAAAATAAATGAAAAGTTAGCTCATTCAGATACTGATTAAATTAAACTGAGGGGACTGACTTCTTGTCACTCTACCGTTTAAAAACGTGTAAAGATTTCCCTCCAGGAATTATTTCACAGGGGATTTCGAAAGAACCAAATATTAAACACCCATTTTACCTCGCTTTCAATTATTCCCAAACAAATAATCGATTTGGTCGTTGATTTCATTCTTTAGTTTACAGTTTACAATTAGATTAGAGATTCTTAGATGACAGGCTAAGGCTAACATTCTATGTGCAGAAAACGTTTAAAAAAACTACTCATTTGAGATGATACGCACCACGTTCGTCAAGTTTTACACTCAGGCACTTTACACCTTTTAGAAGAAAGAAAAAAAATATGAAATAAATATATTGCAGTGTACTGATATCCAGTCTCGCTAAGGTAAAAAATAGTTTTGTTCTATTAATTTATTTGTCCAATAAAAGAAGAAAAAAACATTTGACCAAAAAATCAAATTGGCTGTTTTTTACATCAGTGAATCGAAAAAGCGAAACAAAATCATTCTGCAAAAATTTGAATTGAAAAAAATTGTTAGAATTTGGTTAAAAGCTATTTTGATATGATTTATCGGGAATTCAGTCTAATTTATGAGGGTCACGATTGACTAGCAATAAATCTCCGCCACAAAAAGACTCACTACCTACCCCAATAACAGTAATTAAAATTAAAAATCAACGACACATTTTCTCGAAATTTTAATAGGAACTTTGATGCATTATCTCAAAATACTCCTAGGGACAAAAAATCGTTAACTAAGCAAAAGTGAAAAAACACATTTTACAAATTGGTTAAAATGTTCTTCTATACAATAAAATCACATTTTTTTAGAATTTTAGGTAAATTACAAAGAGGTGTAAAGTGCCTGAGTGCAAAACTTGACTAATGATTTTCATTTTTTTGTAAAATGTATGTAGTTTTAATTAGAAGCCAAGGTTCAAAATAACATCAGGATAGCGTGATTATAAACGGGTTGACGGCAACGTTCCATGAGAAGGAATAAGTAAATGTTATTGCTCTATAATAAGTTAGTCAATGGTTTTGGTCGCTCTGTAGAAAATTCGTCTAACGTTGACACTATCTTTGTGTAGTTTTTTTTATAACGACCGTTTGTTTAGATTTGAGAGCCAACCGTACCTTGAAAAAACAAATAACTCTCATATTTTATAATTGTTAAACCGTATCTTGATTACAAGTAAGATAATTTTATCTAATATTTTTGATATTTTTGTAGTAAACTAAATTTCACTAAATACCGCTAGAAATCAGCTTTTTGATTTTTATCTTTTTAATTAACATCGGTTTTATAAATTTTAAAAAATTACGAAGGAAGTGTCAGCAGGTATAAGTAAAAATGACCTTAAAAGCAAATTTGAATAGGAGTGAAGATAAACAAAATATTTCTCAACATAATAACTCTTATAATAATTTATAATAAATGTTGCTGCATACAGGAGCAGTTATAGCGTTTTATTAAAAAATGATCTCAACTATAGTATGAGTGGTGGTACTTTCGATACCCCCTTGAGCAACTCATCAGCCTTAGAAAATTTTATTGACTATTACAACACAATTATAACAGACACGTTTTGAATATTCTTTTTGGTTTTCTGAAATGAAAATGTCAAATTGACATTTGATTTTAATATTTTTACAATTCCAGTGTGGTAAAATTTACAAAAAAATACTGGTTTTTAGACACATTTATAAATTGTATCGAAAACTTATTAATTGCAACGCTATTTTACAGAACTTTACTGCTGAATGTCTGAAATTATATATTTGTGTCTATTTAACTTTGATTGGAACAGCACAGTCTAGTGTTAGTGATTGCCACCATGGTACTTTTGACGTTTTATGGCATTTTGATGTCTATAGTAAAAGTTTAACTTTGATTTTTATAAAAAATTGTCGGCCAAAATGTTACACAGAAATTGTGATAACAATTTTGCAGGACTCATTTGTTCAGAGCTACGCTGAGTCTCTCAAATATCCTTGATAATGTATTTTTGCTTAGAATTGAGTGTCTGTGTAAAAAGAAAAAGTATTGTATTTATTTGTTCTCAGTAATTCACCTGAACTGCTAGTAATATCCTATATCTACATCATACCATACAAGTAAAATAAAATTGTTTGAGATATGAGAAAGAAATTGCGATAAGTGTAGCATAAAAAATTAAAATTGTCCCTTTTTGCATGCCATATGGTGACAATTTTAAAATAAGAAAGCAGTAAGCTGATCATTGTTATGTTGAGTGATTAATATGCTTAATCAAAAATCAAACCATTCGATATCTACTTGTATCCAGTAAGGAAAACATGTCGCATTTGTAGTAATTGTGCCATTGCGGTTAGTAGAAATGAAAAGTAGAGGGCGACCCTGCTGCAATAATAATCCCGTTTAAATCATTGACATTTATTTAGGAACGCAAGAAGGTGGTTATTGCTTTGGCAAGACAGACGTAACCGCAGCGGAAATATACCTTCTAAACCAAGGCTGTCAGAAACACGACCTAATATTTGGGGACATAAATTTACAAAACATAACTGGAATGAGTGAAATGAAATGATACAGAACGAGCAGGGATTGTTACGACCTATAAATATATTACTGTGATAACATTTGTAAAATGGACCTTTTATTTGGAAGAAGATATTGCGAGAGTTAGTATTTATCATCGGACAGGAATGCGATTTCCACCAGATTATTACACTATGTTATAGGGGTTATTCCGCATCAATGGGCTCGGATTTCATATGCTTAACCGCCATAATCAAAACTCAAATGCTTCATCCAATTTATTATTAATTAATTTTGACTCTTCAAAGCGAAATAACACTCGCATTTTATAATACACAAACGATATTTGTTTTTACCACCTTCAAAATTAAGGATATACATTTTATAGTTGACAGCCATCGTAATAAAACTCAGTATTCATTTCAGTGGTTCGAGGAAATCAAATGTGTAAACTGAATTTTTCCACGACTGTTTATTTTATCGTTAGAGACGGTATTCTCGTAATAATGGCGTCGGGAATATAAAAAGCTTTCATTTACATAAGAATTTTCTATTGGGATTATACCGTAACGTAGATAAGTGGCAAAATATTCAAGGATTGCACATTGTTCGTCTAGACCAGAGTGCACCTGTAACAAAAAATCTAATTTTATTTATTTGCGTGGGGTCTAAATGATAAAGTTCTCCGCGAAGATAAAAGAGTTTAATAAAAGCTAAAAAACTGATGAACAAAATAACCTAATAAATTTCACTTCAGAGTAAAAAATGTCATCGAGATACCACAATGTTCTACAACAATAAAAGGTTTGTCGAGAGCGCTCCCCACTTTCTATTCTGTTTGTTGTCTAAGTTCCATCAATCACGACAAATTTTAATATCGCCAGAACATATTATGAAGCAGTAAATTGTACACAATATCGGTGACAGCTTGGTCTTTGTAGCCTCCTCGTGTCCAGTCCACGGTTATGAAATTCCAAAAAAATCTCTTGTTTTATTGATAAGACAGAAGCACCCGGAACAGGTTCGGTGTGTCAATTGCATCCACAGCTTCATGAAATATGAAGTGTTGAATAACAAATTGCAAACAAGATCAGCAATCTAAGATGTAGATGTGCCACCTGTAAATCTTGTTTTTCGCAATTCTATCCACTAATACCATATTTTTCTCGTATTCCCTCCTCTTGGAATAATGTATTCAAGATAAAATATTCTGGTCTCATTTCCCCTCTAAAGTGAGCGTTACCCTATTATTACAATCGGATGACCCCTTTGCAGAGCAATAGATTACCTCTGGCAATCTTCCGCTGTTCTTCACCTTTTTCTGGCGACAAATCCATCGAGTTGTTACAGGTGCTGCAGCCAGGTGAGCAATTAACACCGAGAAAAATGTCGCTTTCATAAATTCTTCTCGCTTGATTGCGTATTCGTTGCCAGGAAGTCGAAAGCTCTCAAATATAAAAACAGGAACTAAACAAATACCACTTGAATATTATGGTTCAGGTGCAAGTTCGATCGCAGAGGCGTGGTTTACAGCGTAAGCCACGCCGTAAGGACTGCGCTACACGCCCTCCATCCCCGCTCAAATAACCAACTAAAAACTAGTTCAAACCTTTTGCAAAACATTTGACATATTATGGACATTTTTGTAAAACCCATTTTGCTCTCATTATTATGCAGCCAATGCGAAAAGCCATCATCCAAAGGATTTTGCGACAAATTATGAAGCGACTCGTAACTCCATTCTTCAACATTTTTAACCGCTCATTCACTCTAATTAATTAATGATAATTGCTTTATAACAATGTTAATCGGTCTATTTTATTACCGTGTGGTGTTTGCCCACCTGTCTTAGTTTGCATGTTTGCCAACGTTATTTATTTATTGCGCTACTGCTGTTGCTGCAAATCTATTTGTTTTTTTATTTGCAGTAAATTTTGATTTATTATAAAGTTTTTACTTTGCTCCGTATTCCCTACTTTTCAATTAGACATATTTCTATATTTCCAAACAAGTATGGTAGGTCCGGAAGGGTTCGGCCACTTTTGTTTATTAACACGTATTTTTGTTAATTGTTACATATGTTTATTCTAAATTCTTGTTTATGTAGTTTTCAATAGACCACCATATTAGTATTGAGCCTCTGCTAGCTGAAAGTTGGAATAGTTAAGTACACACTGGACGTGCTCTCCCGATGGGCGAACTCTACCGGACTTACCCTATACCTACAAGTAGTTTACTAATTACACTGTTTTGAAAAACAGTTTGTTTATAATTTGTTACGGTTTACAAAAAACCATAATTGTGTTTGGCACGTGTATTATAATTACTGTGCTTCAAATTTTTGCAATTTACATTGTAAAATGTTTTTAAACATTAACTATCTTAACGCAACTTTCATACTTTTTATGGAGGCAAATACACATATGTATGTGTTACGATCTGATTTCGTGTCCTTGATATTTGTAGTATTTCGTGGAATAAAGGACAATGGAAGAAAAATACTAGTGATTATTTGAAAGCTTTGTAATAAACACTAGTATTTCATTCCACAAAATACTGCAAACAGAATACACATATCATCTCGAAAACAATAAGAAATTTTTAAATTATGAACAGTTGCATAACTTTTACAAACAGCGTGCGCTAATAAAATATTTGATCAAAATTTTAAAATTACCAACATTTCACACACCTACAACATTTTGTGTTTTGTATTACCACAGTGTGGATTTTAGTGTTTTTCAAATGAACTTGGACTACAAATTTCGACTTTCAGATACCATGAGGTTGTGTCTTTCAAACTTGGTTAACTCCTGATTTTCAAATTTTCGAAACTTGAAATTCTGAGTTTCAAATCCTTTTTCTTATTACGGTATGTGCCCCAGTTGTAGGTATTTTTTTGTAAAGTGGTCGAAATAAGTAATTATCTGTAATCTGTAATAATCTGTAAAATAGTAGGGGAGAAGTGGAGCAAGTTGACGACGCTAAGTGAAATCGAAGAAAAAATAAAACTCGTATCTACTATTTTTTTTAAATAGCGGTCTTATACTTTTGAATTGAGCAGTTTTCCTGACATACCTACGTTCGCACAAACTGAAAAATGGATTGGAATTGTTGCTTTTACAATAATTCATCTAGGTACTAGGTCAATTGAACTATACGAGACAAGTTGACAAATTGCACCTTGTTTAACATAAAAATTTTAGATAAGATAAGACGAAAAATCAAAAGGCGATAAAACAATCTCTACAACAGAAACTAGAGGACTTACCACTTTGTTTTGTAAAATTTTTATTTTCCACACCTCGAAACATAACATTCCGCATCGAATTGCATTACAAGCACACACGACAATCACGACATGTGGAAATGTTTAAATTACTGCCACCTGGCCACTATTTAAAAACTATCTATAGGTACAGGTAGGTTATGTAATAGGTTTTATATGTTAGTTTTAATAAGTTATTGAAATCGTTTGTAAAATGACTGAAAGAGTCCACTAATTGTGCATGTATGTATTTTGATTTTATAGTACCTACCTACTATTTAGAAAGAAATTACTGATTTTAGGAAAAAAAAACTATTTTGGCTCCTTGTGTATATTTACAGTCTAAATTCTTTGATTTTTCAAAGCTAAGGCAATTATTATCATAGCTCGTTACTCTGGAAAATTAGCGACTAAAAATGTCAAGCTGACAATCACAATTTGTTTCGACAGTAGGGACCTTAGTTATGAATACATTGGAAAAACAAGTGATTTAGACTGTGTCGTTCTACATAAATTATTTTTTCATTATAGGTCTTGTATACATTTTGTATAGCTTTTGACTTAGATTTAAAGCCTAAAAAATAAAAAAGTAGGGTTGAAAACAAGACAGGAAAAATCATGGACCAAGACAAGACTTTATGTAAACAAGAACAAGAGTCTTGACAAGACTCTCAACAAGACTGAAAAAAAATCGTGTTTAAAAAAAATAATTTGAAAATAAACTTTTATTGCAGTTTATTACAAAACCGGGGAGCGTGGCAACGCTGAAATTATGTTCCGACAAAGCCGTACACATTATAAAATTGCAAGCTGAAGGCGCGCGCAGGCAAAACAGCAATGGGCTAAAACGGTGTGCCTTTAAAACCTTGTGGAACTAAAATAATAAATAAGTGAAAACGAAATCGACTAAAATAGTGCATTTATTAAAAAGTACACAACAAAACGTTGCATTGCCAAAATCGGAAATCCCTATAAAGTTGCAGTACTAAAATCAGACTTTTCTAAAATGCTGCAAACTAAAATGATACACAGTCAGCTATGTTTAGTTCAACTACTACCGCATAGATGTCGCTTCAGATGCTATCTAAATACCGAAAAACACAAAATTTCTATTTATTTTATTTTTACAAAGTTGAAGACCTCGACGGAAGAAGGGGATGTGTAACAAAATGTAAATTTTACAGGAAAGACAAATAAATTTTTTTCATGGTGTGTGTTTCATTACATAAATACCGAAGTGATTGTTGAGAATTGATGTAGTACAAGTTGCATACTTTTTTTTAGACCTGGTTTCAGTGATAGCTGTCAATTATCCGACAGGCATCCGACCTTCACCTTGGGGTGTCTCATCTCTTCTCATAAAATGCAAATAATGTAAACCAAACTGAATTCTACTATCGCCAACCAATTTGTCTTATTTCAAAGATTCAAGCAACAATTCAACAAAGTGAAAAATAAGCGACCCATACATAGGAGTATTTATTTAATTTTTACCAATTTTATTCCGCAACGTCATCAAGTGCGATATCTTAATAATCATTATTTGACGGAACATTTTACGAAAATTTTTAGGATGGCAGGAAGCAAATTCGGGACCGTATATTTGCCAATTTCTCAAATTTCAAGGGGCGTTCAGGCAAGATTACCTTCATCATCAGACATACTCATACAGACAAAATTTGGATAAAACAAAAATTTTAAATCAATTTTTCACTTTAAAAACTGAAACATTACCAATATCCCTAAATCGATTAAAATAACAATTTTTGTTTAAAAACGGCAAAAAGGCAGCAAACTACAAAAAATAGTATAAAAATATATAAAAAACAAGTTTTATAAGACCTTGAAGGACTCATTCTGTCAAAAAACTCGTGGTTAACGCCTATCTTTTTTGAAACTTGAATTCGTGCTTTAAGAATGGTTTTATGAAACTTGTTTTTTAATATACTATTATGCACTTGAAAAAACTAACAGCTAATGTAACTTATAGTTTTAAAGGCATTGGCAACTTAATTTACCTCTTATATGTTTTAACGGAAATTGAAAAAGTCGTTCGTTTTATACCAGTATTAGCTGTTTCAAAACTATAAAAACGCCAACGTCGCATTTTCTTTCAAAATTAGCTGTTATAAATTATTCATGCACTTCAAAAAATTAATAGCTAATGTAATTTATACTTTCAATGAGAGATCTAATCATTAATAACTATTTTACATTTTTATCAATCTTATTTAAAAAAATAATTCGGTAAATCGCGACGTTGGCGTTTTTATAGTTTTGAAACAGCTAATACATTCGGTTCACTTTCATAAAAACCATTGTGGTGGAAATTGGGTACTCTTGACATTAACTTTTATATGAATTGTCATGGTAACAGGTTAGTCAATTCCACCACAATGGTTTTTATGAAAATGAACCGAAAGTAGGTTATTTTCAAATTTTCCTACGATGAAAAAAAAATAAGCGAGATAATCCCTTCAAAGGAAAGAAATCGTGACGTCGTAACCGCCTCTCATCATAGAATCCTCTTATCACTGAACCCTCTCAATCACCAAAAACGTGACAGATATTTGAACATTTTTCATACATCTTTCACAAAATCAAAAATTAACTGCTTTTTCGACTAATTTCTGTTCGAAATTTGTCTTGAACTGCGCAAAAACAACTGAGGAATTTTGTCAAGTTTTGATAAACTTTGTCAGTGTCACTTAAAAGTGTAAAAAACCATTTGATCTTAATATTGTACCAAATGCTCGATAAGCGGTTATGACGTCATAATTTTAACTTTAAATTGAAAAAACTTGAGTTTAGAGAGCAGATACAGAGAAACGGTTTTCACGACTGTGATATGGTTGGAACCAACAATATTTGAGACTCATAGAATAAGCCGATTGCCCCTCACAATGGTTTATGTCCCTTGCAGTAAAGATGCCATAAATAAATTTACATTTCTTAGGGCAGGCACCTTTCAAACGTTTGTACGACGTGATGGACCGTAACAGAAATTTGTGTATGGGCTTTCACCAAACAAATATTTAATACAATTTTATTAATATTTAGGTATATTTTTAAAATGTTTGTTCACAAATAAAGTGATCTAAGAAACTAACTAATCTAATGAATTTTGAAACTTTAGTTTGGAATAAATGAAAAGTTTACTATGAAAATTACTCAATACGGCTAATTTGTGAATCTTCAGGGTGGTGCCACCAGCTGTGAAAAATTGTTACGGTAACCGCAAAGCTGCTTAACCCTCAAAAAAGCTTGCATAAGTCAATCTCAAATATTTCTGGTTCCTACTATAAGCGTTTTCAGTAGGCTACTATCATTTAAAACAAAGTTGTTTTTTTAAGTTGCCAATGTTTTTAATGAGAGATCTAATCATTAATAACTATCTTACATTTTTATCAACCTTATTAAAATAAGTAAAGTAAAGTATAAGTATAAAGTATAAAGTAAATTTCCATAGTTTTGAAACTGCTAGTAATAATTGTAATAAATATTCATTTTTGATTATTTATTATTCCACCAGTCATACCAAAAATCACTTCTATAAGATACGAAGATAGGGCAAAAGCAATGTAAAAGTTTATAAGAGATAACTCACAAACGCTTCAAAATTTTTGAATGGGGTTTTCACGACAATAAAGTATCTACGTTTCTAAAGTCACCTATTGTCGTATAAATGACAAAAATTCATCTGTTGATAATTTTTTTTATTTTTTGTTTGTTTATATAGTTATTTATTTAACGAGTTTGAGTGTAAATCAGGTCTTTATTTCACGAGTGGATTTTTAATCGTCGAGTGTTAACGAGACGTTTAACATCCCAGAGGTGAAATAAATGAACCGATTTACACTAAAACGAGTTGGATACAACATTTTATTCTTCGAATTAGACTCAATAAGGCTTAAAATTGCTTTAAATCTGCTAAAAATAATCTGATGTTTCGTATTGACAGTTGTCAAAACTTCCTTACATAGGAGAAAAACCGTAAATAATGACAGTGTCGAAGAATAAATTAGTATATTATGATACGAGTTTTATAAGACGCATTTTGTCGCACGCACGGAATTGGGGCACGACGAGCGCAGCGAGGAGTGCCATAATGGAGTAAGTGCGACAAAATGCCTTATAAACGAGATATCATACACTATGGAATTTTGTGGCAGTTGACAGCATTTGCGTGGATCATGAAATTAAATTAATAATTTGGATCGTCATTAGTTTATTCGTAAAATGTATTCTGAAAGTGTCCAAGACGTTTTGCAATCTATCTGCCCCTCAACGAATACGGGCTTTTGTGGCAAATACGCGGAATTTGAACATTGGCCTAAGGAGAATGGGATCTCAAATTACTCACTTGCACTGGCTTTTGAAGTCATGTTTGTACACTACTCGAAAGGTGATCGAAGGGACTAAACGTATCAGGGTTGGTACAAAAGCCTCTAAAGGTTCGAAATTGATTCATTTGATTAAATTATCACTTGAAACAGGTGACGATTAATACTGACACTTCTCTCAGATAATTGTCAAAAAACTAGGTTGCCATCATTTCCAACTAAATTACCCTGGTTTTTAGTGTAATTATTATAGCACTCCGTTGGGTACTACGAAACCCAAATGGCGTATTGTAATGACCTCAGTACGAAACAAAAGTAGAAAAAGTTATTTATTGTATAAGTGTTTTAGAAAGCATTTTATCCACGCAAGAATGAGTAACATTAACATTCTTAAGTGGATGGAATGCGACTAAAACACGAATGCAATACACCGTTTTATCCACAATCACCACATTAACAAAATGGAAATAATCGAAGTTAAATTTTAAATTTTTTCTTTATTTCACTAGTGGATAATAGATTTCTTTAAGTGTGGTTAAAACTCCAATTATAATGTGATTGTGGATAAATATATTTTTTTAACTTTTTAAGACTATAGATTACAACATTTTGTTTGCGGAAATCCATACGAAATTATTAATTTAATTTTTGTCAAATAGTTTAAGTTACCTCTAATAAACTTTTAAATTTTAAGGCTAGCAGGTAGCGGGCTGCACTCTTGAGAAAAGATGCAAATTTTTGGTAATAATATAAATCAAGTGTTATAGCAAGATTCTAGATTTTAGTAAAAATAAATGTCTATTGGAATAAAAGTAACATTTGCTGCAATGCTCCTAAACAGTTGCGGTTAATCACAATAATTAATGTTCGGATGGCATTCCTTCATAGTTTTCAGTGGTTGATATTTTTTAGGGAGTTGCCACTTCACGCATTTATTTAATAAAATTATAATAGTTACAACTAGTCATAATCTTATCAATTACAATTATTATAATTAGCATTTTTTAAATGATTTATTACAATTACAGTTAGTACTTCTCTGTTACAATAATTTTGAAATTATAAATTATTTATTATTTTTTTTGCACGATTGAGCTGTTTGATTGTTTACCACGTCTGTTTCCAAGACAGTACATTGCGTTTACTAGTTGCTACGTCCAAGGTGTCGGTAAGTAATTTTACCGACGCCTTGGACATAGCAACCGGTGAACATAACCTGCTGTCTTGGACATTATTTAATAAATCTCTAAAAAAATGTAAGGTTCGTGCAAAAAACGTGATAAGCATCACGAACGTTATGGATTACCGATCGAAGACAATTGTTATTGGCGGAGATCGGTAAAATCTCCTTACCGATTGATATTTAATATACTATTTTAGCTCAGAAAATTAATAATAATAATCATTTGAGTAACGTGGTATAGAAACTTTTTTAAAGCTAAATTGTTTCGTAAAAAAAATGTTACGAATTAATTTTTTTATTGTATATTTTTTCGGATTCTTCGATAAAATTATCCAATTGCAAGTTCAGATAAATTGCAGCAAAAACACAAATGGTGTATTTGATTTTTATAAAAGTTATTACTCTGCAGTATTTTTTTACCAAAACACAGAACACAGTAACAATTTTTATATTTTGGGTACCTACTCCTATGTATGGGTCGCTTATTTTTCACTTTGTTGAATTGTTGCTTGAATCTTTGAAATATGACAAACTGGTCGGCGATAGTAGAATTCAGTTTGGTTTACATTATTTGCATTTTATGAGAAGAGGTGAGACACCCCAAGGTGAAGGTCGGATGCCTGTCGGATAATTGACAGCTATCACTGAAACCAGGTCTAAACAAGTATGCAACTTGTACTACATCAATTCTCAACAATCACTTCGGTATTTATGTATTGAAATCTACACCTTGAAAAAAATTTTTTTTGAAAATTTACATTTTGTTACACATCTCCTTCTTCCGTCGAGGTCTTCAACTTTGTAAAAATAAAATAAATAGAAATTTTGAGTTTTTCGATATTTAGATTTAGATAGCATCTGTAGTGACATCTGTGCGGTAGTAGTTGAACTAAACATAGCTGAACCTCGACTGTGTATCAATTTAGTTTGCAGCATTTTAGAAAAGTCTGATTTTAGTACTGCAACTTTATAAGGATTTTCGATTTTGACAATGCAACGTTTTGTTGTGTACTTTTTTATAAATGCACTATTTTAGTCGATTTCGTTTTCACTTATTTTAGTTTATTTTAGTTCCACAAGGTTTTAAAGGCACACCGTTTTAAGCCCATTGCTGTTTTGCCCGCGCGCGCCTTCAGCTTGCAATTTTATAATTTGTCCGGTTTTACGTTAAGCCACTTTTAGAGGCATACGCGTCCCCACAAAACCAACTATTTAAACATAAGCTTTTTGTCGACTGGTTACTTAAACAGCTTCTTTGTTTTCGGATCATCAGCCCTGTGACGAAAGCTGATGCTACATTAAGAACAAAGTGTAAATGTTGGTAGAATTTAGAAAAGGCAAAAAAATTATGTTCTTGTGAATAAGTTATCCTCATAAACCAGTGTGAGGGGCAATCGGTTTATTCTAATGAGTCTTATTAATATTGCTGATTCCGGCATTTCGGCCATAAAGATAAAAGTAAAGCACGTGCAATTCTTATATAAAGGAAAGCAGCTATGACATACCTTCAGAGTTATTTATTAGTATTTTACAGAACACAGAAGATCGCAAAAACAGCAACGCTTTTGGCATTTTTTATTCAAAAAAATTAAATATCGGTTCTGTAGACGGTCTTGTTAAAAATCTTGATCTTGCCAAGAAAAGACAAGTCTTTTCAACACAAGACTGTATCAAGACCAAGACCAGAGAGTTCCAGACTTTTCGAGACCAAGACCAAGTCTTTGAAAGTCTTGTCCTTGTCTTGTGTTTATCTACTCTCCCAGTTGCTCCCAATTGTCATTTTTCACTTTATGCTTTGTTTCGTGTAGTTTTTTTGTGTTCACCGGTAGTAGGTTTTATTTAAGTGACAACAAGCATTTATGGCTATGGTTCCAGCCGGTCCAGCCCCTCAAAGGACCAAAAACAAACAAGTTAGTTTACTTAATTGGGACATTTTGAGGCGATTCTCATAAATCTACAGTAACTGTTATGAAATAGTTTGGTGGCTGAGAACACATCTAATTATTTTTTATACATTTGATAAATTATCTTTTTGTGGATACCCCATTTATTTGTTCATTGTTTGGCCTTTTCGTGCTAAATCTGAGTTGTTTACAGTGTGGGATAAAGGGCGATGACAAATTTAAACGGCCGAAATGATATTCCGCGATCTTAATCTGTAACTGTTATATCGTGACATTATTTGGGGGTTGTCGGCGCATCGGAATCGTCTTCTTTGTGGGGTAATTGGCGAATAAAGATCAATAAAAGTGTCAGGAATAAGGAAATGGAATATTTGGCATAGATGCTGCGATGCGAGAGCTCGTAACACATTTGGGGGTTTGAGTGATAAATGAAAATAACTTGTTGCTTTGTCGGCAGCGTTTAATAACTGTCAATGCTTGATTTATTAAATATATAGTAAACAAATGTGGGAACTATTAAAACAAACGAAAATGGTTAAAAATTACAGCATTTCAATTGAGAGTCCGATGGGTTATTTGGCGATGACGCATGTCGCGTCAGTGGCGTCGAGTTGACACGGGAGATAAATCATTCTGGCGAGCTGTCGCGTTTTCTGATAGATGGCGGGGTGTAGCAAACGCTACACCCGCACCCGCCGACGGCCGGCAATCGTAATTGGGGGATGACACCGGGAAAGGAATGCAAAGACTATCGCATTCCGCGCGCTTTCATATTGTTTTATATCGGTAATTTATTGTATTGCTTTGTTGGAGATGTCACGAGATTAAATTTCGACGAAGGGGCTTTAAAACGAACGCAGCTGGAAAATGGCGTAATTCACTCTATATTTGTTGTTAAATCTTGCCGTAATTGATTTGATGAGAGCGGTTATGTTGGCTAATTCCCTATTAAAATAATCGCGAGCGGAGCTGCACTCGGGAACCAACTGCGGTGAATATTAAATCCCAATGAGAGGAACACGTGTTAAAGCGATTAAACTTACGATAGGTGTTGCGGTCAGATTAGACCACGACATGTCACATAGGGGCGCAGACATTCGAACGCCAACCAGCTCAAACAGATAAAACCCACACTTTGCACCTCATTCGATTTATTTGATTTTTTCCATTTTTTAGTTAGATATAGGGTAAAGGGAGGTATGCTGGAAATTATACAATCTGTCTAAATGAATGTGGGATCGTAGTAGGTATTAAAAGTTTGCCGCTTCTTTAAAGAAAAAACGAACAATGTTGGTAGATGAAAAAATTGGTCTTACTGGTTGCATGGGTAGATAAAAATTGGTACTTTTCAGAAATTTCATAGAAATAAAATAATTAAATGCGGAAAATTCAAATTCCAGAACCATTCGAGATCCTACACTCTTTTATAAACAGCCTGTATATGACTACTATTTTCTTTTACAAATAAATACATGTTTCAAAATTTTCTGGTGTTATTCACACTAAAATAACACTAAGAGTGATCCCCAGAGGACCACACACTAGAGTGTAATATTTTCTAGTGTAAATTAACTTTTTTTATATATATGTATATGTATGTATTTATATGTAGAGTAATAATCATATTTTATAAATGTTTTACACACTTAACTAAATGTTCTAATGTAGGTACTTCCAGAGTGTACAAAGCATTGAATTCACGTGTGGTTACAGTGTGAAAAATATTTAAGCAACATTAAATCAACACAATATTATTGCTGTCTTGTTGTAAACAATCTGAACTCATGAACTGCCTTATTTAAACCACTATGGTAGGAGGTAGGATGTTTTTCGGTTTTCAAATATCTAATAGTATAGTAAACAGTCTTCTAATTCGACCCCTTCCAAGTCCGCTATGTTTTCCTCACAATTCAACTTATCAAATTTTGTTTTGCTGTACAATTATAACATTTTTAACTAAATATTATATTTAATAGTTCTACTCTAATACAATAAAACAAGAATAAAGTTCTTATAATTGAAACAGGAATTTACCTAATTCTGAGATATTTTCGAAAGTACAGTTTTTCTTTACTTTACAAAACTTTATGGACTTTTTGTAACGTAATTTGAAAATTATATCAGCCATTTCAACTGTCCCAGTACCCATAAAAATAAAATGTCTTGCCCAAAAATGTGTGCTTATGTTCAGTCTGTACGTATACTGTGTCTCTCGTTTAAACTAAGATAAGATTATTGAACAATGTGCAGTTATATTTTACATTATAAACTGCAAATATCATTTCAGAGTGTAAAAAATGCACTCTAAAAGTTAAAATTCATGTTTTTATGTAATTCCGACATTGACAGAAAATGTTTTTCAATTATAAGTTATTTTGTAAAAGATGTATTATGTTAACAGTTATTTTAGTGTCAAGATTAACACTAAGTAGAACTAGAATACGTTACCTACTTATTTTTTATGATAGAGCATTCAATGGAATATACTATCAGTATATTCTGTCGAATATGCTGTCACTGGATGCCCTGATGCCTGCTGGTCCAACATTCCCCCCTGTACCGTGTTTGATATTTTTAATTATCGCTTTTTTGATCTTTGAATGGCCGGAAGGAGAATTCGTCTGAGTCCCGTCCTGGCGAAGGCGTGAAGGCTTATCCAGGCGCCCGCAGGGCCTAATGCTTGAGTGGCAAGCAAAGGTAAGTTCTCGCTGAACGAATTTGCTTGACTTGGGCACGAAGCGCCGTGGAAATTGCTATGATAACCGGATTTAGCTTTTCATTTTTCTGCCACGTTGGTTTGATGATCGGCGGCAGTTGCATTTCGGTTTCTCCACATTTCTCATTTCCCCTCTCTCGCTTGACTATCTTGTAATGTAATACTGTGGTGTTTTGCGATTTTAGGTGCATATTTGTGCGATTTTGATATTATTTCCATTTGGGCGCGTATATCTCCTGTCATGGCGTAAGACGAGTTGGGCCTTTTTTATTGTGTTTCAAATGCATTCAAAGCATGAGGAAATTTAAATGTCAACGTGGATCATTCGGTCAGACCGAATGACGGGCTAGAGACAGAGTTGATCCCTCTACAAGCAAACCTTTCTTATGTCCTGTCAATCACCCGGTTCTATATAACAAACGCTCTGACTTAACCCCTGAAAGTACAATGAGAGTGTAGAGGAGTCGTGCGGATTATGGTACAAATCAATTTTATCCAATTAGCTGAAATGAAATTGAGTGAAAGTTTTCCATAATGAGCTTACAGCGGCATTCTTGAGTCGGTCGTATCTCTCAATTAGCCCGATTTGATCACTGGCCACACTCCTAATTCAATTGGTATCCCTTGTCCAGAAATGGATCGATTTATAATCGCATTAAGAATGCTCCAAGAATCAAATAGCTTCAACAATAACGGCAACTTTTCCACCGAAAGAACCTCAACTGTAATTTATTCATAAAAGCTTGAATAAATTGACGTATTTGATCTACTCACAGTAACGCAAAGCTTGTTCTTTTCAACCCCTCTTTCTTCCTGTTTAAAATGCCGACAAATATTTGACTTCTCGCCAGATCAAGTGCGGAGTCATATGCTAAGTAGGGGGATTAGAAAAAAGGGAAAATTATATTACCTTTGAAAATTCAAAGAGACTCGTTTCACTGTTCATTTTTTCTTTGTTATTCCAACTCTATTACAACATTTGCTGCAATTCCAGCGGCAGTTAGTGGTATCTTAGGGGTTCTGCAACAGCTGCTCTTATCTTTGATTGCTTGACGATGCTAAATACTCGATCGGACGCGCCAAATGAAGGTTTAAGATTTACAGCACTTTAAAATTAACGGAAGGGTTAATTTGGGGGTCATTAGTTCCGGATTTTGGTTGCCACTAACCATACATTTATTATTATTTATTTGTTTCAAGCATCATTCTATTTTTACAATGTCAAAATTCTGGTGGTATAAGTAAATCTTTCTGAGTTCTCTCTATGGCAATTTTTCCTGTGCCACCCGTTGTTGTATTTATTAAGCCAAGGTGCGATTATCATATTTCGTCGCATTTTCACTTAACAAAAAATTAATAAGTGAAATCCGGAAGGAAGCGAAAGTTTGTTTTCCAATCGAACTGGAATCGTTTATTAATTTGAAGCATCCCTCGCTTCTAGAATCGATGGTGAACCCCCGGCGATCAAGTGGTTCATTATAGAGGCTGTTTCTCACCTCGGTGGGGTTTCGGATGGCGCGAAAAGTTGCGTTTTCATGCAGTACGTGTGCTTCGGGTGTGCAGTGCAACAGACGAGCCGCGCGTGTGTTCGTCATTAGGAATATTACAAACGGGAAAACTAACTCTCATAGGCGCCATATGGTTCCAGGGGTTCCCCTCACCTCTGCCGGCTTCACAACGCCGGGGTAATTTGGTGCGGTCGTGCGGTATCATTAGCAGGATTGACATCTCGCAAAATCCTCAACCTCCCCATTTACCTATTTACACTCGCTGCGGGAGATCGATCACCGGATTTACATCCGCTGACCCCTGATGGAGACGCTTTTTCAACACCGACAACTTATCTCACGCAAAGCGACGTTCTTTTAAGTAAATTTTCTATTTTTTTATAAACCAAAACAATTAAAATGTAGTAAGTGTGGGAGCGTCGTATAAAATTACACTGGTCTGCAACGACATCCTCTTTCAAAAAAAAGATCTTATGAATGTGAAGATTATAACGTACGGAATGTACATCTGCTTTAAATTTTTTGCTATCACGTAACTATCGACTGCAATAACGTGGAGTAAGACCGTTCCGGTTGATCGAAATTCCGGATAATCCGAAGGTTTCGGAAAAACTTTTCAAAACCAAAGAAACATCAATTTATGAAAAAAAAATGATTAAACTTAAAAATGATGACACTGAAAATTGTTCATAAAGATCATAAATATCTTTCAGTCTCAACACTTGTATTATCTTCAAACTTCAGATTTTATTGGATAGTCGACTCTTCAAATTTTATTTCTCAAGCTATCCAGTAAATTAGGTCTTTAAGATTAATTTTCCTGAGAGAGTGAGTCAAATTCCGGATAAAACGGAGGTTGAGAACCAATGGTTCCGGATAAAACGGTGAAATTGACAACGCGCTGTCTTTCGGATAGAAGATAAGAAGGAACTGGATAATCGAGAGTCAATGTATTATTTTTCTTATTTCGCAAGATTCATTATTTGTTGTTTCGTTTTTGCACTAACGCTACTTTAATTCATTTAAATTGTATATCTGTACATTCATATAAAACCGATTTGTGCTGATGGTGAAACAAAAAACTGAGAACTACCATGCGAGAACTTTTTTCTTATAAAGCTCTGAAATACGCCATGTTCCTTAAAAAAATAATTTTTTTGACTTTGATTTCTCGAAAATCTTTATAATCTTTTAACCTTTATACATTATCGGATAAACATAAAGAAAAATTTCATAAAGATGTATTGTAACACATATAATCACTTATAATAATAATAAGAAGGAGAAAAAAGTAATTTTTGCGCTTGGTGTGTGTATTTTTGATAAACGTTTATAAAATGAATGTCGTATAAAATATGCTGTAAAAAGGTGGAATTGTATAGGTGTAGGTAATTTGTTTTATTTTTGCGAGTAAAGCTGTCCGCTATTAAGTCTCAATTCTTGGCATTGCTAAAATGGTGTCTAAAGAGATGACTTTTTTAGGTTGTAAACCATGTGGCGGAGTGAGGGGGAAGGGAAGTTCCATTGTAATGGTCAAAAGATCGAAAAGCTCGTCGGGGTCATAAAACATGACGAGAGACGAACATATAAATGGTGTCAGCAGACATAATGTTTTACAATCTGCAATATATTTCTAAAAAAGGCATAAGCTATGCAGTTATATTACTTGTATGTGTTTGTATTTGTATCATAAAATGACAATGTTCTGAAATGTTCTTCTTTTCAGAAAGTATTAATAAAAAGTTTGTGTCTTTATGTGGAATATTTATTTTTAGTAGGTTATTCTGCGTAAGTTGTTTCATTTTCTTGTAACAATGAAAAGTTAGACAATCGCGGCAGCGACATGCGAGGGTCCCTTAATCGGCAAACTTAATTCATTTCGGAACTAGTAGCAACGGTCGGACCGTCTGATTGTCATTAATACCATCAGTACGGAGACTCTCGTCATTTCAAGCCGAAATTTGCCAAAACCGCTTTATGACACATTTATGCGGATAAAAAACTTGTTGTGGGGGATTTAAACCGCATCTACATATAGATAAGTGTCGGCTATTATCTAAACTGTCAGCAGATGCGGTCCTCAAGCGGTGTAGTGAAAACTGGGCGAGATAATCCTGTGGATCTCCCGTTGGGGAACCGCAGAAAGACGCCCGTGTAAAGGATTTGTGAAATGTAATTGGTTCAGCTGGTTCCGACACGACGGAATCATCAATACCTCGTCAGATTGAACGTCCAACCTGAACCCCACACTCTTTCGGTCAGGGTGTTTTCCGGCTGTTTCACGACTTCCGCTACAGCGTGTTAGCACTGCCACTTCTCACCTCTCTTGCCGACGGTCTCACCGCAGGATTGTGTGTCTGGTCTACCGTAATCTCCTCCTACGCTGGAATGTAATCCCACCCGCAACAATGCAGCGACATTACTGACACTGAATAACTATCACAAATTCGGAACTTCACACTTAAATGAATTAAAAATTCCAAAAATGCATTTTTGTGTTTTTATGACAACATATCTGGCTTTGCTGTTTTCACAAGTTGCAGGAGAGCGCGAGGTCCAGACCGAGGTTCTGGTCCGAAATCAATGATTTTAAATCATTGAGAAGCCAAATTTTTCGTTTGTTTTACATTTTTCAATTGAAAACGTAAAATTCCGTCAAAAATAACCCAAAAAAATACGAATGTTTGAGATTCAAACGCAGTTTTTTCGCATAATGATGCTAAGACTAGCTGAAAATTGACTAAATTAAGTCGAAAATAAAATTATTTTTTTCATCTAGAATCGCATTATTTTGTGACAGTTTGTCAAAAAAAAATGCAAAATCGCCGAATTTTGAAGAAAATGGTCTAATTTTTGTGTTTTGAGCGTTTATGCGCTTTTTTTCAGAAATTATACCTAAAAAATTACCGAATTGCGTTGTAAATTGTATTGCACGTGAACACATGTCATTTTCCTTTGAATAGGTTTTGAGCAAAAAGCAAAAAAAAAACATTATTTTTTGACAGTTTTAGTACGTTACTCAAGCAGTAACGCAATTATATTGAGGAATATTGTCAAAAAGAAGTCGAAAATTCACGCATTCGTTCAAAAACGGTGTTATTTTTGCTCATTTAAACACATAAAGCAATTTCTCTTTTTATAAAGAGAAAAGTGCTTTTTATGTTGTAAATTCGTATATTGAAAATGAATTGCATTATTTTTCTTTAACATTGTGTTACTCTAGACTCTAGAGTGTTTCTAGTGTAAATTAACTTTTTGTATATAGGTATACTTTTAACACCTAAAAAATAAATACTCACTACGAGTACATACTATTTAACAAAAATATGTTTTGTAACAATACATAAATCAGTAGAACCGTAAGGTTGTTTTCACTTAGGTGTATAGTTTTTCAACATTAAATCAACACAATATTATTGCTGTCTTGTTGTAAAAGATCTGAACTCATGAACTGCCTTATTTAAAACCACTATAGTAGGAGGTAGGATGTTTTTAAGTTTTCAAGTATCTAATAGTATAGAAAACAGTCTTCTTCTAATTCGGCCCCTTCCAAATCCGCGAAAGTTCACAATTCAAGTTATCAAATTTTGTTTTCGCTGTAAAATAATAACATTTTTAACTAAGTACTTATATTTAATGTTTTTTTTTTTTATATTTTACACTATAAACTGCCAAAACTGCAAAAAATGCACTCTTAAAGATAAAATTCATATTTTTATGTAATTTCGACACTGACAAAATGTTTTTCAATTATAAGTTATTTTGTAAAAGGTGTACCTATGTTAACAGTCATTTTAAACATAATCTAGTGTCAAAATTAACCACATGCCAAAATGTTTTTTACTTTAAAAATTTTTTTTCTATGTAGATACAAAAATGTACATTTAATTTATTTTATTTATTTAATTTTTGGAAACCCATGACAGTAGTCAAAGTAATCACCGTTTCATTAATAAAGTATTCATAAAATTTTGTTTTTTAGAAACAGTTATCATGTGTTCTATCAAGAAGCGGAATGAATATGATTCTAACTACCCAAAAACGTTGTAATTTTTTGAAGGGGTGAGCAAACTCGAGAAGGCTATCCAATTTTTCAAATTTTGTAATTTTTGGGAAAGGCATATTTTGGTGTTTGCGTGCTGGTGTTCATAAAAAGCGGTATGATTGTAAGTGGCTTTTGCAGACGTGGGGATAATCTTGGGAAAAAATGACATAGGGATTTATAGGGCTAACAATGTTTGGAAGAGGGCGAGAATGTCCGTTTGGCTTGGGCAGTGGAGATTGGCGGCTTTAAGTGAAGCGTGAGTTGGTTATTAAGTAGTGCAATTCACAAATCGATCATGTGTTATATCTGAGTAAATCTTGTGCATGGATGTATGTAATTACTTTATTATTAAATTAAACGAGTTGAATTTACGAGCAATAAAGAAGCGAGCTGAGGTCATGCGGTGTGTAATTCGTGAAAATTTCTCGAAGCAATATATTAAGAGGATCTGGGATCTATAGCTCGGAGAATAATTCTGTCGGTGGGGGTATTAGGTTTTCGTAAGTGTGTATAAAGGAGGCTTTAAATATTCAAATGAGTCTATATCTATATCGGGGACATAATATGAACGGGTCTAGGGGCAGTTTGCGGTAGGGTAGATGTGTGAATATGAGAACATGTGAGTGTGAAGAACAGTTTTGTGAGGAAATGGGCCGCACGCCATTGCTTCCTACCCAACTCCGACCGCTCTGTTAACCCTACAGCCCGGAAACAATAGCATCCAAGTTTATGTTAAGACATTTGCTACATTTTCCGTGGATTTATTTTATCGGTTCTCATATACATCCTCTCCAAGTGCTTGTTTTTTCTTGACTCAAATCCAACTCGAAACATGCGAATTAATCAAACACTTAATTCGATATTTAACAACCCCGACCATAAATTTCCAACATATCCCGTTTTATGGAGGCCTAAACATGCAACAATCCAACACAAAAGACGTGTAATAAAACGCAGCAACAAGCATTGCTGAAGAAATGCAAAGGAAATGGGGAACAATCACATATGATGACGGTCGGTGGTCGACGGTCGACGCTCCTGAAATAGGGTGTCTAAAGAGTCATGGCGGGGGTGCACGAATGATAAATGGTCACTCATACATACAGGCGTTTAGACCCGGACTCGTTTACAAATCCGGGAAAGGATTTACTACGCTTTAGAGGTGCGAGCAGCCGTTTGATGTTAAACACCAACTCAAATCACCAACCAAATCCCAAACGTACAAACTTGCTTTTTTGCACCACGAAAAACTTTAATATATGCATATTTCCGCGTAGACCTGTCACGCTTTATTTTAGAAAACAATATTTCACGCCCGGTTCAAATTCATATATTCGCCTGAATTTATAATCACTCACACAAACATTCAACAGATTTTTATTGCAATAGAACAAAATACGTGAAAAATTGTCTATTTTGAGGGGATGCGGTTGCGTGATAATCGTAGAATTAGGTAATGTGCCGTCAGTGATGCAATTTTGATGGGAACAAATGGGATGTCTAAGTGTTGTAGCATATGCATGGTTAATATAAATGTAATATCGAATCCACCATATGTTCCGATCTTAAACCTGTCAAAAGCATTTTGTTGGTGAGATTAAAACATGATCTGAAATAAAGCCAACAGTTGGATTTATTCAGTAGTTTAATCTAAATTAAGTGAAATTAGTGATTAGCGTAATCATTCGGGCTTGTCATTGCATGTTTATGAATCGAAGTCACTTGATGGAACAATCACAAGATAAGCAAGTAATTTTTAATATGATGCGGAATTTGGCAAAATCGAGGTCATTCCGTGGTTTATGTAAATGGCGATAGTTTTGGGATAAATTCGAAATTAATAGCTTTATATACCTACCCTCATGTCCAGCCGCATCAAAACTTTGTTAATATCTTGTTTTGTGGACAGCAGGGCGTGATGGGAAAATAAATCAACTTGCTTTCCTTTATTCAATACGTTGTCATCAACAAAGTCGCATCATGCGCCTTAACTTGAGTAGTTTTTCTTAAAATATTATTTATTGGGATAAGCTTGCCGGACTGGTAATTGAATCGAAAAAGGTGTCTCGAGCTTTTTGTTATTTTATTAAACGTTAGTGGTGTCGACATTCTCAGTTATAAGTAGACGAGTTTATTGGTATGTGCTCCATCAATAAAATTAATATAAGAACTGCCTGAATACACCAGTTTTTCTAAAGTATCTCCTCAAAATTGATGCGGCTGTACATATTATGCACATCAAACAAAACTATAAACAACTTAAGTGAATGACAGCTGTCAGCAGTCATCCCATTTTTTTAGCTGGCATATTTTTACAATATCAAATTCGATTATTCAACATAATTGGATAATGACGCTTCAGCTTGTTGAATGATGTTAGACGAAAAAATGTCCTGATAATGTAGGCTCGTGTGTGTATACGGTGGCACAACTGTCTATCAATAACGCGATTAGCCCTGCTGACACCATATGTTACCAAATGCATACCTGCGAAGCAATTTCGACCAAAATCTATCTTGTTCAAAAAGTACTAAATATAAATGAATGCGGTTCACACTCTGTTAGAAAAATAATAATCTGCCGTGCTATAAATTGTGGGGGTATCCACAGGTATAGTATCATGTCTCCAGCAGGCCACGGTATAAGAACATAAGCTTTCATAAGGGCGACACACGCTCTTAAATAATATGGCAGTTCGCAGCAAGGGGCATTTTATGAAGATATTAATTTTCAAATTGTCGAGTAGTGTTACAGTTATTATACTTACAAAGTAATAACTGGCTGTAAGATTACGAAAAGGCTGTAGAGCGCCTAAATTAATTAATTAAATCTGTTATAAACACTAAGTGGGCCAGCGAGCATTTAACAACAGTCGCTTGAAATTGTCTGTCTAAAGGCACGGATATAATCTAAAGTTCTGAGACCTCTCGCGACTTCCCTGCACTCGAAACTCTTATTAAAATCGTTATTGTTTATTAGCGTTCCTTTTATTTCTAACGAGGCCTTTTAAATCGAAAATTACACAAGGTAGCTTAATTGCAGCGACGCGCTATTCAGCCTTATTAAAAAACTATAAAGACCAATCAACAAAATTTAAATTTACCAACAAGCGTCGCAGGTAACAGTTTCGTTCTCAAATAAAAAACTGTATTCAACAGCACCCACTTTGCGTCAAAATTGCCAAAAAGTCGTCTTATTTTGGGAAGTTTTTGGCGAAATTTTATTAGAATGGAACGAAACATTTTTAATTTTTGTAAGCGTTTAGTTTTTAGCACGTTTAATCAGAAACGCGATTATCTTGACGAATTTCGTCCAAAATGTTTTAAAATTTTACAAATTCAGCTGAAAACCAAGTGAATTACCTTTTCGAGTGTTTTAGCACATTGTCAGTAAGAAAAGTTGTTTAGTGATGTTTCGCCAAAAATTAACCAAAAAACCTCAAAATTAGTAAAAAGGAGCCATTTTTGTATTTAACGAGCGTTTAAGTACAGTTTGATGACAACAACGTACAGTTTTTGCAAAATCTTGCTAAACCTGCCTGGAAAATCAAAAAATGGGATCGAAAAATGATATGATTTTACCATTTTTACCATGCTTTTCATACAAAAACGCATTAATTCAGCAACATCTCGTCAAAAATTACCCAAGAAATCATTAAATTCGACAATGGTATTATTTTTGCCTTTTTTGGCGCTTTACACGTGTCAGAGTTAAGTACTCAATTTAAATTGTATGCCGGGTGTTTTATACATTTTTAGTCAGAAACGCACTGATTCAAAGTGGCGCAGTTTTGCAGTTTTGGAGCGTTTAAGCACATTAGTGAGATGGAAACGCAGTTTTTTTTATAATTTTGCTAAACCGTACAAAAACGCAATTGTTCAACCAAATTACTCAAGAAGTCACCGAATTAGGTCGGAAATGGTGTTAGTTTTGCCTTTTTCGGCCGAAAATCACGATTTTGAACTAATATCGAAAATGGGAAACAAACATTTCAACCTTACATTTGTAGTATTTCGTCAAAAAACGCAATTATTTTGCGAAATTTCTTCGAAAAATTACAAAAAAAAATGTTGAACTCAATTTTCTTTGCAAGATTTTGTTAAATTGGAAAGAGAAATCAGCAAATCATGTCAAAAATGACATTTTTTGACATTCTTTCATCGCATTGTCGAGCTAGAAAGGTAATTATTTTCTTTTTATTGATCCACACATTTTACGGTCTGTAGAGCCGGCCCTGTACTCACAACAAATAACAGCTTTATTTATGTTCCATTATAATTGTTGTATTTACACAATTTTTGATAAAATCTTTATGCGGAGCACCTCTGAGGAAGAGGAACCCCATATTTTGTGAGGAATAATATTGGAAGGGAAAAATTGATACAGAATTTAGAAAAAGCAAAAGTGAGGAGGAAAAATAAGAGGCATTGTGTTTTTTTTTTCAATATGTTTATTTAAAAACTTTTCGTAGGTTTTCGTCTACTCGTAGTTGGTCAAGTAATAAAGTCTAAACCAAACAATCGATAGATTGGCTTATTTTGTTAGTTGTAAAAATTGAAAAGGGTGCAGTTTGAATTAGTTTGGCCTATATTTGGGTATTCGGGCGTATGTTGCGGAGTTGGGGCGAGGGAGCTGGGGGAGAATTAGTTCGGATTAGAAGAATCGATGCGCATTTGAAAGTGTAAATCAAAGCTGGTGTTAGAGAGGCTCTGGCATTCTGCACAGTTAGGTCTGTGTCTTAGAGCAGGTTGGGCGGTGTAAATTCGAGCAGCGTGATGACTTAAGCTCATTTCATCCCCTTTTAGCCGGTGCTGATTTACGTTTGGGGTACACACGGGCACGGGTCTAGCCGGGCAATTAACAAGGTTAGCCCGGCTAATCCCATGAATGATGTGCCCCTCTGACGGATCGGCGAAGTTCGGTGAGCGCGCCGCCGACGCCCGCAGGTGCGGCGACATGCGGGCCCCGGCCCTTGAGCGCCAAATCCGCCAATCTGCCCCCTGTGACTATTAACATGACAAATGCTAATATATTTCACGGCTTTCGTCGGATAACGCAGATGAAACTGATATATTTTTGTATCTTAGTTTTCTTTGTTTTTACGCCGCGCCGAGCCGCCCCCGCACTCTAACTTTTCTCATTAAAACACCTAATTTGCACTTTTTTACAGATTTAGCACTAAATAAGAAAAAACGGGACCCTTCCTGCTGCCCCATTTGCGGCATGACCATCTCACCAGGAGATTTAGAAGCGCATTTAGGACAGGAATTGGAAGTTTTATGTAAGATTAGTGGCACGGGATTGGCCGCCACCAGAAAAAGGCGCCAAGAACCGGGACGTCCACCTGCTCTTCCAGGTGACAGCGGTCCCGAAGGACGGTGGGAGGTTAGCCCAAGAATTAAAATTCCTGCTTTTTCTTCAATCATTTGTTCGCCCAAACTATGCACAGCTGCCAAAGTGCCAAATTACCCCGTTTTAAAACAGACACGGCCAATAAAACAATTTTAATTGGCATTTTTTCAACATTTTCACTTGTTTGCCTACACAGAAAAAATATTTACTTACATCGAACGTATAGCGCTTGTACTACTAAGCATATCTCACGTTTATAGATACGCAAGAAAATGTATTATTCATGTAAGAAAATACTAATATACTTCACTTTATATAACAAGCGTCTAGAAATGAATGACATCGTATAGTGTGTTAGTGTGTCTAGGCCTAGGTTAGACACACTATTTATCTCCATTGCCGCCCTGGGCTACTTAATTTTGTCGCCCCTGACTAACAACATTTCTTCAAAAAAAAAAAAAAATAATAATAATAATAATAATAATAATAATAATAATAATAATAATAATAATAATAATAATAAAATAAATAAAATCATTGGTTTATTCAGAAAATAAGGAAAAATTTACAACCCCTGAAAAAAGACAATTTTTGTTGACAGGACATTTTTGTCATGTCGTGTACAAGACCCATTTGTAATACCAATTACCCTTCAAAATTTTAAATGGTACACCCCTCTTGTGACTCCTCGAATTAACTGCTAAACTGCATAAACTGCTCAAAAAATGTTACAACAGTTCAAAAGTGTAACATCAAACAAATTCTATCAATTTTCGAGTATGGAATTTGATAAAAACAAATCAGTAAATACGAGTATGTATCTGCTTTTAACTCAATTCTTTTTATCAGTTGATTTTCTCTAAAATTCAGAAATATCCTTAACTCCTTAACAGTTTATTTGAATGAAACAGCTAATCCAGTTTTAACACATGTTTTGTAAAAATGCAAGATGTTCTGAAATGGTATATTATGATACGAGTTTTATAAGACGCATTTTGTCGCACGCACGGAATTGGGGCACGACGAGCGCAGCGACGAGTGCCATAATGGAGTAAGTGCGACAAAATGCCTTATAAACGAGATATCATACACTATTTTTTCTACTTTGCACCTTTTTTAACAAAAAAAATCAATTTCGAAATTTAGGGAATTTTGTGGCAGTTGACAGCATTTGCGTGGATCATGAAATTAAATTAATAATTTGGATCATCATTAGTTTATTCGTAAAATGTATTCTGAAAGTGTCCAAGACGTTTTGCAATGTATCTACCCCTCAACGAATACGGGCTTTTGTGGCAAATACGCGGAATTTGAAAATTGGCCTAAGGAGAATGGGATCTCAAATTACTCACTTGCACTGGCTTTTGAAGTCATGTTTGAACACTACTCGAAAGGTGTTCGAAGGGACTACGTATCAGGGTTGGTACAAAAGCCTCTAAAGGTTCGAAATTGATTCATTTGATTAAATTATCACTTGAAACAGGTGACGATTGACACTGACACTTCTCTCAGATAATTGTCAAAAAACTAGGTTGCCATCATTTTCCAACTAAATTACCCTGGTTTTTAGTGTAATTATTATAGCACTCCGTTGGATATTACGAAACCCAAATGGCGTATCGTAATGACCTCAGTACGAAACAAAAGTAGAAAAATTAAATTTAAAAACCTGAAATAGTTCTTTGTAATGTCACTATCTCCTACCTCCTTTATTATGTAAATATTATTAAAAAAACAACCTGTATTTATTTAAAACTTTATGTTTTTCATTTTTACGTATTTTTTTTCTATAATATTACGTTGTCGCTGACTTTTTTCAGACATTTTTCCGTATTGTGATTTTGTACTCTGGCTTTTTCTACCATTACTCATCGTGAATTTTCTATACTAATATGAATTGAAATAAATAGAACTCATTAACCAAACAATTCAGAGCTTACGAAGTAAAAAATACGACAAAAACTAAAAATCTGATCAATTAATTTTAAAAAAATGCAACCATTCTATTTACTAGGAATTTTTTTTTAATCAAAATTCTGCCGCTCTGGGCTATAGCCTATTTAGCCCATATGTAAATATGCTACTCCACACTACTGTCATTCATTCATTTTTAGTCATTTTTAGACGCTTGATGCCAAAAATACATCAAAGTTTACACTTGCTAATTTAAATTTTGTTGGTGCTTATCTTAAAAAAAAATATCTTATTGAATTGTTACTCTGCAAATGAGGTATAATAGTAAATGTTTAAATAAAATTAAAGAAAGATTATTAATACAATTAAACAATACAAGAAATGAATTACCTATCTCCGCCTAAAAAAAAGCTACTTGTTTGAGTTTAAACTAATGCTTTGAAATGAAAAAAAATTACACTAATAGGTATTAATTCTAAATTTTTAAAGATTCAGTAATTCTTGTAATAAGGAAACTCCTGTAATTTCAGACTTTCCAAAGAATAAAGTCGAACCGACAGGGGCGGCTGCGGATGAAGACCCGGAAGCGGAAAATAGACGAAGGTTGCTTGATTTGCGTGGGCCGTCTGCACCGAACGCCCGAGGAGCTCAACCTGCACGTGGAGCAATGTCGAAAGGTGCAGTTAGCGACTAGTCGTTTTTTTGCTGAAACTTGCTTCCAGAATTCGGTAAATGACGAGGACGAGACTGTGGACGTGGAAGGCGACTCCGAGTTGGAGGAGTGGGCTGAGAGTCAGCGCCGAAGTTCGACTTCGGCCTCCACGGCCCCCCATGGGGACAGCATTGGGAGTAGCACCGGGAGGGTAACTTCAGACGCTGACAACGAGGGTGACGACGTGATCGTCGACGGCGACGAGCCGGAAGAATCGTCATTTGGTCCGTCCCAATACACCGAGAGTGACGTCGTTATCAAAAACGCGCAAGATAAGGGTAGCAAAAAAGAGGGGGTGCAGTCGCAAGTCGCCACCGTGAATTCGAGCGGGGATGTGGAGGTTACAATGGATGTAATTGTGGAAAGTGACAGTAATGTGAGCACATCGGATGCTGAGCCCAGTAGTAGGACGCAAATGCTAGAGGAATTAAGGAATCGGATTCGGCCCCTCACAGAGAACGCGGGAGAGACAGCGACTAGCACCGAAACCGAAGACTATAAATGTTTAATATGTCTGGTGAGATTTGTGAGCTTCTCCACGTCAATAATTACTCATTATGTGAATTTGTTTAGGAGCACTACAAGAAACCGGTTATTTCAACTGTTTGCTGGCATGTGCATTGCGAGGACTGCTGGTTACATGCCTTAGTAAGTATTCGAAAAAACTCGAAACGGTGACATTTTTACCGAGTTTTCTTCACAGGGTAGTAAAAATATTTGCCCCCAGTGCAGTATGATCACAGCCCCGACAGATCTCCGACGCATCTTCATGTAAGGATTTAATGGAAAGAGCTCATTCACTTGTACGCATTTATGTAAACGCACCGTACTTTATTATGCACTATTACTATAGCTTAGCTGAAGTTTCGGCATTTTCGGACATCATCAGCCTTTCTAATCCTTACCAACATATCCTAGACAATTTCTTCTAGTTTTTTTTGTGATATGTTTTCCCACTATCCGAATTTTTATTGTTGTTATCAATTTGATTTTCTAATTAATCACCGATTATTGATATTATTAGAAATACTTATGGCAAACTGAACATTATTTCAACACTGTAGCTAATAAATTGATGTTGGTGGTGATTATAAGCATCTGCGGACCGTTCATTTATATTCCTATTGTTGCAACCAATGCTGTTAACAACAATACTTTGTTTTGGAATACCACGTTATTTTTGTTAGAGGTGTTACGCCGTAATGTTAAAATTAAAATATTTATGTTACTAATAATAAATATATATTTAAAAATTTGTATAATATGTCTATGTACATTATCTGTAGATATCTCTACGTATAAATAAATAAATGTCATCACTAATACGGTGCATTAATTTCCCACTCCTATTATACAACCCTTTACTCCTTTTGAATTATTCTCTTAACATCATTTTTATTAGTCCCATCTACAATTGGTGCGACATCTATCCAAGAGTAGCTCAACATCTTTTAATTTATAAGTTATGAAAGTTGTTATTTCAGGACAGTTGAACAGTTAAATAAAAACAATGCTTAAGGTCGACCGCTGAAGAAATTAGTTATTAATTTAATTAATTAAAGCAATCTTTAAATGTAACATGTATTGGTAGATACATACAACCATTGAGTTTATTAGGGGTTAACACTAATTATTAACCCCTAATAATCTCAGTGATACAACATACAACATATGAATAAAAATATGGAGTTGTAACTGTTGTACGAATTTAGAAAAGGAAAAAAAAAATTAAACGCTAGGTTTATTTAATTAAACGTTAATTACACCTTCTAAGTATAAAGCGTTAACGCTAGATAAAATAATATATGCTAGGTGAAAATAGTAAATGGTAGTAAAAAATCGTAAATGCATGGTAAAAGAATAATCACTAGGTAAAAATTATAAACGCTATGTGAAACAATAAGTACTACAAGAGGTTATTAAAACCATCAACTGGTATTGTTGGGTCAAATATCACCCAGAGCATTTTCAAATCGCTGTATTATGGTACCTAGACATGATAAATTCAACTCCCAGCAGGTATTCTCCAGGCGCGATGTATTCTTCTAGATACAGGATACAGTCTAATTGTTTAGGCTATTGCTTATAATTACGTTAATAATTAAGTTCTGTGTCAAATTTGACCCAACATACCAGTTACGCTAGCGTATTTTTTAATTTCATTTCGTAAAATGTCCCCATTTCTAACCAGTCCTGAATTGGCAAACATTTCCAATAATTTTTATGATGATAGTGATAATAACGAATCAGTAAATAATAAGATTAAAAAAAAGACAGACTGACTACAAATAACGATTCTGCCCTAAAAAGAAAACGATTCAAAAACTGCCCAAACACACTATGGGAAACACTCTACATTTTGCACTAGATGTTATAATGCAATTTGTAAATAAGATAATCATCAAATCAATTTGTGAACTCTATGTAAAAATGCTGATTGAGTCTTTAGTGAATTACAAAAAATACGGGGAAAAAAGCCATTGTTATAGTTTTTCATTCAAAGTTTTTACAGCGTAATTTTTTAAATAAATATTTTTATTTTATCTTCTTTTAGTAGTTTATAATGTTAAGTGTAACCCTGGAATTCTCGTTAATTTTTTTATGACCAAAGTGTATGAAGCCAAATTTTATTATTTAATTTTATTTTCATATTTGTATTTTTGAATTACAACAAATATTTGGTATTTTTTTACCTTAATGTTTTTTATTTATGTCTATACAAGACATTCTTTATATTCAATTCAAAAAATAACTACCCTCTACCCTTAAAACAGAGCTGGGTCATTTCTGACCCAACGATACCAGTTGTGTGACCAGAAAATCACCATACCAGTTGAGGGTTAAGAAAAAAAAAGTATTAATACTTTGTCTAATAAGTAATTAGAGAGGCAACTAAACTTTTTACTTCCCCCTACTAAATATGCCACTGGGTTTTCCCATTCTATCTATAAAAAAAGTTTCTTTAAAGAGATGAATTTTAATCGGATATTCACGTAAAAGTGTTTTTAATCCATGTAGCATATTATCAAATATTTAGCTTAGTAAGTGAGTGTTAAATATCTATTAGCTGTTTCAAAACTATAAAAACGCCAACGTCGCATTTTCTCTCAAAATTAACTGTTATAAATTATTCATGCACTTCAAAAAAATAATAGCCAATGTAATTTATACTTTCAATGAGGGATCTAATCACTAATAACTATTTTACAATTTTATCAATCTTATTTAAAAAAATAATTCGGTAAAATGCGACGTTGGCGTTTTTATAGTTTTGAAACAGCTAATAGGTAGGTATAGCGTTTTTATAAGTACATTCCGTTCACTTTGATAAAAACCATTGTGGTGCAAATAGCGTACTCTTGGCATTAACTTTTATATGAGTTGTCATGGTAACAGGTTAGTCATTTGCACCACAATGGTTTTTATGAAAGTGAACCGAAAGTAGTATTATTATTTTTTCTTAGCAAATCTTATTCAAAAATAAATTACCATTTGGCATTTACAAAATTATACTTAGCAGGTTATTAGTATCCTTTAAAAAGTTATGTACGCTCCGTATTTTTTGGCGGTATTTTATATTCATTTTAAATCAAGCAAATCAATCAAACAGCGGCATCTATCGATAAATTGATATCATATTATGCGGCAATTTTTTTTAAACATAAGGAAATAATGCCACCGGACGACAGTTCTGGACAGTGCCCATCCACATAATTTACTTAAAAACTGTAATTATTTTGACTGTCGTTTTAAGCTATTAGCTACGAGATGGCGTCCCTGCATTTGGTAAAGTCGCTTGACGTCGCTCTCCTCGCTAGTCATTCGTTACACCTGATTGTCAAATGTTTGCTACTCCCAAAATTCACGTGATCTTATAAAAGTGAAGTTCAATTTTATTTTCTAGCAGAATGGCTCTTTATTATAACATTTTAATATTTGTAATAACAGTATTAGGCATAAATGTTGTCAGTAGTGCAGAATTTGTACCTGTTTACATGTGGGGGACTACGAAGTAAGTTATTTACTGTTTTATATTGGTTCCCAGATAAATTCGTGTAGAACAACGCGCCCTAAATTAGCTTCGATTTAGTATTGATTTATTTGGAGAGACCTCGATTCATAAAATGCGTTAATTGTGAGCATCATAAGTCATATGACTTGGTTTCAGGTTGTCAGAACGAGTACCTGCTTTGCACAAAATCAGTCAAGATTCGTTTAAAGACACCCTTTTAGAGTATCTGAAGGAGGATCCTTACATAATTGTGTTTGTAGAACCCACTGTTAGTTGTTGTTGCAAAAATGCTTTTTCAAGCTAATGAGGGTTTTTCAGTTGAGTCCTGAAGATTTTGCTCAACATGACCAAAACGGGGATATCGCGTTTCCGAATCTCCACGGTTTGAGGAAACTTAAAAATCACGTTGCTTACAAACCGTATGTACAAAATCCAGTTAGAGCCGTCAAACAGCTCAATAGGGAGGTCACAGAACTGTCCATTGGATCTCTGTTGAGTAGCTCTAATGTGCCTAAAGATAATATTTTGATTATTGATTTGAACGATGCCAAAGATGATGAACCCCGGTTTCACATGCTGAAACGTCACGGTAGTTTCTACTAACTATTTGTCCATAATTTTGAGAAATTATTTTAGACTCTGATATTGTTTCAATTTATAAGGATATCCTAGAACAACGCAATAATATATTGGCTATATATACGGCAAATCACACTTCTTGGGTAATTAAGATAAAATTATCCAAATGTCGCGTGCAATAACCGTGATTTTAGATAGCGCCTGAGGATGTTACCCACTCCAGATCCAGAAGCTTGCTCCAGGTGGAAGATAAGGAGAAGACAGACACCGGTCTCCCATTTGCCTCAGATCACCTTTTGCTATATTTGAGCAAAAGTGGAGCCTATCTAGTGGATAAGGAGTAAGTTTCTAATTAATTGTATAACAAAACTGACGAAAAATTCAGGAATACGACCATTGATAGCAGTTTTAAACTGAGCGAAACCAGCAAAGATAATAAAGAGAACATAACAGCGACCTTAAGCAACGAAAGTGTTGGCTTGTCTATTAAGTAAGTTGCAAAAAATGCGATTACATACTTTAGAAAAAGCTTTCAGTTTTGCAATCAACTTCAACAACGCGTCGGGATATTGGTATTTGACATCAATGAGCGTTACGAAAGGTGGTAAAGAGACCCCAGTAGTGGGGATCAGAGATTACTACGCGCCTCGCGGTTTTTCCTTCCACTGTTCTGCTTTTAATTTATCAACGGCGGACAAAAACGCAACGTTGTCTTTGCCCGGCTTTCAGGTTTGTTGTTCAGCATCCAGAAATGGTTTTGCAGTTTGATTCTAGATCCAGCCGTTCCCCAAAAATAACACATTTGGGGACGCTTATGACTGCGTTGGATTTACATCAGTTCCTATCTGGTCGGGTTTGTTTATAACAATAATTCTATTGTTGATCGTCACCTTTGGTCTTACCATGATGATGGACATTAAGACTATGGACCGATTCGATGACCCCAAAGGCAAAACGATCACCATCACTGCTTCTGAATAATGTTGGTGATATTGCGTGTTCAACATTCAATATTACCGTTTAGTTACGTCTTCCACACTATTGCACCTGAACAGAATTAACTTCTGGCTGGTTCTTGTGATAAATAAAAAATTCGGTTTTGTTTTACCATCCATTTCTGTCAGGTTGCAATATTCGGCTTAACTGCCATGTGGTTTGTCTTCAATTTTTAGGACTTAAAGCTTGTTATACAATGAAATACTCCATCAACGCGTAACTAACGATCTAGTGTCCTGCAGAAGGGAAGACCTAATTTATATACACAGTTTATATTATATGTATATATGACAATAGTATTTTTAACATGTTTTAAATTTCATATGAATGGTTAACTGTTGTTCAGGTAGTTGTACAATAATTGTTAACAGAAGTAGCCTTGACGTTGTTAAAAATAAGCTTACCTTAGGTTGGCACCACTGTGCACACTATATACACCCCAATTGTCCTTATTTGTTGAATATGCTATATACATAGGATATACATATTTTGTAGCCCTGTTATTGTATAGTATTGTATTATATGTTAAAAGTGACCTTAGTTCCATTTCATTCCAGAAATTTCATCGTCATTTTTAGAATGAATAAGAACGATTTATTTTTAAATGCAACTAGACTTGGTCGGTTATTTATGTTAAGGGTGATGGGTTGTTGCAGTTTACCATTGTAAATACCTTAGATTATTTCATTGTCATAGTGATTATCATGTAAGGCCAAAAATGTGGGTAGAAACGCTGTTAATAAATTATACCAATAGTGAATTTTTTTTATTTTCCCCTTTATCCTGCTCTCTGTAGCACACTTGTTGATCGGTCATATTCATATTACATATCATATGGGGTGTTCAATGCTATAACGAAATAGGGTAAAGTGCACAGTTATTGGCCAGGGGGCATTATGAGTTTATAAATAGTCTTAAACTCATGTTTTCGTGACATAAAGCGGAAACTACTCCCATCTGTTGTGTTTCTTTGGAATGACGTATTTTGGTGTACATATCATAATTTTTAGACTCGGCCAATAACTGAATTTCTTGCACTTAATAAATAAAAATTCTTTAAAAAAAAAATAATAAAGTTTATAACATCATATAATAATTAGGATCTTGTACACATCCCAACCTTTAGTTTGTAATCGCGCAGTTATCTATATTTTCATTCTGAAGGTGGTAATGATTTTTCAAATTTAGATTTTTGCTTAACTGGCCAGTAACTATTATGCAGTTTACCCTAAGTCCAATTTTAGTCATTTTGAGCAAAATATAGAAACGTATGCTATAAAATCTTTTCTTTCAAATGTAATAATTGATTTTGCAATAGATTGGTTTATTTAAAATTATTATTACTGATTAATAATACATATAATAATAATAATTCGGTGTTGTAATAATAATAATAATAATTATTATTATTATTATTATTACAACACCGTAATAATAATAATAATTATTATTATTATTACAACACCGAAAATTTGTAAACATTTATTCAATGCAATAATAATCTCTACGAGTCTACAAATTAATATTAAATGTAAAGTAATATAAAAAAACGATTTACATCAGACATTTCATTTTACGTGATTTTCATAAATTTGAAGACAATATTTGTAAATGTTTTTATTAAACAACAAAAATGTTAAAATAGTGGTTCGGTCCGGCTCTTGGGTTTAAAGGTCTTTCCATTTAAAAACAACCAAAAAAAAATTATATAATGTTTACGTCACTCTTAGAGACTATTGTACAAATTTCATTAATTTATGATCACTTCCTGATGAAGGAAGTATAAAAAAATTAAAAACTTTTCTAGGGCTGCTACTCCTAGTGTCCCGTTCACTAGAACACTGACATTAGAAAGTACACTTATTCTAAGGTAATTTTGAATGAAATAATCTATTGAAGTAACGCGGTTCAAATTCAAATTTCCCGGTATTACAATGCCAAGAGATTGGTGCGTTTGAGCGATGCAAGGGTGCACCGGAATGCATCCTCAAGAAAAAGGAGGGAGGAAATAAATCGGCGGGAAGTCAGTCGTTCTTAGACTACCCCAAGTGGGAGACGTGGTTCGAGTGTTGTGTGGCGAGAAATAGTTGTTTAAAAGTTTAAAGAAGCTTTAGAGGGATTATTTATCGGTCAACAGGTACTCTTATTGTATTCAAAGTTTCTCTAGGTATTTTAGGCTCGGATGTCTTGTCCCGAGTGAGATATTCCAAGATACGGCTGAGCGTGGGGACGCTACGGAGAGACGCCGAAAGGACGCCACCCTCGTCACTGAGTTAACTTGTTGCATGTGCATGTTTCTTACTTTTATGTTGTTAGGAGGGAAAAGAACCCCCGTTCTTGTTAATTTGTTTAATTTTATGTTATTCACCTGCGAAATTATGGGTCTTTTGTTGTGGGGGCGCGTCGAGAGAGAGTACGCGGAAGTAAAATCTTAACTTGTGACCTTAATTCTTAAATCTCTACTTAATTTGTTCACTCTGAAAAGTCATATTGTTTTTTAAGTCACACATCCATTGTGAGATTATTAATCATTATTTTATCTGTGCGTCATTTGGAGATTGCGACTGAAAGAGTGATGTTTGATTTCAAAATTTAACTTTTCCTGGGTAGTTCAATCAAGAGAACTTTTAATGGCTGGGTCTTTACAGCCGGATAGGACAATGGGGGATAATAGTAGTTGCTACAGTGTCCCTAACATAGCACATTTGTATGATGAGTGCTTCATTGACACCCCCGGGGAGAAGACTAGCGCTTGGGCCTCGAGGCTGTGCCCCACGATAGTTGGCGCCGCTGTTGTGGGTTTGCAGCGAAAGGTTCATGCCATTATCATTCTCTACCTTCAGGTAACCCTAAGATGCAGTGGTTACGTTCGGTACAGGTGGTTGTTCACTCCGGTGTGATGAGGAAGGAGGCGGTAGATAGTAGTTGCTACAGCTACTTGCCTCTGGGTGCATTTCTATTGGTTTGGGTAATTCATTTGACCCCGAAGGTTTCGCGTACTAGCATACTTGTCGTTTTCTTTTTATACCGTTTATTTGTCACATGAAATACAACCTCTCGACGCCTCAGGGGTAGCTTTATATTTTAACTTTTGTTATTTGTGGTTAGAAAAACAAAGATAATAGCCGGGCGTTTTATTGTGGATACGGTTTGGGGAAGGTTTTATCCGGTCCTTCTTGCAGTAAATATTTGGTGCTTTATTTGCTTAATCGAGGTGACGGTAGTTGTTGGTTTGGTGTTGGTTTATTTTATTTGTTTTATTTATTTTTGTTTTAGTAGTGTAAATATTAAGTGTGATTTGTCCAAAAGTCTCGACACTCCTGCTAAACAGTTACTGTATGATCATTATAATTATTCAATTTATTTTACGATTTGCTGCAAGAATCAAACAATAAAATAATGCTCCCTTCCAACTGGTTGTATTATTGTATTCTCCCATTCGAACCCCATACGGTCGCATCCGAACGCAGCCGCCATTTGTTATCCACAACGTAGGTTCTACTTTCCGCCGTAAAATGACGATCTTATTTTGGCCAAACTTTTGAATTCAATTTTCCCGCGTTCTTTCAAATTTGGCGGCAAGCGTGGGTCATTACACTATTTTCAAATTTAGAGCTTAGAGAGAACCCTTTTATTCTTTAATCACGAGCTCCCGGACTTATAAGTTATGTGGAAGTAAGGTTTTATAAAAAAGAGAAAAAAAAAAGACAATATTAACATTGGATGGAGAAAACTTTAACGGGTTAAAAACTAAAGAGTTTCTAATTTGAAAAAAACTTACGTCCACAAAATCAAAGAAATAAATTCTGTACTGTATTCCTCCAATTCGCGTTTTATACTAACTTTTATTTATTTATTTTCCAAACAAAATATTACAGTGTTCTAACTATGTTGTTGTATAGTTTACGTTGTGTTTTACTCATTAACAAAAAAACATCCCACTTCACCAAAAAAACAGATTTGGAAAATATCAGCAAAGTTCGGACCTTCGTAACTCAAAACTCGTCTAATGGACTTATTTCGTTATAGTACTGAACACCTGTTATAACAATTAAATTATTAAATTAATAATAATAAGTTTAGAATTTTTAAATGTGGAATTTTTTAAATCTCCCGCTTATGGAGCGCCCTCTGGTCAGTTTTTACGGCTCGACTAATAAACGGTTCAAAAATTATTTTCAATAAATTGTGCCATTATGCATTAACATTGTTGATAAAAAAATTAAAAAACACTATGGTTTGATTATGTTTACCTTTTAGATTCTTTGGATTCCCCGTTTTGTGCTGCGCCCTCTGGCGGGTAAATTTTTTTTTTTAATACACGTTGGAAAAAATTAACTGCTGCTTAGTAAGTGTCTTTCTTATTATAATTCCTATTATAGCGTAAAGTTTTGATAAAATCTTTAAGTTTTCGGAGTTTTCCCGATTTTGGTGAGAAAGGTGGCGTGGCGAGCGTGGGTCAATATACGTCAGTCAAGATGGCGGAATTTGTTTAACTGTTATAAAATTGTTGGTTTGCAAATAGTCAGTAAAGTAACGAAATGTTAAATTGTTAAATATGCTGGTTATTTCAGAATGGATCCTAACGGAAATGGAAAGCGTGGCTTACCTAGGTTAAGAGAGATTATTAGAAGACAGCGCCAAGATTCGGATGTAAGTAGTACATTAGTTACTAACAACAATTGTTAAGGTTAATTTTGTCTGTTGTTACGATTTGCCGTATTTCTAGACATCCGTTATGAACTTGTTTAGTTTTTTGCGTTGTTTCTTTCATTTTGGTTCTCTCTTTCAGATTATTTTTAATTAAGAGTTTTTTGTTCAAATTCGCGACAATGGCCTATAGTAAGAAAAGCGTCGCTGAGATGATCAGAAAACTCAAGCATGTTTTAAATGTCTTGGAGGGCACTATGCCGAGGCATCGAAGAATTCCTGACTCCCATTTACCTCCTGTTTCTGGAGAAGAAGAACCTGATCCTTCCGTACCTCCCTCGTGTTAATTTTTCCTTCTAGCAACTTTTTTCAAAATCTTTCTTTTAGGGTGGTGGGACTGACTCCCCTGACCTTGACTTTATCTACGATGACACCGACACGCATCCAAATGAAATTGCCGAGCTGTACAGTTACACTGAGCAGCCGGAGCTCGCCCTCAATGTTAAAGCCTTTGAGGACCAAATGGAGCAGTATAACCTGCCACCAAGTTGGCAAAGGTTATCCCTTGAACAAAGAAAATCGGTAGTAATGAAACTGCTGGATCAACTGGAAGTCAGCAGCAAGCCTCTCAGGATGAGAGCTGCCAGATGTATCTTGTATATCGCTCAGGGATGTTGGGCCGAAATGCAGTCAGACGCTGAGCAGCAGCAGTGGGCCCGAGTCAATGTCATGTTGCTTTACCAGCTAGGAGTTTTTAGCGCATTTACTGATTTGCTTAACATAGAAATTGAGTAAGACCCCTTCTGTTATTAAGTTTCATTACTAATTATGATGTCAATGTAGGAATAGCACTGCTGCCCATGTCGCAATGAGAAAAATAGCCGTTTCGTTAGCAGATTCGCAAGATCTGCGCGTTATATTGTCTGTGTTATACACAATAACTGAAGTAATTAGAAACGAAAAATATTCAGGTTCAACTGAATACCAAAGCGATGTTGAATCGTTTTGTTCCGACCTCGGTAATTCTCAACTTCACACTAACCATTTTTTAAATTTATTTACTTGTAGCTAATTCCTACGATGATGAGTTGCTTATTGTCAAATTGTTGGGAATGGTGACACGCTTTTGTAGCGGTGCAGCTCCTCATTTCCCGATGAAAAAGGTTCTGTTACTCCTTTGGAAATTAATTCTTGTAACTTTGGGCGGTATGACCGTCTTGAAAGACTTGAAAGATGAAAAGCGCGAAAAAGCTGGTCTTCCACGTTTGGACGAAGATACTATGGAAATAGCCAAGACAATGAGAGCCTCTTCGCCACCGGCGAGCGCTTCTGATCTTCTAGAGGCGCAAAATCAGAAAAGAAACACAAGACCGTTCAGGAGGGTATGAAAAAATTAAGCGCTGTTTTGTAACACACATTTTTTGTCACTCCAATTAAGGTTAAAGGGGACGACACTGTTAAGTGAACCTGTTTTCAGCGGTATTTATTTGATTACATTTAAAAATTGCATTTTGATACTTTTTGAATTTTTAAAACAAACTTACTATTCAGGGCTGTCTCAACATTAAAAAAACACTAAAGTTACGTTTTTCAACTGGAACACCCTAAATTTTTATTGCATTTTTTGACGTAGCTTTTAATATTGATGATTTTAATCTAAACTTGTTTTGATCGGTTTTGCTTAGTTTTTGAAATAATTTGATTTTTTTGACAAAAACACGCTTTTTTAAAAAAATATTACACACAAACTAAGCATCCAAGAAAAATATGATTTTCACCACTTAAAAGGAAAAGTTCAGACTTAAATCTGTATCAATTGTTTAGCAATTAGGAACGTAGAAAAATTAAGAAGTTTGTTAATAGTTGAATAACTTGAAAAAGTTAAATAGAACACTCTATTTTTTTGTTTTTGCTTCTCAAAGATTATTAATAATTGTCGGTCTAAAAACATTAAGTTTTAAATGCCTAAATTTAATAACTAAAAAGATATTTGACTTCAAAACTTAATTCCAGCCACAATGCACATCATTCATAGCATTGTCGCTACCATAGTAAAGCGTACTAAATATAACCACAGCAACTTCACCACAGACAATTTGTTGAAGTTTATATGGGGATTTAAAACTTCGCCGTAAATATTAAAATTTTACTTATTTCACTGTATTAATGACGAATAAAGGCCTAAAGGTAACATTAAAGCTATTATTAGATGAAAATTTTACTTTTCAATTACTGAAACAATAGTTAATAATTTTTTTAATGGTTAAAGTTAAATATCTTTTGAGTAATCAGCAAGAGACACTTAACTGTTAATGTTTTTAGCTGTGGCGCAGAGACGGGGGGAACATATTCAAGCAGAATGATTTTAGTATCTAAGTAATAAAATAAAAATTACATTTTTGAAACAATCAATGTAAACTTTCGACTTTTTCTCTTCCGAGAATTTCGAGAAAAGCAACCCACAATTCATATTTTTATTATTTTTCAGAAAAATCGTCGAACAAGTTTTTTGTAAAATAAATGCTACAATTTTGATACCATGGTAGGTATTGATTTTTGAGTGAGGTCATTTTTTTATGAAAATCGACATTTTTAATTGCTTACTGTTTTTGATAGTACACTTCTTTATATTTCTACGAATAATAAAAAAATTAAAAAAAGTTACACAAAACAAAAAATACTGAAAAGCTTTATTTTGATGTTCTTCCTTTTGTTCTAGCCCGATTGTTCTGCATATATTTTTTAAAATAATTATAGAAACACTTAAACAAGAAAATAAAAGACAATCACAATCTATAAAATAAGGCAGGAAACAGAAAGATAAAGCTTTTTGTGTAAAATTTTCAATAATTTTTGTAGTTTCAGAATGTGAGCTATACAACGAATAAACTTAAATTTGAGACAATTTTTTTATATTATTTTTGCACAGAACATTTCCGAAAAAAAGTTCGGCGACATATTTATTTATTAATAAATTTTAAGTATAAGAAATTGTAGAAAAATTGTAAAAAAATCATATGTACAGAACAACATATTTAATAGCAAACGCTCATTTCTCATTTCTGTGGTTATTAGTTTCTATATTGAAAATATACTTTGACGTAGGTAAACCCCCCATACACTCTATCTCTGGCTGCGCCACTGATTTTTAGAGAGACAATTTTAAGGTCTTTTAGAAGCAAAAATAAAAAATTGGGTGTTCCATTTAAATTTTTCAACACTTGCAACAGACCTCTTCATTTTTTTATCTTCTTGATTGCAGTAAGCTAAAAACAAGTTATATTCTTTAAGTTTAAACTTTCTTCTTTAAAGTGGTGAAAGTCTTATTTTTCTAGAAATATAGTTTTTATGTAATACATTTTTAGTACAAGCGTGTTTTTGTCAAAGAAAGTCAAAATATTTCAAAAACTAAGCAAAATCGACCAATACAAGTTTAGATCAAAATCATCAATTTAAAAACTACGTCCAAAAATGCAATAAAATGCATTTGAAAAAACATAACTTTAGTGTATTTGTAATATTGAGACATCCTGTATATATTCCGTGATATTTTTAAAGTATGCAGCAGAAATCTAAAAAAAAGAAAAAGTCATTATCTTAATAATAACTAGTTTATGAAGCGATTCTATGTGCAAAGCTTTTGTCCGTTTTCGAAAAATAGGAATGATTAAGAAGATAACGGAAAAATAAATTCCTCGTCATCCGTCGGCTTAGAAACATACTAAAACGTGTTCCCTTTACCTTAAACGCAGTCCTCGGTGTATGTCCTTGTGCGTCCTTGCCCCATTGTAATGGCACCACCTGTCCTCTTCCTTCGAAACAGCTTGTGGTGTTATTTATTTGGGCCAACTTTATAGAACTTAATGAAACAAAGTAGTTTGGACGACCACGAGTCGTTGGGGATGGAATTAGACGCCACCCTCGTCGGCGGGGACAACGGCGACGAGTTGGGTGAACTCTCCGAATACGACGATCGTCGTCCTCCCGAAAACTCCGAAAATAATCAAATGTACAGCAATTATCAGAATAGACCTACATCACCTCCTTTGCAGAGTTCTTTAGTTGTTCCTCGCGGCTTACCTTGGAAACCAAAAGTGCGGCAGAAAGATATCGACTTGTTTTTGGACACTGCTAGATTAAAATTCGTCGGGTATAGTCTGCAAGGCGATCGCGATAGTTTAGCTGGACTACCTTTACCTATCCATGAAGGAGTTAAGACTTTGAAAGAAGTAGTGCGCTTGCGTTGCGTGTGTCTTAATATCTAACTTGGCGGTTTTAGCATGTTTATACTTCTTTAGCTGAGTTGCAAATTCAAAAAGAGGAAGAAATTGCTCGTAATCCCCTCTCGACGTCTGAGGACGAAATAGAAATGACTCCAACTGAAATTTTGTATCAGGCAATGTTGCCTAATCTACCACAATACATGATAGCTTTACTTAAAATATTACTTGCTGCTGCTCCTACCTCAAAAGCTAAAACTGATTCTATTAATATTATGGCTGATGTTTTGCCAGAAGAGATGCCGTAAGCGTCTGACGGTTCCTTAACTTTGGTTTAAGACAGTTATTTTTTAGAATGACTGTTCTCCAGTCAATGAAATTGGGAATTGACGTAAATAGGCACAAGGAAATTATAGTTAAGGCAGTTTCTGCAATTTTGTTGTTACTTCTGAAACATTTCAAATTGAATCATATTTATCAGTTTGAATTCATGTCTCAGCATCTAGTTTTTGCAAACTGTATACCTCTAGTATTGAAATTTTTCAATCAGAACATCATGGCTTACGTGGGCGCGAAGAATGTGTAAGTTCCAGGATCTATAGTAAATATTTCTGCATAAATCGATTTTTAGGATTCCTATATTAGATTTTCCGTCTTGTGTGATTGGAGATCAACCGGAGCTAACAGCTGAAAGTTTGGAGATCGGAGACTCAGCACCATTTTCCTGGAGGAATATGTTCTCGTGTATTAATTTGTTAAGAATACTCAATAAGTTAACAAAATGGAAACATTCCAGGATTATGGTATGTACAAACAAAAATGTTCTTAACGTTGATTTTTTTGTTTAGATGTTGGTAGTTTTCAAATCCGCTCCAATTTTAAAACGCACACTCAAAGTCAGGCATGCTATGACCCAATTGTACGTTTTAAAATTATTAAAAATGCAAACCAAATATTTGGGTCGCCAGTGGCGCAAATCTAATATGAAAACTATTAGTGCCATCTACCAGAAAGTGAGACATCGGTTGAATGATGACTGGGCATACGGAAACGGTAATTGTTCCTGTTTATTGTTCTGTTTTTCTATAGTTTTCTGTGCAGATTTGGACGCAAGACCTTGGGATTTCCAAGCTGAAGAATGTGCTTTGAGAGCTTCAGTTGACAGGTTTAATAACCGTAGATATACACAAGCAAATGTAAGTCTTGTATTACCACGTAGTTATTTTTATTGTACTAAGTTTCTCTTACAGCAAGACAGCGAATTTGCACCTGTGGATAACTGTCTAAACAGCGTGCTTGGGACCACCTATGATCTCTCCGAGAGTTTTAAACAACACTACCAACTTTGGCTAGAACAAGAAGTTTATGGGAATACTATCGAATGGGAGGAACTTCTCTTAAACCAAACAATATAGTGACTTTGATATTATTTATTGAATTCTATTGCAGTAAATATAACACCATCACAAAATTCATCACTGCAATAAATATACTCAGTTTCAATTAAGTAAGTGGTGTGTTACATTTACGGCATTTTTGTATTTTCTTTGTTCGTTTTAGTTCAGTTTTTTGTGTTCTAGTTAGTATTCAATGTTTCGTTTTGTTTTTGACAATTGGTATTAAATTAACTTTGTTATCAGCACCAGTTCTTATTTGTTGGAAAATAATTTTCCAGTTAAAAAAAAATTTGGTTACTTCAGTATTTAAATATATTTGCTATATAATGATCCGTTTGTTTTATTTACTCGCCCCCATTGTCTTCTTGTTTTTTTAAGAAAACTATGCTACTTTATAATTTAATAGTCCGTAACGATCACTATTTTTCCATACAACGACGTTACCTAATCAAATTTACAACGGAAACAGTAGAAAATTGTGCTTCCTACTCACTCCTTATTGACGTAATATCCTCGTTTCTGCATATTAGTCGGTATGTAAAGGATTATCACATGAATAGGGAACCCAATAAAGACTTAACCAACCGATTTTGCAGCCATTTTTCTGAATATATGAAGCGCAAATTCGTGATTTTTAACAAGCGAGGATTTTAATAAAGGGTCCAGTTATCCTGTTGACACCTGCATTTTGAAAAGGTGTGTATTTGTGCAAATCTCAAAGGATCTATCACACGTAATGTTGTAAACAAGTATTGTATTCGTTCAGGAGGTTGTCAATAAGTCCTGAAAAGGCTTGACGCTTCGTTCGAGTCACCAGTTTTGAATTGAATATGCGTGTATAGCCTTAGCCGCGCGTTATATCGACTTGATCTAATCAAATGTCTACTAGAAATGCTACTCGTATATCCCGCGTATTTCCCCACACTCAATCCCGGCCCAATTTATTATACAGCCGCCGTTCGTATTAATACTCGCCAACAAACAATTAACACCAGAATGAAACACTCTTAGGAAAACACAAATAACAAAAGCTACCCCAAATTTCGAACAAAGCGAACAATAGTGGAAAAGACGGAAAATAGGTAGGTTTCACGCCGTCGATTCCTATTGAAAAATTCTGTATTGTCACCAACACATTTTTGAAACATCGCGAATGGTTAATTTTCTTTAAATTGGGGTCTGAAAGTTGGTCAGCCGTAATGTTCAGGACTTCGACTTGTTACCGAGTCTGGATGTAATTTAAAAGAGTCGTAAGTCCGTCGGTAACTAAGGCTAAGGGAAAGTGGAGGTGAAGCCTTTATGAGGCTAGAGTGAGTGCAAGGATTAGCCAGAGATGTAATGTTCCCCTTGATTCCGCTTACCAATCCACAGCTCGCGAATTCGCCCTGTGTTAAAGAATCCTTTCGCCGGCCACGCAAATGGAACGACTTAAATTATTAATTCAATCTGCACTATAATAGCTTCCTGGCAGTTTCCAACAAACACCATTTTTAATCTAGCCCCTAAACCTCCCTTACTATGCGAACAATCCCATCGAACTGGTCTTGGAACCAGTCCACGGCCAATTTCAGCACAAAAATATGAACCAACTACAAAAAGGGAAAACAAAGTAAAAGACGATTACACTAAACGAAATTTTCCTGTGTTGTTCCGCGGCAGCGAGATCTCAATGAGCAAAGGGCGGAGGAAATTATTAGTAATTCTGAAATGAAAAACGAATTGTTTTATAACTCTTCGAATACGATAATCCATTATAACTTTTTTGATTAAAAAGCAGTGGGATGTAATGTACGCATATCTTGGATATTACGATATTAAGAAAATGTAATAGCGACATTATTACCGACACAATCTGTCTCTTGACAGACAATTTTTTACTAACGACATTATGAACACGCGTACAATAGAGATAACAAGGCAGAGTTTGTATTTTCGTGACTCAAATGCCTTGTTATATGAAATTAGGTTTCACTTATAAATTAAATTTGCCAATTACAGATTTAATATGTTGTGTCGACAGGTTTCTCCAATAATTTGAAGAGAAGATATCTGTGCATTTTGCGCTTCTACAGTCCTTTGATGAAATTCATACCTTATAACCGTACTTCAAAGGTTGATGCGACAATTTTTTCATTTTTCAGGTCTTACGTTTTGAAAAATATATGTTCACGCATTTACCTTTTGGTAGGTACTTATTAGTTACCCATGTTCAAAAACTAAAAATGTTTTTTTTTTGTTTATGTACGATGAGTTTATGAAAAATTACGCAAGTACCTACTTAAGCTTTTGTATAGTATTTTACTTTCACACCGCAGGATATCTCGGTGTACAAAATTAAAAATTAGGGGAAATCAGAAGAAATCTATGAATAGGGGAAGTGGAGTGTTGTGCGCAAAAAAAGTGGATCATTGATGACTTGATGAGAGAAACAGATTAAATTTTCCTCAAATTATATGTTTAGGAACAGTCTCATCCACTATTCTTAAAACGCTTATACCAAGTTCAACCAAGTAACTGTTCAATGTTATTTCTACTATTTTCACCCAATTCAACTCGCATTTAAATAACTTTGAGCAGTTCTTTCAGGTTTTTGCTTTTTTTTTCAAAAATTTTTTTTTCTAATTTTTGGATTATTTCGGCGTGTTTCATTTTCCTTACCTTGCATTCAACTATTTAAAGTAAAATATTAAAAAAAACGAAATTTTTTTAAATTAACGAAACAAACTGAAAATGAAACTTCATATAATAGCAAAGTTAGAAACAATAAGCTTGTATTAAAATATGCATATTTAGTGGATAACATCAATTAACACATTGCATTGCATTGCATATTACCTAATTAAAACTTTTATTTGAAGTCGGTTGTATTATTTGCATTGTTTGTGGTTGGGTGGCTTTTATAATCCTCAAATAACCTGGGGAATAATTACTTACTATGGTTACAATTATTGTTGCAACAATGAATCTTTCTTTATTGACCTATCTCTGGAAGATTCAAGATCTTCAGAGAGAATTCAAACTAGCAAAACAATTGTTTATCCACCGTATACTAAAAATTAATAACAAAGAAACTAAAAAATCACGACGAATTCGCACTTTATTAAAAACAGAAGTGGACCTTTGTCGTAAAAACAATTGAAATAGCTCTCGGACTTTGCTTATTTTAAAGGATTTTATTGAATTGTTTATGAAAAAGATTGCAGTTAAGTTTTTGGCTTTATTTTAATGTTGAAAAAATTATAAATTTACGACTCGTCGAAAGCAAATTTCGGTTTTTCGCTATTTCCTTTTTACATCTTTATTTTTTCTAAATTTAACAAAATTTGTTTATTGTATGAACCAAAGGAACTAAATTAGTGATTTGAAGACGAGGCAGTCTACATTTCACAATTTATTAAAAGTCGGCAGGTGTTTACTTACTTAAATTACTTAATATTATCTTGTTCATGCTTGTAGCAACAACTGGTACACGATCTAGTCACTTGATATAATCGGTACTTAATCTCGACTTAGTTATTGTTATCGTTTCTTGACATAGTTGAGGGAGCATCCGTTTGCAATAGAATTTTTAGGAATAAGCGTTTAAATAACTGTCTGTGAAGACGATTTAAATGTGCGAAGCGTCATGATTTTTAAAGGGTAGTGCAAGAACGTGGTCCCATTTTTATCCGGCCGGTTTTGCCGGTGACAGTTAACAAATACCCCGTGAATATCTGCGGTGTTCATATACAACAGGCTAACACTGCGAACTTTGTCTTCCTGCCCGAGTTGCGGAAAGGTCTGCTTTGTCAATCTCAATCCGTGCTTTCGCTATTTAACCGCATTTATCGCAATTAGGCACCGGTCTTCTGAAAACATTACGAAGCGCTTTACATATGTGTAATTGGTGCACTTGGAAGTCGGAGAATCTCAAGCACCGTTAATGACGTTTAGGCTCTTGTTTATGAGGATAATGAGCGCAATTTACAGCGCCGTTCGACTGATATTTCAATAAAACGTCGCGTTCTGTTCCTCTATGGGACGCGCTGGAGGGCCTTTATGCCCTTCTAATCGCTCAACGAAATTACGTTGACGTTTCCGAGTGAATTATTTAACCCGAACTCGATTGGCAATCAATAGTTAACTTGTTTACACATCACTAACATTATCGCATCAAATATTATCGCCAAAATTTCAAGGAGTTTGAGACGCGGCTTAAAACTCCGAAAATTAACTCGCAACTTGACTATATTTGTGTCAAATGAATTACGTCTTTTATTTATTTTTATGGCCTGTAAACGTCAACACTTTATTACGTGTATATTGAATACGTTTAGCCTCTTTAACCCTTAAAAAGGGGACCGCTACGTTATATCCAAATCTCACATGAGTTATGTGCAAGCTAACTTTCACTCCATTGTGAAACCGATCATAAAACCAAGCTGAAAGGAGTCTAATTGCGACATTAGTCAAAACGTTTTTGCAACGTCTGAAACCAGCCCCAATCTCTAACAAAATCAGTTTGGATAACCGTAAATATTGACTCGATCAATTCTTCCCCCTTGTCGATACCGTATTTAAGGAGATTCGGAAAAAGTAAAACAAGGTGATAGCAGGTGTGCTGGAAGACTTCCAACGGCACAAATCATAAAATTTGAGTAATGACTCTACTAAATATAAAAAGAAATCCCTTTCAGTTCATTCATGGTGTTCGATTAATCGATTAATCAAATAATCGTTTGCTTCATCCATCAATTTTCCACGATCCGAATTTAAATTGCTTTCACTACGCAGGCGTCCAAATGCTAAATAAATATTAATTCAAACCGACGAGTTTTCAGTGTGTGGGTGGCTGTTTTTTATCAATTAACTGTTTAGTTAGGTTAGTGAAATAAGAAAATTATTTCATAATTATCAGCTTCAACAATTAATTTTTCTGCCTCTGCGAGTAATAAATAATCGTTTACAGGCTTGCAGTCAGCCCTATGATTAATGGTAACCATTACGCTGGTTTCTTTTAATTGAAAACAATTTTTCCTCCTGTTAATAATGTATCTTATTTGTGCTTAAATTGAAACAGCGACGAGATTTTTAGGCTCGTAATTTTATGAGTGCTGACATTTATTATATTGGTAGATAGCTAGGAAGACGTTTCGTTTTTTAAACTACGATCTTCGCACGTTTTTACTTTTATGACTTCTATCAGTGTTACAATAAATGGGTCCAAAAGACGAATTTAGGGCCATGCCGTAAAGCTGTAAAGTAACGGAGTCTATCTTTCTGTGCCATCGGAGAGGAAGGATAAAGTTGTATTTTAAAAATGTTGAGGGTCGCGTGTCTTGGACGATATATGCCTGATTGAGTCATTTATAACAACTTTTACGCTTTGTACGAAATAAATTTGTAAGATTAAATACAAACAAAATTCCAAACCCAATAAAATTCAAATTAACGTAGAGAACTCGCAGACCCCAGAGACTACGTGAGTGAATCTCTGGAGGTATTGACTGAGGGCACTTTGAATGAACTTTTTTTAATCCATTTGGCAAGCAGTTTTTTGTTGAAATTAACTGATTAAAATTTGAATCTCGAGGAATGTTAACACATCTTGTGTTTACGTTTGTTGCTTTCATTCTACTTCTGAATAAATTTACTCAAGTCTTTTGGAATTACTGGAGTGGATGACGATCGGGTAAATGTTTTTGCAATTAATTTGAAATTAATTAAAATGCAAAGGCGCAACTTAGTCTAACTGGAAGAGCAGATTTCAGAGAGCATAGAACAAACCAATGGGACATGCTTTAAGAAGAAAACGAGATTACTGCAGAACAAAAGCTTTTGTGACAATAAGCTCAAATGTACTTAAAAAGAGATTTTTAAAACAATATCAGTTTGTTGCGAGAGAAATGTAATATCTCTTGATTGATAAGGGTTGAGACGTTTCTTATTTGGAGGGAGTGAACACTCCCTCAGCGAACGCTGAATCTGTGGGTGGTTACCTGTTTGTGACAATATATAGCGGAATAATTATAAGTCACGAAATGGCGTTTTAAGTAAAACTCGTCATCGTGTAGGCAAAACGAGTCTTTTGTGCGAGATGACAGTGTTATAAATTTGGGTAGTAATTTGGTAAGCAGAAATCTGAATAATCAATCGCGCACTACGAGAAGGCTAATAGAGACACGTGCAGAGCTTCCCGCTGCCTATGTAGATTGGGGCGGTCGTCAGCGTTCCTCTCCATCTAACATACTGGCGCGTTCCAAGGTGGCAGCTTCCAATTAAATTACTCTTCATTTTATAGAAAACGAGCCACACGCATTAATCATGCCCGGCCTTCGCTGTCGACTAAATTCATTTGTCAACGGTGCAACTCGCAAACAATTTAGATTATTTTTGTCGTAACGGTGCGAAGAATCGCCTGGAAAAACTGGGACTGTCACGGCGCGATTACAGACTACCTAACAATAAATAAGAGAACCACCATTAGGCCTACTCATCGTTCATATGTGTCAAAACACAGACATCACTTACAATTTGCGACCAATAATCAGTTTAGGCCCATGGTTCCAGGGCCGTCCTAATATATTTGGCGCCCCTGGGCTACTAAAACAATGCGCCCCTCATAACAAAATATACATGTAGAAAAACGGGGAGAGAGTAAACTTTTACGAAAATTAAAGAATCAATAATTATATTACTAACAAAAAAAATAGAAATATAAAAATCAAATAAGATGCATATTATTATATGAAAATAAAGACCATAGTTACAATTAAACAAAAAACAAAAGTAAATTCTATATCTACACAAATATTTATAACTCAAATATTTATTTCCCTAGCTTTTTGTTTAACGAATTGATTAATAATATCACCCGTATTTAGTTTATTAAATAGGGGAGAGTGTTGAAGCTTGGAACGCATGTACATAATGGGTAAAAGGTCATTTACGGTCGTAGAGCAAAAATTTTCCAATATATTTTCGAAGGTACGATGATTCGACGAAGTAAACCTGGTAATCTGTTGGTAAGCTTTTGTGTTTTAACTGCGATGATTTTACTTTTATCTACTTACGTCTGTACATATGTGTTTAGGATTAGAACAGAAGTCTTGTGAAAATTAAAATATGTAAGGGTACACAATCATTAATTTCTTGTCATTTTATTACAAATATCAAAAAACTAAATTATCTAATCAAGAAAAAGTTATTAACAAAAATCACTAAACATTCATAGCAGACACCTTGGGACAGCAGTTTGCATGTACCTTTGGACATTTTTTGTAATAAGCATTTGTTCACTAAATGCCAAAATATTTGGTGAAGACGAATTTTTAAGTGCCTTTATAATAGATCGTTCAAAAAAAGTTGTAGAACAAATTTGCGAAGAATGAAGAAATTTGAGAAAATTACCAATGACATCATTTTGTTTCCCAGTCGACTTTATGTGTTTTAATATGTAGGTTTTAATAAATAGGTTTCTATATTTTAGGCATTCTTATGTATTTATTTGTTGTCCCAATGTACATTTAGCGTTGTTCCAAGGTACAGGACCTTGTTGTACCTTAGGACAATTTGCAATTATTTCCTTCAGTTATCAATAAGTAAATACAACATTATTTTTTTGAGAATTTAATTCTGAATAGATGAAGTAACACTGAGCATGATAGTCATACTAATTAGATTAATTTATTTCAAAAAATAACTAGGAAAAAAAATTTCATAAAAAAAGTCCCAAGGTACAACACTCTCCCCTAAGTAACTCTCAATGTAAGCCAGATAACTTTTTTCATTCTATAGTTAGTTTTGTCTTCAGAATATAATTTAAAAATATTTTTAAAATGAACACTAAGAACTGAAGGTGAAGTTACCAGTTGCTCAACGTTACAGTAAAAATTTCAAATATGTTATTATATCATAAACTGCACTGCATTTTATCCGCTAAACTCAAAAGTTAAAACTGATTTTAGTGGAAACAAATTTGCCGCCCCAAAATGCTGGCGCCCCGGGGCTGCAGCCCAGGGTGGCCCTGCATGGTTCTAAAACTGTAGCACTTTCGAAAATCATAAATGTGTGAGCAAAACAGGGCTACCACAATTTTGGTTTCAATCCAAATTTGAAACCTATTTGTTTCTGTCGGTCACTCGGTCTTACTTTTTTCAAATAACACCCACAAAAAAATATCCACCTAAAATTTAGTCTAAAACTGCAATAAAATATAGAGTGGTAAATGGTAAAGTCCGTTCAACGATATTTGAAGGATACAACCCGAGTAACCTATAATCGGTGGTAATCTTTTACGATGACCTGACAATGGGACGCTGTAATAGTATATTAAAAAACAAGTTTCAGACCACTCTTGAAGCACGAATTCAGTTTCAACAACGAGTGACGTTAGTCACGAGTTTTTTGAAAGAATGAGTGCTTCAAGGTCTTATGAAACGAATTTTTTATACTATTTTTTGTAATTTGCCCCCTTTCTGTCGATTTTAAACAAAAATTGTTATTTTAATCGACTTAGGGATTTTTGTGACGGATGGTAATGCCTCAATTTTAAAAATGAAAAATTGATTTAAAATTTTTGTTTTATTCAAATTCTGCCAAAAAACACTAGTATGAATGATAATGAAGGTAAACTTGCATGAACGCGCCCTGAAATTTCTGAAATTGGCAAAAACACGGTCGCTAATTTGCTTCCTGCCAACCTAAAAATTTCCGTAAAATGTTCCGTGAAATTATGACTATAATGACATCGCGCTTGATGACGTTGCGTGCTTTTATGTGCAAATTAAAGCATCAAAATGGCGGCAAATTACAAAAAGTTTGTTTACCTACTCGACCGCTACCAGAATATTTCCAGGTCCGTATTCTGAGTTAATGCAATTTTTGTATTTTGTATTTTGTATCACTGAACAATAAAATTTGTCTAATTTAACTAAAGTCAACACAAAATGTTTAATAAAGATAACTAATTAAATATTTTTTTATTAGGAACACATACAATTTTATACAATTTAATTACAAAATATTAAGTACGGATCATTTCGGAAGAAATCGTTTTAAACATCTGGTTGGCACTGGCCTTGATTGGTCTTGCGGCCGGGGTGCTATAAAGTACTTAGAGCACCAGGACCATATCCTTCAAATACCGTTGACTGAGCTATAAATAGCTATTACAAAGAAAAGTTGCAAATGAAAAATTTCTTTCCTTCAGTCGGAGCCAGTCTCACACAAAATTCTTTTGTGTGCAACTGTCAAAAAAACGTCAGTTTTTTTGCTTGATTTTGAGTCGTGAAATAGCACATTTGTTTATAGTAAAATAAAGCCTTGGCAACGTAAAAAAAAGACTTTTTTTACTGGCCGACAAAGACTTTTTTACGGATCATGATCTTGAATGAAATTAGCTTTTATTAGATAATTCGAACGTCATTTATTAATATGTGGTTATACAAATATTAGAGAATTTGCGCACTTTCACTGCTCATTTTCCTTAAAAAACACAAAAAACTTTCGATCGAATCTTATGTAAAGATTCGATCGAAACCTTAATTTTGGTAATTTTTCACAGTTGCACACAAATTTTTGTATGCCACATTTCCGTGAACTATCTTTTTTTTATTCGAATGATTATTTTCATTCTCATAAAAAAAGTCTTAGTTCAATAAATAACTATTTTGTTGTTATTTGGCCCCAAACAACGCAAACGCGCTGTGTCATTTTTTCCAAAGATTCGAAATGGAATTTATGTGTGTGTAAAACTGAAATTACCGGCTCGTTACGTCGACTTGAAATAATCAACCGTCTAGAAATGCTATATTCCGTGGATTTGCCCGTCGTTTCAGTTCCACTCAATCCCGGTCCAATTTATTATACAGCGCCGTTCGTATTAATACCCTCAGACAAACAATTAACACCAGAATGAAACACTTCTAGGAAACACAAAGCTGGCCAAAACTCGAACAATGGCGGAAAATAGCCAGGCTTCTTGTAATGAAAAAATTAATTTGAAATTTATGATCGCAGTAAATAAAACAGAAAGTCGATCAATCAGGAGTGGAACTAGCTACTGATATTCTTCTTTTTGGCTAGTGGATTATGTGAAGTGAAGCAAAAAGAGCCGCTGCGCTACGCCGTTGAACAAGATACGGAACAAATGGCTCAATTGGTGTTGAAATTGCAAGTTGGATGAGAGTCATTGCTTCAGATTATATTGTAATACAAACAGATATCACCTGAAATATTTTTGGCGAAAAGGAACGAATTTGACGAGGATAAGGATAATGGAATAAGGGAGTAAAATAATGGGAGCTGTTGGACTTGTTGGCATTTATTGAAAAGAAATTTCCATTTATACGCAATCAAAATGCATATTGAAACAATAAATGCTAATTCGGATCGCTGGGGGAACAACAACTTTAATAACGTTATCAACAACACTACAATCTGCCATTCGTGGGAGTTATTGGCTTGATGACTGCTTCAGGGTTTTCATTATACAATTCAAGACAAATTTGCACCGTTTAGGAAAGCGATTATACTTATGTAAACTTGTTCATAATCACTAATCAGACTAAAGCTAGCAACAAAATGCGGTTTTGACAGCGGCCTACCTCTCATTAAACTTTGCCTGCATCTAGTATTTTGAATATTACAAAATAACAAACTTACAAGAATTCAGATAAAACTCCGAACTTTACACGCTTAGTTCATACACGCATGTAGCCAACATTATCATATTAAATCTGGTCTTGGTCTACGCCAGTGGTTGCCCCCCAAATACAAATTTTTAGGCACTTAATTTTAATATTGCCTCGTAGAAAACTTACTAAACTGTTGTTGCAAAAAGTTGGTACGTTAACGATTTTAGTTTGAGGAACTTTGAACAATTTACCTGTGAGTGCAAAAAAGTATATAGTTTATTCGAAGGCTTTGTTTTACTTTTCTACACGACTTCTTGTTGAAGCTTGGTGAAGTTGTATGTTATACATATTTAATAAATCTTGTAGCTTTACGTTTTGGTTTTGTTTCGATGCAGTTAAAACATCGTGACTATTAAAGTTTAAGTTATTTTCGTTCACAAGTAAATAAATCGGTTTTATCATTGTGAATGGTTTTGCTTTTTCCTCGAGTGTAGCGAGTTGGATGCAAACGAGGTGGTTAGGTTGCAGTTGTTGTAATTGGGTGTTGTTGAAGTTGAATTTGTTCGGAGATTAAAGTATTGATAAATAGAACGGGTGGATTTGTTTACGGGTGAAAAAAAACCAAAGCGAATCTGAAGGGATTTTAAGTTGTTAATTTTAGGAGTATTAAGTAGGCATTGAATGAGTGATAAAATATTTACGGTGGAGTTGTGGCTTTGGTATTTCGCTTCACGTAATACGGGACATAAGACTGCAAAGGGCTGAATATTTGGAATTTAAATAAATAGAGAAGGGTGCGGTGTGCGAAACTTCCACATCCGTCACCGGGATTACGAATTGGAGACAGAAGTGCGTTCTGACATTTGTTAGTTGAGCTGGGAGTCGCGAGGATAAGCCGGCCCAAAGTCTATCGACTGGTGGCCATAAGCCCACCCTCCCCTACTCATTCATTTCAGCATCGAGTTGTTAGATTGCTTCTTATTTCAAATTTTCATCAAATATTTAACGACGCGCTCTCGTCATAATCTACCCTTCCAAGACACTTTTAACGTTCTAATGTACAATTTAAATATTTACCCAACATTTTGTCTACGTACGATGCAATAATACAATATTTAAGACCGGGGCAGAACTGAATGTGTGATTGTGTATTTATTCCCTTAGGAGATTATAGATTTGGAAATTTCTTTGACTTGTTAGATGGAACAGATTAAACCTTCTGCACATTCCACTTGCGTATCTGAAAGCACCAGAAAACGCTTACCATCTGCGACTTAATCCTCTGAGCACTACACAGAGTAAATATTATTACACAGATTCGGCAGAAAACAACACTTTACAACACATAATCGAAATTAATTCAATTTAAAAAATTCATACAGACAAATAAAATCCAAGACAGAAAATCGATATTTATCAGGTTTAGCTAGACGTCGAGAAATGTGGGAATTCAATGTATGGTCGGGATTAAGAAGGAATTAATTAATTGGGCTGTCATTGAAGCGCGTATTACAATCAGGTACTGGATTAAATCATCCCGTGTAATTATAGAACGTCATGAACAATCACTTTTTAGATCCCAATTGAACCACCGAATGAATCACTTTTTAAATATTTTAAAGACTAGAGATATTATTTTAGGATGAGAGGAAAATGCAACTCGTCACCTTTTCTTGAGCTACAATTAATTTGAGAGTCAGAGAAATAAAAGTGTCACGAATACAGTCCTTTTGGTCATTAATCACACGTCTGTTATTTCGCATATCAGAGGTAGTGACTGTATTTGCGAATAGCCAAGTTAATTGCTAAGTTATCATTAATTAACCGCTGGATATAATTACTGATGTATTGTTATAAATTGTTTTCGTTGACATAATGTGTTGCTTTGTAAGGTTTAGGGGCGGCTTAAATCCTTGATTATTCAATTATTAATCGATGCGGCCGTTAGATGTTAATGTGTGGCTTGATCAATTGATCTACTCCAACCCCCATTATAATTTTTACTGAATTATTCAAACTATTTGCGACCCTTAACGCGATCGAGGTTTTAAACGAACAATTTGGTCGAAATAAATTCGGTCCGGAGTATATGGGAAGTCAAATGCCCCCGTTATTTATTCAAGCTTTATTCGACGTTTATTAAATGGAACTATGAAATTAGGGTCTTGAAAGAGACTCTGAGTCTGCCAAGCCATATTTTTCAGTTGCCAAATTATATAGCAAAATTCAATAACCGATATTGTATTACCTCTCTAATCAAAAATCCGATTCCCATATTAAATTAAATGGAGTTTTCGTGATCAAAGGTACCACTTTCTCGAGTTACAAATCCAAATTAAATTCAATTCAAATTTTGTTCAATCAAGATTTAAATAAATCAATTACAACAATAGTTGGTGGTTTGTGTTCTATATAAACACGAATAGATCTGTTAGAGTATAATGACCATTGACGCATCAAGTTCCTGCTTTCTAACTTTAGTTTAATAAGCCCTTATCAGTTTGAAAACTAACACATTGTATTGCATCTAACATTATCCTTAGGGACAAACGTCAGTCAGTGGGAGAGAGACGGGATCTTAATGTAAAGTTCAATTACTTTATATATTTGTGAAAAGGCACAATAGACATCACACAGAGAATGGAACGTGGAAAATACGAACTCTAATTATAATCGAGCCAGAACGGAATTCTTGTTCGTCTTTGGCCTAATTCTTTTAATGCCTGACTTGTCCGGAGGTATCCCGACCACTACGTAAATTAATTATCCAGTCAGAATTCGAATAATTGCGCAAGTTAAAATTCACAGTTGTCTGGAATTATTATATACAGATCGAAAGGCTCGGTTTTACACGAAGTAACGTACTTTTAAACTCGCCTTTTAAATATTTTTATGTTTTTGCTGTTTTTGACAAATCCATTAATTCAATTATTTGTACAAAAAATACAGGTTTGTTGTTTAGCGGAGAGAAAATGCTTTTTAACTTTTAAACAGTAAGGTAAGAGGTAAAATGATTCCGGCCATAACGAGACCTTAAAAATTACTTCTCAATAATTAGAATATCGTATTTCATTTTGTTTTTCAAGGATATGAAATTGAAACTCGCCGAAACTCGTCGGAAGAAGTCCGAAAAGAGCAATAGTGGTGTGAATTGTTCGTAAAATTACACCGTCAAGTAACTGTGTAATGCCAAGGCTGCGTTCTTTTGTGGTTTCCATCCTGCATTTGTATATTTTTTGTTCAAGAACATAGAGGGAGGATTTTGGTGTTGAGTTAGTCACGGCACGGTGGGCCCGTCCTTGAGAACCTGATTCAAATTTAAAACGCGAAGACTGCAGCTGATGGCCCTTTAGCTGCGGGATCTTGGGGGAAATTGTCGGCTTTGTTCTTTGCGTGTGTCGGCGGATTCCGAGCCTTCAATCTTTTTGTTTATTGATTTCATCTATCACCGTATTGTGTGATTATTTCGTTCACCTACGGTGAATAGATTGAGGATTTGTATTAGTGCGGGGCTATCTTGTGCCGGTTATGCGATGTTAGCACGCACTCGCGAAGCCCATTCAGGTTTTTCATCAAAATCCGGTGCTGCATCCGTTGGAAGCCCGCCCGATTTCCCATCCCCGTTGGCTTGCCCTCAACGGTCATCTATTATTCATTCGTCTTCCTTTGCACATCGTTTTTGGTTGCATGCAAATTTAGAAACGTTTTTGTTCTACTTAAACATCTACATTGTTCGCTCGAATTAACTCTGATTTGTTTAAATAAGCGCGGGAATTAACACACTCGACTATTTAATAAAAAACAAACGATCCTCCCTACGGCTTTCAGCATTATTACCCCAAATGGACACACGCCAAACGGATCATCCAACACTGCAATATACAGGGACCGGTCAATTTACACACCTTTAACTAAAACAATTTTTGAAATTTTAAACACCAACTTGGACAAATGGCGGGCCCGATATGGGAGATTTCATGCAAACTGATCGAAAAAATATGTATTTTACATGAAGCATTTTTTATTTTATCGTTTAGAAACGAATAATCTCAAAATGCACATGATACCAATGTCCTTAGCTTTTTCGAGCGGTTTATTTGTAAAGTTTGACATTACGTATTGCTAGAACGGGAATGTTAACCTGAAATGTGAATAATTCGATCATTAAAGAATAAAATATTTTTCAGTTCGGTGAAGAAACGTTTCAGTTGCCGCCTGTATATAGATTTCCGCGTTTTAATTTGCTTAAGTAGCTTTGGTAAGTTTTATAAATTACTTGATTGCGGAACAAAGTTGCCGTTATTAAATCTGTGTAAATTTTTAGTCGACCCGGTTTTTTGCTGTTAATAGTTTCCGGTCTGCTGTCGACTATAAACAAAGGAGTTCCAGTTTGTGTTCTAGAATATGATGTTCATAAACAAGCTGCATCTCATGTAAGATGCATCTAAATGTAATGTTGCCAAAACCGCATGTTTATCAGGATAGAACACTTGTAGTTTGGTCCCTTATTATATTATAATCATGTTGGCAGATATGAGTATTCAGTAGATAAATTTCGGCCAGCTTGCTTATATGAAGTTTTTCTGGAATCAACCTGTATGTTTATAGCCATTAGGGCGGGCTATTTTTTGTGAATATTTGGTATCGAGTTTTCTGCTGGCACATTGCCCAGATTTAAAAATGACAACAGAAAAAGTTTCTTTGTTAGGTAGATAATTGCCTCTGATATATGCCAAGCCATTTGAAACTTTTACCCCATCGCAGATTTAATGGAAAGTAAATAAAAGTCTCGCTATTTTATCGTAACGTTAAATACGTTGTTAAAATTTACAAATCAGAGATAGGCAGAATTTAACGTAAAAAGGGCCATATCACACGCTCCAAATGTCGTTGGCGTTGCTTCAACAAAAATTCTAATTACTTCTCGAAATAATTAATATACATAAATGTGTGCTTTGGTTTCAGCTAAGAGCAAAATCTTTATGTTGTAATTTATTGATGTTTGGTCTATTTTCATATCTGGGAAAAGATCAAAAGTGCCGTTAACAACAGCAATAAAGCTTAGTCATATTATAAGCAAGAACGCTTTATTTGTTTGCTTTATTGATATCCTTTCCATCCCTAAAGAGTCCTTTTAACATTATGTTATTTTTTAAAAACCATTTGGGAATGTTTTATAACCTTTCTTGGGGAGTATCTGCGAGTAAAATCTAGATAAGCAAAAAAATAGTTGTCCGGTATTTGGGAAAGTTGAAAGCTTGGAAATGCTTAAGATGATATTTGGTCAAGCGCCTGCGAGATTAAATTTTGTGGACAATTCTATAAATCGTCATATGTAGAACTCATTCGACTTAACGGAATCCGAAGAGTTAGGCAGCAGTCACCAAACAATTTTGCTATGTAAATGAATCGCTGAGTTTTGTAAATCTCCCCTCGACAATGGGCTTTTCCAACCGGAAAAACATGTAAAGTCCACATGAAATAAAACGATTAACAATGCCGCGTTAATTCAATGATGAAATAGTTTTAACCGGAATTTAAAAACACGGCCCGTCATAAACGATTTAATAATTAGGAGAACAGTCAACAGATGACACACAATCATGGTTAATTAAGCAAACGACATACACACACCTGCCCCTGAATATATGAATGAACGCGTCACAGAGAGATTCAATATTATATCAAGGCACGTGGTTTCATAATTCGACTTATTTAATAGATAAAATGTGATTCCCAAAGTGCAGCTTTGTGTACTCTCCTTTGATATTGGTCTACACTGAACAGTAATAATTGTAGGCGCATATGGGCCTATGTCCTATGAGATGACAAATTGACTTTTACAACCAATTTATAATAGTTTGGTCGAATATTTGGCGCCCAGCTGTTTTTATAGATCGTGTTGCTAGTGATTCGTGATCGTAAAGTTATTTGTTTGGGCATTTATCATCCAAGTTCGATGTGGTATCCACTCGGAGGCCCGTTTCACTAATTTAACTTATTAAACAGGTTTAGTCTCAAACCAGTTTTAAATGATTTAAATCATTCTGTACATTAGAATTTCCCTTCCCAGATTTTCAAAATGAACTTAGTGGTTACTTGGCAGGTGTGCTATTCTTATAACTAAATCGACTACCAACAAAGACTAGCCGTCTGTTTTTGAATAATGCAAAGCGTTTGTAAAGCTTTGTTCTTAATTTGTTTTGGTACTCGATCGCTTTGCATTAATTAAAAGGAGCATTGGATGTGTGCAACAACTGCACAATTAAACTTTGCTCAAAGTCGCTTCGAATTTCGATCCGAACGCTCGATAGTTATAAAATTCTAGGAGTTATATAGTTAATAACAAGGCCGAATTTTTTGTCGAATTAAATTTCCAATTTAAACTTGATGTATTATAAAGATTTGTGTGTGGTGAATGCAATTGCAATGGTGGTGAATGAGATACGATTGGGTAAAGCACGAGAGCGAAGCTTTTGAAATTGCAAATGCCTTGAGTTGTCAGACAATGGAATTTGGTGGCACCGGTCAGAAACGGTTCCTTCATCCGGCAGTACGTAGTATCCGAATTGTTCGTGAGGCGAGATGGAGGCATATTTTAAATATAGTAAGGGTGAAAGCGTGACTTAAAAAGCTGACAGATGATAAATTAGCGGAGAGAGAAGAACAAGAAGTGAGGTCTATCTGCATGTAAGATGGTCTGATAGCCGGTTAATTTCAGACATTTAAAAATGCAATGGCTGTTATAACAGATTGTATCTATTAGACGAATTATAGCAGACTAATTTAGTTTCGTATGCCAGGGCGTCTATTTTTGGTTAAAGCACGGGGTAGTGGTTGAGATTTACCATTTAACTAATGTTACACGACATTTTTATATTTGTATTTACGGCATGGCATCAATTACGAGAAAGTACCTAATAAAAGTACATTGTTTATGTTTTTACGTCCTCACATGATGAATTTTCAACGGCATGACCTTTCAAAATAGAAAAAGGTTAACCAAGAAAAATGCTTCTAATCTGACAAAGACCGTTTTTCCCTGTTATTTAATTTTTCCGCGAACGCAGTTTTTTCAGCTAATTATGTCATAAAAATTGTTACAACTGAACATAATGGCTCGTCAAGCTTGTTTTGAATTCTTTCACTTAAATTGTGCCTCAACAATCGTTTATCTTGCTTCTGGAATGTTTGTTTGCTTCTCCACTGTTGTAAATTTACAGTGTTCTATTTTTTATTTTTTTGTTTAAAGAGCCATATTCCCGTCAAAGCCCAAAGAAATAAAGATATATTAACTTTATCCCTTCAGTTTTGGATCACTTCCAGATCACTCACGTGAACCACAATTATCGATCCAGACCATGTTCCATAATAATGCTAAGAATTAACTTCCCGTTTCAAATCTATCGTCAACAAATTATTTATTCATTTGGCTGCGCTTTGTAAATTTTCTAGCGTTCTGCTTCAACTTTTATAGCCATTTAAGCGATCACCTGCTTTGCCAGATCCCAAGGTGACCAATTTTTGAGCGCGTTTGCCTCTGCTGCTTGCATGTTTTATCACAACAAAATACCGGCCAAATGCATTTTTAATGCCTCTTTTAGTACATTTTACTGCAGTTACATAACGTTGTGGGCCCCTCGGGTTTTTCAAATCAAATCAGAATGGAGGTCTTGTTGTTATTGGAATAATTATAGTTGGAGATAATTTGCGACATAAAAGAACATTTTTGGGAAGAGCGAACAAGAAAAAGGCGTCACCTTCAGAAAGGAAATGGAATGCGCGATGACAGAAAAAGAACTTTTAAAGTTGTCTCATTTGGCCGAGTATGAAACAGTGGAGCTCAGAATAACGAGTGAGCTAGTGTGAATTTGGTGTAAGCAAGGATTTAGAATGCAAACTGAAACATGTCACGGTGGTTAAAGTCACGTCTGTCACTGGCACGCAGTAAATTGCATTGTTTCGATTCGCAACAAGCTGCATGTAGCATGTAGAGTTCAATAAATATTTGATTAACTGGTCCTGAGATCTTTCAATGTTTTAAGGTTCCTGGTCGGTGATTAAAGCCAGTCTCCTGCAGAGACACAATTTACGGTCTTTTTATTGCTTAGGGTAATGATGAACTGAATTCTCGTTTGTCTTCATTTCGAATGGCCTAACGCGACTTCATTTCGTACCTCAAACCGTCCCATGCCTACCAATTACACAAAACTGCACCTAGAGCTGTATTTTTTGCCAGTGCAACGTTTGATTTACTTGTAACGATTTTAAGTTCTGTGGAAAATGAGAAGAAATTCGAGCAAGACGAGTGGTCATATTTAGTTCGAGCCGATCTCTTATTCAAATGCTTCACCACAAATTATTAGAGGAGGATTTTGGTGTTATTGCAACTTGTCAGTGGAGTCTTTCAATGAGATGCGAGGATTACGAAAATCAATATTAAGTGGTGCGTTGGTGATTGATTTGAGGAAAAAGTTGTGAAAGTTGCCGAATTAATAATTTTTCTTAAGGGAGATAGTTATGAGGAGTTTCGGGTAAATTGCGGTTTGACGGTTTATTTACTTTATTTGAACAATGACAAAGTCGGAGTTGGCGAAGAATTAGGAAGTGAAGACTTTCGATTAAAATTCAAGTCGCTGGTCTTTAGAAGCTGGTCTTAAAATGGGTATTTAGGTCGTGCAGGATGTGCACGTATTTTTATTTGTTTTTGGGTTAATTGGAAGTACTGGTCTGGTGGTGAATTTCAATAAGTTTTTTTTCATTTGTGTCGCTTACGAGGAGTTGATACGGAATTTATTTGCTGTAAACTAATTTCCTTTTGAGGCTTCAGGATCATTAATTTAGTTCTTATTAAGACATTATTTCGGAATTTTGATCCGGGATGAATGTGGGTAATATAAGAAAATGTAATGATACTGGATTCATTTCCTGTTATTACAGGAAGCAAAAAGTCTGAGCGGCTTCGTAATAACGAGCGCGAATCAACGGGGCGGGAAAGTTAAGACCATAGACAGAATAGGAGTCTTGCACGCGAATTCCGGGCGCGTCTTAATGCAATGAGACCTGTCGGCCCTCACTTAACACGCCTAGTTATGGCATGCACTCTTTACAACAAGAAATTGCTGGTTTTTTCTTCCGGTTTGCGCAAATTTGGCATTTGACGTGACATTCACCGGTCATTGCCCTAAATGTGTGCTTTAATGGCGTTATTATAGATAAAAAGACGAATTTTCTGCCTCATTAATGCCCGAATAAATTTCGGTTTCGTCGCGCTATTTGCTTTGTTTATTAGAGTCAGACCCCACATTTTTGTTTACTTAAAATACGAAGGTGTTCTGTCAGCGCACTGAACATAATGTATGTAGGAGCGTATCAGGAAAATAATCTGTTTGTGGTGCTCCAACGTCTGAGAATTTTGATTTTCAAGGCCAGGATCTTTCGTCACGCCTTTGGGAAAATCTAAATTTAATGTTTCCTTTGGCTTTTCCTTATTTCGACAAGGCGACTTGAAATACGAACTTTATTGAAATAGTGTATTGTAAGGGATTTCCCACAAATAAACAATTTTTTCTACTTTTGTTTCGTACTGAGGTCATTACGATACGCCATTTGGGTTTCGTAATATCCAACGGAGTGCTATAATAATTACACTAAAAACCAGGGTAATTTAGTTGGAAAATGATGGCAATCTAGTTTTTTGACAATTATCTGAGAGAACTGTCAGTGTCAATCGGCACCTGTTTCAAGTGATAATTTAATCAAATGAATCAAATTCGGATCTTTAGAGGCTTTTCTACCATCCCTGATACGTAATCCCTTCGAACACCTTTCGAGTAGTGTACAAACATGACTTCAATAGCCAGTGCAAGTAATTTGAGATTCCATTCTTCTTAGGCCAATTTTCAAATTCCGCGTATTTGCCACAAAAGCCCGTATTCGTTGAAGGGTAGATACATTGCAAAACGTCTTGGACACTTTCAGAATACATTTTACGAATAAACTAATGTCGATCCACATTATTAATTTAATTTCATGACCCACGCAAATGCTGTCAACTGCCACAAAATTCCCTAAATTTCGAAATTGAATTTTTTTGTCAAAAAAGGTGCAAAGTAGAAAAAATAGTGTATGATATCTCGTTTATAAGGCATTTTGTCGCACTTACTCCATTATGGCACTCCTCGCTGCGCTCGTCGTGCCACAATTCCGTGCGTGCGACAAAATGCGTCTTATAAAACTCGTATCATAACATACTATTATGACGGGATGCTCACCAATATTGTTATCGCTTTATACCACCGCTCCTCATGCAAATTGCAACCGAAAAACTAAAATACGTGATGTCGAATAACATACGGAATTAGTTTTATTGCCACCACGTTTAAAAAGGATTCTGACGGAAATGTTTCACGATGACTAAATCAAAAGTTAAGTTTTTTCTTTATTGGAATGAAATTTCCACGAGAGGAAGTGTCAGCAAAATCTCTTCCCTCAAGAATATTATTACACAATTTAAAAAGATAACGACGTCGTACGTCTCCCATCTTTGCGACATGCCTCATCGTAAATAAAACCGCACCGATCAACCGATGTTCGAAAAATAAACTCGTTTAAAATGCAAAGTACAAATGTCTTATGCATAAAAACGAAGTATTGATTTTGAGTTTAGTAAGTCGGATTTTTTAAGACATTTCTTGTTCCCAAGATCGCCGCAATATGAGAGCTTTCAAACTTTTGGATATACTTAGTGATTTACACAAATGCGTAACCGCTTGGTGAATTGCCTGATTTTTTTAAAGACTTTAATTATTTATTAATTAATTATTATTTGAATTGTAAATACAACTCGGGAGGCGAAGTCTAGCAATTGCTATTCGAACTTAACCACCTTAACAACTAAGAATTAAATACAATTAATTACACAGAAAAATAAAAAAAATGAATAAATAAACGAAATAAAATTTACAAAAACCTGAAGAAAAATAATAGAAAATAAAGCTAGAAAATAACAAAAAGCAAAAGGAATTCTGGAAAAAAACCTAAAGATTAGAAAAATATGGTTTTATTTTATTGCTAAAATTGTTTACCGAGAGTTTTTCTTTAAGCAAATGCCAGGAATTGTGTAACTTTATCGTATTGTAAGAGGATGATCTTTCAAATATTGCTGTTTTAAATTTGGGTAATGAGAGATCAGTAATACAGTGGTGTCGCGATAATCCGGATCAATTAAAACCAAGGCGATCCGAATTCCCAAATACTCTGGATTACCAAATACTACTTTAAACAGGTATTTTAAAGAAAAAAAAGAACAAAACCGCATTTATTCAAATGTAATTAAGTATTTTTATTTATTAATTCATTCATTTGAAAATATCTGTTATTTTAGCTTGATTAAGATGAAGGATAAAATTTTGTGAGCACGTTTACAGGTGCAATTTTTTAACAATATGTTCCTAGTACCACAACGACGTGCTCTACACGAATTTCTGGAGTATCTAGACCACCAAAATATTACTTGAAAATAATATAAACCAGTAAAGTATGTTTATCAAGGTGAGTCCGGATTATCAAATCAAGAAAAACAAAGTACACAGTGGAGCAGAAATCTAGTCCGGATTATAGGAGCATCCGGATTACCGCGGGTCCAGATTATCCCGACACTACTTCAAAACTACTAATAATAGCTAATGTAATTCACAGTTTCAATGAGAGATCTAATCATTAATAACTACTAGCTGTTTCAAAACTATAAAAACGCTAACGTCGCATTTTCTCTCAAAATTAGTTGTTATAAATTATTCATGCACTGCAAAGAATTAATAGCTAATGTAATTTATAATTTCAATGAGAGATCTAATCATTAATAATTATTTTACAATTTTATCAAATCAAATATCAAAAATATTTGGGTAAAATGCGACGTTGGCGTTTTTATAGTTTTGAAACAGTTAATATTTTACAATTTTATCAATCTTATTCTATATTCTATGATCTTATTTAAAAAAATAATTCGGTAAATTGCGACGTTGGCGTTTTTATAGTTTTGAAACAGCTAATACATTTCTATCAATAGCATTGAAGTTTATGTCATTTTTAACTCAAGACAGATTTATGTGCCCTTAGATTGCGATAATAATACTCTAAAAAAGTCCAAAAGTCGTGCAATGTTCGTAAAAGTGAAAGTTTGACATTTCAAGAAGACAACATAACCCTACCTTTCTTAACAAATTTTCTGGAGACTTCTGCCCCTATTAGCTGTTTCAAAACTATAAAAACGCCAACGTCGCATTTTACCGAATTATTTTTTTAAATAAGATTGATAAAATTGTTAAATAGTTATTAATGATTAGATATCTCATTGAAAGTATAAATTACATTAGCTATTATTTTTTTGAAGTGCGTGAATAATTTATAATAACTAATTTTGAGAGAAAATGCGACATTGGCGTTTTTATAGTTTTGAAACAGCTAATATATGACAATAACACTGAAGTTTTTGACGCAAAGTAGAGATTTCTGCCCTAAATATCCGATCATAACGCTCTGAAAGGGCAGAAACGGACACAAGATCCATATATACCCTGTTTTTTAACTAAAGAACCACCAACACCGCAATTTACGACAAAATACACCTGGCAACATGGTAATTTGACTTGGTGAATTTTATTTTATAAAGTTAATTCACCTGAATATGTCATCAACTGTCAGCGGGAATTTAAAATTTAAATTTCGAAAATTTTACATTAACGCTGACAAAAAATACCAATTAAAACGCGAAATTTGCTGGATGCGAGAATGAGAGACGCTGTTTTGCGATGCCACAAAGTAATTAGTGAAATGAATTCACGACTTAGTGACCGTCAAATGCAGAAAAACTTATGCAATATCTTCTCGGTAACTTTTTGGATAAAATAATTACTTATTGCTTAATTAGTATTAAAAATTACTCAGGTGTCTCGTTCTACTGTAAGTTCTCTAATGTCTTAGGAAGGAGAAGAAGCTTCATCTAATAACTCCAGAATTGAACAAAATGCGTCTTCACTTTTTTCCGTTCTTGTTGTTTGTTCTTTCTTGTTCATCATGTTTTATTGTTAATTTCATCTATTACTATAAATGTTTACTATAAATGAAACTCGATATTTCACCCAAAAACTCGTTTGTTCAAGAAATTGTGTTCGACAACGATATTCACTCTGCCACTCTGTGTCCTTCGAGCTGACTAGGCGTTGCCCGTACGCGCCTCACGCGCCAGTATTTCCCGCCAAATTACCAGCAGCGCCCCCTTCACTTAACATTACCTTAATAATATTAGTTTAATAACTATAATAATCATCGCCAAGTTCCATAAATTGTACTCAAGCAGGGCAAAGGCCGAAATCAAAACCATACATATTAACCGTAAACCAAATACATTATAATAGATTATAATTATAGACTAATATAATGTATTTGCCGTAAACACTTAACATAACCTCAAACTTATTTTCCCCCAAGTCAAATTTCACACTATGTTGCCAGGTGTATTTTGTCGTAAATTGCGGTGTTGGTGGTTCTTTAGTTAAAAAACAGCCTGAAAACAGGGTTTAAGTGAAAATTTTTACATTTCCAGATCATAACATAACCCTACTTTTAAAACCGAATTTTCTGGAGACAAAACAAGTACAATTTGTGACGATACGCATTGCACTTCTCCTCTACTACTAATTTTCGCTCCAAAATTTCACATTGCTAGTTTCTGTTTAAATAAAAACATGCGATCTTATTTTTCCATTAACTGCGAAAACTTTATAATTTCAGACCATGGCCACCTAAAATCTGAATATCTAGGAAGCCATGGCTATCTATAACAGCGCCCTCTGTTGATCAAACTTCGAATTCTGAGGTTGCATTCCCCCCACCACTTTTCTGTTTTGTACGGATCTGCGTTGTACGTTTCTGATGAAATATGTTTCTAGACAAATACGTTTCTGATAATGTATTTTTCTAGATCAATACAGTTCTGTTTTGTATGTTTCTGTTTATGTATGTTTCTAGATTTGTCCGATTCTGCCAGTGTATGTTTCTAGATTTGTACGGTTCTGCCATTTTACGTTTCGGAAAATGTACAGTTCTGTCTTGTACGTTTCTGTCTATGTGCGGTTCTGTGAGTGTATTTTTCTAGATCCGTACGCGTCCCCCTATATTACATACAGAAACTTGATGGCAATTTTTTCTTGAATGAAATAGTTCACGGAGTTAGGGAGGTGAAGCAGTAACGAACATTTTATAGATAAAAATTGACAAAAAATAATTATATATTTGGTCAGTAGGCAGCTGGTAAAATTTTCTTAATTTATAAATAAAACGAGAACACGAATTTTGTATTTTTTGTAATTGATATTAAGAACGATAATCTAAACATGAATAACAGATAATGAGAGAGGTTGGAAAGCACCAGTGATTTGCGGAGTTTTTTTCAAAGTTTAAAGTTCAAAATGTTCACTGTATGATTTTTTTACAATCAAGTTAACATATTCTCTAAATCGTAATTCCGAATCCATTATAATTCCAAGATTTTTTACGTTATTGGAGACACCTATTTGTATATCACCAATTTTGAGATTAATTTTTGAGTTTATTTTTGTGTTTCTTGTGGAAATACAAATTGACAAACACTTGCTCGCATTTAATTTCAAGCCAATATTTACATAATATACGGATTCTATTTCTAATATTTCTGCGCTGTAAATTAAAAATAGAAGCGGCCCCAAAATTGAGCCTTGTGGAACACCGCATGTAATAATACCTGCTGTTGATTGTGAAGTGCCTATAGTAACAATTTCTATTTGTCAGATACAAATGAAAAAAAATAGTTGAAATTTTGTCGAAACCATAAAAAGATAATTTTGCACATAAAAGTGAGTGATCTAAAGTGTCAAAGGCTTTAGAAAAATCCAACAGCGTCACAATGGTGGCTTTACATTTACCTTTACCGTTAACGTTTTTATTTTTATAGATCGCATCAGAAAAAGCTTTTCAGTTCTCAGATCTTGTTATAAATCTTCACAATTTAGCTCAGTTTAGTAAGATCTCAGCGGTCATAAACTTAGTGAAGTGTGCAGTTAAACATGTTGGTGTACGAAAACAATGCACGTGTTTTGCTTCCGACTGTTCAGAATGATTTGTAGTTGCATATTTGCTTTATGAAGAAAAACAGTTTAGCGATTAGATCTTTTTGTGTTTGAGCAATTAAGTTTGTTAAATTGTTAATTTAATTATAAAGTAAATGTTTGGTAGCTGCAATCTATTTGAATAATTTTTATTTTAAAGCAAGCCACTTAAAAAGTGCTTATTTTCGCAGTTTTGCGGTTCCATAAACGTGATTGCTGAAACCATAATAATGAATTTAAATGTGAAAGAACATGCAAATAAATTAAATGTAATTAAATGCGGTGCAGTAATTAAATAAGGTAAATACATTTAACGAGAATCGAGGTAAATAAACTTAAATGACAAAACTTTGTTTTTAATGTTATACGCTCAGGCAAGTCAAAAAATTATTTCCGATTGAGATTTGTGTGAACCGGCCCGAGTCTCAAACGTTTTTCTTTCATTTAAAATATAATTAATGATTTAATGAGTCGGCAGCGAAACGCCTCAGTTTGATTAAATCAGTAACGTTGAGGGAGCTGTGCTATCATAAAATTTGCGTCGTCTTCGTTTAAAGGCGGCGTTTTCAGGTTAGCCCAATTTGCGGCTGCCTGGGCTACTTCGCTGGATAAACCGACACTGATTCAACTAATACCTACGTGCAACCAACCGGTTACAAAACCGACAAACTACCCGTCAAATTCCCTCAGAGATGTCGCATTTATTATTCCAGCTACTTGTAGCCAAGTTTACGACGCAAACTTTACAATCCTCCACCTCAAATAAGCAACACAAAATGCACAGTTTCCTCGCACTTGAGGAAATTCTACAAAAATCCAAACGAGACGAATGTGTAATACACACAGAACGGTTTTATAGACTGTTTTACGTCCGACATGGAATTAAGCAAACAAGCTGCGTTTATGGCATTTCATCTAATGCAAAATTTTATTGGTGGTCTCAAAACCGGTTCCAAAAACCGGTTTGAGGAGTCAAACTAACCGGTTTTTGTAATTACTCGTTTGGCTCAGCTTATTTGTTTTATGTGTTGGCGGGTAGGACAAATGGCATCCGTTTCGAGGCTCTCGAGGAGAAACGGATGGATGGTAACCCTATTTAGGAATGTGACTGAAACCAATAGAAATCGTGACATTTATTACTTTTACGGCACCACTACACATGTGTTTTGAATGTGACGGCTATCCTCCCCTTTTCCACTTGAAATAACCTTTCTATCGCCTTCCGCAATTACTGCGACTAATTTTTAACAGTTTTATGTTATAGCTTAATGCATAACAACATAAAAGTCCCCGATACGGCTAAGTATCAATCGAAATAACTACAATGTAGCAGCTTTGTTTCGTGAAAGAAACAGAAATTAATTTTGTGTTGCGAGAAAATCTAAAAACACTAATTTAATGTTGCAGAGTAACATGCTGTACTGAACGAAAAATAATTAAATATAAAGTGAATTTTTCCAAGAGTGGTTTGAAACATTTTGTGACGCAAGTGACTATAAACATATTTTTATAGGTTTCCTCACCGTCGACCCCTGCATTTTTATGTCCCGTTTTAAGTCTAATATTATGTGGTGATTTGCCTTTTAAAAGTTGTTAAATATCTATTTGAAATTAAAATTGCCCACCAGAGAGCAATCTGCAAACAGGTGCGAATGGGCTTAATAGATTTTTATAACTTTATAAATTTAGGGTCATGATACAGTTCCACGCTGAAGATAAAAGATCTTTGCAGTGGAGATATCATTTTAAATAAATTTACCTCACCAGTTTTTATTACGTCTTAAATACGTCCTTACCATCCGCAATCAAGGGCTAAAATATTGATGCAAAGTTGGATTATTTTAATTTCGCTTTTTTCCGGAAAACTAGTTTAATTATATTTGATATTTAATTTACGCAAGGAGGGCGAGGTGACGGCGCCCGACATGCACTAAGCTAATTAAACCAAATTAACGCTTTTAACTAGAGACCCACCCTGTGGATTTTGCAGGTAATAAAGTTGGCGTGTTTTTTTGTTATTGGCACGCACCTAGACATTTCTCTCTGCATCAGTTTGGCAAAATAGGGATTCTTTTGTTGTTTAACCAAATAGTTTGTACGATTTAAAGGTAATAGGGTGGTTGGAATACAATGTTCGCAATTACACGAACTTCTCTGTTGTGTTGAATTGTTCATTTTGTGATGTCGGGTGTCGGATGACTCGAATCGGAAATGTGAAAATAATTAAAATCGTCATAGTGTAGCCAATCTCAGAAAACGGAAATTGTAATGTGGTTTTAGTACTACTAGTGGTTCGTGATTTGTTATTTATAACGCAAATAGTGCTAACATCCGAGTTTCTTATAAAATTTCTGCCATTCAATCTTGCAGATTGCCGATTGTGGAAGACTTTTCCTCATATTTTCTTTCGTTAACTTTCTCGCGTCACTTGATTTATCTTCTGGTTAAGTAACTCATTTTTGAATTGTAAATAGCAGTCTTGTTTATTCCTAGGTTTAATTGTTGTTAAGTAAACGTTATCAGTGTAATTGGTTTATAACGGCAACTGTTGCAAACTCGACAGTGTTTCCGGACAAAGCTGGTGAATGTCGTTTGTTGCTCAATTATTAGAAAAGCCATTACCCCCCAGGATTATGTGATGAAAGTTCGGCTGTGAAACTACCAAATATATTTTTTCCTAATTAGACCTTCAGCCAACACTGTTTTAATCAACGTTTATTTGCTTCATAATCCTACAAGAAGCACTATAGGCTTACGAATAGCTGGGGACCAATAACACCCCCAACCATAGTTTATTAACCCACCACTAGGCAATGTTTCACCATGAAAATGTTCAGTATACTTAATTAGCTATAGTTCAAATGGTTCTCCCAAGAGTCATTTTGCATAATTACTGTCTTAAAAATCAGTTCTGAATATTGAAATTTAATTCCCTATTGATTTACGATATTGAAAGAATATGAATAGGTATGATGTGCCTGAAATTAGTTTTGCATATGAGGTTTTGTTTGCATGCATGTCAATAAATTTGAATTTTTCGTGTCGTAATTTTGCATACACATGGGGGATGGTAATTTAGTCTGTTAGATCGTTTGTTTTCGTTGAGCGATGGTTTTACAATAGATTAATCTATATTTGTTTATTTTGATGATGCTCGCCTGTAAACATTAAAATAAGGTTTGCGGAAATTCTCATGGTTCATAAATAAACTGCAGCTATGCGAAAGGAGCAAGTTGTTGTTTATGGCGATAAGGCAGCTTTTCTCTGCTCTAAATTGCGTTCATATAAATCGGTTTATCCATCAATTTATTAGAATTTTAAAACGCGAAGCCATTGTACTCACCACTTTTAATAGCTGAAAATGCCGCTCGAAAGTCGGGGATTTGCCTCCAACTGAATACTCTCGTCGCTTGCAATTTATCTCAAGGCATAAATACAAGTAGATGAATTGATACTTTGTACTAACTCAACCGAAGCACTTTAAAATGTCTTGTAAAAATATCATAAAATACGCAAAAGCTCATCATATTATTATTACACCGTCTTACAGTGGCTTTATTCTCAAATAATGTTTTATTGGTGTTTATATAGAGGTTGCTCGGCTTCAAAACAGGAATAAAATAAGTGGTACTAGAAGATCTAGGAGTAGTGCCCCATTATTTATAATACAGAAGCATCGGATAAGAGCAATTTTCTGTCGAATGGAGGATTCAGAGACGTTCGCATTTATTTCATGTCCGATAATCCATAAAATTTTATTTGGATTCATTACCGAACTATTTCCAGTATTACAAACTTGGCAAATAAATCACGTCGGGTAAGGGATAAAGGGAAAAAATCCATAGGCAGTGAATAAGTTTGTGTTTTGAGGGATAATACCCTCATCACGGAGATTTGGACGTAAATATTGGTTAAACGTTTGCATGGAGTAGTGCCACACCTAGGAGGGTCGCCTGCAGAGCTTATCTGAATTCCGGACGACACGATTGATTTTGGTCCCTGAAGCTTTGTCAACCTTTTCGGGCAAGAGCTAGTAATTGTTTAATTAAATCACCTCTCGATCTCTAAATTCCAATTTGTTCAAATATTACGCAACCTGATAATCACTTTCTTTCATTTATTCATTTCGTACTCTTATTAAAAGCACTCGAATTATCAAAGCGACACCGACTCCAAGAACATGAGTTTGTTTTTATTTAAGTAATCAACTTCGTTTACTTAAATCAGACTTAATTTAAAGTCATAGTCGAGAATTTACTCATCTTTTTAACGTAATTAAAATTTGCAACTCAAACTTTTAAAAAGTTAGCTCAAAAATGATTATTTGTATCACGGGATTCGGCTGCTTTTCACAGTTCCGCTCCTTTAAACGGATAGAGCAAATGATTGTTGTACAGACAGTTACATCGAATCAGGCGTGCAATTGCACGAGCTGTGAAACTGAAAGCAATATACTTACATCGAGTTTGTTACAAAAACCGACGGACAAAGCTCAATTTAATAAGAAGCTCGGGAGGAATGAACTTTCCAACTTGACAAAAATAATAGTTCGAGCTTTAGTGAACTATCTAAGCTATTAAGTGGGGTTTTCGCGCAGGTTGGACAACTAGATGGCGCTCTTTTTCAGATAAGCTTAAATTTATGATTGGGACTTGTCTCGGGGCACGGGATTGACACCTGATAGGGATGAAGTGTGATATTGGTGTGGAATGGCGGAAATATTGGGACGTTGTGGGCGCCGTTTGTAGTTAAGTGTTACTAGAGATAGAAGAGTATGCAAAACGAATCCCATTTGTGGAAGTTTGGATGTGCCTTAGAAATAGTCGCACATGGCACATATTTTATTATGGTATGAAATTGGAAGAGTTATAAAAGTGGATGGAGAGACGTGGGGAGAAAGTGCGGCCGGAGAGGTGAACTCTTTAGAAATTCCTAGAATGGGCTTTATTTGGTGTATAGAAGCTATCTATCTATTTGACGACAGCTCAGGATGGGAGCTGCGCAGAAGACTTGGACGAATGTCGCCATAATAATGGGTAGTTCATTGTGAAGTACATGTATACATCATGTAGACGGTATATATCGTACATTGTAATAAGCCTACGACAAGATCCGGACTGCGGCGTGTGGCCGATTGTTGTCACACCGCATGCTGAACTCATTTTATTTTACACCGCCTCCACATTTATCTTCTTCCCGACGATAGAAAGACAAAGAATCATACTTTAGCGTTAACACTAAATAATTACTCGGGACAATACCACGACATTTAATTCGCTAAACGCTAGCCTTTCATAAACTATACAAACAACTGGAACGTTGTCACCCTTCGACAACGCCTTCTTGCCAGCATATTTTATCACTCTTTCCACTTGTTGGTTGCATAATATATTACCTTTCATACCCTAAACACAAAATTACAAGACCTAAGCAAACCCTCTCTAAAATTAATAAACGTCATTAAGAATTATTACAATTAAACGTGTGTTTTTACCTTGCACACACACAAAATAAATAACTGTCACAGGCACCTTCACTGCTTTGGTAAATAGATGCAGAATCACAAAAACTTGATTACTTTAACAACTCGTGAACATGGTGTTCTTGCAACTATAAATGCAAACATTCTCGTGCAATTAACAACACAAAAGAATTTATTTACTTGTATTTCATGAACTAGACGTCTAATAAAAAAAACCACTAAGTCACTTTTACGATTTGTCACAGAGCTAAATTAAATCCGCTTTTTCAGCTTAATTAGTTCATTACTTTTTCATGGTTCCATTTCAGCTGTTACACCGGTTGATTTTGAAAAATTCGTATTGGTCTTGTGGGACTTTTTTGTAACGGTGGTAAAATCTGTAAGTTAATAAAGTTTGTGTTCGATGATGCTCCAGGCGATTTTTTAGCAATTTATGGAAGTAGCCCAAAACCCTCTTGTTCCTATTAACTCTTCTCTTTCGGGAATAACCCGCAGTTTTCTCGCCCTTGATTATTAAAATCGCCAACAATTCCTTTGGGGCAAAAAACACAGAACGTTAGTCGAGTTGAAACTTCTTTCGATTTTTCTTGCCTGACAAAATGGTTAATATTTTACATACAATTCTAAACTTTGTCATTTAAAAAAATCGTTGGGTATCGAATCGTCTAGGGACGTTTGACGGATTGGAGTATAATCAGTGTTGTGGCTGAAACTGCTTATCAACAGATTAAAACTGTTATCGATCGGAAAAGTTTGGAGGAAGAGCATGTGTGTATGTCCAGAGACGGACCTTCGGTGGCTATTCTACATCTATCATCTCCGAATTTCCGCCCCATTGTTCCGGTCAGAGATCTTGATGTAAACAGGGCCTCACAATATGCTGAGGACGGAATTCAACGAACAGAACACTTTACTAAATAACTAAACGGGATTTCGGGCCAATTATTCTCGCACGCCAGTCCAGTTTTACAATGCCACAACTGGAGTGCACTCCGCGAATGCAATTATTGACAACAAAATTCCTAAATTGATCCTTGACGACGATTCATTGTTGCTTATCTCATTCCTGAGTAATAACTAGGTCTCAGCGAGTGGTAATTATGAAAGTTGTTCCGCAATTCAACATGAATTATTCAATTCATACTGCAAAACTGACGAAATCGCTCGGATTCGCTTACCAACTCCTTCAATAGGGCAATTTAAAGAATTCCAGTCACTGTGTCACGATGTGGTGAAACTACTGCACCCCCTCTGCAACACGCGACAAATTAATAAATTAATTACTATTGTCATAACTTGGGACATGTGTACCTAGTCCTTTGATGTCGGGGTTTGTGTAGTGTAGAATTAGTATCGATCTATAAACATTAGAAACCGCCCCAATATGTGCACCTCATCAAAGGGTCCCTCGTGGCTTACCATAACCGTCAAACTCAACAATAATCAGAAGTGCTTTACATCACAGGAGGAGCATAATTTAGTTACTTTCCAAGTATCGGAAGTGTTTTCTCTGTTTGTCTGCTTTTTGTTCAAAACGCTGCTTTGTGGGTCTCTACATCGGCACGATGGTGTCAGTTAATTACCTAATGGGCGTGAAACTCCCAACGGACAGTTAGGGCAACTCAGCGTTCCCTTCAGGAAACTTGTCATGTTATGAGCACAATGGTCAAGATAGCTTGGCGGGAAATCGATGCATCGTGCTGAACATTACTGATACCGAGAACGGTCATCGGTACCCTGTTTAAACCTTTCAACTCAACCGGATACTCTCTACTTCCTCTCAGGCTTAGGGTTTAACTATTACGTTAGTAAGGAGAATGAAAAATTAATTGAAGCCCCAGTTCTGCGCTACAGTTTTAAATATGAAGAAGGCAAAACCAGCGAAGACCTTGTTTCCGAAACATGATTCTGACACGGCGTGATTTATTGTTTCGCAATCAGGAACTAATACGTCTATAAACAATGTTTCTCTGCAAGCCTCATGTATTATTTATGGTATAGGCCATTCCGTAACTATGCCACAAACCGATGTCAAGTTGTTGGAAACCTTGCCTAAAGCGGTTAAAATCTTTTAAAGGAGAAGTGGACACACCGTCCAAATTCTTGTTTACACTTGACGGATAGCCTACAACCTAACAGAACTACGCACTGCTATGACCCTACATTTATCACTACACTACAAATTTCTAAACTGGAGCATTACATCACCTCATTAATTCATACGAATTAATCTTTAAACCGGTTCTCAAACCGGTTTTGCAACCGGTTTTCTATGAAAGCATATGTTGTAAATCTTGTTTTGCGGGTCGCGGGACACTTTATTTATTTATTGGCTGTAAAAATAAGTGTTGTTTTAAATCATGTCAGGTCTGTTGGTTTTAATTTAAAGGAATCCAGATGCAGATGTGAGATAGAAGTCGTGAGGCTATGAACTTCAAAATTAGTGTATCTGCAGCGGTGGTAACTTGGAAAGTCGTAAACAAGAAACATAAAATAAAATTTCATACATAATTTGGGCTAGTCAAATTGCGTCGTTCGGAACATATCTGATGCATTCAAATCAGAAGGGAGTTTTCTTGTCAAGTGGTTAATGTGTCCAGGTTTCTTGCGTTTTGAGCCAAATTTTAATTTGAAAATTACACAAGCCACGTGTGATGGATTTAGTTTAATATACGGCGGTGCAGATGCACCGTAAGATCGTGAACTGGATATTTTAGTGTATCGGGAGCGCCGAAACTTAGAAACTGTAAAGTTGAAGCATAAAACTTCAAATATAATGTCAGCTAGTTAGGAAAGCTGGGTATTGGATTTTTGCAAAAACTGTGTTTACGTATGAAGTAAATAAATGTAAATACAAATTCGGTCTTGGAGAGTTTTGTCTTTCAGTTATCGTGCGTTAAGAACGCCGCCTGGTGTTTCCTCTGAGCCCTGAAAACACTCAAACGCTGTGTAATATACACGTACGCCGCTAGCGTTTCGCTGGAATCCAATATTGCGATTCCTTTGACTCGCACACCATATATACATTCCTATGCATCATGGCATACACAAATTCGAAGAAAATCACACCTCGCGTCGTGGTTGGATGCAAGGTCAGACTTAAAAAGGATGCTCGGCCTAGATGTTGATCCCGTCAATTGCCTTTATGCCAAATAAAACGGTTGCGCCAGAGGCAGTTTGTCAACAGAGCTTCTCCTATTTCTCTCTTTTATTTCCAATTTCATATAACCATAACACGAGAACAACGTCCTATTTTTTACGAGCGAAATTGATAGAAAAGGCGCTACTTTTACTTTTCCAGCATCGTCTTAGCCTGATAGTGCTAACAATAAGTTGTTCTATTTGTTTTAACAAAGTTTATACACTCCCCAAATACTTCACTGCAACTTGCTACAATCTCAAATTGAATTTCTGCAATTCGGAGATTTCTAGCGCTGAAATAAATATTTCTCATTGTATTAAGTTCCTTTGTGTACTTTTTTGAAGTTAACTCGAAAAAACCTGATACATGCTCGACAAACACTTCAGTTTGTGACTCGACATAAATGCAAATTAATCAAAGTGGCGTATTAACTTGATGACTTGTTGTTCATGTTGTACAGATTCATTATGCAGCTCTAACTAGGTATTTTGTACTCAGAGGTAATTATCATTTGTCTACTGAATTAACACAAATTTGATAATTAAGTGGATTATTGATTATTCCTTCTCGCTATCCCATGACAATTAAACTGACAAAATGAAACTGTGTACAAACACCAAAAAAATGCTGCATCAGCACCAGTAATAAAATACAGCGTGTTGCTGACGTACATGAAAGGAATTTATAGTCTATTTCGAAGTAGAAAATGAAAGCTTGGGGTAGATTGGATTGAATGTTTGAACGTATGCAATGCTTGATTTCTTGTCATTGTTAGAATGGCAAAAACGCTAACAATTGTTATATAAAATAACAATTTTACTTTCCCTGCGCATCCACCATTTCTACAACAATTCTTTAAAAATGTCGTTGAATTACACAAACTTTTTGTAATTGCTTCCAAAACATATTATTTGTTGTTTTGAAGTTGCTCAATTATTTAAATTTGTTATTCTTTGCTGCAATTTGTGTTTTATTACGAAATTAATTAAAATTTTAATATAATGTTGTTCTGCTGTTTGCGTTTAGAATTGTTTTTACTTGTGAACCACAAAGGATCTGGCTGCATGCAGGTTTTGATTTTTGTGCTATTTTTAATGCACATGACAAACAACAATTTTTTGTTATCTTGACATTTATCACCGTAGACGCAAAAAATATTTAATAACAATGTAGTGACATTATGATTGTTGTTTATTACTGTTAGTTTTTAGTAGTGGTTGTTAAAAATTGATAAAGTACTATTTGTTATCGATTGGCAATCAATTTCTCCCGGCGCATCCACCATTTTTGAACTAAACTCGATCAAGTTTGCAGTGGTGTGTTAATATTAGAAAAAGTTTACAACACGTATCTAGCATATGGAACAAGAGAAACACGACGATGCAAAATCGATTTTCTGGAAGATAATTAATCAAGATGTAGACGTGCAGTCTTCCAAACTGTTTTTCATCATTACTTTGGTCGCTCGATGTACGCATCTGCTATTCCAGCTCATAATAGCAAACTTTAACAATTATTCTTACGGTAATTAACAATTTCAAGGATTTTAATTAGTTTGGAATGAGTATAATTTGTGATAATTTATAAAATTTGAATCGTAGCCTTGTGAGGATTTACTGCAAATTGGATCGGCCTTCAGTGTTATCAAATTTCGATTTGATGTAATTGCCAACTATTAAGTGAATCGTTTTGTTAATAATAACAGTTAGAGAATAAACAGGCGATAAAAACGTTGAGCTTCTTGGAGAATAAGATTGAGGCAACAAACAGTCGATTAGATTTAAATTAAAAGTCACTGCTATCTGCGAGTGTTGGTGTAACAAGATTTGGATGGAGTGTGAAGGAATTGGGGCATCTGTTTCTTATTTGATTAGGGCCCATGTAATATCTTTTGGTCGCAAAGCTACAACTTAAACAGAGTTTTATCAAGCGATAAATCAATCATGTTATGCTAGCACCTCAATAAAAGAACTGTTTTATAAGTCAATTTGTTTTATTTGAGACAAAACGAGGATGTTATCGAAAAAATAATTTGTAATAGGATTGATCAAACGCTTTCCGGAAAAATTACGCGACGATTACAAGTAACGGATTTTTATGAAATTGGGAAGAGATGTCTAATATTTTAAGAAGATAAAATCAGTAGCTATAAATTTATATCCAGTGAAAAGAATTTCGAAGGCGCAAGAGAGGAATACGAGAATATTAAGGTGGAAACTTTATAATTCATGACGTTTGCTGTAATCCTTTGCGACATTATTGATTTATGGTTCTTTTAATCCATATGAATATTAAAATCAACTCACTGCTTGCTATCATCTTGTTTCGGATATAACAAGAATCAGAACCACACACAACAAGGAATGCCTCCACGACGTTTAAAAACGTTGCGCTACATGAGAGAGAATAACAAATTTCCACCAGAGAGAATGATTAAGTGATTATAAACGAAACTCCCTTTCAACTCAAAATCAAGAACAAAGCTTTGCAGTAAAAAAACAAGTATACTTATTAAATAATTAAAAATACCCGAGAGGTTAATGGTGTGATCAAAATTAAAACTCGAACCAGCCGTCAGGTAGTGAAATTTTTCAAAGTACGTCGTTAAACACGGGGTCGCAAACCGGAACCACAAATGTTTTTTATTATACCAGAGCGTGCGATTTGCGGACTGATAATGTAGTCATTAGTTCGCGCTCAGCCACCAAGTTAAAGTTAAAGACAAATCCAAACTTAATTGAAGAGATCTTCCTATGCTATCGCCAGCGAACTCACTCGCCTTTTTGCATCCACTTCCGGCGACTTTACCAACATTCTCCCCTTCAAGTGACAACACTTCGGTTTGCGACGCTATAATTACAATATTTTTAACACCCGAAACTTGACTTAAACCTCGAACAGCAGTAACAGCAAAATTGCCCATTCTAATGATTTTTATAAAACAACCACAAAAAACTCCATCAACTTAAAAATAACAACTCTACGCAAATTTTGGCTATGGTGGTATAACTGTCAAATGAGGTCAAATAATTTGCTCGGACTCGGTTTGTCGTATCGTTTTATGAAAGAAAATTGTATTTTTAGGTGCACTCCGGAAAAACCATAAGAGGAAATTGAGGATATTTCCTGCAAGTCCCGCTGGCTAATTCTGTCAATAATCTTTTTAGTATCGGAAAAGGGACTTTACGAAAGAGTTTAAGCGTATTTGTAGAAAAAATTGCAAAATGCTTTATTTTTGTTTCACCTTTACAATTCGTCTTACATAATAATAGTCCGTTGTTTTAATTAAAAATGTAAACATTACTGAAATTAATTTGTGTTGACCGTAACAAGATTTAAAAAGTTATTAATCATTTATTTTATTTGTCTATTACGTTCTACTATAAACTCTATTGTTTTATTTTAATTTATTTCAGTTTATTTTATTAACATTGTCAATAAATAAAAAATTGCCATGGAGAGCAACAAATATATCATCATTACATTTTTTACCAATTTATGACTTTTTAAACACTTTGTTTTTGTCGCTTCAGGGAAGACCTGCTAGTGATACGCCAACAATAATCGAGAGACGATTTATATGTTGACCTTTTTTAATTCGGTCTAATCCTCTCTAAGAAAATAAGAGTGTTGTGGAAGAATTTGTCTGAAGCTTCCAGAGTACTTGAATCGATAGCAGGAGAAGTGAAACTTTAAGCTATAAAAATAAGGACAAATCCTGAATGTTGTTGCTTCGATTGCTCACCGTTGTCTGCACACCTACATCATATTATTTATGTGTTTTCCCAAGGAGATGTGTTTCCATTTCGTAATTTTCCAATTTATCATAAAGAGGGTAAGATTTTGTTTGTGTTTTTTGTTTCGGCGAGGAGTACTGAGGGTTTAATTAATATATAAGCTATTAACAAATAAAGAGCGACGTAATTTCTCTTGTTTGCTTTTGGTGCAGCATTAAATTATCTGAGAATGATTAATTCGTCGGAATGTATTAGCGTAGAACGCGGAGATCCCTTTGCGCGTAAAATATAACAACGTAAAGAGGGTAAAATTCGCTCCACGTATGTGGATTAAACTGTCTTAAGTCTGGCTATGGATTAAACGCTGTTTGTATCAGTTTCGATTTCTCCTAGGTTAGCCATCGCTTAACACACTCACGTATCATCTTGTCGCAAAACACGAGCATCGCTTTTGTTTTAAACATGACTTTGACTAGTTTTTATCGAAATCCTACGACCGAAAAAGGTGGGTTTCCACGAGGCCACACTACACTTTATTGAATAAAAAACTGTTATTGCGGAACAAATAAAATCTCCAACTCTGTTTCCGGTTTAATAAAAAACAAGAAAATATTTTTCACAAAATGCGAAATAATTAACGTGCGCTTTGTTTACGTTTACCTCCACTTGCGACTAATTCCACTTTCAAACGGAAATTTAATTGATTTTTCCCGCTAAATTTACATTCTGAAATCAAACGGGTGGAACCCAATCAAATGCCTCCGAATACTTTGCACCAACAACCACATACATTCTCAAAAACTGGCATTCAATTAAAGAAATTAATTTATACTAATTATTAAAGAAAACGTAACAAATTCTGTTTTCTTGTAAATTGATCTTAGTTATTAATCTACGATCTAAACTGCTAAAATGATTCTTTTCATTTAATTGAAGTCAATAAATTTCTGTTTGTATATTCCGAAACGAGCTGAATTTCCTTAGTCCTCGCTTTCCAAGTATGGCTTTAAACAAATGTTTAAAGTTGCCGGCGAGAGAAATTCTAAGTGATTGTTTGATTTGTGCAATTCGTCCATCGCTGATTTTCAACAAGCTGCACATTTTCAACGCGGATTATTACTGCTATCATGGCGGAATTTCATCGAATCCGCAATTTAAAGCTTCGAGAACTTTTCAGTAGCTTAGTTTACTGTATTGTCTGGTTCTCGTTGCAGGAATAATAAAAGATAGTGGAACTGAACAAACGAGTTGTTGCTAAGCATCTTTTAACGGTTTTTAGCGTTGAATGCTTACGCTGGTAAGTAAAATGAAACTCATCGAATGAATTGTCGATTATCAACCGGGAAATTCCTTCGGTTTGAAATGTATGTTATTGTTAAAACTAAGACTTTTTGAAAAAATCACTCGATTTGTTTCATTCAAATGTTTGAGCACTAGTCAAACGTTCTCTCATTTTTCTTGGTTCGGTTTCAGCTTGACGATCGCTTATCGTCCTTCTTTAAAATTCCAATAAGTAAGCTAAACAGAACCGGAGCTACTCAGGTATGTAAATACACCATCAAGTGGATCATCAAACTTCCTAACTATAGTAAAAAATACAAATCTTACGGACCGAAAGCGTAAATTTTACGATTGCAGTGTAAAAAGTGTTAATAAAGTCGCAAATTTTTGTCCGATTACCTAAAAAATTAATTAATTGTGTGGTTGCGATTCCGTATCTGCTCAATAGTCCTAATTGTACGACTTCCATTTTTCAATCAAATGGGAGAAATGGAAGCAATTAATTAATTCGTCGTATTTGAATAAGACCTAAAACTCTTCAAAATCTTAAAGGACGTACTGGTATAATTTGAGAAATTCGTGAAAATGTAAGTAGGATGATATCAAAGCTTCCATTATTTTTTAAGGACGTACCTGAGGCAAAATAAGGTTGAAAATTAATTCCAGAAGTTTATAAAGCTCGGTAAATATTGATATCCGGAAAGTTGATATTTCTAAATTGACGGCCAATTCGTCTCATTCATTCGAATTTGTATCAACACGAACCCAATCTCGCTACTTAAATCAAATTAATTAAAAAATAATCCTGCTAAAGTTTCTGGTGGAACATTGGTTGGGTAGGAGATGTTACTTTACCAGACAACGGAAGTAAAATTCGAATAAAAATTATGAACACTAAGTTTAATTTTTTAACTGTGCCTAAAGTCGGTCTGGGCGCCGAAGAAGTTGTGAGAGCAGTGATAATATGGAGGAGCCGCTATAGTCTGAAATTTTCTGTTATTGCAATAAAAGGGTCGTGATTGGTTTCCTAGCAATTTGAGAAAGGGAAACATTCAGTAAATAAAGCATGATAAAAGCGTTTTCTCGCTTGAATGGTGTTAAATGCTTTTGAAGGCGAAAATTGTGCGTCCGGCCCTGTAGCGTTGGAGCGGTGGGGTAGCAGGAATAGCAGGAATGTCGCCCAGACCGCATCCGTTGGACTACGCCGTAATTAAACGATTTGTTCGCTGTTCCATTCGACAACCGTGTTCATTAGGTCGATTAAGTTGTTGGGGTCCGTGCGATGCGATAGATACAATTACACACGACACATATGCACCCCCGGGATGGGGGCGGCTGACCGCTGCTCGGTGCCACTCTGACACACACGCCGTAGGTATGCAATACTGACATCTTGTACCAAACTGTTTTGCAGATGATTTAATTATATGGGCGCTCACGCTTCGATACCTCGGCCGCCACCGCCGCCGCCGCCGCCGCCTACCTTGGCGATGTCAAACTACCACTACTTTAAGCCGGTCGTTATGCGATCACCACTGCGTGAAACCGCAACGACGGTTCAAATATAATCAGAAAAAGACTAAACCTAGATCGTGTTACTGTCTTCCTGATTAAACTAAAGTGTTTTCTAAGATTGTCCTTGTGTAAACACGGTTTTAGGTTCATCCTCGGTGCTGACGTTGGCCGTGATTGATGTGCTCAAACTGAAACTGAATCTGAAACTGAAACAATCATTGCCTCAGGGTGGAGGTTCTCACATCTTCACAAAAATAATAAAACCGAATAAAGGTTCATACGTCGCCGAACAATAAACATCATTTGCAAAGAGACTGGTCCTGTGAGACGGGCCAGAAAGGAAATAAATTTTCGTGTTTGGTAATAATTTTTATTGGCGTTGTATTGATGACATGTTCCAGTAAAGCTTCCGTTTTGTGTTTTCCTGTTGGGATTTGAGTCTCTGCATAACAATTCGATAAGCATTCGGGTTGTATCGAGTTAGTGTGTATCAATGATTTTTTCGACATAAAAAAATTGTTAAAAGCGATGAGATGCAGGCATGGCCATAAAAACGAGTTTACCAATTTCATTTGACATAAAACTTTATGTTCTCTCTCAATTATCAGTATTCAAGGCAGGCAGAAGGAGCGGTAAAAAGAAAGAGAAACAAAGGCATTTATCAGGCTAAGTAGCTTAGTAGCTTTGCAAAGTCGAACCATTAACTGTTTGTAGTCTGGAAGAGGCGTATGTGGGTCCAGGGTAAAAACTGCTAGCAGCACACTCACCCAATGCAATTAATTACTTTTATTGCACCAATTTTTTTAATTTACTGCGCTATTCATAGTCACAACGCTGCGAAGAAGCGACCCACTTTTCGGAAGGATTTGATCTTATTTTGATCGCTAATAACGAAAGAGCAATTACTAAGGACCCAAAAATGTGTTCAGATGCCTCTCATGCGCCACGTCTAGATATATAAAAAGTTTTTTCAAAGGACCAGCATTAATATGGATGACGATTCAAAAATCACTATGTGCACGGAGGTCAACCGTTTCAAATGGATTTGGAAATATTCACAAAACAATTTACAACTTCGCCGAACTAATATGGCAGGTTTAACACGCATTTAGCAAAACAGAACACGAAAGTTGGGCCTAGAATAGGTACCCCACTGAAAAAAATTGCTGATAATATATTTTTCAGTAATTTGATTTGGGAGGGCTAATGGACCCATTTCGAGCACTAATAATTTATTTAAATACCTTGCTTTAATTGCTGTTCGAATGAACACGGATTAGTGCTATAAAACACCACCTGCAGCAATACTTACAAAATTTAATTGATACAAATTTTCAAAAGGGCGGTTAAAAGCTCTTACTCTACATGGTGAATTTCTTTAAAAGCTTCGAGTACATTTGGAAGAAAGTGAAAATGAAATGAAATTAATTTTTTTCTACTTTTGTTTCGTACTGAGGTCATTACGATACGCCATTTGGGTTTCGTAATATCCAACGGAGTGCTATAATAATTACACTAAAAACCAGGGTAATTTAGTTGGAAAATGATGGCAACCTAGTTTTTTGACAATTATCTGAGAGAACTGTCAGTGTCAATCGTCACCTGTTTCAAGTGATAATTTAATCAAATGAATCAATTTCGAACCTTTAGAGGCTTTTGTACCAACCCTGATACGTAGTCCCTTCGAACACCTTTCGAGTAGTGTACAAACATGACTTCAAAAGCCATTGCAAGTGAGTAATTTGAGATCCCATTCTCCTTAGGCCAATGTTCAAATTCCGCGTATTTGCCACAAAAGCCCGTATTCGTTGAGGGGCAGATAGATTGCAAAACGTCTTGGACACTTTCAGAATACATTTTACGAATAAACTAATGACGATCCAAATTATTAATTTAATTTCATGATCCACGCAAATGCTGTCAACTGCCACAAAATTCCCTAAATTTCGAAATTGATTTTTTTTGTTAAAAAAGGTGCAAAGTAGAAAAAATAGTGTATGATATCTCGTTTATAAGACATTTTGTCGCACTTACTCCATTATGGCACTCCTCGCTGCGCTCGTCGTGCCCCAATTCCGTGCGACAAAATGCGTCTTATAAAACTCGTATCATAATATACTATTACGAAACGCATCAATAAATTTTACGAGTTTGTTTTTATTTCGGATGTGTAGCAGCGAATTGTTGCCGCTTTTGTCTCTAAAATTATTTAGTTAAATAAAGAAAATACAATTCTATTTTAAGGAAACAATGTTCTTGGAAATTTAATAAATAGAGGAATTAAGTGTCTCGTAAAAAATTTTACGGTTTTGTCAACAAAAAAGTCTGGTCATCGAAAACATGCTCGAAATAGACCACACACAAGCAGCCGCTTCTGACGTTTAATGTCCAGTTTGGCTTTTTATTTTAACGTCCAGTGTTCACAGAAAAACAAACTTTTGAATCGTTTTAGGCAAATCTTAGTTGCAGCTTAAATCATCAAAGTAGTTTTATTAAACTAAACGTGAAACTTGTGTTTGTTCAAAGTTAAAAAGCAGCTTTGAGAGTTTGATTTAACTAATTACGCTGAGGAAGATAAGAAATAAGTAACAAAGTAAATTATGATTAGCGCAAAAAAGATAAAAAAATAACAATTACTTTACTGAAACATGAAGTCAGGCTGTCAGTTTTTAAATAGTGTTTTTATCTCGCTCAAAAAGCTCCAGAGCGCTTCGGGCTATTAAGATCTTGAAAAGTTAAAGTACTTTTTCATTTCTCTGGTTTCGTGTATAATTTCTGAGTATGAGTATAAAAGTATCAGGCAACAAAATAAATATCTTTTGAAAGTTTCATGTTAGCGATGGAAGTTAAATCATGCAGAATTTATTAATGGTGAAATAAAGTAAAAGGGAAAAATTTCGAGCTGTGCAAACATTGTGCAAAAAGTATTGTTATCACCGACTCGCTCGCTAGACTAAAACCACATCAAAGGCTCTTTGAACTATATTTATTACAAATATTCAGACAGAACAAATAATTTCGGCAGAAATGATTAATGGCAAGATTTCAATTGAGAGGAATACTTAAAATAACGACAGCGTGAAATAGGATGAGCTTCAAGTGATAATTAAGTGGCGTAAAACCCCACCATTCACTGCTTCTTGCTCTTGAAGCCGCCTTCATAAACGTATATACAAGTTGACATTTCTCCTTTATTAAACAGAACCTAGTCTATTTACCGCCAAAATTACGCACAAAACCAATCACTCGCTAGAGATATTCTCACAACATTTAATATTCAAAGTCTAGAATTATTATTAGTTTTATTGGTAAACGAGTGAAACAGGGTGTTTATTACAAGGAAATGTGATTACATTTTTTGCGCAATTTCAAGGACCATTATCATGGGCACGCAGGAGAACTACTTTGAAAAAATCTCTCCGGAACTACTTCTCAGTTAATGATATTGTTTTTGTTGCCTTCCTGGAGTTGAATCTGTCGTTTTGTATAATGGATTTTTCCTTTCTTGTTGTTAAAAATTGGCGAGTCATTTTTAAAATAATCTAAATCTGTAAAACTAGTAACGTTGTGTTTTTTGCTCGATGAAATATGAACGGTATTAAAGTTAAATCAAAACAGAACAGATGACTTGGCAGAGTAAAAGCTGCTAATCAATACGCGTAAGAAAGCTTCTTGGTGGGATGTTTTTTTGCTAATTATTCCCATTAATCAAAAGAAGAAATCTTTATTACTGACATATTTTGATATAGCGAGTTGATTTATCAGCGCGGTTAAGATTTCCGGTCGAATCCGGTTGGTTAGGAAATGTTCGTATTGTGCAAGTTGAATCTGCAACTTGATACTTTTAAACATATATATATATTTATATATATATATATATATATATATATATATATATATATCTGGAGATGGCACAACGAATCGAAAAACATCCATTTGTCATTCTGGATGGCGCTACTCATGATATATGTCGGCGTTCCAGGATTTATTTATTTCTACACTACACTTCTGGAGGTCGCCTTCATTTGCAAAATCGCGATCTAATTAAAGTTCACGAGCTTTTAGCATTGTGAAAGCTTTTGGTTTGTTGTTAATTCGTTTTCCCTAATTATAGGGAATAAATCTCTTCTTTGATAGTTTGCCGAAAAAGTTTCGCCGAATTGCAAGTCGCATTAAACGACCACTAAGTCTTCATTATCGCGCAAATGTTAGAATGATCTTATTGTTAAGAAACCAAGATGTGGATGTAAGACCGCAGACGTTAATCGGGCCGGAAATAAAATTCACCGAAATGGCGAAATTTCGAATATATTCCACATAAACAGTGAAAAGAAAAGACCAATGGACACAACTTTTTCAACAAACTCGACAAACTTTCGAAGACTCTGAGATAAAACAGAATTAAATAAGAAAATGCCTTAGTTTCAATCTCTCAATATACTTTATCCAAGACATTTCTATTTTCTTGCATTCGATACTCTTAGGTGTATTATCAGGAAGAGATTGTGTTACTTCAACAATTGTATCGTTGGTCACATATTAACTGTGTCAGTTACACACAAGGATTTTTATTTGCTTATTGAAGACACTGGCAGTTCAAATTTATTAACGAAAAAATCCACATTGTCACGTTTGCGATTACATTAATTGCTCACATGACAAGTGCTCATGATATTTTCCTTTTCCTTGAAAATCGTTTATATAACTTCGGCGTGCATAACGTGTTTTCGATAATGACTTGCTGTAGCATACAGAACGTCCTATAATTTGTGTAATGTAAAAAATAACAAGGACGAAAAAATATATTAGGCGCAAAGCAAAAGTAAGCTTAGATCTTTGTTTAGCGAGTGTGATTTATGACAGGTCGGTGACCGTACAGTTTGTGTTGAGATTTTCGCCAGTCTGTGAAAATCTAAATAGGGAGGTATAAAATATACGAAACAAAACCTAATCAAAGCTCAAAGTTGGCAATTCGGTCTGAGACCAGCTCACGTTCCACTTTTACAGGAGTAGAGATCGTTAAGGTCGCCTCAGCAATGTCCTGTTTCATACTTTAACGTTCGATTGTGCAGTTCTAAAATCCTGATCATCGTACCGCCTAATTGATTTGTCCTGCGGACCTCAGTGTTGCAGAGCCGTCTGCATGTAGTACAATCAACGAATCTATATTAACAGTTAATAGTCCTGACGAGAATGTCAACGCTCTAAATGCAATACTGTAGTTGGGGCCATTTTTCAGCCTGAAATATGAAAGGATAGGAAAATATTTCCCGTGGTCTTTTATCATCTATATAGAATTACTTTGCACATATTTTACGAAAGCGGCATTCATTGTAGTCTCATTTTACGACCACTTTGCCTATGCTAGTCACCGTTTTTATATTTCAGCCACTTATGGAGGGCTAAAAAATCTTCATACGACTTGTTTACTACGTCCCTCCAACAATAAAACTTGAAAAAGCCATCAAGACGAACTTTCCGCCGTGCGACAACGGGACATTTAATTCCGTGTTTACATTTTTGCCTAAAAGACTAATTCAACTTACTTAAACTGTTATATTGTTCTAAAAGAATATAAATAACGGGTTTTCCGACGCTACGTCCACGACTTATTTACATTTGGGTCGCGTTCAGACGTTCGAAGGCTACTCTTTAATTATCCGCTCTTTTTAACGACTACTACATGTAAAAATCCTACTCTTAAATTTGGAATTTTGTTAAACAAGCGCCTCCGCTAAATTGGGGGCAATTTAGACGTCACGCTCAATGGCCAAATTAACTCCCAGATTAAGAAATTCGCACGCCACTAAATGATTGTTTTTGTACTCAAAAATCATTAGCATTAACAACTGACACGCATATCAAATTTATACTCTATTGTTCGTACGATATATTATTAAAATTATAATTGCCACTGACCGATAACATTGTTAAAATTTAAGTTTAGTAGCTTCTAACGACGTGGCTGATTTCTACAAATTGAGATTTAATTTGTTTTAAGCAGCACGTGTTTCCGGAAAATGCAAGTATAAATTACAGAATCTGGTAGAGACTATTGCATAACCAGTCTTTTCCTGTTTAAAATATCGTCGCTGATAACAATACGATTTGGCAAATATTTGGCTAATGTTTGTAGATTCAAGAGTTTGTCTAATTCTCGTTTTGCACGAATATTTTTATATTTAATTTAAAACTGTTATCAACTGTTCATTGTATGAAGCGTGATAATGTCGTAAATACTGTCAGTTATACATATAATTGTTTGAACGGTTCAAAAATCCAGTGCGTATGCAAGTACAGCAGAGCGACGTGTTTTATTTTGAATAATTAAACCTATTTTCGGTCGCGTAAGTACGTAGACGACCCCATCCACAACCATTAGTTAATGACTTTAGATATAAATAAATTTACGAGATGACTCTATTTAATCTGCTTGAGTTCCAAGTTATTCTGATAATAAAATCGAAGCATTAACCTCGTCCATTTATTTAAATAAATAAAAATCACTGAGCAATGTTTCGATTTTAGCAAAACCTAAAGTAGTTAAAGTCCCGAGTGTTGCATGCTTGGACAAGTCGTGCATAAATTTTTCAAATGCTTTATTACTTATACACTATTTATTTCAATTGATTACTTCCTCAAACAACATGTATTAATCAATGTTAGGAAAGCGCTGTGTTGGAGTTTTTCTGCAGCGTTTGTGAGCGTCGAGTGGTTGCGAAAAGTGCGAAAATGGCTCAAGATGACTTAATTAATATTGACAGCATGCTCTCGCATGCCGGGGATTTCGGACGACACCAGTGCATCCTCATGTTTTTGTTCAGTGTAATAAATGTGCTGTCTGCCTTTCATTACTTCGGCCAGATTTTTATCAGTATTGTCCCCGAACACAAGTGCAGAATGTCCACAAAGGAAGATCCGCGGTTTATTGCCGCGGAACAATGTTCCTACACGATTTTTCACGAAGACATTTACCAAAAAATACCTTGCTCTGAAGACTGGGACTACAACAACAGTTACGGTTATGTCAGTATTGTTGAAGAGGTTAGTATAAACTTCCAGTTTTCCAGATGTGATCATAATAATTTTAGCTCGATTGGGTGTGTGATGAGAGCTGGAGGCCCGCAATTGGACAATCAGTGTTTTTTATTGGATCGGTCGTCGGTAGCCTATTTCTTGGAATTTTGGCCGATAGTATAGGCAGATTACACGTTTTGGTGGCCGCAAATTTACTTGCCTTTTTTGGAAACATCACAACACTTATCACAACAAACACCACGATTTTTGCAATGTGCCGGTTTTTGGCCGGATGTGCAACCGATGCTAATTTCGTCATGATGTACATTATAGGTAACCCACAAAACAAGTATTCCTGTTATAAAACAATTATTTTGCCAGTTATGGAATACATTCGACCCAGTATGCGTACTTTTGGCCTAAACCTTTGCATTGGAGTTTTTTACTGTTTTGCTTGTATGGTAATACCATGGGTAGCAGTTTGGTTACAGAATTGGGAATCCCTTCTTTTGGCAATTGCAATTCCGCACTTATCAGTTCTGAGTTTCTACTTCATAGTACCAGAAAGTGCCCAATGGTTGATAAGCAAAGGACGTACCGAGGAAGCTATTGATTGTTTCAAACGGATTGCTCGAGTTAATGGGAAAACATTAAGTGATAAACATTTTGAAGGCCTGACTCGTTACTGCTGCCAACACATAAATGCGAGAAAAAAGCACCAAAGCTTCTTAAGTTTACTCAAAACGCCAAAGCTGCGCCGAAAAACCCTAATATTAATTTTCAAATCGTAATTTCCATTTATTTAAGCTATACCTTAAAGTAAAAAAATGTTTTAGGATGGTAATGACATTGTGCTACGACGCAATCTCTCGGAATATTGATAATGTGGGCTACTCTCCATTTCTCGTTTTTACAATAACCTCAGCAACTATACTCCCTGCTTGTCTTTTCATTCTGGCGATTCAAGACCGAGTCGGTCGTAAAGCTCTAGCAAGCGGTTCGCTTCTTATGAGTGGCATTTTCACTGCATGCTCTGGAATTGTTCAAGTGTTTATCGAAACTCCTCATCCAACACTTGTCGTAGCTCTTGCAATAATTGCAAGACTTGCTGTAACAGTAGCTTATAATTCCGGGGCTCAATATGCCGTTGAGTTAATTCCGACTGTCGTGAGAGCACAAGGAGTTTCACTAATTCATGTAACAGGTTACGCTGCCACTTTTTTCAGTCCGCAAATTTTATATTTGGCCCGTTTTTGGAAACCATCTCCTGAGGTTATTTTGGGAGTTTTGCTAGTACTTGGTGCTGTTGCTTGTCTGTTTCTACCGGAAACGCTCAATCGGACTTTGCCGGTTACGCTGCAAGATGGAGAAGAGTTTGGAGAGGATGAAAAAATCTTTGATTTTGGTTGCTATAGAGCACCCACTGAGAGCACTACACAACTGACAAGGGATCAGGTTCAGACGAATTATATGTGAGCTGTGATTAAACGTACTTAATTTTGTAAATACATTGAAAATAAAAAGTTTTTTAAATTCTGTCACGTTGAGTTTGAATCAAACTTTGTCAAATGGATTTATGGAATGCACTTTTCTAATAGAATTTATGTAAAACTCCATAAAGTGCTCCATTGTGCTTTTAAATAATGTTGAAGCGTTTCATTTGGCACATCATATCAAATATTATCTACTTTGTTTTCACCTCATCAAAAGAAGTACTCGAGATACCTCAGTGAATATATCTAAATGTTGCGTGAAACCGGGTGTTTTTTGTGTTCAAACCAAAACACGTTTTTATATTTCAGTTGAAGTCTTATTTTAGGATTCCCCTTCGTTGTTAGTCGGAACATAAGAAAAGCTTCGGAAATTTCACGCATTCTCTGGTTTTAAAAATTGTCAAAACATTTACCACGTCTGCAGAAAAATAACTCGTGATAAATATAGACGGTGTAAATTTTTCCAGTTGTCTGTTTATATTTAAAATACCCCAAGTGAAGTCGTGTCGACAAGCGACGATAAAGCGACCTTTGTCTCTTTGAACTCCGTCAAGGAGGACTTAACTGAATCAATACTTCTCAAGAGTTATTAAAGCCGATGATGAACCATATAAGAAAAACAACAAGCGCAACAAAGACCGACATTGGACGGTTTAGCTTTAGAACTTTCTGCGTGATTAAATTTTTGAATCATAGTTTATTGTTGGTAAAACACGACCGAAACTTTCTCGGATGAGCATTGTGATTTGACAGCTCCTAATTTCAAATCGGTTCGTTCCAAACTCGAAGTTTTTGTTCTAATTATAATGTAATTGTAATATAAAACATAACACAAAGTTTTTAGAGGGTGCGAGCCCCATTTCCGTCCGTAAATGTGTTTGCCGAGTTAGAGTGTAGAAAAGTTATTTCAGGAGCACCGTTTCAAGTGCACGTTTTTCAAGTGTTCAACTTCATTGTTTACCTGATTTTTTCTTGGAAAATTTTTGCTCTAGGGCACTCCAAATTTAACTAAAGAACTCTCTAAAGCCAAATATGGGTGTAATTGAGACATTTCGATATTTAGGACTATTTGGTGGGAATTAATAACTGTAATTGTCTTAACGTGTTAAACCGGCTGCGGATTTTCGAATAAATGGTCTGCAATTGTGCCTCACTTTCCGTTATCTCACAACTTCACGTAGTCAACCGAAGCATTTACGATATTGTATTAATTAAACCGACTTTGGCTAATCATTTAACAAAAAATATCAATTGGCTGAATCATTTAAACCGGTCTTGATTGAGTTTCGATTATGTTCTATAACTCTAACTTGTAGATAATGCTTAACTTGCTGACAATTTAATTCCATAAAATAGAGACTTTCGATAGTTTGCGCGGTGGACAAATAGAGAATTGCAGCAATTCTATCGCCGCGAGACGAAAAGACGATTTTTCTCAAGAACTTCACTGCAACTGTAAGATTCTTTTGAACTTCGCAAAAAAGAAAACAAAACTATTCGGAGCAAAATGTACATTTTTTAATTCTTTCCATTTTTCTTAATATTGTGAAGAATTCTAAGACTGTATTTCATTCAACTGCGATTATTAATTAAAACCGATTCACGATATAAAACTAAAATAACAAAAAGCTCTTATAACATTCCGCTGCCACATTTTTCTACTTTTATAATATGGTATGCTTGTCGCTCTTCCCATAACTGTCCTATTTCAGTTGGTTTCACTAAAATTTTCGACTTGGATGAATAGTTTCAAGAGTTATTTTCGTCGTATTTAGCTCCACTGGACACATCTAAAATTGAAATTTACATTGTTTTATTAACTAATCTAAATTAAATTTTAAGTTATGGACCAGTTTTTGTTAAATAAAAAAGAAATCTGCATTACACTTTCTATTTGCGACAGTTCCATTAGGGTATAAAGAGTGCCTCGGCTCTCCTCCTTTTATGAATAAGTTGTCACTTTCAGATTATTTAATGTTGTACTGTATTATCAATAAAACTTTATATAAAAAAATCAGTCTATAAAACATTTATTTTCAGTCAATTTTACTAGCAGTTCATGCATAAAATTGATAAATTATTGCGATGAATTTTATGTAAATTACGTGTAATAAAATTATAAATTGTTTCTGTTGGGAATAGTTCCAGGTTTAATAGCGGGGCTCGTACAGCTATTAACATTAGTTTTTAATGAAATTATTTTGATGTAAATGAGACCGAATTTTTGATTAGCGTCTAGACAACGAGTCATAACAATCGCAATTTGAAGAAAATGCGAATTAAATCCACTAAAAACAGTTCCTAAACGTGTAAATATTATTTATGATTGAGGGTTGGAGCAAATGCGTTGCGTGTTGCACAAGCTGAAGTAGTTTTAATGTTGGTACAAATAATTAACACGGGGTGTGAAATATTGAATTAATGCTGTCGAAAAATGCTTATGTCGTAAAAAGTAAAAAATGCTCGATTCAAACAACCATCAATCTTATCTGCCACAAGAGAGAAACCTTGCTGTATAATTAACATGTCGTAAATTCCAGACCTGAGGTACTCGTGACATAGTCGAGTTGAAATATTCCCAAATTTGAAATCGCTCACGCCAAAAATCAACAAAATGTTGGTTGTTTTCTTTGAGAGAAAAACCGTTTCCTTTATTTTTTATTTAATGGAAGTCAAGGGTATGTAATGTGATCCTGAAACAATAAAAATCGTGAGACGTGTTCGAGAATTTGGAAGGAATAAAATGGGCTTATTAAGTGTCGTTCTTTATCTCTTTATAATTGGTATCGATTTTAAAAGTGCGAAAAGAGAGGAAGAAGCTTGCCGAAATCAATTTAAATTAAAACAGAACCGTTCGGATTGAAGTTAGAACAATTAATTTTCCATATAAACCGCGTTAATATTTTTTTGCTTAATAGATTATTCATTTCGGTTTGGCTTGAAAGCAACCAAGTTTTGACTTATTAAGAAACCGACTCATGAATATTTATAATATTCGCAGTTATTTTTAGAAGTCATCAGGAAAAATTACTTCTTAATTGAATTTGTGATGAATGACTTTACTAACTAATAAAAACTTATCCCCTATTTTTAATTGTATCAATAAAACTGTCAATCACTGGCAATATTGTTGTTAAAGCTGCCCCTTCTAAGCAAACAAAAATTATTTTCCCCCTTCGTTCCGTCAAACTCGGCCATTAATCATACTTGGAAAACAATCCGGGAAGTACTCCGATTTGACCCACTGAACTTAGACTCTTTCCCTTACCCGCAGTGACCTAGATTTTTCCAAAAAACCACCCTCTGTTGAACCAACCGACATACACAACCGAACACACACAAATCAATCAATTGCTCGTAATTCAACCTTAACCAACACCCAAACAAACTATCGATAATAGCCACACATTATTAATGAAACCCACCCAGAAAAACCCATCCGTTATAGAAGCATAATTAAATCGGTGCGATAAAATGTTGCGAATTGAATCACGTTTCACAAACTTTGCTATCTGGAAGTCCTAAGCACGCGTTCTAAATGACAAGTTTTTCTCATTATTACGCTGAATAATGGCTTCATTTTGGCCAAAAATATTGCGAGCAATAATTGTGTTTTTTACAGCTTGGTGCATAAATGTTGACACTGCCTCGGCCGCATAAACTTTATTACTTACCATTTTTATCACTAATTACAGCCGCTTTCCGCAAACAATCCGTCTCGTAATTGCAATTATTTTGTAGATTTTTCGAAAGCTTCGCTTATGGCCGTCTATAATCTATCGGAATTGGAGCTTCAACAGAAGCTCATCTGGCCTAACGAAGTATTTTAAAAATTTCTCTCTCCGGTCGTAGAGCCAAATATATTGACGCATTTTGCAGCTCTGTATTCCTTATTTCAGAGGGAAGCTGAAGCTGAAGGAGGTCAATTGACTTCTGACCGTCTGGTTAGAAATTCGAGACCCTACCACTTTAGCGATCTTATTACCCGTCACCCATAGGTGTAAATAAATTTCTCAAATTTCGTCGCTTAATAGAAATATTTTTGCGAAAATTCCAGCGAAAACTAGCAACATTCATTTTGCCGGCGTCATAAATAATGTTCATCGCGTATAGCGGATAGAAACATGCACGTTAGTTGGAAAAGATAAACACATTATCAACTACGTTAATGTGTTTTCTTAAAGCCGAATCTTCTATCGGAGGGAATTAAACCTATTTTACAAAACAAAACTCTGATACTTTAGACCCCTTTCCAGTGATATATAGCAAGGGAGGTTATAAATAGGACTTGTGTAAAACGGTTGTTTCTTTTTTCGGCCAAATTGGCTATTTTAAGAACTAGGAAAATACGAGAATACGACTCGTATTTACATCCTCTTTAAATGAAAACTGCAATTCAATTTTATTGCTGCTTTTTTCAAATTAGGCGTTAAAGGAGAACTTTCGTCGCGATTGCCGTTAGTATTCAAGTTTAGTTTAGAAAATTGAACAATTCTAGTTTTTTAATCCAAACTTCTTCAAACTAATACACTCAAGGGATTCATTTTAGGTTAAATCGAGCGATAATAAATGTCTCAACAGTGGAAATTTTTACGACATGATTTATTGTTACTATAATTTAATTGCGACAACCTGTATTTTATACTTGAAGTTGTGTTAACAGCTAATAATGGGAAACGTTAATTTCTGTTGTCAGCTTTAAGGCAAGTTTCTCCAAGGATACATTAACAAGATTATTAGGTAAGATCTCCATAATAAATACGGGGATTAGGTATAATTCAGATAAAATAAGTTTTGCTTGTTTATTAAGCTTAACGAACGAAATTCGTTGTGACATTTTGACAAATGGCGCGAGAAAAAATGCTGATTTCTAGATTTAATCAACCAAATGTTTGGAACTGACGTTTTTAAAACTGGAATAGCCGAGGTATAATTTGTAGTTCTGATGAAATCTAGATTTAAACGTGACAAATAATGATTCAATTGATTTCCGACTATGTCGGAATGAACGTTCACAGAGCAAAAATTCGTTGGTTACGCACCAGTTAGAACTTCAAACGTTTTCTTTGTTAAAAATGTATTTCCCAAAAATGAACCTCCGATTTATTTCGTTTTTCTGTCCTTGTCGATCCGGTATGTTTTCACAGAGATGCGATTTGATTAAAACTGAGGTTCATGAAGTTATCTCCCGTTTCTGCTAATATCGCTTAATTAAAAGATAGCATTTTGACACATTCATCCACGTTTGAAATCGGCTATAATTTGACTTGAGCTCGACTGTAATAAAGCGGCTAAATACAAAAGCTCCTGAAAAATGAACGAGAATATTTCCCAGAACTGCAGTGTAGGCAGCGGCACCGGACTAGCTTAACTGACCTCCGTGCCAGAATAACAGCAAGCTTACCAAAACGTTCACGTCTGAGCGATGGATATGACTCTCTACAATAATCCCACACCACTGATTCTCGTCTTATATCAATAAAAGGGCCGTATCTTTCAGACTTAACCGTTTCGTGTATGACTTCATATTTTCCCACTCGCGTTTCCTTTATTCCATCCAACACCAAATTCTCAATTGCACAATTTTTACCCTTGAATCAAACCTGCAAGACTGGCTGGCTGTTTGCGATATCTGAGATGCAAATAGGGATCCAATAATGTTCGTAACGGTAAATTTTGATTAAATCCGGGTCTAAAGGGAGATGCATTTTGTGGTTTAGTGCATTAATTAAAGCTGAATATCCTATTCGAAATTTAACACGTTCTTGGTTAAATCCAGCACTGCCGAAAAAAGCTCACATCACACGGAGAAGTCAAACTTAGCCCATCTTTGATAAAACAAACCCCAGCCAAAATAATCCGAAAAGTTTTTATAAAGCCGGTTTAATTGAGAAGCGGAAAACAGGTTAGTTAACTATTCTAGTCGTTTTAAGCACCACAGAGCTCATAAAAAGTCTACTTATCACACTCGAAGCTAGGTAGTTTCCAGATTTACGGCTGGATCACATGGAGGCTAACTCGTTCTCTATTCACTATTGTACTTTGAAATATCCCGCGTTTATTTATTTGAGCTCCTATTGTTTAAATTTGTTATCGTAGCGATCGCGTTTTAATGGCAGAGGCGCAAAGACTAATCTTTGACTAATCTTGCTACAAAAACTTCTAATTAAACGTAAACAAGTCTAATAACAATTAAATATAATTACATTACTTCTCTTTACATCAAACGTTTCTACTGCGTTTATCCTTTGTCTAATTAACATCTGTTTTATGCACTCCTACCCCGCCTGCATTTCGGCGCAACTTATTTACCTTAAAAGCACAAAATTCTACCCCCGCCCCCAATGAACACATCAAATTCACCAATAAATGGTTGAATTTCAAGATAAAACAAATGTTTTATTGCCAAACCAGGCGAGGTTCCTCGTGCAAATTTACCACATGACAATTCCCTTTCAAATATTGACCAACATATGTAAACAATGTTACGCTTTTTGCGTGCTGCAGAAATATCAAATTTCTTTTGCTTCAGTTGAACAAAAGGAAAATTCAGTCATGCGAATTTAGCGCATCCACCAATTTACAATTATGTTTTTGAGACAACAAGTATTTAATTTTTAACAGGTGAAAAGTTTTCTATACAAATGAACTCTAATTTGAATGCGTATTTTCAATGGTTGGGTTCAAAGCTATAAATAAAAATGACTCAATTGCCGAGTTACATTTATTTATGTATTCCGGATATCAAACGAGCGGATTTGAAACCATAAAAATATGGATAAAATTGGCTCCTAGTTTTTGTTTAGACCAATTTACATGTTAACATCGTTGCGGTTTAATGAACGTGAAATGAGATTGTCCATTATGCTCGAGTTTGAGTATTGAGAAGAATTTTGAATAAAAATAAAAAAATTACAGGGGTTGTAGGCAAAGTAATATGCAACCGCATCCACCAATTTTGCAAACATACTACCAATTATTTACCTAATGTTTATTAATAACTAAAATCAACAATTGATTTAGCACGGAATAGTGTTCAATTTAATTTCGTCTGGTTCCATTTCTGTAATAAGGAATAACCATTTTATAAACGTAATTGCATGCAGGCCTTTTATTATTGGTCTGTGACTTTCTATCCTTGTTCATACAGTAGAATTATGGTATAGTGTTTGACTAAAGATTGTAAGAACATGTTAAAAGGCGAAAAAATAGTTTTGATAATCGTCATTTAATGTTTCTAAATGATTTGGGATTAGAGAATGGTTGTAGCGGCCGTAATTCGGACAAAGCGAGACGTCCGTAGAGGAAAACGGCATACAAATGTAGTGCAAGGAGGCCTTTTATTGTTGGATTATGCCCAGTGTCCTGGACATAACTCCAGGACGATTTACGCAAAATTGAGCGAGTGGATATGTGCCGACATCGTATCCAACTTTCGTGAAATCAATGATTTGTGTTACGTTTGGTCATGGAAAGAACTAGCAAGTATGTAGCACGTAAAGGATGCTGCAGTTTCTTTTGTGGTCTTATCGAAACTGCGGCCGGTAGGACCGTAGGCATTAGCATTCATGTCGCAGGCTGCCACAAACGTAAATCGCTTGAATCTGCAGGGGTGGGGTCTTAATTGCGTTTTAAATAGGGTCGACTATATAGCGGCTTCTTCAATTATTACACCTTATATGATTATTGCGGCAAGGAATTGAAATTCTTTAATTATTTAACCGCGGAGTCAATAAAACTGTACTCTAGGACAATCATAAAAGAGTCTTTGAAGTCGCAATTTAATTAAATGTTAACTTTATTAGCACGCTTGTTTGGGCTCCGGTAGCGGACCCATCGACTAACTCCTCTCTACTATTTTGGTTTCGCTTTGTGTATATTCGAGAATGCAACGTGATTTTATTTTTATGCACTCTTTGAACCATTCGTAATTTGTTCAAGTGTTTGATCTAGCCACAAACTTCAATCTAAGCACTTTTAATAATTAAACTTTAACTTCCATAATTCCACAAAATTATGTACCGTATTTATTTTCGTGCCGAATTCAAAATTTTAGAAGAAAAAATAAATAAAAAATATTTTTTTTGTTAAACACGAGGCTTGATCGAAATAATCCCGGCGCATCCACCATTTGTGATATTTATAAACCTCAATATATCAATCGGGATTTAAATCTATTAGAACAGGTTTATGCAACTTTAAATTAAAATAGCCGCGCTATTGTTGCATTAATTTGATAAAATGGTTAATTAAATTAAAGGGAACATATCTGGTTTTGCCGCTGTACTTGACACTAGTTTTTCGAGTACGTGTAGTTGAAATTCATAACAAATCATTCAGTGTTTGTCTACCGACTTTGTAATGTTTAATACAGTTCAGCACCGGCGCTGTTTTAAAACCAATATTAATCAAACGAACAATATACAACTGTTTCCATTTGTCGAAATTACGTAACGTGACATTTTCATTTTCTCTTTAACTACGCAGTTTTCCACTTCATCGGTCTTCAGTTATTTTATAATCAAAAAGCTGCGGGAAGATTCGTAGCGACTCGAGAACTAATTGAATATTAAGCAAACAACGTGCGTTTTCAAAATGAAACAATTATTTCAACAAATTATACTCTCATTTCGCGCTACACGCCAAAAAAACTAATTGATACTCTATGGAACGTGTAATCTCGTTGCTCAAATTAATGGTAAAATTGCAGCCTTCTCAATCGAATTTATACCCTGGCAAAGCAAATTTTAGAATCTCTAATTTCTAAATCATTAGCCATACGACTGAATGAATTATTTAAAATTTAGCGGAAATTATAAAGTTCTGTGACTTAATCCCGGAATACGAAATAAGGGAAGAATTGCGCATTTACATACATCAGGTTTCGCTGCAAAGCTCCATCTGTATTGTTGTAATTTTAAAAAAGTTTGCCAAAAGCCGAAATAAAGAAAAAGAAAACTAGAAGCTTTATTTTATGAAATGGGTGTTGGTGGTGATTTTGAGTGAACTTCCAATCGTATTGTGTGGTTTTTGTCGTTTTGCGGTGTTTGGGTTAATGTAATGCGGACGTAATGGGGTGCAAATGGGCATCGATTGTCGCCTGTGAAACTAGTTTGGAGATCGGAAGTGTTATCTTAAGAAGTGTTATCTAGAAATTGCGTAATGAATGAGCATTTGTGTAGTATGTTGGTGTCCCAGACTGGTATCCTATCACTAGTTGGTGCTATGATATGATTTATGAGGAGCTTAATGACCGTAATGCGAACTTGAGTCCGTTGGCCCAAACTCTGAGCTCACTTAGATAGGTCAGATAGGTCAGGCCTCTTGCGAGTCCGACCTTATTATGTGCTATTATGTGTATAAGTGGTGGCCACCCGTCAAATCCTATACACTAAATGTTCTTCCACCTTACCTGCTCAATTTATTGTATAATTTAATTATCTGGTAATTTGATAGTCATGCTTAACAATAACTGTCAGGTCGGTGCGATTCTCTGGGGGACACCGTTTGTCAAGCGCTACCAAATCACAGTGCGTTTCACCTACACAACTGAAAATTATTACCAAGTAAAAAATAATTTTATTTTACGACCCGAAGCGTTGATTCGCTGTAATAACAACTGAAACAAATATGACAGGTTGTAAGCGTTTCACCGTCGAATTGCTTCTAATATCGCGTTATATTTATGTAAGTCTTCCTCCGTAAAGTTTAATTTTCTTCGTGTTTCAAAGCTCAAATGAATTGACCAATTGAAGCTGGCGAGAAGTTGCCATTCTCATATATTTTGCAACATTTTAGTATCATAAATGTGTGTCACTCGAGAAAACTTATTCTCGTCTGGCATAAAATTTCTAAACTGTTAAACAATAAGTAGAATTTAAAACGGGCCACAAATTTTGTGTTTATTTCTGTTTAACAATTCCGTACAAATATCTCGTTCCATTTCTCTTTGTGAACTTTGGCAGTTTCAATTTTCTGGAATGGATTTGTTCGATTTGCTAATTAAAGTATTGAAAAGTATCAGCGTAGCGCAAGAAACTTTTCGAATTAGAAGAGATGGGTTGTGGTTTGAATCTGATATTGTTTATTTTTCGTGATACAAATATAAACATGAAACGCTTCGGTAATGGAATTTTTAGACACTTTGAGAGGAAATGCGCTGAAATGTGGAAGATTAGGTAGTTCCTGGCTAGAGATGGCCACGATTTACTGAATTTTTAATGAATGCGGGGTACGCTACAAATATCGGGGAGCATTAAAGTGATGTTCGATTATTTAAATCCATTCGTAACCAGTCTTCATTATCCCACAAAACGAGAAAGTGATGCAAATGTAACGAAAGCTGTACACGTTGTGTATTATAGTTACGCTCTTATTCTTTTTCTATAATTAATTTTCTTGCATTCGGGGACAATTTCTTTTATTCAAATGAGGTTAGTTAGCCGAATTAAAGCCATTAACTTCAAGAACTATAAGGTTAGACGAGCTTCGCATTTTATATTCGCAAAATCCGTTTGAGAATTTTAAATATTTTACCAGACGTCCAAATAACAAACACTGTCTGATCTTTGACGAGGGTAGAAAGTTTGGTCAATCAGAAATTAAAATCCCATAATTAAATTAACCAGACGTTGGCCCCATACGAATGGACTAGCAATTTGCAATTTTTCGTGTAGTTTTAATGAATTTTAATTTTTAATTTGTACTTTTTAAAATATAATGGAAAATTAAAAGGTACGAGTAAAACCTGTTAGCGTTCTAATTTTAGCCTTAATTTAAACTGAGGTTAGTAAAATTAAAAATACAATTTCACGTAGAAAAATTCATAGTTAAAAGTTTCACTGCTGTCATTAGGAGAATACGTCATTTCAATAAAAATAGTAGACGTAATTTTATTTTATTACACAAAGTTGTACCGCTGCTGCTGTTTCAGAACTTTGTAAATGTTTTAATTTTAAACAGAGTTGCGGAAATTCTTCAAACTACTTCATCATTTCCTAGTGTAAAGTTAATAATTTTTAGCAAAGTGAATGGTAATAAGCGTCGTTAATAAATTTAGTTGTGATTACTGGTTTAAACTAGTGTTAGCGCATGATTACATGGTATAATAAATTTGTGGTATTTTAAGTCATCAGTTCACCAATGACCTCATAATTAAAGTTTCGTGCGCAATTAACAGTTCAGTGAAATCGAATATATAATGACGTGGGAATTATTCGCATTATGCAAACCACCAAACCAAATTACGTCCATTTTTTGACACTTGCTAGAATCACACAAAGTACGCACACACGCACATCATTCATTTCAAGCTTAATGTTCCGTAGCACGTTTAAGCGAAGCATTTTAAAACAACAGAAAGCGGACTAAAGCCAGGATCAAAAGAGTCGAATGAATTCTGTTTATTGTTGGAACCGCATCGAGTTTTAATAAGACTACGAAATGAGCACCGCTCCCTTCCGTTCGGAGAGAATTCGCATCGTTTTTAAAAAATCATCGGCTATCGCGTAATTATGTCGAGATAGATTCAGGTCCGGTGTAATTTTCCCGTGGTCCTGTAATCCGGTTTAATTAAACTTTTTAGTGGAAAAATTTGTGAGTTCCTGCAAAAAGCACGTTTAATTTTAGCATTAAATCCGTGATACATTGCAAAGTTTTTCGACAGACACAAATGAAAACGCTTGGTTATTTACAACGAACACTTGCACACACTGCAATTCAGCACTTGAGTCAGGAGAAAAAATTTAAATTTTACGGTTGTCGCCAACAGTTATTGTGATTTTGAAAGGTCTTTGTTTCTATTGTGAGGAGATATCTGCAAGCAATAATTTGCTTTCAATACATTCAAACCTTTATTTTGTAAAATGTGTCATAGTGTCAAAGGACCTGATACGGATGTGGCTCACGATATTTAAGTTAATTAAAGTTGGACTAAAAAACTGGTCACAAGACTGATAATGGAGCAGAGTCATGAAAATAATAAGAGTAGATCACGGGAAGCTTATTCACTTCTTTCTTAATTACCAAATGTTTCTGTCATGATAAATCAGGACACGGTAATTGTCCTAGTGTAAGATTACAAGCGCAGCCGACACCCTAATATCTCCCTACACTTCGACTGTTATACGGGCCAATTTCCCCATAAGCCTTGCATTTACTAGAAGTTGTAGCCCTGAATGACGACTATGCTGCACTATTACACACATTAAACTTCGTTGCCCCCAACTATAAATGTCGGGCTCATTATTTAATCCAACCACGATACAATTTCAGGTATGTACAATCCGTGCAACATCAATATTTGGCCAAAAGTATATAAACTAATCCATGCAACACAAGGCTGTTTTATTTCAAACTTGCATCGGCCTGCGGTTCACATTATGCAGCCATGAAAAGAGAAACTTATTTAATATTTAGGGAGCTCGTGCATTTGAGTGATTTTTATTACGGCAGAAAAAATCTGCGAAAAGTAAGGAAATCAAAGCCAATAAATGTGTCTTTTCCGTCCAACCCACCGAATCAGAAAATATATCTACGGAGTAATGGCCAACATTGAGACCACAAAGTGCACAAACTAAACATTTATGGCCCATATTTAAGTTCACGTTCAAATTCTACGATATGTCCATCGCTTTATTAGTACTGTCTTTTTCCGAAAATAATACCCTGCACAGATTTTTTCTCGTTCCATTTTTATAAATGAAAAAGTGGTTTTGAACTGGCTATGGGCGAAATATGAAATGTGATGACAAAACCTATATAATAAGGAAAAACTTTGTGATATTGTTACTGTTTTTGTTGTTCAAAACTCCACATTAAAAAATAAAATGCGAGCCTGCTTGATTCACCAGAATGTTCATTTGCTAATGTTTAATAATTTTAAAGGTTTCAATAAAATAGCAGGCAAAACTGTTATTTATTGAATAAAAAATCGTGAGTTATGAGTTTGTTTGAATTGTTGAAAGACTGTTGATTTTTGCATCATCTGCCGTTAATCGATCATCCTGTCACAATAATCGGCTAAATTATCCATATACCGCTTCATCTTCCCAGAATAGATTTTTAATTTGTCGCGATCCAACTTCGTTATGTATCAAATCTCAGCAGCACTCCACACGAGGGACCCTTCATTTAATATATAAAGCTCGCGTCGTAGTAAATTTTTCCATATTCCCCTGACATCCCACCATGTACATCCAAGATTTCTTATTTATCCTTTCCGAAATAACAGAAAAGATGTTGCTTATTTTTTCCGAGTCGGATCGTAAAATTTTAATGTCACCATATAAGCCACTGGACGAGTAAATTAAGACGATATTCTCCACCGAGAAAAAAGAAAACGATCCCGTTAAAGCTGACAGCAGTATATCGGATAAGAATGTGTCAAAAGTCTCATGGATTATCAATAAGGCGACATAAAAATGCGAAAGATGCTGCGCGACCATCCACAAGTCAAATGCGTGTTTGTAAAACTTATTGTGTTCTGAGCTTAAAGAAACATAATATTACACCGAAGAGACGCTTTTGTGGCCCCTTAGTGCTGGAATACACTCAATAATATATACAGGTAGCCAACGCAAACGTCGCGACATTCACCCCCTCGTAAATCAAAACTGATTTTATTTGTACCACATTTTTTATTTTCTGCAGTCAATAGAGAAAATCACGTTTAAATAAATTACACGAACAAACGTCCAAATCTAACTGCGGAACAAAGAAAATACAAGAAAAAAAAGCGCGAACGACTATATTGTGTGGGAGAAAATTAGACATTGCATGGCGTGTAAAAGAAAGACTATTTTAGCGTCGCTTTGTTTAAAGTGACGCGGAAAATGGCCGAATTTTTAGAATTGAGACTATAAATTCGTCCTGTGTCGTAAAAATATTTTGCTAGATGTAAAAGTTTGATAACAATTTTATAACGTTAATAAATTTAATACTAAAACTAATGGTCACGCTGTTTACATGCAACCCCTCTCATCCTAATTAAGCAAATTAATAATTATTTAGGGCAAAACGCCACACTGGGAGCTACAGGAAAAACGCTAAACGTCGAAATATCTGACAATAAGCAAAAAGGTGGAGTTTATCCTTTGTATCTGTCAGTTTTCCGTCGTTTTGTGACCTATCAGAAAAACGATTTGTGAGCGGAACTTAGCTCAGGCGAGGTTTTCCCTGCATTGTCGATGTGTTGCAGGAAATTAACGTTGTATTTTAGTCTATGGTGGTTTCAGCTCGCCGATCAGAAGCGACACGTTTCCAGCAGATTCGATTGGAGTAATTAACAGCGCATATAAGTCAAGAATTAATTAATCTTGCCATTGCAAGCTTCGGCGCTATCTGTTTTAAATATTTTATTTTATAATATTAATATATATTTTTTTAAATGTCATTTTTTAAATGTTTGATGGCGGGTTAATTCATTTTAATTGTATAATATGCGGCTATTATGGAAGAGCAAATTTAGTTTGATTAAATCATTGTTCTGAATTTGCTTTTGTTTCGTCCATTTAAACTTTGACAATGCAGATAACAGGATGGCAGCTTTGGCTAAAACCGTCGAGTAAAGTTCAAGGTGTCAGACTTTCATGAGGTGGTTTTAATGGTTGATTCATCTTGATGTGGCTGGTGTTGGTAAATTTTAGCGGTCTGACGTGAAAATAATCATAGAGAATTGGATGAGAAAGCTTGAGCAGGTTTAAGTAAATCTCTGTTGATCCTGGTATTGAGAGATTCAATGCAGTAGCGAGTTAAATCACGTATCGCATATAAACAGAGAAATAGTCAGTCAATACGTCCGCCTGTATCGTCCTTCAACGTGCCAGGAAATAAGGACGAACATAAATTTATTTGTGTACTCACGCTGTTATTAATGGATTAAACATACCGACCCATGTTCAATGGGCTGATACTGAAATTGTTGCCATTTGTTTGATTTTTGTCTGTTTTTGTTTACACGCCAAACAAGAGTTCTACAATTTATATGTACTTCTTGTTTAGATAAGGAAATATTTCAAACACACGCTACAAATCGTTTAAACTGCGTTTAATTCTCATCAAACGAGATTTAAATTAATCCGCTCTGTTGATAGACCGAAGACAAAACCGTTTTTTAATGTTCAAACATGGCTATTTTACCCTTCGATCGATATCTGATTGGTTTAAAAGGGTATATCCCCGCAATTAAAGAGAGAGTAGTCATTTCCTAATACACCCTGATAACGTTTAACTTCCGAAGTAATAATGCAAACTTTACTAAACAAAATTAATTAAAAATCCAAATAGTTCAAAAACTGAATTTTTTGATTTTTATTTAAAGTGCAACGTTAGCGTGTACAGAAATTTAATCTTGAAGTGCAGCACACGACAAAGAGACTTCCGAGTAAAAAATCTTTTGTTACGTGACGCTCAAAATAATCTCGGAGCTGAGGAATATTTGGCAGAATTGCTGTCAAAATCGTAATGAGACACGACGTCCTCGATAGGCAGGTAACTTTCTATAATTCAAGTAATAACATCCTCTTCGCTCCTCTACTTCGACTCCTTTATTCCGCGTCCCAACCATAATTACATACAAAATTTGAGTCGTTGAACGTACAATATTCCCACTCTTTGAATGGGCTCGTCCCGCAAATCGTAGATTTTGTTAATTTTATACCTAATGAAATTTCAAAGAGAAACAACACAATTTCTACGAGATCTATGCCCAAAATTTTGCAACAATGCCTAAAAAATGAATTTGAAGTCATCGTGACGTCACAGGCCGAGAACCGCCCACTAGATTTTTGATTGGTTCACGAACCTGACGTAACAAAATAACGCGTATCCTAGATGCAAGCGTAAATCAAAAGTTAGGTTATGTTCATGTTCATATAACGTTTAGCGTGTTGTTTGTTACTGGTGTGTGTAAGCAATTATGTGATGACAATAAGCAAACACAGCATAAATAACGTAAGAAATACAAAAACTAACCTAAATCAGTTTATACAAATCATGAAAACAAGCGCCCAGGCGTGCTTTAATCAATCAATCGTTGAGGAAGGTCGAAATTCGTCGAAATACTCGAAATAGTCTTATGCGTTTACAGTGAGTGCGCATGCGCGCTTTGAAATAGGAGTAGCTCGGCCTACTACGTCAGGCAATCAAAAATTGCTTTTTTGGCCTTAATACTGAAAATCTATTAAAATAAAAAAATAAGAGTAACCTGATTTTTTATGAATTTTCCAAAAATGCAGTTAAAAAAAATTGCGGGACGGGCCCATTGTAACAAAAGATTGTTTCTTCGGCTTCGAATTTTTAAGTTAAGAAATTATTGCAGGTGGTGCCTTGAAAGTGTGCCAAAGTAAATCCTCCTGCAGTCAATATCGGTTTACGTTGGGTAAGCCTGCTTATGACAAGATCGATTCAAAAAAATATACATGTGCCATATGTTGCTGAAATTGATTACACCTATGACTTCCTTCAAGACCAAGTTCTCCGAAACAGGATTCTTTTAAAATTTTCGGAGTGAAGACAAATTAAGGAAACAACGAGAAATATTTAGGTTGCTCCTGAAAAGAATATTTTTCTTGAGTTTCAATATTTTCCAAAGCTTTGATGATAATCGGGTAGAGCTTCAACGCACCATGACGTTTGTTTGAATACAAATTTTTCAAACGCTCTCAAATGAATAGAATCAATTTTCTCTTTATGTCAGTTTTGATAACGCTAACTTTATCGCCCCAATTTGCTAATTTATGTGATTTTGCCAACGCTAGCGAGCGCCAAGGAAATAATATGCGTATATCTGAGTGCCGTTAGAAATGTGACACCTCAAACAAACGATTGTATGTACTTTCACAGTACAAATTATCAGCCAATTTTACTAGAACTGTCATTATTTATTGCTGCCGATTAAAAAGAATATTTTAATAACACTCATTGTTCCACCGATGTTTGTGTAAACTAATTAAAACAATATTATTAATTGAAAGCATTAGTAACATGCATATGTTACTGACACACGTGATGTAAAATATGACATAAAATAATAAGAGTCCTGTTTTACGTGGGATAGGTGCTGCCTAATAAATTCGGAATAATAATTACTGCTTGATGTGGATGAGAATAGACATTAATCCTGGCATTTTTAGTAAACAAAATAAAATTTTACTTGTTTTATATCTGATCCTAAATACACACAATAGGGTATTTGAAATCACAATTTATATCGCTTGTTTCCCGTGAAATAACAAGAGCGGAGCCTCCATCAAAAATAAGCTCATATAAAATGCTGTTTGTATTGATATAAAGAAAAATTTTCTCGATTATGGCTGTCAAAAATATTTACGATACATTAAAATATGGCGGGGTATAAATCTGTTTATTGTAAAATGTATAATGATTGTGGGGGAGTAAACCGTATTCGTCTGTTTCCGTGCGTTGTCGTCGTTTGGTTGGTCCATTCGTAACATGGACTTGGTTTTACAGAATCAGTTTAGTACTGATACAACCGCCGTTAGAGGGAGTTTGTGAACTTGACACTGGAGGAGCCAAGAAACACGCTCGCGGTATATCTTTCTCCGATTTGAAAATGTGAAAAATTTGCGCGAAACGGAAATTCTCGATTTAAACTCACCTTTGCGGTTATTAAAATGGTATTGTTAGTGTTTCGTGATGTCTAAGTGATTTAAAATGACTTCCTGGATCGTCCTTACGGTTATCCTAGTCAGAATCGTCGCTACTAATGCGGATAATTTAGGTAAAATATCAACCTCTCGATGTTGTACATCAAATGAGGACCTAGAAAATTCACGTGGAAGGTTCAAATTGATGTTGTCAGGTGTCCCAACTGTTAATTTGTTTAGCACTGAATAAATTAACAAGTTTTTACCGGAAATTCACTTAATGTTAGTGTGGAATTTTAATAACATTTTTTATCTTCCGTGAATACTTCATTCATAAGAATCTCAACAATCTTTTACAACTACTAATTCCATTCATGGTAACATAATTTGACTATGAGCCAGAGGTGCGTGTCTCATTAATTATTTATACTTGCGCTATTGTATTAAATTAAAATAATAATTTCCGTGCTTTTTCTTTTATTAAATTTTGTTTTTAATTGAATTCTCTATTCGAGGCTGATCGGTCAAAGAGTAGGTTCATAAATTACATTTTGTTTAAATTAAAACGAAATTAATTAAATAGTTGTATAAAATAACTCAAAATACAAGTGTTACTAAAAGTTTTCGTATCATTTCCTAACCTTTTGCACTTTAAGCTTCGGTCGAATGATTGACAGTCGGCCAAAGTTCGTCCAAATTTTTTTTTCATTAATATCACTAATTATAACATGCAATTATCTTAGCTGCAAGTTCAGTTCGGCTAAGACATAAATTCCATCTGGCAATTCGGAAGATAATTTCGTGTTTTATTCGGAGCTGAGAAGGTAACTTTTTTGTTTCAAGCGTATGGCATAAAACTTCCTAAAGAGCAATAAAAAAGAATGGTACCAGGAGTATTGGTAGCAAAGAATTTGTTTCGGTTCTGGTGGTTACTTGTGCATTAATAATAATCTTTTCGATGGGAGAAAAATCGAGCTTTGCGTTTGTAATTCCAGTGATGTATTTTTTTAAAACTCTTCTCATATTTTTCTCTAACTAATTAATCTACTTCGCGTTTAATTACATTAGATGTCAACTACATCACTGCTTTCCATTCTACTTTTCTCAAAGACGGCCGGATTGCAAATGGGTTGTTTAAATTCCTATACTTACTCAAAAAGTCAACTAAGCAAAACGATGTTAATACGAGAGTTGTGCTAGTGTTAGTTACGTCGTAATTAGTTTTGAGTCCTAACAAGAAATGCAAGATTTCCTTGCAAAATTTTCATGCGACATGCGGTGTCCACGATCGGCTTTACCGTTAATTGAAGCTCATCAAAGTAGCCATAACTCGTACGTGTGTGCGACCTTTTTGTTCCAGGCAATAAATAAGGTATTGACGAAACGCTTCACGTCTAATTAGTGCAAACAATCCTAATAGAAAATCCATACATACTTTTATATTTTCATAATTAATGACTCTTCAAAGTCAATTAGGTACCTGAACAAAGGCTCTACTACAAAATCGTAGTTTATACCTCACTAATTGTTCGTCGAGAGTCAAGAAAATGCTAAATGTCGTCCATTACACAGCATGCAATAACTCTCCGAGTTGCTCTTTTTTGACTTTGTGCTGAATATTGGGAATTTATTCATCGCTGAACGACTTTATTTTTTCAAAACGACTCGTACCACTGCACCGTAAAATTTACATAGTTCTAACCGAATCAACAGTCAACACAACATTCCATAAATTGACCAGTGAAGCGTTCATATCCAGGGTGTCGATTCTAAACCAATATTTCGACTCGAAAAGGGTTTCGAGTTTCGACTGTCGCAATGTGATCGTGAAGCCATCTGATGGCGTGAACGCTAAGCGCTTGTGACGTCATCAATTCCCTTTTCAAGTCGAAATAAAACTCAACTGCTCCATACATGTTGAGTAAAGATTTCGACTTGAAATAATTTGACGTTTGGTGGTTATGTTAAAGTTGGTTATGTGCAAGGTGGATTGACACTCAAAATTGCCTGTGTTAACACTATTTAAGTGTGTTATATTAATAAATTCTATTTGAGAACGTTAGAAAAGAAATAGTTAAAAGAAAAATAAAATTTTTGTTAAAGGCGTTTGAAAAATTTTGGTTGAAAATAATTAGTATTGGGACTATATAAGCAAAAGTGTTTAATAAATTGTAATAATTTTTTTAAATAAAATATATAATTAATTTTAATTATATATATATATAATATATAATTAATTTTAATTATTTATTTACAAATTTAGGTGCAATGTTGGTCCGACGAGGGTGTTGAGGTAGGAAAAATTGCTTTTAACCCTAATTATTTTTTCTAGAAGCGGTATCACGGGCAAAAGTATTTTATTTTATTTGAACGTGTTGATTTTTTTTAAATTAAACATAACCTCACTAAACGTGAACAGATTATTTCGACTGTCGAAATATTCACAGTCGCTTAGCGCAAGTCGCTTTGACATCATCAGATTTTTGCGGTTTTGAGTCGCAATGAATTAGAATCGCGCTCCAGTTTGATAATCAAACAGTAATGGCTCTCGAGTTAACGATCTGCATAAATATGTATCCTATCACAAAACACTTTTTCCTTTCGCAAAATAAAGCCGAGTTCAATTTGCTCAACACATTTTTTATTTTTACTTTTGGGGCGGAACTGCCTCAGGATGATCAATTGTCAACTAAAAAATCTATGGTGTGTTTTTGTTTGGATGAGATTTTCGAAGTGTGAAGGAAAAGTTGACAAATGTGACCTAGTTTGAATCGTTGACAGTGGAAATCAATTTACGAGCGGCCTTTTTGTGCTTCAAAAATGAATTTATTTTTGTAAATTGGTGTAATTTAAATGTGAATGTGACCGTTTAACGTTAAACAAAATTGGCAAAATCCGGGAAAAAGCTTTGGAAGGCAATAAACTAGTTGAAGTATCGGTTGTTCGGCGTTTTATTTTTGTGTGGTGTTAATATGATCGGTGAAGTGGCGCGAGAATGTCGCCTGAGGTAAATTGACTTGGTAAGAGTCTGGATTTGATAGTAACGTTTAGTCCTGAAAGCCGTTGTGGGCATTGTGTGGTTGGATAGTTTGTCCTGTGTTTAAAGTGTTTGTAATGGTCAGAACCGGCCCTGCAGTGTCGCTCGATTGTCACTCGGGACTTCATCACCCCTATGTCCATACAATACTTCCGATTGCTGGCGTGATTGCACCCTGCTTTATATTTTAAAATCAGGAACTGTCGGAAGTTTAATGACGTTGCGATAGGTATCCTCCACACGTATATGAGAGAACCTTTAGTGGGAATTCTCCTCACGTACCACAATACAATCTGTATCTGGTGCATGCCGCATATTTCATCTGGCGGCATCTCACAAGACAAACTGACCCTCTTCTCTTCCGGACATTCCCACGTATAAGTCTTTAAAAATATCAATTTACACGGCGAATGCACTGCGTTTTAAATTACTCAGCCACCGTTCGAAACCGCCTTTTATTTGAAATTCTCCACGAAATTGGCCTGTCTGTCCCCTTGTATTTATGGCCAAACACGTTCAAATGACTCGCAGTCCGGACCTGGAAATCCGCTCCGCTGGCCCTCCACTCACCCAACCAACCTGAAGCAATTTACACGTGTTAACGATTTTTTAAACTGTCTTAAGACTTTTTTATTAATTTTGATAAGTGCCACTTGCAACAAAAGCTCTAACGCGAAGTGTACTCAATAAACTAATTCAAAAAGTGGCTTCTTGAATTTTTTTGACGGTTTAGAAATTTGGGGCCCGACTCCTTTGGTTATGCTTTTTAGCAGTTTGTTTTGAAACCTGCAAGCAAATTCACTCTATCGCTCATTTTTCTCTTGACAAACTTAATTATAGCACATTTAAGTCGAGGCGCCGCTCACAAATTGCTCGGTCACTTAAGCTTGCATAATACAAGACTACCGACGAAAGCCCCAGTTATTTATGACCTTTCTCAAAAAATGAATACAAGATCGGAAACACCGATAGCAAGTTTCAATCGCTGATGTAGTATCAAATATTTATCATTTGATTGATTTGATTTATTTGGACAAGCATTAGGGCACATTATTACTTTTTGCGTTTCACTGATGCATCGTATATTGGGATTTATGAAGGTTTAAATAAACACAAATTTGAAAATTCATGTTTATCAGTGTGCTTTAATCTCGTAATGGAAATTTTATATTTGCCAATGCTTTCCTTTTGTTATTGACCGACTCATAATTACTGGGAACGGCCTTGTTAGCTCAACCCTCCTAGATCCAGGTGGAAGTTGATCCAAATTTTCAGGAATATCAGCAAATAAACAACACATAACAGTAAATAATATTGGAATATTCTCCTGTAAACAGGTTGTAAAATGCTGACAAGCGGGCCATAATTTGTAATAATGGAAATAATTCGCTGGTCGGTGTGATTTAGTGATTCATTTATTTTTAATGTAGTTCCACTCCAATCAAAATTCTGTTCGGCATTGATTTATTTAATTATAATAAGGATTTAATTATAATCCATTATGAATTTTTCGATTGTCTAATAAATTGAAGGGGAAATTTGGGAATTCGTTCAATGGACGAAATCGAGTGATAAATAATATTCGGAGCGAGTCAAACCGTCAAGACGAGAACTTGATATACACATTCTTGGACAATATGATGAAGAATTTAATTTCGCCCTTGTATAAAGAGGATTGCAGAAGTTATAGCTTCGGAAAAATAAGACAGAATCTTTGTAAGTCCTGTAAATACCTCTTAAGAACTCCTTTTAAGTCAAGACTTTCTTTTCTAGACAAATAATAGAGAACGCGTTATGGACGTGTTTGTTATTGTTATTTTCTGTAGCAAAGCTGGTACAACTTGCTATTTTTCAGAAATCTATATGCCAGGAAAACAAACGTATTGACCTTTTGTCGTTTCCATTTTGCTTTGATGTTGAAATTTCAAGCGTAGGTGTTGCTACGTTCCTAAGGAGTGTAAACGATTCAATAGACACCAATGGCGTGCGTACTTCCAGCAAAAGCCGAAATTTTTCCTTTTCTCGTATGAGAAGTCTCGTCATGTTCGCCTCTTAATTAGCATGAGCAAAATCTGATGACTAAGCCGAGGTGCCGCCTATATTTGATCAATGCTATCTTTTAATTTGGTAGATGGTTTGACCATGTGGCGGTACGCCATTGAGGTATGCAACGGTATTCATGTAGAGTTGATGATCGCACCATATGTGGGCTTACAATTACTTCGAAGGTATCTTTTTGGGACCAGATTTAGGATTGCGCAAGGCAACCTTGATTGGGTAGGTATAGGTAGGCGTCCTATCCACGTTTGTCAAGGCTGTTTCGAAATCGCATTGCGACTATGACATCTGTGTTACCTTACGTTCGTAATAGTAGTAAAGAAGTGCGTTTTTTAGCATCTGTTTTATGATGTCATAAATTTATTTACGTTAATAATACTCGTCCGTTTCATTATTCGTACTCAAGGATGGATTTCGTGCTTTAAGCTTGCGAGGAAACAACGTTTTAACCTAGTTAGTTAATTTTACCTTAATTAAAACCTTTTGTAATTTGACTAATACAACTTACATAATTGCCAACATGAATAAATCAAGAGATGCTGAAGTCACTGGAATCAGAGTGGCGCGTGTCAGCATTTATGGTTTTATTTCACTTATTTTAACAAATCGAAAAGTAATGCGCGGATTAATAATCCGTTAAGTTTCACATAATTGTAATTCTGGCCATAATAGCGTAGGTCTGTTCGTAACTGTTATTTAAGACCGCCTTGCGACACATTAATAAATTAATTACTCTATCGTGACCGTCGCATGCATGTACAACTTTCCGTCTCAATTTATCCTCTTGTTTTAACGACGTTCCGAATTATTTCAATCCGGCGAAATTTATTAATCCAAGCAATTTCCTAATTCTTCACTCAAATTGGCGTTTTATTCCGTCAAAGACAATAGGCGATTAATTCAACAAAAGCTTTCTACTTCGTAGTCACCGTATAATAGATCCAAATTGGTCGGTTTTCGGGACGCATAATTTTATAAAAATCATCTAACCCCACTCGAATTTGCATCAGACTTTGCGAATTTCATTTTCATTCCCCTTTTTCCTGACATTAACTTCTATGCATACATTTTTTTATTCTTCTCCCATAAACGATCTACAATTTTCTATTATTAAGGCAATCGTTTAGGGTTAAAGCACCCACTTAACGGTTTTTACAACCGTCAATGTGTTTAAAGTGTCGCTTTCATCCCAGATTTGTAAACAGGGATGCGTCCCAATGAATAACATCTTTTATTCATAGGGGAACATATGCATTTTTATGAATTCGCTAATGCAAAATAGCTGAACCACTCGAAAATAACCTAGTTTGTAGTCTGACACTGGCGCAGGGTGGCTATTAAAACAGAACGTAAAATAATTACGACCCTCAGATGTGGTAGCGTAGACATCGAACCAACCTTTTATTTTTACACGAACCGACATTAAACAATGTTACCATTGTCCAAACACTTTTCTAGTTTTATTTTCTAGCTTTTTAGCTCCTAATCAGCACGTGTGTGTAAATTTGCAGATTTGTCAATTACGAGTTGTTTATGACCGGAAGAAGTGTTTTGGTTGTGGTAGTCGTGTTTGCCGGGCAAAAATCGCAGCTTTTCCTTTTTGGGAAAAGGTGTTTAGTAGAAACTCCACGCTCCATCCATTTTATTCGTATGCATTAAATGGCTTCTGGTTGCAAGTGTATTGATCACATTATGGCGGAAGTAGTGTAAACACTTATTCACAGACGAAAATATTGCAACTGTGCGAAGAATTTTGCGAGAACAAAATGCATGGAAGTAATCGGTGCTCATTAATTTCTCACAGCTTTGTGTCTGAGACGATTTAATTAAAAGTTAAATTTTTAAGGAATTTGGACATGTAGACGGAACTCAGCTAAATAATTAATTATACCAAAGAAAATAGCTATAAAATTCTTCGCCCTGACAAGAGATGAATTTATTTGAAAAATTTTGCACGATTTAAGGTGCACGACACGACACACCCACGGCGAAATTCCACAACTATGAATAAGACGTTTTTATTCCGGAATTAATGTTTTAACTTAATTTTTCGAGCGTGATGGCGATTCGGGCTTCCATCTTGAACTTTGATGCGGACATGAATATGTGCTACTGACTGAGAATTAGCCAAATGACTTTCAAATTCAATTTTTCCCATTTCTCTAACTCCCTTTTTAAACTAAAATTTACATGTACGCAAAAACGACAAAAATCGGATTACTATCTGACACAGAAGTGATCTCTAGCCAGAAGAGCTTTTAATTTTAATTCCACCATTATGGAGCTACTTATTTTGTGTTTCAAAGTTGTATGCGCGCCCTAAATCGTTTCTTTTGGAAAGATCTGATCCGGAGTATTGCACCGATGCAACCACTCAACAAACTTTAGTGTTGATTCAGCATTTTAATAATGCACCCGAGCCGTGCGAATAGAACTTTTTCATCAAATATGAAATTAAATTTGCACGCTGGGACGCACCCTAAACAAATTTATTTATTTCACATATTAGTACCTTTGGAGAGTGCGTACACAAATAAATAAAAGAGACAAGATCAAAGGGTCACGGGGTCTGTTATTTGTTGTGTTCCAGGATATAGATTTTTCCCAAATTCAGAAATGCGACTGCAACACAACTTTGGAACGTAACATCTGCTTTAAAATCGACTAAATTGCCATTTGGTACAAATTCTAATTAATTCAATTCATATTAACGAAAATGTTTATTCAAATATCTGGCGCCGCGCTCAAAAAATTATTATACACACGATGAATACAATACATTATGCCAGTAAATGAATTCTAGCGTAATGACATGACACTTAAACAAGGTGATTTGAATATGTAAGTCGATTTTATTCATCGAGTTAATGTTTCGTGAGATAATGTTGGTGCTTCTCGCGGTCTGAAGGCGTCACGTGCATTTGGAGACGATTCCAAAGTGACAGATTAAGTAGTTTTGATTGTGTGTGTGTTGCATATTGGACGTAAATCGAACGCAGCTGACAGAGTTGTCATTCGCAGCTCTGGACAATGTATAGAATGGCCGTTTCAGGCAAATAACGCAATTACGGCGTTTGTTGCAACGAAGAATATTTTCGAAAATTTTAATTGAAACACTCGAGTTTAAATTATTGTCAATTGGTGTTAATGTGCGTTTTTAATTTGACAAATGCGAATGGAAAATACAGCAGTTATTTAGCATTTCTCTGGCGCTAGTCCAAGTCTCCATCGAAAATTTTAATGCCCTTCCAAGTGCTACTTCCATGTTAAATTTTAGGGAAGGTTAAAGCTCGAGTTGCGTGACATTTTTATAAAATCATATTTAAATATAAATTGAGCAAGTTTCGATGCAACTTCAGCTCCACGTTTTATGGAACTTCCCAAATTACTTTAAATTCTAAATAGTGATATAAACCACTAAAAACAAGGCAGGAGTTGAAGTCATTGAATTTTAAAATTATTACCGCTCGTAAAGTAATGGATAAAATTTTTATGACTATTCAAACTCGATACCCTCCTCACTACTTGAAGGAACAATCACAATTTTCGACCGCGACGAATTCGCCAAGGCCACCCCAAATATTAGGAAAGCACACCATGACAATGACAAATTGATAATAAAAACCGCGTTTCGCTTTCTTTCTACACTAATAATAATAAATTACTGTGAACTTTGATATTTTCCTATAATGTCAAAATACTTTCGGTTTTTCTGTACGAACTTAACCGCAATCAATATGCTTAATAAGATTATTCACCTTGGCTGTAAACTCTTGCAATAATCCTAATTTGAATGGTTGATAAATATCGCGGCGTAACGAAAACTAAAGAGTGCTTCGTTCTTATGGCAGTTTTAAATAATAACTTTTATGATACATCGCTAAAGTTCGCTTGGAACAGAAACTCAGTGACAAAATTGAGTTATTTTGAAGCGCGTTGATGCTATGGCTGCGGAAACTTTGTTAAATATTATTATTTTCAGCTTCGTTATTATTTTTATTACAACATGCTTCAAGAGTTTGCCAAGACAATTTCCATTATCTTATTTATTTAAGACTTCAATTGTCAATTATTCGTACATTGTCATCACTGGGGGATTTAAGGCTCGAATAAAACGTCCCTTATTTTCCTCAACATCGTTCCACCTTTCCTGACATATTGTTTATTGTATTGCTGAATGTCTGTAAGCACGTTCTCGTCCCGGATTCGAGTCGAATTACCATCCGAGTTTGTGGTTATTTAATTGGGGTGGAACTAATTTGAATATTTTTCCCGATAGACTTCTACAGGGGAGGCGATTAAATACACATTTGCTAAAACCGTCCCTTTTTATCTCAGATAGTTAATTTCAACTGCAAAACCCAATGGAGCGATTTAATAACATAAAAATGTATCTCGTCTGAAATTTATGGAGTTCAAGACATGACAGTTCCGCTTTGTTGAATAAAAGCCGACAAACAACATTGACTTTAATAAATCTATATTTAATGGACCTGCTAAATATTTAGCGACTTCGTATTTTATTGTGCTTTAACACCCCGTTTTGTCCGTAAAGATTTTCGCGTCATTTTTAAAATTTACGGTGCAAACATCACTCTTATTAACATTTTGTAATTTTTTTGACATTGCTGAAATTGCACTACTACGCAAACAAATGACAGTACGATTATATTTGATATTTACAGAGACCTAATTCCATAAATAAAATTTTCAGTTGGTTTATTTTTGTTTTCAGTTTATCTCATAATTACTCAGTTACGTAATTACCAATACACCCGTCTTTAATCGCATTCGTTCGCTCTTTTTGTCACGTTCGAACGCCAGTTTTGATCCTGGAAAGACAAATCACCATTAGATTACCAAATCACAATTACTTACATTAATTTGGCCCTTTGATAAATTCCCAAATACGAGATAACACTAATCGAAGGGTAAAATTGCCAAATTGGGGCGAATTTTACGATTCAAATACGCGAATACACGACGCAAACAGAGATATCACAAACACTCATTTCCATCGCATGAAGGGCTTTTTGCCGCATCACTAATAAAAATATTTGGAGGCACTGATACATGATGTTTGCCAGTTTATAACAGATTAAATCCAGTGGCGTCTCGTCGTTTTTTTAATTAACATAGCAATAATTTAATGGCGTACGAAACGATTGAATTGTTTGTTCGATTTTGATCTGGAGGCGACAATAGGAAATAGGAAAATTTTCTAATTTGACTTGTAAATCGGAAAATTTGATTGAGTTATTGTTGGTAATGCACCAGTGGCACTAAAGGTATTAGTGGCAGATGGAGTTTGCTGTGATTATTTATGTTGTATCTGGGTTTTAATTTTGCCTAATCGGGGGAAAATGGGTCGTCAAGGGTCATCGTCTGGATAAGCAAAGTGGGACAAGAGAATAGGAATGATATTTTGAGATGATCCTGGAGTAATAACAATATATTCTTATGTTTTTGACAAAGCCATATGCGGGTGTGTTGTTGAGGATTTGGCATGTTTCTTGGGATAAAGAAATCAATGCTTGGAAGGCCTGATATTCGGGGTGATAGGTGTAGAACGCATAGAATTCCCTTGAGCCTCTTGTGAAAATATCGTCGGTGTGGATTTCTTTAGTTTCTGGTCGAATTGATTAGAACGTGTTAAAGCAACATCTAGTAAATAATGGAGCGCGAAACAAAGCGATCGAAGTCGGAATTTAAAGAGGTGGAAGAACGAATTTGGAAGTTGTCAGGCTTCCTTTTGTGGAAATAAGAGCATCCGGGCGTTGCAGTTAAGAACCAGTATTTATTCAGTACCTCCAGATGCAGCATGAACTGCTGACTGGCCGAGATTCCTTCTGGCAGCGCAATCAGTCAGATGTTAGCGCCAGTGGCGTAACTAAAGACCTCAAAGTGATCTAATTTAACTTATAATTAAAAAGAATGGAAGCTGTACAAATATCAGAACAATCTGATACTAATAAACTTAATTTAAATAAAGGAGTGTGATTGGGAAGAGTTTTTGATTGCAAAATTTTATTTATTATTTCTAGGTAGTAGTAAAAGATGTTTCACAATTTTTCTTCGACCAGTAAAAAACAAATGGATGCATAAAAGGTGAGAAAAAATTAATTTTTTGAGTCTGACCACCCCTGATCACTATCAAATTTTGGAACACTTTCTTTTTTGAAATATGAAGTTGAAGCATTTCCACTGCTGGTTTTCTAAATTGTTAAATTGGCTTCAGTAAACCCTGCAAGTCATTTTCCAAAAATTACACTAATCACGTCACTTCACACGAAACAATTATTTTCCAATTTGGGACAAGAGAAAAATCGATCGAACGGCGTCAAACACGAATTAGTCATCACTTACAAGATGTTGCCACCAACTTAATTAATTTCCTCATAATTAACCTTTTCCTAATTGCGCTAGATTTGCTAAAAACTAATGAAAATCCGCACTGAGATCTATATCGCAGCATCAAAAGCCACACTATTTTAAAAATCTTTTATAGTTGAGACTAGAATTATTGTCATTGTCACTGTGATTTGTTTCATTTACTGTAAAATAGCGATTGAGTGTATAAACAAAACAAATCTATTCCCAATTAAATTGGTATTTGAAACTATTTAATTGAATTTTCTAGTACTTTTAAATGGTCATAGCTTGCGGCCTTACACTTATTGGAGATGACATTGTAATAATATGAAAGTAGAAACCTTAACGACTGTCATGTTTGGTAATTTTTTTATCACTTGCCGGTTGAAAGTTGTGGAGGTGAAATAAAAAGAACAGCTATTACAAAAGCACAATCTACCTAATCAGAGTCTGTAGTTCTTACTCAGCCGAAGGCTGAGGGTTTCACTGACTTATTAAAAACTAAGCAGTCACTCAATTTAATTCGGACGTAAATATTTATTTACAGGGACACACATTCATGAGATAAATTATTGTTTAGTCTAACTGTGGCAGTCTAATTCATTTGTAAATGAGAACGCTGTACAAATGTGTACCTTGCTACTTGTTCTGAACGAAACAATTTAACGTCACTTTACGAGGGTGTAAATTAGAATCGACCGCATGCTTACTAATTGATGACAAATGAAAAATCTTCGCGTTGGATTGATCAAAATTTCATTTCTCTCCCTGTGACACACGATTAAAACCACTCGTTTTGTATTTGGAAAAAACAACAGCACAATTTGCATTATATAATTGGGTTTGTTTAATAATAACGCAAATATGTTACCGTTTCATTTTTAACAACTCAATTTCTCCATTTACCGAATGCGATCGAAATTACAAAAAACACCAGAATATTTTAGCTAAAATCACGTTTTGTTGACAAGCGTTAATTGCCAAAAATTCGAATACAATAATTATTTCATCACGTGGAAGATATTTTCACTGAGGGCCATTTATTCCAAATGAAAAACACAGTTGTGCAAATCGATTTTCCGTATTAACCAAAACTGACATAAAGCTGCAAGTGTAAGATTGATATTGTATAAATTTTCGTAAATCTGTGAAGCTTTCATCCGAAAATCTAATTTGTGAAACAATGGGGTGAATAATGTTCTTCGGGGAAAGGAATAACGTATGAATTAAGTGTTAGAGGCTTTCAAGATGTGGGAAGATTTGTCTTGTCTGACTTGTATGTTTTCTTTCAAGTTGTAACACGATATTTCAATTCAATATTGGGCAAAGTGTACGAGATTATAGGATTGACCTCTAGAATTCCATGTAGGCCATTTGAAGAACCTGCCCCGTTTATACATTCAGCGATCGCAATTTCCCTCACGGGCTTTTTCTTCCTTTTCAATCTTACGGATTGATAAGAAAATGTCTTATTGCATATTAAATAAACTGCACCTGAAAAACTGAAAAAGCGCCGTGAGCGATGCTGTTAGTTAAATGAATATTTAACCATTTAATATTGCGCCGTAATTAGAAGTTTTAGAGTTAGGTAAAAGTGTTCCATGGGTGGTTAACGAGAAAAGTTGATAGCGTTTAATGGAAACATAAATTTATTCGGAACATACCATCTGCATCACATTGGAACTTCCAGCACCACTCCGTGTTCACATGTTCACATTATGAATTAAATTAATTCACCAAGTCCGCACCTTTTTATTATCAGCTGCATGTTTAATTTAGTGGCAATTTCATGGTTACTGATTCGCTATTCCCATAATCGCGTTAAACATAGGACCGCGGAAAGACCACTGGGGCATTACCATGACCGGTTATCGCTTCCCAACACTCTCCCTTGATCAAGCAATTTCGTTTTTTGCCGAACGCAACACTATTTTCTATCATTACAACACTTTGCAACCCTTGTTTAACACATCAATCGTTTTAATCAAATTATTTTGCTTCGTGGTTTCGTGAAGTTTTGATTAAACTTAGCTACTGCCAGGTCTATTATGCTTAATCATATTATTTTCTTGATGCAAATTAAATTTCCTTCAAACTTTCGGTATTGACGAAAATTTAAGAAAGCATCGAACTTTCAGCCACTCTCCCGAATTTAATTTGTTTTTAACTTGAACACGACCAGTAGAAGCTGACCACAAACAACATATCTATTTAATAGACTCTCAAGTGAGCGGTACGGCCACCAGCAATATTAAATAAGCACGTAATAATCGCTATCGATCCTCGCACAACTCACCACATTACCAGTTTTAAATAAATTCATTTCAAGTAATTAATAGTCTTGAAAAATAACTCCAGTGCCTTGAACTGGCCCAGGATACTAAAAGGAAAATAAAAAAAACGGTTTAACGTTCAACCCTTATGCATTTTTATGGCCATAACTCAGAATTAAATTTTTAAAACTGGAATAAATTCGAGTGTTGTAAAGAGTTATGGATAAGTTTTTTAATGTGGCCCATGTGATATCTCAGTTATTGCAAGTGCAGGAAGCGTCGTCACGTAAATTGTTTTCTCATTTGCAGTTTATTTTAATAGTGTGTTTTCCGGGGTTCCGCTCATGTTGCATCAAAGTGGTTTCGTTTTTCCCAGTTTGCACATGTCGATATTCAATGAACTGGATGATACAAACTATGAGGCAAATGCATTGGCCATAAAATTCATAAGCGTCCTTGTGGTGAAATTTTTGTGCTGGATTGCTCTGTTATTCAAACAATTCCGGCTGGAAGTTTTTCCCGGCGATGAAAGCTGAATTTTTGTGTTAATTACTAAACTTCCGCCCGAGAAGTTTAAATCCATCATTACCAATAAATCGAAGTTGCTGGAAAAACTAGACGCTTTTTGTCAATTGAACAAATTGCTTTGGATGTATCGCGTCATTTGTATATACAAAGTTCAAGTGAGAAATCCAAGTGGGAAATACTTCCTCGCTGGATGAAACACAACAATACCTTCGGTACAAACAAAACTTGAACGCCGGAATTTTGTGAAGTTTTCTCGATTATGGAAATCCTCTCACTCCATTGCAGGTTAAACCGAAATTAGGCGCAGTGGATACCTCCCGTTTTATTATCATCTTATCATCATATCGTTTGCCTAATTGTTCCATCAAATCAAAATCACCCGCGGCTAAACTCGGAAACCCCTCCCCTAACCGCCGGAAATACGAAAACATATTTTTCGTTTGACTCACAAACATATCCTAAATAATTAAACTTTCACAAAGAGGAGGATATACTTTTGAGGAAAGCCATCATTATCCCGAAAAACTCGAAAAACTTTGTCCGCCCTGAATTCATTTAGCTAATGTAATTATTATAAACAATGGTTTATCTTTACAGGTTGCATCAATTAACTCACGAGCGAACAAGGATAGACGCAATTTTGTTTCCAAGCTTTTGTTGCGAAGTTCATAAAGGCGGCAAAATCGCCTTTTAAAAAGTAACAACGGTTTGGGGTAGCAGAATACACATTTGTTTAGAGAGAGAATTAACCAAATACTGAGACTCTATTTGATTATTAAAATAATCATTTCGCTTAAACCTAGTGCGTTTAAACATTTTTATTGCTTCCAGCATATATCCTCATTAGTTCAGCTTGCGGAAGAATTTAATCAATATCTTACTGGACAAAAGCATCACTAATAATTGAGTTCAGCTTTCGCCGCCTGAATAATTTCATATTTTCAAACACATTTGCCCCACGCTGTTTCTTTTATATAATTAAAACCACTGTCGTTAAAATTAATTAAACCAAAGCGTGTTTAGTCATAAATGACAAGCAGAACAAACTTTTGATATTATCTGTTATCGCCTCATTTTTACCTAATTATCATACAACGAGCGTCGGATTATTTATGTTATGGTGTGATGAAAAACCACACTTCTATCCACACATAAATAAACCCTCTGTGTTTATGTTTCTATATTTTTTAAACATATGTAATGCCTCGAGTTCGACGGAGGACAACAATACGTACGAAATAATTCAGAAGATTGTCTAGTTTTGATGCCGCGTCTGCATTGTATTGTTTGCTTATGTTGTTTATTTATGAAGGAATGAAATTTACATGAAAAGTACAAAAATTTGAATATGAACCCGGAATTAGCTGTCGGTCTTTGCAATAACCCCGACTTTGATCTACGTAAGGCAATCTGCATGTCAGTGAGATCTTCAAGTGCAGTAATGCACTGCTTGGGTTCTCTGAACATTTGACGAAAACCACAAAGAAGCTAGTTAAGTAATTCGGTCTAAGTAGTACATTTATCTTTCTCATCGTCATGTGGAAATTGTTATTAATGTGTGAATAAATCACAAATTCACATTTCAATCACCGCGCGCGGCATACATTAAAACACTGGCTGAATTTATCACAGTAGTTAACATTCATTTTTCACTTTTGTAGCCTGTTGAAGCTTCTTAGAACACAGAGGCAAATTTACGATATTTACACTTTGTGCAAATATTTCGGTCAAAATCCTTTATCGATTTTTCTTGCCGAGATTTACATGTTTGTTTAGACAATTCCCTCTGAATGATCCAAATTGCTACAAACGAATTTGTTGTTTTAGTAGCACTATCTGATTTGGCTGGATAATTCCTCTAGTTCCTCTTTTATTATCTTATTATTATGTAGGTTATAAGTCTGAGAGTTAATGTATCCACAGTGTTTATTTCTCGGTGTTAGGTGATAGGCGATAGGTGAGCGCATCGTGGAAGTTTGTAGTTGGTAGCCATGATTGGCAACTTGTTGAAGTTAATCTAATTTAGGTTTCAGGTTTTATAAGATTGGTGCTAGAAGTTTTGATTTGGGGGTAATTGATGCGTGGTTTAGGAATTCGAATCTTAAAGTATGTGATATAAAATTCTTGAAGGGGATGATATTTATGAAATTTTTATTATGAACCTTCAGCATTTATCGCTAAAACGTAACATAAACGTAACATATGCAGAAGAAAGTAATAAAAACGCTGTAAAAATAGTATAATCGGAAAAGAAAGATCGCACAGTATGTAAAAAATTCAGCAAATTTTTAAAATTATCTCAGTGATTTATGTGTGAAGGGCAATATTTAAAAGAGAAAAAACCCTCCCCGTCGTGTCCTCATCTGCGCATTAGCCGTATTAGAGGGTGTTATCGACCAAGAGAGTCTGAGTCAAAAATAAGTTTCTGTAAATGGATGTTGTGTTTAAATAATCAACCTGCTTTAAATGAGACCCGTTTAAATTTCATTTACATTTTATTAGGATTAATCGATTCCGTTTATTTACCTTTATTAGGATTTAATCGGCTTAACTTGCCCCAATTCGTTTTAAATCAGCGGATAAAGAAAAACACGTCCCACGAAAGGGTTTAAGACACTACAGGCAATTAACGGGTTTTCACCTTATCACTGATTTAATTAATTAAATCTACTGCCAAAAAATTGTCGTTATTTGTTGAAGGTAACCTAACGAAGTCGCAGACAAAATAATTGGATGAGCACTGGAATTAATACCGCTATATGTTTTAATTATCATTTACAACGGACAAACGTTATGGTATAAAGGAGAAGCGGACATAAAATCATTTTACGACATCGAGACATATCTAATTTCCACCAATTTTCACTTTTTCTCTTTTAGCACACTCGAAAGCAGCTGCTTCAAAAGAGTATCACGAAGACCTCTAATTAAAAATATTGCTGAAACCACTGAATACCGAATTTGTTCGCCCAATTCGCTCAACACAAATGCACATAATCGATCAGTTAGGTTTATGTTTTAACAAACCCACATTGGCATTAATACCGGAAGCGGTTGCATTAAAAAATCCCGAATAAAAGGGTTTGTCGTAATAATTTAGGACGGTATTTCCGCTTTAAAATTCAAAGGAATAAATTTCATTCTGTTTTATCAGTTTTCCATCAGATGGAAATTTTTAGGTTTTAATAGAAATATTGGTGGACGGTTTCCAATCGTCGCATCGAGAAAAATATAAACAGCCTTAAAATTTATTCTGAAAATTTGAATTTTAAAACAATTTCCAAGTTTTCAGGGAACTCGATCTTCAGGGATTTACAGTTTCTCTCGGTGCCAATAAATATCAAGGAAATTGTAAGACCTGCATTCCAAAAGCCACTTATTTGCTGTTTTAACGCATAACTTATTGAATTTAGATTAGATGTGGAAATATCGAATTGCTTTTTCATCTCCGAATAAATCATTTTTCTTGTCACATTTCCATCGAACTCATAACTTTATTAAATTAATTCGACGCATTCATTAATTTCCCTCAACTGAAATGATAATTTCGCCTTCAGACCGCAAGCTAGACAGGGTTTTGAGCTGTGTTAATCTGCTGCCCTTATAAAGCCACCTGCATGTTCGCCAATTAAATATATCCAAAACCATGCGAAGTTGAAATTCCGTGGAAATATTAATTAGCTCCTACAAAATAAACAATAGAGGACGTATTTTAATTATGGCCTTAACGGATATTAAGTCGTCTGACTCTTAATAGTTTGCCGTAATCAAGATCTTCTGCTGGAGATATTCTCCACTACATCCGGAATTTTGCTTGCTATGTTCTGAAAGTCGCTTTAAATGAAATTTCCAAACATTTACAATACAGAACCCTTTAACGCGAAACGTCTGACATCCTGGAGAGTGCTCGTTATGTCGAATTTAAAATTCAAATGCCTTGCACCATGAATTATATTGAAAGAATATTGCCCATTTCCCACATGGCATCTGCCCCTAATTACATCGCCAACTTCCATTCTATTATGCACTCCAGATTCTAGTGCATATATAACAACAAAACAGTCAGAGATGATGATGTAATTATCATTTCCATTTGGTGCAAGAATTTTGTGGTGGCTTCGTGTGTTGTGTATTGATTCTGGAGAGCCAGCTTGTGTCCGAGAGTGCGTATGTGTCTAATAAAAAACTTAAGGGCATGATGGCTAAAGAGTGGCGTCGTTTTATGTATTTTACATGAGAAATAAGGGATGGTAAAGTCTGAGCAAAATGAGTTCCTAGACTGTTGACGCCTGAACAAATTTGTTCCGATAACAAGTTTGGCCTCCCGGGAGAAAGAACCGAAAACTCTTTTCCGAAGTGGTGAGAAGACCAGGGTTCATCGCTAAGATCCATAACAATGCAAAGTAACTTTTTTGAGTTTGTGAAAAAACTCATTAGGTAGTTCCATCAGGTGGTTTATCGTCGGTTTGTTTGAGAGTGACGAAGATTAAAAATGTGATTTGTGGCGAGTGGAGGAGTTGTGGAGCCGTCTGATTGTGCACAATAGGCGGCATTTTATTTTTCATTTTGGGAATAAAGCAGGAAGCGTCTCTTTATACCCTATCTAAATTTTGTGTCACACACCCATTCTGTTCGTGGCCATTTGACGAAGTCTTCATTTAGAAGTCGGGAAGTCCTGTATAATATAACGATGTAATTGGGTATAACTTTTTTTTATTCTTTCTTTTTTGAGCTTTATCTTATTGTATCTCTCCCGGATCAAGTTCCTTGCCGACGCATTGAATAAAACTAACTCCTCTCCTTATTTTTTATTTAGTGATGTAAGACGTGGATGTCTTGTCGATCCAATTACCTTTTAATCAAAATTTTTAGTACAACGCGAGGAAACTTGAGCCAAGAATTCATTATAAGGCTCTAAGTTCTCTGTTACTTTTAAGCAGTATATTATCTAGAACATCGATACACCGGGCCAGTCCTAATTGACGCAATTTAAACTTTAAATAAATTCATTTTCGAACAATGAACTTTTTGGAAGTACATGCTCCAGCTCACTTTCACAAAATCGGTGACTAAAAAGGAAACTGATGAACGTCGTAAGCTACATAATCTTATATCTAGCGGCGTTTGCGCCACTAGAACCGGCTCACCGCACGGCAAACACCCGAATATAGATTTTTAGCAAACACTACACCACCAAATAAACATCGTTAATTCCACTACAATGACACCCTTTCCAACAACTTGATAACCATCAAAACCAACAGCGACACTGATAACGGATTAATAATGGAACAGCTCCACCACTTCACCACAAACGATGTGTACACCAACCAGAATGACAAGGAACAAAAACTCTTCGCACGAGCGACGAAGCGAGTGTCCTCAAAGCGAAAGAAACATATCTTTATGTTGTTCAAATGTATGACGAGACGTAAAATGGATAAAAGCAAAACAAACTTATTAAAACTAAAATTGATTCTAATCACGCACAGATTGCACGTCGGAGTGTCGTAAAGATGTGCGAATGTTCTTGATGATAGTAAAAGTGCATATAATTCGTTCGTATCGATCGTAACTTCCCAATGGCGCAATATCCATGCAGAGCACATTTTGTATACGCGAATTAAAGACGAATATATTCGGGATAGAGGCACCATATTAATAACCAAATAAACAGAGATAGTTCCGACATTCCGTTGATATAACAGTACGCACCGGCACTGTTCCAATTATTAACCTTGTTATTGTTATCATTCATAGTGAACGCTATGGCACCCTCTTGTATGCCTTATGTTAACAACCTTAACGCCATAATTGTTCCGTTATGTCAGTTTTTCATAGTTAATATTAAAGGTTTAATTTGATCGAATTGTTTGTTTCAGGTGAGATAATATTGGTTCTGGACGGTGCAGGTAAATATCCGCAGTTTGAATTTTTAGCTAATGTCCTTTAATAACGCCTCAAGGGTGGGAAGACTGACTAAAGCCGTTTCGGTAGATACATATTTTACATCCAAAGTGAAAAGTTAGTTGTGTCATTTGCATACAGCAGCCGTTCTAAAGTGTCATTCTGGCTGCACTCTTTTAAACCCATCTATTACATTTTCCTCAAACCTACTACATCGAGCTTTTCAATTAACTTCACCAATTGATGAGTCTCATAAGTCATATTCTTTACTTCCAAAGCTTTTTGCAAGAGAAGACTTTGCAGAATTATTGCCAACTCTCAAAGTCATTTGTACTCGTACTTTTAGACATTTGAAGAAGTAATGGTGTAGTGTCAAAGCTTGACCTTTTACGAAGTTAACGTCGCTACCAAAGAAAAATTCAACGTTCAAATAGATGACGAGACTTGATAAATACTCCGTCCGTAACACTTGGACCAATACGGACAGGTATATCCAGCCTGCAACGTTATCTAAACTGACCTAGCGCCACAATTGACCACGTAGTTGCTATACATCGTATGTAATGCATTCACCACAATCTAAATTCTCTCTAGAGCCACTTCCAACTTATCTAGAATAAAAGAATTCAATTTCTGCATTTTCGCGTCAAAGCAGATGATGAAGATATGTAAATGTCAACAGTTTAGATTATATTGACTTTATGCCGTAGCATGCAATTTAGCTAAACAAATCTCTTCTCCGATATTACGGCCAGTGTCCAAACATGAGCGGGTGTAAAATGCGAACGTGTTAAGTAGGAAATCACATTTAATTATCCCTTAAGAAAGTTTACATTGTATGTCACGCATTTTATAGGGCTCTTAAGTAGAAAAAGCGCTTTCGTCGATCGTAAACCAGGGTTAGGTTTGTAAGTATAATTATTTAGATGTTGGCCTCATGTGTTAAGACAGTTTATATAACATTCATGACTTTTAGAATGGGAAGTAGTAAAGTCGAGTGTTCTGAAAAGTCGAGTTGTTTGGTGGGCTGGACTCGGCCATTTGTTCCTCTGTCGGCATCGTTCTCCAGCTTCCGCCGCCAAGAGCCAACTTAACGGAATAAATCGAAATCATGGGGTGAAAAAATGTTTTATTCGAATTTTCTTATTTTTCCATCGCGGAAGTAGAAACGGCCAATTAATTATTTTATTCGGAATCATGTTCAAATTGTTAAAGTCCCATCAAGCATAATTTTCTGAGAAAATTCTAGGTTTGTGTTACAATGTAAATGTCGCAATAATTCATCGTGTTTGTTGAAGAGAAAAACTGCATGAAAATGGGCGAGTTTGCGTAATTCTTGCCTACGACTTGATTTATTTCCATAATCTTTTAATAACCCTTGCAAAATAATACTATCGACGCGGCCATAACTTTAAACTCGAACAGGAAAAATACTTTCCACAATCTCTCAAATTTTAATTAAATGCAAGTATTATAAGCTATATAAATACGGAATGTAACAATCCTAAACGAAATTAAACTTAAGAAGGGTAAATATTTAAAGAAAAAGCTCCTCCATCTTAATTAAATAAATAAAATACGCTTCTCCCTTTGCTAACTTTTTAAATGGAGCACTGAGTCAACAAATATTTCGAAATAATAATAAAGTACAAATAAATGTTTGGCCAGTTATTTTTAATTCGATTTGTCCGTATTTTTGAAGAACAGTAAATTGTAAAATATCCTATTTATCTCTCATCGTATTTCAACTCGACAAACGCAATTTTACACAAACGGTCAACTAACCGCAAATGCAACAATAACATTGTTTAATTTCAGGATTGTCAGAACCTCTCAAACATAAACCTATTAAAATTTCCGCTTCCAGCTTATCCAGAAATAATGCAGTTCAATTCTTTTAATTAAACATAAGAACTTCGCTAAGAAAATTTATTCCAAAGTTTTTAGAGATCAAAGATCAACTTTTCTAAAAGTTTTCAATTCCAAGTGATATTTACCCAAATGTTGATGTCCTATCACTTGTTGCTTTTGCACATAATTAATTTTCTTTTGAATCAGTGGGAAAGAATATCGCCATTTGGATCACCTCACCTGTTATAATGTTTAATAATTCAGTGAATCACTCTTCCTAAATAACTTGCTGCGAAAGTGTAGAATAAACGCTTTATAATTCTCGGGGTGCACGTAATGACTATTTGTAGGCACGTTGCACCTAAGATAACTTATTGCTGCAATAAATGATGCGTTCGTTGCCATAAAGCACGCTTAATGGGAAGAAAAGCCTTCAGTAAAACTGTATTCTTTGAAACATAGCTCCCTATAAAATACACCGTTCATGTTCATTACGAACGCGAATCATTCGTGTAAATCAGTTAATAACGGCCTTATGTGTATTATATTCCTTAGCTCACTTAATTTTTAATGAAAAAATATTACACCGCCGAGAGTAAAAATGAGTTATGAAATAAATACGACTTAATTATAAGGCAATTTTGATCCTGTCTCAAATGAAACTGAATTAAATTAAAAGTGATTTCAAACCCAGCAAATTTCTATTCTATAGATTCGGTTTAATTTAAACGGAAGTGACTGCAAGTAAGTGAAATGGAATTTTCGTATTATGTCGTTACTTTTGTGTTATGTGCGAAACTGTATTCAAAACTGGAACCTTTTCAAGAGGATGATAAAGTTGTCCTAGAACCGTATCTAGGGCTTTCCATATTTCATATTGTCTCGCTTACCATGTATTGTATTTGTGCACGGATTATTACATGCAACAATGATGTCACTATATATGCCTCCATTATCTCTTCTACTTCACCAGAACCAGAAATTACCGAAAGTACAAGACGTAGATTTAATTAGACAACGCCGATTCCGAATTAAAATCAAGTCACACTTAGCGTTTCCAGTAATTTAGCGTAAGAAAATACACCATACTGAAGACATAGTTGTAGGTTTACGTGCGTTAAACGACTTCCTAAACATAAGTTGCGGTATATTAACAATAACATCAACGGAGACGATTCAGTTGCAATTTTCTGCGCAAACAATGCCATTACTGACTTGGAAACACTTAAGTGGCGCTTTGTATTTTTTATATGAAACGCGGTATGATGCCTGCAGACGTCGTAAACCACTTTAACTATGCCATTGTATTAGAATGGATGCGTGATATTCCAAGCCAGAAAGTAGACATATGGAAGGAATAGCTAAGTGTGTGCATAAATAAATGCAAACTTGGCCAAAAATTCCACCCGTTTATGCATCTTACCGGCACTCTTTATGTCTTATCAAGATTTATGTTTTCCGCGAAAAATAGTCGCAACCACAAGCTGATTTGAAGAAATGCGTTCAATTAGCCGCTGGCCACGACTTTAATCATCACCGTGAACCCCGTTTTTATGAATATTCAACCGTGGGTCAAACATTTCGAGCTTAACACTCATTTAATTCTGCCAGTTGACGCCGGTAAAAAAGGGGATAATTTGCCAAGTTATTAAATATTTTTGTTCTTGGGAAAAAACTCGATTAAGATTTTATTTAACGCTAGACAAAGGATGATTGATAACGGCTTTTACACAAAATTTTGAATTAAACGGGAAAAGGTGAAACTCATTTTTCCAACAAGCACTTTGCGGCTGGAGTTTTCATAATATCACCAGTTTTGATTTTTCATGCTGGATTTCCTACTAAAACTCTTAAAGTCACGTACATCAATATAGTTTCTCACACTGCAGCATTTCGATATTGCATTGCAATGAGGGTTATAAAAATCGGAAATACCAATATCGATACTGTTCAGCGGTGGCAACCCATCAATAACGAAAATTGCTTCACTTTCATTACCGACAAAATTAAAACTGATCTAAATGGAAATGGATAGTATATAAAATGACAAATAGATACATACATACACTTGCACAGAAAAATGTGGATTTGGCTTATGTCCCAGTCCCCGTTCGGCATTTATGTTTGAGAAAGACATTTATTATTAAAGCAATAATTTTAACATAACTCACAATTTGAGCCCAAACTTAGAGCGATTTCATCTTAACGTATCCTGAATTTGTTCTTATTAATTTGAACTTTATAAATGACTTGTAAGCGTCAAGCAATGCAAAACTCTGAAAGCCACAGTTAAACTTGGAACAAATTTCGCTTGGAAAAATGTATCCCCAATTATTTCATAACAGGAAACAAAGCATATTTAGGGATTTAGATTATAAACGAGATCTAGTAACTTAAAATCTTTGAGAACAACCAACCAAGTTTATAAGTTTATATATTGAGATAAATTATTGAAAATTAAAGTGTTTGCTAAATTTGGGTTAGCATTAGTTTAAACATGTTGTTCTTGTTCCACTTTAATTGTCACCGGACAATTGGCTTTTGGATTTTTTGCATTTTGCAGTCTGCACAAACATGGATTTTTGCAAATTCAGAGTCTCGAAATTAGTTGCTAGTTCGTTAGTTTATCATCACGTCGACTATGTAATGCAGAGATTAAGTTAAATGGCTCTAAGCCTTGTTTATAAGGTAGAAATAAACATCAGAATTAAGTAATCTATAGTATGTACGTGGTATTAAACTCGTGAAATGACTGCCAACGAGAAATATTAATCCGCAACGTGTATAAAAACGAAACGTGAATCATTAATGAAACTTGAATTAATTTTTACACTGCATACACGAATGAGTTGGTTGGTTACGGCTAAGTCCATTATTAATCCTGTGTATCTGTAAACGTCTTTTTTCATTTGTTTGTTTTAACTAAAGCGTAGTATTGTATATCATAACATGAACAGCTAAGGTTAAATGAATTAAAAAAAGCACAAAGCTTTAAATGAATTTTCAGGCCATTGTTTCCGTGATAGGTTAATCTTTACTTGTTCTGTATTAAAAAAATCTGTTGGACTTAATTAAATGGTCAAGTGTACGTGATATACACTCGTCAACACAAATTTTCTTTTTTTTAAATATAGATCTCTCACCCCCACTACCCCATAATACCAATATCACGTTTTCGGTAATAATTGGTAGGTAAAGTGACTCTACCAATAACATTTCTGGTCACTGGAGATAACCAAACTATATTACGATTCAGGAGATCACATTGTGATAATCATGGATATATTCAGGATAATATAATAATAGTGATATACTGTGTGCACTAAATCAAAGTCACAAAGGGGAGCAGAACTAAGTTTCGGAAATTCGATAGACGAACTTTAATTTAGCATTGATTGGAAAAAAAATAGAAAAATTGCTATTTCTGGAGGCCTTTTTTATGATGATGTCTTGAGTAAGGTTCCGCAGTCAAGTTAAACGATGTCTCAACTTGTCAGTAGCTATCGACCGTCGTCTGTCAGTCAGTTCCGTCAGAATTTGCATTGCTTTGATTTTGCTATTTTGTTCTCTTTAAACCAGTGGCATTCCAAGGGGGGCAGAACCAAACACTAATATTTATTTTATTTTGTAAAAGCGTTCCTACTATAAAAATTTGAATAAAAAAGGAGGTTTATGTGGCCGTTATTTTGTGTTAGATTACACGCAGATATTTTGGAGAATGACAAACTTTTGTATTTGAAATGAGCTGTTCCAAATTCTTAAATGCGATGCAAGTAGCCACCTTCTTCCTGTCTCATTCATAATTGTTTTGTACTTTCGTCACTTTTTTGCAAATACTTTAACATTCTTTAACAAACATCGATTCTAAACTGTGTCTAAGTGCCAGCGGTGGTCTTTTTATAGTTTCTATTTTCACACCTCTCCAAATTTCCAAAAATTGCCCTCTTTTCTGTTTTCATCTCCAAGTCTTCTTGGACGATATTTTTTCTTCCGTTTAATGATATTTTTTTCATAAAAATCACTGGAACTGCTAGCGGTGCTATTTCCGTTAAATAAGTAAGAGGTTTTACTCTATTATTTCTGGATTTTTTCTGGTTTAAACAATCACGAAATCGCATGATGAGTGAAAGTTTGTCGTTTGTGGTAATTTTCCGTGTGTAATTCCACGTGAAAATCAGTATCTTTTGGCGTAGATGTTATTCGTGCGTTCCCCGGAGCCGATATATATTCCAATTCGCGTCCTAGTCTCATTGGTTTTCGCGGAATGCGCATTTTACTGTGAAATTAACTGGCGTTCAGGGAAGTGTTCGTTCTTATTACTATTAGTTTTATTCGCGTTCGCAGATGCGGCTGTTAACGTTTCTTTATCGATGGTTCCGGAAAGGGCGTCAGCATTCCGGAAGGCGAGTGCAGCCTGCATTATGGCTGACCGCGCCCGTACTTCGCCTTCTCGTCTGTACATTCATTACGATTCTCCCAATTGAATTTGTCCTAGACATAAATCAATATTAATGCATCTGTGTTCCTGTTTTTATCCGTCCGACTTAATCCTCAAGCGACCATACCAGCGACTGACTTCGGCGTTCGATACGTCAATTACGATAATTAAAAATGCAACTCTTTGGACTCGAGTTTTCCAAACATCTCCCGAATTATGGCAAAATTAATCAGGACGAGAATACGATATAATCCTAGGCAGGCAGGTGCCTAATCCTAAACCTAATCCTACATTGAAAAGTTATATACTTCTTGTTTTACCCTCGACGAAAATATTCACAAATACACACATCTACTTGCATTAATGTGTCGCAAACGATAATAACAACGTACGATTTATGACGTGACGAAATGGATGGGAGGAAGTTTTGCATTTAACACGCATGAGTGGAAAACGTTACGCAAAATGATGCTAAGTTACTGACGTGGACCATTTTGCACTTCCCCAACTGCCTTTTCAAAGAGAATTTTTTAAAGCCCCAGCAAACGGAACAATTTCCAAATCATAAAATTTTCACCCAAAGTAAAGTGAAAACAGATTCTTTTTTCAGAAATAGCACGGCTCTAAATGATGAAATACGAATTTGTTTTGCCACCCCTGCACAAATGATAAACGACGTACTTAAATTTTCTCAAAAACTGACACTATAAGATTAATGTTTTGTCCACATTTTGTCAATAAGTGATTATAATAAAACAATTTGTTTTCCTATTTATGAATTGTCGATGCGTTCGGCCACAATTGTGTTCGCAAGTTCTCGACAAGAGTATCACTCACCAGTCCACGCTAACGCAAAATTAATTAAATTACAAAAAACAGAAAAACTGTTAAAAGGAGAGTAACGGATTAAATTTTCATGCTTGAATTTAATCCAAGTTTTTCGTAACGTAATTGGGATGTTTAATATTTTCTGTAAGTAGAGTGTTCCAATTAAGAAAAACGGGAAGAAAATGCGATCAAATTGAACATTTCAAGAAAATGTTAACCAGTAAGTAATTAACTTCGCTCGAAAAAATCTTCAGTCGAAATATTGTTTTAACAAAATTACGATCAATTGGAAATTTTATTACGGTCCTGAATGAACAAATGAATATTGCAAAAAGGAACAATAAAGCCATCGGTTTAATTTTTGCGATTGATCCCCTGTAGCCATCCTCCACTCTGATATAATTCGACCAACCTGTTTAAATATTTGTTAAGAAAATATATATGCCAAAATCAATACAGGTACCGAGATGGCTTTCCGGAAGTTCATACATCATAAAACCTCTAGTTTTTTCATCAATATTTAATTCAAATGAAACAACTTCACTATATTATATTATCTCAATAAACCCGGAGTTAATGGTAGTGAATGGAACGGGTAAATCAACTAAAGCGAACCTTTCCTAATTTCATACACTGAATAAACTCACTTGATTAGAATCCGACGATTGTCGATTCATCATAGTTCAGGGGTCACGACCCTCGGAACCCACCCCAAAATGGTCAAATTATCTCTTCTAATGACAGCAAGGACTTGGATAATGAGAATCGCTTTATTACTTCAGTCATTTTTAACTCTCTCTCATCCTGAATATGACAACGAACTGTTCCACCAGTACTTATATTTATTATTTCTTCTAATTAGAGACGAAAAGCAACGGGTTTGTGGTTGAAAACATTGTTGTTTCAGTGAAACATTCAAATACTTCATCACCAAGTGAGGAAAAATACGTCTTGGTATTTTTTATACATATTATTATTTGTTCAGAATAATGTAAAACAGGGAAAAATGAAAAAATGGGTATGTTGTTACTTGGTTTATTTATACTAGCGCTTTTATACGTAAATAACATGGATATTTGGTAGGACCTTTCTAATTCGGTGACATGTATGGGTTGTTCTATGATACATTCTTGCGGGTTGTTGATATTTGATCGGTAGTGCGAATAATGTTTGGTGTTTGATTAGCGGTAATAAAACTGTGAACGTTAGGAAGGAATCTGTAATAATTATCTGCGGGTTGATGATTGAGTCCGCAAAAAATCGGGTAATTCCAATAAACATCCAACCTGTCATCCCGTTTATCCTTTCTCATTGTCGACTATCGGCAAAAACTATTAAGCAGAAAAAGGATCAATAAGCAAAGTGAGGCTGAAAATCACATGAAGCCAAACTCACGTGTGAGCGAGTCTGTGCGGACCGACGTGAATAAATAGTGCCCTCTTTGAGTCCGGTGGTGGACTGGAAAGTGACACATTCGATGCTTCGAAAGCTTCATGTTTCGGTTTCATGTGGAGGAGGGGATGAGCAATAAAGCTCCGTTTTGTTAGGGCTAATCTAAACACGACAATAAACTAATTTAAATCACCCATATCTTCTGGCACCGTACCGAAACTCGACCAGACTACCTACAGCGTGATTCTTAAATAGACCGACAAAATTCTACCCATGGTAGTGTCAAATGAGTACATGCTGGGAAAAATAGTAGAAAAATTCCTTGTATAACCGTTTACGAAATATTTTTTTTTTAATTATGTTGGAGATAAAGCGTACGCCACTGATGTGTTCATACGTAGTATAAGCACAGTTAGTGGACAGCATGATAATCATCTGATGACAATGTACTTGATCAATGCAACAATGATCTCTGTGTATTATCGATATTTATGATGAAAACGAGGACATTTTTTCCAATACAACTAATTTGAACTCATGAGCGTCGTAAGTGGCACGGATTAAGGGGTTTCTACCCCTACGAAATAAAAACGTAAATATGGTACAGATCGTCTCTACTTATCCTTGGAAGACTGTGATAAAATTTTGTCGGTCTATTTAAAAATCACCTGTATATCGGTACCTTGATAAAAGTTTTAAATCGAAATACGTGCAAATTAACCCTTACAAGCGATCACCCTATAAAAAATTCAGGACCCTCGCATGCGCAAATAAATTTCTAAACGAAAATAGAAAGTCCCCGTTCAGCTGTGCAACAATAAAATTGCTAAACCATGCAATAAAACCGTGATCGCTGGACCACTTTAAATTGTTGTAAAGACTATCCAGGCCTTTTCCCAGTTGAAAACTTCCTTCATCGTTTTTCTTTATTGCTCGACTTTTAATTAATTCACTCGCTTTTTCTACCGAATTAATGGAAGCAAAAACGCAGGTATTAAACATGTAACAGGAGTGGATTAATCCGAGGACAAATAATGAAATAGATAAAAGGAAACCTCTCCTTGTAAAATAAGCTAGCTATAATTATCTGCAGAGATTGGCAGTATGGAACACTTCCACCGTTTCTTTCTCCGACCAAATAGTCTCTGGTTTCTCCCGGATCTCAGGGGAAACAAACAGCCAACCTACAAGTAAAGCTCTCTAAACCAAATAAATAAAATAGATTGCCTACATTTTATCTCCCCAAATTACACATTCTGATAAAAGAATGATATGTTGCTACATAAAACATCGCATTTTTTCGCAACCAAATCACTTACATTATTCCTCTCCCATGTTTAATTAATTTCGTCATAAAACAAACACCAAATCACAGCAACAGCCACTAATATTAATTAAATCGTAAATCATTTAATTAGTTTAGTTCTCACCGAATCTGTTATTCAAAATCCACCACAACTATTTTTCCATTTTAATTACTCATAATTAAATTTTATGCAAATTTAGAAATTAAACAGAATAAATCTAAATAACATATTGCACGAGAATACTAGTTTATTGTTGTTTATACAAAACATATGAATGGAAATTCAGCCTGTTGATCGGAAAAAAATTACTAGGAAGTATTTTTTTATCCCGAAAGACTGTAGTGATGTGTATCGGTGGTAAAGTTAATAGAAAGACTACCTTATAAAAGAAACACCGGAAAAAGATTGAGAAGTGCATCATTGAAAAGAAGGCGATAGAAAGAGATCCGTTGATAGTTTTCCGCGTGGGAAAACAAAACAACGAAGTTCTTGATTGTTTTTCCTCGTACATAAATGAGATCTTATTTATTGGCAATTCAATAAGTTCCTGTATTGGTTGTGTTTGATTTGAAAAGCGATTTCACGTTTAGTACATATTTGTAGTTTGTTTCAAATTAATACAAAATACTTTCCCAATAATTCATTGCTGTCAGTACAAGGTTTACCGAAATTCAGCTCAAAAAACTTAAATGGCTGTTAGTGCAAATCAATGACGAACTTTCTTATTAAACAAAGACGTACAAAGGGCGAAAAACCCCACTTTGCAAAGCTGTGAAGGTGTAAAATTCCGTTTAATTACAAACTGAGTGCGAGAAAGTACTCTTCGGGAGAGAAGAACACGAAAACTTCCACTATAACCGAATTGATGTTCAACAGAATGGGGTTTTGCAAATTCGATATAATTTACGCCGCAATATTTTTCCTTTACAATACGATGAAAAGCGAAAACGTGAGCCTTCACTCTCAAGAAAAATAGCGTCTTTTTTGTGTTTAGCAAAGATCAACAAATTAGTCGAATTTATTGGAAAATGATACATGATTAAAAGTCCATCCGTGTTTGAGGGCGGACGTGTAAAATGTTTTTACTGTTTTCGACTCTTTCGCGAAAACACCCATCAAAAATGTCTCATTATGAAATAATCAAAGCGAGGCAACAAGCTGTGAATATCATAATGAACTATTTTCAAGTTGAACTGAATAAAACAATTTGCATTAGTTAATGGCGCTTCGAACTTGACAACAATTTCCATTAATTTCCTAAATGGCATTTTAGCAAAACAAACGTAATTACTAATTAGAAAATGCTAGAGAATATTTATTCAAAAGACACGGAAATGAATTTACACAAACACTAACGTGAAACCTATAGATTAGGTACTCCTAAGACAGCGTCGTAATAACTATAAAGATTTTTGAACGTATTTGTTTCGAAAATTGATGTGACTTTCAAGCGAGTTTATTTTTTGATCAAGTCGATAAGCTATGAGAATTTTATTAATGTCCTGGCTTTCGAAGAGAATTGCTTGACAAAACATAAAAAAATAAAATGTTTGGTTTGATTTTTCTCTCCTTGTTCCTTTTCTATGTGCTTTTTTACTATTGTGTACATAGTTAATTAGCTACTTTGTTATCAGCCGGATTCTACGCAATATTTTCCCGATTTTAGTGTGAAAATGTTTGTATAATGAATATGTGAGTTGTTCGGCTTTGTAATATTGTATGAAACATTTAAGCCCCGTTGTCCATTAGAGAGATACAACCGGCTTAATTGGATCAACAGCCAATTTTGTTCCATATTTATAAAATTTGACTTTTGTGTTTGCAAATTGGTTGATGCGCGAGTGTCACATTTTGAGCTTTACCTTATTGTGTAATTCGGACTGAAATCGAGCGAATAGCTTGTAGACTTTTGAATAATCGTCATAATTAATTGAATTCGAGTTGTAGTGTCACAGCTGTAGATTGTGACATGGAAACCACTTGAAGCATGTTGTTTAATGTAATTTTCAGTTTAGATTCGTTTCGAAAAGTTTTATTCGTTCTGTAACAGTTGCTGTTAAATTTAATGAGTTGTATTATGTGTATGGCGGCGATGTTGCAATTTTTTGTTAAGGTCTACGTGTAAATGGAATTTTTCAAAAGAATTTCCATCAATGTGACCAATCTTCGAGGGAATATGTAGTTTTCGGGTCACAATCACGATTTCCAATATCCATAAAGCACATTTATCTGTTTGGTCTATGCAACGTTAAATTTATATATTGAGTAAAACTTTTTCGAAGTATTTATTGTATTTTGAAGTAGTCACTCGAGTTGCGGACGGAAAATTCAACTTTCGAGCGAATTTTGTTATAACAAGAGAGTTTTACGGCGCGGAGTGATATTATAATGTAATTCCTCCGTTGTTTCCAGAAGAAGACAATTAAATTCGATTATAAGTAACAGAATTATGAAGAGGAAAAACACAATTACTCGTTGGTCGGCTCTCACACAAAGTCAATTTGGGTAGATAACATGAGTATTTAAAAGTTGGCGAAATTAGTTTATTTGTAGCCCCGTAACCAATTAAGTTAGGAAATCTTTTTGACAACAGATGCGTCGCCTAAATGCAACTAAATTGTTCAATTTGCAGGCTCTCATCTGGCGATTTCCAATCAAACTAATTTCCACTAGAGACTTTTTTTCGAAAATCTACTCTTGTGAACAACACAATTATTTTAAAAGCGCATCGGTTACGCCCACTTCCTCTAGTTGGCCTAATGCCTAAAATGGAAGTTTTAGTGCATTTCCGCGTTTCCAGTTAAACTCAGTTCCAGACAGGCACATTCTACCAGTTCAACACAAGTACACATTAATTATTCATCCGTCTGAACGACGAGTTCTTTTTCCGACAATATATCAGAACAACCCCACTTTCTTGCCCTTTAGCTCAACATCTTCACACCAATACATAATTAACAAACATTTGCACACACAAAGAGCGAACGGTTATCCAAGACATACAACATTCATTGGTTCTTATTAGAACGGAAGGCAGAAATCAATTGAAATCAAATCTCGAAGTTTTTCCGATATTTGCATTTTAGAATTATTTCGAATGCAGATTTAAATAATGGAACTACTTCCTGAATTTTTAAGTCTTATTATTTATTAAACTGTGATGGATTTGGTCTTTTAGAGACGAATGCTTGCAGGGAAATGTTTGTGGATTATTAAAGACGCGTGTGGATGCAGATGCCCACAAATATTATTATTCTACCTTTATATTGTCACTAAATATTTAAATTGCTAGTTTTGGAGTCTCAGGAATTATATATTTTGACTAATGGCCCATATAAACAGGAGCTTCATTTGTATAAATAATGAATTTACCAGATCCGACTCATTTGGGAATAGTTTACATTTACAATAGTTGCATAAAATCCAAGACTGTTTCATAAAGAGAATAACGTGCGTGAAAATTCAATTATTGCAAGCAGCAACACCCGGATATTAAATTTTTACAAAAGTGAAACGAAGTTAAAGAATAACAAAGACCGGGGACCGGGAGAATAATAACAAGATAAAAAAGGATCAAGTAAAGACAAAGAGAAAATAAGAAATCCAACTTTATACACTTTTAGCAAAGCTAAGTTAAATAATAATATAATCAAAAATATTGTCATTGGACTCCACCTCCGCCTTTGCTTATTATTATTACAAACTGAGTTAAGCGGGGAGATAATATTCGCAAGTTAAGAGACATTGGAGGCCAAAACAACTTAATTTAATTTTTAGGATTTAATAGCATAAAGGGTGTCAAGTTTAGTCTCGTGAATCAAATTTTTTGTCAAAACATAGTAAAAGTCAAAGCGCAGCAAACAGAGTTTCTATAACTTTATTATAGAGTCGTAACTTCCAAACCCGATTCGAGTTTATTTCGCCGAATATACTTTGCTAAAAATGTCCAGGTTCTTTTGATATAATTAATGAAATGAAAGTTACAGTTGAGTTTCACCGGAGCGTAATTTCTAAATTTAAAAGTTAATTTGGTGGTATAAAAGATTTGACACAACTTAAAACAAACAAAGATATTTTAAGACCAGAATTTAATCGGCCGGTTTGTACAAACTTCATACATTAATCAAGAACATTTTCCTCGTCTAGCGAATCTATTTGTCAAAGTTTTAGTGAAACAATTCATTAGATACCCCACAGAGCTAAAAACAATGAAATTTATTCAAATTACACGTGATTTCCCGTACATTTTTGGGATTTAAATTGGTAATTTGGAGCCTTTGAATAAAGGAAAAAGTGACGCTTGCGGGAATCCACACGTAATTCGGGATTTATGTTACAAATTTAGATTCATCCCGGGTAGGGTGGGCCGGTCAATCGTCGATGATTTGCCCCCGTGTTAATTTACATCAGCTGCTACTTAGACGTGCAAAAATGGGGTGCAGATTGGTTCTAACCGAAATAAACTCGCTCGTTTTTCTTGTGGAAATCAAGCCGGAATTCGGCTTGAAATACTATTCTAGTCTCAGCTCCATTATGAAATGCACTTTATTGACGACGACTGCGCACTAAATTCGACTGCAAATTGGTCTTTCGTTGCATTTCCAATTCTTAAGACTCCCAAATTGAATTCGTTCAAACGGTTGCGGCTTATTTATGGACACGAAAACATGCTACGTATTAGAGTTAATTCGCGATAACAATCCTCTCATGGTGAAATTGTACATTAAGCCAAAATGGCATTTTGTAGTCTAATTTCAATCCGATATCAGATTACACCGAAACCGGCAATCGAATTGGAAGAGTAATCTCCTGGCTCTAAATCACTAAAATAAAATTTCCTATTATACTAGCAACTAGTAAGCACAAATGAAACTGCTGGAAAATAATATAATCGGGGATTTGGTGCACTCATTAGTCGCCACTGATCAATAGAAAATTTCAGATTTCGTTGCGCCTTGATTTACCCCACACAGTTGTCGTCTGGTTTTATCAAAACTGTAGATTCCGAAATGTAAATTTTCACGTTTCTTGGGTTAAGTGTAGTAGAAGATAATGTGAAGTTTTATGGTCACGTGCCCTCATTTCAATAGTTGAGCACTTAATCGATATTTCACAGTGGATAAAAACCGGATATGCGATTTGCCATTTGGCGATATTTTCTGTTCGATTGCAAGTTAATTCCTCGATGAATGAGAAATTCGGTTTGTTATATGGCGTTATCCGTTGGCAGAATGTATGCAACGTTTTAGTTAGTGCCAGCAAAAGCAATAATCTTTGTGAAATGTTGCGCCACTAATTTTCAAAGTGTAATCGGGCGTATAACCACGTAAAGGAGTTAGACTTACATCTAAAGTTACACTGACTTGATCGAAACTCGCCGGGTGTAACTTCTCCTCTGTGCTAATTTAACTGCAGTTTTTTACTAATAATAGTGGGGTGGTAAATTACCGATGAGAGCTTCATCATTATTTTAAGGGTCGCGTGGACTGTGTCAAATATAAATTAGCTCTTGAAGTTTTTGACGTTAGTCACGTTCGAAACATCCCCATATTAAACGAAATATACCATATGTCGGAACCACCATCGCACACCTTATCAGCACGTGCAGCTCCTTCTTTAAGTACCCCTACTTCTAATTTTAAACACTATCTCCGGCCTGTTTAAAGGGCTGACAACAGATGTTCTCTACTATTAGAGGCTCATCGTCCTTTACCATATACCTCTGGGGGAAAAATCAAATCTCCCCTAGATCCTCTGATAAAATTAATGAAGTTTTAATAGCATGTAATCCTGTCATGTAGAAATTGGGCCAGGTAATTTGAAAACTTCTCATTTAGTTTCTTGACCAAGTTTTAAGCTCTGAGGTAAAGCGCGCGTAGTTTGATATATACTCACATGGAATATATCTAGACCGTTTACCGAGCCTAGGAGGGGTGGAAACCATGTAATTTATGTGTCCGAAAGGGTGAATATATTTCACTTGCACAAACGGGATCCATCTCACTTGATACGTTATGGATTTTATGTTTGCGTTTCAAATTCTTCCACATTTTCTCGTTTTGTGTTGTTAATTTTACACCACAATCAAATTTTGGAACATGGAGACAAGGCAAGTTTTAACGAGATATTTTAATTACGAGGTTCCAGACCTCTTGACGATTGTCATACAATCTCAGACATTGTAGCCAAGTATTTTCCAAGAAACATCCACTCTGACATTCTTCACGATGAGAAACGCCGAACATTTTGTACACTGTTGCAAGCCGGTGATGTTTTTACCTTTTTCGTTACAAAAATTTACTACAAATTTTGTTGGCAAAAAGCAAAAAGAGCTACACAAACAAGTATCATTGCTAACAACAGAATCTCATATTGAGTGGAAACAAAATATACATACAGGGAGTTTTTTCATCTCGCTGAACATACAGTTTTAAAAAGGCCAATCGATTGCTATCATTCAATGATAGTTAATCGCGTGAATGTGAAGATGAAGACAACACAAAAGTACAGATAGAACATTAAATACTTTATTATACAGTACATGCAGTGAAAGTAGATATAATAAGAGTAGTTCGAATTGTGTAGTGGTAAAATTTGAGTCGCTGTGTACAGTCTTGTCCCATTAAGGTGATTATGGTGCATCGAACTTCTTGGGCCCAAGTTCCGTGTGCAATTACCCATGGAAAACAATTGAACGGATTTAAGTGTCGTCAATTTTCCGAAATAACCGTCTAATTATGTCCGAAATGAATCACAATTAAACTCTGATGAAAACATGGACGTTTAAAGTTTAAAAGCTGAACGCGTCCCGCATTGAAACGACTGCACTTAAAAGAGAGTAAGTAGATCCACCGGGACAAATAAACAAATAGAGACTCTATTGCTTCGACGTGGGTTATCGCGACATCATTCTTTGCATTTGGTCCAGTGCATAAAATATTGTTCCGTTTCGATGCACTGCACATTCCATTTCACCGGTTGTCCACCAATAAAATTCGTTTGTTTTTTCCGAAAAGGCAAATTTTTGAAGTGTGGTCTAGAGTCGTGATGCGTGAAATTCCGAAACAATTAATTACACACATCAGTTGCTTCATTAACTTTGTATTCTGATCGGATCTTCAACGAAATCGTGACGAGCCTAATCCGGGGCTATTGTGATCGTCAAATATCTAAATTTCAAGCCAATAACTGTCCGTTTAGCGTTAGCATTGTCTTACTGTCACGAAACAGACAATTAATCTTCTCGACTAGCAGTTCCCTGATTAAAAGAAAATTAAACAGATCGACCCAGCGTCTTTGAAGTATATTAAAACATCAACCTTCGAGCCCTAAATGGCGCCCTATTGTGCGTCTTAACTGGTTTATTGCAGTCTCGAAATGAAGTTATTAATCCGAACAGCTCAGTTGTATGTAAAATTTTTCAAACCGAGGTGCAAAAAGCAGGGGTAAGTGGTGCTAATATTCAAAGTGTACACAAATTGGTGTATCCGACCGTAGTCATTAAGAAAATGTTAGGCACTTACTTGCGCCTCAGGGCACTTAACAGCTTGTGCTTGATTTGAGTTTACCACTTTGAGACCAGTATTTAGGTCAATTGTTTGCGTAGGATTCCCTCTATTCGCTCCCCAGATACTAATAGTTTATACATTTAATTCAGATATGGAACTTGGGTGAAAAAATTTAAACGATCCAAATCGCCTAATTATCATATCGCAAACACATCAAACCCTCCAAATGCTGACTCCGATCCTGCAACTCGAACTCTTCTAACCGACTATTGATTGGCCACGTTCTTTGTTCCAAGTCAAGAAAAAAGTTAATTAGGGTGTGAATATGCAAGTCACCCACGAGATTTATCACAAAATTTATTCCAGACTGGATAATTTATAGTAAAAACAACGCCTCTAATGGCGCAAAGCGCAATTAATACTAAAAATATAATTTTTATCGGCGCTTAAGTTTAAGCTTTTGAAAGAGACTGTTTTTCAGATTCATAAACGAAATCTTGAATTAATCAACGCATGAATGTTTCACGTTGAAGTGAATTTGGAAGAAAATTTGGTCTATCGTTTACCAGAACTTCATTAGCTTTTCTTTGTGAACACTTCAAAAATTACTTTATTTGTGTATTGAGCTTATTTCCTAGATTATACATCCGATCTTGGCCAAACTGAACATGGTTTAACTTGCTTATTAACCGCCAGTATTATGCTACTGAGACAAAGAGTCAAAGCTTGATATTTACATTGTCAGAATTGAGGGAGTGACTTTTCGTCATGAGTCCTCTTGTTTTTAAAGATTTTAATCAGTTTTTAAGCGAATCGTAGTGTTGAAATATTCTGTCTTCTGGAGGGTTGGGGTTATCTGTTATTTATTTGGGTAACTATTGGACATGACAGTTCCTTTCTGTTGTTTTTATATTGGTGTGGGCGCAATCGTGTGAAAAAATTGGGAAATATGATATATACACAATATTGAATATTGCATTAGAAAGGCGGATTATAGTCAAGGAGACATAAATCTATAAGCTCTTAAATTACCTAAGGGTAGCTTACATGTGTGCCTAAGAAGCTTCAAGTAGAAGCCCAAGGGTTGCGACTTAAGAGTCTTTCGGATAATAAACGTCGAACGAAATAAAAATGGCTTCATATATCAGAAAAGCCATTGAAGAGCTTCATTCAACCACCGTGCAGCGTACAACACATAAAAATATACTTTGTTCAAAGCTACGCTTAATGTTACATCTTTTATCTTACTTACACACGCGAGTTATTTATTTAAATCCTGAATAAGGTCTATTTTAGGCGGTATATTCCTGAACATACGTTGGGTGCTTTTAGCAATAATTTAATAGTTTTGTCAACGTAGAAAAATCAGTTCTAGTTATCAGATGCGGCCTGACGCAATCGCAAAAAATCTCGCACGTCGAGCTTTCCACATCCTCGCAATTTTATCACTAATACTTATCTAATGGAAATTTATGTTGATTTTCGTGACCAAGCGGTCTACTCCCCAACGAAAAAGTATGAATAGCAAACAATGCCGTTTCGGCCGCAATATTTTTCGTTCATCCATTAATAAAAACATGAAATAATAACATATCGGCGTCGTATTCATCTTCGTCTCATAACTAGATGTGACTTGTTAATTATCCCCAATTTTTTACGACCCTCATATGATGGTAAATTAAGATTAATGACTGCTTTGGTTGGCTACCTTGTAGACGTGCTTCGCAAATCCCCATTACTCTAAAAGGCCTAGAAAAAATTTCACGCGATCATCGTTAAAACAATGAACACCAAATTGCGAATTTTAGTGAAGAATGTAATAAATGACAGTCCGCTTAATTGAAAATCGCACTGCGCTGATTAAATGACGTGAATGTACAGGCTTAGAATTAATAAATGTCGCACTAAGCCGCCGAAATTAATAAGCGCTAGTGAACATAATAAACGGTCGACCTAAAATATAAGAATGGTCTGTGAGATTTTATTAGAACTCCTGTGCTTGAAAGTTCTGTAACGCCAAGTGATCAATGGTATCTAAGTACACAGCGAACGCTAATCTTTAAAATAGCTCGGGACTCGCTTTAAAAATTTAAGTAATCCAGACAAGCGTGTCTTTCAATATTTAAATTATAGTAAATCATATCAAGGATTAAAACTGCAGCGGAATAAAAGTCAAAACCTTTAGAACTTTCCAACTAGTCGCGTAATATAATCACTACTGTCGGAAAAGTGCAGAAGAGGAAAAATCCTAACTACATTATTCGATTATTTTAAGGGAAACTAAGACACAGTGACATGTTTAATATGAAACAAACAGCGAAAAATCTTTTCCCATTCTCCCCAAAATTTGTCGATATGTCCACAGTGGAACTTTGCCTGTGTTGTGAAATGTTAATTTTGGTGAAAAATGGCATCCGTTGCCATTCTTTTTGTAGGAGCGTTCTGGGATTATAGTTTTTCCAACTACCTGCGTATTTATCTTTCAAAGTGTCGAGTGTTCTTCAGGAAATAAAACTTTATTCAGCTCACGATTTGAATCATGCCGAAAATGAAACACAGCTCACTTTTCCTAATTTCAGTTACTTATCGTGCGTAAAGCACATGCCGCAGCACGTCAATTGTGTAGTAATTTAAATATTGTGCGATTTATCCTTGTTCCGGGTGCGTTGCCTAGCCATCTGGTGTAATATCTTGGCCGTCATCGCCGTGAATTATTGTTTTTTCTATTAAATGAAAATGTAAATGTTTCGTTTTTGAGTGTCATTTCTTGGCGGCTGAATAAAAAGCGAGTTTTAAACTTGGGGGATAATTATCATATTAATAAATTACTGAAGGAAGTTCGGCTGCTTAATTAGAACATATCAATCAAGTTTTGGTCCTCGGCAAATCCTCTGAATCGAGGAGTGTGCCTTAAACCGCATGTAATTGTACTTGTGTAATGGACGACCAGCCACAAGCTGCAAACACCTTGGAAATTAAGTAAAATTAATAAGATATGCATAGAAGTTGGCGTAATTGCGTCCATATTATTAGATTTAGTCAAATTTCGTTGGCAATGTTGGCGTTGGTGAAACTTACATGGAAGATAACCCAAGTTGGTGCGGAACCTGTCTAATGCATTTAAATGCAGATATCGTGCATGTTATCATATTCCCGACAAGTTTGTTCTACTCTGACAACGTGTAGACCGACTTTAAATTAATTTATGTCCTTGATATAAAAAACATTACAAGCACACCCTGCTTAATGTAATTACTTTGATACATTTTTTTATCAATTTCGCACATACGCATTCATATGCTAATTCAAACCCCGATCGATGCGGCCATTTTTAAATTACGTACTATACACGAATAAAGTGCAAGCCTCGTCTTTCGTCACGTCGGTGCTTGACTTTAATGGAAAATGTCTAAATTGACAATGCGCTCTGGGTTTTTCGATATTTCTCCCCCGTGTAGCCGATCCAGTCTGAGGTTTGTTGTTGATTAAATAATTAATGAAAAGCCTTCGGCTATACATCGTGATTAGTGCATAACTGCATTGTTTGAACTGCAGAGATACATCTATCAGAGGTCGAGACAAACAATTCAAAATTCAAAATTCAAAATTTGCTTGAATCAAGGCTTCCCTCTCATTTATTTTTGTAGCAGAAATTTATTGTCCACAACAGTCTATAAATCCCACCATGTTTCCAAAACAGACTTTTACCCTACACCTGAAAAAATTCATTTGATTAAATCGAAAGCTTTGTTGTAACATTGCTGAGCGCAGGTATTTAAGGTCGATAAACATCGCTGCACGTCTTTATTGTCGGACATTAATGGCTTCTTTCCAAGATTTTCATTGGAATGCATTTTTCTGGTTTAAACGTTGTCGCCCCACTTAAAATTTAAATTGCATATTAATATTTACTCTTATTGAAAATATGAAAATGAAAAAGGAATTTAGATATTCCTGACAGCTCAAGAATATTCTAATAAATTCACGCGAATAATTTTAAATGTTAAGCAGCCACATTTAAGTATTTTTTAATAAAATTCCAGTTATTGGCGAATTTTTAATTAAACTAGAGGGCTTACCGAACGATTTCGCCTAATTCTCTTTAAAACAATGCAGACACAATCCCTAAACAAATTTTGTTAATTGGTGAAAAAAGCCGAAAGCTTGCGCTTAAACAAACACTTCACCTTTAGTGAATCAAATCGAGATGATTCCGCTTTATCCGTTTATTTATAAATCGACTTTGCTTTGTTTACTTTCTGTTTTCCATTAGAAGCAGTAATCACTCGATTTTTCAGATTTTAATTGTCGTGCGACTCAAAATCTGCTTGAAGTTGTTATCTCGAAAGAATTCAAGTATTATTGTGGTGTTAGAAGTTTAGCGCTTCGAGAAAGCTACTTTATCAAAACTAATAAAAGCAATTCTGCTGTTCCTTGCGGCGGCGAAATATAAAATGGAAATGGTAATATCGTAACCTGGTGTTTGTAAACGTATCTTGCAAGTGAAGATCCATTGGCTTAAGTGTCTAAATCCATGTTCAGTGTTTTTGCAATAGACCGATAAGCTGTCGTTCGGACAGTTCTTCGACTATCGAGATTTCGGCATGTCGTTCCAGATTATGCAGAATCCGGTACGCAAGCAGACGACCCTGTTATTTTTCAATAATCTTTTTCTTTTATCTTAAATGGTTCTCTTTGCAATACGACTCAATTTACTGATAAAGCGGAATCCATGTTCGATTACCTTCCTGACTCGCTGCATTCTAATAAACAGCATAAAGAGAACTAACGTTTCAGCTCGCGGATCAACTTTATTTTGTTAATCACCCAACAGACGTAGAGGTTTGGTTTACCACATATTTTCGAAAAACAAATCTTTTACGTGACTGTGATTTCTCACTTTGTCTCAGCCATTTATTTAGTAAAATCAATATTCGGTTATCGAAGGAACGTGTTATTTATTTGTTGTATCTCGCTCGATTTACATTCTTAATTAGATATGCAAATCGGGGGCGATTATAATTTACGTTCATAGAAAAGGCGCGCAATTTTTTAGCACGTGCGGTCCGATGAGGCGTTAAAACTTTACACAAGATGCGGGATAAAATACAAGAGCGTGCCTTGTTGCTTAAAGTATGATACAAAATAAATACTAAGAAAGTTCGGCTAGAATTCCAAATAAAATTCCAAACGAAATAACTTTGTAGGAATTTTAAGGTTGGACATGGAGATAAAGTTTGCGACCAGCAAAAACATTTATTACGCTGCTTAAATAATTTTCACACTTCGATATGTCTGGAAACAAAGCCGGGAATCATTTTTTATGCGGATGCAATGTGGAGATAACGACGGATGATAAATCTTGGTTTTTTTGCAATTTTCGATTAAAACTGGGAAAAATGAATAGTAAGACGCGATTTTTCATTTTTAATTTAGTAATTTTTTATTCATTCTACTTTGCATAAATTGGAATGGGTAATTTATAAGTGCAGCAAGATTTGAGAGCGATAAACTGAGACAGCTGTGACTAACCACAGAGACATTACTAAACTTCAACTTGATTTACCTATCGAATTTCCAAGTCGACTATTTTGCTCTTGCCACGATTTATTTATGTCCATTAAGACCCTTAACTGCCTTTTCTACATGGTTTTCATTACAGCAATCGAAATGGTGGATGCGCCGGTTCAGCAATAATTGTCCACTTTTTACGTTTCGCTTCTACCCAACAATTTTCAAATCATGCCAAGCGTTAAATTCGACTGAAAGTTTGGTCAATAAACCGACAGAGCGCCGTCTTAAAAATATTGTTACCTTGCGAAAATTTCCGGTTTCTGAAAGGGTTTTTCACGTGTAATTGCAATAACAATGCATTTTGGTCCGCTTTACAAGCCAAAGACAACGGCCTGGAGAGGCGGAGCGCTAATCTTGGAAGGATTTCGCAGAGAGCGAAATATCGGAGTTTAACTATTATTTTTTGGTTGTTTTAGCCTCCTTTTTGATGTTCGTGGCTGTGCTTTTATTTTAGCGATGTCGTTCGAGTCTTATCTTGAAATTCGATGGCTTTATGTACCAGGAATATAAAAGCTTAACTGACAGTTTGGGAACGCTTTCATTAACAATTATGCATTTTATGGGATTTAAATTTGATTGATAGTTAAAAATGGCAAAGTAAGAACACTTCGGGGAGCAAGGGACCGCTTTATACAATCTACGATTTTTATTTTTACTGCACCACGGAAATATGCAAACTGATAGCGTCTGTTTGAAATTGTCATCTGTTTAATTGTAAATTTGAGCACATAATTACTAATAAAAAATACGCCATTGGGATTTATGACAGTGGATTCTACTTAATTAATTGCAAATGCAATTATCGTATATCACACCAGCAGTCATAATTTAATAATTATAGTTGGTGACGTACTATCTATAATTTTAACGTGGGTTTTGTTGGTGTTTGGCCTCTTGGCTGTTTGCACAGTACCAATATTGAAATTAAACATTTTAAATATTCATGGAATGATAAAAGGATGCGCCGAGAGTTAATAACTTTAGATTAAAACCAGACAGCAGTTCCGCATGAAAATAATACATAATAATAATAATAATGTCGTTGGCCATGTAAAATATATTAATCTTGATTTGTCTGGCCGGCCTAGGAGCCAAATTTTTTGCCCTGTTATGCCGAGTGTAGAGCTGTCGTGATAATGTTTGTAACAGTAATTGTGCGTTTTGTTGAAAATTTACAAAATGATTTTGCCTGAGCGAGAATTCATAAATAAATGCGTGCTCCATTTTTTTGCGAAATGGGAATAAATTAAGTGGCCCTAAATGGCGTATAATATAGATAGGAGTTTTCGCGATCTTCGCCGTTGTTCGTAGATGGCGGTGGTGGACAACGCATTACGGTCATTAAGCCCGTCATAAATCATATCAAGTTCGTCCTCTGATGGGATTTGTACTTTATGAACAACTGCATATCTATTGTTAACTCGTTCAACACGAACTATTGCCACCTGCAAACATCCCTCTCAATGAACCCGAAATTTGCAAGACTTGACCTGAATTGCGTAAATTAATTACCGGCTGAGATGTCGATAAAACACTCGACTGAAATAATTGAATTGTGACCAAAACTTCGGTGTCTGCACTGTTTTAAAATTCACCGCAAGTCGGGGCTTGAAAAATTCATGTAATGCCGGAGATGAAATATATTGACACGAATAAAGCTCTAATTGCCGGTTTTGGCGGATGCGCCGGGCGAGGCCGGTCAAAAATTTCAAGGCATTTGGTGGAAATTTTTGTTGTGTATCACGACACGGGTTTACAATGGAGATGGCGTTTCGTGATGCTATTTATTATCTTTTTTAAGAGCCGTTCTTCTTACGCTACTAAGCTCCTATATCAGAGAAAGGAAACGCTTCCGAGTAAAGCTTGTTAAAGGCTATATATGCTAGAGAAAATTCACAACCCTAGAATTTTTGCTTTATGTACTAATACTGAAGAAGAAACATATTAAAGTGTCTATCTCTCAAGCAATCTACGTGACAGCACGTAATGGCGCCTGACTCGTCTTTGCCTGACACAATTAAAACCTGAAATGGTCCAACTCTTGGAAAAAATCTCGGCTGTGTATATTTGTCTATTGTAAGGGCGTGAAACCGGAAACTGTAACAAAACCATTGAAAGTATCTGTCAGCGGTGTAATCGTCAAACGCTTTCAAGTCGAGCAATGCGAGAAAAGAGTGCTCAAACAAGAAACACGTGACCATATGGTTGTCTTAATAAACACTTAAACTTCTCTACAAGACCGTTTAGTAATAAATTTAATCACGATGAAAGGCACTCTTTACGCAAGTGTAAACTAACTATTTATTCCTCGACTGAATATAAAAGATACTCTGAAACCAATCCGAAGCCAACAAATTTAGGGCTGACGGGGCTGTCACTTGCCGGCAACACACATCTTGGATTTTTTACGCAATGGAACGACCTACTGGATTCACGTATTCTTGATACAACGTGACTATTCATAAAACCTCTTCCATTTTGACACAGTTTCCGGAAAAGTATTCACTTTTTTCATTTTCGAACATTAAATCGAAACCGAGACAAGACTTGCCACTGATAGCAGTGCCTCATATTTTTGTCTTTAAAAACAAAATTTATCACTATTGTTCATAAATTGTTTCGTTCGGAAGATAAATAGTAACTCAATTGACTCATGCAAAGTCATCATCTTAACGACCCTTATAAAATTTGCTCTAACTTTGTTGCACTGAAACTGCTGACGCATCGCCCGAACATTAAATTATGTAAAAATTGAAAGTTGGTCTGTTTTCACATTTTCAATAATCCGAATTGAGATAATGTGGTTTTTAGGTAGTGTAGTAAATGTTTCCTGCCTGGGTGTGTGGGCTTTTGCGGGAGAAATTAAATTGGAATAAAGCTATCGGCCCGGGAACTATACGATTGCTTTATGGAGTGAAACCGTTTAAAAAATGTTATGACCCAAATACGCTTTTAACTCGCAATGCACGAAACGAAAAAATAATAATACGATCGGATCCGGCTGAAAAGGCCGAAACTTGCTTATTGATAAAAAATAAAAATCAGATTGAGCTGCGCAGAGGGAATTACCGTTATCTACATTAAGTCAAAATTGAGAAAGTTTGAACATGTGGCAACGGGGATAATAAAAGGGAATCTAAAATCACTTTCGTTGATATTCGGATTGTAAATTTATGTATTTATTTATGTACTGGGAAAAAACAAGACGTGCCGTTGTACTCATTAATAGTGACACTTTAAGAGACGATAAGATTAAAATCTAGCCAAGATATAAAATTAAACGCCTCGCCACTTTTGCAAGTGTATTATCGTACGTGAGTAAAATTTCATAAATTTTGTTATATTCCCCGCATAATACAGCCTGGGGCAACGATACTGCGGTTTAAATATATAGAATTTACATAATCACGTTTAACTGCACTGTTCAGATCTATTTGGTATAAATTAATTAAAGTTTAATGTTGCAAAAATTTGATAATTGCTGTTGTTATTTATTATTATAGGCTTCGAGCACAATGAATATATCATGTATAGACAAATAATTATCGTGGTGATGATGTTGGTGATTTATTACCGATATAAACCCGTGTTTGCACATTCACTCAAATAAGAATTTATACCCACCTAAAGGTGAGAGTAACTGTCGTTTGCCGACGGGGTCAAAAATTAATCTAAGGGTTGAAATTAAAGCGAATTTATATGGTCGCAAGGGACGAATCGATATTTTAAAGTTACACGTGCTCTTTATTATCTAAATCTATGTAAAGTTTGTGGAAAATAGGTAGGATTATTCGATGGGGTAAAGTAAACAATTATTACATTACCCGCCACTTCTATTTATTCAAATATTGTGTGTTGTAGGGAAAGCTATTATAAGTAAGCTTGAGACAGCTTATATTTACTATTGTTGCCAAAGACAAAGCAAGACGCTGGAGAAACTTAAATTAGAAATCTCGCTGGCGAAACTGATAAATCACCTTTATGTATCATATTCCCGACTTAATACCCCTTGTTACATCTGACATTAAATAATAGCAAATTTGTATATAATACACTACCACTGCCGTGTAGATTTTGAATAAACATTGTTTTCAAACTATGAGTGTTACTCTCGCCCCTGGAGTTTATGCAACCAAAGTTACACCGATCGATCTTTTCAAAAAGAATTAACTGAAACCCTTGTCAGCGACAAGTCGGTTGTTTTTATTAGCATATACCGACTAACAGTCAACCTTTAATTACAAGGGTTCACTCCAAAAGACCACAGCTGTTACCAAATATTAATATGAAGCAATACTTGGTCCTTACTTGGCTAAATCTACACTAACTGACTTGAGATGCAGTTAACTCAGCTTCACCACACAGTTGCTTGCAACACAAAACACGTTTTACCATGCCGTTGCCTTTTTACACATGATGCATCCACTTAAAATATCGTTTTCTCGATTTATATCGCATATTCCGGAACATTCGCCCAAGAAATAACTTTTTCCACTCTTTTATTTTATTAAACAAAGTGGCTACCGATAGCCGACTTTTTACGGCTTTTTTAAACTTCTTCTGCTTGCCTGGAATACAATAAATTCATCGGTTTTCATAATCTACCGGGCGGAACGCGAACAAAATTTTCAACACTCGAAAGTGTTTCCCACGGTAAATATTTGCATTCTTATCTCATTAAGGATTTAAGTTCGGATCCTTTCGATTACGAAACTCAAGCAGGTATTATTCGCAAGAACCAAATTCAATATTTTCACGAGAAAACCCACACCGATGCAGACACATGGCAGCGTTATTGATTAATTTTTTTATTCACTTTGTATTTTATTACTTTACGCCACTTCCAGTTTAATAGGAGTTTTTCAGTCGGGCGACGAACGCGCTGCTCCCTTGTTTTCTTTTCAAAATCAAGAATGTTTTACATGTATACACAGTTCAAACAATATTAAATATGCGCTCTTTTAATTAGTCTTCCGAACTGTTAAAAAGAAATAATTCGGGCTTTTTGAGGCAGGAGCTTGTAAAGCGAAGCAGTTGCTTTTTATAGTTTCGGGGTCCATATTCGCAATTACAGGGTCTTTGCGTAATGATAAAGTTAGTGTGCATGTCGATGTAGTAAAAGGGCTTCGATTTGGGAACGGTCGGTGAAGTGTGATTGAAGGATTGGTGCTTAATAAAGAGAAGTTAATGTTCGAGTGGTTTAATTGGAAGCGAGAGTTTCCAGCGGGACCATTGTGATATTTATTGGGGACCACACGTGGAACTAACGGGATTTCGTTGACTAGGACAAGTCTAAAGTTGGATATAAATAGGATAGCTACACCTACAAAGCGGATAAGTCAAACTCAATTTGACCTAATCTGATTGGCGAAAGGACTTTCCTCTTTAAGCAGATTCAGATGAGAGTTGCGTTAGATATGGACGAATGATATTAGGAAAGAATGTCACGTATCTAGACTACGCAATGGTCCTGATGAGAAGCACGTGATAAGTGAGACGGGATTGGCGGAAATGGGGGTTCCGCACGTGTCGTTAAGCCGGAAAGAAATTGCATAAACACTGACTAGGGATATTCTGATAATCCTAATTGCTCAAAAGAACTAACGGTTCTTCTAAATACCCGGTCTGGGAGTTGTTGGGATGTTTTACGAGGTATTAGGACATGTTACTTTAGAGCTTGTCATCGGTGACCTCAACCGGAAGAAAAAGACCGATAGCATTCTTGTTTGCTAGGGGAGGTAGATCGCAGTTATGCAGTTTTTTACCAAGCCCTCGGAATTTGGGTAATTACGCAAAGTTCAAGTGGAGTTTGCAATTATTACGAAAACTTTTAAAATTTGTATTAATTTATTAGAGTTTCCGGTTTGGAGAAGTCTAAGCCAATTAAAATAGAGAAAGAAAAGGAAGTAGATTTGTGAGGATAATGCTAAGAAAACGGTTCTTAGTATCTGTCGATTCATTCATACTTCTTAAATTGAAATAATAGCAGTTGCTGACAAGTTCGAAATGGAACTATTAAGATGTGAAATATTGGAGGAGTTCAATTTTCAACGCACATCATCAATGTAAATTTACGGACATTGATCTGAAAAGTTCGGAACGTGAAGAGAATTTAAACTTTTCGAATAAGTCGATGTTTACTCGCATCTTCAGTAATTTTGGAACTACTTCACAAAAGCCAAAGGAAATTGTCTATTGCATCCAAAATTTTCCTCTTCAGAAATAGACAAATTTTTCACAGTCTGGACAAGTTATTTAAAGCTGTCTTTTGTTTTCCCGGACTTGTTTACAGAACTCTTTGAATTTGTATGATACCACTCGAAATAGAACGGCCAACTATTTTAATCGTTTGTGAGCGATTATGGCCACATTCCGACACCTAAAACTTTCCGAAAATTCACAACTCACAGACACGCGACCGGCAATACTTCTAAACTTCCAACATTCCAAACCTTGACTTTACGAAAATTCTAAATAAAACACGACAAGAAAACAGATGCAACATCTACTAATTTAGTATGAAACTATAAACTTTATTTATTTACGCAATTAATCTAAATTATCGAACAACTCCCGCTTTAAATAGAGAAGCTGAGGAAATTTTAATCCGCATTAGCTTTTAAGTAAATATATGCAACCTGATATAGTCTTAACTCCTTGTCCGTGGACTAGTTTAAATTCAGCTTTGTTCATAAATTCATCTCTCTTCATTACTTTTAATTGCATCAAAACTCTACTCTCTCTCAAAGACACTCTCGACAGAGCGAACGCCCCTCACCTTCCTGTTTTCATCATTTATTAAAACAAATTATATAACCTGATAGCATTTCGAAGCTTTCAGATTGCAAGCATTTTAAATATGGACCGTTTACATCTACATCCATTTACGGTTACTTAATTACAAAGCATCAGTCAACTTAAATAAAGTTCCACGACAGAGACAAATACAGAAGTGGCCTTAAGAAAGGTGCCAACACATTTCGTATAAATTGTCTTGCGTCTATAAATACTTGTAAAATCAGGAATTGGCACTGGCTTGAGGAAATAATTTGACGGTTGAAAAAAATTGGCCGTCACGTCTTCCACCTTGTCACTTGTTATCAGTGCCACAGTTAGAATTCCTACAACAATTTGTGTGAACTTTTTTCCTGATTAATAGCTTCTGAATTTTGATCTCGCGGTGCCACTTTGTTAGTCGCAGCCGCAGTCATTATAGCACAAGATTGACTTTGTTTAAAATTGTTACGCCATAGTTTTCTGTCAGTTGGCGTCGTGCAATTAGGCCGTTGTGCTCTGTTTAGGCGCGTCGATGTGTTTCTTTGATGTATTTCTAAAACCCGGCTGATACCTGGATCCGAATATGCCGCTGATCTGGTTTTTACGTTAATATCTCGCGTTTGAATGCGGTATTTTCGACCATCGATGAATAATTTACGCGATGGCGCTCACTGAAATGAGATGTTTGAAATACCGACAGAATCATTCGTTTGTTATTTGCAGTTTTTACGAGGGAGCTATTTGCGGATGCGTGAGACGCAGACAACCGTACCACGCGCTAAATTTACCTACGAAAGACGGCCACTGCCCTAGCGACCTGTCGCTTACAATAAATGGACATTTTTGACATATTTCGGCTTTTTTGAACTACACGCGAAAGTAAAAGTAATTTTATAGTAATAGGCGATTTTTTGCGCGGTATGTAAACGCGCCTCGAACGCTCGGGGCGAACTCTCGGTTTTATTAAGAAATTAAGAAAGAGAAAAATTCGGATGAATCCTTCTTGTCAGGGTGGAACATCTTACCTTGGGGCTAACGACAGCAGTTTTGCATTTATAAATGTTTGGAATTAGTGTCATAAATTCTCCCGGAATGGGAGCGTTGGGCATTCCTGGGATTGTTAGTTGGAGTCATCTTCGGTCCTGGGTCAATCCACCCCTGGCGGCGATATTGTTCCATTTGCCACGGCTTTCTGAGCGCGCCGAGCATCCGTCACTCCGTCGAGCACTGGCGGAACAGTTTGCAACCAGTCCGTGTGCGATGCGCTCCTAACTACTAGTGCTAGTGCTAGTCATGTGCCAGCATGGGATTTTCATCCCTTTTGGTGGTCCTGTTCTTGGTTGCTGTAGACTACGGGGCGCCGCAGCCTGCACGTAGAGTAAACGTGTTCGGTACGCCCTTTACCCATTAATTGTTTTCATCATAACTAATTACCATCCAGGGACCCTGCTATTTTTTACCCGGCGGTTGTATCCACACATTGTATAAGATTTCGGACTAATAAAAATGACTTACAGCAATCGCTGCCTTCCCTTCACGATTTTTAATATATCTCGGATAACCCGTCTCTTTGGAGACGTAAAGGAGCGAAAAAGGAGTCTCGCTGAGTAAATACCCTCAGTTCATTAGTTAATACAGTAATAACTAATAACAATAGAAAACGATAAGGATCTACATTACACGACGGACGCATGTGATTTTTAATAATTCATAAAACTTATCTAAAATCTACTAACATTTGTGAGAGCAAAGTTGATGTTATAATTGTATCATTTTCTTACACTCTTTAGATAATAATATACTCAATAAAATAAATTAATAACTTTGTTTTGGTTTCGTATCACATGGCATAACCTTTGACCTAATAATAGCGTCACTGCAGGCAAAAATTTTAAATAAGTGTCATCTCTATTTTATAACACATTCCGATATAATAAGTGTTTTTTTTCTGTAGCAGGAGAGGGCGGGCTTAGGGTTGTGGGAGCCCCTAGATTAGCGCTACGGCACCCCCAACTAATGTAATAATAATAACTTTATTGCCAAAAATACAAATGTATAAAAAATCCGAAAATCAAAAACTTAAAATTTAGTACAGAGCGTTTGTTGACAATAATAACAGCAAGAGAAATCTTAAGATAAGAGAAAACACAAGACTAAAAGAATAATAAAAAGTTATAAAGTAAGTAAAAATCGTTTAAGAGTTATGTCGCTACAACAAAAAAGATCATTCTCATTTGAAATCGTGTTGATGTACCTAGCTGTACGACTGTAAGGTGACTTAAACCCATAGTTTGTCCGGTGGAAATTAGTATATAATTATCCGTGACAACGGACGGTATACGGGAAAGCTCTAAAAGTAAATAAATTTATAATATTAGGGCAATCTAATTTGCCGTGAATCGCTTTGAAGCCAAAAAATATAGCATGATTTTTGCGGCGTGATTCAAAGTGTAATGTACTTTTCCGGGTGGCTGTTGTCGGAGATCGGGTTGCGAGATAGGCCTTTTGGAACACTCAAAAGAGAGAACGAACGGGTTTCTAACTCAAACTAATTATTTATTCTAACAAACTGTACAACTAAAAATAACAAATCCCCAAACGTAAATAAAATTAATAACTATCCCTCACTATATACACTATTTACACGGTTGTCCCCCGGTCGGAGTTTCTGAGCCCCAAGTCGGTCTGGTCGGTGGAGATGGTGTGCTGGTTTGATGTACAGCAAGCACCACTCGTCGGAGCTACAGGTCGGTCGGGTCGGTGGAGATGGTGTACTGGTTTGATGCGCAGCAAGCACCACTCGTCGGAGAAGGTTTTGCCGGTTTGATGCGCGGCTAGACCCCCAGAGTTACTCACCGGTTTGATGCACAGTGAGCAACTCCTGGGAAGCGCTCGGTCTCGCCCTTATATTGCCTATCCGGTGTAAACAAACACAGTACTGGTGGTGGTGGTACCGATGACAGCGCATGGCTCTCACGTCACGGTGGAATTTTCCCGATTTTTCAAAACACTTCATTACAAAAGGATTGTAATCCCTTGAATACGGAAGATTATCTTTGTTAATTTTTAGTTTTAGAAGAATAAAATTGGTTATTTTTCTCTGTTCTTTTCCAATTCTATCAATAGTTGTTTTATAAAAAGGGTTCCATATAATACTACTGTATTCAAGTTTAGGTCGAACGAGTGAACAAAATAATTTGATGATTGCCATAATATTTTTCAAGTCTTTACATTGTCTTCTAATAAAGCCACAAATACGAAAACTGACAGAAATAATACGATCTATGTGAAGGTTGAAATTTAGTTCAGAGTCAATAAGGACACCAAAGTCCAGAATTAAGTAATATGTCATGGTTACCATAATAAGATGTGTTCAGTGTAATTTTACTTTTCGTAAATAAAATGGCTTTACATTTCGTAGTATTTATTGGCACTAGGTAAAACACGTTGTAATATCATTAATAAATAGTAAGAATAATATAGGCCCCAAATGACTACCTTATTGTACATTAGAAGAAACTTTTATAGGTTTTAAAAGATGTCCATTTATATTGACTATTTGAGTTCCGTTAAATGATCCACAACAGAATATTGCCTGTTATTCCATAGAGATGTAATTTATTTTTGCTAACAGTAAATCTAAGTCAACACGTTCGAAGGCTTTAGAGAAGTCTATATATATGGCATCAACTTGATGTCCATCTTCTAGTGCATCACTAATATAGTTTTTATATTCGAACAAATTAGTTATAGTGCTATGATTGGGAAAAAAGCCGTGCTGATGAGGAGTAATAATGTTTCTGGATCAATCGTTCAAAGACAATTAAATCCAGAACTTTGCACAGAGTACTTATAACGCCTGAGCCAGATTTGTGAAGTGGTGTAACAAAAGAAGATTTTTATTGAGTAGAGAAAATTCCAGTATCTAAAGATAGCTGAAAGAGTACAGAGATCGGCCACACTGATGTAGGAGAACAATTTTTAACACAATGTACAGGTATACCATCTGGTCCAGAACCTAAATTATTACTTAAATTGGAAAGCTGATTAAAAACTTCATCGGTTGTCAGTGTAATAGGATCAAGGGCGTTATTATTTAAGAATATATAAGAGTTAGTTATTTTTCTTGTACTGGTATGGTTTGCGTATACGTTTTGAAAAAAATACATGTCACAAATAGATTTTGGGTCGGACGAACTAAAGTTATCATAATGTACTACATAATGCTACGAAATTTTTCATCGTTTTTAGTAAAAAATAAATTCTTATTTTAAAACCAAATTTTTGGTTGGCGCTCCGGGCAGCCTGTTGGGTAGTTCGGCCCTGCAGCAGGATGAAGGCGATTTCTCTGTGAAATTTAACATTGAATCTGGTGCGGTCCCTTTAAAATTTGCGGGTGAAAAAGTGGCCCGGAAATGGGCTTTTTCGTTGTCCAGTAAAGCGTGGTTAACAGTAAAAGTGTCCGACCGCGTCGGTGTCGGCGTCGCCCGGTAGTCCTGGAGTGCGGAGCAGCCCTGATCGGGATTGCTTCCCTAATATATGCGCTTTCAGTGCTGTGCCGGATACATGTACCCTGTCTCACGGGGGATTTATTGCGCCCGTTTTACTGGCTTTTTGTTAAAATTCCCACTGCTCCTGTTATGTCTGAACAAAAGCTGCATTTGCAGGATCGTATCGATGCTCCTGATTTAGCCACGTCTTAGTCAAACCCGACGGAATCTCGGTGATGATTTGTTGTCGCTTGCAAAAACCCTATCATATCGAGGACCTTGTAATTATTTTTACTCGAGCTTTCCACTATCGCCACAAACCAATTCGCCTCAACTCCACCACTCCAACTTGTTTCCAACTTGATGCATGCCTTAATTGGCTCTGCGCCCCAACTTCTGAATAAATAAAGTGCGAAAATAAAATAACAACCGCAACACAAATTAAATTCATGCTTACTACCCCTGACATTCTTAACATCAAGACGCAACTCTTTACAACAAGATAAAACTTTCAAGGCAATTTGAATGAACACAACCACAACAGACTATGACATCAATGGATGTACCCACATTCATCAACCCCTGATGGCTCAAACAACCCCAAATCACTTTATTCCCCCTTTTTCCGGATATTCTTAGGCAACAAAATATTTACCACTCCCACACAAACAAATAGTTCAGCTCTAATTAAGTCACTCGAGCTTAAATTGGATTCTTAAATCGCACTCGCCATCACGTGCTAATTACTCAAACTAATTTTCAGCGTTTCAAATACAAGACATTTTTTAAACTTGAACTCTAAACTTAAATTGACTTTAAAACATTTTAAAGAATTTTAAAAAGTAAACGAGGGCATTTTCCACATTATGCTAATATATTCAAGTCTTCTCATTACGTGTTTAAATAAGACATGTCTAGTGAAATATTTATACAAAACTCTTTTGCAATTTTAAGTTAATTAGTTTCAAAGGCGCAACGCAAATTTGCCCGGCGCATCCACCATTTTGCGTCAAACCTTATGGTCCCATTGAACTATAGTTAGGAATGTTGTAGTCTGGTTTAAGTGGGGCATGAAATTTTGCATTTGTGAAAAGTTTTGAAACATGGTTTTCTGATCGAGGCTTTTGTAAAAGTTGAAAACAATGATGATGGCGTTATCTCGTTTGCGATATGCTCTGAATTGGAGGGACGTATCGGAGACAATAATCTGGATTATTGTCGACTTTTTCTATAATTTGAAGTGTTTTTCTGGTTGAACTTAAACTTTAGACGCGATAAGTTCGTAATTGAGAGTGTGATTAATGGACGCTATAAAACTGCCGTCGTGCAATTTAAACTGCTGAGTAATCATTCAGATTGTCAAAACGACATACGGAATTATTTGCTAAATCTTAATTGAAAAACTGAATTATATTACGATTGGGTTCGAGGTGATTCCAAGGATCCGGATGGTGGGTTATTAAATTAAAAACAGCAACATCTGGAATTAAAAGTATAATGCGAAACGAAACCTTGAACAACAAAAATTAATCTCAACTTTGGCGGATTTTTTATCTTATGAGACACAGGATATTATATTGTGCACGGACATCTGGGGTGATTTATGCAAAACTGCGAAGCAAGTAACTTTAAGCTTCTAATAACTGTACTAACTTGGTATTTCTCTTTTGTTTCTGGTGGTGGTGTATTGGGTATGGTGTTCGTCTGGTCTTCACGGTCACAGCTTTGTTATCAGGAACTCTGAGGACGTACCAGCGAGCCGGTTGTGATGATGAAGTTGTGACTCTTCGATGCCCCCCTGGAACGAGCATTTCGATCGAAATCGCCCAATATGGAAAATCAGCTCCGTCCAAATCGTTATGTGGCCCTAAAGCAACCCAATCTTCGATTTCCAAAACATCCTACAATTACAACGTTTCCTGTCTGTGGCCCAATTCATTACAGGTCAGTATTTAAAAAATGTTACGAAACTGATTAATACTAATTCATGTAACATAATTAACTTCCCCTACGTGCCACTTGTACAGTCCAGAAACTAATACATTTTTATTACAGAGTTTGCCTCACTAACCGACAGTTAATTAATTCCGAAGGTTGTTTGTATTCTGTTGAAAAGTTTGTGTGTTTTTTCTAATAATTTTTTCATTCACCTGAAGCTGTTAAAGAAAATATAAGCAGCGGGATAATCCGCTTGCAAAGTCTTGTTGAATATGACCTTTATGTGTAATAGAGCAGTAGAGATACAAGTAAACATTTGAAAAGCTTAGCTTGTGCTTATTTACAGACCAAGTGGGAGGAAGTAGCGCAAGGAACATGGGGGAGAGTAAGTGATCATTATGTATAATAATTTAGCAGTGGCGGCTCGTGGCCCGGTTCAGGGGCCAAAATGGCAATTTGACACGAGCCGACTCTGTGGATATGATTTTATAGGCTGAAGGCACTGTGGGGCTAATCGAAAGAACACTGCTCTTGGCTGTTACTTCTTCCGCTTTGCTGCATTATTTTTCACATCGTCATTTCCCACACAATTGGATTATTAAAGGGATTTTACAATCATGTTTTGTCGCTCATGGCTTATTTTATTATAGCGTTAGTTTCGTATTGGGCATGACATGCACATATTTTTTGTATGGTTTGCTGCAATTTTAGCTAGACTTTCAACGACATGCAGAGAAGAGCGCGATTTTGGCAAAACCATCCGGAAGTGGTTAGAAAATAGTGTAAATGACGTAATGTTTGTAACATACTAACATAAAGCATGCAGGTATGTGATATTTTCGCAACCGCTTTGGCAGTGATTTACTTAAATCATCTGAAGGATTATACAGCCGATCTGACTGACGGTACCTAGTACTCGTTGTTACAGACTGTGGTGGAGGCGTGTCAGAAGAAGCGTCAGTGCAAGTTTAAAACGTCCCCGAAGACATTCGGCGGGGATCCCTGTCCAGGTATTCGCAAATATGTCGAAGTGGCTTATAAATGTAGACCGTGTAAGTATGAAAAATGCATAGAAAATTTACAGAAATCGGTAGCGGGGGATTTTTCAGATGAGTTTCGAAGTAAAGTGGCCTGCGAGAATGAACGAATTCAATTGAAGTGCAATCCCAATTCAAGGGTTGCCGTATACAGCGCCAGCTATGGGAGGACGGAATACGAAAGCATTCAATGTCCCCAGCCTCAAGGCGTGCGCGAGGAGAGTAAGTTGATTATGCGATTCTTATTTAAATTGCGACAATTTGCGATTAACCAAACACCGCGCTATTTTATTGCCACATCGTACATCATCGCTGATCGATAGCCGCATTTTATCGCCGCACAATATGGTATTTTGTTTTGAAATGCGAAATAAAGGAACATTCCCTGGCAGCTGTAACTCTGCCAATAAACACCAATACAGAAATAATGCCTTCGCCCACGAGCCGAAACTTCACGCGGCCTTAACCAACTTAATTAGAGAGAAGTAATTTTTATTTTAGAGTTTGATTTTCTAAAAATCTAAATTCGGCGTAATTGAAGCCTCCTGCAGACAGTAGTATCGGGTTCAGTAAAAATAGTCGCGCGTTTTGACATGTCAAATCCATTTGAAGTGACAAGCGTGAAGGCTTACTTTGAACCCTTTGTGCACTTGCAGCGTGCTTGGTGAGTTACGCCACCGAAACTGTGATGCAGCTTTGCCACGGCAAGCGGAGTTGTGAATTATCAGCCGACATAAGTACTTTTGGCAGCCCCTGTCGACCGGAGTCCCGCATGTATCTAAAAGTGATCTACACCTGCGGTAAGTAATTCAAATGAAATTATTGGACCCGTTGACAGTGTCGTGCAGTTCCCCGAAAAGTACTCAAGGAGCAGTACGAGGGGCGTCTCGAACCTGACGAAATTGAATCCGACCAAGAGTTTTCGACCGACGAGGACGACGACTTCGAGCCGTACGATGCCGGGAATAACGAGTACATCAGAGAGTCTGCTGCTTCTCCTCCCGCCTCCAACATCGACGGTGTCGGGAAAGGGGATAATCTAACCAAGGACTCGCCCAACGTTAATGCTAAGAGTCCTGCACACAAGTCGAACGGACTTGATCTTGGTGAGTTTGCATGTTTACTTGGGTAGCGGAGCAAATACCTCGACTTGTGTGCAAAGATAAATATAAACCTAATATTTCGCACAAACTCGCTACTTTTTACTCCGATTTTGCCAAAGTAGTTATGCTCTCAACGCCAAAAATGTAAATAAACATTCGGAGACGTTACGACGGGACAGGGTTATTGGGCAAAACTGTTGTATATATTTACTGTATTTATTTCATTTCTTTAACTTACGCACAGGGACAGATTGAACATTATGGTTTTTTGAGTACAAGAGCACTTAAAATTACCTTTTTAGTTAAAGCTAAAAAATAAGACAAACTGCTGCTACTTTTGCCTTTCCAGGACTAGAGGCGGCCTCCTCCGCCCCTGTTTTCATAGTGTCAGAATGACTATGAAAACTTCTAAAAAATCTGCGCGTAGATTTTCTCAAAAAAATTAATACACCTCGCGCCAAATTGTCGCATAATATTCAAAACCTGGTAGTTGTTTAAACCGAAATAGCATTAAACCTGACGTTTACTGGGAAGAAATCAATATAAATATTTTTAGATATTAAACATGTAAAACAAAATGAACACCGAGACTTTTCAAAAATTATCATAACATTATTAAAAAAATTAGAAGAGTTTTTACCGATTAAACAAAACCCTAACAACGTTTTGTCCTCATTTGTTTCTACAGGAAATGAGAAAAGTAGAGGGCATTTTTCTTTCACCTCTGTAGGAGAAAATAATAATTAACCAATTTTGGCGCGGAGTTATTTGTTGGGTATTTTATTTGGTACATAAACTTCTACAATTTTACAAAAATGGCTCTTCGGCCTTTAGGAACCGACTTTTCGCCCTGTATAGCGTACGCTAAATATACCGTAACGTTTTCGCGTGGCACCGAGAGACGATAAAATCAAATTTTTGCCTCGGTGCCAGATTAGAGTGTTCCTTGATATATCAGTGCACAAAGGCACCTTGTAAATAAAATTCACGTTCCTCGCATTCCCGCTTTGTATAAATTACGTGATCAATTATCTTGATGTGAGTTTGTAGAATTACATTAAACGTCACACAAGTCGATGTTGTGTAGTTGTAGAAGTTTGTAAATGCATGCCGGCTGTAATCTTGCTTGGTGTTTCGACGAGGCTGTTTGGCTTGGTGCAATGCAACCGACGTAGGAGATCCGCGGTATGGTCGTGGTCGTGTATATAGCCGGACAAATTAGGGTGGAGTCCATTAACAACAATCCCCACAGAGTGACCACCGCCGCATGCTTCAACACAAGACACAATCACACCGAAATAAATCGAATCGACTTGATCTGATATTTGGTTGCAGCGTCCTTTCAGCCTTACACAACTCCTCGTACTAACCTGTTCCGCCCATCCCGAGTTCCTGCCGTGCAGAAAGCTACTAAAGACATGCAAGCCGACGATTTCCCAGATCCCAACTGCACGATCACGATCTATGCAGAGAAAACTAGAGTCGTCGGGTTCATTTCCGAATGGATAAATGCGTACACGTTCATTTCACGTAAGTATCCGGGGGTAAACCGCACTCAAGTTTTCAACACCAAACCTACATTTTTACCCTCATTTCCCCCATTTCCTCGAACACCAAACTTTATTTTGAAGTAAAAAAATGAACAAAATTTGGCGTTTTTTGGAGACTTTTGACTCATTCAACATCAGGAAGAACAAACAAAGAGATTCCCCATAGTTCATATACCGTGATTTTTCTCTAAATTCTTTTACAATATGCAAAAACAAAAATTTTGACTTTTTTTGACTTTCTTGTGCATGCATGATTTTTGTATTTCCGTCTGATTTCCCTGCGGTTTGCCCCTTGTAAGTGTCGGTAAAACTACCGTGGCCTCCGCTCTGCTGTGCATTCCTAGCGCCGCATGCAAGTCTTGCTTTTGGCGTTTTCTGACTCAGGCCCGCTTTTTAGAGAACCAAGAGCGGTTCTACCTGTACCTGATTGTGAGCATCGCGGCCGCCATCCTCCTGTGTCTGACCGTGCTCGTGGGCCGCCTCCTGGTGCAGCGGCACCGTGCTCGACGCGAGGCCAAGTTCCACGCCACCAATGTCGACCACTCTCTGCCCAATGGGTTCACGGACGACATCAGCGAGGTGGACGCGGACATAGACTTGACGACGCCGCTGCCGACGGTGGCCATCCACTCGGCAGTGCCCGTGGGCAGCATCGCCGAAGTGGTGCGGTATCCCCACGTCCACTCGCACACGCTACGGAGGCCGCCCCAGGAGACGGACGTTCCCCGGAGTCTCAGCAGCGGCTCCAATAGCCACTACTACTACGGGTGACCAGAATGCCCGGGGCGCGGATCGGCGGTGCCGACCTCCCCCACGTCCTCTGCGTGCCCGGGCCAACGTACCTATTGCTTCTAGTGACGCTCAGTGCCGCGACCAGTGACCCAGACCAAAGAAAATCTTCTCCTCAAGACTTTGTGAATTATTTCGTTATACCGCTCGGAAGAATTGTAATTACAAGCGCCATTTCTTCGACCTCGCGGTGCTAGGCACCCTAGACAGGGAAATTGCCTATGCCGTGATTCCCGCCATTAAATAATGCTCCTCCTGTTGAACCTTATCCCCAGTAGATATGTTGTTCTTAATTGTTATTGTATACTGTTCGAAGGTGGGTTGGAAAAAACCAAGGCTTGTAATTATAATTTAAAAACACTTTGTTAATATCTTAAATGACTAATTAATATCAAAAAATTGTTTATATACTAAACTGGATCTTTATATAAAAAGAAAACAGAGTACGTATAGATATTAAATACGTGTACACATGTCTTTATGTTGTTTCTATAAAATATTGTGTTTGTATAATAAAAGGAAATTAACTAAAGACTGATAAAACGCTCTTCACTATTAAAATAGTTACAACAAGGAAATTTCCTGCAACGATATCACTTGATGAACATTTGTTTTCCCTCAATTTATAACCAGTAGGACACTGACATTTCCGATTACGACACTGAATGGAATCCCCAAAGGTTTGATTTAATGAAAGTGCACACTCCATCCCACTATTGCAGTAACTTCCATATTCTAAAATAAATCGCATCAATACCAATAGTCTTCAATTTAAATACCAACCTGTCTTTTGATAACATATATCGTCAAACGGAATACGATCACTGTGACAGTTGCACATACCGTCAACACATTCCGTATATGCGATACCGGCTGAACACTGGACATCTAACACGCACTCACCTCCCAGAGTATGAATTACTAAAAATATTACTCGAATTATCTACCATAATTGTACGTGTCTTACTGGCATAGCAAGCTTTCTCTTGCTGGATGTATTCTTCTGAGCATTGGCACACATTATCAATGCAGGAAGAATGTTCAACTCCGCAAGGAAACTTCTCATCACATTGATCACCAAGACCTGGAAGACATCGGCCGTCGACCACAACCGCTGCACCACGGCACTTACATTTCTCATCAACACAAAAACTGTTTTTCGGATTGTTACATTGGTAATCAGCTGAACATTCCGGTTCTAAATTAAAAAACGGTCAAAGGGTGTAACCAACTGTAAGTGACTTTACCATCACTCCCATTCCAAATACACAAAGCATTGTCTTGATCAAATTCTGCGGTTTTGCTACAACTGCAAGTCTCATTTGAGGTGCAATAGACACGTGAGCCCCAGGCGTAGCACCACTCTTTGGAAAGGCAATTGGTGTTGGTCTGACTCATGGCTAAAAATTTTGATTAGTTGAGAAAAAAAGACTTGGTAGATTTTGCCGTACTTTTGACACATTTTTGATTACCGTCGGCCACGAAATAATAATCGCGACAGTAGCAAACACCATCTTGGCATTTTCCAGGTTTGAGGGAGCAGTCACTGTCTTTGGTGCACTTAACGTTGACTCCTAATTCCGCCACACAAGCTGTTGCGTCTGCATTGAAAAAGTACTGTTTTTGGCAAATACAGGTGCCGGTTTTTGGGTAGCATTCAGAGTTTGGAATCTTGGAGCAATCGGCGTCTGTTGTGCAAGTGACGGCATCCGTGGTCTTTTTCGCAACGTCTTCTTCTATTTCGTCTTCTTCTTCTTCATGTAGCGTTAAAATTGATTTCTTCTCTTTGCATTTTCCAAGTATACAAACAGTATTCGCATCCTTGCAGTCAATATCCAAGGCGCAAAGGTCGTTTTCTATATTTAACTGTACATGAAGCGTTAAACAGAGTTACAACTTACTTGAAGCTATTTTTCTGCAGTCAGTATTGTCTCTTTCATAATATCCCTCGCTACAGGCGCATTTGCCACTAGAACAACTCAGAGACTGGAGGTTATAGCCATCGAAACAATCGATGTTTTCGGAACAGTCTCCCCCAAGCCCTGCATATGGTCTGCACAGTCCAAGGTACCACCGGTATCCTTCTTTGCACCTGCAAACGTTAGCACACTCGCTATTCTCTCCTAACCACACGCATTGAGCATTATCGGAGCATTCTCCATTATATTCGGTTACATCTTAAAGACCACTTTGAGAACAAAATCAAGTGTTACGAGGATAGCATACATGGTAAACATTCTTTCCCTTCTGAGTCAAGCAAGTATCCTAAAGGACACTCACAATTGCCTCCATTACAAGTGGTATTAGGTACTTGGCAGTCATCGTCCGTAGTACAGCAGAAGGCAATTTCTGTAATCCCGTTTTATGATTATTATAAAAATTATGATTCACTGGCAAGTGATTATCTTATCATAACAAACACCTGAAGTAACACCTGGTATTGTGGCGACTAATTTACCTATTGATCCGGATTGCACATAGATTTATTGATTTCACAATAGCAGGTGTTCCATCTTCTTGTTATCTACCATGTAATTTGTATGTTAATTCACCCTTAATGAGGGGTTAATTGGCCGTTAAACAGTAATTCCCGATTGAAAACTTTTGCTCCGATATTTAATTAGCAAACATCGAAAATGCTAATTTGAAGCCAGATCACGGATAATTAATTTTGCATGGGCTTCTATAAATTTGCCCTGAATTATTTATTTCCACGCACAAATTTTATTTAGTTTTAATGTTCAGCAGCATACTAAATTTGAAAAACTATTAGTTTTATGCATTTTCATTACAGCCATAAAAATTACAAACCGTTTTACGAGTACTCACCTGTGAACGTTAGAATTAGCAAAACATATTTAACAAAGTAATACATTTTACTATTACTAGGCACAATCACAATTCACATTTAGATTGATAATGTGGCGGTTAATCAACCTAGATTCAAGTATAGCTCTTAAGTACTTCTCCCACTGCAAATAATTTAGATAAAAATCAAAAATTGAGAAACTGATAACTTTATTCGCTTAATTACAATTTTTGTACATAATTATATTGTTTGTTTCCCAAATGGACGAAGAGGGTCTTTAATCGTTGCTGAACCTTTATCATGTCGGGACACGGAGGTCTTGAATATTTATACAGTATGTCCAAAGACTGCATAAAAAGCTTCATAGCTTCACGTGTTTCACCAGCACTGTATAAATCTTCAGCTTTTGGTAACATTACTGCCAGTTGCTGGAAGAAATTAAATGAAATAATTGTTTAAATTTGTGGTCCACTTACTGAAAGACCTTTCAAGGAAGGAAAAACTTTAGTCATACCATCGCAATAGTCACACTGGAAGTAAGGACATAGGTCGTCTTTATATAAAGTGAATTCGAACGGGCAATCTTCTCTTTGACACACGATTTTGATTTGATTGGGGTCCATATATTCGAAGAGGGGCCATTCTTGTTGGCAAGGAGTGCAGTAACATTCAAACCAGTAGCGATTTGTGAGAGTTACTCTCCTTTCTTCTGCTTCCATGGAAGTGTACAAGGGGCCATAGTTTTCGTAAATTACTTCTCCGGCTTTAATTGGCTTTATTGTACGTACAATCATTCGGTTTCCTATGTTATACCTAACTATACTTGGGTCACAGGAGTGGTTAAAAAGTGCCAAAGTTGGGTACAACCCAGCTCCTATATATTCACTCTTGTAGTGACACTGTATTCCGTTGGTGACCATTTCTTCACTTACATTCCTAAGTTCGGATATTTCATGCGAGTTAAATTGAAGAATTTGCAAGTGTCGCAAAATTAGGCTCGCAATAAAAACCTCTTCTTCTGTAACAGCATCATCCTTGATATTCCCTCCAAAATAGCCCGAAAATTTCAAAAGTCGCAACAAATAAATCGCCATTACGGAATAATGCACCAATTCTCCTTTTTTCCTCAAGTGTTCATTCCGACAGAGGAAAAACGCGGCATTATAATCATCCGATCGATAAATCTGACTCTTGATCGGCACTTTCTTGCAATTGTCTTTCAAAAAATCCTTCAACAGCTTTTTCTTTTGTTGGAAAAACCCGTGCGGCTTCTGCGAGATCATCCTCAGAGCCATCGCACAATTGATCGAAGCTCCGGAGTGAAACAACACCGGTTGAGCTTTACATTCATATTTATGAAAAGTCAAATTCGCTTGTCTTTCACAATTGAGACTGCAAAAAACCGCATGACCGCAATTACGACACGCAACGGGCTGTTGCGTGGAGATACAACAAAACTGGCAATTCATTAAGGCATTTTCCTGCGAAATGACAGCACAATGAGGAGCTTCCTCAACAATTATAACACCCGTGTCAAAATTTTCAACGGCGCGAGCAAACCGGCCCAAGAGCGGATCAAAATCGAAATAAACGTTTTTATGTGCGGCCACATACTCCCTGTTGCCGTTCGCGAAAAGATCTGCGTTTGAAATTGGGATAATTTGGTTTTTCTCTGGACACGTTTTCCTTTTCTTCTTGCGTGACTCTTGTATTTCTGCTATTTTTTTCGCTAGGCTTTTTTCGTCAAGCTCGGCATGTTTCAAGCTCGAGATCGCTAAATTATAAGTCTCCTCCGCGTATATTTCATTCTGCAACGCGTCGTAACATTTGGCTTTCCTCAACCAAATTTTATAGTGCAGTTTCGGGGGGTAATTACCGACGGCGATAACGTAATCAATATCGTCGAAAACCCTCCGGAACTGTTCCTGTTCGAAAAAAGCTGCGCTGCGATTTGAAATTAAAATTGTCAGCAATTCTCTACCGCCGTCTAAAAATACACTATGGGAGTCAATTCTTCATATTCATTTAATACCTGTGTCTTGCGGACAAACAATTATTCCCTCATTGTACGCATGCAACGCTTCCTCGTATTTTTTGGCGGCGAACAATTTGTTTCCGCTGATTTTCGCGTCCTGGGCTTGTGTGAAGTTCTTGCCGTTATTAATTGGCGTGATTGGGACTGTTTGGGCAACACCGTACAACATTTTAATGCGTTCTTCGTCACGTGTTGTTGATTTAAAATTTTCAACATCGTCTTCCGTTAAAGTACCAATTGCTTTCTCACAATACTTTTGGAAAATGCTACTTTTCGTCATGTTGAAAAAGAACACGAGAACTAAATGAGACGCGTTCGCCGGTTGTTTATTTTCAGACACCAAGCGTTCTATTTTTGGGCCAATTGAGGTTGTTGCGCTGCGAGCAGGCAACGAAATCGTCTAACATTTTATGTAAAAAAAGGTATTTGAAGTGTGATTTTTCCATTCCCAAGTGTTTCGCTACGGACCTGTATGTGACGATTTGCGTCCGCATAAATGTCAATGACTGTCCATATCTGACCCGATTGTTTCCCATATAAATATTTAAAAAATCAATATTTATTTAATTTTGTTTGTTTCGTTCAAATTTGAATTTGATTGTGCCAGCTGGGGATATTGGCAGCGTTGGGTTGGCGCTCCCGGCCAAATCAAATATCCCGCTAGGTGTCAGTTTTGACGTTTTGTGTTAAAATGTTTTGGATTACTTACATTTTAATTTGTGTACGTGTTAATCTGATATTTAATCGTTCTCTTATTGTTTTGCCTAACTCGCCTTTTTTGTTGTGATTAAGTAACAATTGTTACAATGATGATTTTAAGGTTAGTTTCTTGTGTTGCAAAATGGAAATAATTGGGGTTTTTACAGGGGCGGTGATCGTTTTTACGTAAAATGGACTTAACACGTAATGTAATTCATCGTAAACAAAGACTGGTTGATGGGACGATCGACATGAATCCGCGATATCAGGAACCTGTGAGTAATTTTCCTGTAAATTGTGTAGGTAATCACTAGCCGGGTTATAGTGGGATGAAGAAGGGGCTTCAGACACTTGTACTTTACTGGAAAAAAATAATTTAATTCAGCCGGAGGTTGTGACGTTACAAAAAGAGTCATTATGGGCCACTGCCATCCAAATGTTCATCCCATTCCTCCTTGCTGGGTTTGGAATGGTCGCTGCGAGTCTCCTTCTCGATAAAGTTCAACACTGGCCAGTGTACCAGGAAGTGTCGGAGGTGTACATCCTAGTTCCCGCCTTATTAGGCCTTAAGGGCAATTTAGAAATGACGCTAGCGTCTCGACTGTCAACACATGCAAACCTGGGTCACCTAGACACCCGGCAACAAATGTTAAGTCTGATAGTTGGTAACTTGGCCCTAATTTTGTGTCAGGCCATCGTTGTGGGGTTTCTAGCATCACTAGCTGCCGTTATCTTCGGTTGGGTGCCATCTGGTGTGATAAACATCAACCACGCACTTCTTCTATGTGCCAGTAGTATTGTCACAGCTTTTGGCGCTAGTTTTATCCTAGGTTTAGTAATGGTCGGGGTGATACTATTCTCGCGATATTTCAACATCAATCCTGATAATGTGGCGACACCTATCGCCGCGAGTTTAGGTGATCTCACCACCTTGGCATGTCTTTCGTGGCTTGCCTCGATTTTTTATCACACCATGGGTAGCCACCCATGGCTGACTTCTGTTATTATTATCTTAGGACTGACTTTAGTGCCAGTTTGGGCTTGGATCGCGAGCCGAAACGAGTATACTTGTACTGTATTGTTTAGTGGTTGGTCTCCCGTGATCGCTGCGATGATTATAAGTAGCGTGGGGGGTTTGATTTTAGATTTTACTGTTTCACAGTATAAGGGTGTAGCTGTTTTTCAACTAGTCATTAATGGAGTTGGTGGAAACTTAGTCGCTGTACAGGCAAGTCGCATTTCGACTGAACTTCACAGTAAGGCGAAGCCTGGCCAATTACCAAACCATATGCAAGTCTGTATTAGCCCTTGCTCAGCATTCTGTGATAGTCGTGAGACAACTCATGCCGGGACTGCGCGCATGCTCATGCTTATGGTCATTCCGGGACATCTTATTTTTTCGTACACTATTAGTTATCTCCAAGCCGGTCATACTTCTTTCACTTTGATTTTCATGGTTGTTTATCTGATAGCGGCCCTTCTGCAAGTCCTTTTGTTGCTCTACATCGCCCAAGTGATGACTTTAAGTATGTGGAAGCATAATATCGACCCTGACAATTCTGCCATTCCTTACCTGACCGCACTAGGAGATCTCCTCGGAACTCTACTCCTTGGCGTAGCTTTCCAATTTTTGTTCCTAATCGGTGACCGCGATAGCGACGTTGGTGATTAATTTAGAAAATATGAATTCTAAAAGGCCACTTGTGATGATTAAATAACTACCTTTAATGTACGTTTGTAATAAATTTCCACTTGCTTCATTGGTGCTATTCTTATGTACATACGATATATATATATATATATATATATATATATATATATATATATATATATATATATCAATATTATTATATACAGTATCGAGAGAAATAAATTTTCTATTTCATTATTGTAACGCTTGGTTTTTTTGGGGGGTTTATGTATAGGGTGTTCGCCAAAAATGTATCCAACCGCGGAAGCACCACCAATTGCAAATAGTAACTCAAGGCTCTTGCTCATAGCAAATTCATGGGCCATTTTCACGCATTTAAACGACGCTATGAGGGCGTAATAGCATAATGACCATAATAACTTGTGGCCATTGCTGGACAATTGCGCAGAAAGCAGTTTGGAGTAAGACTCACAATTGTAAGGTGCAATAAAATTCAAAACATCGCAAAGTTTGAAAGAAAAAACCACGTCTTATTCCAACTCACAACAAACAAACTTAATGATCAACTGACAAATAATCTACCGTCATTAAATTTAAGTGTATTGTGATTATAAATGTATTCCCACGAGAAGTATGGATTTTGAGCAAAATAACAAATTAATTTCCACTAGTAGAAACAAAAAGAGTTGCAGATGACCACGGGGTGAGTATTTTCGGTTTAATTAACGGTTTTATTTAAATTTCTCGTGCTTTAAGTGCCACATTGCTTTCAAGTTAGATTTAGTTTCAGGTCTGTGTCAGAAGTTGACTTACTTTTTACTAGAGCACAGGAAATTTGCTATTATATTCAATAAGATTAACCTAGGCAATAGGCGCTTTCAAATTATGTAAGTCATAGCACCGTTTCCCGCCAATCTATTCTCGATTTAAGTATTTCCCTAATCAGAGTATTTTTCCCCTCAATTAAAATAAATGTGTCATCCTCTTATTACAAAAACTTTGAACGTCTCCGAAATTTCGGCTTGTTTGATGAGCAGGTAATTATTTCATAAAAACAGGCAAATTTAATGTATCACGTAAAATTGTAATGTCAAGGCAGTTTTAATGAAATTGTCGCTCGGAAAATTATTTTATCATTTTACTCAAATTCGCTTTGACTACAAATTGCTTCCGCTTCCGAAAAAAGATGTAATTGTTTTACCTACGTAACATTGCATGTGTGCCAAAAGAACCCACGCGCCGCAAAGGGCACCAGGTCAATGTAAAAAAAAACTCATTAGAAAAATCGTGGCATTGCGTAATATTTGCGCCAAATTGTTCAGCATCACACTTGATTCGTTTCGAATGAACGTCCGTTACCGGCGTCCTTAATTTTTTTTTAATCAAAAACTGGTTGCCGTCCGCCGGGCCCCACCCTTTCCCGCCAAATAATTTGCTTTTGACCTTTGAATGGACGTCACCTGTGCCCTTTGCGCAGCCGTGTCGCCTGTAACAACCGGCGTCGAGACGTTCCTCATGATTCCAGACGTAGACAAAATCGATAGAATCAGTTCATCACATGATGTAGTCGCGTGTATGTTAGACGGGCTCTTGAGCCTAAAAAATTGCCAGAACGCAACATTGTCATCCTAGGTACTAGTGTTGCATGGTAGCGACTTTAGCACAATTCATTCGTGTTTTAGTGAAGAAAACTATGGATCTAAAGCCATGGGCAGTATCAATCATGTTCAGCTTTCGCGAAAATCCTCAGATACACCGAGCCCATCAAGTGCCTTCGACACCGGTCCTACAATTGATACGGAAATAACCCTCGTCAAGTCTCCACAGGATAATAGTGATAATGATAATGGAAGACTTCCAGATGTTGTTGTTGAAGCAAAGATTTATGATGATGAGGATCGGATCCAAGAGACGTATTTTTCGATTGCGATACAAGTCTTCATTCCTTTCCTAATAGCTGGGTTTGGAATGGTCTTTGCCGGGCTAGTTTTAGACAGAATACAGGTACTGTCACCCCATGTCGCAACAATCACATTTTCAATTTTTGCCACTCCAGCACTGGCCAGTATTTGAAGAAATCACAGAACTAGTAATCTTGGTACCTGCACTTTTGGGCTTAAAGGGCAACTTAGAAATGACGCTAGCGTCAAGACTCTCAACGCAAGCCAATCTCGGTCATATGGACACAACCAAACAAAAAATAAGCATTATTGTTGGCAATCTAATACTTATCCAGTGTCAGGCCATAGTTGTAGGATTTTTGGGAGCTGTAGTCGCCGTTGTAATGGGAGCCATAAAAAGTTACGACGTCGAATTAGATCGTGCTTACTTGTTATGTGCCAGTAGTCTAGTAACAGTGTCAATAGCCAGCTTCGTCTTAGGTTTAATAACAGCTGGCGTCATTGTCTTCTCGAGACATTGCCATATCAACCCTGATAATGTTGCTACCCCTATAGCGGCAAGTTTAGGCGATATCACATCATTAACGCTCCTTTCATGGGTTTCAACCGTCTTATACGACTCACTTGGTGAGATACTGGCCGCTCCCGCGCCACTCCCTACTAAGAATTCAATTTTTCAGGCACCCAAGACTGGTTAGCGCCGTTAATAATCGCTGGCTACATCTTGGCTATCCCCCTTTGGGTCTGGATAGCCAAGAAAAACGTGTATACGAAAGACGTTCTGTACCATGGGTGGACGCCTGTGGTGGTCGCAATGTTGATAAGTTCAATGGGCGGCTTAATCTTAGACTTCATGGTGTCCAGATTCGAAGGAATTGCAGTTTTCCAACCAGTCATCAACGGTGTCGGAGGCAACCTCGTTGCAGTTCAAGCGAGTAGAATCTCAACAGCTTTACATAAACAAGCCGAGTTAGGTATCCTCACATCTGAGTCAAACGTCGATGAGGATACCGTCATTTTCATATCACCTGTAACTGGTTTTTGTGGTAAAGGAGTGCACGCTCGAACAACACGCGTTTTGATGTCAATGGTGATTCCCGGTCACGTCATATTTATCTATACAATTGATTACATGAAGGGTGGAGACACTTCCCTTAGCTCTTTATTCGTAGTGGTATATTTATGTGCAGCTGTGATGCAAGTGGCCACCTTGTTGTATGTTGCATACATCATGATTCACTGGATGTGGAAAAAGAAAATCGATCCTGACAACTCCGCTATTCCGTATTTGACGTCAATTGGGGATTTGCTAGGGATCTCGCTGCTGGCTATTGCTTTTCAGTTCTTGTATCTCGTTGCCGATCACGACACACCAGGTGACCGCTGAACAAGCAGATGCCACGCACTAAATACCTCTTCAAACTTCTTTGTTGTGATAAAAACACAAATGACAATAGTTTTTTTAGTATTATTGTCCTCGAAGCGACGAGAGAGTATGTCTTAGATATATTATTTTAATATAGAAGAGTTCAACTATTATAAATGTATTTTTCTTTCTTAGAATAAGATGATGGCAAACAATTTGGTGTATTGACTGCTAACCCTCCCCCACTACCATCCCCACCTTGAACAACACGTGCTTGGAGATCAAGTAGTCACCCTTCAAAGTTATCAACTGACCTCGCATTATTTAATTTAATCAAAATGGGCATACTAATTACATTTCTCACACCGCAACAGGAACAGGAGGTTTCTATTCATTGAAGGAAGATGATTAAGTGTTACTATTATGTAAATGAAGCAACAATGGCAATGGTACGCCCCTCACAACTAGCTGTATTATTGGTTGCATAACCAGCTGACTTTTTTTCTAATATAATAATTTATATTCCATAAATTACACAGTTTGTTAATAAATAACGTGCAATTTTTTGTCATATTGTGTTCTTGTCGGCACGTGAGTATTTTTTTTTTAATTTGACGTTTCTGAGAATGCAACGTTGGCAATGGAGAATCCACTCCCACCACACGAGTAATCAAATCAGTTAATTATTGTAGAGATATGTCACTCCGCCCGTTTCGAGAGCATTTCAAGTTATTTGTTAGTTAGACAGTGTTATATTCTGTGTCAAAATGTTTAGTTGGTTAACTAGAGATAATAATAAGACCGAAGTGTACGAAAATGTGGTCGAAGGACTTAAGACCATTTACAAAAATAAGCTTTTGCCTTTGGAGCAGCATTATCAGTTCCACGACTTTCACTCGCCCCAGCTTGAAGATTCCGACTTCGATGCTAAGCCGATGATACTATTAGTTGGTCAGTATTCAACCGGAAAAACTACGTTTATCAAATACCTCCTCGAGCGAGACTTCCCGGGGATCCGAATCGGGCCTGAGCCGACCACAGACAGGTTTATAGCTGTTATGTACGATGATAAGGAGGGAATAATCCCAGGGAATGCCCTCGTCGTTGATCCGAAAAGACAGTTCCGGCCACTGGGCAAGTTCGGGAACGCCTTCCTGAACCGTTTACAATGCTCCTTGGTCAACTCCCCAGTCCTGCAGAACATTTCCATCATCGACACCCCCGGGATCCTCTCTGGAGAGAAGCAACGCGTTGATCGGGGCTACGACTTCACGGGGGTCCTGGAGTGGTTCGCCGAGAGGGTGGACAGGATAATCCTCCTGTTTGACGCTCACAAATTGGACATATCTGATGAATTCAGGCGTTCAATTGAAGCCTTGCGTGGGCATGATGACAAAATCCGGATTGTTCTTAACAAGGCTGATATGATCGACCACCAGCAGCTCATGCGGGTGTACGGCGCGCTGATGTGGTCTCTGGGGAAAGTTCTGCAGACCCCCGAAGTCGCCAGAGTCTACATCGGCTCTTTCTGGGACCAACCGCTCCGTTACGACGTCAATCGGCGGCTTTTCGAAGATGAGGAACAAGATTTATTCAAAGACTTACAATCCCTGCCTAGAAACGCCGCTTTACGAAAGCTAAACGACTTAATCAAGCGGGCGAGATTGGCCAAAGTGCACGCTTACATCATCTCCGAGCTTCGCAAGGAGATGCCCTCGGTCTTCGGCAAGGATTCGAAGAAGAAAGAACTGATCAAGAGTCTAGGAGCGATCTACGAAAGGCTGCAAAAGGAGCATCAGATTTCGCCCGGAGATTTCCCCGAAATTAAGAAAATGCAAGAGATTTTAGCCAATCAAGACTTCACCAAGTTCCACCCTTTAAAACCCAAATTGCTAGAAATCGTCGATCGGATGCTAGCCGACGACATTGCCAATTTAATGGCGAAAATACCACTGGAGGAAGTCAACAATACCGAAACAACGGGCAATGTCAAAGGTGGGGCCTTTGTTAACGTGGAGGACACCGTGTCACCGTTTGGGTACAAAAAGGGAGAAGGAATTGACGCCGGAGCTGGCGAAATTGATTGGATCGTCAACAGAGAAAAGGCGAAATACGACCAAATTTTCGATCAAATTGCCAGCGCCGATGGCAAAGTCACAGGAATGGGTAAGATATCCTATCAGTTTTTTTATAACTTGTTAATCATTAAACGACAAGTATTTAATTGATTTAGACGATACTCCGAATCTTATCACTGAGGCGTGACACTTTACCTATAAAAAATTAATAGTTTGATTTCGCCTAATTGACACTCTTCCCGTCACTAATTAGCTTCGCCATTTAGGGTTTTAAAATTTAACGAGAATCATTTTCACATGTGCGACCCACCACCTGAAATATACAAATAAAAGTCTCTTGTGTTTACTAGTTCTGGCCGTAAAATTTCAATTAAAAACTCATAACGTTTCAGATGTGCTGAAAACTAAAGATTTCTGAATCCGCTCGCCGGCGCTATGTTTATATTTGACGTTATCAGTGACTAACTGTTGCAGAATTTTCAGTTTTTCGTCAAATTGGAACAATTAGGACAATAAAAACGGCCTCGTTATAACGGTTATGAAACGCTATGCCAAATTCACTTTAATGTATTCGGTCAGGAGGAATTGGAGCTTGATTGTAAACCCCAGTTGCATAATACGAAAAAACACTCAAAACGCTAAGCTGGAAATTAAACTGATACGTACTCAAAACCTGTAAGCACATATTTGTTCAAGTGATAAGAAATGATATGTAAACGTATCAACAACTATAAAAAAACTTGCATCTATTGATACAGTGACACAAAATCGCTTTATATATTTGTTCAGTGTGTAATTAAGTGTTTGTTTCAGCGGCGAAATCAGAAATGGTTAAATCGAAGCTGCCCAATTCTGTGTTGAGTAAGATATGGAAGCTGGCCGATGTTGATAAAGACGGAATGTTGGATAATGAGGAATTCGCACTAGCAATGCACTTGATAAACATAAAAATCGACGGAAACGATTTACCATCAGAATTACCAAATCACCTATTACCGCCATCAAAACGTTAAATAATATCATCATCCACAAGTGCTATATATTAATTGCATTATCTGTGTGCCTCTTAAGTCAAGAATGTACAAATTTTAGGAGAACATTGATTTTCTTGATTCAGAAACCAAAAAATAGTTTTGTTAGTTTTCTATCTTTATATTGCAATAACGTAATGTGGCCACAATAATACTACTGCTATCTAACATGAACATGTGATAAAAACGCTGTATATATTTGTATTATATAATAACGATAAATGACATTTATTTAAGTCAACCTATTCATACGACTTCACTTCTGTTGTATTAGTTTCATTGTTACTGTTTTGTAATAGGCACTTGAGGAATTTACACATTGTTGTACGAGTATTTAATTTAATAAAATATTTTAGTTGAGCTTTTTACCTCACCAGTTCGTTCTAACTCAAAATGATATAAAAAAACTGTTTCAATAATTCTAGCCAGCTACTTGGAGAGGTCCGGTTTGACGAAAATCGACTGTATTTGTTCTATTTCGAGACGAATGCAACCAGCTATTATCCTGGCATATTACGGGCTGCCTACCTCACCCAAAATTGCCAATAATTAATCTTTGGTCAATCATTATTAGCATAACATGACATGCAAAAAATTTAGAAAGTCAAAAAAAGGACGAACCGTACACATCAGTTTCATTATCTCGTTATTCACGCTCTTAGTGAGAGTAAATTAATTAATTGGGAATATCATCAAGTTAACAATTTAGTTGTTTAGACGATGTTGTTGATATTGGTTTAGGCAGAGCACAATCAATCAATCATAATCCATTAAGGAAAAAGAAAAATTCGGAAAATCTTGATTAAGTCATATTTCTGGTTTTTAACACCTACAGTTCCCTTAAATTAGTGTGAGTAATATTCGAAGAAGGAGGAGGCACTATTTAATTACAAAAAAATCCGGTATTAGGAATTTTCTCTGGTGTTTATCGGAGCCAAATGTCTTTCATATTTGTTTATTCAGGCGTTTCACCGATTTAGATGAAAGATATTTTCAGGGAATTACCATCACGAAGCAATTTCCCCGTAAATTTTTATCGGCAAGTATTATTTAAAAAAATACAGTTGCATTAATCTGTGATCAAATATAAAAAACAGTATTAGTCACTATTTACTCTTCGAAGTGGGTGCTCAAAAACTGAATTTAGAAATAATTCTTAAATTAGAGTCGGACGAGTGTTTTTGGTTGAATCATTTGTAACATCTATAGGTATTTGGGTCGATATTCTATTGTGAGCACGTTAAGTGTTTTATTTTGGTCTTTTATGGTCATGTGTATAATAAACAAGAAAATTCGAAAACTGCGTTGCGCTTTATAATTGATATTATTTATTGTCGATGTTTACATTTAAAGTTAGAAGTTCCATGACGTTGGCTTTAACAAATAAATGAATCATAACATTTTATGTCAGGGTGATAACGAGTATTGTTGGATCTGAGGCAATGAAGTGCGATTTCTTGCGAGACTTTCCAGATTTGCTGGAAGTTCGATTCGTTCAAATTGGAATGTTGATTATTGAATAGCAGTGAGTCATATTTCGAAAATATCCTGGTTTCTGCGGCAGATGCTCGCAAGGTTGGCCTTATCTAGTGTCTATATGTAATGGATCTAATGGTGCTATGTCTAAACAAGAGATAGGTCGACATCATATCGAATTGGAATAAGTTATCGACTACAATGAAATGAATCATTTTCGAAAGATTGGACTAGAATTATGAGGATTAGTCATCGGGCCCAGTGCGCATGCGTGGTTGTCACATTCTGGCCAATGGCAAACAAGGAATTGCAATGCGGGCATGAACTGAATGGTTTGTATGGTGCATGACTCATTGACTCATATTCATCCGTCATCGACGACTATACGCATACGAGGTTATTTTAGTTAGTATCGCAAATTTCGCGCCTTTAAGGATGTTCCATATTGAACGTGTCTATCATTTAATCGGCGAACTCTAGTGGAAAATTCTGTGCCACGAATATGTTAATATTTGTGAAATGTGTTCCTATTTGTAAATAATGTTTTAAACACCTTGTGTCAAAACTGTCGGATTTAACGGCCTTTGCGGCCAACTTCGGTAAGTTTACAATTTGAGACCTTTAAACGACACGCGTCAGTCAGTTTGACAAATTTGTAAACAATCGATAAATGGGAAAATCTTCCTGTTTTTCCTCGGTACGCTTTTGTTGACATTTCCCTGTTCTATATTTAGAAGTACGCTGCTTTGGCCTTTAAAATCCCAAACTGAATCAAAATTTACAAGTCGACCACAGTTTCCCAACTGATTAGATAATGGTGTTGAACTTTTGCATTTACTTCCGCAAGATTGATAACGTGTTATTCAAACAATAATTTTTAATTTGGAGTAAAATTAAAAATCCTACAAGCCAAATTGAGCCATTGTTATCTTATCAAATATAATAATAATAATGGGCTGATACAACAATTGCGATTTGCTCCTGATTAAAACGATATTAATTCTGATAGATAAGGAATTAATCAAATTTCATTTGTTGTCAACTTGTTGCTTCGCCCCTCGTAAGTCGATCATGTGACCGAAAGCGGCCTAATCGGCACCCCTAATTAAGTTAGACAAATTGTTCTCGTACACCATGCAACAGGAAGGAGTAATTATCATCCAGTCATTCACCCAGTTTCATTGATAAGTGAGCCGTGAGTCAGATTGCGTGGAGGGGTGTATGGGCCGTTCAAGGGGGTGTTGTTGCATTTATAACCGAGAACAACAGCATGTGTTGGCACTAACGTGAGTTTTCCTCAACTCTTCCAGATATAGCGCGTGACGTGCGTAACTAGCGTCATGTCAGTGTGTCTCGAAAGCAGTCGGCCGCGGGACGGTCTAAAGCTTCCTCTAAACCGAAGTTTTAGTGAACCTGGACCCCCAACTCCGGGCCATCTCACTCTAAGTCCCCCCAAACGCTGCAAACTGGATACTCCGAGCGTGAGCTTGCCGACGAGTCCTTGCGCCGAAAGCGCAACTCTCCAAAGGGCCCTAATCCTGAAGAAGGTCAAGACGGTGGATCCTGACGGGCTCAAAGTCAAGCTCGAGGCGGCCAGACATGGCCCCAAGTCCTTCATCGTCCTGGACTGCCGCCCGTTCATTTCGTACAACGTCAACCACATCAACGGGGCTATCAACATCAACTGCTCGGACAGGTTCAATCGACGGAGGCTGCAGCAAGGGAAGGCCACTCTGGCCGATTTGGCCACCACGAGGGAGGGAAAAGACGTGCTGAAAAGACGGGCTTTCAAGGAGGTCATCGTCTACGACGATAACACGTGTGATAAAGAACGGATTACGACAGCGCAGCCCCTTCTCCTCGTACTTTCCTCCCTCGTTGAAGATAACAAGGAACCTTCGCTCCTCATCGGTAAGTCACACTTCCCGCACCGAGCTTTCGAAGCGAAACTGCGTAGTAAAGAAATTGCAAGGCATTGCGAGTTTTGCTTGAGAAAAACCGTTTTATAAAAAGATATGACACTATCAAATATTTGATTTAAAACTGAGCAATACTGTTGTAACTGTTAAGTAATATTTAAATATTTATTCGTATCCGTTTAATTACGTTGTAAATTTGTTTTGCCATTGTGTACAAATAAAACAAAACGCTACGTCAGTTTTTGCGACAGTTCTTCCCCCTAAACTGTCAGCTGAGTCACGAAGTGTTATCCGCCTTGTAGCGAAGCTGTGACGTTACTGGACAAAAATATCGACAATTCTGCATTTTGCACACGGCTCGTTTCCCGATGAATGAGTAAATTTAAAGATAATACTTGCTATTTTGACAATAACATCAATTATTACTCAGATAGCAACAATCAAAACTATTGACCAAACTGCGCCATCACTCTAGACTTTTTGTTGTGAATCATAGTACCCTTATTTACAATTTTTTTAAAATTAACAAATAAATTATCACGCCCACTGGACCACGCGGTTTCGGGCAACACGAAAATTCCCTTGCTCTGGTGAATTGATGATATCTTGTTAATTCCTTATCAAAGTCCGTCATTAGAGGGCTACCTGAGTTGTTTATTGACATTGCGCTTTCACTTTTAAAGAAATAACTGCCACCCACATTGCTAATTATGAAATAATGAACTGTTTACAGTCCTGTCTCGAATAAATTAATTTATTTGTAAATTTCTTCGATAAATATGTTTTTAAATAATAATGTTTAACACACAATTATGAGATGTCTGACGTCAGTTTTTGTTTCTAATCTGTTGTCCTGATATGAAGTACTTATCCTTGATAAATTTGTTTCATGCTTGTAAAATGAATTTAAAAGTCCGTTCGTGCGTGTTTTCTTACTTATTTTTTATTTAATCAAACATTGTGTGAAACAAAGCCCTTGAAATTTGCACGATCAATAAAAAGATTAATTGATAAATAAATAAATACAAATCTATAAATATGTGTCGGTAAGCACTTTTAAATTCGATTGTTAAAATCGTTATCTCGTACCACTCGGTGAAAATAGGAAAAAGGAATCCTGGCACAATATTGATTTTACTCTTTTTACTCCTAATTAATTAGACACATTCAAAATCTCCAGCCGCGGATTTTTCCATGTGTGCGTTTGTGGATTATGATTAAGTAAGTTGTAAATTGTGGAAACAATAGCGAGTGGTTTATGATAGTTGTTTGCTGTTTTTTATTTATGGTCTATAAGAAATTTGTGGCGAAAAATTACACTTACATTTTATGATTATCACTTGAAGGAGAAACTTTAACTTCCTTAAATTATTTTTAAAATTTCGGTTTGTGGCGCATTTGTCATTTTAAAAACAAAAGTTGATGTCATTTGACTCAAGCGTTTAAATATGTGACTGTATTTATGTACCATTAGTCCTTGCCAAAAGACATGACTAATACAGCACAATGTAAATACAAATCAGTACGGCAATATCATCGTCTACTTATTTCAAGAATTCGGAGGAAATTCCACTTTTATGGAAAAAAAAATTGTTTTCAAGAAATTCCAACTATCGTATTAACACACTTCTTGGGATCTCACAGTCATTTTCAATCGAATTTTGGAATCGTATCATCCAATTTGTTTACTCATTTAGTATAATTAATATTTGGGATAAAATCTGCACAACAAATGTTTAAAAAATTACGCATTATCTTTTATTACACTTAATTGTAAAGATATAATTGTGACAAATAAAAAATGTTTTTATTCAAATTGTACCGTAATCCAATATTCTACAACTATGTGTGAAGAATGTCTGCGATGAGTTATTATGTTACTATCACTATCGTAGTGTTATTTTGTAGCGATTAAATAAAGGTCGTTATGAAATACAAGATATCAAAGTTGTATGAGTAATAAAATAAGCCTTGTGCCTCTTAGATTGAGAAATATGAAAATGATGTGGAAACTGATAAAATCTGGCAAAGGAAATGGAAAATGATTGTGAAAAATCGCATCATAATGCTGTGCAAATGAAAGCATCGATTACTTAGCACATTGTTTCAAAGGTTAAATTGATAATGTAAATTGTTGGTGATTTAAATACTTTTCCACTTGGTCATATCGGAAGGAGTTCCTCTTTGGCAACTCCTAAATGTTTTTTATTTCAGTCGGCATGACTAAAGGCAGGTGGTGCACACTAAACGCTTGACTCAGTGCGTTATCAAAGTTACGCACCCTAAATGTAAACCGTATTTCGGGCTGCAGTTTCAATACCGCAAGTTGAATAATTTTTCCACTGAAGTGTCATTGTTTAAACAAGTGTAAATCATCATCGAATTTGCATTTCTATTATTCATGTTGCTTTTCCACCGTTTTCGTTCGTATTTAATTAATAAATAATTTATTAAAATGAAAGATTTGTTCTGAATGATTCATTATTTATTTCATCCGAATCAAAAGTCAGTTCGAAAAATCCTAATCACCTTTATGAGTAATTTTTCTAATCTATGATCCTGATTTTGTCATTTTAGTGAATCATGGACAATTAAACTTATCTCTCAATAGCAGATTTTGATTTGTGATAAATGATAACGTTAAGAGAGGGTTTAGTGAAATTTTGCGCACGTAATAAATAATAACAGAATTAGTCAGTGCTTTCCTTCATTTTTCTTAATTATTACTCATGGAACGGGGATGGTAAACAAAAAAAACTGTGGTGATTTCTGGAAGTACAAGGGGATTTCAGTTTCGGCCTTGAGTGTTTAAAATGACGCAGAACATAAACATTAATGGACAGTGAATGACGCATAGTCCCCTCTCCATTTCACATCACTTTAGTGATCGTTTCGGTACGGAATCACTTGCATAGTATCAGACAATCTGTATAATTGAAGTGATTTTTTTAAGTGAAATTGGGTGCAGTGTAAACAAAAATGAGGATTAAAAGGCCGAGCAATTGTCTAGTTCTGAGGTTTAGGCCCATACCTCAACAAAGTAAGTGTTTTCATTCACAATTTCCATATTCATAATTGGCTGATTTGAAATTGAAATTAAAAAAAACAATTGGATGTGCTTAAATTTGTAAATTCTCATATGAGTCATATTTTATTTCCAAAAAAAAAGACGAAGATCTGAATAACATGAATAAAATATCTGAACGATAACCCGATACATTTTCCATAAATTAGAATTGTGTTAAATCGCGACATATCAGTGGCCGGAAAGTGTCGCACTTTGCCATTTCCGTGTTTTGGTAACGTTGATAGGGGGAATCCCCTCAGAATTAGCCCACTATCTTGATTTGTTTGATCATTCACTGACTAAATAATTTCGATTTGAGTCATACGCGTTGTCATCTGTCATTACGCACCCTTCTACAGGGTGATTCACCGTAAATGCAACTTGTGAAATCTACCTGAGTCCAGAAATGATGCTCGTGACTCGTATCCGGGGTTTGTTAGCTGGAAATTTGTTAAATAATCGTCAGACCGTTTTATTATGAAAACATCTCGCACTTAGTCACTTTAAAATTGTTTATGTTGTTTGTTTGGTATTTGTATTAGTGCGGTCGGATGACGTCAGTGTGGCAAATTAGGGGTGTATAAATCTGCAATTTCGGGGTGTTGATTGTAAATAATTACCCCCGGCTAGTACGATAAGGGTAGAGCATTTAAATAAAAAAGGCGGGGAGCCAACATCTGGTCCTGGAAGAGCTTTCGAGCAAAGATCCGTTATTGTTCCCATCTTAGTGAGTCACCAATCAACAAATAACACCACGTTTTCAATGATCCCTCCACTATTAGAGGGTTGAAGATATGAATCATGATCCAGTGTTTAAATAATTTTTATTCAATTATTAATACCCCCAATATGCACCAGATTTTTCGAAATGACTCACTAACTTCGTTTGTTATGCTAATTACGATTATTATTCATTATTTCAAATTCCTCTACCCTTCTTGTCTCACTCATGAATAAAATGAACTAATTTAAATGCTGTGTGAATATTTCTGTTTGTCCTGACCTAATAATGAGCTAATTAATATCGTCACGTGGCCATTTACTGAAAATCACGCACGATGTCATTATGTAACACCCGAATTTGGAAAAATTAATACGCAATGAAAGCTTCACGACCGATTATTCATTGACGCTATTTTATCAATCCAAAAACAAATTAGGGTCAGTTTGACTCCCAGCCAAAACAGGACACGCTCAAACCACGATAAAATTAGAAAAACACGTACGCACGCCAAAACAGCCCCGATTTACGCAAAAATTACTTGCACAATAAACTCAAACCCTGCTAACTCCTGAATTCCATTTTATTTGTCCGCGATTTTTGCTTATTATTTCTTACGACATTCCAAAACAAACGATGCTTATATGTAGTTTTGTTCAAAAAATACGTAAAAAATTGTCTCAAGACCCGCCAAACACTTTTTAGAAATTTTGAATGGCGAGGGAAAAATTCGATTAATAAAGGCAAATTGCAGTCCAGGATTCGTCAGAAGGGCTTGAGATTATCAATTCGACTTATCAAAGATTGACTGTAGCAGAAAAGAAGATTAAGAAGGGTTAGTGTTTAATAAAGTTATTTTTTCTACTTTTGTTTCGTACTGAGGTCATTACGATACGCCATTTGGGTTTCGTAATATCCAACGGAGTGCTATAATAATTACACTAAAAACCAGGGTAATTTAGTTGGAAAATGATGGCAATCTAGTTTTTTGACAATTATCTGAGAGAACTGTCAGTGTCAATCGGCACCTGTTTCAAGTGATAATTTAATCAAATGAACCAAATTCGGACCTTTAGAGGCTTTTCTACCATCCCTGACACGTAGTCCCTTCGAACACCTTTCGAGTAGTGTACAAACATGACTTCAATAGCCAGTGCATGTAAGTAATTTGAGATTCCATTCTCCTTAGGCCAATTTTCAAATTCCGCGTATTTGCCACAAAAGCCCGTATTCGTTGAGGGGTAGATACATTGCAAAACGTCTTGTACACTTTCAGAATACATTTTACGAATAAACTAATGACGATCCACATTATTAATTTAATTTCATGACCCACGCAAATGCTGTCAACTGCCACAAAATTTCCTAAATTTCGAAATTGAATTTTTTTGTCAAAAAAGGTGCAAAGTAGAAAAAATAGTGTATGATATCTCGTTTATAAGGCATTTTGTCGCACTTACTCCATTATGACACTCCTCGCTGCGCTCGTCGTGCCACAATTCCGTGCGTGCGACAAAATTCGTCTTATAAAACTCGTATCATAATATACTATTTTCTACTTTTGTTTCGTACTGAGATCATTACGATACGCCATTTGGGTTTCGTAATATCCAACGGACTGCTATAATAATTACACTAAAAACCAGGGTAATTTAGTTGGAAAATGATGGCAACCTAGTTTTTTGACAATTATCTGAGTGAAGTGTCAGTGTCAATCGTTACCTGTTTCAAGTGATAATTTAATCAAATGAATCAATTTCGAACCTTTATTAGAGGCTTTTGTACCAACCCTGATACGTAGTCCCTTCGAACACCTTTCGAGTAGTGTACAAACATGACTTCAAAAGCCAGTGCAAGTGAGTAATTTGAGATCCCATTCTCCTTAGGCCAATGTTCAAATCCCGCGTATTTGCCACAAAAGCCCGTATTCGTTGAAGGGCAGATAGATTGCAAAACGTCTTGGACACTTTCAGAATACATTTTACGAATAAACTAATGACGATCCAAATTATTAATTTAATTTCATGATCCACGCAAATGCTGTCAACTGCCACAAAATTCCCTAAATTTCGAAATTGATTTTTTTTTTTGTTAAAAAAGGTGCAAAGTAGAAAAATAGTGTATGATATCTCGTTTATAAAGCATTTTGTCGCACTTACTCCATTATGGCAAACTCCCAATTCCGTGCGTGCGACAAAATGCGTCTTATAAAACTCGTATCATAATATACTATTTTGTCAACGCCCTTGACGCATCCTTGTTTATTTCTCAAATGTCACTGGTTAATAAAAAATAATTTAAGCTTTTAAGTGCACAGATTTCGAGTACCACAATTTTTTAACAGCTAATAATTTTTAATGGTTTTACTCAATTCAAAATTACTATTTTTGTAAACCACAATTTGAAAAAAGTATCGGACCTTATTAAAAAAAGAGCCGGTACAAGTGAACTGAAAATTTTTGTAATGAGTGTCTTACATGGAATCTATAAACAGGAAAAAATTTGATTGTTGGCCAGTGTTATATGAGAAGACGATAAACTCAATTGCATGATTAAATTAATGTAAACGTGCGATAGAAAAACATACTAGAGTTTCATATTTGTACAGTCATAGTAGAATTTTGCAACATCGCATTTGTATTTTTTTGAGTGAAATGGAGCACAAATTGAGTTTCTGGTGGGTTTTCTTAGTTCAAAACGTTTCGCTGGGATTTAGTTTAACACAGAATTCTTTTCTTATACAGAAACTCAATTTGTGCTTTATTTTTCACTCCAAAAAATTCAAATGCGCTGTTGCAATTCTACTATGAACTGAAATGGGATATATCTCTTTTGCAGTTGCATATCTTGGCTTTATCAAGTTTAACAAAATTAGATTTTATAGCATGATAAAATTTAATGCGGCAGTATTTCAAACCAATATTTACTTGTCAATTAAAATTGTAAAATTCCCTGGCGTTTAATCCTCTGTAGTTTGAAAATATAAGGAAATAACGTAAAATGCACACTACATGTTTATATAATTTATTTGTATAAATATTTAAATATGCAATAAATTGGCACGAAGTTTGAATAATGCGTGTCCAGGACGAGAAAAATAGCTAGTTTGCCTTTTACTAGTATTTGCGGCTTTGATAGGAATTTATTTGAATAGAAAGTTTGAAAAGTAGATTCCGAATTCTGCGAGGTCACTCGACGTAAACCAGCCGGAGTCTGGAGTGTTTATAATAATTTAGTTGAGGTCATTTCTGGTAAAACCGAAAGTTGGTTTCCACCCGTCCTCATTGTTCTCATATTAAATGAAGAATTGCAAAGGTAAATTTGTTGAAAGTACAGGAATTACGTCAGTATCGGGTCCGCCACGGGTAATAGTCGTAAACGCTTCAACTATGAGTCATGTTCTTTTCAGGAGGTCACACCGAATTCCATCGTAAACACAAGGATTTGTGCGAAGACACTCTGGTCACCGGCCTATCATCTCGGGGCCTGCCTTCATCGGCCTCCTGTCCGGCCCTCTCCGACATAGACTCGCATCCTGCCTCTCGAGTTCTGCCCTTCTTGTATCTGGGCAACAGCAAGAATGCAGCTGACTTGTCCTGTCTACAAGATCTGGGCACCACCTGCGTTCTTAATGTTACACCACAGCTGGCGGGGTACCACGAAACCTGCGGGATCACGTACAAGCAAATACCTGCCACCGACAACGGACATCAAAACCTCAAACAGTATTTTGAAGAGGCTTTCGAGTTCATCGGTGAGTACGCGAATGTTTTCCTGTGTCGGAATTCGGGCGACCTCAAGCGTGCAGGAAGAGCGGAACAAGTCTGCCTTCCTCTCGCGATTGAAAGTCCTAGAACGGCGATTATTAGCGAGAACCTCCGTTCCATGCCATGCATTCATTGTCCCAGAGTGAAGGCATGGGTGCAAGTTCTTATGAATGGCGCACATTCGGCTGGGTAACGGCCTTGTCGAAGTTTTGAGTCACAGCAACCATTACTCATCCTACTCATTGTTCAAGGGCCGTTGCCCGACGTTCCCGTGACTCATACGCGGTATTCCGTAACCATATGCACAAGTCACTAATTGTATCACTGCCCTAAAGCCCTACCTCTGTTAGTAAACACCGATCAGCCACTTTTCCAAATCGACCATTACGACATCGCCCAGGTCAATACTCTTATAAATATTATTGTTAATTAAATTTCTCGAAATGTCAGCATTGGTGAAATTTGCTTACATAATGCGAAATCTCACTTTGTAATTCATAAAAACGGCACGTGCTTATCAATTGAAACAAACCAATAAATGCAACTATTTCCTTTTTATGGCATTTCATATTTTAAAGCCGCTATAAATACGAAAGTTCGAAAATAAATTTAGACTCTAATAAAGAGAATGACTCATAGATACTTCTGTCCGGCGAGCGGTTCAATCTATTTTAATCGGCCCCAAATACTTTCGGAAATAAAAATAAATTATTACATTAATTACACACGTTATCCTTCACCGGTCGCACTGAAGGCTGCATACTTGCCGGAAGACAAAGATTTCCGGACACGAAGCGCTGCACCCCGGATGATATTTACGCGCAAAAACGTTACAAAATCTAATGCTAGGCCGTATCAATTTTTTCAAAACGCTTAAGTATTTTTATTACGTATTCATTCGTTTCAAAGTTGAACTGTTATCAAATTACAGTCAAATCTCTTTAATCCGAGCAAGAAAAACAAGTTGGTACACCGAGCAATCCGAACAATTACCGAATTTCCACCGTTTTTTGCATTTCAGTTGTTCATTAACAAAAAAATCAGTAATCAGAAAATCCGCTAATCCGAGGAACCCGGTTTGACTGTGTAAAAAATAAAAAACGGGTGAATTTGTTCGATTTTGGATAAATAATTTGTTTTTGTTGCAGAGGAAGCACGGAACAACGGGCTGCGGGTGTTGGTGCATTGCCAGGCCGGAATTTCCCGCAGCGCCACAATAGCGATCGCTTATATAATGAAATATAAGCAAATGTCGATGGTTGAGGCGTACAAATTGGTGAAAGCTTGCCGGCCGATAATATCCCCGAATTTGAATTTCATGGGCCAACTGTTGGAGTTAGAACAAAGTTTACGTAGTGGTAGCAATAACAACAATCATCAATGTCGCTGGAGCCAGCAGTCCAGTGACGAAGTGACACAAGGCTGTAGTGTTTGAATGCATTATGAACATTAGGGGTTTGGAGTGGAGCCTCACATTAAATAAATTTTAGTCATTCAACTCGCCATTTAATTTGCATTCTAGTCTATGATTGGTGAAGCATTGATTTTGGGAAGAGAGAGCTTTAATAGTCACGGATTTATCGCAGCCTTTGCAAATTTGGGTAGCTTTAAATTACTAATTTAACGACATGATCAATGCTTTACTGTTTGAGAAAATGGCTGTGTACCAATAAAGATATTCACTATAAGATAGTAATCAGTAGAAATTATGATTTTGCGTATTTTTTACTTCCAAGCAGCTGGTTTCAAGTGTGGCTAGTGGTCAAGGAATATTTAAGTCGTGGAATGAATTCAGTGATTTTGAAGTAGGTTTTGAGTCAAGTCGTGTTGTCGCAAAATGAAGTAATTTCGTAAGCAGACTTCAGTTCTTAGTGTATTTTATTTATTACTTATATGAATTTATATATCAGAAACCTAACTATGTAAAGTTCTACGGGTTCGACTCCCACTATTATATTATGTCATAAAACGTTGCCATAGTTTATCATGAATTTAGTCAGTGTTTTAGTTTTTAGTTAGTAATGATTAATCGTATGTTTTTTATGTTGATCTATATTTAAAGGACTTTTGTTTGGAATATTACTTTAGTTTCGATTAATAAGGGAGTATTTTTTATGACTAGAGAATCAACATATTTCTTGAAATTGTCGTTGTGATTTTTCTCATAGTATCTTAAGCCTTGGCGTGAACGATTAGGTAGAAAAAGGTGCGAAATGATGGGATGGTGAACTACCAGGTCACTACCTATTAGGTGCACACTGTATATTTAGCGACACCATCGCATTAACAAAATTGTGCCTTCACTATTGTTTTGTAAGGAACTTATTTATAAAAATTCAGACTGTCCACATAGTTGTTTTGTTCAAGTCCATAACTTATATAATTACAAAAAATCCTAAAAAATGTGTTTCATTTCAATCCCAAAAAATCAACATTTAATTACAGTACAAATATACAAAAATGGAATTATTGCAAACATTTCATAGTTCTTCGTGGTGTGAAGGAAATTTCTTCAGAATCGCATGATACAAATTATAAAACGCATACACACTAACAGTTATTATAACTATTAATGCTACTCCGAAAACGACGCTTAAAAAACTCCCGTCGATGATTCCCACAGCGTTGGACCTCCTTCCTTCGTCTATATCCCCAGCTCTCTGCCTTTCGGCCATCAACCTCTTCATATTGTTCAATCTTTGCCTCAACTCGTCCACAGTGTCACCGGTTGGCTCTGAAGCAAAATAAAATCAGTCAGAACCTCTGATCAAAAGAATGCCGCATACAGTAAAACAAAAAAAAAATGAAAACGATCAAATAATTAAAAAAAAATAGCACAAAATAGTACGAAAAAACAGACCAAGATCCACCATATTGGCCAAAAAAATTATTATTCAAAAAATAAAACACTAGAAAATGAACTGCCAGAAAAAAGTTAAATCATTTATATTGCATCGATATTTTAATTTGTTTATTTCAACTTTAATAAATTGTGCAAAAGCTCGCCGTTGCCTGGAGTGCAGGCAACCCACAATTATCAACGGCGGGCGTTTGGAATTTTTTCCGAGACAGACAAAGAATCATTAGTGTGACAAAACAAAATGGTTTCGTGAGTCATGCTTTCCCAAAGATTCTTTACCTAACTGCCATTTATAGCAGTGACGATTTTGTTTTCACCTTCATCATTCTCAGAAAGCACTAAACTTTGGAAAAAAACCTGGACAGACGATCATAAAAAATCACCTCCGTGTGTGAAGAAAAAAATATGTACAAGTAACGTTTATTTTTGGATTTTATAAGACTGATACCTGAATAGCAATTTAATCTTTTAATCTCGACCCACTTCGGGACTATTTTTAAGACCCCATTTTTTTGGTGCATCACAGTGAACCAGATAATGGTTCATTAATTAATTAATAATACACATGAATCACACAAATTAGTAAACAGTGAGTTTCTTGAACTCTGACTAGTAGATGATTCAATTTTCTATAAAACTATCTCGAGGTAATTCATCACGTGTGATGTGCTAGACAAATAAATAAGGTGGCATTACATGGTTGTTTTATTTTGCCCTAAATCCCGCAATTAAACAAACACTCCCTAGTTTCCCGGTTGAAAAAGCACACATTAATTCAGCATCTTTTCGTTAAAAAATAAACGAAAAAATGTCTTTCCTTCATTTTTACTATAATTTCGCTGTTATGTATTAAGGGAATAAAGCCAGGAGCACCTGTTACAACGTTTTATTAAAAAATCAATTTCAATCAAATTTCTGACACTTCAACAAGACTGATTTGATTCTGGACCATAAAAGCAATTTTATGTCCCCATGTGGGAGCCTATAAACAACATGATGATTCCAAAATAGACTAAATAAATAAAATGGCAATAACAGTTGTTCTCCAAAAATTAAAATTTGTTAAAAAAATGTAATTATTGTTGATGTGATGACAGGTTTATTACTGGAAGCAAAAGTTGTTGTTGTCAGGTGCCCTTGATAATTAAAGGGCGAATCGTAATTGACAAGAAATCAATAATTCTTCCGTAAACAGAATAAGTTGCACCTTTTTTTTCGCAATTTGTGCTTTCTGTAATGCATTTAAATAGGATAAATAGGACGGATGAGTTATATATTGAAGATACTGCAGCATCCGATAGGAGTGAAAATAAGGGATGTAGACAGAAAAATTCGCTTGATGATGTGTTGATGTGCTTACCTGTGTCCATGATAAGGCGTCTGTCAACAGGAAGATGTCATTATTGATTGTGAGGCTGTGAAAATCACAAGTGGACCAGACAGGACCAAGTCGCGGGAAACTGGATGATGGACGGATCGAAAAGATGAAAGACCCACCCTCGTCTAAAAGTTGCGCACGCTTGCAGCATATCCCTTGATGATTTCAGTGTTTACCGGAGAATTTTGCTTAAAATTTCCCCCTTAACACGTTGTTTTGCGCAAATTTAGTGCTAATATTCTTATTCTCGATTTAGTGCGAAAAACTGAACAAAATTATTCGTGAATTTATAAATAAATTTTGGTGTAAGTTGCCCGAAAGGCTGACTAGTTGTTTTTCTTTTGATTTTGCACTTATCGTTGTCGAAATTTGTGTGACACCTTTTCTCTTCTTCTATGAAAAATTGTTGTGGTCAATATTTGCTTAACGATGGCAGGTTGTATGAGCTGGACAGCCATGACCGATCACTGGTTTTTGATGTAATTTTTGTTTTCCACTTAAGAACAAGTGGGTCTGTACATTGCAAAGGGGAGGTAGAAGAAGTGTTTTTTGGGTTTAGTTCATTTAAATGTTCAGACGAGTAGTTATACAAAGTGCTAGATTGTATGTGTTGTCGACAGGTTTTGGTTTTAGTTTTAAGTAAATACGTGTTTTAAAGTAGATTGCGAATAGTGTCGGATTCCGGTTAAAGGCGCAACTCTGGAGAGAACCTATTGATGAAGATATATCGATTGGTTGCGAACTAAGGCAGCTGATGTTCAGTGCTTCTGCTCAATTTTAGACTGATGTTCACGACAGATCTATTAAATATGCGCTCTTATATTAATATGCGATGTAAGTGCTAATTGTAAGTAGCAATCGTATTTTTAGCGCGCGCGAGTGTCGGGTGGCAGGATGCTATCGATCTCCTATAGGAGAGGATGCTGGGATTGCTGGGGCCTAGCCACGTGTCTATGTCCCTCTGTTCTTGTAGAATCCTTCAGTTGTCCCTTATTTTCTACCACTATTGATTTGTAATGGGATAACGAAGCTGCCCCCATGTTGAAGATTCCCGCACGTTTTAAACAATGTGACCTCAGTGTTTCCCTTGCGTTTGATTATTGTGACTGCATTGTCAACATGGGTACTCGTGCTGCTGCATGTAAGCAACTTTATACCTTCTATGTCGTTCTTCACACTCTCTTTGTATATATCGATGTGCTCAATCCTCACCAACGGCACTGACCAGAACGTGCTACTACATCCACCAATCAAAACTTTCCAAAACTTGACTCAACAACTGAACACGCTTTCCAAATCACTTCTACTATTCTTTCTTAAACTTACTAAAAATCACAAGTTCATGTTTTGGAAAGATTCAAAATTCTAGTCGGTGCCAACGACACGTCCAAACTTTTGCTCAAATCCTTTCATTAGTTACAGCCAAAATACGCAGCTTATATGACTACCAACTGCGGCTTATGCAGGGGGTTATGCCTCCTCCTTCGGGAGTTGACATAGCAAACACTATCAAATACTTCACACAAACACTTTTAAGTAAGTCAAAGTCATTTCGAAACAACTCGCCTTCCAAAATCTCTTTTTAGCCGTTCTCAAAGATGTACCCAATTCACCTCTAGATCTTTTGAAAAATCCAGAAATGGATTCAGTACGCATGGGACTTTTTCCGAGCTTAGACTACAAAGGGCTTTACAATTCACTCGTTCCTTTAATCGAAGTGGCGCCACTCATCCAATACGGACTCAATTGTAAGACTTAATAACCAGGCGTCAAATTTGCAAATTCGCAATTTCAGCTTTCGGACAAGCCACCCTTCAATGCCTCGGATGTCTTCTACCTTTTTTAGAGCACGACCTGATTGATAATTTGCCTTATTTAACCGCATCCTCGATAGCAGTCCTTCCTAGCAGCCTCCACCAAGACATTGTCAACTCGTTATGTTTCTACATCCTTCCGTTTACGATAAGTAATTACCAAAGTACCACCACGTTTCAAATTTTCACTTGGTGGACATTTCAGCACGACACAACGACCGAGAGCAAGATATCTGTCAGTCAGTATCGGCCGTAATCATGATGGTGTTTCAATATTCAACAAACCCCGCTCATCACTGTCAACTCCTCGAATGCCTGATGACACTCAAGAAGAACATTCTTAAGGACATTCTGAGCGTAATCGCCTACGGTACGTCAACAGCACGATCCTCAGCAGCCAAGCTTTTATTTTATTACTGGCCTACTTTCAACGCGAATTTATTTGACCGGAAAAACCTCATTTGCAAGTTCGCAGGTAAACCCGAAAAAATGTCACAAAGTTGTACAAATGCCGTTTACGCAGATCCTACACCTTTTGTTTGCAAACGAGACATGTGTCCAAACGCCGGAAACGCTGAAGCCGCTAAAGTGTGTTACGATCATTGTATTTCAATCACTTTCGCTAGTGATACTCCGCCGCCCCTTTACTTGTGTATTGAGTGCGCTAACGAGATCCACAGGGAGCACCCCAATCAAATGTTTTTCGATATTCTACACCCGATGCAACAAGTGTCTATGGTCTGTGAAAATAAAGTAAGTCCCAACTGACGTTAGATAAATTCTGAGAGAGGAGTTGTAGAATTGTCGATCGACTGATAAGTCGGCAATTTCGATCTGTTTTTCGACCGAGTGCGCGAGTTATAACGGCAATCACCCGATTAGATATTGCGAGCAGTGTCACAACAATCGACACAACAACAGAAGGGGAGGAGATCACATCGTTCACAAAAGCTTGCCACCGACTTGGAGTATGGATGCAGAAATGCAGACCTATATGGTGGAAGCTATTGTGAGGTATGTGAGTTTCGAATTGGTGACGAAAATGCTACTTTGGTTGTTCTAGTTTGTTGAAAGAAGCAAAAATCCCCACGGTTGAGACAAAGGAGAACGTGGAGGGTAAAGCTCCGATCCCTGCTGTTGACAATATAACAGTAGAGGAGCGACAGCTTCTAGGTAGATACGGTGTTTGGTTGTTGGTGGGGAGATGTACCCCAACAGACAATACACCAAATGAAGTATTAGGGCGGCTTTTAGCAATGCTTTTCCATTGGTTTCATATGACTGCATATTCATATGATGGTAAAGCAACTTACTTTCAAAGTCTGTGTAACTATTATCTTGCGTTTTGTACAGGCCAGGAAGAAAGTACCTTAGAGAAATTAAAGACTGAAAATGTGTGTGGTTGGCTGAGAGAAATCAGCAAAACCCACTATAAACTTTTTATTTCATGTCTTTTACCCCATCCTCCTGAATATGCCCGAATCGGAGGTCACTGGTACAAAAACATTTTGGTTTCACCGCAAATTTTTTGACTGGACTTATTCCAGGGATACTTTAGCTTCACGCACTTCTCATTTAAAAGATGGTCTCAACCGCCTGTTTTGCCTAGTACCATACGAAGTAATAACGCAAGAGATTTGGGACTATGTAATGCCGCACTGGATGGAAGCCATAGTCAACGACGTTCCAGAAAAAGAACTTTCGGAGCTCCGCATCATCCTGAGCAAAATCCTCGATACCGAAATGAGTCCTTTGGGATTTGACGCCAAGAAGATGTACCAATTCGTCGCTGGAAGGTTCCAAAAAACCAACGCAAAAGTCCAAGAGCAAGCCCTCCACTGGCTCCAAGTACTCTCAAAGCCTAAACTTGCTCCCGATCTAAAATCGCTGTTTTAGACCTTGACCATGTTGGAAATCATCATTCCGCTACACCTCCTTTTCACAATATTCGGTGATGGTGTCACGTACATGAAAGGAGGAGGTGACGAAAGTGCCGAAAAAGCAATCCAATATCACGACGCGGATTCAACCGAGGGACCAAAACGCAACTCAATTTGTAAGTACACTAAGTGTTTGCACCCACAATTGCACCTCCACTTTTCGCTCTTGTAGCACCTGTAATCGAAGACTGCGATTCAGTCAAGACATCATTTTCAGATGACGAAAACCGGTTTTCTCAACGAACCGAATTCGAATCAGACGCTGAGCATAATCTTTTTTGTTGCATACTTATGTTGGATATTTTACTCAAACAAATGGAGCTCCAAGATATCGACAAACACACTGGTCTTAATTCCTCGTTGTGCAAAGACGTTTGCTGGCTTTTGAAATGTATGATCACCGCGGCTTGGATTGGAAGTCACTCGTGTTCGTCAAAATCGGAATGCAGCTACTGCGAGAGTAGCATAATGTGGCACCAGCTCTCCCTTCAACTCGTCAAGTATCTCTCTCCCATCTACCCAGCACATCCACCGGATGTAAGTGATGCAAAGTCCCGGGAATAATCTAATGGTGATTTATAGCCACCACTTGAAGAAAACTGGGACGAGCACAGCCGGAAAAGCCCCCCCGAGAGCGATAAGAAAGAATCAAAATCAGACGTAGTCCTCAACATGCCCATTCCTGATGTGCATTCTGTAGGAGGAGTTCTAGTTCATATGCCACACGTGTGTTCTGTACGAAGAGTAGTACTCTCAAGCGAAAATCACGAATTTTCGTTTGAGATTTCATTGATTTCGTCTCACCTCATCCCACCCCAACTCCACAAATAACAGATTCGTCATTCCTACCTGTTCCAGATAATGACCGCCACGGTGGAGACCGTCTCCGAGCAACTAGACCTAGCTGCGATCATCCCGGCTGAAAAAGTAGTTTCCGCAGTGGCCCGAGCCATCACACTCTCCGAAACTGACGTCGGTAAGTCTTCACTTTTGCACCCCCAAAAATCTAAAACCGCCCCCAGCTGCGGCCACCGTCCAAGTAGCCAAACCCCAAATCATTGGCGAGAACGACGAACCGGTGGAACCGGAGCCTGGAGACGATTTAAACAATTTTTGGCAAACATCAGTCGGAAAATTTAAATTTTGCGTCGATGATCTACCGCAACCCTTGCAATACATACACCAACTGCTGCAAGAACTGTCCAAAGTTGACAAACCGGATATTTTGTATTACATGCTCCAGTGTCTCAACATTCTTATTTTGCACGGAGACGCCTGTACTAAAGCTTCGAAGGAGCATAGAGGGTTTTTTATTTGGTGCCAAGAGAATCTTCTCATCAAAAAGTATAAATCAGTGGTGCCACAATTTTTCCTGATGTCTCAATTCTAGTTTGTGGGAATTGTGCAATTCGGAACATTCTCATATTTGTCAGGAAGTTGTTCCTTTGTTGCTTCATTGTATCACATTGCCGGCAGGCTCAGATGTTTTCTGGCGAGTGATTCAAGAAGCCTTCCATAGCAATGACTGGTGTGTCAGGTTTACAGCCGTTGAAAGAGTCACAGTTATGGCCAGGTTTATGGATTCTAGTCCCTTACGAAATATTTTACAATTACAAGCAGCTTTAGCAAACGCTTTCTGTTATTTAATTTCAAGTATGGACGATAGTAACATTTATGTGGCCCAAAGAGCTACTCTGTATCTTGGCACTATTCATGATTTTGCAATCAAGGTACTACCGAAGTCCAAATGCGAAACACAATCATAAAATCTGTTTTAGTCTTTAATAATGTGTCTAGAGACTCAGTTCGATACAGTCATTGTTGATAGACCAATGGTACTCCAGTCTTTATACCAACTACATAACTCTCTCAGTGAGCGAAAAATTTTGACTTGGGAATTTTTTCTGAACCGTTTCGATACCTTATTTCTCGAAGCCCAAATCACGTTGGAAAAAACGGGTGATATCACATGCCTACGAGGTAAAAGCGTCTCAGGTTTGTCCCATCTCATTTGGAAATTTCCAGATTTGCGCAACACTGACCTAAACAGTGAAACCTTTTTGCGCAAATTGCACCGAGCTCATGAGGCTCTGTCCCAATCAGACGGTAGCGGTGCAAGTTCAGTTAAAACACTAAGTGCCAGTTTTGGCACAAAATGGCCTTATAAACGCACCATGTCGGCACCAGCGTCAATTATACCTCGACATGAGAACAAAGGTATAGCGAATTCGCGAAAAAATCCATTAACTGTGGGATTAGTAATTACAGAAACTAAAGAAAAAGTATACAGCCGGCAATATTCCGCACCGATACTAAAGAGGAAAAGTTCGCGATTTGGAATCGGTCAGTTTTTAGGCACTAGTAACAGCATTCCAGGTAGAAAATAGATGTAGTGTCTTGCTGTAGTGGCCGCATGAATGTAAGTTTTTTACTACTTGAATGCATGGCATGCTTAACGGTTACCACTGGGGACCAGACAAATGGTCATTTTGCGATCGTTACAGATGGGCACATGCATTCGTTCAATATGGCTGACGATCAAAATATCATGAATTTTTTACAAAGAGTTATTGATTTGGAAGAAGCTGACAAGGAGACGATGCATTTACTTGTTTTCCTTCTTTTGCAATTTCTGTCACGATCGGATCAAGCATATCCAGCAGAAGAGAAAAATTTAGCAAAGATACAAGGAATTGTGTTGAGGCATCTTTATCTACTCCTCGGGTACAGTCAAAATGACCGTGGGCTGTACTTGCCGCCTCACAGACTAAGATCTTCGCCGGCATTTAGCGTTTTCTTATCAAACCTACCACAACTGTTGGACCAAAACAATCTAATGGGGCGATTACTTCTCCCGACTTGTCTCATCATCCTCCAATACGCACCCTCCCCTTATTACATCTCGAACACTTTGGATTTTCAACAACCGCCCTACAGTTTATGGACTTTAGAACCGCATTTTAGACGAAACTGGTTAATGGCACTTGTCGTACTCTTGTACAAAGTAATTTCGAGTGATTTGTCGTATGAGAATCACAAAAAATTGTTTCAGTATCAATACAATCAACAACCACACTGTATGCAATTAACTTCTTTGATAAGAATAGTTCTAAATACGTTAGATTCGCAACACCACCACTGTCGAAGAATCCCAGCTACGATTATCATGGGGGCTCCCCCTTCCCGGTCTCGTGACGTAAGTCAACCATCTTTAGGTACGGAAAATGAGCATGCCGAACGGACAACACCTCCACTTTCGCCAATGTTTTCTTCCGATGGCCAGTCAGTCCAAGTGTCGATTAGTTCAAAGGGTGGCAAAGCCCAAGTTGTTTATGCTAAACCTTCATCCACCACCAGCATGGAGACGCACTGGGAGGAAGCAATCCAGTGCATCCAACCGGAGAAAATCTGGGACAAGAACACGAAAAAACTAACCGATTTTAGTGCAGACGCCGACGATACGGAATCCGAACTAATCGCAATCCCTGAAAGCGACATGTCAGATAGTACCCTCCACGGAAGCATGCAAGATTCATTTGATGAAGGTATGGAAGAAAGTTGCTGTAATTTGCAAGGCAAACAAGTTTGTACCATGATAAAAACCCAAGAAACTTTAGATACCGCCGTTATCAAATCACCAAAAGAAGGCTACATCAGTCAGTTAGTTCGCACTTCAAGCAATAAAAGACCAACCTGGATCATTGGAAGTGAAGATGACTCGGTTAAAACCTACGACAATAAGAAACTAGAAGGGCCAAAATCACCATGTGAATATACGAAAAACTGTGCCAAGATGAACTCCACCACTTCGCTAAATCTAATCAATGGGTCCCAATTTTCCAAAAACGATTTTCACAAAGTTGCCAATGTTGACACTCATACCAAACCAACACCTTTGGGGAAACACAAAAAGATCATAGAACCGAGTATCACGCCTGTGTGCACCCCCGTTTCGGACTGTGATGACTGCTTCAAAAACAACCAGTCGATGATCCCGGCACCCTCTCTGGAGCGTCTGCTCCCAATAGGAGCCATGCGTCCCTCAGGTATCTAGCCCAAAAAAAACGAACCTGTCCGTTTTTTAGCCATCTGGTAAATCAGTGATGTCTTTAGAAAGCGTTTCAGAATCATCCCGCGATAACGTCTTCTCGCCAACCCTCGAATCCCAGCTGGAAATCCCAAGCCAGGAGCGCCTCCTCCCCATCGGCCAACACACCAAAGACATTTCCCAGTTAGTGGACAAAGTCCGGCAAGCCCTAGGCATCAATGCGCAACTGAGCAAACCCGAGAACAAAAAACCCGACAAAATCTACAACACGAAGGAGGAACCGGCCCAGTCTCACAGCCCGCGCCGTCTGATCAAGCAAGTGGCCTTAGAAAGTCCCCCCAATCAGGGCGATATCGACGACAACGGACACTTTTTCAAAATAATCAAAGCTGATAATCAACGTAACCAACTGAAAACTTCGTAATACTCTACTGATTGATTGTGATTCCAGGCGAGACGATGGTGAACCAAAGACAGCGTATGCGCAAAATGGGGCCTTTCACCATGGGTTCATACTCGATTCATGACCCACGGCGCCCCGGCGCCTGGTTCAGCCCCCAGCTCTCGCCGAAGATTGAGGGAAGTGATATGAAGCAAAGCTCGTTTCGCATTGGCGACGAATGTGTGAATGAGAGGTGTTCCGAGTGCGGAACTGTCAAAGAAGAGTACAGCGATGAGGAAATCGGGCTCTGTATTGTGACTCTAGGGACGTTCATTCATCGGGAACCGGCCCTCGCTGCACCCTTACTACCCGACATCCTTAGCATTGTGGCAAAGTAAGAAAAATCACCGATTTGATTGTTCTTAATTGAGTTTTAGGGTTGCAACCAACGTGATGTATCCCTGGCAAACCGAGAGTAATATACACCTGCCGGGAGGGGCTATCAGTGTAGCCCACCAATTTTTACGATGTGTCTTACACCAACTCGCACCCAACGGTATCTTCACCCAAATGTTTCAAACCAACGCAAGCGGTATGCCAAAATCTAGACTAGAAAAACGGACTAATTTTACTTTCAGAAACCGTACGAGTTCAATTTTTCAAAAGTGTGATCCAGGCTTTGATTGATTTCAATGAGCTGAACCCTGTAGCACCACTACAATTACTACTGGAAACTCTCAATTCGAAAAAAACTCTACCGGTTGAGACACTACCAACGATTCTGCAAAACATGGCTTGTTATTTAAATTGTCTGCCTGTGGAAGCAGCTCTGGGTCCAAGTACGCCACTATGGAGTACCGTTTTACAACAACTTGAAAGTCTTTACAGACGAATGCTGTTTTTGTTGGGCACGTTTGACGACATTATGCCGCTTCTAAAAATTATGATTTCGGTTTTTAAAATACCACTAATTTCGCAGTTTAAGGTAAGAGTTTACAAATTTAGTCTGGTGATTTAATCAAATTTTAGGGCATTTTGGAACCATTTTCGAAAGTACTAAGCTATGCGATACAAACCAATGTTTTGAAGTATAGTTGTTTGGTTGAAATCTGTTATTTGTGCAATCGGGCCTTTACAAAAGTAATATTCAAGACTTAATGATTTTTTCTAATTCGCACATTACAGGAGAGAGATAAATTAATTCTAAGCCGCATGGTTGTGTTCGAGCTAGTCCAAGCATTGAAATTCAAAACCACAATTCCTGATTCAAATTTACTAATGTTAATAAATTTGATTTTGCAAGTATGTCTTGTCGTTGAGTTGGGCGATAAACAATTTAATTTTTAAGGACGTTGGAGGTTCGATTCCTGCAAATGTCGTTATTAAAGACGGTCCTTTACTATCAATGGAGTACGGCCCTGCTGTGACGACCGGCATATCAGAATGTATGAAACTGCATCTTGGGGACATTTTAGAATTTTTAACCGATTTCCACACAATCTCAAAAATGAAAAGCTACTGTAAAGGGATCAATGTAGGCCTAAACGACGACACTTTGGGTGGAATTATCAAATGTAGCGTCGCCCAATATTTAGCGCTTGAAATAACGAAAGGTAACGGCCGAGATAACCGAGCAGTGATCAGGTATTTCCCATGGCTTTACAACACTTCAGTTATACAACAATCGTACGTTGGCGAAATTGTTTTCGTTTTTTTACTGTGTTTTTCCAGTCCGAGAGAATTTATCGAATGTATAGGCCACATCCGGCTGCTATCATGGCTACTTTTAGGATCTTTAACTTACACGGCTTTACATGGAAATCTAGGTCAGAATGTTAGTCAGCCGATACCACAAGAAGCCTCTTGTCAGATCGCTGACCACATTCAAACAATAATGGCGGGATTTGCTGAACAGCCTAAGACATCCGTCCTACACATGTCTTCCCTGTTTCACACGTTCATTTTATGCCAAGTAAAGCTCAAACTTATCAGTAAACAAGAAAAAATCAATTGTTTCAGCTGTGGACTATCTACTTAGAACAAAGCCTACACACTAATATGCCTACAACGGAGGCCTATAACGTGACTATGAACATTTTATTTGAATTTTGGGGCAAAGTAACACCATGCATCCTCCAGTTAGTCCAACAATCGAAAATGGTAAGTCCTAACGTGGCTGGACTTCACTAATCATTACTTTCAGTTGAGCGAGATTGTAAGTCTGCACTTCTTAAGCATGTTAGAAGCGTTGCTAGAATGTCACTCAACTTTCGTGTCAAAATTATTACCCTTATGGACTCCGGTGCTTTGTTCGAATCAAATCCAAGTAAGTTTTAGCTTGGTTTTGCACCAACTAAGTTTGGCTCGTAGTTACCTGGGCATTTACAAGTGCGGTTACAAAACTGTCGGAATTGTCCACCCACAATACACATAGAAACGTTACCCGACAAGATCAAAATCAATTTACATAATCCAATACTATTGAAGTGGTTACAAAGATTACAATTCAAAATGGGCCAAATTGAACTGCAATCATCAACAGCGACGCAATTTTACTCATTGTAATCTAACATAAGTAGTGAATTGTTAAAACAGTTGATAAATTTATTTAAACAAGTCAAACATTTATACATGACTTATTGTTGTAATAAATATGATTAACAAAACGTTTTGCTTTTGAGGTCGTCCATACACTTCCTCGCCGCATCCATCGCCAAAGGGTAGAGCTAAAACAACTGAATCAGCGACAAGACGACCCAATTCTCGAAACCTACTTTATCAACGAAATAACAAACATCTAATTTAATCTGTTCCCGTATTTTCATTTCATCCGACATTTTATCAGCCTCTGAAACGGCCTCAGACACTTGCGTATTTCGGTTTTTGAGCCGTCTTAGTGACTCTTCTGTTTTACAAACTGATCTTAGAACTTCCTCAACGAGGGTTAAATACCTACAAATTGGAATGAGTCGTTTTGTTATTTTTCCCACAATCACTTACTGTTTAGTATTGTTTGTGATCACTGTGTTTAAAATGGTTTGTATCTCACTTGTCATATTAAACTTATCGTGGAATTTTAATATCGGCTGAATTGCTTCAACCATGTAATTACTAGCTTCCTTAGGGGCATTTCTGTTGGTTCGTCTGTAAAGTCTTGGAATGGATGCAACACTTTGCAAAAGCGCCAAACTTTCCCTGCTTTTTATGCTAATTAAATGATTTTCTAACTTTGAAATAACGTCAGTGATACTGTTTGAATTAACTTGGAAAACTTTGACTAGTACTGGTTTTATATTAAATGGCATAATGCTGTATATAGTATTACCATCAGGTTCATGACCAATTAAACCCTTTACCACCTTTAAATCACGAATTGAGTTAATTATAAAGCCCTCCCATGCGTCGGAACCATCGGAAAAAGAATCAGATTCCTGTAATACCGACGCTAGTTATGTTCAACACATGTGATAGTAAGTACCTGTAAAGCGACCTCAAACCACTTTAAATACCGGGCGAGGAGCAGCATAGACAGCTTTAAAAACTGATCAGCAAGATTGTTAATAAAAACCTCGGGATTAAAAGTAGTTTTCAGCGCAGTCCACAACGCCAGTGTGATTTTCAAAGAACAGTTAATTTCATTTGAGTCGGAATACATCGTTCCGGGTTTTGCGATAGCGTCCGTTTCAAACTGTCCCGCAATTTGTTGGAACCGAATTTCGAAATAAACCGGCAAATTAAATCGTTTTATGTGGTTTTCGAACGATTTCCTCGTTTGAATTAAATCATTATCGCCGCATTTTACCGCAATTTTTCGAAGAAAATTCCACGTGCTCTTGAACCGTTTTTGGAAGAGTTCGGGATTCCCTGGTGCTGTTATGTACGGAAGACCTTCACGTGAGAGTTTGTCGACTTCGGCCCAAAAACTGTTTAAGATAAAATTGAACGATTTCAATTCGGCGTTTCTAAAAAAAAAGTTTGGGGAATAATTCATAACACGAAATCGAGAAACCTCTTCAAGACGTTGAGTAACGTGATTAGTTTCGAGTCAATGAAGTCCAAAGCTTCGTCATATATTTTTTTCACATCTTGATTGCAAGTTTCCAAGTAGGTTTCAGTGAATAGGTGTCTGAGGGCTGGTCTAACAATATGGAGTTGGTACGTTTTCTCCGCCTCTTTTTGCTCGCCTAGATTATCGTACATTTGTAAACATCGCAAAATGATGTCCTCGTCGTTGTTTTTGACGGATTTGAGGAACACTTTGTTGACCATATCAGTCAGTTTTTTTCTCACAAAACTGATTTCTTCCACATCTGATACTAAATGGAAAGCTTCCAAATAATTATATTCAAACGAATACTTATTCACAGCTCGTTCCAAAATCACGGAGTCATCGAATAAATCGTCCTCGTGCGTCTTGATCATGTTGTCAATGTATAACGCTGATGATATAATCCCGAACTTCAGATTTAGGTAATTACGTCGCGTGTTGTTGTTTTTTATCGTTTCCAACGTCGTAAAGTAACTCTCTTCCGCACTTTTGATTAAATCATAAAGCGTCTAAAAAACAGTTAAGACGCTGCAATTGTCACACTATTTATTCACCTTTATTTCCTCCCGCAACTGTCTCAAAGGCAATGACAAGTCATCAATCTTCGAATTGAGATTTGTCAAATATTCCGCCAAATTAACAATCGCCTCCGTTTCAGTTTTCAAAATCTCGGCCATTTGTTGGTGCAAGTCGTTGCCATAATTTTTCAAATCGTTCCGCAACGTCTCCAAATCCGATTTTAAGGTGTACTTTGAGAGGCACTGATCCACATTGAAATTCTCCTACAATTTCAGTCAAACGCCACCTCCACGACAACCAAAGACGAAGAAGATACCTTAAAGAATGATTCCTTCCATACCAAATTTTCTGTGGGCTCCATGGTTGCTCCAGAAGCCTTCTTTGGCACTTTGAGGTTAGGTTACGATTTAAATGAAATAAGCCAGGCTTTGGCGATCATTTAATGATTTTTGACCAACTACACACATTGCATAGTTATTTGAGGCACTTCATGGGCAGAAAAATCATTTAATCGCTGTTTATTGTGGATGTTTTGTTGACGTGACCCAAGTCACCAACCTGGCAGACACAAAGCCACTAGTTTTTTGAGTTTTGCCGCTGCTTAATTAAAAAACGTGATTTATGAAAAAAATTCAGGTCGGGGGTAAGCATAAATGAAACAAAAAGTACCTAGTAAAATTATAATAAATTCTGTCGGCATATATCACACGTGTATAAATAAACTTCTGGGCCAGTTTATTAAAAAATATAAATAAGAAGATCCTAAGGTTACATATAGATTTTTCGCAGATCTGTGGGTGACGTGATCATGTTGCACTGGGGGCAGAGTTTTTTCGCGCCGAGCGTCTGTAACCAGCACTGTTCACAATGCACGTGCCAACAACACACGGAAATCACCGGCGTGCGATATCTCTCCATACAAATTAGACATTTGTAAACCTCCTCTTTGTTTTTTTCTTTACTTTCCAATTCGCGAATCCTATTTTTCAAGACCTCGACCAGCGGGTCCCCTTTAGGCTGCGTGTTAACAGAGTCGCTGTTTTCTTCAGGCTGCATCCTCTTAGGGTCCTCCCCGGTCACGGCTTTCCGCAGCGCGACATTTTCGGGATCACCGGGCAAAAGAATAACATCGCGTTCGGAATATTGCGGCGAGCCGAATGTCTGGGCGTCATCGCCGTCAACGTTTAAGTCTTCGTCCTCTTCAGTCATACTTATCGAAGTCCCTAAATTATTAATCACACCCCCTGGGAGCAAGGTAGTTATGCGGACCCGCGACTGTCCAGCCCACTCATACTCCTCAAACGCTTCCACATCTATACTCTCGTCACTCTCACTTTCGTTACGTTCAGTACGGCGCAAACACTTCTCCACATGCAAGGTTATTTCTTCCGAGGTTTCTTTGTTGCAAATTGGACACAAGACCTCTTCGGCCTTGCGTTTTTTTGTTTTGGACCGGTGCCGATTCTGCCGGTTAAGCCGCACTTTCTGGAAGGTTTCCCACGTCTTGTCGGCATTGTTCTCACTGGTGTTCGATGAACTGGGGACACTGCGTCCGTTCGATTTGTGCTTGTTTGACGGGATTTTACCTAACTTGTCTACTTCTACCATAAAGTGGGATTGGACTTCGGAAATCCGCAGGGTTACGCTACAAACAGGACAACAGATCGGTTCTGATAATTTCCTCTTGTTGCGACAGCCGCGGCCACCTTCTTCACCATTACAACTGCTACTTGCTACCTCTATTTCATTTATGGATCCATCCATAATACCATTAAATAACACTTACGTTACGCGCTACGAGACACGTACACTGATTTTTTAACAAGTTACTCAAATTTCAAATTGTTTTTGTTTAGATGTTGGAAGATTTTGTTTATTAGCTGCATCTTAGGTTAGTTTTCTTGTTTACACATATTTGTACGTCAAAAATACTATGGTTTCAATTAGACACTTTAAAAGCTTGATGGGAATTAATTAATTTTGCACGTTTCAAAACAGGATTGTTAAAAGTAAAATTGATTTTCACACAATAAATATTTGGGGAAAAGAAGTACAGTCAATAAACAACAAGTTTGAAAGGCATGGCTGCCAACTATCCAAATTGCCATGACGCAATTTCACTAGAATTTAAATTTAATGCGCATTTTTGTTATGTAAAAATTTATGATTTTGCGTAAGGCCACGTGTTGCCCCATATGTTTGCGCTAGACTAGGTTAATCTATGGAGTGCTATAAATTTTTTATTGGTTGACATAACGTAGGGAAAATATAATGAGGGACTTCACATTGATAAAAAAATTTATTTGTGATTATTCAAACACAAATTGTGTATTGTTAAATCTAAAATCTATTATTAAAGTTACTCATAGTCATTCTAGCTAAACCAGAGAACTGAATTCATAAATAATCGTTACACTGGTAGAGCCGAAAGGTATACAAGTTATAAAAATATCAAACATAACATGGCAAATTATACCCCACCAGGACAACGAAGTTAAAATTGAATAGGGCACCAAATGTGGGTTTAGTACTCTATTAAATCTGTAACTGGTTGAATATAAAAATCTGAAACAGCGTCATTATTGTTCTATATATTTTAGCATACAATACCACATTGTGGTGGTGTAATTTTTGAATGTGCTAAATAGAAATTTGGTCTGCGACATTTTTGTACTTTACTTATTGCTCAATAAGATACGCTGCGAGACTTGGAGAAAGGAGCAATAATGACACTGCACACGTCGAGATGATAAAATCACAAGTGCTTGAAAGTTCCTAAGAGAGTTTTAGGAAACAAGCACAAACCAAGTAAAAATAAGAGTACAATATAGATTCAGTTGAAATAAATCGACAATAACCTAATGTATAAAGTAGCCTTAAATGTGAAGGCTTATATGTAGTAGAAAAATTCCAGTCTCATTCACAAGGCAGCATTCACAAGCCACAATATAGAAAATAATCACATAGGCATATAAAATAGCATGTCAACCACCCTCCTGTGCCTAAAAAAGTCCGCTTAGCGAACTTTGACAGCTGGTACGAAAAACCCGTGTCTGCTAAGCCACAGTCCAACGCCAGTACCAAGGATGAGTGATACAAGATTGGTTAAAAACAGTGTGCACAATCCTTTGCGTGAAAAGACACTGGTGTTGCCAACCCGAGCGTAGCGAATGCTCAGCATGTCCCTCTTCGGCGGCCTAAAACACCAGTTTTTAGGCGGCAGCTGATCAGGTCTACTGCTCCAATCATTGAAGAAATCTCCATCCTGCAACAATCAAAAACAATTGAAAAAATCGAGTTATCAAGTTCGTCGACCCTCTGATAACAAGTACAGGGTGCTAATTGATATTTACATCTTTGGCTTCAGAGTTCATGTAGTATGATTGCCATTCTAGGTTCAGCGGGGTGCCTTGGACGGGGCTGTTCGGCGGCGACTTGGGGCTGCTTCTGGGGGAGTCCCTCCGCGAGCCCGCCAGAGAGACTCTGGCCGAGGACTGGTTCGACTCCCGTTGGGCCTCGCGCAGAAGACGCAAATAATCTTCGACGTTTAACTGGTGGGTGATCGAACCCGGGGTGCCCCCGCCTTGAGAGCACGTTGATCCAGCACTTACGTCAACCCAAGATTCTGTCAAAAATCGCGTATTAATTAGGTAAAAATAATCTTCGGAAACGTCAAATGCTAATTATAGCCAACCGAGTTGAATTCCTTTCTCGTCGCCAATTTGCGATGTTTTGGTATAAATCCCTGGATGACATCCCAGATGGAATGTAAACAACGCAACTTACCTCCTAAAAGGTCATCTAAACTCGATTTCGACGATGACATTTTCCACGCACTTGCTAAAATGCTCAGAAATCAATTTCGGACACCTCACTTAACACGAATTACCAGTTCTCAAATAAATTTTTATTTAATTCTACATACAAGAGATGCACTAGAGGCGTACGTGACAGACACCAACACTCGTCAACAACCAGTTAGATTCTCTGCCTTTGTCTGTTTAGCATTGACGTTACGGGTCACATGACGCCCACGAACCAATCACAGCCAATCTCAGCACGCCATTGTGCTAACAACGCAAAAATAAATAGAAGCATCACCAAAAAACCACCATATCATTCAGTTGGCGCGAGAGAGACGCAAACAACACAAATACGGCGCTTATTTTAAACCAGGCACAATACACGCATCCAAACAAATCAATTGCTTTGTTTGCCCATTTTTACTCAGAACAACATGTTGATAAAAGATACACTCCTTTGTGTCACTAAAAATAACTCAGACCTTCATTGAACAAATCTTTATTTTAGCAAAATTATCACAAGACCTCAGTCAGGTACAAAGTTAAACTTTTAAAAAAATCAATACGAACAACGAACGAACAAAACAATAGGAACGAAACGAACTAATTTTCAAAATAGGGCCCTGGCTTCGGAGCGATTTTTTTCGCCCTTTCGAAGGCTTGAATAATGCAGTCCCTGAAAAAAAACAATAAACATGGCTCAGTGCGTGAGCATGCGTTTTCGTTTGCGGACCTTGAACTTGATTTCTTGTTTGAATTGAAAATCCGTCTGAGTCAGTGACCTCCATACAAGGGCTAGACTAGACTCGTTTTATTTATTGATCAAGGAGCAAAGGCAGACAAACGCGCCGAAAAAATGGTTGTTTACGTGATACAAACCTAAATAATTTTCTATGCCAAATGTAGGCCCCTACATGTCCGGTATCGACATACTTAATGGTGGCTCCCGGCCAAATCTCATCCAGTTTCGAAATACCGACCCGAGGAACATATCCGTCAGACTCAGCGCAGACGGCTATGATAAGGGACGGCTCATAAGGCACTGAGAAATTTTTCAAGTGTGTGAACTCATCCATCATCCCTCTCATGAACCAAATCGCTTCTTTATCACGCTTTCTCATATCAGTTATCTCGCGACTGAAGTTAAAAATCGGCAAATTCATCACTGAGTATTCACTAGACTCTACTTTAACGTTCTGACTAGAATGTTTATAAGAAATGGCAGGACAGTTGCTCGAATCCAACAGATTCATCATTTCGTACGGAGAAATGTATCCGACATCACTTTTTTGCTCCAACAAGGACGTCAACCCATACTCTGCAATACCTCAATGGCAACATTCACAAAAACAAAGTCAGTTTCTTAAGCAAACCTGGGATTCTACTTAGAGTGCATGCAAACGGACTATCAACAATTTTACACGACTTTGACAAAGTATCACAGTAAATTTTGTTTGAAAACAATTGCTTTTGCAGCATGTCCCAATCAATAGATTCACTCATAACTCCCTGTAAGGTTGGCGTGAGCGTTTTTGCGTCATAAAATAACATGATTACCTCTGTAAAAACCGAGGAGGCAGTCGACCATGACAAGCAAGGTACAAGCACTAAGGGCTTTGGCCAGTTAGAGGCCGCCAAGGAAGCCATCTAATGCAAAAAATCCTAACAAAAATTCGCAAAAATACAACACTCACATGTCCTCCCATCGAAATCCCTGAGACCCCCAAGGGACCGAACCCGATCTGTTCGCACCAGTTCAAAAGCGCCAGTGTCTCCAAAATCAAGCAACCGCCCATTACGAAAATATCTGAGACGTAGTGGAGGCTTGAGCGGAGCTGGTCTTTGGGCTTTCTGGTGCCGTAGTAAGGGTTCTCCACGATTAAGGAACCGATGCCGGCTTGAAGCAACGGCTTTGCCATGAAATTTCGGCGGCGCCAAAAATACTGAAATTACAAAATGAATCTGTCCCGAGAAGATTTTCGCGATTACATGATCGCCGGTCCCGGCGAGGTGAATACACAAAGGTCTGTAGTCATTTGAGGGCCATTTTCGGGGCAGTATCATTTGAAAATAAACCTGCTGAATTTCTGGCACAAGCAACGACGGTAGAAACATGCGAAAGGGGGTCCATAATCTACCCTCGAGTATCTGGAAATCGGTGAAGCGCTGCGCCTGCAGGAGCCGATTCTCAATAAAAATTATTTTACAAAGTGTTGACTCACGTTAATTATGTCTACCGGATAGTCTTTTGGCAATAATTCGTAGCAGGCATTGCGATTAGAGACGAGTTTGCGAAAATTAAACAATCTAAAAAAGTTTTGTGTTCGAAAATAATGTCAACATAACCTTAAAATGTTAAGTGGTAACTTTTAATACTTACTCCATCAAATTTTCAGGATCGCCCCATCCCTTTGTGAAACACTTTGATAAGAGGATTTTACGGTAAAACACGTCAAGCCTGCTAATCGGCATTCTTGTTAAACTGTTAAAAACTACTTTTTGGCCCCCTTTAGTTCAAAAATGAAAAACTACTGAAAGATCATGACGTGTTTGGTAACTCACTAAAAATAAAATTATCACTTTGTCACTAAATTTAGATGTTTGACAAATAATAAATAACAATTGTACGAATTGTTGTGTTAATGTTGTTGCACAAAAACTTGGCAATAAAAATTCATGAACACAGTCTTGCACTTTACGTTATATAAACAGTGGTGGGTTAAGTAACAAGCCACGAGGGATTATAAATAAATTTTTGTTTGTTTTAAAAAATTTAATAAAGTCACAAATTATTACATAAACACCCTGAATGTGTACAAAATGACGGAAAGGCTAATCAGTTATTAAAATATGTTTATTTACTTGTAGAAGCCCCTTCGCCTGTAGACCCTAAAAACGCAAATCATAAATAAACTTGCAAGAATTGTGTTTACATTTTTTAGACTTAAACATTACGTTGTAAAGTTGATTTCTCTTGATTGCTTTCAAACATCTCTTCTTCTTCAAAATCGGAAGAGCTTGAATCTGAAGAATCATCTTCCTTGTCGTTATTCCCTTCCATGTCAGGATCCGGAACAAGATAATAATGTAGGGAATTGACCCAAATATCGTCTTTAATTATCTCGGCAATAATATCACTCGAGGCGTCTTCATTATTTGCAAACCAACCAAAAAAAGTTTGCTGACTTGAGTGCGATCTTTTCCGAGCGCTTTTCGAAGTGCCTTCTTTTGTGGATGAGGTCGAAGGATAGGGTTTTTTCCATTCGATTTTTGTACTAATTGATGATAGTTGCCCTGCAATAACGATTAATTTTTTTTTTAATAAAAAAATAAGAAACCTTGTTTGTAGAAAAATTCTTTGACTAAAACGTCATTCTTAAAATACGGGTTTTCGTTAAAGTAAAGCTTGATACTGTATCCTGATTTAATATTGTCTGCAGTCTCTACTTCCAATTTCTGGAGGTGTCGTAAACAGTCTTCCTCGTCTTCGTACAAAATGTGGCAAATGCCGGGATGACTTGTAAACTGGATTTAATTAAGAATTAATACAATTAAAACGAAAAATATGAATTTTTGTTCTTAAAAAAAGGATACAACAGTTGACCAGAAATCAGAAATGGATTCAATAATTTCTGTTCGTTTGTTAAAATAGTGTTGGCGTAATTTTTTATACTTTTGTTCTATTATTAAAATTTCGTCGTTTTCTTTCTCATTCAATTTATCTAATTCAATGTGAACCATTTCTAGTTGAAAAATTGCAGAATCAATGTCAGAATCGTGATTCTCAGAATCTATTAAATCACTACCAAGGGAGCTTTCAGACGACTTCATTTTTTTAACATTTAGTCGTTCTGACATTTTTAAAGTAATAAAAATGAAGTAATAAAATATGAGCTTAGGTTATTTTATTTACACGCGCACCTTGCACCCTCCACAAACTCACCCCTATTTCGTAAAGTGCGCGCGCACCCTAAACTACCCTAAGTTTTTGTTTTTATGAATAACAGATTTATTTAATAATTTAAGACAGAGAACCAAGAGGGAATACATGTATTCATTTTACAATAAAATACGTAAAAAAAATGGTGTAAAAAATATTCGAGCGCGCGCACGTCCTATGTTATGCAATTTCGGTTGAGGCAGGTTTTTGCGCATTGCGCAATCGATTGACATTTAGATTATTGTTGTTTTTGTTAACAAAAAAATGGATTGTTAACGATACAATTCTAAAGGATTTTGAGGAAAGGCAGCAATAACGATGACGGTCACAAAAGGCAAACGAAATTATTCATTCCCCGTTGGTTCCGGAAATAATTCAGACGTTGAATCTCTCCAGTAAGTTAAAACATATTTTTTGCCAAGTTAATTCGGGTTTTTAGCTTGGGTAGTGCATCTGCTAGCGATACTGAGTCAAACAATGAACCAGCGTCGCGACGCAGGCCTTTCATACCCCCCATCTTCAAGGGCACTAAAGAAGAGTTGGGGAATCTTAAAAAAAATTCTGGTAGAAAGAAATTGAGAAGATACCAGAATCGTTCGTATTTTTGTCTCAAATGCCACAGTAAATGCATTATTTACTACAGGTTGCTTGTTGCAAACTCTTGCCGAGAAGGAGGAAGACGATGGATCTCTTGTGGCGATAATGGAGCCTTACGCAAGCCCCTTCGCAAAACTCCTCCAAGACGACGATGCCTTACAATTCTGGAACGCTTTTGTTGGCAAATCTGAGGAAGAACAAGCTCAAGTTGTTGCCGCTTTTTCTCAAAAAAAATCCAGTGATAAGACCGCGCAGAAGGAGAAGCCCTCTGCGCGCATTTCGCCAAAAATCAAACGCACAATCAAAATTAGAAAGAACTTGTCGCTGGAACAAGTGAAGAAATCCGAGGATGACCTAATTGCCTTCTTCAAGTCAACACCAAGCCAGGTCTATGTCAAATGCCCACCTACTTACTTTGAAAGACTGCTTCTACATGCCATTGCTCAATATCACGATCTACAGTCACTAGGTATAATATAATAATAAGACGGCGAACAAGACTAGTAATTGTTTTCAGGAATGAATGAGGATGGGAATAAGAGAGTCGAAATTTACAACACGAGGGAAAACTGGAACCCTGCTGACTGCTTCTTGACCGATTTTGTTGCTCAGTTGAGGAAATAGTTCACACCTCATGCATATTTTATTGTTGATTTTGTTCAGAGTTTTAATTTTAATTTCAAATCGTTATCATTGTCCTATTTGTTCAAAGTATTAATACTTTTATGTAATAGACTAGGAGTTGCTTAGAATGATATATAAGTGAGTGTGTTCTCTTATGAGGTTGTCTATGCTCAGGTGCCACCACTTTGTCACTTTTCCATGTGATTTTTGTTAATTCTCGGCAACTGAGCTACTTTTACCGTACCTTTTATTTGTGCAAACTGAACCAGGGATTCTCAAAGAGATTCTCATTTGAATAAATAGTTTTATAATCTTGTTGCTATTTAAAGTTCCTTCCCACGAATGGTTATGGCAAGAGTGATAATTTGATGGTTTTATTGAGTAACTGATTTCAAATCACATATACAATATAAAAATATGTGTCAAGTCATGTATGTACAACAACAAATGTAAGTTTTGTTTCAAAACATTTATAAAAGAACATTCAGTTATTACAATACAGTATTTAATCAGCTATCACCAGTGTTACTTTGCAAATGGTTTGGAGCATCTGCGAACATAACTTTCAATTTGTATGCCTCTGCTACTAAAATACTAATTTGAGAACTTGTCCAAGACTGAGTAGGAAGATTTTGAAGTAATAAGAGCAGTCCTTGAAAATCGTTTTGGCGCATTAGATCGTCTTTCCAGTAAAGGAGAAAAGAAGCACAAACGTAAAGTTGAAACGAGGCGAAACAATCGCTTTCAGCCAAATACGTGTCCCACAATCTGATAGTGCATCTCAACGGAAGCTCTCTGGTGAGTAAATTATTCAACCAACGAAAGGAGAATTGTAAATAACTAACGTTGTGCTGTTTGAGGTGGCGATGCAGCGTCTCGTCCACTCGTTTAATTAACTCTTCTAGCTGATGCACCTTGCGTTGTATGCCAACTTGCGCGAAAACGTAATTATCTTGAATACCATCTAGAAACTTAGATAAGCACCAAAACGAGTCAGCCTCGATAATTCTGAGTTGTTCTTCGCTTAAAGTATCGACTTGAAACGTCTCAAATGCTTGATTATCCAGAATAAACTCTTGCAGGAACACCACGTAAAAAGGAGTCACCAAATCATTGATCCCTTGGACGTAACCTGAGGCAGGATGTCTGATCGACCAAATAAACAGAATTCTCTCAAACATGATTTGTACAGTTTGTTGTTGAAACAGGGGGATCGTCGGGTTCATTCTTGGCACATCAATGTTGATTTGGTGCTGAATATCACGATTAGTCTCATCATGCTCAGCATAGTAATACTTGTCCACTAAATTCCAGTAGTCCTGCCTTTTCCTCTCCAAGACGCCGTTTCGCCGTTCGAGATTTATGGGCAAATATCCCGAGAGCAGCCGCCAAGTGATGGCGCGAACTTTGACCGGAATCCCCGACCAACTCAGCTTGCACAGCTCCGGGAGACTTGGAGGGTTGGCTAAAACACTCTCAAAGCGTTCCAACTTAGATTCACTATCCTCATCTTGTGGCGGGTGCAGGCAGCGCAACTGCTGGGGCCTGCCCGGAATTCTGTTGTTCCTAACGTGGTCCACTTCGCCAGTTTCCGGCTTTTCATTCGAGTTTGGAGTATCTGTGCTGTTGCGGTGGCTGTTTAGTACGTTTAAAGCTGCGGATTGTGACACTTTTTTCGATATTTTCGCGTCTGGAATGGGTTTAGTCAAACTGTGCCACTTTTCCTCAACAACTCACTCTCTAGTCCGGATATTATACAAAAATCGTCGTCGTCCATCGCCCAGGCGTCGCTGACGGAAGCTTGGAAATCTTGAAACGACGTGGAACCCACCATTTTTGGTTTTGAGGTACTTTTCACATCTTTCTTGGGGCTTGGTCTACGGGAAATACCTACATGACAACAGTTTGATTTTTTTTCAGATTGATTTTACCGTCCAGGTACTGTTTTGCTGTTCATCTTCCAAAATGAGGTTTTATCATGGTCCGGATTCCTGGATCCTTCCATTCTTACACGTTTTTCGCACTTTTCGGCGTGTTATCCATAATTTTCACTGTGACAAGCCCCCAACTTTGAGGTTATTTTACCCAACTGTCAACAAACATGGCAACGTCAGTCACCAGTTTTAATTAAACTTATTCTCTTGTTTTTTATTTGGAATGATCCTAATTAGGCTCTATTACCGAAAAATACACAGATTACGGATTATTTCCAAGATTTTTCAGTTCAGAATAAAACACCCTAGGTTTTTGTAACTTCACGTGTCAACCACCATGTTGTGAAGACAGGTAGTTCCGCTTATTTACATCAATTGTATGTAATTAATTAAAGTGTTTCTCTTTGTTTTTGCTTTACAATTAACTGCTTACACTTGAACTTTTAGTTTAGTGTAGTGTACGTTATCTTTGTAGCTGTAGATATGTGGCTTTATTTTGTTAAAATAAACTAATCTTGATTTGTTGTGATTGTTTCAATGTTTGATATTATTTATTAAACATGTCTATTGCTAAATCACGTTTCTATTTTGATCCAATTTGGAAAAATTCCATAAAAATGACGTTTGCACCCAGACGTAAATCAGAAAGGTGAAGCCATTTGGAGGTGTTACATTACGTTCGAAACGTCACGATGTCAGAGTTACCCAAAAACCCAACATTAGAAGCAGACATAATTAAAACGTCATTAACTTATTATAATTCATGTAATAATAAAAGCATTAGTTAATATTGCAAGTCAGTTTTATATTACGGTCTCAAGCCCAGTTGTGTAACTAGCAATAAACCTCAAATTCGTGGGAACAAAATAGTTATTTAAAACCGGAAAACGAAACAATTGATTTTCCTAAGAGGGAAAGAACAGTTATTAAAAGTATTTTTGTTTATTCTAATGTTTGTCCACCACTATATATTAAAATACTATCAGGCTAATCGTGAGTCAAGTAAAACAAGTTTTTATAGACTCCGCATAATATATTATGCATGTACGTTGTTGAATGTTACTGTTCTGAAGTTTATCAACATGTGAGTATGTTTTGTTAGTTTTGTAGTAGAAAAAAGTAGCATTTGATCGGTATACGTTATTAATTTATTCCCACGTGCATTACTGCATTGCTTTTAATTAACTTTACAAATTAATGAATGAATTAGATGAAGACTGATCAAATTAGGATACGTAGGATACGTTCTGCCTACATATTTTACCAGGATAAATTCTCAGCCGGCATTTACATAATGTATTGCCTTTATCAGTTGCGATAAAGACATATTGACTGATGCACCTACTCGAGTGAATTTATCCTTTTGTGTATAGGCGAATAGGAGAGAGTGTTTATTATATCGAGGTTAGTCCCTACTTTCTTCAACTTTTACCAAAATCTTCGAAGCTTTAGCAGTGTATAAACGATCGCGTAGCTAATAGGATTAGCGTAGACAATCTAACTTTTAACATGATTAGTTAAGTTCAAACAAGTACACAATATCCAATATTTTTCCTGTAGAAAATCACTGATAGATGTATCTATTTTAGTGACTCTTTGTTTACCAACAGTCATGGCTTCTTACTCCGACAGTGAAGATGTGGACGACCAAGACTGGGATGAGGTAAACACTCATTTCTTATCAACTACATTCGTATTTTTCCAAAAGCAAGGTCGCATAATCAGATCATTGTTTCGTTTCGCTCAGGAAGACATCCGAAAGCGCGTCTGTCGGCACAAATATGTGGTTTTATTATTTTTCAAAAAAGAAAACGCGGCGAATGTGAAAGTAACTTTTAAAAATCATAAGTTAAATCAGCGGCGCGCGGGTACTTTTACCACTATTTATCATAATAATAAATAGTTATCTGGCGCTAAACAAAATCCATCAGCTAGTCATCAACAAGTTTCAAAAACTTGATTTGTTTACGGTTTCGTCAAATTAGAAATAATTTTCGTAATAATTAGTCCATTAATTAGACCTCGCGCTTAATTGTTATTTTACCAATTTTCTAAATTAAAAATTGCGAAAACTCGGAAATTTCCATTCGAGTACACTTGAACCGCTATTTACGTCATTAGTAATCACCCAAAAAATCATTAATTGAGTTGCAGAAGCCACAAAATATCCTTTCATGCGTCACCATTTATGTAAATTTATTTTAATGCGTTTTTTATGTATTGATACCCGAAATTCGGTTTTTACGCGGATTTCCCTTACGTAGTTTGAATTTTTCACCCTATGATGCATTCACTTTCGCTGTTTGCAGTTCGAGGATGCGGTCAACGACATTGACTTTCCTGCGTAAGTGTTTGTATCATCGAGTAAATAAATGTTAAAAGGATAATTTTAGACCCCAGGGTGACATGACTTTAGAACGTGCCGTTGATGAAAGTCAAAAGGCGATAAACTATTTTTTTAACAATCAATTCCTGGAGGCTAAGAGCTTGATGGAGCCTTAGTGGGTCACTTGAGACGATTTTTTCTCTTTTTACTAAGTGATGTGTTTTAGTGCTGCTACCAGCATTTATCACTCACTCGGACATTCAGTATTTCTTTTCCTTGAGGCTATTTTGACGTTCGAGCATAAGTCGATAGTTAATGCTTCCACGGCTTTGAAACATGCGATCCGGGTGTGTAACAAGCAACGGAAGAAGAACACGTTTGGGGAGTCCTTGGGCAAAATGGTGAAGCGAAATAATTTTGACCAATACTCGAAGGAGGAAGCGCATGCCGAGCTCTGCCACGCGGAGTGTCTTCTACTCAAGTCAATGCTGACTTTTATGGAAGACGAAACTTTGAGCAGTTTTATTAAAGCAGGGATTAAAATTCGGTCATGCTACAATTCATACAAGTAACAAGCAAACACAGAGGGGGACAAAAAATCAATTTTGCTTTCAGGGATTGCCAACAGATTTTACTGAAGAGCCAGTGGGACAAAAGCTCGTCTAAAGTACATTTCGAAAGTGGGGTCAAAATGGGAATAGGCACTTTTAATCTTATGATATCCCTCTTGCCATCGCGAGTGATCAAATTATTAGAATTTATTGGATTTTCCGGGAACAAAGTAATAAAAATTTACGACTCAATAGAAATTAATCGTTGCCATTCCAGCAATTAGGTCTGAACGACCTTGTCGAAGGTTACAAAACCGACGGTCTTCGCCAGATTTTGTGTCTAATGACACTCCTTGGGTACAATTTAATCGTCCTCTATGTTTTAAGTCATCAAGAAGGTGATGTTAAATTAAGCGAAGAAATACTCGAGAAACAATTGAAGAAGCACCCGCAAGGCGTTTGGTTTTTATTTTTTAAAGGCCGACTAGAATTTATGAAAGGTGATCTTGACTCCAGTATAGACTGGTATAAAAAATCCTGGAAATCGCAGAATTTATGGCCGCAATTCCACCATGTTTGTTTCTGGGAATTGTTGTGGGTTTATTGGTAGGTCTCCAACGCTAAGGCGATTAAAGATCAAAGCTAACTTTCCAGCTTGAAAGGAAACTGGAAAGAAGCACTCACTTATTGCACCTCTCTTCTTGAAGGTAGCCGCTGGTCTAGGACCATCTACAGCTATCAAAAAGCCGCACTTATGTGTATGATGAGGGAGGAGCTTTCGTCTACAGATATTGTTGTGATAGACAATCTAATGAAGTGATTATAATTTTGTTAAAATGTCGATTTTCCTAACGATTTTTTTCAGGGATGTTCCTAAATATAAGCAAAGAATTGCCGGGAAATCTTTGCCGTTAGAAAAATTTGCCGTAAAAAAATCGGAACGATACTTTGAACAGGGTCACAATTTAATCTTGCCAGTAATAGAATTAATGTACGTTTGGAACCTGTTCAAAGCCATGAAAAACTTCAACGTTGCGAACAACATATTCAAGATAATCGACAAAGCCCTTAAAGATTTGAATTCAAAGGCGCAGACTTCAAAATACGATACTGACAATAGGGCACTTATTTTGCTACTCCAAGGGGCGTGCTTGCGCCAAATGAAGAGTCCTTTGCAGGCTTTGAACTGTCTAGAAACTGTTATTTCGCTACAGAAGGATATTGTGGAAGATCATTACTTGGTTCCGTATGCCATAGTCGAACTGGCTCTTATTGAATGGGACGGGGGTAACAAAGAGAAGGCGATTCTGGCCCTCGAGGATGCAAAGTAAGTCACTTTGAGTGTTGCTGTTTTGGAATATAAAATTTTGTTTCAGGAAAAACTATTCGGGCTATTCACTGGAGTCGCGGCTGCACTTCCGGATCCACACCGCTCTAACTGAATACAAGGCGGAAATAAAAAATTCGAAACACTAAAATTTTAACCCAATAACATTTGAATGACAGTTGTGTTCCTGAGTTAGCACCCATAACAACATACCATTTTGTATAGTCCTAGCACTGTGTATACCATATTTATAAAAAAAGGCTGTGTTGTTATACTACTGTGTTGTTTATTTCTAAATAAATTTGCATTTAATTTGTTGATACTTATGGCCTTGTTAATTAAAATCGCATGTCGGAATGCATAATCAGGACTTCCCATTAAGACGAAAATTGTGGGAAGCTGAACTGTCACCTATTGTTAATTATCCTTCAGTGGCACTGATTCGGCCTTAAAATCACCACCATGACAAAGGAAAGTGTCGTTTATGCGAAATTGATTATTCCTCGTCATTTGATTATTCCAGAAATCCACCTTTGAGACTGGTGGGATCCGAGTACCTTGAAGAAACGAGCGATGAGTCATGTTATACGGTTTTGGCACAGTTTAAAACAACGAGTTTGTATGCAAACATTGATACACAAATGTTATTGTTTGACAAAACCGCCAAAAGCCAACCATTGTGTGTTTGCCCAGCAATTACCAAACGGTTTTACCTAATTCTTATTAAATTCCAAGTACGCTGAAAGTGTCAATTAGAACACTACTCACTAATTAAATTCATTACATTGCCGTTGATTGAGGAAAACTAATTATTGCAATTATTTGCTGCGTCAGATATTCGCCAATATCCTATATACAAACTAATCAATTTACCCAAACGTCTCGAAAACTATCTAATGTAATAAAAAGAATTACGTGTCAATGAAATATTTTTACTCGGGATTAAGACGATTACAAGGTGACTCAAACCAACCTTGACTAAATCATCTCGTACCTTCATCATAAAATGAATAATTACGACATCCTTGCGGATATTTAGCAATCCCTTTAAAGAACGATAATTGTACGGCATTTGAAACGTGTAATTTGGAGCCGGGAAGTGCGACCCTGGCCAATACGAAAAATCATTTACTAGCTACTTCAAAAAACTAATCAATTTAAAGACATAACAATTATACAACTTTTTGTCATAAAACAATAGCAATCGATTGAATATTGTTTTTAGTTTTATATGCACATGCACTTCACATAAAAAATAGAAACAATGAAAATTAACAAAGCCGTTTTAGTATTCACGTAAGCCCAATCCGTAATTAAGATTGAGTGACACATTATTTTGACAATAGTTTAATTTAGAAGAGCTAATACAAATACAAGATTTATACTTACTTAAATCATATTTAGCCCTAAATACCGAGCTAAATACCAAATACCCCCTAAAACCAAATGACATCTTTTTCTATTGAAACGTATAAACAGGAGCATAAAAACGGAATTTCGCCAAAAAATCATTTTGAAGGAAATAGTATTAGTTCAAAAAAGTGACAATAATTATTGTAAGGTCCAAAATTTTGGTATATACCCGTTTATTTCTCTATATTTGATTTAGCTTATTTCTCGACATATTATGCGAGAAACTAATATTTGTTGCCAAATCGTCCTCAAAAAGGCGAAAAACCACCTATTTACCTAGGTATTATTAGTTTAAAAACCTCATTTTTGCCCTTTTCGAAAGCTCAACCACATTTTCAAACCAAAAATTCACATGTCTCATAATTTTGGTCAATCAGATCAAGAAATAAGCTATGAAAATCGAAAATTACGTAATTTTTCCTTTTTTAGAGCATGTTAGCACGTTTTTCAATCAAAAACTCACTTGTTTCTTAGCTTGTTTCGCACAAATTCGCCTGGACGTACCTACGTCGAAAATTATGTGATGGAGCTAAAAACTCATTTATTTTGTGAAATACAGCGAAAAATTTCATGAGGTTATTTCAATGTTTCGCTAGATTTAATATAAGTAGTTCGTTTTATAGTGAGAAACTAAGTTCTAGCAAAAATGAAAAATCATTTAATTCTAAATTATTTTTGTCTCTTTCCAATGCGTAAGCACATATAGTTAGAAAAGAGGACATTTCTCGAAAAATTCTACTGAAATAACTAGGATAATGAGGGTCGAAAATTACGTTGCGTTTGTTTTTTAAGCTATTTTTACACGTGTTTCAGCAAAAAAATTCAATTATTTCCAACCAAGAACGCAAATTAGGTACATGTAGTATTTTTAATTAGAGTTATGTTATCCTTGGATTATTTTGCTTTTCACCAATACTTTGTGAAATTTCGTCAGAAACTGACCAAATTAGATCAAAACTGACATTCTTTCCACTTGTTTAGAGTGGTTTAGACGTTTAGACCGTTTTTGAGCGAGAAAACTTCTTTTCCGCGTTTCGTTGAAACACTAAAAACTCAACTAATTACGTCAAAAAATACATTATTTTGAGAAAATTAGCTTGTTTTATGTGTGAGAAACTAATATTTTTTGCGGACCACGTAGGTAATAATATTTATAATGATTTTTGCTTTTTTCAAATATTTAACCGCATTTTTAACCAAAAACTCATCTTATGTAATTTTGCTTAAATAGATCGAGAAATTACACTGGTCAACATGACTTTTTTTCTAATATCTAGTACGTGTTTGTTATGCACGTTTTTATGTAGATTCTAAAAATGAACTCAAAAATTGGCCATCACGTTAGGTTAAAAAAATTAATAAAATTTTATTAAATTTCACTGTATGTGAGTGTCTTTTCTTTTATTAATATGAATAAAAAAGAAAAGTCATATTAACTGGTATATTCAAACATGTTTGAGAAGCTGGTTAAATCAAAAGAGCCATTGCCTATGCCGTTTGCTAAACCTATGGTTTGGCGTGCTCAAACGGATCATTCAAAAGATTATTAATTGTTACTTTTGTTGCAGAATGTTCTGACAATCAATATTAAAGACAATTAAAAAGAAAAACTTTATAAATAAGCGCTACAATATAAACAGATTTAACCCTTTCGCTGCTGCACACGTACATATACGTTCTGAAAAAGCGGAATCTACATGCTACTCCCGTATATTTACGTATTATACTTTTTAAAATACCTGCTGCTTACGGATTTGTACGTGCTGTCCTGGCTTGCGCATCACTAGACAGCCAATTTTTTTCTCTTTCTAAGAAGTATAAACACAACCAACTTGTTTCCAGCGCAAGTAATGAAAATGGCCGAAAACAACAATTATGTTGGTATATCAAAAGATAAAGTTTCTGCACTAAAAGAATCTAAGGAAGATTTGGACATAGAAATTGAAATTGAAAGCATTACTGATAATTGATAAAATTGATGAAGATATCACAGAAAAAAATTTTTTAGTTTTCTCTTCATATTTTTTATGTATGCATTTTCTTATTTTATATTCATAAATATATCACAGATTGTATAAACTGTGATTATGTTTTGATAAAATGTGTTTTTTTCTAACTTTCAATTGTCTTTTTAATATAAATTTTGTATTTAACTGCCCTTTGCTACTTACGTATAACAATAATACATTTTTAGTGGTGTAGACGTATATGTACGTGCTATTAAGCAAGTTTTTGGTGCTGTACACGTTAACGTACGTGCGTGTTTTAACCCTATATGCGACTTACGGAAAAATCCGTTTTGGCCAAATCTAATTCAGCACAGCAATGTAACAAGAGAATTGTTAATTCAGCAGCGAAAAGGTTAATTAGCATGAAGGTGCATGGAATAATAATTAATAAAATTGATGTACTTAATTTATTTTTTACAAAACCTGACGTGTTACAAAAAATGTTTTTATTGTTATTATCCACAATATAGAATAAAAGTAATTTGGATATGACTTATTAAAAAAAAAAAATTGAAATTTGTTGTCCAGTGTTATCTACGGAAGTCAAAGATTACGTTATTTTTTATTTTTTCGATCACTTTAGTATGATTTTCAGTCAAAAGCTCAGGCTTGTTTTGTACAAATTCGACAGAAAATACAACGAGCTCCTTTTGTTTTTTCTTCGAGTCATTTACACGTTTTTCGCAAAAAACTCACTTATTTAAAGATGGTGCGCCAAAATATTAACATAGTTTATTATTATTAGAGATATTATTTTAGTTAGGTATAGTTTTACTGTACCAGTTAAGGACACAGAACACAGAAAAACAGGAACCACTTTTAGTTTATTTTTGGTATAGTATTGATAGTTGATAATAACAACAAATTATTGTTATCTTGGAGGAATTCCTGTGCTAACGACAGATCTTTTAGTTTAATCTTGGGTTGAAAATAGTAGGAAACTCTCAGTTTCAGGGATATTATCCCTAATTAAGAGTAATTACTAAACAATTATAATTTTGTTATGCATGTTTCTTGCAGACATTGTAATAAATACCACAGTTGTAGTTGCTTTAATTGTTGTTTTTGTACCTAATAATTGTTGGACATAAGTTTCCTGTATATGTATATTGTATATGCATTACAAATAAACAGACTCGTAGTGTCGTAGTCAGGGAATATAAAAATAGTAGTATTTCATTGCCAAAAAGCGGGTAATGTCTATTTAAAGTTTAAAAGCCTTTTGGTGTGGTGGTTTTTGGGCATTGAAGGCGATGGTTTGTGTAGCGTTTGGTGGGCGTCGTGGGTTGAAGGTTGGAGGTTGTTGTTGCAGCATGAAGAGCTGTGGTAATCGACAATCGTGGATGTCAAAGCTGTTGTTGAAGGCGGTTGTCGGTCGGCGCGGTCGCGGGAGCGGGGCGTGCTCACTTACCTTACCACTTCCAGTATCACATTCTAGTTACCAACCATCGTACCATCGAGCTGATTGGCGACCGTGTGGTGCACCTGTAGAGTCGACGTCGACTGTGCGCGATGTTCGGATGTTGTAGCGCTCTTATCAGTGATTAAATTGGTGGCAAATCGATCGCGTGATGTCTTCCGAGGTGAAAAACCACCACCCCAAGGCGCGCCTCTGCCACATCAAGAAGTGGGACCACTTCGACGGCTACGGCTTCAACCTGCACGCGGAAAAGGGCAAGCCTGGCCAGTACATCGGCAAAGTGGACGACAACTCGCCTGCAGAAGCGGCCGGCTTGCGGCAAGGCGACCGCATCCTGGAGGTCAACGGCGAGCCCATCGCCAACAAGACGCACAAGCAAGTGGTCGAGCTGATCAAGACGCTGGCCTCCGAGACCAAGCTGCTCGTGGTCGACCCGCACGACGACGGTATCATCCCCACGGAGCCGGACAAAGAGAAGCTCAACGACCAAGTCAACAAAAAGGAACACGAAAACGGAACGCTCAATCTGAGCATGACGGCCGCAGAGCTCCGGGCTAAACTCGCCTCCAAGAAGAAGTTCGACCCCAAGAAGGAGTCCATGGACTTCAAGCAGAAGTTCGACATCGTGCAGAAACTCTAGTGACGAGTGGACGGTTTGCAACCAGTGCTATTAGATACATTGAGTGACCTTGGGAAAATAACGCTCAAAATTCTCCTATTGAGTATATACAAGTGTTACATAAATAATAATAGTGACATTAAATGATGCGGAACTGGACACGCAATCGTTCCGGATTCAACGAAGCACCTCTCAGTTTTCCCCTTATCTACGCATCGATTCAGTTTCGGAAACAACCATTATCGTGATTCTATTATTAATTTTATCGGTTCCATGAAGTGACACCAAATGCATAATTCGTCTTTGACTAGTAACCCGTCAATGCCAAATATGCTACGATAACACAAATTACGTTCCAACAATTGATTTCATGATATAATCAACTAAAACAATACCCGTGAGAACAATTAGTTTAGTTCAATTTTAGAAATATCTTTTACTTTTAGTTACTATGAGATTACGACTTATTAGTTATGTTTTTACCCAGAAATTTTGTAAAATATGTTATATAATCTGTATAAAATAAACTTATATAAGACCAAACATCTTTCATTATCCTTATGTCTGGGAGATGAACACAACATGCCTTCTTTCTATTTGGGTGAAGGTTGCCCACCATAGCGGAACTCAAATCTTGTGACGACGTTTCTTATGACTCGGCACGTTTCACTTCTCGACCACCATTACCATCACACACTAGCAACGGCATTACAATCAAAAAATTTCAAAATCTAAGGCATTTTTCGTGGATCATTTCGTGAAAAATTGTTAATTCATCCAAATGGGGGCCCTAGAACGAGGTCCCGAGCTCACAATAAGTTTATTTCACGAAAAATAAGACGAATTTAGTCAGAATTTATGCATATTTTTTATTTAAAAACACAATTACTTCGAAAATTTGTAATAAAAGTTACTGAAGAATCACCGAATTGGGTCGAAAATTGTGTTATACTTGTCTCATTTGCCCGCTTAGTCACATTTTTGAGTTAAGAAGTAAGTTTTCCGCAAGATTTTCTTAACCCGAACGTGAAATCTCTAAATGGCGCTCAGAGCAAGAAAATAATTGCAGGAGTCGTTTTATGGACACGACATCTTTAAATCGGTTAGCTTTAGGTTTAAAAAGCTAAAAAAGTGAAGAATTGGGGATTTAAGTGTGTTTTTTGAGGTCACATTAATTTATTTTTTGATTAGTTCTATCTTTTGGCCCCCGAAATATAACAGAAAAAAATTTAACTTGCTGAAATCTTCAAATATTGAAATTCTTGCAGCAGAAACTTATTTGAACTGTAAGATTTATTTCATCTCGATTATCTTTTAGAATAAAAAATTCTCGCACTTTGAAACTTTTACATAAAAAACTGCAATTTTCTCAGTTTTGTTCGCCAAAACTAAGGTAAAAGTATGTACGTTGAATCTACATTTATTCAGGAATCTTTAGCAAAAAAATTAAATTTCTAACTTTATCAAAAGGAAGATATGAGGATGTAAACACACAATTTGCCCATTTTTTTCAGACATTTTCCGGAAAACGTCTTTTTCATAATGAAGACAATTCCAAATCAAAAAACGACCATCGTACTCCAATTCAGCAAGAAATTTTATGATTGTATTCTATTATTTTTTAAAGCTATGCAGCTACATCATCCCTTTATTTACCTACTTCCACACACCTAAGCTCTGTTTATAAAGCTAGCTCTTACCTATTTTGAATAATGTTGAAAATTCACTTTGTTTTATTTTTTAACCCTTTCTCAAGGGTTGCAATAACCTGCTATGTTCAACATTTTTAAATATTTCACAGTAGGTAATTTATATAAAAAATTCGAGTACCTATATTTGATTCAACTAATTCGCTTTTTACTTAGGTAAAATGTGAGTTTAAACTCCATATTTCGTATTTATTTGCTCGCCTTGCCTCAATTTTGGCGTTTATTTTTTATCTACCAGATTCTTCAACGTCACATTCGGGGTTACGTGGAAGAAAGACCAAAGATGTGAGATGCGACAAAGACAGACTCGTAACTAAGAGACGTAAGAATTGTAAAAATTGTAAGCATCCTGATTGTGCCCTTTGAGGTCGGCCATTAAAATAGTGTGGAAAACCAATCACTTTAGATTTTTCGATTCATTAAAAAATTATATTTTTAGGTATTATTGGTCCATTTAAGGTCGGCCATTAAGATAAAGTGGGAAACCACTTTTCAGTTTTTTCATTCACGGGTTCATTCATAATTTAATGCGACTGGTTGTTTTATTTTAAAATAAATAATTTCAATTTCAATTTCAATTTGTATCAGTTTCCGATTTTTACTGAATAAAAAAATTTAAGTCATTTAATTTTTTCCATTATATCATTATTTCTTTAGTAAAACCTGAATAGGTCTATCAAATATCTAACTGAATTTATTCTTGCGAATAAATTGATTATTTTTTATACAATATTTCTATGTAGCATTTCATTTTATATTGCTATAGAATTTTTTCCACCTCGTATTCCGGATTCCAAACCCAAACTGTTTTATTTAGAGCTACAAGCCAATTTATTTAACACGTTTTATTGTTCCAACATACTTAAATTCAGACAATAAATAATAAAAGTACTAAAATCAAATGAACCAGTTTTTATTCCTAGAAAATTGCCTTGTTATCGTTTTAAAAAAGTACTATTTTTGTTTCATAATATTCCATTTAACAATTTTATTACTTAATATGGGTTACCAATTTGTTATTTAAATATGTATAACTGAGTCCCCCAGGAGTCCGCAGACCACAGTTTAGGAATCACTGATCTCTGATTTCCTACAAAACAATCGCGTAACAATTTTTCTAAATTTTAAATACCTAACAATGCATCTTCCTTTACAATCTATCATTGCAATCACTGCGTGTGAAGAAATCATGCAAGCAGACAATGCACTTCCTGATCCGTCCCAGCAATTAAGCAGCTCTAAGTGCAAATAGGGCTCACCTACGCCGATTCGATTTTTCATTGACTAATTGTTGAGGAATGTCAACAATAATAATTTGATTGATTAAACGTGTTGATATTCCGAGAATGCTACTAATGAAGTGGAACTACAAAAACCACGCTTGCTATTCCACTGATTCAAAAATTTTTAGAAAACACTGAGTTGAGTCATCGCAAGCTAATTATGTGAGAAAGATTCTAACAAATAAATAATAAGACGAGTGATGAATATTACACAAGGGAACAAAAGTGTAACTTAACTGTTATAACAATGGATTCTTTCAAAATTTATTGAAAAATTCTATTTTAATTAACTGCACTCCAGTCTTTGATTACACGACGCGGTAAGCAGATGGAGAATAGCAATAAAGCTTGATGTCCCGTTACGAACTTCGCATTTGCCAATGGCAAACGATATTATCTTATTCTTGTGCTAATATTTTGCTAAAGTTCAGGCGGATGCATGAAAATCAAGTCAAAAATTGCTTCACTTATTGAGTTATTATAAACAACTACTAAAGAAAACCGTTAGTTAATTTGAAAAAATATTTTTATCAGGCTATAATTACCCGTGCACTCGACTTCTATTTTTACGATTGAGAAAAAATGCCACACTGCGGACCCGGTGTTTATAAATATTGTTTTCAAAAATAACTGTATTTTGCCTTTTTGTGATGTGTGACACAATAATTTCCCTAATTGTTAGAAAAATATCGCTTGACCCTCGAACACCTATAATTTCGCTATCGGACATGTTTATAGACTTTGATATTTTCTGAGTTAAAATTTATATCCACGTTTATTCAAGGTAAGTCGATCAAAAATACATTTACGTTCAGTAACGCAGACCGTTTGGAAAATTGCGATTTTTGAAAAGTTATTTGTTTGAGCAGTTAACATATTGGTGTTAATCGCTTAACCATCAGATCTCTAACGTTTCTGTGTCACTTGTGTGAGGTGTTAGCCTGTGGCAATAAAATCACAAGATAACTCTCTACTGAATTACATTTATTTAGGCTAATGTGCGATCGAAGGACGCGACAAACGACGAATCTGCTGGTTTTTTGTTTTGCAATGTTTGAAACAATAACGCGAAATGTTTTGCGCCGCACAGGTGCAGGCATAAATCTGCAAGGTAATAGAGCCGAAGAATGCGAAGATGCGTTAAAAATCAATTCGATAATAAACACTCGACGAAGGCAAACAGGTCGTGAAATAAGATAAACCTTGAGCATATTAACATAAGGTGAAAATAATGATGAAAGTTGTGAGCAAAGGTCTCAGTATTGCAGTCCAACATGTTGAGTGACACAGACGTTGAAGACCACTATAGTCCGTCTGTGCGACTGATCAGTCTTGAAAGAAATGGCTCGAATTGCGGATTTCACCTAACCAGGAGCAAATGGGACCCTTATCCGTGGGTTAACTCCGTGGAGGATGGGACAGCTGCTGATTCCGCTGGTGTTAAGCCCGGGGACTGCTTGCTGGAAGTCAATGGAGAGGATGTCTTGGGGCAGAGGATCAGTGAAGTGGCCGAAATAGTGAAATCAAAGCCCAATCAAGTTTCACTTTTGTTGTGGAATGCCGGTGTCGATCCTCAGTGTACGCCCGAGGTAAAACAAACATCTTAGTTTTTGTCAATTCTTCGCAAACCCGCCCGACTTTCTTTTCGGTTTCTGCGGTTTTACCCGCAATTAGAAATTTTTGCATGCACTTTGCGTCCTAATTTTATTGACAAAATCCACCGTTTCATTAAAATTCTAGCGAGGAACTTCTACGTGAAGCTAATTGTGTCAGCGCTCAGATCATTTCTATTTACATAATTATTTCATTGTTTCGCTATTACCAACTAATAAAAATTCCATGTTAATGCTAAACATTCTCACATTTAAACTACATCCGTTACTTATCTTATCAAGTATCCTCCTTGTCAAACGATATATTGAATCACCACACCGCATACGATGAAAATCATAATCCCAATGTTGTCACTGAAAAGTTTCAATTTATTTATGGGATTGTCAGCAAGTTTGGTGATTTGTAATATTTAGTGATTTTTTGCAATTAAAAAAATCTGTTGACCTGCAGTGGAAAACAAATAACTCATTCTGAAATTACTTTTTAATAAAAATCGAGTATTTCCCCAACATTTGTTAGTTGAATTAGGATTTTCCATTGCAGAGTCGTCAAGGAATAAAACTCAGTATTGCTAATTTTAATTAGAAGGTAAATTAGGCGAAAAAGTCGCCGTATTAGTTCGTATGGTGTTTTTTAAAGTTTTTGCTAAAACTGAAAAATCACTACTGTAATGACCCACGCTTGCCGCCAAATTTGAAAGAACGCGGGAAAATTGAATTCAAAAGTTTGGCCAAAATAAGATCGTCATTTTACGGCGGAAAGTAGAACCTACGTTGTGGATAACAAATGGCGGCTGCGTTCGGATGCGACCGTATGGGGTTCGAATGGGAGAATACAATAATACAACCAGTTGGAAGGGAGCATTATTTTATTGTTTGATTCTTGCAGCAAATCGTAAAATAAATTGAATAATTATAATGATCATACAGTAACTGTTTAGCAGGAGTGTCGAGACTTTTGGACAAATCACACTTAATATTTACACTACTAAAACAAAAATAAATAAAACAAATAAAATGAACCAACACCAAACCAGCAACTACCGTCACCTCGATTAAGCAAATAAAGCACCAAATATTTACTGCAAGAAGGACCGGATAAAACCTTCCCCAAATCGTATCCACAATAAAACGCCCGGCTATTATCTTTGTTTTTCTAACCACAAATAACAAAAGTTAAAATATAAAGCTACCCCTGAGGCGTCGAGAGGTTGTATTTCATGTGACAAATAAACGGTATCAAAAAAAGAAAAACGACAAGTATGCTAGTACGCGAAACCTTCGGGGTCAGATGAATTACCCAAACCAATAGAAATGCACCCAGAGGCAAGTAGCTGTAGCAACTACTATCTACCGCCTCCTTCCTCATCACACCGGAGTGAACAACCACCTGAACCGAACGTAACCACTGCATCTTAGGGTTACCTGAAGGTAGAGAATGATAATGGCATGAACCTTTCGCTGCAAACCCACAACAGCGGCGCCAACTATTGTGGGGCACAGCCTCGAGGCCCAAGCACTAGTCTTCTCCCCGGGGGTGTCAATGAAGCACTCATCATACAAATGTGCTATGTTAGGGACACTGTAGCAACTACTATTATCCCCCATTGTCCTATCCGGCTGTAAAGACCCAGCCATTAAAAGTTCTCTTGATTGAACTACCCAGGCAAAATTAAATTTTGGAATCAAACATCACTCTTTCAGTCGCAATCTCCAAATTACACAGATAAAATAATGATTAATAATTTCACAATGGATGTGTGATTTAAAAAAACAATATGACTTTTCAGAGTGAACAAATCAAGTAGAGATTTAAGAATTAAGGTCACAAATTAAGATTTTACTTCCGCGTACTCTCTCTCGACGCGCCCCCACAACAAAAGACCCATAATTTCGCAGGTCAATAACATAAAATTAAACAAATTAACAAGAACGAGGGTTCTTTTCAATCCTAGCAACATAAAAGTACGAAAACATGCACATGCAACAAGTTAACTCAGTAACGAGAGTGGCGTCCTTTCGGCGTCTCTCCGTAGCGTCCCCACGCTCGGTCGTATCTTGGAATATCTCACTCGGGACAAGACATCCGAGCCTAAAATACCTAGAGAAACTTTGAATACAATAAGAGTACCTGTTGATCGATAAATAATCCCTCTAAAGCTTCTTTAAACTTTTAAACAACTATTTCTCGCAACACAACACTCGAACCACGTCTTCCACTTGGGGTAGTCTAAGAACGACCCCTTCCCGCCGATTTATTTCCTCCCTCCTTTTTCTTGAGGATGCATTCCGGTGCACCCTTGCATCGCTCAAACGCACCAATCTCTTGGCATTGTAATACCGGGAAATTTGAATTTGAACCGCGTTACTTCATACGCCCCCAAGAGTCTGCGGAATGAAGAGGCTTCTGAAGGACTGGAGACTCTTTAAAATGGTTCACAACAAATTCCAAATTTCATACGACGGGGAAAAACTGGCGACTACAACAACCATCTTTTACTACATTGTTACCCTCTCGAACAAAAGGAATAAACGGGGATGAGGCTTTTGAGGATATTGGGTGTTGGGCCTCAGAGCGTGAACGCTTCTCATTCACGCCCTTTTCCCGTTTCCCGACGGCACAACTGGTGGCGGGGGCACTGAAAAGGGATTAAAAGAATACTCAGCCTTGGCGACCGAAGAAACCGTTGGCCCTTTTGGCAGGACTTCTGCCTTACGTTCGGACGGGAAACCAAACTTCCTTTTCCTCGGCGGGTGGATGAGGGACTGCCGCTCCAAAAATTCAAGGGCACCCCTCATGGTCCTTCCGCTCCGGGGCAAGGTGCACCACAGACCCCTCACCGGTTCTGGGAACAGGAGCATCAGGTCCGCGAGAATCAGTGACTCCGTCAGCGGGATGGTCAAAGTACGCAGTTGGTTTGTCTGGCGCATAAAAAATTCCGCCATGGTATTTCCCCTAGATGGGTCGTAGGACCGCGACAAAATAGCAGCCCTGACATCGTGCTGCCGATCCTCCGACCAAAATTTTTCAAGAAAGTCGACCCTAAAACCAGCAAAATCTCGCCAAGTACCTTTATGGTACTTCGCCCACTCGGCAGCCTTCCAGGTAAGGCATCCTACTACCTCCACCAGCTTCTCCGACGACGTCAGATGGGCGCGTCTCGCATACTCCTCGAACTTCTCCAGAAACCGGATCGGATTCGAAGCGTCAGGGTCCGAGAACTGCGGGCGGGTTTCGGAACCACCCGGTCGCGAAAGCCCGGTGATGAGAGCGTTGGCCATCTTTTCCCAATCAAAGGGCCCAGGATGAGGGTTCCCGGTTTCCACGGCGGTTCGAGAGATTTTTGCCCGGAGCTCGGATGCTCGCACGCGTTTCTCCCATTTGGCGGTAGCCACCAAAGGTCTCCGTTCGCATGTCCCTTCCATATCAAACACAATTCGCTGTTGATCGATAAATAATAGTTAACACAGACCGATTAAGTGCATCAGCCTTGTACTCTCCTCGGAAACCCCACACAAATCACATCCTGGTCACGGCACCAAAATCTGTAATGACCCACGCTTGCCGCCAAATTTGAAAGAACGCGGGAAAATTGAATTCAAAAGTTTGGCCAAAATAAGATCGTCATTTTACGGCGGAAAGTAGAACCTACGTTGTGGATAACAAATGGCGGCTGCGTTCGGATGCGACCGTATGGGGTTCGAATGGGAGAATACAATAATACAACCAGTTGGAAGGGAGCATTATTTTATTGTTTGATTCTTGCAGCAAATCGTAAAATAAATTGAATAATTATAATGATCATACAGTAACTGTTTAGCAGGAGTGTCGAGACTTTTGGACAAATCACACTTAATATTTACACTACTAAAACAAAAATAAATAAAACAAATAAAATGAACCAACACCAAACCAGCAACTACCGTCACCTCGATTAAGCAAATAAAGCACCAAATATTTACTGCAAGAAGGACCGGATAAAACCTTCCCCAAACCGTATCCACAATAAAACGCCCGGCTATTATCTTTGTTTTTCTAACCACAAATAACAAAAGTTAAAATATAAAGCTACCCCTGAGGCGTCGAGAGGTTGTATTTCATGTGACAAATAAACGGTATCAAAAAAAGAAAAACGACAAGTATGCTAGTACGCGAAACCTTCGGGGTCAGATGAATTACCCAAACCAATAGAAATGCACCCAGAGGCAAGTAGCTGTAGCAACTACTATCTACCGCCTCCTTCCTCATCACACCGGAGTGAACAACCACCTGAACCGAACGTAACCACTGCATCTTAGGGTTACCTGAAGGTAGAGAATGATAATGGCATGAACCTTTCGCTGCAAACCCACAACAGCGGCGCCAACTATTGTGGGGCACAGCCTCGAGGCCCAAGCACTAGTCTTCTCCCCGGGGGTGTCAATGAAGCACTCATCATACAAATGTGCTATGTTAGGGACACTGTAGCAACTACTATTATCCCCCATTGTCCTATCCGGCTGTAAAGACCCAGCCATTAAAAGTTCTCTTGATTGAACTACCCAGGCAAAATTAAATTTTGGAATCAAACATCACTCTTTCAGTCGCAATCTCCAAATTACACAGATAAAATAATGATTAATAATTTCACAATGGATGTGTGATTTAAAAAAACAATATGACTTTTCAGAGTGAACAAATCAAGTAGAGATTTAAGAATTAAGGTCACAAATTAAGATTTTACTTCCGCGTACTCTCTCTCGACGCGCCCCCACAACAAAAGACCCATAATTTCGCAGGTCAATAACATAAAATTAAACAAATTAACAAGAACGAGGGTTCTTTTCAATCCTAGCAACATAAAAGTACGAAAACATGCACATGCAACAAGTTAACTCAGTAACGAGAGTGGCGTCCTTTCGGCGTCTCTCCGTAGCGTCCCCACGCTCGGTCGTATCTTGGAATATCTCACTCGGGACAAGACATCCGAGCCTAAAATACCTAGAGAAACTTTGAATACAATAAGAGTACCTGTTGATCGATAAATAATCCCTCTAAAGCTTCTTTAAACTTTTAAACAACTATTTCTCGCAACACAACACTCGAACCACGTCTTCCACTTGGGGTAGTCTAAGAACGACCCCTTCCCGCCGATTTATTTCCTCCCTCCTTTTTCTTGAGGATGCATTCCGGTGCACCCTTGCATCGCTCAAACGCACCAATCTCTTGGCATTGTAATACCGGGAAATTTGAATTTGAACCGCGTTACTTCACTACCTAAATTAAATCAATAATGTTATTATTTTTGCCTTTTTCAAACCTTCAACAAATTAAGTGCGTTGTTGAACTATGAACTCAGCCAAATAATTAATATTTGGTAATAAAAAAAAACCTGCTGTACCTACGCACAAAGTTTGCTAAAAGTACTTATATTTTTTCTGTATCTTAAAAATTAATAATCAAACAGAATAAATCAGCACTTGCTATTAAATACTTTATTTTTTTTTTAATTTCTCTTCGACTCCTTATTCAAAATTAATTAATTAGTTAACTAGTATTAAATCGCTGCTTATATTATTTCTATGACATTCTAAAACAACGGTATGCTTAAATGTTATTTTGTGCAAAAAATACATAAATAAATTGGTATTTGCCCCCAAAAATAATTAATTAAAAAAAAATTAAAAATAAAAAGGTATGTGATTTTAAAGGTAGCGACAATTTTCGGGGTATTTTTTTTCACAAAACATTATTTAAGCAATATTTGTTTTGGAATGACACTAGAAATCGTAAAGCATAAATTAATTATTATTTTAAGATTTTTTATTCTATTAATATTAATATTTTTAGTTAATTAATTTTAAATGAGGACTTGTAGATAATTTCTGAAAAAAATCACATGCATATAGTAAATATTTTATAGCAACCTCTGATTCCTATGTGATTAGTGGTTTTTGAGATTCTTTTTTTAAAATCAAATATTTCGCCAAATATTTAGTAAAATTATTAGCTCTTCCCTTTACGGAATTGTCAAAAAAAAATTCTTCTTCAAGTATCTATTAAATTGTCAATCAGGTATCACTTTCTTTTAACCTTTTTGGAGTCAAAAAAGCACTCAGTTAGGCAGAAAATCACATTATTTTTGTTTTATTCGTTCGTTTTCACACATTGATCAGGTAGAATCGCAATTATTTTTCAAAATTTTGTTAAAAACAAGCCGAAATTTTACCAGATTAGGTCGAAAATTATGCTAAATGTGCTTTTTTGAGTGTTTAAGAACGTTCTTGAGATGCAAACCCAGGTTAAAACAAAGTTATTTTCCGAAGAATTGTTACTAAATAAGCTGACTTAAATCACCATATTTAATTTTAATCCGTTTTTGAACCAGACTCATTTATTTTCGAAGATCTTGTCAAAAAAATCACAAAAATAAACAGAAATTTTATGTTTGACTCGTCTAAGCTTATTTTTCAGTGAAATTCATTAAAAGTAAGCGGAAGAGTCAAATGAATGTTTAGTAAAAAATAGTGGTAACAACATGGTGTTATTGCTTCAAATCGCGTGTTACGCTAGTTTTCAAGAAATATTTGATGAATATGATGAAACTTCACAATAGTCGGGAGAAAACGGCTCAAAATCTATGTCAAAAATTTTAGGCAGTTTGCTGCGGGCCCATGCCAACGAACCTCCAGCGCTTATCTGCGTGCATGTCCACGATTCTTGCGTTTTTGGAGTGTCCAGTCTGCCTAGACACAATCCCACCACCCACCTATCAGTGCGAAAATGGGCACCTGATTTGCATACGTTGTAGGGCGAAGTCCGAAAGGTGCCCCATTTGTCGTTTAAGATTCAGTAGAGGAAGATCATTACTGGCAGACCAGGTGCGTTATGACCTCACCTTTTTTATGATTTTATATTCAACTGAGTTAGGTTTACAATGCGTTGGTTGACGCTTTCAATTTGCGGGAAGAACCAGACGACAGTCGAACCGCGAAAATGCATCAGATTTTCAAAATGAAAACTAAGAAAAACGTGCCTGATATTAAAGTGACCCCGTCTCATACAACAAAATTTTTGGCACGACTTGTAGGAAAAGCGAGCTCGGTTGATAATCTGACCGGAAACGCAAATGATAATGAGTTTAATCTGAGGACAAAGTCGCTCTCAAACCAGGAAATTTTCGATGCGGGGAGTCCTTTGGTGTCACGGACGAACTCCGTGAATAGAATGAGTCGTAATGAGAAAAACCAAAACTATCTCAACCCAAATTTTCGCTCAGCCTCGTGTCACGGCTCTTTTGAGTCGTTGCATAACACCAGTGAAGACGTCACTTTTTATTGCCCATTTGCACCGAGATGTACTTCCCTAATTAAAGGTTTGTATTTTCGTAATAATGAGCCATTAAACTAACTTTACGTCCACAGGAAAAAAAGTAATTGAGCACTTCCAGTCAAGCCACGACGGTCCGTTGGTCCACTACTTCAAATCGCAAATAACTATCGAGTTTAGCAAAATTTTGAAAAATCAAGACTTGTGTTACGTTATCCAACTTCAACAAAACACGTTTTTCCTAAAAATTGAGAACAGTTCGGAAAATGTATTTCTCTGGACCTGGGTTCTCGAAAACGGAAATTTCGCAAAAGAATTTGACATGCAAGTCAAGGTGTTAATTGGGGAAACACACGATGTTATAATAAGTGTTCGAAACAACGTGTTTTCACTTAATTGCACTTCATACCAAGAGATAAAGGATCTTAAAAAAGGTTTACTTGTTAATACTCGGGCCATAAATGGCGCAATAAATGATGTTATATTTGATATAGCGATTTTAAAAAGTGAGGTATAAGCTGTGATATTTTTTCTAATTTATAAATATTTATTTGGAGATATTGTTTGTTTGAATTCGTTAATAATAAAACAGTTTTTTATATGTTGTTTTGCTTTTCTCTATTAATCGAGATATGAACACTAGATCAGTAGACCAAATAACGGAGTTATGGTCTATTACAGTTACACCTATCATTTAGAAAAAATACGACGCTTGCTCATGAAAAGGACATGGGCGGATTTTTATATATGCACCAGTTTTTATAATATGGGATTAGATGGGTGGAACAAAATTCGTTTCATGGGACATTCACGTAACAGCTACTTGTTTCACAACCATTTGCATATCACGCAGCTAATATTTATTGAATGTGCGTTAAAATATAAAAGTTATAATTAGAAAGGATCAGAATATTTAAACGGCTCAAATTAGAGTGTGCGTTCTTTTGTAAAACCTAGCATTTTCAAGTTTATTCAAACGAATGAAGATAATAAGTAAAGTAAAAGTTTATTTTATGTAAATTCTATTCCACTACATATTTATGCAAATTCAGGCCGAATTAATTAAATAACAAAATGTGAAATATGAACAATTGGGACTGTACCACTTCGGGTGCGAACGTAACGCACTGTGAGTGACACGAGCCTATCCGAACGACTCGCCTCTTGCTTCAGACACGTTATAAAACATTAGGGTTTTAACAAATCAATAAAATTTGTCCAACTTATTTTTTAAAACAATAGACTCGCTAGTAATACAGCGAGTCTCGTTACTTATTAAATTCCTGAAATAGTTAAAATATTTTCTGGTGATTTCGTTTTTCCCCCAACCTGCAACGCGGTGTGTTGGCAACGATTTCATCATCCGAAAAATTGAGGTTGAGCGAAATATGTGATATAATTATTGAATTAGTGAAATAACTAGCAAAATGCCTGTTCAAGAAATTCCTCGTGTGCCGGAAACCATAAATTTCCCATTGGAGGAAGAAAAAATTCTGAAATATTGGACGGAAATCGATGTGTTTCAAACATGCCTGAAACAATCGAAAGGAAAGCCACGGTAAATTGGCATGGTTTCACGTGAACGTGTCTTAGTTATTTTGCAGGTTTTCGTTCTATGATGGCCCTCCGTTTGCCACCGGGCTGCCCCATTATGGGCATATTCTGGCAGGGACCATCAAAGACGTGATCACGCGTTATGCCCACCAGCAGGGCTTCTACGTGGAACGGAGATTTGGATGGGACTGCCATGGGTTGCCTGTGGAGTATGAGATTGACAAGACTTTTGATATTAAGGGACCAGATGATGTAATGAAGATGGGCATTGACAAATACAACGCCGAGTGTCGCAAGATTGTGATGCGATATGCCGACGAGTGGGAGCGAATAATTGGGCGCATTGGACGATGGATTGGTAATCATTTGAAAGAAATAACCAAAAATTGCGTTACCAATTTCAAATTCCAGATTTTAAAAACGACTACAAGACGCTTTACCCGACTTTTATGGAGTCGGTTTGGTGGGTTTTCAAACAACTGTACTCAAAGGGATTAGTTTATCAAGGCAATAAAGTAATGCCGTACTCAACAACTTGTAATACTCCGTTATCGAACTTCGAGTCTGGCCAGAATTACAAAGATGTTGTTGATCCCGCCGTCACTGTGAGCCTCCCTATCATCGGTGATAAGGACAATGCTGCACTTTTAGTTTGGACAACGACTCCCTGGACCCTTCCTAGTAACCTAACCGCGTGCGTAAACCCAACACTTGAATACGTACTGTTTGAACAAATCAGCACCACCAAACGTTACATCATGCTAGAGTCGCGCATTGAGACTGTTTTCCCAGCTGGTGATTATAAAATTATTCGTAAATTCCCGGGAAGCGAGTTAAAGGGGCTACGCTACGAACCCATTTTCCCGTACTTTGCCCACTTGAAAGGCAAGGCTTTCCGTGTCTTGACCGACGATTACGTCACGTCTGAGTCGGGTACTGGGGTTGTACATCAAGCGCCGTATTTTGGAGAAGACGATTTCCGTGTGTGTCTGAACGCTGGGGTTATAACCAAGGACCAGGAACCGATCTGTCCTGTTGACGCCAGCGGCCGGTTTGTCAAACCGGTGGTTGATTTTGAAGGCCTTTATGTCAAAGACGCCGATAAGAAAATCATCGCAGCTTTGAAAACCAACGGCCGGCTTGTACACCAATCACAAGTAATTTTTAAAATGTTTGTAGCAATAACCAGTGTTGGGCAAAATGTAATCTGAATAATAATTAATAATTACAATTAATAATGTAATTTACAGTAATGTTTCGATAATGCGAACAGAAAGTTTGCAGACCCCGTTCGGATTACGAAAACGTTCGGATTATAGAATTCACAATAAATTATATCAATAATCCGAACACGCGTTCGGTTTAGAGATACCTTACATAACCAATTAACCAGACAAATATATATTTCCACCACAAAAAATATACTCAGAGGCAATAAAAACCTTTATGCATGTCAAAATAAGAAAATACAAAATTCAAACAGCTATTGCTTCAGCTTCTTTCTACAAAATAATCAAGAGTTAAAATCAATAAGTGGGCTTTCGGATTATCCGTACAGGTTACTCAAGTAATGTTCATTCATAATTACCCAATGTAATCGATTAATGTGTAACTAATTACAGATTAATCTAATTACAATGTAATCTGGTTACTTTGAATTTAATTACATTGTAATTGTAATTATTTTTTTTTAAGATATGGATATATTATGAAAATTTTTATTCGCAGAAAAAGAAGAAACACGTGTTTCAGTTTTTTAAAATTCTATCTCCAAGGGGAGGACGGTGTTAAACAGGGGTTAAAAGTTGTATAAAAATCTGTATTTTTTAATTATATTTATCAAAATTGGTATTTGGGCTTTCGGTTATAGTTGAAAAACGCATGATTTGGGCATTTTGGAAATTTCACCCCTGAGGGGGTGCAATATAAAAAACTGTCATTTTTAAACTTATTATATCTATGAGTATTCCTTTTCATTTTTAACTGAAACCCCACATACTAATTCTCCTAGATATACCAAGTTCAAAAATAATGGATTTTTAAATTTAATCTCTTTAGGGTAGAATTTTTAAAAAGCATAAAACACATGTACTTCATTTGTTATCGAAAGCCCAAATACCAATTTTCATGAATATAACTTGAAAAATGACGGATTTCTATACTAAACCCCCTTAAGGGTCGAATTTTCAAAAAACTTGGAACACGTGTTTCTTCACTTTTCAGCGAAGATCCCGATACCAATTTTCATGGTAAAACTTTAAAAATTACGGATTTTTATATTTTAATCCCCTTGGAGGTGGAATTTTTAATATGCATAAAACACATATTTCTTTATTTTTTGCTGAAGATCTAGATATCACTTTTCATGAATATAACTTAAAAAATGACGGATATTTATATTGCACCCCTTTTAAGGGTAGAATTTACGAAATGCTCAAAACATGTGATTTTCATCTTTAACCAAATGCCCAAATACCAATTTGAATGAATATAATGTTAAAAAATACAGATTTTTATACAAATTTTAACCCCTGCTTAACCCCCTTGATGGTGGAATTAAAAAAAAGCATAAAACACATGTTTTTATACTTTTTATCGAAAGCCCAAATGCAAATTTTCATAAATATAACTTCAAAAATAACGGATTTTTATGTTGCACTACTTTAGGGGTGGAATTTCTAAAAATCACAAATTATGCGTTATTCATCTTAACCGAAAGCCCAAATACCAATTTTCTTAAATATAATTTTAAAAAAATTGTAGATTTTTCTACAAGTTTTAACCCCTGTTTAACACATGTTTCTTCATTTTCTGACGAAAGCCTAGATATTAATTTTTAGGGATATAACTTCAAAAATGGCGGATTTTAATCAAACTTTAACACTCCATTTAAACTTCTTCGGGGATGATTTTTCAAAATAATCTGTTATAATGTAATGAATTACAAAGTAATCTGAATTAATATGTAACTTATTACAACTAATAAAAAAAAATTGTAATTGAATTCAAAGTAGTCAGATTACATTGTAATCTGATTATGCCCAACTCTGGCACTAACTAATTGTTGTTTCAGATCAAGCACAGTTACCCATTTTGTTGGCGTTCCGACACCCCCTTGATCTACAAGGCAGTGCCGTCGTGGTTCGTCCGTGTCGAACACATGACCGAGGAGCTGCAAAAGGCCTGTGCGGACACCTACTGGGTGCCCGACTTCGTCAAAGAGAAGCGTTTTGGGAATTGGCTGCGTGACGCCCGGGACTGGGCTATCAGTCGCAACCGCTACTTCGGTACTCCAATCCCGATCTGGGCGTCTCCAAAGGGCGATGAGTTCGTTTGCGTCGGCAGCATCGCCGAACTCGAGGAGCTAACCGGTCAGAAAATCACCGATTTGCACCGGGAAAGCATCGATCATCTTGAAATTCCATCTAGAGTCGCTGGGAATCCCCCATTAAGACGCGTCCCCGAAGTTTTCGACTGTTGGTTTGAGTCGGGCTCTATGCCTTACGCACAAAAACACTACCCGTTTGAGTTTAGTAAAGAGTTTGATGACTATTTCCCGGCGGATTTTATTGCGGAAGGGATCGACCAGACTAGAGGGTGGTTTTACACGCTTTTGGTCATTTCGACGGCTTTGTTTGGGAAGGCGCCCTACAAGAATTTGATCGCCAATGGACTTGTGTTGGCCAGTGATGGACAAAAGATGTCCAAACGCAAGAAGAATTATCCAGACCCGTTGGAAATTGTTTCGAAGTATGGCGCAGACGCCTTGAGGCTTTATTTGATAAACTCGCCAGTAGTGCGTGCGGAAAACTTGCGGTTTAAGGAGGAAGGAGTTAGAGATATTCTAAAAGATGTGTTCCTGCCGTGGTACAATGCTTTCCGTTTCTTGTTACAAAATATTGAGAGTTTTGTGCAAGAAAACAATCAAGCGTTCCTCTACACTGAGAATAGTGTAGCGCCTGAGAATATCATGGATAAGTGGATTCTTTCATTCACCCAGTCTCTCCTAGAATACGTCCGGAAGGAAATGCAACTTTACCATTTGTATAACGTTATTCCCAGGCTTACCAAGTTTATTGACTACTTAACTAATTGGTATGTGCGGATGAACAGGAAACGCCTCAAGGGTGAGGGCGGGTTTGATGACTGCAAAACAGCCCTACTGACCCTGTTTGAGGTCCTCCTAAACATTGTGAAAATGATGGCACCATTCTCACCTTTCTTGGCCGAGACCATGTACCAATACTTGAAAAAGTTGATGAAAACTTCGGCCGATAGTGTTCACTATTTAATGTTACCGCAACCGAATCATGCTTTGATAAACAATGATATTGAACGAGCTGTTGCCAGAATGCAAAGCGTGATAGAATTGGGGCGTGTCTTGCGCGACCGCAAAACAATACCGATCAAGTACCCGCTGCCGGAAGTTATAATCGTCCATCAAGACCCTCAATACATTTCTGATATTCTCTCGTTGAAGGAATACATCCATCTTGAATTGAACGTGCGTGCAATCAACACAACGACTGATAAAAGCAAGTACGGGATAACCCTGAGGGCGGAGCCCGATTATAAAGTCCTAGGGCAACGGCTTAAACAAGAACTGAAGGCTGTAACTGCAGCAATACAGGCGCTAACCGACGTTGAGATAAATGAAATGGTTAAAGCCGGATTTCGGGTCGTGGCGGGCCAACGTATCGAAATTTCCGAAGTTAGGCTCATTTTCAAAGCTGAAAGTATTAACACAAGTCAGTATGAAGTCAACAGCGACAACGACGTTTTGATTCTTTTGGACGTAACGCCGGACAGTTCAATGCAGGATGAAGGCACGGCGAGAGAAATAATAAATCGTATCCAAAAGTTGCGCAAGAAGGCACATCTCGTGCCAACGGATCAAGTTTCAGTATTTTACAAAACGACTGGTGATCTAGATCGTGTCGCTAAGTCGTATTGCGATTTTATAGAAAATACCATCAAAGCTAAATTTAAGCCAATCGAGCAGAAGCAAAATTCCGACGTGGTGATAATTGAGGAAGTGCAACAACTGAAAAACTGTAACCTAGAACTGGTCTTGACGCGATTTTCTGATATTGTAATCCCGGAAAGTAAATGGGTTAATATCCGGCTTGTAGGCCTCGAGTCCAGATACTGTAACCGTTCTCCCAAAGCTATAGCTTTGCTTGAAGTGGCTAATAAATCAGTCAGTTTAGGAGACCTGCAATCGTCGGTTTTCCGACTCTTTGGCGTGGAACATTACAGTCTAGTGAAAAGCAACGGCAAGGAAGTAACTGAAGAGGATTTACCTAACTTGTCAGGACAAACAATTTTTGTAATTCCACCAAATAAAGATGTTAAATTGCCTGAAATGAGCAGTGTGCCTTTCTGCAAAGTTTTCAATTTTGTTACACAAAATACCAATGGCACGTTGATCTTGGAAAACCCCGCAGGGAACGAAACTTTAAATAAAAAAGACTTCAAGGAAATCATAAACCAATGGGTTAAATTGGCTTAAAGGAGAGTTTAGTTTCTTTTTTGAATGTTTGTTAAGTTTTTTGGTTTTTATGTTTTTCCGTTCCGATTCAATAAAAATTTATTTGATAATGAAGTTTGTTTTATTATTATCATTAATTAACAAATGAAACGAAAAATGTGCTGGTCTCACGTATGTTTCTGTATGTGGAGAGAATTGTTTACTATTTTTGCGTCTATTAATGACGGGATTTAAAATAAGTAAACAGTGAAGTAAAAATAGCTAGGTCAAAACCTCACAAGAAGTACAACGTAACTGTAATGTTTAAAGCTAATTTTCGGTAAGTGGAAATATTTACTTTAATAATAATTATCATTTGAAGTTTACGTTGAGGAGTACGTTTGTAATTATAGTGTTTAAATGATATTTTTTTTATAAATTTTCTAATTTTATTATCATTGTGTTTATTTTATCGTTTATTATGGTTTTGAATGTTTGATTTAAGGTAATTTGAATAATATTGGTTGTGATAAATTTGAAAATGGTGCTTGTTGCTAGTGACATTTGACGTTTAAAATTTAGTGAAAAATGTCAATGTTGGTAGCAACGCGTGTGGACAGTTTGGCATTTTGTGATGTGAGATTTTTGTTAAAAGTTTTTATTATGGTCTAAATGTTGAAATTCTAACAATCATACATGTCATTAGAAATATACGGTAGCAGAAGATTAAAATCTTCCATTTTCAGTGTTTGTGCAATGGTAAGAAAGACGAGAACACCTTGTATGCGTCTCTTCAAATTTGGTTAAGAGATGAAAATAAAAAATGATGGAATGCAAATAAAAACATTAGAACATATGTGATATGAAAGATAATTTAGTGGTATTCCAATAAACGGAATGGTTGAAAATAAATGTTAGTGGTCGAATAAAGCACTTTGCGCGGTTTTGGACATGATACAAGTGCAGTGTTAGTGTGTGTACAGCATGAAAGGAAGGGGTATGTGATAAAAATACGAAATGATCAAAGAAAAGCACGAGAAAGGGTCGGATAGCGTGAAGGAGGAGCCCGGCAGTTCCGATAAAGAAGCCTCGACAACGGATGTCCGCATAAAAAAGGAAGATGAAGCAGCAGGCAGCAACTGTGCTGTTAAGAAGGAACCCGGCCGTCCTGTCACCAAAAACGGCGGTATCATCGGCTCCACAAACACAGGCTCTCTACAGAACGCCTCTGAACGAAAAACCGAAGGTGAGGAGGCAACTTCAGTCGCAGACTCTGCAAATCTGACACTAAAAACTGAAGAGTGTATTGACAATGATCTGCCTGGAGATGCATTCTCGTTGGGGCTGTCCGGCCCACCTCCACATGCGACGCCCCCCGACGGAATCCAACCTCTCGCGAGCAACGTCATTAACAAACAACCGGGAAATATGGAAGTTCAGTACATGCAACAGCAGAGTCAGATTTTCGTGTTTTCCACCGTTCTAGCGAACACCGGTGCCGACGAGGTGTTGCAGGGCCGGTACGCATCGATCATTGCCTACCACTGTGCCCAACCGGGCACCAAAAAGTACCTGGAGAAGAACCCTCTCAAAGTGAACCAGTTCAACCGGCAGAACCCCGCGCAGTGGCTAAATGCGGCCATGATGAAGAACAAAGGTTGCACCCGCAGCCCCGGTCTAGGCCCCAAAACTCAGCCTTCCATCGATAATTTCCTTGGCCCCGACGGTCTAGATGAAATCGGCCTTGGCGACGGCGATCTTCCCTGGGATCAGAAGAACAACCATCATCTCGAAGGACTCGAGGGCGTCAGCAACGGCCTCCCCGACGTCGGCCCCGACATGGATGCTTGTAGTCCTTCCCTCTCAAACGTTCAGCCCTCGCTGCAGGGCGTTAAAGTGCCTGATGAGAACCTCACCCCCCAGCAACGGCAGCACCGCGAAGAACAACTAGCAACAATTCGAAAGATGCAGCAGATGCTCTTCCCCGAGAACCAAGCGATGGACGCGCAACCGCCCCCGGGAAACGCCAGTGCCATAGACATGCCCCACAACATGATGCCGACGGGCCCCACCCAACACCCACCTAACGCCCAGCTGATGTCAAACCAATTAGAATGGCTGAAGATGCAGCAGCCTAAACCCGTGCCCATCGGCCCCGTAAGTTCCGGCGCCCCGCGGGGGGTGCCCACCTCCGGGCCACGCCTACAGGGCCCGCCCCCACCTTACCACCAAACCCCGCGTTCGGCCAGTGTGCCGATTGCGCTGCAAAGTCCAAGCCCCGCCTCGCCCAATAACCCCACCTCTAATTTATCCCTTCCCTCGCCGAGGGCGTCTTCCGCCCTTAACTCTCCCGCCGACCCCAACCGCCAGTTTGGCCTCGGCAGACATGTCAGCACCGGTCAAAGCCCTACGTCGCAGGACTCTCCCTCCGCCCTTAGACACAACCACAGCAATCCTGGCACGCCCGTTTCGTCACATCTGTCTCCCAGTGTAAATAGCAGTAACACCGAACCCACATCAACCCATCAGTCTTCAGGTTTGTTCGGTCATTGTCCAAATACAAACAATTTTCTCACATTTGCTTTTCTATAGTTGATGGAATGTTTGGGCGCACCCTCCAATCAATGGCACAACAGAAACAAATAAACACTTCGACGACTTCATGTTCTACAACCCCAACCACTGGGGCCAAGGAGCCTAATCTCATGCCTGTTCCATCTCCACAACAAATACAATACCTCAACACGTTCGAAGGACAGGAACTAATCATACAAAAACAACCAAATACAAGTCTTAAAGAGAGAAATATTATATCTCCACCGTAAGAAATGCATTCATTATTTATTATTTCATTGAGATAGAAAGTAAACAAGCAAAAAACTAATTGATAACAACAAAACAAATGGTAGTTACTTTATCACGGATATAATTGGTTTAGGCTAAATAAATTAGCTTAAACTGTTTTGATTTATACACGCTGAAATGGAATATTGTTCATTATTTACTTATTTGCTTGGTTTGCAGCATTCTGCCCACAACGCTTGATAGTGGATTCCCAGGCAATACAACTGATCTTCCTCACACTAGATTATCAGGACCTAATACTCCAACATCAATAGATGTAGGGCCTAGGTTTCCCCCAACACCCGGTGTATCGGCTGAAGGTTGCCGGTTTCAAATACCAAGTCCACATACTCCTTCAACTTCGTCTACAGGTATGCAAATTAAAAAAATGAGGAAATGATGTAGAATCTTGTATTACAAAAGCTATATGTGTTTACGTTCATGTAAGACTAATTATCACCTTTATGTTTTCGTAACAAGAGTCATTAAAAAAAATACGATCACATAATAAATTGCTTTATAGTTAATAATTGAAATTGCAGTGTTTCCAATTTCTAATTGTTTTTGTTTTTACTCAGTCGTAACGTTGGAAAAATTGAACAAAAGTCACTTCAATGACGACTCAATTCGTTTTTTACGTTTTCTATTTATAGGTGATAAATCTCAGCGACTGACTGGTCCGGGTCCAACCTCTGCGCCCGGCCTAAGCCCGCAAACAGCCCCCGGTCCGACATCCGACCCCTTGAAAGGCGACCTATTTCCTACTCCGAGTCCTCACATGATGGATGTTCCTCGTTTTCCGGGTCCGAACGCTTCTCCAGGTGCTAAAATGGGAGGAGGTTTCGTGAACGTTTCACCATCGGGCAAACCCAGTCCGTTGGAACTTCCAAATTATTGCGCCCGTGGTGACAATGTACCGCTAAATCCGAACTGCACGAGCACAATGACTGGCAATCCGAAAGTCTCGCATTTCGATCCGATCTCATCCCTGGCGCAGATGAGTCAACAGTTGACGAACAGCGTGGCGAGCTCGCTAAACGGCCAAGGCAATCAAGGGCCGGGAGGAATGATGAATTTCGGTTCACCCTCAATGCAGATGATGGACATGGGCGGGTGCCACAACATGCCCGACATGGAGCAAGGCCCCATGATGGGCATGGCCATGCAGGGCCCCCCACACGGGTTCCACCCGAACTCGCCCATGGCCCCCATTCGCTCTCTCTCGCCAAAACTGCCAGGTGCCTTCCCCAACCACTTGCCTATGCCCAGGATGATGGGTCGACCACCGGGGCCCAATCCGTACAACGGAGCCAATGTACAAGTCAAACCCAACGCCCCCAACACCATTCAATACCTCCCGGCGAAGCCCCAAGTGGGCAACGCGCCGGGACCGAGGGGCCCCCCTAGTCTCGATTTCCTACAAAGATTCGCGAATCCCCTTTGCAACATGGACTCAAAAATGCCAACGCAAAACCTACAATACTTCCCCAACAACGGCCCCATGCAAGGCCCCGGTGGACCGATGCCGCCTCACATGGGCCATATGGACGGCCCCATGCAGCCCGACCCCATGATGGGCGGGCCGATGGGCAATGGCGCCGGCCCCATGATGGGTGGCAACATGGGCATGCCGAGCGGAATGCTTCCTATGATGAGAGGCCCCATGAGGCCACCCGGAATGATGCGGATGCCGCAGATGGGCTTCAACGGGCCGGCACCTGGAGCTCCCGAGATGTTCAACCCAGGTCCCCCCAACATGGGCAATCCGAATGCCCAGATGTTCGTCAGCGGACCGAAAGGCAGCCCCATGGGCATGGGGGCACCGGACGCCACCCAACCGCTACCACCGTCGATGGGACAGAACAACACTTTCAAAAATTCGCCGTTTGTGGGTCCGACCACTTCAGATCCGAACTACGCTCAGCAGTACCATAACTTCCAGCAGCAGTTGTACGCGACCGGGACAAGGAGCCAAATGGGGGGCCAAGCGATGGGGCCCGGACCTGGACCTCCACACACTCAACAGCCGCCATACTTTAATCCTAAATAGCAATTGTGGTGCTGAGTGTGTGTGTAACAGAGTATTTTGGTTTATTTTTGATATTACTAATGAGTAATCTGGCAATAATAACAATGTGAGGTTAATTTTGTACATTTTCGTGTGTACTCATCGAATTCAAGTGCAGTTAAGGGTTGGCATCCACTGTTCATGTACAAAGCTGCCTGCCCCCAAGGGCTCTATTCACCTGAATACTTACGCTATTCTGGATTTGTATATTTGCCATAAACTAGAAAGACTTTAGAGTAATCATTAAGTGTTGGACTTGCTTGGTCCTTTTTATGACAGAGATTTCACTATTGCTCATATAATTTGTTTCTATCCATCTGTTATTCATTTTATTGTACATTTTATGAGTAATCATGAATGAAATGATAACAATAAAATTCTATATTATATATTCTGTTTTTTTATTTCATTACTTATTTTTTTTATTCATTAATAGTCAGGTCAACACCTTATATGTATACAAACTTAATAGCTAGGTAAAATAATACATGGGTTACCACTGTTACCAGATGTAGGAACTAAAAGGATTAAAACCGGATTGGTTCCCGCTTCCCCGTCAAACTGGATTGTGATACAGCCAAGGACTGCAACTGCAGCTTACAACCACACTGGAAAAAATTCAAAATGTCTACATAAACCGACTTTCATTATTCGGGCCCTCTCATCTCACCGCAGTTATTAAAGTAAGTAATAAAAAAGCATTCGCACTCAACATTTTTTTAAGTAAATCTCACCAGCTTTTTATTTTGACGTAAGCAATATAATGACGTGTTGTCAGGCCGTTGTTAGGTGAGGAAAATAATTGTTTGCATAAAATCTTACCGGGAAAAAATAATTGCACCAAAAAACAAAGCGATATTTATTACTTTGAAGATTTAGGGCAGGTCATGCAACTTAAAACTTTTGTGTATTATTTATTGTGATTTTCATTAAAACAGTTATGGCTCGTGCACAAATGCAAAATTTACGAATGGGGATAGTTCCAATTATCCAAATTATTTTTTATTGCCGTTTTATGCATTTCTAGGTGGTTTCCTGTCACCATTCTTCCAATTAATAAATATTTTTTTTTAATAACTATTTTCTTTCACGGTAAATTTTTTATCTAAATAATTAGATATGTCACTCACCTAAACAACGGCCTAAGAATACGTAACGACATTCTTACATACTTTCAAACTTCATTTTTCGCCTTACATTATTACAATAAAATTATTACCTACAATAAAAAAATTCTGTATAATACTTGTCAAGTCCGTTTTGCTGCCATTAACACATTTTTTCTAACATACTCTACGAAATGAACAAGATAAAATTTATTACAATTGGTACAAAGAAACAAAATAACTTTTTTGCTATTTTGTTCTTGCAAATGGTTCATAACAGCGTTAGCTGGAAGGGCCCGAATAATGAATAATGAATAATAATGTGGTTCGGTTTAGGAACACAACTCTTTAACTTTTTCCAGTACCTACATGTGCATTTTTGTATGTAAATAACAAATGAGCATCTAATTATGGTCACGGACAAAGATTAATTGAATAATCAAGTTCAAAAGTACCGTAAATATTAATTTTTATCATCTGAAGGCTAAGATCATTACCATCAGCTCATTTCCTTCTAATGAAAACGCGAAAAACCTTCTAGCCCACAATAACGCAAACGAAAAATATTGATTATTTCGTAAGTTTACACGAGTGTCTTGAACGTACAAAATATGACCTGTGTTTTTACATAACTAATCAAGATATTAGCCTGTTATTTAATAATTAAAAGAGTATTTTCGCATCTTAGACGGTTGTAAACGGATTATAGTTCGGCTCAAGTCCTACAAGTTCCAGGCTTTCGTCCCACAGACGCTTGGCGTCGGCTGAATTTTGTGCAGCGGGTGCCACCGCCGCCACTGCACAATCGGCGTAATAAAGGCCAGTCTCATTGGCACAGTTTTCATCAACAGCACAGTAAATCGTTGTCTGAGCTCCCTGGTCGGGGGTTTTAATCAAAAAGGAAAAGATACGCCAAAGCCAACGAAGCCTGAAATCCAAATGACGCCCTAACTCAGTTCGAATGACTCCAGGGTGGAGGGAATACACATTGACTCCTGTTACATTTGCCTCTGCAAAATCAACTTGAACACAAATTCATTTTGTAATTTGAATCAACCTGCAAGTCTTCGAACTAGCTCTTTGGTGAATAAAATATTGGCTAATTTGCTTTGTTGGTACGCCCCAAGTGAGCTGTATTTGCGTTTCTGCCAATTCAAGTCCTCGAAGTCCATACAACCGTCTGAAAATTGAATTAAGTTACACGTCGTAATCTAATCGGTATGGCAAGGTCGGGTTTACATTTATGAGCTACTGAAGACACATTCACGATTCTAGCAGGTGTGCTCTGGCAGATTTTCGGTAGTAGCAACAAAGTTAGAAGAAAGTGTCCTAAATGATTTGTACCGAATTGCATTTCAAAACCATCCTCAGTCCGGCCCTCCGGACACATCATAACTCCAGCGTTATTTATCAACAAATCTATTCGTTTTTCCTTTTCCAAAATAACTTTCGCGCAATCTCGCACCGACTTCAGACTAGTTAAATCTAACTGTGTTACCATCAATTCGCCCAGATTTTCCCCATTTGAGAATTCTTTTTTTATATCCTCAACGGCTTGATTCGCCTTATCCAAATTTCGGCAGGCCACAATAACATGGGCACCTTCGAAATAAAATAATTACAACATAAAACTTTTTTTAAATAGATTATACCTCGTTGAAAAAAGTCTTTCACCGTTTCTTTCCCAATGCCCGTGTTTGCGCCTGTTACGACTGCAGTTTTGCCGTCCAGACGCGCCTTTGAGACACATTTTCCACTGAACAGCCCCATTTGGCCCAACTACGCGACAAATGCCAGCCTAACACTGAACTCTATTCGACGAAAGATGAATAGCAATGCTCGATTATTTTCACTGCAGCGAAAAACGGGGTCATGAAGGTGGGAAGAAATTGTAGTGAGACTTTTAAAGAGCGATGTGAGGCGCATTCAGTGATGGACGAAGCACGGAATTTTTGTCTGACACGAATTCTAAATAAATAATAATTAATAACAAATTCAGTTTTGCGTGAAATTGCACTAAATGGGTGAACAAATTAATTAAACAAATTACATAAAGATAGTTATTAAGGGGAATACATTTAATGAGAGCAATGACCAAAAAACAACATACTACAGATTTACTGAAATGTTTGTGAAGGTTCTATCGAATTTTCAAAGTATCAAGAGTATTAGGATCGTAGGAACGCAAAGAGGTATTTGAATTTAAAAGCTAACGTATTTTTCCATTTATTAACTGATTGTCAAAGTCTCATTTGCTTAAAAAACGGGAGAAGAGGGATGGTTTGTGGGTGCGACTGAAAGAGCGTGACCTTTCTATAATATATATTTAATTTATATGTGTACATTTGTTACTTAAATGCCATTTGAACAAAGGTAAATGATAGTTGTTGAAAGAGCATTTATGTAATAAATAGAAATAAAAATAAAAGAAATACAGAGTATATCACAGAACATTTAGTCCTAATGTTACATTTAATTGTCATCGGCCATGATAATAGTAATGGCGCTGGTGGCGGAGGGTGATTGATCGGTAAAAACATATCTATTGTGGTTGTTTTTGCCAGCCCCGCCAGTACTGAGAGACCTTTGTAAAGGTCTCGGAATAGGCCGTACTCCACTCTTGCAAGTCAACGAATCTAGTTCGTGTGTATCTGAGAGAGAGGAGTGATTAACAGGACGATTTCGGTCGCTAGAGGACGTTTTTGATTTACTGGAAGGACAACAACTAAGCTTGGAATAGTGGAACTGGCCGAACTGATTCTGGGGTCCAATAATGGCCAACATAGCACCCAGATGGAATGTGGCATATATCCAACTAACACTCATTACAGTTACAAGGAATATTCCGATCTGTATGTATGGCAAGATTAATGAGGGCATCATGAATGCTCCAGCCGCTCCAGTTGTTAATGCTGCCATCAATACAGGACCTGCCATGTAAGATAATGCGTATTTGGTAGCAGCGATTCGCTCGTCTGCTAGAGCAAGTGGACATAATCTATAATTCACAGTGTAATGTAAACTAAAATCTACAGTAAGACCTATAGCTGTCGATACAGTTATAGACTCCAAAATATTCAACTTCCACCCTAACAGAACTAGTACTGCAACAGTTACAAAAATACTGCATGTTATAGTTAAAATCGCGTATAGACTTGTCAAAATATTCAATGTTGATAGAAGCAAGACTATTAAAGCTAATCCCATTGACACTATAATTGCTAATATAGTATTTTCCGATAACTCTCTCTGCAAGTCGTAAAACTCCAACTCGCTTATAAACCAGCCATTTTTCATCGTTTTAGGAGCCGTCTTCAGCTCCTCAATCATCCAGTTCTCGACTTTTGTGTAAAATTCATGCATGTATTCATAAGACATTGAATAACTATAATTACTATCATACTCTACGATAACAGCTTTTATTGTCGGAAATTGGTCTTTAGAAAATTTCGGACCGGCCATTCCAGGTATCAAATATTGACTAGGTGTTTCATAAATATCCGTCATCTCTTCCACTATACATTCATAAAACACGCTACTGTTATACGGAAACGTAGACATTTTACAACAAGGTGACCAATCTCTTAAAGAAAACGAATCAACACAATCTCTTTGCATCGATCGCATGAACGTTTCAATGAAACAGTTTGGCAAAAGGGGCCCGAAAGTGGGTTGAAAAAAAGGCTGGCGTTGCAAGCGTTTACAAAACTTCAAGAGCCACACTTGAGACTCCGGTTGTGATATATCAAAGTCCGGATCCAGCTCTAATTTTCCGTAACTTTCCGGATTCAGATGGTCGCCGTTGTCCACAGGCAAAACACCCCAGACAAAACGTAACGGAAGTTTGTAATTAACACCAATCAAATTCTCCTATAATTAACAACTAACATACGATATAACACAGTTAAGAACTTACCCTTTCCTCGCGTCTGAACCAAAAGTGATATTTGTATTTAAAATCGTATTTTTCGAAAGGGTGCGAACTGTCGAACAATTGAAATTCGGATGAGTCAGGTAGTTGAAATTTCGGATAATAAATCACAACGATCGTACTTATTAAACCTATTATGGACAATATAACCAACCATATATATCTGAAATTGACAACACTGTCTAACAAGAAACGCTCTTTGGAACTCCAAATTCTCCCCAGAAATGAACATTTCGGCCATGTTGTTGATAAGTTCCAAGTCGGTTTTATCAATTTTGAACAACACCAACGTTGCAAACACGCCATTAAACAACTTTTCGCTAAATCAACATTTGAACAACATGAACGCTCCCATATTACAACACATGCGGGGAACCAAGTGATCATCATAAAAAAATTCGTTATTACGGCCGTCCCCGAAAATATGCTAAAATGATAATTGAAGAATAAAAAAACTGGATTATTTTCCTACCTGAAACAACAAATTGCCGTCACAGAGCTGGCATAGGAGGCGAGGAAAGCCACCGAGGTCGTTAAGGACGTAACAAACATCGAAAAAAATGCATGATAGAAGGTATCACCCATTAGTTTGACTATCGAGCTATTTTTTTCTTCTTTAACTTTGTGCCATATTTTACAAAATATAAAAGCATCGTCCGCTCCAATACCTGCAACTCTTTGTGAAAAATCGATTTCCGGTTGTCGGGGTTTCAATTACCGATTGCAACAATAATAGCTAGCAAATTCATGAACGGAAAAAATTTCAGCTCAAAAACGAGCATGTACATAAAATACGAAATCCCCAGTGAGAATATGATTGCAATTATTGTCATGATAGTCAGGAACAATGATTCCGTATATAGCCACATGCATAATAACACAAAGAGTGCCCCGGAAGTCATCAACCAAGCGTCCCGTAACAGGCACTCGTCAAATAGAGCATCTTTTATCCCAAATTCCATTGCTACAACTGATATGCCTTCATATTCTAAGTCCATTTGAATAATCTCGTGATAATATGGTAAAATTGCTGTACTACATGCTAGTGGTAGAAAGATCATTGTTTCTTCTAACGTTGTACTCTCTAGAGTGTTCTAAAACCAACAAACATTACACCAAAAAACGCAAACCGTGATGATGTACATTAGGAGGCAGAAACGTCGTGCTTGTTAAAAAATTAAGTACATTAAAAACGGCATCGTGTCGAACGCATTCAAGCGGTACATCACAGTATCCCTTATCAAAGCAATCTTGCATTAGTTGCAGTTTATGAAAATATTGCGAACAACTTATCAATAATGTTTTTGTTGCGTTAACATCTTCTTCCTACAAGTCACACGTTTCATAAAGAACAAAAATCACACTTACGACTTTACCGTAATTGCTAAACACGAAGTTCTATTGTGTAAAATTGCTATGTAATTGGCTAAAGACCATGGCTTACAACACTTCTTTACGTGGTAATCCTGATTCGAAATGCACAAGTCTTTGTAATAGTGAGCTTCAATAAATTCGTGCTCTATGCGACACAGGGCCAGTAAAGATTTTAAAGTGAACAGGTCCTCGATGTTTTTCGATTTTAATACTATGTGAGCGAATCGTTCGTCTGCAACAACGGCAAGTGTTAAATCTTCATTCTGTTACATGCGGTATATAATTCGCATTTCAACCAAATTGCCAGTCAAACTGGGCTGTAATTTTGAATTTAAGTTGGCAATACAATACATACGAAGAAATGGCATACAATAACAAACGGGTTATTGTTATTACACACATACTTTATCAGACACACTTTGTTATATTGTTGCTGTGGCTATTACAAAGTTATTACAATATTTTTTCAAGTTTTCCATAAAAAAATAAAACCATTGAATTGTTCAACGCCTAACAAAGTGGGTTTGAAATATTTAAAATAACATATTAACTGATCTGTGAGGTAATATTTTAATCGAATTGTTAAGAAAACATTTTGCTAATCACGTTTATTATTTTTTTAATTTCAAATTTTTCATTAGAACATTCGTGTTTGAACAATTTCTCTTTAATCATCGTTCCTAGTATATAGTTGAACCTTAACTGTCTGTAGCTATTTTATGTACAGTGAACAATTTAGTGTCTTTATTGGAAGTTGTCCCTATACCTCTATTCAGTGGCATATTTACATATGGGCTAAATGGGCTATATATTTAAATATCTTTATTTTGATTAAAAAAAAAATACAGGTTACATTTTTTTAAATTAATTGATCAGATTTTTAGTTTGTGTCGTATTTTACTTTATTTTACTTCGTAAGTTCTTAATTGTTTGGTTAATGAGTTTTAAGAAGTTTTTAAGTTTCAATTCATATTATAGAAAATTCTCGATGAGTAATGAATTAATGATAGAAAAAGTTTGAGTAGTAAACAATACAGTAAATTGTCTTTGAAAAAAGTCAGCGGTAACGTAATATTTAGGTATAGAAAAAGTCGTAAACATGCTGCTGTTTCATTCAAATAAACTGTTAAGTTAAGGACATTACTGAATTTTAGAGAAAATCAACTGATACAAAGAATGTTAAAAGAAGTTACAAGCAGATACAAATTTACTGATTTGTTTTTATCAGATTCCATACTCGAAAATTGATAGAATTTGTTTAATGTTAGACTTTTTATCACTTGTAGAGTAGTATATATTAAAACATCAATATCCCTACATTTTTTGAGAAGTTTATGCAGTTTAACAGTTCATTTGAGGTGTCATAAGAAGAGTGTACCATTTAAAATTTTGAAGGGCAACTGGTATTACAAATGGGTACTACAAATTTCTAAAGTAGCCACGACAAAAATTAAATGTAAATTTTTTCTGAATTAACCAATATTTTTTTAAAAGAAATGTTATAATTGTCAGGGGCGGCAATGGCCACTGCCGCTGTTTTAGATAAATCAAATAATTCAATATCCATTTATGTTTAAAAAAATCATTTAAAATATAAAAAACGTCTCGTGTTATTTTAAACGCATATTTATATATTTTATCATCATTTGGGTGCAATATCCTTTCATTGTGATGAGCAGTGACTTTTTAATATTCTAAAAACATTAAAATCACCAAAACATTGTTTATTGCCTTCTGTTACGTTGGGAATATTCGCGCGCTTGTAATCATTTAATCAATCTACCTTCGTTTTTGCACCTGTCATTTTGCAGTTCTGGAATTCAAAACTTGTGTGAAAGATCTATTTAGGATTATTCTTCTCTAATAATCGTTTTTAGTTTGTGTATAGTGCAAAGGATTTGTTTTGGGTGATTCGAAAAGACATTAAGACGATCAAGAAATTCGCAAGGATCCTCAGGTAAAAGTACATATTCTTATTTATCGAAGCCAACTTAAACCTAAACAAGTTTTTAAGTTGTTTTCCATTATAATTTTGGTTAACCCTTCACGGTCCAAACTTTGATATTTCATTGACCAATTTTTTAAAGAAAGAATACACCTTTATGTCGTTTTCATTATAAAATTGAAATTTCAGTAAGTGGTGCCAAATTAAGATCCATATTTCAAGTCACAGGCCACTTTGATCCGAAATTTAAACTATATTTTCAAAAAATATTTGTGTTTATGACAAAGGGTCGTCGGCCTGATAAGACTTTTCCCTACTTAAATATTTGATATAGTTTCGTAATGTGATTGTTAGTTAAAACTATTTGCCTTACCAGGATAACCACAAAAAAATCCGTCGAGTTCGACCGGTTTTACGGCGACGTTTTCAGCAGCTTTTGGGTGCAACATGTTTTGTAAAGCCCTCCAATTATTATTTTCGTAGCTATTGTCAGAGCGATTATTACTTGCTTCATTTATAAATACCTGAAATAGTGTTTTAGAAGAGAGCGACACTGAGCGGCAAAATTACATTAGAAAAATCGTTTTTTTGTTTGTTTTTCTTCTTTTTTCCATTTTTCTTAACTTTAGGTTTAAAAAATGTTACATTTCGTTTTATCAAAATATCTTTAGGGTTAATAGCAAATTGTCCTGATGGTCGAGTTGATTCATCTAAGTTTTTCCAAGCAGTTAGTCTGTTTGATATAGTTGTTCCTCTGGTAGTGAAGCCCTAAAAGCGCGGTTCGTGAGTGTGAAAATATGAAAACGGGACTGGACTTACCATTTTGGGGTCAGAAAAGTCTTTGAAGGGCTTGGTTTTCAGTGTAAAAGGTATCACCAGGCATGTACCAGAAAACACAACAACTGCTGATATAATGATGTAGGGGTGATGGACGATAATATGTGCGAACCAATTCAAATTCATTTTTAATGTTTACTCCATTTACCATTTGAGATTGCTTCTAGTCCCTCGTCGAAAAATTGCTTGGAATATCAAAACCGCGCGCTGAATTGTGTGAAAACCGGTCATTTTAGGGCTAAAACGAGATTTAGAAAAGCGCGTGCAAATGATCGAGTTGGCGAATAAAACAATTACCCTATTTGATGGAGCCAAAGCCACCCTGGATCGCTCGTCCGGGCAGCCGGGTGCGGTAACGGGTAAACTAACCACCAAAAAGCGACCGCTTCGTGAAACCCCACCAGACAATTGCCGCAACGTGCCGCAACTAACATCGAAATACCCAGCCTCGAGTCACATTCCACCGACCAACAGATCGACGGCTGAGCAAATAAAACGCGAAAAATCTACTTTAATCGCATGAGTTCCGAGAAAATCGCCGGTGAAGCACCGAGCGAAACTCGCCGATTTTGCCCGAACCGAGCGGCTCTTACCGTGGTATCAAGGCCAGGCGAGATGGAAGTCAGCTGTTTATAAACAAATACAATACTTCAAGGACACAGCCACTCTCATGCCAACAAGTCAAGGTTACTATCAGTGCATTCCCGGGACACGGGCGGGATATCCGGATATCACTGTGATTGCGGCCGGGATCTCCGGTGTCTTAACACCGAGTTTCCTTATTGATTTTAAATTTCGAGAACGGCTCTTGATAAATTATACGCGGAAACCGCAGGCAAAAAATTATCGATTGGCTTCATTATTCTATATTTGCATTTTATAAGCCGAAGGGCTCTTATTACTATAGGAAAAACGTGACTTATTAACTTTCCGGGCTCAAGGACTTTGTTTACCTCGCTTTTATTAACTCATAACGAAATAATCCCATTTATTAAGCCTGAATACATTATTCAAACAAGCGACAGAAAGAAAATTTCCTCAGTATTAAATTATTTATTCGACTTAACAACTAGATACAATCAAACGCAATCATTTTCCTTCTGTGTTTCTCTCTTTTTGAGCTCGTTGTATAACACTAGAGACGCCTGCGAACGATTAAATAAAATAAAATTTATTTTTAGAGCGCAGCAGTTCTTACATAAGCGTCTGTGGCTGCATAATCCAGCTGCTCTTTACTTAAAGGGCTCACATGCCACTTACTCATCCTCACTTTATTGTCTTTAGAAATCGTCATTTTCAGCTAAAACGAGAGCAGGAGAATAAATACAGCCAAAGATTTTTTTACAAAATACCAAAAACGTAACTAGTCTCTCCATACTCCATCTTTGCTGAAAAGGTAATATTTGGTTTGCCAAAACGCCACTATCAATACAATTTTCAATGTTTTTCTCAACGTCAAATCCCGAAAAATCTCTTGAAAGCTTCCTAATGTCGCTAAAATATGTTTGTTAATTTGGGAAATTCCCGCCGTCAAAATACTTTTTGATATTGACTCCTGTGATTCGAATTTTGGGATGAGCTAACAGTACTGACAACCCCTTGGGGATTTTTTTGAGGTCACTTATTTGAATTAAATAGCACGTGTCCAGGTCGGGACTTATTTGAATTAGGGCCACTTTTCCAGAACCGGTCTGAAACGAAAACGGCCATTCGACGTCAAATCCAAGCACTAGGATATCAGAGGCCTCATTGGCTAATTTACTAAAAAAATCGTTAAAAGTGGCTCAAATACATTTTCGGAGAGTACATCAAATTGTCGCAGGCGAGGGCACATTCAATAAAATCTCTGATGTAAATTTTTTTGCCTTTGAACTGAATTGGAGGCCTGTTCCGAAACTCCTCTTCCTCCTTTTGTTTTTTTAATTTCTCCTAACAAAAATGTGATAAATAAGGTTTTTTTTTCTGTTGTTAGCACGTACTGCCTCCCTTTCTTCCTGCGAGACTGAAGATCTAAGCCGCATACGACAGTCGTCACTCATTTTTTTAACTTTAAATATGAAAAACCAGATTCAAACAATTGTAAACAAAAAAGCCGGTACACTATCTAGGGATTTCTGTGGCGTCGTGTTGGTGCGCTTTTTTATAAAGCTGATCTTGCTTTTGGCGCAATATTTAAACAAGCTTTGAAACTGAGATGTTTTTTACTTGTACTTATGTCTTATGTGCAGTAAAAATATAAAAAGGCAATTCTGGGCAATAATTTTTTGTTGAGAAACTCCACACATTAGCGTTTGCTCTATGCATGTGAATTTTTCTACAATTCCTTATAATCAATATTAGTCATTTAATTAATTCAACTCGCTGCAAAATAGTTATTTATATTATTAGTAGGATAGAAGCATCATTATTCATTACACAACGAGTGTGAAGATTGCAGATGACGAGGTCGTAGACCGAGTTAATGCAATATGCTCTAGCCCACGTATGATATACAAAACTTTATCTACAACTGCCCAAATCTGAAAACAATCTAAATTTGTTTGAAAGGAATAAAAAAATTATCAAAATTAAACATGAAGGAAACTTTGACATTTTTATGCCAACTACTTAAATTTACTAATTTTATTATTTGTAACAAACTGTGCAAGTTAAAGTATAATTAATGACCGATTCAGAAGAGGAAAATCTGCCTTCAGATATTCGTGTTAGTTGTCATTTTATTAAAATTTGATTTGATTAAAGTGATTATTTGATTATTCCACTAGTGATGTAATGACCTTCATTATTCAACTCAAACAGTGTCGAATAAGTGGTGTAATTAATAACCCTAATATAAGGCAGTTGTAGATAAAATATTTTTTATGTTATTCTAAAATAAACAATGGTTAAATGGTGTTTTGTGCAAAAAAAACTAGCCTTAAGAAACAATTAGTTAAATAAAACTTCATAAACTTGATTTTAGGGCTACCAACAGTTTTTTCACGTATTTTTTGCACAAAGTATCATTAACGAAGTATTATTTATTTAAGAATAACACTAGAAATCATAAAATTCCTATAAATATTTTAAATTTTATATTATAGTATTAATATTATAAATATTAAATTTTTTTATCAATTAATTTTGATTATAAAAAATACAAAAATATATAGAGTATATAGAGTATATATAGAGTATTACCGTGTGATTATTAGTTTCTGAGATACAGCAAATGTTTTTTTTTATCAGACTCACTTTATAAATACAGAGGGTATTGGTAAAGTGTGTAAAATACTATGTAAAATAAAAATTCATTAAATTCCATGTATAGATTCTATTTTCGAAGTGTACAATCTGCTTTTTACAAGAAAAATATGATCGATGGGGCTACTGATCCAATTTTTAGCGCAGAATTAAATATAAATTTATTTTGTAGAAAAGCATCAATTTCCAGTTTATTTTTTATGTAAAATTTGTATTTACAATAGTTCCAAACTGTATATTCTCCCGTAACATATTATGTACAAAGTAAATTGTAAATTTGAAATAAAAATAAAGTGGGCAAAATCTGTTTGACGCAAAGTATTATGTCAGAAATATTATTATATATATATTATATATATTTATTATTAATAATAAATATTTATTAAATTCTAAACAAATTGTACAATCTCCAAAAAACTTTAGCAAAAAACGCTATTTTACTTTAAATTTATTATATACCTCTAGAGTATAATGGTTAGCTCAAACACACATTTAAATTTTGAAAAAGTTTTCTAAAAATCGAGAGGTTTTTCTACTTGTTTGACAACTGACCATTAATAGCAACAGTGGCCCTCGAATCTTATCCTTTTTCGGGGGTAAATAACATTCTTAATAATAATGGCGCATGAGTGAGTTTTTCTGATATCCGAATACTACACTTTTCCAATGATAATAATAATACGCCTTTATTGAGAAACAAAAAAAAAACAACAAATAATTCTGTGGGGCGAAGTCTACCTCAATTCTAAAAAATGACAAAAATAAGAATAACGGGAAAAGAAAATATGAATAAGTACAGGCAAAACCAACGAAGTGGAAAAACTGAAAAAAGCAGATCAAGTTTCAACTCCAAAATCATAAACACACCACTTTATCAGTGGAAGGTGTGATCGTAGTTATCTCGGATAACTGGGACTCTACTGTATTTCAGTTGTAGGAAATTGAAAAACGGGTTGCTTTTGTTATTAATGTTTATTAGTAAACTTATAACTACTCATCATCGTAAACTTATATAAAACAAAATGACCATTAGATTAAAATCTGTAAAAAAATAAAATTAAACTAAAATAAAATCCATAGAACGTATGTGATCAAAATTTGTAATGTTTGGTATCAATAAATTCTTGAGATACTTAAATCACGAGACCAATTTTAATAATTAAACAATCTGTTGATGGTCAATTTGAATATAAGGTTATTTGTGAAGTTTAATAAAATTAAACAAATTAGTATTAACGAAAATTTGTCACGCTGCAAGCCAACAGTTGTCAGAGACAGTGCAACTTAAAACAGATACATCTGTGCTACTTTCATGCAATTAACATTCGCGTTTTATAAATAAAAAATTAACAAATGTCTGATAAAATTTTAACGTACAGCAATAGCCAGCATTTTTCATTTACTGCACAATACAACATTGATTTTGATATTCATATACGAATAAACTCTCCCAATACATTCTAATGTAAAAAAAACAGTAACAAAATCTACGATATAACATAAAACATTTTTGAACAAATAAGAGACAGAAAATGTGTAAATGATGTAATAAATAGAAATACGAACTATTCTAATGAAATGATTGGAAGATTATTTTGCTTTGGTACATTTTTGTAATTTGCATAACTATTGAGGCGCCGTCTTCTAGTGATTACCAAAACCCGGAAGATTTGCCACCTGGTGGGTTCCTCACGCGAATGCAAGACTTTCTGTCCACATCAAGATCCTCTGCAAAAAAATTATTAAAAACTAAAACTAACAACACGAAACATACCGCTGATAGAAAATGTCGAATCTTGGATGTTCCTTTGACCTTCCGGTCGTGGCCCCCTGACCGAGGGCGTGCTCACAGCTGAATCTGGCAGTGTTGGTGTAGGACAGGCTTTGTCCTCAATTGTGACCTAAAACCGCACCCTCAAGCACAAACCAACAAAAACGAAAACAACCTTGTGAACCTGTTCGGACAAGTGGTCATCGTGCGTCCCATTGCGGACCGGTTTCAAATCGGCGATTTTTTCGGGATCGTACACGAACGGGGCGTAGACGGGCGTCTCCACGAAGTGGCCGTGGCCTTGGACAACCCGCAGCTGGCCGTCGTCGACACACACCCGCCCGTTGACAATGACGAACTCGGGGACCCCATGGCATACCATCCCCTAGACAAGTACAGTGAAAAATCGAATTGATTGAGCCGCGAAATTACTTCAAATATGTTGAAATCGACGGCTTGGTGGTGCGTGGAGGCCGAAATTGTTCGGGTTTTGGTCGGGTCCCAGATGACAATGTCTGCGTCTGATCCGACCGCAATGCAGCCCTTTCTCGGGTAGATGTTGAAGATTTTGGCTGCATTTGTGCTAGTTATTGCGACGAAACGGCAAGGGTCGATCATCCCCGATTGCACCCCCTTCTCCCAAATGACCGACATTCGGTCCTCCACCCCGTTTACGCCGTTCGGGATTTTGGAGAAGTCGTTTTTGCCCATTTCCTTCTGAGATTTGTTGAACGTGCAATTGTCACTACCGGTGACTTGGAGGACATCCCTACAGTTATAGTGACGTTACTTTTTGCTGGTAACACTGTCCAACATCAATCATGCTTTAGACGAAAAGATGCGGCAAACCCTTGTTCGTTTAATTTGTTGGACAGTGTGATTTACCCAAAATTTAGATAATCTCGTAGTCACCCGATCAACCGCAATACAAGTCATGCTTGCGAAATGATAAATGATTTTAATAAATAAAGAACAAGTAAAAGTTAGTGGTTAATTCACACTTACGATGCCAACAACCCCAAAAGCTGGAAGGGCGTTTCAGGCCTAGAGCGAATAGCTGGTGCTGTTATCATGTTGGCATTACGTGGATCTCCTATAAGACCAATACTACCGGCACGAACTTCTCCAAAAACGGTTTGTCCTTGAGAACGCGCAGTTCGTATAATATTTCCTGATTCTTCCGTGGTAACATTAAGGATATAAATGGGTGCGTTCACCTGCACTCAAAACTGTTTTCACACTGCTACACTATTGGTACAGAAAGTGCTAAACAAAAAGCCAATGCAACATTCAAGGGTTAATCGTGAAACGAATGAACTCAATTAGTGGAAATGAAGAACTTAAAAGAGCAAACGAAAAACACAAACTTACTGTGCTAACAGATTCATTAAAAATTGCGGTGTTGTGGGATCCGGTCTTAAAGGAGGGCTTAAAACGTGGCCAGCCGAGTGCTGGAAGCACTCATGCTTATAATGGGAACCATCTGAGGCTAGTGCTGCTACTAAGGTTTCGCCATACACTCGGGTACCTCGTTCACATGCTTGCTTTAAAGCTAATCCTGCAGATTTGCTCATCACATGCACTATATACAACGGACAATCTACCTATAAATACCACCACAACTAAACATCTGAAGAAACTAAGATCAGAAATAAAGATTTACAGCTGCTACAGTGCCAACAAACTCGAAAAGAATTTACATTTTTTGTCTAAAAGACTAGGAAAACTTCCACCAAATACACAACGCTCGCCTGACTAAGGTGTTTGGGCTGCTAATTTCTATTTTACTCAACTAGAAATATTTATTTTTGCGCCCGCCAAAAAATTTGCGACACCCTGTATATGTGTTTCTTTGTTGTTACACACTTCGTTTTTGTAAAGATGCGTTACTGAACGTTATCAAATTAGCTATCAAATATTCTAGAACATCCGAGACACAAAAATATTTAAAGGCAAAAAACTTGTTGGCTGTAATATTTCCACAAAGCATAAATTTTGAATTTTGTCTTTATTACACTTAACAAATCGTTGAAAAAAATTGGTATCTATATTATTAAATTCTCTTTAAAAAGTGGCTTTGTTTTAATTGTGTACCTTTTAGAATAAGTAAGTTAGGATTTTACTAAAATGTTTTATCTGAAATTATTTGCTCAAGAAATATGTTTCAGCGATTGATATTTTCCAGGTAGGTACTTAAAAAAAACGCAAGTGTCGTAACAAAAATCAATGAATCAGACAAATCTCTTTATTTCCCACCTTACACCAATTAGTTATCTCACAGATTATATTTTTTGTTGGCGACGTTTTATCCATATTCTTACACAATTATTTGTACCGTTTAATTTTATTCAGTTTGTTAATTGCTGATGTCGCGAACGGACGCCTCATAATTAAAATCAAAATTTTGCGGTTGAAAAGCTAAATTCGTTGGCTAGCGCGTGTGTTAGTGTGTGATACTGGAATGGATTTCGAGGGAGAAAAGGAAAAAACAATCCGGATTAAAGGGTAAGTCTGCAATACGTTCTATTTAGAAAAATTACATTAAACCTACAATATTTTCAACTAATTTAAAGGCACATTGTTCTAATTTCATTGTTTTTTATTTCAGTAGGTCCGTTTAAGAAGACGATGCGATGAAACTTGCTACAAACTGTGGCAGAAGACGTCATAAAGGTTAGTCCATTTTAGTTTTTTTTCTACTTGTTGATAATAAATAATAAATGAGGTGTGGAAAAGTTAAAAAATTATCAAACTAATTATAAGAAAATACAAATATAAAGCTCGCATTTTCTATACAACCACAAAGTATGTTATATTTAGATCAATTAGGTATAAAAGAAACTGTTTCCGAATTGAAATAACTAAATATGAAAAATGATAGTCCGTTTCATGAATTTGAAACAGGGTATAAGTTTCCACGGTGCCTTTATGTGCACATGGTTGGCAGCACTGTTGCGTTTGAAGTGTTTCTTAAAAAGTCCAAGAACCGAAAAGGGCAGTAAAAAGTGGCAATTGGTATGTAAGTACAATAATTATTTAAAATTTTACGCGCCACGCTAATTCCGCAAAGTGCTTGTTTATTTCAGTTAGTTCAATTTGTTTGTACAGATTGCGTTGCAAGATAAATAATCGTTGGCGTTCTTGCGCCAGATAAATGATTTAATTGTTTACGAATCTTACATAAGTGCGTGTTATTTGGTGGAAATTCCCGGAAGTGGTTATATAATTACCTGTTTGGCTATGACACAAGCCCTGTTGACGGCCTCGGCCTCGACCTCCTCAGGTCTGGACATTTCGTGTCCCTCGGGCCCTGTGATACCCTTGGCCAAGAGCCTTTCAACATTTTTCGCAATAATCGCGCCATTCTCGGCATGAACTTGCGCCACGGCCCCTAATTTCTGGCACGTTTCAAAAACGCTATACAATTCCGAATCATTAAGCATAAAACCATAAGCCATAAAAACTTTAAATGAATTAACTCCGTGCTCCTTGCATAGGACTTCCATCTCCCGTCTAACTTGCTCATTCCAGTGAGTTAGCGCGACATGAAGTCCGTAATCGCAGCAAACTTTGTCGTCACCCTTTTGCCGGTATTCGTAAAACGCGTCCAGGATTGATTCCCCTTTCTTTGGCATGACGAAGTCAACTGGAGCGAGAAGTGGGTATTGAGGGGATTTGGGCGATTATCGCTTACTTATCATGGTGGTGCCTCCAGCCACCGCCGCTTTGGTGCCTTGGTAGAAGTCATCGACTGATTTCGCCCCCATGAACTCCATCTCGAAGTGCGTGTGGGGGTCGATGCCACCAGGCAGCACATACTTGCCTCGAGCGTCAATCACGCGAGTGCCACCAGGGATGATTAAATTGCGCCCCAGCTGTTTTATAACCCCGTCCTCGATGTAGATATCATCCTCGGTGATATCGTCCTCGTTTACCACTTTCCCATGCTTGATAAGTAAACGATTTTGGGCACTCTGAAAATGTGCGCCGAAATCAAACTACGACGTGACTTTGTTGCCATTATTTTATCATCTTTCTGGTGTTTATTTATGAAAATTATTGACATTTGAAGTCATAGTTTAGAAAAACAAACCGTAGGGATATAAATAGTTCCTAGTCGTGTTTACACACGGAATTAACATGCCAAAGTTGACTCTATCCACAGGAAAAGGAAACAGCCTAATGTTTTAAAAAAAATCAATACATATAAAGCAAGTTAAAACGTCCTGACTTCCTGTGATATCCCCTTACTACCGTGCATAATTAATTAAGTGCGCGCTTAAAAACCGCAAGAGAAATAACACTCAAATATCTTATGCAATACACCTGTTATCTCTCACCTGTAAATGAATTGGAACTTTTTTCACTGGAGTAGACATTGCGGTTTACCTCAGTGGTTTTAATGTATTGAATAATGACGATTTCCTCGTTTTTTATCAATCAAATTAAACTGAAACGAACGACAAATTTAACACCAACAACCTATAGCTAGACTAGAACGACCTTGCCCGGCACTGGTAATATTTATAATGTTGGCACTGGCGAAAGGTTGGCAACGGGGCGAGGTATGAATTTGGCCAATCAGACGCCTCCATTTCATTTTTTAAATGCCGTTTGTACGCGCGGATTTCAACGTACATAAAATTTATTGCATGTAGGCAACCCGTAATACAGTGTTGTAGCCAATTTTGCAGTATTATTTCGTAAAATATTTTTCCGCCAAAACGCTGAAACAATTATAAGTATTTTGATTTCTCTTCAAAATAATGTATTTATTAGGGACTTCAAAAAATAGTTGAAAAACAAAAATTACAGTGAAACCTATTTATCCGACCTGCTTGATCCTCTTGTAGCCCGAAACAAAAGTGCATCGAGTCACTTGACAATTCCAACACTCTCTATTTTGTATGCTTTACATTATGTATTTTTAATATTAATAGAATTCTATAGTTCCCTTGCGCAATTGGTTTGGATGTATTTTGAATAATTTTGAGACATGTGGGTTTTAAATTATATCAGGATGCGATAGCATTATTAAAAACTCTTTTTTTTTGCTTTAATTTACGTCAACATAGTGGGTGTCAGTAGTTCACGGTCGTGAAAATGTATGCGTCGCGGTTGTCACTTGTTTTCGTTGGTATCGATTAGAGGTTTTTGGTGGTGGTCGAATAAAACAATGAAAAATTTCTACAATTTTATTACATTTACAATAGTCAAAACTTACAGTTTTAACGCAATATCCACCCTGATGTATGTAATGCGCAATGAAGAGAATTCTAATAAATAAATGTTTTTTATGATTTCTATGTTCTATGAGCTATAGGAATATAACGATCCTTGCATCATTAAAGGAATTATTAGAGTATTACAAAATTTCCGATTGACAATGCGTTTAAATGTATAATGACGTATTCAATCGATTGTGATACGACATCACCCTGTATAAGCAACTGACAAGAGGAAATATTAGCGAGAAAAATATTAAAAGTTCTACAATATATTGCATTATTAATAGAAAGTAACGATAAACAGTATAGAATAAAATATAAATACATAATGGAAACGTCATAAAAACAGACATCTCATGCACACGTCCTTTAACAAAGTTACACAATCTGAAAAACTGATAACCATTTCAACAAGTAACAAACAACTGATGGGTTGAAATAAATCTAAATTTCTAGTTAGGTGACCATTTATAAGTTTTCGAAGATGAGAATGTAGACAGAGTATTAGAGCAGGTAGTAATGAGAGTTGCTTCGTGCATAAATGCAGTCACTCGCATTTTGTGCGTCAATAATTTTGCGCGTCATTCCGGGTTATCAATTTCATTTTTGTGCAACTTATCTACAAATTTATTGCACATTCAACATACTCCTGAACGTAGGTAATAATAATATTTACATTTACGAAAAATCACAATACTATTACGGTCGCCGCAAGGACATTTACGACTCTTCGGCCTCTTCGCGAAATAAATATGTTGACCAGTATATTACATTGAATAGTGCGAAAACTAAAGGAAACGTGATTCGGGAGATAACATCAATGCGCTTGGATCTTGTGGGGAACTTCGAGAGCCAAGATCGGCAACAGTTTGGACGTGCTGGTTGCATGTGGATTTCACATTGACGAACTTTTTCTAAACTCATTGGATCACCGGGATGACGCACCAAAGGCTTCTGAAAGAATTACCATAGCTCAACTTGATTAGGATATCTACAACTGGCAATAACATCCAACACCCACGAGATCTACTACACCCCGAAACCCAATCAAGTGTAATAAATCTCCCGACATTTAGACTGCAAACAAGAAATCGATTATTTCTTATTATAGCATTACCATTGCGAAAGTGGCGTTGCTGTCTGTGTCTATTAAATCAGACGTGGCATCCATAGATGCCGCATGTTCTAACTCGCACTGTCTTCTTTGCTTCTTCATGTTCTCGCGATGCATATCGGAACGCGACGCATAGTTTACAAGAGCAAATTCTAGTAATGCTCCGAATACGAACGTCAAACAAACCCCCGTCCACACATCAATCGCTTTTGTGTACGAAACAGGGGGTAGAGATGCGTTAATACCCGATGTTTGCGTAGCCATTGTGAGCAAAGTTGTAACACCTGAAAATTTAAGTACATTTTAATCTGTTCCAACACCGAAATCTACATTTTCAACGAAAAAAGCTTTTCTCGCTAATGGTGTATTAAATTCTTCAGGGTCAGAGGGATTAACTTGTTTGTATCCGTTTCAATTGGACGCAATTTTCTTTTATATCCAGAGAATCCCTCTTACAATTAGTAATCCGGAATCGTTCGGACGACAATACCTAGTTCATACCAGATAGAAACGTTTGCATGATTGCTTTTTCTTAATGTTTATTTTTAGTTTCGCTTATATACAATCACTGTTCCGGTGTGGACTGGCGAAAGCAACCCCCTCACAGAAGCTTTTAGCATTAACGCACTTTCCACCGTTGTTGTCACTTAAATTAATTTCTGCACGAACTTTGACATTTACTAAATCATATTAACCATAAAACAGATACACTGCATTAAATTTATAATTAGATGTGGTCGCGCCAAAATAGAATCACTTAGGACATATTTTTGCAAGAACACAGAAACTAAGCTAAAAAATACAGACTTACCCAAAGATACTCGTGCAGGAACAGCTCCTTGATCGAGCCAAAAGGACACCCATGAAACTATGACCAACATACAGCAGGGTATGTATATTTGTATTAGGTAGTAACTGAATTCTCGTTTAAATAATAAATCAACTTTTAAACAACTATATTCACCTGGAAAATTTTACCATGAGAGGTCTATAATTTTGGGGGTTGAATGACGTACCGGTGTTAGTTTTACTGTTACAATAATCAGTTAGGAATTTTTCTAGTGTAAATCTAGGTAGGTGTAAATTTTTAACTACTTGTACAGGATCACCTTCTTTCCATAAAAATACTAAGTCATCGGTTGTCCAGCCATCTATAATTGGAAAAATTCAAAATAAACGATGCATCGAGAAAACAAAAATATCACAAAATTGAGGCCTTTATACTGGTACCTGACGGACCGCAATACGACTATAAAATAGACAAAATGTAATTTCATGGAGACAGAGTGTTTAATTTGAATCAAATCAATATTCATGTGTAGTATATGACATGCTTTCTAATCTAATCTAATCGAATCGGAAAAATAATCATGCAAAATTCAACCTGCAAGAAATGTATAGATTTGTGAGAAAAATTGTGTCGTGTGGGTGATAAAATGAAAATGACCGTTTTGCGCGTTTTCGGGATATATTTAATCCATTTGGCACCACCGCACAGCAGTTGATATAATTATGTGTTTTCGAATAATTTAGAGGACAAAATGTGGAGAATTCAGCTACTAGATCGAGATATGTGTTTTGACGTGATATATTTGATTTTGCTGAAGTTGATACAGTATATGAAATGCATTTTAGCAATTCATGAGAGGTGTCGGCTTTCTTATAACATGTTCCGTCAGATTGGTATTCGAGTCCGGGGTTTTCGGACGTTATGTGTAAACTTTAAGTACCTACCTAGCAAGCGATTTAATGATGTTATGTTTGTAATTATTGTTGAATTTAGGTGGGTAGCTGCTGCTGTGTTGGAATACATAATTAAGTTGCGATGGTGCTAAATGGGCTGGGTAGGGCGGAGGGTGGTGGTGGAAGGAAGAGGGAATTTTGAGTAGATAATACTCACAGCTAGCCATCCGTAAGGAACATATTTGACGGTCAAGGGGGTAGAGCTTGAGGTTCATCGGACATGATAATGTCAAAGATATTCTGAAAATTGTAAACGTTTTGGGGGGGGTTGTTAGAAGGAGGTGATTTTACCTTATGCTATAGAGGACTGAACCGTATGGAAAAATGCGTATGTAGACGTTGGGCATAATAATGTTGTGGAAATGCCCCTCTTTTTCGTTAGAAAAAAAGAGATCAGGCATCCAGACACGACTGGCTTCAGTTAAAGTAAGATATTTGAGACGACCTCCAAAGTCGTTAAACTTGAGTCTTTCATCTAGCCATTGCTCTCTGAAGGTGAGTTGTACACTGTATTCCTGTAATATCCAGATTGTGAAGAGCTTTGCGGGGGGTTGTAAGTAAACATGCAACATGCATTAGAAGAAGTAGAACCTGCAAGGTTGACTTGTACGATTTGGAGATTGGGGTTAATATCACTAAACGAAGAAGAAGCATGCACTAGATATGTTAAGGTTGTATATACGGCGTGTCTCGCCGGGGCTGCAGCGCCACACGGCATGCTCGCGCTGGTGCTGGTGCCCTCATTGCAACATCACCTCTCGGCCTTGTGCAAGTGAACGCAACCGAGTATTACACCCATCCAATACTTGACATGACTGGCAGACCGCGCACTCACTCACCATTTTATAATCGTCTATTTTGCTGATAGACCGAAGAAAGAAGTTGATGTTAACTACAGTCGGGCCGTCACGTCCTACTGCGGTGGAACAGAACAAAATAAATTACTATGTTAAGAAGTCAAAGTCAATGTCTTGGCTGCGGGGCACGGCGCCAATCACATCTCGCATTGGCCATGTCCGCATGCAAGCACGCGGTCGCCGGCCCACCGCCCCACAAAACACGAAAAGCACACGCAGGCCGTCCCGCCCCACAGAAGATCAGAAGATGAACTATGCTACCATCCAACACTACACAAATAGAGACCATTCCCTGCTGCCAATAGCCACTTACCATTGTCACATCATCTATCTTTGAGATACTTCTGACAAATATGTTGACACGGACAATTGCGGGACCATCTAGTGGTTAGAAAAGAAAAACGGCTTTATTAGTGGACATCATCACCGGGCGCTCGATGCGATCGATGCATGAAGGCAATGAGGCACCTGCACCGGCACGACGGCACTGACAGAGCAGCACCCAATGCTACCTTACTGCCCACTAGCCCACTCGAAAGGCATTCGCTTCACAATTCAGTTCAGCAATCAAACCTAGTCAAGCTAGACGGGGTCGACGAGAAGAGTTCGCTATTCGCTCGCTCGCTCGTCGCTTGCTTTTCCTGGTGCTGGTGAGTGTGTTGCGTGTAGTGCGCGCTAATTCGCGACAAACGGACCCTTCTCGTCTCCGCCCCATGCTGGCTTATTGCTTATTGCTTATTCTTATGTGATGTAGCATCTCTATACTATAGCCTACAGAACGATGTGGTGGGCGCCCACTTACCATCTTGATGTCACTAATGGTCGCAATGCTGCGGACAAACAGGTTTACTCGGACAATGGCTGGCCCATCTAGAGCGATGGACAACGTGTTACATTACATATATGTACAACAAGCAAAGGCAACAAAAGACAGAGGCCCCGTTCTCTGGACGTCTGACCTAAACAGTTTAGATACGCCAACCAAGTATAACGCGCTCACCTGTGCCATTCACACCAGATGGTCGGATCCTGGCATCATACATCCCCTGCCCCAAGATCTGGTCCAACACCTCTTTCTCCTTTTCGCGAAAATTAATCTTGACATTTGTGCACCTATTACGTACACACACGGTTAAGCAACGGACCTGGAAAACCACCCCAAACAACTTACACTGTCACGTGGATGATGTGCACTATCAATGCGATGAGGGTGTGTGTATACATCGCAACTGGAACTGGCCCCAAGACTCAACCTCACCGATTCGAGATCTACCAAAGGCCAGTCCTGAAGTGACTACTACTTCACCCGTTCATCGGAGCTGTGCATCAATCTCTAGGAGTTCCTCTGACTCCTCCTCGCGAAAACACACACGCACTCAGAACTGAGGGCCCGTGCACCGTCGATTATTATGAGCTGTACCTCTAACTCATAGGAAGCGCTATATTGATCGTCGGTCGGACCTCGCGCACTAACGACGTCTATTTTTGCAAGCGCGCGAGCTTGTCAAATCCGACAACCAACAACCAACCTTTACTTACGCCTCACGATTCACACGACGACTACCAGCCATCACCTCCAAAACAAACAACACTCCCTTCATTACACAATTCACCAATCCATACCTAATGATCAAATTACACCACCATATTTATCTTTTTTTTGCTTTCCTTCCAACTTAGACGCGTATATTGCCGCCGTCATCTCTGACGTCAGCAAAACGCGTTTATTCTTTTTGGCTTAACTCAAAGCCTTTTCATGTTTCACCGATACCCAACGATCCTTCATTAAAATCTACTTAAATTCAAAAACCGTTTTTTATTAAAAATCAAAGACTCTTCAAAGCTTCTTACCAATTTTATTTCATTGAAATACAATTTCACTACAATTATGCACAAATTGCCTTTTTACACACACATAAGTATATATCCACAAAAGCTGGAACCCCACTTTTTTCTCTTATTAAATTTTACAATTCGTTCTAATTGGCAATATGGCAAAAACTATTTATAAATTTAGAAGATAATTATTGATTATTCTCCAGTCGGTTCATTTTAAGTTCCATTGCTAATTTATAGCCCAACTCTGGACGCCTGTCCCGCCCTTCAACCATCGCTTTGACTTGATTCGAATTAATAATAACCCCGTTGTTCTTAATGACTGTATTTTTGGTCTTCTCTATGTCCAACAAATCAACCCCTCGGCTGCAATCGTCGAGAAGAATCGTTCTGTAACCAATTGCAAGCGCATCAACAGCCGTCGCACCTAAATTAAATCGGCTTTATTAAAATAAATTTACACCCAATCTCCCGCAATTTGCATAGATTTACCTACACACACGTCATACGCTAAACCGCAAATGTATATATCCGTCGCATTTCGCATTCGCAACTGGGCGCAGAGAGTTGTATCTGTCATTTTCTTATTATCCCAAAATACCGAATAGGAATCGACGTCTGGATTGGTGCCTTTGTACACTTTTATCGAATTCTCAACGACCTACGAAAAATAGATGTGTCCCAGCTTGTTAGTCGAAATTCGAAATTAGGTTTGTGAGCATCTCACGTTCAATTTTGTCTACCTTGAGGTCCTTGTGGAGTTCTGAACCCCACGTATCCTGGACGCAGTGACGGGGCCACAAGCGCTGCTTCATAGGAGGAGGACCGGCGAAAATGACGGTATCGTAAGTTTGTGCATTTTCAGCTGTGACGGGACTTGATGGATGGATCTCTCTTTGACCAATATTATCGATAAAAGATACGTGGTTACTAGGATGCCAGTCTAGAGAGTAGAATACTACATCGAATTGGACGGTATTCAATAAATGATTGATAGGTTCTACTACTTCTAATCCATTTTGTTGTGCAGAACAATTACTTATGTTTAGTGTACCACTTATAAAGTCGTTCTGAACGTCGACTATTAAGAAGGCTGAGATCGGCCGCACTATCTACAATACAGATTTTAACGCACTTTCCTCACTCGACTTTTGACTTACGATTTTGATCCAATGATTCCAACAGAAAACAAACTCTTCTCTATCAATGAATCCGTCATTGTTACAATCAAACACGTTAAAGGTTTCTCGAAGCTTCTCTTCCTCTAAATTATAGATCTTTCCTTTATCATTCCGGAAAAGGGCACGAGTCAACAACCGAAACTCTTCTAAATCTAAATAGCCATCACTAAACGACAACTTGAAAAGTCTCATCAAATCTCATCCTTCAGTTACCTGTTCTTATCAAATGCTGAGAAGCACGCGTCCATGGTACACTAGCAAACAAAATCTACTAAATCGATCATTTTCAAAGTTTGTTGGTCCTCACTAAAGCGGGGGTGTTACAGACTGGCACCGGGTAGTGCGATAAAAACTACCTCATACAGTTTTCTATGCACCTTTCAGCCACGAAAATATCCACATTAAGAGCACAATGGGGAACGCGGTATCACACACCTTTAAGGTGACGACATATTTATCCCCGGCAAAGATATATCAAAAGAAAATTATGTGGTTTGCTTTGTTAATTCGCACTAATAAAAATAATATCAAAGAGATGCTTTATATACACAGTTATTGATTCTCAAGCAAACCGCTCCGTACAGCAATTATTTTTTAAATTACATTTGCTTCCGGCGAAAGCTCAGTTACATTTTTATCATGTTGAAGGTTAGAAAATATTTACAAGGTACACCGGGCGGTCATTTCCATTTGATTTAATATTTAATTATAAAACGCACCGACAAATTTGACTGAACTAAAATTAATTAAACGTAATTCCCGCATTGGGTTAGCCGATTTTAATAACTAAAAGCCTTTTGAACTTTCGATAATCCCCTCAGCTGCGTTATTCGAATCAAATACACGAAAATAGGAGCACTTAAACCTGTTTATTAGCCAGTTTGGGGGTGTTTCACTTTTTTAATTCAGGACATAATACAAAAATATAGTTTTTAATTTATGGAAATTCAAAACTGCAGTTAAAAGAATAGATAATTAATTAGTGACGCATCTAGGTCTTGGACTCTATATTTTTCATTTACGGAAATAGCAATATATTCTTGAGTCGGTTATCTGACGTAAGAAAGAATAAATTGAGAAAAAGTTTAGTGTGCACTGTTGTAGCAAAAAAGTGAACTTGTGTGGTGGCGGGTGCTTATCCAATAAGACGCATAGGTACTTTTAATACTTTAATGAATAAACGAAAATGGACAATTGAGGAGACACTTATCGCACCACCCAGAGTAGGTACGTCTATGCGTAACAATGTTCGTACCACTTCTGTCGAGGGTTGGAGAACCTGAGGGCACGGTCTGGTCTCTCAAGGACCCAAACAGAGCAGGTAGTTTTTCAAACACACTACACTTGAAACATTGAAATAATCAAAAAAATATTATAACGACCAAAAACAACTTGCGGGTTAAACGGTTATAAAAATAGAAACACTTTTCTAACAAGTGAGGCCAAACAATTGCAGATTTATTTTTATCTGTACTGTAGAAGAGTCGCTGAAATGTATATAATGAGAATATGCAATATACAATACAATTTTCGATTTTAATTCGTATCATTCCACAATTAATTACACTCTGCCCAGTCACGGACGGACAGGCCAAATAACACTTTTGACGTAACTGAAAAATACCTGTAAAACCAAAAAATAGTGATTATAGATTCGAAGATTCCACAGCGATAATTAATTTGCAGAGTTACAGATTTTTGCGTGTAGGTATTTGCTTTCCAAAGCGATGAAGATTCTTTGACATATTGGCTGAAATGTAAACCTTGAACTCTGACAATAGTGTAATTGGTTTTATTAGCTACCTAAGTGTAAATTAATTAAGTGCCTCGCAAATCGATAGATACATACCACATAGTGGAGCAAATAATATACCATGGACATGAAACCAAACAAAATATTTATCTAGTCGTGGGATTTATTTATCGTCAGTTGAAACAATAAATTTCAAGTACCTACTGGCAACATTTTTTGGCAAACGGTCCAATTAACATTAAGTCTGTGAATAATTTAAACTATAATATTTTTCTGATTAATTAAGAGCATGGGGCGCGGTTTGTCCATCTAATATTTGGCGAGAACCGTTTAATAATAGAGGAGTCATTTCTCTTTGTACTCGAGCTTTCAGGTCGACGAATGAATACTTAATGTCCATTTGAATATTGGAAAAGTATTATAAGAGCATACACATAATGCAACAGTTGTATGTTATGAAAGTAGTACTGCCTCACGGTTACTTTTATTCAATCTCTGGATAAATATAGGGAAAATTCTTTTTAAAAATAGATAACAATTGGTGGAAGCCTTAACAATGTTGTTTGTATTCCCGTCTCAGCTTAAAATAGATCAATAATTTGAACCATTTTGATCCGATAAAACCAGGAGCTCATATTATGAAAATTGAGAGCTATTCATATTTAAACCACTTACTGCAATAACAGAATCGATTTTTTAAGCTGCTTTTACTTTTCTCAGCTAAAAATAGTTGGTCGCTTTACTCTCTCCTTCGGAATTTCACTATTAATAGAAATTGAAGTAATCACTCGGACGTTAATATAGAGCGACTTGCTAGAGTTTGTAACGCTTTAGGCATTTTTGTTATTTAAATGCAAGTAGTTTATAATTTCAAGTTCAATTTGCGATTTTAATGAGTAACTGACACAGTTGAGTTACGGGTCACCCAAGTATGTATATTACCGTTCGATATTTCAAAAACGAAGTTATTAGAATTCAGTAAACGCAATTTGTTTCTGCTTCAAAGAGACCTTTCATCTGTGTACATAATTTACACACAGCGAGGATTTCACATTGGCGCAGCGACGACTTTTTAATGGCAACATGTGTTATTATTCAATTTTGTCACACCAAATTAAATTTGCTGTCCCGATGTAGAGTAGGCTGCAATGTAATGGAAAAAATCAAATCAAATAGGCTGGAATCTGGAGTTTATCATTGTGTCAAATACGGCATTTGTGTGTCCTGGATATCTTGGACCGATTTATAAATAAAACAAAATTCTCGTTATTTTTCAGTAAAGTCTGGATTTGTGTCATGGATGATCATTTGTTTGATATTTGGAAGGATATTGGAATAAGTTATGGATTGGCTTCAGAGAAACAAGCTTATAGAAGTCATAAATAAATTTTACATTTATTAAGCACTTTTCAACAAGCGTTTTACAGAACTGTATTAACCACATAGTATTATTGAGGGTTACCTTTGAACCAGATATTTAAACCTATAATTGCCTCCAATAGTGAAATTTGTTTATATATAAATATGAAAATTAATTACGAGTTATAAGAAAAAATTTACAGTAACACTTACTGTTCCAGTCAAACGGAAAATGTTTAATCTAATCTATACAAGACCTATTTAACACACTAACAGTTTAGAAGATAGGTAATGTAAATAGGTAGTATTTGAAAATATATTATTAAACACTAATAACAAAATAACCCTTTTCCATATTAACATTTTCACAAAAAACATGACTTTATTGTGATAATTTCAAATGCACTATTTTATAAACTGTTGATAACATTGCTGGACAAACATAAAAAACCAACGGGTCCAACAAAGACAGATTATAAGAGATAACATTATACAACAATTCAATATACAATCAAGATGACTAGTAATGACTGAGTTTAATAATATGGAAGATTGTGTAATCTCGACCAAAATCAAATTAGTTGAAGCGGAAAAAATTTAACAATACAAGTCCAAAACGGAACCCTTGAATTAATACTGAAACATCACAAAATGTAGATATTGCTTTTGGTCGAGATTTGAAACATTCTCAGTCGAAAAATGATAACATTATTTAAACAAATTATGAATAGAGTTGCCATACTTTCCATGCACCCAGAAGTCAGTATATACACGTAATCAGCGTCGGACTTTACTAAACACGCAAAAATATCAAAATAAATTACTTTAAAATTAGGATAAGGGCAATTCTATACATATAAATATGCAACTACATTCGGATGTTCACATCAATGGATCTGAAAAATATGAATAATTTGCTTCTCTAACTATTGTTATTTATTAGACAATTACCATACTGTTGCGTAGTTTGCCAGGTATTATTTGAATTTATTGAATCAGTACTATTTATCGTATCTATCGACACAGTGTTTGCATTCTTGACCGTGTCATCGGGAATACTAAAACCTCAAATTTAATAAAACGTCACAACTGCATCTCTTTATATACCTACATGTTATCAACTATATCCACATCTTTCCCGTTTTTCGTTCCCGTCCCGTTCTCCTGCTCAACCGGTTGCGTACCGTTCATTTTATTTTCAGACTTATTCTCATTTTTATCTTCGGAATTCTAGAAAACACCGATCATTCCCAATCGCCGCACTCGCCGTACAAGCACCTACCTGCTGCCCCGGCGAGTTCGCGTTATTCACCCCTCTAGTCCTCCGCATAATCGCCTCGACCCGCTTCCTCCGCGCCTCCCTCTCCTTTTCTTCATTCTTCAGCCTTTCCTGCTGTTCGGCAAACTTCTTCTCGGCTTCCTCTCGCGCTTTCCTCTCGGCCTCCTCCTTTAGTAACTTCGAGCGCTGCTCTTCCTCCCGGCGCAACCTTTCTTCCTCCTCCCGCCGCTTCGTCTCTCTGATCGCCTGGAAAAACCCACAATCACTACAAAACTCCCAAACCGTCAAAAAACCTACTTCTTCTAATCTTTCCTGTTCGGCCAGCCGCTGCGCTTCTATCAGCCTCTGGATCTGTTCTTCTTCTCTTCTTTGTCGCTCGAGTTCGGCTTGTGCTTCCATCTCGATTCGTAGTCGTTCCTGTTCGGCTTGTCTTTCGGCTTCTTCGCGAGCAAGGCGTCTACGCTCGGCTAACGCTGCTTTTGCTTCCTCCTCGGTGTTTATCCGGATTTTGGTTACCGACGCCGTCATTTCATTTTCTTTGTTGTCTAGGGCTTCGGATGGTTTCGTTTCGCTAACTACAGGGGCGGGTTGAGGCTGAGGCTGAGGCTGGGGCTGGGGCTGGGGGTGACCCGCCGACTCGGAGTTTATTAGTTCATTTGTTATTTGTTTTATCTGGTCACTGTTGCTTACGTCCAAGGGTTTTTCAGTCGTCGATGCGCTGTTTTCGACTCTGTATAACCGAAACTGCTAGTGTTGTCACAATAAACGATTTATTTTTACTCACTCTTTTACGTTTGGATGGGGGACTGGTTTGCCGTTTTCTACTGGGACTTTTTCGGCCGTTTCTTCTCGTTTCGTTTCTTTTGCTTCGGTAGGTTGCGTGGGTGGTTCTGGAGGTATTTGTGATACATCATTTGTTTTATTATCAGGAATATTAGAAATAGGGGCGGCTACTGGTGATGCTAAGCTCTTTGGTGTATCAACCGGCGACGATTTTCTTTTGGTTGTCTTATCTTTAGTATCTTTACTTATAGATTTCCTAGTTTTTGGTAATGGCGGTTTAGTGTCGCCCTTTCTATTATCTGTATTTTTCGTAGGGTCGTGAGTGATTCCTGTTATTGCAATGCTGGCCGGTCTTTGACGTCTTGGTGCCGTCGATGGACGATGTCTTACACTTACTGAACTAGTTACGCTGGTTGTGCTTTGTTGGCTTAATGAACTACTTGGTCTTGACGATGCTATTATAATGAAAAAATTCAAGTTAGTTTTCCTGTTTTGGTGTTGTCGGGGGGTAATAAATAAGGGGACCGTATGAGCCGCCACCACCACCAAAATACGAATGTAATTTAAGCGTAAAATAATCCAAAACCCAGAGTTAATAAAGGAGTTGTGTGCTAGAAAGCCACCGTTTGTTAGATTTAGCTGCCACCGACACTGTGTTGGGTTCATCCTGAAGACCAAGACAAGAAGGAGGATACGTAGAAGCCGTATTGGTGTGATAGAAGAAGAAACAACGTACCCTCGCTGCAATTAGAGGATGCAAGTAATTTCTGCTGTCTCAATTGTGTAGCGCGCGTTGTACGCGGTGCTATTGTGGGTCCATCGACGGACAATTGATGCATACTTCTGCTATCTGATTTGTTGAGTGGTTTCCTATTTTGTGCCGGACCTGTTTTACTTACTGCTAGGTGGCTCATGCTACGAGTTATTGAGGATTGTCTAGGAGAGGAAAGTGGTCTAAAGGAGTATGTTGTTTCCACAACAGCTGGCAAATCGGGCCTCTTGCGTGGTTTCGCTAGTTGGTCTAAACGCGACATCGAATAAGCCCTACCTGGTGAGTGATTAAGTGATTTGCGTGATGCAGCAAAAGGTGAATCTCTAGAAGGAATCGTTGGCATTAAATCAGTACGACGACGACCCACGTATCCACTCGCACAACCAGCAGGTACCAATGGTGTATCTAATAACAAAATTACATTTTTAGAAAACAATTACATTCCTCTTCAAGCGAAAGCAAAGCGAAGGAATTTCGGATGGTAGAAACTTCACCATTTTCTTTGAGTTTTTCCACTTATCTCCTTTTCACCAACCCTAAAAATCGATAGTCACGACAAATTTCACGCTTTAATTAATAAGAAAACCCTCGATAAAGGAATTTAATCTCAGAAATTCACGAATTAATGTTTACTGATTCACTTTGGGGAACTCCAAATTTAGATTAATCCCGGTTCAGTCACAAATTAAATAAATTTCCAATTTAACCGTATTTCCGTTTATTGATAAATATTCACAATTAGTATGTCAATTCAATTAAAACGAAACTCGTAAAAAGAGGACAATTACGAGCATTGCGTCAATAACACGTATTATGTTAGGTTTAAAGTATACAAAATAAAAACGATTGGATAAATTATTATTTAATCATCAATGACAGCGTTAACCGTACTACGTTACCAATGACCGGATTAAATGCTTTATTTTTAGAAACGTACTCATTTTTTGCCTCAGGAAAAATCTGATAACGGAGAATTTTCCTGTTTATTGTTTTCACTTAAATCTTACCTTCGAAAACGTGTGTGTATTTCCGTTTTCCCGAATGTTTATTATCAGAGAAAATACTGATAAATACTTGAACGAATTTGATCACAAAACAATAATAAAAATGGCTATTGTTTGAAGTTAGAATTACGTTTCCCACACTATAAAAAATTTCATTATCATTATGATTTGCGGCAAACATTGACCAGGTTCCGATCGTCGCTGCCGATAGTTTTTTATGTAAATGGATAAGCGATTTTCGCAACAAAGTAGCACTTTTGATGTCTCCATAGCGTGAAAAACGCCACTAAAATAAATGTTGACCTTTCGTTGTAATCCGTCTTTGTTGACGTCGTCTAAGGAAAACACTCCGGATTTTCCTTTTATGTACTTTATATTTTAAAGTTAGATACAAAGTCTCTTAAAAATGTAAAATCCGCATAAAACACAATTATTATCTCCTAGTCAATATCGAATGGAACTTTCCTACCACTATAACCTAGTGTTCTAGAACACTGATTATCGATCCGTTTACTCAAATTATTTTAATATTTAATTGAAAAATAATTACTTCGTTGTCTGTTCCATTTACAAAACAATGTTTCTTAAAAGGCTGCCGTCTTCTTAGCTTTCTTTGAGTGACTCGAGCATCTTGATAAAAATCCAAGTCCATCTCCTATTCATATTCGTTAAGTTGGACAATCGAATTACCATAATAATAAATCCTCACTGTATATATTCTTCGACTTGTGAATATTACATAAAATATGTTCTTATCTGCATTTGCCGAGTCGTAAATGACTGGCAAATTAATATTCATTAATTAACAAGCAACTTCAACGTTGTGTTGTGCATCCCTCATTTCTTCCCCAAATTATGTAAGTGTTATTTAGTTTTTAATTCTAACCCCATATTTTACGGTAAAGTGACGAAAAACTCAAAAAAATAAAATAAAACAACAGAAAAAGAAAGCGTGAATGTTAAACATAGAGTAAGAAAAAAAAAGAAAAATTCGTTTCTGTACTATCACGACCACAAAACAAATATTTAATTTTTCCGTAACCAGTTGAAAAACCCCTTATACTAACTTTCACCCGATCTCTCCAGTCCACTAGCCGACGTTGCCCTTTTTTTGCTGCCACTATCGAGATCCCTTTCTGATTGCCTCCTTGTCAACTGCGTCGATGTCGCAGATGTGATATTTTGTATCGAAGTTGCCTTTCTGGGACCCCAAAAAGCCGTAAGGTCCGTCGGATCGAGCATCCGTGGCGTCGATGATCCAAACGCAAAAACAATATTACTTCTTTCATTTCGTTTTTTCGCTTCGATCCTCGCTTCCCTTTCTTGGTTCCTTTTCAGGATTGATTCTAAGCGATCCTGATCGGCCTGTGCGATCGCTCTTTTCCTTTCCTCAACCTGTTGCCTCCTTACATCTTCCTTACATCTCAACTCCTCTAACCTTTTCCTTCTTTCTAATTCTTTCTGTTCTTTAAATCGTTGTGCTGCCAGCGCTTGTGCTTTCATCTCTTCCAGTCTCTTTTGTCTTTCCTCATTTTGTCTTTCTTTCAAGTTCTTTATTCGCACTTCCTTGTCAACTGGAACAAAATTTCGGACGCGTCATTGACCTTCAATCTTAAAACTTAATTAGAACGGAGCTTGACAGATTGCCAAATTATGTCATTTAGGGCACCGGCGATGACGACTAACTTGACTCAATTTTTATCTCGCGCAAACAAAACATTGTATGCAAGTTTAGAACTAACTCACACACCTTCGAATGTCTAAACTTACACTAATTTTAGTTTGTTAGTGATGTTACAGGAATAGATCGGGGTGGAAATGCACCGCGCGTTTGTTTGCTTACCTTCCGTTAATGTCGCGTTTTTTCGAAATAATTCAATCAATAGCAAACAAGTTAAATAATAATTTGCGTCGACTCTTGTGATCTAATCTAATATTACGTCAACAGGTGTTAAAGTAAATCTATCTCTACGTGTCATTTGTTGATTTAATTACGTATGCGTTTGTGCATTCGTTCAAATTAAAATTCCAGATTTCGGCACTTTTTATTTGAAAAGTGGGACTGAATTGTGTAAGCGAGTTTCACTTTATTTTCGGATTATTTTTATTACAAAATCGATCGAAAACCATATGGTATTGAGTTGCAAAATAGGTAACTACCTACCTGTTATTAATTTGTTATTACTTTTTTGTAAACTGTCTCCTAGGACAAGAACAAGATTCGTCATCGCACGTAGTATATGTACTAGAATCCGCCTCCAGCAAACTATGCAACATGATGCCACCTTTGACTGTTAGTCATAAAAGGAAACCATTAACAATACTGCAGTAGGTGTAGGTTATCGAGTTCAATGTTGCACTTTATGAATAATTAAACCATTATAATGAGGAGAGAATGTACACCCGTTCACGGAAAATAAATTACATCGTCTGCGAAAAATTTTAAGTCGAGTGGGTTTTCGATTTGTTATTTTCGCTTGGTTTCTTCTTAATGATTGTGTTTTTAATCGAGAAAACCGTAAATATTTGTAATTTCATAGTTGCGAACAATTTAAAAATGATCTATTTTTCTTAATGAAATTAATTGTGGTTGCGTACCGTTAAAGCCGCTCCCATATTATATCAACTGTGCTATTCATTTAAGTAAATTCAAGGAAAACTGATCGATATTGTTGCAATGGGAAATTGTATGAGTCAATTTGGTGATTTTGTTTCAAAAATTGATTTGTATACAAACGTGAATTTTCAAGACAAGATCAATTACCTCATTTCCTGCCGAGACTTCCGTCAAGAAATCTAATTTTAGACGTCCAAAAAATAGTCGTTCAGGTTTAATTTTTTTAATTATAATTAAAATCAGGAAGTAAATTTCCACGGATTGTTAAATTTATCGATGACGTAATGGAGATAATAAAAATTCCTCGCATAAATTACTCGCTTATTTGAATATTTACACAGAAGTGGGACAAAAACGCGAATAAGAATTGCAGGTTATAAACAAACTAATTGCTTAAAGGTCATTTGGAGGCTATCTCTAGGAAAACCAGACAAGGTTTAAGTTTCTGTTCCAGAACCTTTAACTTGATCTTACCTACATTCTTGGCATTGAACTGTACTTTCTTGTTATTTTTATACTGTTTCACTTTCAAAACATCACTTTTACTAACATTTTCTGACGATAGGGACTTCACTAGAATACTCCTTAAGTACGCGAGAGAGTCACTATTGATACCTTCCGGAACCATTTTTCAACTAACACACTCTCCTCCATGCACTAATAAACCAAACTCCATTCGAATAAACATTATCAATTTGATAAAACAAAAATATGAATAATCTTTGCGGTGAGCTAGAGAAAATACAAACCTGCGCACATGAATCAACTGTATATAACCTTGGCCATTTAAGTATTTGTGTTATAACAATTATGTGCATATTAATGGTAAATAATGAATAGTTGAGCTTAAGGTGACGCGCTCCAAGCTCCAGCTTCCCACATTTAACATCGAAAATAATAACAATAACTCACGCAGAATCGGCTCACATACATTGTGTGTTTCGCGCTTCAATTGCACGGATTTGTAATCTTTTAACACTTTATGGAAGAAAAACGAATTTGTTACACTTAAGGAACAGCTCCATTAGTTGTAAATTTATTGCCAACTACCGCACAACAATTTTAACGTTTTTACGACCATTCGACTAGAAATCAACCGAAATTCATTCATAGTCGGGTAATTAGCTTTCCAATTATTGGGCGGCGAAAACAAAACTGAGAAAAAGTGATTACATGTGGCCAATCATTCATCGAACCGAAAAATTCCGATTTTTTATCATAATATCCTAATTGACGGTGGGACTGCTTTTAGTGAAAAACATTCGTGAAAATTTCGTTTTTAGCCGCGCCGTTGACATTGATAAATATAGTTTAAGTCACGTTTTAAAAAAGTTGGATATACGCTGCAAGGGATCCTGTAGGTTTTAAATATAGCATCCACCACATATAGAATAAAATGTAAACAACAAAAGTAAAGCATTTGGAATATTTGAAAAAGGTTAATCCGGCGACATCTATTCGAAACAACAGCACGTGAATTGAATCGATAAGAACAGTCTAGAAAAGCTCATAATTAGGTGTGCTGAACAACCAAATAAATTAGCACCTCACCCACCCATCTAACAAATTAAAAAAATTTACGCGTTTTCCACCAACATAACAGGCTCTTTTTGAACAATTCACTAATCGAATTAGGCAGGACTTAGCGAATTGATCGATATGTAAACACAGCTCTGAGCGAGCAAAACCAAAGGGTTTAGGGCCCACGTGGCAAAGTTAATTTTGCACCTGATCACTCCCGGTTTATCGTCACTACCTCGCAGCAATATTTCGCTTATTAGATCCGATAAGATCGAGATTATTTCGAGTAAATATGATTTTGATCAATATAAATAACCGGTGGTTTTGATGAGCGGATTTATTTGCGTCGCGGACAGCCCTAAAGTTGCCTTGACAAAAACTAACCTATAAGCACGAATCGGTTTGTTTGAACCGAACTTTGGTTAGAATTTAAGTAGAGCTTGTTAGTCGGTTAAACTAGGGGCTCCTTGGAGGGTCCACTGTCGAATTTGTGGCAAAAATCGTGAATTGGAGTTTCATAGTTCAATTAACGAAACACCGGAGGTCTTAAAAATATCTGTCATTCACTCCGATTCGATATTCCTATAATAAGTATGAGCGCATGTAAGCAGGGTCTAATCCTCCAATAAGTTGATAAAATTCGGTCAGTTTCTGCGTGATTACAATTGAATTTATCATTTAATTATGTAGTACATGAAACCCACAGATGGTGGACTTTTTTCACTTATATAACTTTGCAGCCACACACTCCGAATTCTAGCAATAATCGAAGGCCAGTCCGTTCAAAACAGACTTATATAACTAGATAACAACACCAGAAATAATTCTAACCTGTAGCTTTAGCTTGTTCGGAAATATCCCATGCGTTTTCTGCCATTTTGGCTCACACCACTAACCACTTACATCAACGACATAACGTGAACCAGTGACGTTTGGTTTCAATAAACCACCACCAGGGGGATTCCACTAACCGCCCCCATAATCACACGAAAAAATCACACCGCGGACCGACCACCCCCGCACACACGAAACCACCAATTTTGCAAAACAACCCTCAAGTAAAATCCGAAAAATACAAACTTTAGAATTCTAGGTTACGCAACTGTCAACGTGACGTTACAGGGGGCGCTATTTCGCACGAAATTCAAACCGTCTTGCAATTTTTTTCAAAAACAATTGATTAATTGTTAACTACGACTGGCTCTCATTTTAATTAATTTGCTTCTCGTGTTTGTTTCAACGGCTAAGAAACGGCCACATTATGGTCAAACGAAATAAAGGAAGCGCACCCGTTTCACGGTGTAAAACAAAACATGATGTAAAAATCCTCGTTTAAAAAAATTGTTCTAATTGTGTAAGTGGGTTGCACCCTAACCTAACTTTTTGTTCCGGTTCGGTCGTGAAAATGTTCAGTTGAAAAGCGGCCACACATTTGGAACAGCTTTCTCTTCCATCGCTCATCAACGAGAAGTATTAGTTTCATTCACAGTATTCAAGAATGTCGACTCCGGTATTTATTTTGTCAGGCTGCAGGACAGCAATAGGTAAAAGTAATGGTTTTTCGATTAAAAATTCACCCCAAATTTTAGGTAGTTTCCAGGGGCAGTTTGATAAAATCCCCGCGAGTGAATTAGGGTCAGTTGTAATAACAGAGGCTTTAAAACGAGCGACAATAAGCCCCCAAGATGTTGACCAAGTGATAATGGGTCAAGTAATTCTTTTAGTCTTTGTGTCCATTTATAGTTTTTCTTAGATTTTGACTGCAGGTCAAGGTCAGAATCCTGCACGACAGGCTTCGGTAGGGGCCCAAGTACCGTACGCTGTTCCTGCATATACGATTAATATGTTATGTGGCTCGGGCTTGAAGTAAGTCAATTTTAATCATTTAAGACACTCTGAAAATTGCTCCAGATCCGTGTGCCTTGCTTATCAAGCAATTCGTAATCAAGACAATGAGATTGTGGTGGCTGGGGGGCAAGAAAACATGTCTCGGGCCCACCATTCTGCTTATATTCGCGGGAATAAATTAGGGGGCGTCCAAATGAATGACACCCTACTGTTTGACGGTCTCACCGATGCCTTTAACAGTATTCATATGGGAAAAACCGGTCGGTGGTTACCGTAATTATTGCAACTAATTAAACTGTCAATTTGTTGCAGCTGAACATTTAGCGAAAGAGTATAAAATTACGCGCGACGCGCAAGATAACTTCGCCTTGGCGTCACAAACGAAGACGCAGGAGGCGATGCAACAAGGACATTTCAAAAAAGAGATCATCGGAGTTGTGGAGAAGAAAACCGGGAAAGTTTTAGATAAAGACGAATTCCCCAAAGTTGGAACGACTCTCGACGGTTTAGCGAAGCTAAGGCCGGCCTTTGATCCTGTAATGCCCCCATTTTTTTAAACTAATTTTGAATTTTCATTCGTAGAATGGCACCGTAACTGCAGGAAACGCATCCGGAATTAATGACGGAGCGGCTGCGCTTGTTTTATGTAGCGAAAATCAGGTGAAATTGAAGGGCTTGAAGCCCCTGGCTAGAATTGTGGCTTGTGCCGAGGTCGGGATTGACCCTCTGTGCATGGGGCTGGGGCCCATCGAGGCTGTGAACAAAGTCGTAAGTATCGAACTGTCTTAAATATTAAATCAATTTTATTTCTGTTTATTATACACGCGTGGACGCCTAATTTATTATTGTCCTTTTTGTACAGTAGAACAGCGTTTATCCGCGTCTTGTTTATTTGTCATATTTTCTGCTTGAATATTTGTAGTGAAGCTTTAATTATTCCTTACGTTATCTAAAAACAAACGGTTGTGTTAATATCAAATTCAATTTATTGTTTTTATCACACTTACACATTACATGTGTATCACGGGAAATTGTATAAATTGAACTCACTAAACAAGTGGTTGTATTAGTAAATTAAATTTATTGTTTTTATCACACATACATTAGGTGTGTCACTGCCAGTCGGACAATAATACAAGGTAAGTCTTAAAAGTGTATTTTTTCTCAAAAACTATTGATCACACAGAAATCAGCGTTTGTTATTAGAACTTTAAATCTTTCTCTATTTAAGTGAATTTTTCAGAATTTTTGTACAATTCATTATAATCAAAATGAATTAATTAGTATTAAGTCACAGGACAAAAAATATTTCTTATGTCACTTTCAAACAAATGACGCTCAAATGTCGAATGTTGTAGAAAATTGTAGAAAAATTCTGAAAAAAATCACATGAAATTATATAAAGTACTTACACTACGAAGTGATCTAAATAATGTTTCTGCAACACTGCAACTGGATTCGGTTTTTCTTGATAAATATTTCACGGACACACAACTTCGCAAGTTTATTATTGGATTGGTGTTAACTAGAGGTGGACATCAACAGTATCCTTTAAAATTTTAATTCATTCTGGCGAACCCGGTATATTATAATAATTATTAGTACTAATACTTTTGTTATTAATACGCTGATTTCTCTGTGATTATTAGTTTTTGAAATAACGTACAAAAACCCGTTTCGCATTTCTCCAAAATTTTTACAAATTTTTTTTTACGAAACAGTAAAATTTATTGATTAATTTTTAAAATTCAATGATGGTGTTTAATTTTTTATCTTCAATGGTTTTGTGTTTCTGAACGTTTAAAGTTCCACAAATAATATTTTAATTGACAAATTTTGCAATATTACAATGTATTCTACAAAATCGATTGTTTAGATAATTTTTATGTTTATAAAGATCCGATGTATAGGGTGTTATGCACCACGAGAAAATATCAGGTGTTGATAATAATAAACTATTAAAAATCACAAGGAATTGATTTTTGTTTGAATAAAGAGGCGGGTTTTCTAAATCAACCAATCAGATTTTTCTAGGGTATGAGCTCTGAAAGACTGTATTGAAAATTAGTTAGGGTACAGTGAATAGTTATTCGCAAAAATCTAAATTTGAAAAATCAGTACCACCTTCAGAATGATTACAAACTAAAGACTGAGATGTGTAGAAGGTGCTAATTATTATACAATGTTATAAACTATTATTATTTTTTTATAGTAATTTTATTTATTAAGTGCAAGAAATTTAGTTATTGAACGGGTCGAAAAATTATGATATGTAGACCAAAATACGTCATTCTAAAGAAACGCAACAGAAGGGAGTTTTATTATTAAAACAACGACCGTATTCAATTAATTAGTTGGTGATTTTTAAATTTCATTATATTGTAAGGTACTTTTGAGGGTGTAGTTAGTTGTGTTTACATGTTTACATTTTATTTAAAAAAATAACTCAACTCCTAACAAAATAACAACTACGAAAATAGTATACTACGATTAGAGGTTACGTATTTTGTTACACTTAACTAATTTAAACTTCAATCGTCACTTTCGAAAAAATGTTATTATTTTTAATTGCAACATGGACATAAAGCTGCGGTGGATTGTTATTACGTAACTGTGGTAAACATCAAAGAGATCATACGTAAATTCGACCCTGTAACAAATACTTTTTTAATAAGCATAGCGTAATAATATTATATAATTGCAAGAGTATTTTTTGGCATTTGCACTACTAGGACCCGTTATCAAATTAATATAAGAGTGCCGTTCAACTTTGTAATTTGTAAATTAACATAGAAAATGGACAGCTAATTACAGTCGAACTTCGATAATTCGAATTTCTTGATATTTCGAACCATTTTGCTGATCCCTATACCTCAATTTGCTTTTTCTAATGCGAACTTTTTTCCGAACCACTCATACTTTGAGTCTAGCGACAATTTTTCCGTATTTTTTTGCACAAAATAACATTTAAGCATCGTGTTTGTCTTAGAATGACATAAGAAATAATAAATAATGTTTGTTGAAAAATATGTTTTACCACTTGGATTCATGTTATGTTTTTTTTTATAAGTCCGCTCTAATTGAAATGCTTATGTATTCGTTCGTAATTTGTTGCTTTCGAGTTTTTACTGTATTATACAGGCTGTTTACGGTCTTGGAATTTAAACCTGACTTGGCATTAGAAGAGTTTCCATTTCAGCTGCTCAAGACGGGTTGGTCAAGACACGACGTCGATTTGTACGAACTGAACGAAGCTTTTGCCGTTCAGAGCATCATAGTGGGCGAAGCGCTCCAAGTCGATGCGAGAAGAGTCAACATAACAGGAGGTGCTATCGCTTTGGGGCACCCAATTGGGGCTTCGGGGGCCCGCATCCTCGTCACTCTCATCCATAATTTGGAGCGTTTGAATAAGAAGAAAGGAGTGGCAGCTTTATGTATTGGAGGAGGCATGGGGATAGCCATCGCGATTGAAATGTGTTAATTTGTTATTGGTTTTTGAATAAAGGAATTTGCAAAATTAATTTATTTTTACTACAAACAACAAATAGAACGAAATAACGAATTGCTTTAAAGCGACTCAAACATCACTGGCTTGATATTCGTGGTCAATAGGTAAGGAAGCGACGTATTCGAGGCTTGGGACACACAACTTTGAGTGTTTCTTCATGAGGAACGACCAGTTGGTGTCGGCTTTATTGCAGGTGAAGTAGGAGCCCCAGAACGTGGAGACAAGGTAGTGTTGGTCTGGGTGCCACTCGTGGTAGCCTTGCACCCCTTCGGCCTCCAACTCCTCACAAACCGTCACAGTATCACAATGGGAATGAATATGCGGAGTGTAAATATCCTGCACCAAATTGTCCCCAATGTAGAGGAACTTCGGATTGTCCTTTTTTAAGTGTTTCGTTAGAAACTTGTGCAGGTCGCTCCAGTTACCCTGCGTGTACATGCCGCCGATTTCCAACTGGTCTGGCTTCATAACCGGGCCTTCGTGGACCCCATCCAGCTTCAAAAAGTCGCGTTTCATGGTAAAAAACCCGGGTTTTTTCGCGAAACACACGACGATATCGAAGTAATCGCGCCAGTTTGGACCCACAGTGTTGGTCGCCGTGTGCGACGCGAAGTCCACGTGAGATCCGGTCAAAAGAAACAGCGTTTTATTTTGCTTTTTTAAGAGTTTCAGCCAGTTAAGTAACTTATCGCTGCACTTGTAGTAGTACTTTTCGGGGTTTGCTTTCATTTTTTCGAAATAAAGGCCGGCCCCTGTTTGGAAGTTGTTCCGGTTGAACATGTCTTGCAGGGCTGCTTGGATGTCTAGCCACACTTCGTACTTGCCGGTTTTCTGGCCTAGCTCTTCGTCTACGGCGTCGATGGCACGTGCGAAAATGAGGCTTGATGCGATGTCGAAATAGTCGAGCAGTGTGCGCATTTTTTCCGAATACGGGCCGTTCCAGGTGGTGAGTGGGTCGTAGACGAAGAGGTCGGCGATTTCCCAGTGGCGTTTGGGGTAGTAGTTTTCGATTTTTTCGTCTTGGAGCATTTTTGTGCCGTGGGCGGCTTGTAAGATGTAGCCATCGGGGGCTATACGTAAGATGTTGCCATTTTCGTCGTCCACGATTAGGCCCCGGAGGATAAAGTTGTGGTCGAAGGGCTTCAATAGGTGTTTCTTGGAGTAGCCCTTTTTCTCCACCAGGAACTTTGCCATGATGTCGTACTCCATTTCAATCATTGCGCCCACCTTGTACCGGGACAGAGTGTTGTCCAGATCAAAGCCAATGCAGTCATAGTCAGTGAATTTAAACCCGTTCAAAGACTTTGACTTCTCACTGAACATGGTGGAGATATAGCGCTCACTTTTACGTAGGTAAATGAAAGATTTTTTATTTGTATAAGATAAGCTTAAAGTACCGTGGGTGTGACTCTGAGAAAATTTCCTATTGCCACTACTCCAAATTCTAAAAATAGTATTGACAACGTGTGATCGGCTTCCCAAAATTGTCATTACGCTAGTTTTCCGGAACGGGGGATTGTTCAAATGCTCGACTATTAATTCTCTTCGAAATTACATCATAACAATATTAACAGCTGTTCTAAACCATGAAATGGGAACACCTGACGACAACAACTGACTTTGTTGACACTTTTCTATTTCAAAGGTAGGGGAATTCCCGCCAAAAGTTTTTCTAAAATAAGAATAGTTTAGCTAATTGCAGAACTAATAAAGGTTTTACTACAAACTAAGCGGCTGGTCATGTGTTTCTAAAACGTCAAAAATGAGTAAAATTCTAACGCTCCGATCTGATAATTGAGGTTGGTACTGCGCGCAATTTGAAAGATGGCGGGAATGAGACACACTCCTGGGTTTCAAGTTTTTATTAACGATTTGTTTATAAAAATGAGAAAACATGGGTAACACGCTTGCGGCCTCCGAGTTAATTTGAGCTTAAGGCGCTAACGTGCTAGAAAATTAAACTATTTCTTATTTTTTATGAGTAGGTTTTTAGTGTTACAATAAAAGTCTTATTGTCTTGTAAATAATTAGGTCAGGTTGTGTCAGGTGTACTGATTAACGTAATATTACAGAAATAAAACAAAAAATAATCGTATAAATACTGTTTTCATATATTTATTTTAATTTTTCGGAAATTAAAAGTTGCAAAGATGTTTGGGAACAATTGACAACTCAGCTAAAATTTTGCACTTTCATGAACAGAACGAATACAAAAACTTAAAAAATGTCGCCTTACATACTCTACGTTTATAAATGCAAAATCAATTTGAAATGATATGTATCAAAAGTTACTAATTTCACAAAAAATCACAAATTTAAATAACATAATCCAAGTATTTTCATTTTATAAAAAATTGCCTATATTCTCATGTGTGAGCTGTTTCATGTAACGTTCGGTAGTTTTGTGCTGTTGATGATTTAAAGCTTTTTTGTTTCAACGAATTGACTATTACATAAAACAATTCAAGTACGATACTTACAAAATTATTTACCATAGTTAATAAAAATGTATTAAAAAGTATTTTTAGTTTTATGTTACAATAAAATAATCAGAACAATGGCGAACTAGTGGAGTACCCCACCTAGCAACTAGTCCACCTGTCTTAAATATATGTTGAACGACTTGATATTTTATTGAACACAAAAATCAAGGGCAATAAATAATAATAAAATACAGCTGTCCACAAAACAACTGAACAACACTTCAATAAACAAAACGCAGCGATATGAACTTGAATCTCACCGATTCAACTACCCTATACATGGGGTTTGAAGTATTAAAAAAGTGAGTTTTGTACAGTTAATTTGATGTTTGGTGGACATTTGTATGTTATTCGACCATCCAGTCATATAAAAAACAACAGTAATGAAAGGAATATAAACATTAGCCCGATGCACCAAAAGAAACACTTTTTTTTTCAATATATTTATATCATCATAGAAAGAGTCCACACTGTATAATTACACTGAGAGTTACGTTGATGGGTACTACATTTAATATTGCATCACTTGAAAGATTGTCCGATTATTTAGTTAAAAGTCCACATCGTATGTACACTAATGCTAGCAAGTAGTTTCGAGAACCATACAGCGGCATGCAGTAAGGCATACTGGTGGCACACTGTTGCAAGCTGGCAGAGAGTGCGCTTTGGATGGTGGCGCCGCTGCCACTTGGCGGGAATGTGGCGAACTGCGAGCGCTGTTGCATTGACGTTCGGCTCGCGCCAGAATGCCAGAAAGCGCGCGCAGGGCGAGGTGTGGTGAAGGGCAGTACAGAGGCGTTGCGGACTGGCGGCTGACCAAGTCCGCTGCCCCGGGCTAGAGCAGTTTTTCCTCCACCGAACTTGAGGTTCCTGAACTAAACGTGCAGTCATCCGCGCCCAGCAGCTGTCAGTTGATTAACTCCACATTTACGAATTGTTTTAGTCTTTCCAGGTACACGTTATATAATTCCACGTCGTTGTGGCCTGCGCCCTGCAACACAACCAAACATTCACACTTACACCATTCGGGGACCACCTGTACATACGCGCCTTCCGTTCCGGGACACACTGTACAGTGCACACTCTTTCTCAATAAATAAATAATCCACAAACATCAACAGATTATACTATACTTCAAATAAACTCTGTAGCAGATGTTAGGGACTCCCATGTTTACTCAAAATAATTTAAAGATTAATACACGTTCTATAGAAAGGCGCTAAACTTTTAGCCGACGATTTTTATTATGTAAAAATCATCACCTGCACTGCATCGTACTGTCAAATGCAGGGAACATGCCTCGTGATATTAAACACGTTAGTAAGTAGATTTTTATGTCAACGATTTCTTTCTATTATTGCAAATTAATTATTAAATACATGCATTTTATTAATATTTGAAAAAGTTGTGTATACGGTCTTTTGTTTCTAACGAGAGCATGGATTAAATATTTGCTGACGTCTAGGCTTTTTCTTCAAATATTTTACCGTATGTTTCATTATATCGGGATTTCTTTTATACAGGTATTTTAGATAACACCTTACTTCAAGGAACATGCTAAATGCTTTTCGCTTTTGTATGATATTCAGCATTGAACAGTAACAGCAAAACATGATTTACGAAAATGGTATGAGATTCTGCAGATTATGTTATCTAAAATTGTAAAAAAGATAAACTGTAAAATCGAAGAAGCTTCGGAACCTGTTGACAACTTAAAATAACTTTTCTACATGCAAAAGGTTATAACATGAGATCGAAAATGAACTGAATTAGAGCTAGCCGTGCCGTGTCGGAATTTAGTCACATGTCAAAAATTGACAGATTAGAATTTAAAAATAATTTTTCAAAATTTGATTCTAAATTATGCCACCCAACAAAAAGCCTACATTGTAGAATGCTTTTTAACAAGTGAAAAAATAAATGGGGAGTGGAAATATTCAATTGGTGAATAAGGCCTAGCAGAATTTCGGGAGAAATTTCTCTAAGAATTTTTTAAACGTTTATTTGCTAGCATTGAAACAGTATTTCTGGACACCTCCTTAGATTCTTCCACTGTCTTTTGAACACGATGTTTTGAAATGAAATGTGGCTAAAGTTACACTTCCCTTTCAAAGTTTGCTTTAATTCAGTACATTTTCGATCTCATGGTATTTTATAAATGGGGTGTTCAATAGTCCAGTTTTAGTAATTCTTAGAAAAATATATAAACACATGTTATAAAATCTTCTCTTTTAAATACAATAATTGGTTTTGTAATACAATGTGGTTTTAAATGATTCTCATCTAGTCGTTTGTGAATTTCTCATGTAAAATCAGAAATGCCGCTTTGTAGAACTAATGACATGCATTTAGACACCGAATATTACCATTCTCCATTTATTAAGTCTCCAATTGGGAAATAAGCTTCGATAATGAAAGTGTTTTCTTGCACAGTGTAACAATTTAGTTGCATTTTACCGGAATTTTTAAAATTAATTAATTGACAATTTGTGAATTTCACAACTGACAGTTTTGACATTAAATTTATTGACAGAGAATTCAATAGAGCACAGAGCGGCACAAATTTTTTACATGTAAACCAATTTCAAAGTTAACTAGATGAGAATCATTTAAAAACACATTGTAGATTGGTTTATTTTAATGTTATTAAACAATTTCGTGATGATACCGAAAATTTATGAACATTTGCAATAATGAGATAAGTCTGTCCATCAATCAGTTTTTCTCTAAAAGTCTACTACTTTTTAGCAGCCCTGAGATAATAAAAACAAGGGACAAACATGTTTTGTAACTCGCCTATAGGTATACATGTTTACTTGCAACAACACATTTTTGTTCATTTAGTAATTATCTTTTAATAAAAACATTACTTAACACAAACATGTAATATTTAATACCATTCAGTGCTTGTAAACATATAAATATGTATTAATGAAGCACGAATAAACTTGTCGGAGTGATAACAATTTTTGACACTATTTGTTTTTAATTTAATCGAAAAAAAAAAAAACAAAAAGTGTCGAGAGAAAGTTGTAGAACATTTTTGCTGTATTTGTTTTGAAATTAAACTTACCTCCACCCATAAAGGTTCGACAGCTCTTGGGCACTTCTCAAAAATGGTAAGCCCATGGGAAAAGTCTATAACTTCATCTTCAGTACCATGAATAACTAAAGTTGGCGACATAACTTTGGGAACTTTATCAATACTGAAAAAAAAGAGGAATGTTTCTTAATAATATTTATCAAGTCAGGGCACCTACACATAAACAAAAATTAAAGTATGTGTGGGTGATTGATGGCTACAAATGCATAATGTATCTTTAAAACAAATATTCGTACGTTAATAGCATTGATGTTTGACATAGATTAAATGGCAACAAAACGATTGGTAAAAATAGATGATACCAGGGATACTAAACTTCATTAAAAATATCTTCACTAAATTTATGTTTAGAAATTCCAATGCAAAAAATATTTCTAAAGATATATAGAATAAGTGCACGTAAATAGACTTGCGAATCCACCGTTGTCAAACTTACCCGTCTTTAGCACGAAATTTGAGAACGCAATTACAATTACCTAAAAATAATCAAGCCAAAACGCCGACAATTTTAACAATCAACTGTGAAATTTGTTTTTAATCCTCCACTTTCTACGATCGACCGACTTTAGAAACTTAACGAAATTAGTTTTTTCGACTGCGTTCAAATATTTAATTCGAATTGATTGCCGATAAGTCGTAAAAAACTCAACTTCCGCTTAACTAATTCTCTTGAATTTCAATGAACCTAATTTTGCAACGAGAGACTTGTTAATTAAAAAATCTGCTCCTCTGTCGGCCATGTGAAAAATTTTAGCGACTAGATTTATTTGGACAGGTGATAAGTCAAGAGTGATTTATTAGACTCTCCGGGAACCCAATTTTTCTGCGTATCGCTTTGCTCATTGCACTTTGAATTTCTTTGCATATTTGGATAGAAAAATATCATTGACGCATTTTGCCCGATCAAATAAGGTATTTTTAAAGCAAGTGATCTAAGCAAATAAATCGTCGATTCAATGACCCCAAATAACGTAAAACTCCGAGTTAATTAGTGTGTTTAAAAAACCGGCAAGGTGACGAAGCGGACTTTAATCGCATTAGATTTGAGACTTTCGGTATTTAGTAAAGTGAAGGTTTTTAACAAATTATTCTATTTGTGTTATTTGTAGTCATTGTTTTAATCGACCTTTGCCGATATGGAAATTTCGCCACGTACTACTTTTAACACGTGGAATCGCAATATTGCTGAGCATTACCGATTTCAATTAATTCGAAAAACTGAAAGGAAAATACCGAATGATTAATGGGCGAAAATGTGAAAAATTGATGCGTAATCACGGTTTATTGACACCTTGTAAACACTTTAAGACAGGTGTAGGTGAGGTTTTTACCTGGGAAAGGCATCGAAAAACCAGGTCCTCTTGGTATTGGGGAAGGCCACTCTCATGCCAGACATCAGAGGCGAATGCAGGATGACAGCCCCAACCTCGTACCTGGCGGCAAGGTCCACAGTCGGGACTGTGCCGATGCTTTGACCATAAAGAATGATATTTTCGGGGCTGATTCCGTAGCGGGTGCGTAGGGCTTGCCATGCTGCGTCGATGTCAGCGTAGAGGTTCTTCTCAGAGGGCTTCCCGGCACTGACCCCATACCCGGAGTAATCGTAACTAAATATGTTGCAGTTGATTCTTGAGCCTAGTCCTAAATAAAAACTGCTCATTTGTCCGAGATCGACGGCGTTTCCGTGAGAAAACAGGATTGTAAATCTGGCAGTATTACTACATCTAACAAACAAACAGGCGATTCGGTTCCCGCGATTCGTCCTCGTGAAAAATCCCTCGACGTTTTCTTTTTCTCTTTCTGAGTATTGCCATTCTGCGCGATCCGTTAACGTAAAACTACACTTTCCATTCTCGTCGGAGACAAATTCGTAGGTTGGTTCAGGGGGTAGAAATGCCAATTTTGCTGCTATTCTGCTCGGACAAGGAGGACAACAAAACAGACAACACAACTCACTAAAACTCAAACCATTCATTTTTAATTAATACAACTCTAACTAAACTAAATTAACTTTTAAAACTAATATAATAACTGTTTATACAGCAATTAATCTAAGAAACCTAGGTGCTCATTGTTGACAACGCCATTTTAAAGGCTAGTACACAACCACCAACATTCGCAACCATTCGTGACGTCAAATTTGACAGAACAAAACCTCAACATCCCCAAAACCACCAATTAATTAAGTAATCAGTTGAAGCATCACCACCGAACAATAAAGGCGCGGAATAACTACAAATTTGCAATTTTATTTTGAATATAAAACACATCCCAACCAAAATGTTACAATGTGAACATGGCTTCCCAGTTTGGCCAACCTAAACGTCAATGACCCCGCTCCCGGCCTATCAAATTCGCCCCCTATTTTAAAATTTTTGCATTTAAGAAATAAAACACCGAAATTGGCTAACTAATACATTTTATTGAAGATTTTAGTGCATTATAATTATATTATATAAAAATGTAGAATAATATTTCATATATTTAACGTGCATTTAATATTTTTTTTATTTTTTTTGGGAGTGAAAGTGCTAAAACTACTACATGTTATTGGGTGATAAAGTGCATTATAATATATTTAAGTGCAGAATTATATATTTCACTCAGATCTCGTCCCCAGGGAACATGAAGCTAACTCGTGGGCGGGGATGGGGTGGCTCATCGCCGCTTATTAGATCAGCTGAAGATTTATTTATTAGACATTATCGACTATTTATTTGTATATTTACCGTAAAAGTTGTCAGAATACGACTCCGGGTTTAATCCGGTTGTCTCGTCACTTGGATACTCTGGAATTTTTGAAAACATGCGTTCAAAATCACAATTTTTCAAAATAACACAAACAATGTGGAACTGGATTACTTACGGCCAAGTTTGCGGCGCACACAATCAGAAATTTGGTGATAAACGCTCATAATTAAGCCCATCTTCAATAGTTCTTCTACCTTTAATCACTGGGTTTGGTTTTGTATCAAATAACAGTGACGTATTTTTCAACAGATAAGTCCAATAATCGTCGAAGAATTTATTTTCAATGAGTAATATCTTTTTAAAATCTTCGGCTGAAATCGTGTCTGTCTTTTTCGAAATGTATGTCTTTTTGCACATTATTTTCCCAAATATTTCAAGTCCCAAAGTAGTAACATGTATTTTCTTTATTATAAACTAAGATATCTCAATACTGTATTCTCATACATGTTTTTTTTTGAGTTCGGTTTTACCGCTTAAATATTTCAAAATGGGAGTGGCGCGCAAACAGGAGCGGACCTAAAAATTATTTTGAGGAGGGCCTCCAACATTTTTAAAGTACAACGAATCAAAACGATGAACATTGTGTGGTTGTATCTGGATTTAAATACAACACAAGTTTCATTTCAAGAATATTAAAATTAAAATCTGGAACATGTCCCCTGCATCGGCCCTGAGCACAAAAAAATTTCGTACTTTGACCTTATTGTAACTAAAGCCAAAGATGATACGCATTTTTGTATCAAACTTTAATTACGGAATAAAAAAGAGAACTTCGAGGGCGGGTAGTTTAAAATGATTAGTGAGAAAATAAAAAAAAGGATGTTGAAACACAGCTTTATTAACTCAGATCAATCAATACATAGATTTGAAAAAATATGAAAAATACGAATGAACAAATGAAACAAAACGAAATTGAACTAAAACAAAAAATTGAACAAACTTCGAAAAAAATAGTAACTTTTAAAGTATGTCTAACTCTGATCCATCAAAAAGAAATCGTTAATATTATTAGCGGAATCTTTCTGAATCGAGTCGAAAATCTGGGCTAGGTCGGGAGAAGTCTTGATTTGGGTGACAAATTCGTTCAAGTGTTGATTTTTATCTGGAAGAATATAATAATTACAAAAAAATTAATTTGCGTTAAAATAAATGTACCTGCATCAGGAATGCTTAAAAGAGAAACAACAGCTCGCAGAGCACTTCTCTTAAGTTCATCTTGTTTCTCATATTCCTGCTTAACCGAATTTGCTTTGACTTTCATAGTACAAGTTGCCTTCAACGGCTCGATCAGTCTATCCAAGCCTGCACAAAAATAATCAAACGATATTCAAAAACCGGAATAACTTACTTTGCAAAACGGCACCCGGGCATATTTGAGCTAGTCTCGAAACCATTAAATAAGTTAACATTTTAATATCGTAATGATCCTTAAGGCCTAGTTCAACGTGATTAATAAATTCGAAAATATCGATTCTGTCCAAGCAAGAATCAAGCAAAGTGTACATGCACTCAAACGCTGCCTTGCGCAAGTCTAAGCCATCATCAACGGTATGTTTGAATGGGCCCATCTCAACTTCACGGATTAATTCTCGCTGAAACAAATAATTAAATACTACCCTCACCCTCAACCACTGATGAATACCTTAATGTTAGTCTCGTGGTACAGACGAGGCAAAATCGTATCAAGCAAATCTCGAATCAACGAAGGCTTGTTATGAGCAGCCGAGTTGAAAGCTACAAGGGCAACTCGTCTCACATTTAAGTCGGGATCCTCCAAAGTATTCAAAAATTCACCAATGCATTGGCGCAACAATGCATCAATTGAAGCCGGCTTAAAACCCAAAACAAGTGACTAAAACTAAACTATAAAACACGAACCTGGTCAGAAATCGTGAACTTGATTGCTGTCACTATCGTCGTGCGCATGAGTGAGGATTCGGAGCCTAGCGATTCCTTCAATTTGGGTAACAAATGGTTAGGGTCAATCAGAGTCAATTTGCCCAAACATTCCGAAACCACATTTCTTGTCCCTTCTTCCTCACTCTCGCAGTGGCGGTATAGAGTGTCCCAAATCGCGGGAACAAAAGGCAGTAATTGTTGAATCCCTTCCGGTGTTGAAGCCAGACACGCAATGACTTCCTTCAAAGAGTGAAGCAACAAGTACTGTCTTCGGGGCTCGTTCTCATCCTCAGTTAGAATAAACGGAAGATATTGCTGCAAATTCCCGATGGCAATGCTGCCCAAAGCGTAGCTCGCAGCGGACTTGACTTCTTCAGACACGGCGAAAAATGCCTCGGAAATGATTTGCTCCAAGTTGGCAAATCCGGTCAAATCGCTGGAAAATCAAATATTAAATTTTGATGAGATAGTTGGGCTTTCGTACATTTCTCGCCCGATTTCGCCGACCACAAGCAAAGTGAAGATCTTCTGGGCGTCGTGGCGCGTAGTGCGAATCTCATTGATGAATTGAGGGACGATTTGCAACGCTTGGTGTTGCATGGTCACTGTTATTGCAGCCACGCATTTAGCCAAGGAGTAATAGGCTTGTTTGTGAATGACTGCGTCACCGGCCCCAGCACCTTGGCTAATGCTGATTGGGTGAACCAAAAATTGCAGCAAGTCGTTGTAGGACAATCCCGGAAGGTTGCATTGGACTAGAGTTTTGAAGAATTCCAGCATCGAATTCAGCGCGGAACCTACAAAACATTTGACCAATTCTGGACTGCAAATAACGGAAAATACCTTGCAGGAGCGGCGATTTCACCAAAACCAAAATTTGGGGAAAGATGTTTGTTGGCAGGTCTTGCAAAGCCAGGGGGTGATGTTCCGCAATTGATTTCAAAATCACCAAAGTGTACTGGGCTATATGCAGATCTGATTCGTCAAGGAGTGGCGGCACTTCCACTATTATATGTTGGAGTAATTCCACGTACATGTAGACGTGGTAATTCTTTATTAAACAATCAATAAGTTGCAAAGTACTTAATTTTAAAGCTCGCTGATTTTTACGCAAGAAGAGCCCCAAAACTGGCACAGCTTCGTCCTAAATCAGAAAATTGTTAAGTTTTTATTGCGCAAAGCCGGGGGTTGGTTACCAAAATCGGTAGTTCAATGCCCAGTGGAGATCCCGCAATTTTCGTCAAAGCTTTAACTGTAGTCAACCTCGTAATTTCATTGCGCAATCTATCGAGGAACAAAGGAAGACAGCAGGGCAATTCATTCCCTAGATGATCACCCAAATTGCAAATAATTTGGCCCATGGTCGAGATAGCTTTCTCTTTAACCTCTTGATCTAAATCGGAAGTTTTCAGACGCGATAAAGTGCAGAGGTAGATTTCTTTCACAAAGGGCGTAAAATCAAAGTTCGATTCGCGATCCAAGGGACGAATGACTTTGACCAACTCTTTCAGAACGTTCAAAGCTTCAGCAGTAATTTTATAAAAGTTATCACCCACGTTAGCTATGATGTGTGGTAGTAGGATATTGATATGGGGATGAAAAACTTCAGGAGGGTGTGATGCCAAAAGACACAGCAGAAACGACAAGCCGTCAATTTTCATATTACTGCTCCCATTTTTTTCACTCAGTGAAAATAGTATACCGGGAATCAAATCACCAATGTGGTGCGTTAAAGCGCCCGGAAGGACATTGCATAATTCTTTTAGCAGCTGGAAGCAGTCTTGGCGCGTCTTAGTGCTTTTTTCCTTCATTTGAGACTGCACGCCTTTTACAATCATTGGAACTTGCTGCTGGAGCAAGTAAATGGGCATTTCTTCCTGCTCCATGGAGTTCGGATCGATATTTACGTTAACAGTCGATTTTGTTTGCCTCAAAAGCGCGATGTAAGCACGGAAAATATCTGATTTCACGTTCTCTTCCCGCTCTGTAGATAATTCAATAGCGTTCGCACACAATGTTACCGCACTTACCTTTAAACCTGGAGATTAACACAGGCGACAGAACCTTGTAAAACTCGGATAATAACTCATGGCGAGTGCAGATGATCGACTCCAAACACTTGGCAGCTGCTCGTCTCACTTTCCAACTCATGTCATCATCATCGCTGTACTCATCGTTCTCTTCTTCTTCTTCGTCATCGTAAGCCCCCATGGCTCGATCATCCCCATCTTCGTCGTAGTTGTAATTCGGGTCATGAGTCATGTAATTTAGGCACAAATCTGTAATCTGTGAAACAATTGTTCAAAAATGTGGCTAGACCGTGATTATTTGACTTACGGCGCTGATTTTCGGAGTGATTTCTTTCGGACAACGATTGATAAAACTCTCAAACGCTTGTAGACAAAATTCTCTGGTTTCGTCATCTTCCACAGCGCTCCACATTTGAATCAAAGGTACAAACTTCTCAATGTGTTCGCCGAATTTGTGGCCCGATTGTCGGCTAAAGTGGCGATTTAAGTGGCAATTAAAACAAGCAAAATTCGACTCACCACACGGCTGCAATGCATTGCACGTAGGTGCGAATTTGGGAGTTCTTGTTATCAGTTCTCATCCCGTTGTACAGATGTTCGATTAGTTTATCATACAATGCATTGTTACATGACAGAACTAAGTTGCTGCAAGCTGCAATCGTACGTTTGCGGACTGCTTGCCGCTGTGAGCATAACTGAGGTAAGAGGGCATTTAGTATGGAGGCGTGGTATGATTGCAAAACGTTGCCAAAGCGATATAACAAATCAGTGACAATATCGAGAGCTTCCAATTGTACAGACACATCGTCTTGCTGCAAAATTTCGTTGATTTTTGCTACCACAACTGATAAAACGTACCCTTTCTATAGCAGTTGTCAAACGGCCAGTGATCCGTTTGCAAATGTTTCCTGATAGGCCTCCAGGTGCCTGTGGCAGTTCAGCAATCACCGTCTTAAGCCCAATGCTTGAAATATCTCGCAATTGCTCCTTGTCGGAGACCATGTTGGTGCACAACGCCTCAACAATGGTCTCCACTTGAAATTCCTTAACTTTGTTAACTAAAGGCCCCAGACTAGAAACTGGCAATGAGACGAGTAAAGTGTGGTGTTACTGACCTACCATTTAACAGCCAAGTTTTGTACTTCACCGTTTTTATCTTCAAGTAGTTTCAACAACATTCTTACAACCTTACGTTCCGAATCATCGTCTAATTTGATACTATCTTTCTGTAATTCGGCCATTAAATCATTTGTGGCCATAAATCGAAAATCTTTGTCAGATGATTGCATCTGAAATGATTTTTTCCTCGAAATGCTGACCGAATACAATATAATGAGATTTTACTAACCTTCTCAAGAAGATTGGCAATCTGGTAAGAGACACTAGCCATCTCTACAGCCTCTTCGACTACTTGATCAACGTATCTGCGAAGTCTTCAAGCGAATTGATGTTAAATAAAACAGTTTTTTATTATATGACTGAAATTATATGAGCATTTCATCTAGTTCTTTTAGGTTAGAGTACGAAAATTGTAAATAATTTGTTATATGTGTTGTTCTGCATGTAAAAATTAGACATGAAATACAGCTATCACTAATAAAGTAAGTAAATCACCATAATTACACTTATAATATCACTAATAATGTAAAATTTGGAAACTTGTATTATTCACTAGCTTATATCAATCCACCACAATAATAATGACAACCTCAGACACCGGAGTACCAACACTACCAACTGTGCTTTATTTTTATACCGGCTAAAGTGATTTGACAAAAATTTGAACCTATTTACGCATTATTTCGTACAGTAATTCGTATTTCTCAAATGAAATAGTAAATTCCGATATTTTAATTACAAATTGAATCCCCACTACACTCCAAAACGGCGCCATAGGCGTGCGGTTGGGAACATTTCTATAATTCTAAATTAGGGAATTTTGAGTAAAGTAAACACTTAAGATTTTGAATAATCAGCAAACGCTTAATTTGTCGTCATTTTGTGGCCGCAAAGGCATAAAAACACAATTAAATAGAACCGCACTACGCGTGCGCATTTACAGAATTAGGCGCCGAATTCAAACCCGACAATACTTACTCGCACGTTACCAAGGCACGTTCAAGATCATCTAACTCGAAAGCATGATCACCTTGCTCGTAAGGGTTACTTTCATCACCCAAATCACCCACATCACCCTGTTCTTCGGCCATTTTGATTGATTAATAACGCGCTGTTTAAATCCAAAATTTATCGTTTTGCTAGAAGGAAATAAAGCTAAATCATCGTGTGTAAGTTTGTCATTTGTTGCCATTTCAGAGATCTACCGAAATCGAAAAAAGCCTTACGATTTGTTGCGAAGTTGGTGGAGTCAAATAATTTCATGGCTTACCTTTAAAGTCGGATTTCTACTCACTGTGCGGGGGATCCCAAGCTTAGGTTGGCTCACGTTGTCCAAAACCTGCCATTGTAAGGGATTATCACCGAATTGTGGCACAAAATGGCAATTTTCGATTAAATTTGGAATAAAACAACCGACTTTGTTATTATTTATTGCAGTTTTGCAACTGTCCTTTTACTTTTAATATTTTGATCATTTTCGCCATTAAAACAGACCAAATAGCATTAAATAATGCTCCACAGAGCTTTTTTGAGACCTTACCTCGAGAAAGTAGTTGTTTTTATCCAAATTTGCTCACAATTACGCAGGATGTTATCAGTTTAAAAAAATGTTGCATAATTCGGCCCTTATTGTCGATTTATTGTCCAATTTTTGAAAAAATTTAATTTCTGCGAAAACTGTGAGGACTTTTGTTGTGAAGGGGTCAATTGTCAATTAGAAGAACGAAAAACTATGCACTTTCAACGTGGTTTTTCCATTTTCCAACAGTTCAGGTTTTTACACGAATTTGAGGGAGAGGTTAGTCTTGGAAATTTTGAGAATTGCAAACAATTGAGAAAATAAATTATGCTTTTTAATGTTTTTTCAAAAATTTACCTAAACAAATCAATCGCTTTTTACTCACAATTAACGACTAGTTTTGATGACGTCATTAAAGCTCGCCATTTTAGAAACAATGGAAAGCTCTTGTAAAAACGGTCGTTGTTGCTAAGGGGTCGAAATCGGAATTTGGAAAAAAGGGAACACTTAAAATATAAAAAAATCAACTAAAGACATTAATTACTCTGTACTGCTATCATTTTATCCCGTTTTTTAACGTTTTTACCCATTTTTTCCACAATACATAGTGACGCTAGGGAAGGGGGCGAAGTTGGCAAGTTTTAGTAAACTTAATCAAGTTTGAGGGACAAACTTATACCACTAGAAGGTTTTTTAGGACCTTACCTTGACAAAACAGCAGTTTTTATCCAATTTTACCCTCTAATGCAGTAGATGAATTTAGATTTAAGACGACTCACGGGGGGTTGCGCGCTTCTTCCCTCAGGATGATCGGCACTGCTCGACTGCTCTCGGCGTAACTCGTACTGCGGTTACTGTACTTTTTAACCAACTTTTTAGTAATTATAAAAATATTTACTGTAATCAAAGTAGGAAAATGTCTTAAAATAATTATTTAGAATTACAAAAAAGACTTACATGGGGTTATGCGATTTTTTTCTTAATGGTTGGCAAGGTTACGTTATGATCTTATGGTGGTCGTAATTTTGTCACCGACTGTACTTTAAATATTAAAAAAATATTTATTCGGCTTAGGCCAGTTGAAAGAAGAACAAATTATGTCTCCACCTGAATTTAATGAAAAAATAAAATAAAATAAAATGTGTTATAGTTTATTTTCACCACGATTAGCCTCACTGAACTGTAAAAAATCACAGGCATTTTCTATAATTTAGTCTTTTACTTCGTTTTACGTAAAAACTTGGGCAAGACTTTATATTATTAATTACACTGGACAACAAATTTCAATTTTTTTTAATAAATTATATCCAAATTACTTTTATCCTATATTGTGGATAATAACAATAAAAACTTTTTTTTTTGTAACACGTCAGGCTTTATAGAAAATAAATTAAGTATATCAATTTTATTACTCCATGCATCTTCATGCTAATTAAATCTGTTTTGTATTGTAGCGCTTATTTATAAAGTTTTTCTTTTTACTTGTCTTTAATATTGATTGTCAGAACTTTCTGAAAGATTTTAGTGCTACAAAAGTAACAATTAATAATCTTTTAAATGATCAATTTGAGTACGCCAAAGGCCAAACCATAGGTTTAGCAAACGGCATAGCAATGCTCATTTGATTTAACCAGTTTCTTAAACATGTTTGAATATATCAGTTAATATCACTTTTTTATTCATAGTAATAAAAGAAAAGACGCTCACATACAATGAAATTTAATGTTTTATTAAATTAAAAAAAATTTTTTTTAGAGACCTGACGTGATGTCTAATTTTTGGGTTCATTTTTAGAATCTGCATAAAAAAGTAGATAAGAGACACGTACTAGACATTAGGAAAAAAAGTCATGTTGACCAGTGTTATTTGCATGTTGCAATACTCACTTAGTGTAGTCGAACTGTAGAATTGTAAAATAAATTCAAATAAATAAAACAAAAACGTTTTTGTCTTCTTGACAGTTTTAACATAAAACATATTTGTTCTTTCATTAAATAAATGCAGAAATGCCGAATGAATTTAACGTTTGCCGTTTTGATAAAAATTCCTGATGTTTTATTGGTTGCATACTCCCCGAGGTGTCGTAGCGTGAACTTATCGCATAATCTATTATTTACAGAACTAATTTTTTTTATATTTCGTAATTCCATTCAGGATGAATTGAGGGAAAATAAAAGTTACGAAAGCTTTATAATACTTTATTGGCTTTAATACTCAAAAAATAACAGTTCTTTATTTACAGTAGGAGTAAAAGTCACATCAAAGAGTAAAAAGTTTAAAATATTATTCGCTATCACTATAAACAGCCATTTTGACATCTTTTTCATCACTATTATTTATTAAATTAAAACGCAAGTACCCGCCGCGGGGCCGTTTCCTTGATTTAAAAATTTGCCACAATAAATGCAATACTAATAAAACGCTAACTATAAGTAACATAACAAATACCCTTATATACCATTTATCTGCTGCTACTGAAGAGGCCACAGATGCGGAGTAACAAAAAGTTTCGGTGCTGGAAGACGGTACCAGTTGGGCATCTGGGAAACACTCGGAACACTGGTAGTCCACCGGGCCTGTGCACTTCTTACAAGTATAATGGCATAGTAAGCAGCGATTGGTGTTATTTTCCGGAGATAAATCTTCGGCCTCCGAAGGCCTCTCGCGCCTAAGCGTCAAATGGTAAAAGCCGTCAGGACAACTTTTGATACATCGACCCTTGTGTAAAAATAAATTTCCCAGACAGCCTAAAATTATGGCACTGTTAATGGTGCTGAAGCAGGTAAGGTATGGAAAAGAATAGCGTTATCTACAGGAAAGCAAAATAAAAAAAATCTGACAACAATTTTAACACAATACAAAACATGCAAATTAGTTGACTTTGGGGACTTACCTAAGGAATTGATCGGTCCCGTGGCAGATGCTGGATGTTGAAATAATTTCGAACGACTCGTTTTAGCCACAATTTATTATTCTTTTATAGTTTACAAACAGGTGATGTACATGTATTATAACAATATATTTTAGTTATTAGCAAGTCCGTTGAGAATGATGCATAAAAAAGTCGGCCAAAGAGGGGTCTTTGGTAAAAATAAATAAAATCTCAACAGAATGGCTAAAGACTAGGCCTTGAGGACTAAAGAATTTTCAGAATATCTACTAAGACTAAAGTTAAAAATACAGATAAGTACAGACATTTACTACACACAAACACCCATTCATTCATTGAGCTGATACTCGGTCGAGTATTCGTCAAATCAACGTGACAAAATTAAGGCATATTAAGTAATTTACTTACAGTTTTAAGTATCAGACAAATTCTCAATGTACATAGGTACCTTAACATTAATGGTGAACTTGTTTCAGGAACTACTATTAAAAAATTAACAACATAATAAAATATGAATGAGTCTTTCAAGTATGTACAATAATTAAATAATCACAGCTAACATTACCATTGCGTGTAAAGTAGAAAAATAATCCGAACGTAAAACATATTATCGATCTATACCACCTTTATTGTATTTCCGTTTGTCTAAAAGTATTGGTACTTTTGTAAGTTGTTAGGTAATTGCACTTATATGTCGAATAATGCGAACGGTTCTGCGATTACCTTGTCCTTTTTGTAACATTTACGTCCTACTTACTCTTAAATTTGGCACATACATCTTAATATTACTCGCGAAATACTGGTATGTTTTCAGACAGGCGAACATTAAAAAATGTGAAAAGTACAAAAGTGTCAACCTTACTGCGTGGACCAAAACAGGTGAAGTAACTTTGCTTAAGTACAAAGTGATCGAGCTAGCTTATTTCACTGGACAATAGATAGAATTGTTAAAAAACAATAAAACTGTACAATAGATAAAAAATAAATATTTCATAAACATAACAAAATTGACATAATATGCTAAGAGTGATATAAATATATTACGGTTGAAAGAAATTCAGTTGGATACTTCCGAATATGACGGTAACATATATAATATTGAACACTTTAGCTTAAAAAATATATAAAACGTTGAGATATCACAAAATAGTACTACTAATCTAAGCGTATTTAGTCTATGTAACCAATCGCGAACGGTATGATACATTATTCGCAAAAAAACCTTTAAATTTCCTACTTTCCCTAAAAAATCTCTAAACGTACGATTCAAAAAAACGTCTTTAAATATATGTCGCGTGACTTTACATTTGTTTTTCCGTGTGTCTCTGTGAAAATTGTTGTCAGAATTTTCTTTGTTTTGATTTGTGGTTGGATGAATACAGTAAAGATTGTATGATCTGTTTACATTATGAAACTCAATGATGCTACGTTTAATGTGGCAAGACTTGATCCGAATGTTTAAATACAAGTCGAAAATGAAAATTAGTGAACTGATAGTATATATTAATAGGACATAGAGAGTGTCTTGGCAGTTATATGAGGACGTGCAGCACATAATTATAACAATACACAAACCTAAACATAACTGGCCATTAGTTTTTAAGCAACCAGACGTATCTTTCTTAACCTGCAAGTGCAAAAACCTCAAATTCGCATTCGAAAAGCAAAAATTATTTACCTCTGCACCGAACTTGAGGGAATTGGCCGACGCGTCTTGAATCGAATTATCATCGATCTCTTCGGGGTATATGTCCACAATGGAGGGCTGGTGCACCGTCTCTTGCTTCAAGTCGGCAGCCGGTGGTGTGGCAGTGCCATACAGAGTCAAATCCCAAGCAGTCACATTCGCTGAAAACCACCAAAAATTACAAACACGAACTGGCAAAACGCGACAAGATTTGCAAAACAAAACCAAACCAACAAAAATCGTATTGTATTTTAATTACCCAATCTTCCTCTGGGGGAACTCGTGGTAGTTTGATAAGTCGTTAATTCAGTCGTTTTAGAAGTGAAAACTTTAGCATTACGGTTCGAGTTAATATCGCGGCTTTTCTCTTTCTGTTTTTGCGATTTTTTAAACGATTCGCGAGGTTTCGACATCTCGCGGGAGGGAATCATGACCGGGTAAGTTATCGTGATGTTCTTAACAAATTTCAAGTATTGTTTAACACTTTCCTCCGAATTTTTGTATTTACTGGTGTTTATCGCGTAAAAATAGGGGGAGAACTCGGTCGTGGTCTTGGTTATTTTACGATTTTTCGAATTTGTTACGTTAGGTACGGTGATTTTCGGCGTTGTATTCTTTAATTTTAGTTTGTATTGTGATTTGGGTGGTTTAGTTGTCATGACTTTCTGCAAGTTTTTGTTTTTTTGCTTTTTCGGGTTTTTCTTTTTAAATACATTATTTGTTTTTGTTTTGTTGACTTTGTTAGTTTCTATATTATTATTAGGTAAAGGAGGAAGAAACTGCTTGGTCCCATACAGGACCAAAGACCAGTTCTGAAGTGTCGCTCGACCTGAAAATCAAAGTTACGTTACAATTGTTAGTAGCGCCAAACTCTACTTTAGTTATGTTAGTTAAACCGGGCAAAATTTTTGACCTGACTCACCAAGAAGGCGTCCGTCGTTATGTATTTCTAACTGCCAGGTTCCGAAAGGAGTTTCTCCCCATGAATGTACTGACATGAAAGGCCAATGGGAAAACCCAACCCTGGAAGTGTCGTGGGCCCTATGGGCTAGTAGTGTTACCCGCGTTCCCATAGGGGAAGTCAATTGAATATTCAGGTCGCCACGTCTTTGCGAATAAATAGTTAATTTAGCTTGGACATGCTCTAAGACTTCAACTCCTTCACACTCTTTTACTTGTAACTGTAAAACGACTACGCTTTTGGCAGGAATAGGCCTTTGGACGTGAGGTGCAGTGATTTCGCATTTGTGTTGTTCAGGCACTGTGATCCAATTCCTCGAGAGTTGTACCATGGCGTAAGCGTCCATAAGCCCATATCCAAAACTATGTGAGACATTTCGCCCCACGCCGTTAGTCTGCCAATCGGGGGCGATTAGATTTTCGGGCCTCGCCGTCCGAACAACAATATGTTGCATGTCCCTCCAAGTCAAGTTCGGATTGGCCTCCAGAGCTAGTGCACAAATGCCTGCTGCAAGGGGCGCCGAGGCACTGGTCCCCGTGTGGCTACTAGTGCAAGAATACCTCAAATCAGTGGTCACCACCTGGCGTTCCCCCACAGCCCCGCTACTGTAAGTCGAGGCAAGGGTGGAACTGCACGCTTCACTGTACCACGGAACGTGTCCGTGTTCCGTCGCACTCGATATCGACAAACTATAGATCGAATTCGTGTACCCGTCACAGTTGCAATTATCGTGATCCCGGCCGCCGTTCCCCGACGCCCACACAAAAATCGAACCTTTCCCATTACGGCCCTACGGAAAATCACCACTACTAGAGTTTCCGGACATACCGGAGTGGGTTGAAAAATTCGCGCGATCGTATGAGAGTTTCTTTAGTTCAGATGGCAGTGTTGATTAAAATCTGATAGAAACTGTTGCTAAAGCAAACAACTGGAGTAATTGTTGAACACGAGTAGAACTGAACATGTAACGGCGTGAGGAGTCACTCCTCACCTTCATAAACTGTGGTCCGAAAATAGGAAAATTCATTCTAGAGTCGCAGAATAAGGTGATTTTTGACGTAATTCGATGATTTTACGGGGTGTTTTATCATTTTGCTCCAAAACGAGTTAAATCAAACGTTTTGCAAAATAAGTGGGTTTTTAATTCAATGTCCGACACTGTTGGGAGATTTTTCGGCTTTTTTAAAACTCATTGAAATAAAAAGTAAGAAATGTTGAATTTTCTATTCAAACGCGGGAATTTATCAACCCAGTCTTATAACAACCCTGTACCTTTGTCACCCCTTCGATGAACGCCCGCGTGGCGAGTTCGCCGGGCCCGTCGACGGTTTTCCCGTCGTCGTCTGGGCCCCAAGACGCGCTGTAGATGTCGATGTGCTGCGGATTGAGGCTCAGGGAGCGAGCCTCCACCGCGTCGGTTACATCCCCATCTAACATACGTACGCCACCCACTTGGGCACCGTGGGCAACACCCAAAGCACAAACCGAGTTATTACTAGTCGCAGCCACTTCACCAGCACAACGAGTACCGTGCCGGTTTGAGTCTATCATATCGTATCTTGGACTAGGATCAGAATCGTGACTGTTGACGTCATATGAGGCCAAAGGGTCCTAAAGAGCAGTTAGTTATTTCAACAGGATGACCCACTTCAAACTCCCCAGGCTTTTACGCGAACCCTTCAACTCCAGCAATAGTAAAATTTGTATCACAAACATTTGCTTATGAATTTCGATTTCGATTTCGATTTATGAATTTCGAAATAATAAACAAACACAAAAACTTAACCAGTGTAAACCGAATTAACTTGAGAAGGGTATACATTTTATCGAAATGTAACAAGAGTACCTTTTTTAAGACAAACGAATGGTCTTTTAATGTTTGGCACTAAAAATCTGAAAGGGGCTCATTGTAACCAAAAATGTACAACTTTTGGAAGACTTCCGTTCGCATCACATGAAATAACGTATTTTGGTCTCTCTTATATGGCCAAGTCTCATCATTTTTCATACCGATTTCGGGAAGCTGTAATTTTTTTATTAACTAATTAAGATGCGTCAACGAAAACTATGAAACTTATTGTCACTTGTAGAGGGGTTTTTGTGTTAAAATTATGCTACACCATTTAGAATCATACTATAGATTTTGTCAATTTGTCATTAATTCGCGTAAAAGAGAAACAAGTTTTATTGAATTGGAGCAAACATTTATTTATTCGCTACAACTCAATTAACAGGTATTTAATTTGTTTGTGTAAAAAAGATTCATTCAATGTTTTCTTTATTCTAAACAAATTTTATTCTATTATTATTTACTTGAGGTGCTATGGTTGTTGAAAATAATTTACTCATTAAAAGAACCAGAGTTAGGTGGTACGATGTAAGCAAATAATCTCAAATAGACGGTTTATTTTACCGAAATACCAATTTTATTTCGACAGAAGTTGTTAAGGCTGTCTAGAATAACAATTGTTTTTGTAACAATTTTGGTGGATTCACCACCAAATTAGTTTTAGGCCTGGGGAGCCCTAGATGCCTTTATGGCACAGTTGGGTCCAACTTACGTAATTTTGTACTAAATCTGGATGGTCCTTCTCGAGACCATCGTCTAGAATCGTTACGACGGCGCCTTTGCCGGTTATGCCCTCTAGCCAGGCGGGGATAACATTCATATCTAAACCATTTCCTCGATTCTACAATTGGAAGTGTTTTTCCTGAATTTGGGGAGTGTGTACAATTTTGACTTACCAGATACCACATGCTGGGCCATTTGGGGTCTGAGTCTTGCAGTCTTAGGTCTCTTTTAACTCGTTTCTTTGCTGTTTGTTGTTTTGACCACCTGACTCTGGTGTCGACTGCTAGTTTTGCCCGATTTTCAGAATTCAAGCTGAGGGATCGTTTGGAGACCCCACTGTGGGTGAAGAGGTAGTAGTCCTCGAATATCTGTAAAAAGATTGAAAAATTTGAAAAACGCAATCGTTAATAAAGTCGGGGGTTTATTTAGTTAGAAAGAGGGTTCGACTTTGATTACAGTTCGAAAGTAATTAAAATGCTAATGTTGTCATTAAAGTGCTTGAAATCTGATTCAGCGTTTGGATAGTTAGTCTTGAAGTTAGAATTTGGGAAAGAAGTGCATCTTCCTGTGTGTCGCTTTACGCTCTGTGTTGTTCATCCCGGTCTATTGTTCGGAGCGTTTTGCTTTCATATTTCCTAGAGGATCCCTTGGAAGCACCTATTCACTTATTTGCAAAGCAGCTCTTTAGTTGAAATCCGACCCAATTAAACGAGATCTTGACTTATATCTCTTTATTGTGTCTTTCCAGCGCCTTGCTGGAGGAAAGTGCATCTAATTTGCGTCCAGATGTTTAACAAGAAGAAAAATCCGATTTAATGGGAGTTTTCGTGTGCTATTGTGCGCCAAGAACCCATCCGCAAATCTATTTAATTATTCAAAAACTTCCTGACGTGCCATCAAACTATTTTTCAACATTATGAATGCAAATTGCGTTATGTAAAAAATTTAATGCGATTTAGGCCCAACCGGTTCAGCCTGACAAGATATTGTGACAGACTAATTAGCCCTAAACCTCTGCGAATTGCGGAGCGTCCCCTAAATCCCCAAAAATAACACAAATCGTGATGACGCATCCATTTTCTAATCCGGTGCAGTAAATGAGGTGCACTTTAGAAATCCTCAATCTCATTAACTTAACGAATTTGCCGAATCACAGTGAAACACTCTGATTATTCGAAGCACAAAGCACACGTTATTTTCAGAAAGCCATGTTGTTTCACCCCGAACATCCCTTATTAAGCATGTTGCGGCAGGCGACATCCTTCTTTGAGACAGCCTTTATCCCCTTAACATATTAATTAATTAATGCGATCTGGCTACGCCAAACCACAAAAATTAACAATTGTCACAAATACTAAATATATATATCATTATCCGATTCGGTGATGCGAAAATAATCACGTACCGCCACCCCTAAATCACGCTTGGCCCACTTTACTCCACGTTTCTGTTTAAAAGAAATATCGAACAAAATAAATTTACACAGCGCTGCTAAATTTATACTAAACAACTTTTCAACTATTTCAATGGACCTAAATCCAAAGTTTTATGAAACGCCCATCGAATTTTTCTGAATAGACGTTGCCGGAGATTTATTAAACTTGATACCACAACAATTTTTAGAGATTATGTTAACCCCACGAACCCTAAGCCTAATCTAATCCTGCTTATTTTAAAAACACAAATTTAAATACTGCCTTATCGGGATTACAAAGTATCAAAATGTATAATGTACAAGGTTATGCAGAAAACACTAAACTCTTTTAATTACTTAGTTCAAAAACGATAAAACCACGATGAATTGGGCATCGTGAAAAGCTAAAGGTTAAACCTGATTTCTTTCCTTCTTAGTCCTTTTATAAACCCGATTCAGGGTTAACTAACTTAATAAATTCTTAATACATTAATAGAGCGTGATCGATTACTTGGATACATTGAAAGTTTAAGGATAGGTAATGTTCGTTCCCTTAATTAATTACTTTGTACAAAATTTCATAATAGAAAGTATCGAACTATTTTCTTTGTAATGTGATTAATTACAGAACACAAAACATAATTAAATAAAACTATACTTTTTGCTGATTAAAAATTCGCATATGGGTCAAGTGGGTTCAGAGGGCAAGAATTGCAGGAAGTTTTTTATTATCAGACATCAAAAAAGGCATTAATCTGATCGTATCTTCAAGCAAGCTAAATTTCGTGTCGTAAAATTAACTATTTCCCAAAAAATGTAAGTCGTGCCCTTGTTTTGATAAGTATCAAAAAGTGAAAATCGGTGAAAAGGTGTGTGAGCAGAAATGATTTTTGGCGATTTGATAAAGTGTGTAATATAGTAAGGCAAGTAAAGTTTGAGAAGTGTCATAAATATATTGGAACGTAAAAAAAATATAACTCGGTTTACCGAATGTTCATCTCGAAAAGTTTCTTAATCTTATCGTTGCAGTGGCTACAAATAAATTATCTCGGAGATATTTATGGTGGAGTGTAGGGAAAGAATTTCGCGTCCGGCGATCGAGTTTACATAAAAGAATCCCCAGTTAAAAGTAAAACGAATCAAAGTGATTATTTTCGTAAAATCTTGAGCAATCGGAATGAATGTGTTTGTTTTTCCCACTTTTGAATAAATGATGGTTCCTTGTTATCTCGACTATGAAAGCAATAATAATTATTGCAAACATCTCCTCTGTTATTCGGAATTTGTTTGAAATTAAATTGCCTGAAAACGGGGTATTCAGAAAAGTCGATTAAACATACATCATTTACCGGAAAAGTTTCTGATTTAACGATACGACCGTTCAGCGGTGAAAGTATTGAAAGCATTTTCCCTTCTTGGGAACAATCAGTGAAAATACGATTGATTTCAGATAAATCCAGTTATTGCGTAAAAATGAACTAATGTATTTGGGACATCACACTCAAATACCCCTTTTATTATTGCACGACTCTATCACAGCCCGATTGTAATCGCGTTATGAGCAATGTGAATTGACCTCTGCTCCATTTTGGACCACCACAATCTGCTCTTTGAACAACAAACAATTCACCACACCTCTGAATTATCATAGCAGTTGCCATACGGGCGGTATGTGGTTTAATATTAATAAAAAATCGGTCTTGATGTAGTTTCGCCAGATCAATTTTCATTAATTAAATCAGTAATTACACAACTGTTCAGCGAAACGACACTGACCCGTGCCTGCAAATCGGTTAAACATACTTTTTTCGCCTACTTGAACCGAAAGCGTATCATAGCTGCTATAATGAGCGGGCTGTTCTGATCAAATGCGGGCTTTTGGCCATTTTTACGGGCCCGTTCTGTCAAATTTATTGGAAGTCTACTTGAAAATGTAACCTAAAATTTAAAAATATAATCGTTTTTTACCTTTCTATATGCAATCTCTAAGCTCAAACAGTATCTGCTAATTGGAAAAACAAGCTACAAGAAATAAAATTTTGTGAAAGCTAACTGCCAAACTGACAAATAATCCAAAGCACCCTACCGGTCTGGATTTTCCTAGAGATCCTTGTCACAATTGTCACCATTACACATTACACAGTTACAGAAGACGAAAAATTTTTAAATGTAAAATCAAGTAGGCGAAAAACAGTTGTACGTCTCATGGTCCGAAAGGCATTAGCGGCCCTTAGCTGCCTGCTGCCCTCGCTTCGCTCGGGCATCAAACGGCTGCGGGCCGCTAATGCCTACTTTCGGCCCTTGAGACGTAATATACTATTACTCTATACATAACAATTTCAAGATAAGCAGATCAAATGGTATAATTAGTTCTACGAAATGTGGACAAAGTGAGCTTTTGGGCACAAAAGCGCTCTCCATCAGACATTTGCTGGCTCATTGGTAAAATGGCCTATTTATTGAAGTTAGTTATGTTTTGAAATGAAACTGTGTTTTTGTCATTGTGCGTTGACAGTTGAATGAAAATGGCCCGAGAGAAAAAATCCCTTAACAAAACAGTTTGAAAAATAACAAAGAACAAAACTGTCGGTGCAATTCCGGGTGTATGGTTCAGGATTTAATTACTGCGCTATTCGGTTGCTAAATTAAAGAATGTGCACACATATTAACACATTATGAAGAGCATTACTCATTTAAATGGACACGTAATGACAACATAATAACAAAACAAATGTTAGTTTCAGCTTTAAACAATTGTGTAAAGCCGTTTGTATTGTAATTACGTTATACATTTGATTGTGCCTAATTGGCAATTACATAAAATAATCATGGAAACAATTAGGTAAATTTCAATAATGGATGGCTCCGTGGGCAAAAAATTAATGGACCAGCTGTATATACCTAATAACACTGCCATGCCAAGATTGAATGGAAGTAATCGGATAAGTGAGATTTTTATCTGAGAGGGGAGAAAAACGTCAATATTTATTGTGATTACGGATATTTTTGACATCCAATGTCGGGATATTTGTCACCAGACTTCCACGGTTTAAATATTTCTCGACAGACCTAATGGAAAGTCGTCTTGTGAATAGTATCGTTGATTATTATTGCGACAACAGCCAATAATTTACACCATTTGACATCCGGGCAGGGCCGGACCAGCCTCAGAGATTTGGTAAAAAAATTAATAACCATCATTAATTTTTTATCATACGTTTCTTACAAAATTCGTTGATTGTATAAAATATTTCTGCACAATTTGATCACTCCTAATTAAAACTCTGTATAACAGAGTAAGATATAAAACGGGACAGTCCGACCCTGTCTCCGGATGTGTTTTGATCGTTATTAGCGTTCAGTCTTGAGTAAAATATTTGGATTTGGAATTTTATGAAATAAGGAATGATAAATCATTAACGCGATAACAGGGAAGAATTCTGTCCTCATTTTCCCCTTGTTTCGTTCAGAGAGAAAAACTTTAATGATGTCGTTAGAAAAAAGTCGTGCACAAATGAAAGCAATTCACTTCAGACATGAACAATATTATTAAATAAGTTGTAGGTATTTTATTATCCTTGTAGAGTAATTTTGTTATTTTTATTTAAAATTGTATCTAGTGTGGAATATGAAATAAATTTGTAATATCCCTTGGTATCTAGAGCCGAGAATATACATATAACACAACAGGTCACCGTTACTGCTATTTTACATGTCTTATGAATATTCAGTCGAAATAAAGGCTTTTTGTTTTCATTGTAACAAAGAAAGCCTGATTAACACGACATCATTTAGCGCAATGCAAATGTTTCCCGTAAATAGATTTTTCTCCTCGCGAATGTTCACCCTAATCGTCTCGTTAAATAACAAACTGTAAGGTTTGCTGAAATCTAAATTCGGATGCGAATGTCAACAAAACTATGGTTTGTTTTCATGACGGGGAAAGCAGAGTGTGAGAGAGAGCGTAAGATTTTCCAAGTTGAAAATTGAGATGCGTTTGCTATCTTTAATAACGTTGATCAAGTTGTTTTTCCCAATACCGTTCCCCTTCATCGCTTTGCTGAATTTTCTAGTATCGAGGTCCTTATAACATTGTGCTCACAATGCTGCGGTTGTTTTCATGTTTTCGGAGCCGCGAGCTCGTATGTGAACTAAAATTTGTTGGGTAAAGGGCGACACGACGCAACCACCAACACGATTACTCAGCGGACCGAGAAACTCACTTTACTCTAGAACAACTTTCGAACTTTAAGCCAAATGCAACTCTACCTACAAAAACTTAGCCATTTTCATACTCTCTGCCTCTTTCTTAAACCATTCTAATCCGACTCGCATACGCCAAATAGTGGCGCCTTTAGTACTGGTAGAGATAACACTATTCCCAAATAAAAAGAATTATTTTTGTCAGAAAAAAAGAAATTAGATAGGTAATCAACTGTGCAGCCAGAAATTCTATAAAAACTCAACAAGAAAGTTTGTACTGTTAATGGAGAAGGTAACGTAGATGTTAAACAAAAAATTAAAAATTTTGATGTACCTACTAATTGTACTACTAATTGATGGACTTGTCTAAGTTACAGAAAAAGATACAAGCAATGTCATACAGTTTTTCTGTTCTTTTTCTTAGGGGGGTCCTGTCTCCCCCCGTAAATACGCTACTGGCTAAAGCCATCACATCGACACGCGAATTCATTAACCCATTTAATACAGTTTCGCATTTGCGACAACTACAGCGCCTGTTTTAAAATGCAAGCGAATTATGAGATCATAAAACTGGAAACCCACAGCGAATCCAATCTGTTCCACAACACGCGACCAAAAAGAACCCTCAACACCAACATTCTCAACTAACCCATACGAGTCTCTACTGCATGACCTGATCAAACCATAAATAATGCATTATTGTTATAAAACAGGAAATTATACACGCGCGGATAAAATTTCTATAATGAAGCCAAGTCTTTTATTTGTCATTCCAGTCAGTCAGTTAAGAATTTTAAATAAATTAATACATTCCACAGGCGCGGATTGATTGCGATGGTACCCTAGGCCTGCCGCCCTTCTATCATTCGAGAATTTTCAAGTTTAATTTCATTGTTGGATGTTCACGATTACTAGGAATTGTGTGCAAGTATTTCATTTTGCAAACTGAGGTAGGGGCAAGAGTCACAAATGCCACTAATCCAATCAAAACAAATATACTATTGCACTGGGTTGCCTTATCCTGAAAGGGCCAATAAAAATGTATGTACCCTCACTCGATAAGCATTAACACCTGTCTATGGGATGACCCCACCACGATAACCTGTTCTACTCCAATGGTATTGGAAGAACCTTTTTGTCCCATTTTTTTGTTTCGCATATCGCAAGGTCCCTTCAGTAATGTTCGTCTTAGGGTTGTAGGACGAACGAAAGAATCAGGTTCGTTTGAAGTAATAATTTATTGAGACAACTACATTGTGTCTTCACTACACGACTACTCGACGATTACTTATCGACTACTTTACAATATTTGGATGTCCTAAAACCAACTACGCTGTCAGCATTAAGCAATAATTAATTCTAGAACATTCCTTTTTGGTCTTACACTACATCTCCCCCGAGAGAAAAAAAAAGAATTTTCTTTAGGTAAATGAAGATTCTTTTTTCCTCTACGATAGCAATTAATATTACAACACTAAAATAAACCTAACCTTAATGTTTCCTATTCTTGCACTTATTTTCTAAAACATTCATTCATCTTAATTATTTGCACATCCTATTATCTATCTATTGTCTTATTTGAACCAATTCTTAATATTCTAACTAATCCATGGATTTGTTACTTAGTTGTTTCTACATTACTTTAAACTAATTACGTACAAAAGGGTTTGGTTCGATTTTTATGAACAGTTATTTCCTTATTGTTTTTCAAAATTTTTACATTTGGAGACAAATCTTCTATCACTTTATATGGTCCGTCGAAAATTGCACTTAACTTATCACCTGTCTCACTTTTTACTAGCACTAAATCGTCTTTGCGATACACTACCGGATTAGCACTTTTATCATAGTTTATTTTTCTAACAGTCTTACTAAACACAAGATTTTTCTGAGCATTTTCATGAGCTCTTTGTAGTCTATATTTATTTCTAGCGCGTAGTCACTAAAATTATACAATGGATCAACTCCACTAATTAAATTACTAGGAATATTACATTTTTTCCCAAAAACTAATTCAAAGGGAGTGTAGTTCGTTTCTGAATGAACCGTCGTATTAAAAGAAAAACACCAAAATGGTATCCAGCTACTCCAATTGGTACTTTTGTTTTCTGTTAAAATCCTCAAAAACGCACCAAGATTTTTATGTGAGTTCTCGATAGCTCCTAAACTCTCGTGATGATAAGCGGTAGATTTCAAATGACTTATGTTTAAAATTTTGCAAACTTCGGTCATCGTACTTAACAAAAATTCAGTACCTATTGCAGTGGGAATTCCATACCTCAAAATGAAATTTTCTACAAAAGCTCTTGCAACAGTTATCGTATCTTTAGTGGGTAAAGCATACGCTTCCACAAATTTTGTAAGTTCACACTGAATTGTTAAAACGTAAGAATTGTTATTTTCATCTTTTTCTAACGGTCCAACAATGTCAAGAAAAATTTTCTCAAAAGCTGACGATGCGGTACTAGTAATGACCATAGGTTCTTTAGTGTGTCTACTGTGTTTTTGTTTCTGACAACTTTCACACTTTTTCACATAATTTTCTACGTCTTTGTTTAAACCTGTCCAAAAATAATATTTTTTAATGTTATTAATCATTCGTCTTATGCCTGCGTGTCCACTTGTTGGTAGGATATGGAAATCATTTAAAATTAATTTTTTAGTATCGTCACCTACTACTCTTTGAGCTCCTTTTATTATACAAATTCGAGGACCCCTATAATCTTTGCTCAAATTTTTAATAAAACTAGCTAGCTCTTTAATTAATTGTGCACTTTCATTATTTTTAATAATTATTATTTCATCAATATTATGATTATCTCGTAGTAAAGCCAAATCTCTCAACATTTCTTCTCGAGACAATGCCAATCGAGTGTTTTGGTTCACGAAAATCATTGATAACGTAGGGACATAAATAAGATTTCCTATTACAAAATTTTCAATTTCACTAAGTTTGTTAGCATGTTTGTTCAAAAGAGTTAATTCAACACAATTTTCAGGTTTTTTCAGAATCTCTACGATATTCGGATGGCCGGTCCGAACATTCGAAGAAGACTCTACCACCGTCTTTTCTTTCGCACTTTTACTCTCATTCATCTTACACTGCGCTCTTGTTAAAACTGATAACACACAATCATGCACACTTTTTAATTCACTCAACGGTATATTAATTCGAGTTAATGCATCTGCAGCTGCGTTATCTGAACCTTTTACATATTGAACATCAAAATCGTATTCTTCTAAAGTACGACTAACAATATTCTGCGTTTACAATATAATCCTATGATTAACTTTTCCAAATTTTTACGACACACAACCGCAGTCCGCTGTAAAAGTCTTTACCTGCTAGACCCTTCTCATAGGCATTACAGGATCATACTGAAAATAATAAGTTTGTGTTTTCAAGCATTGTACAAATAAATAAACACAAAATACAACAATAAATACAAAGCTTTTTATTTAAAAAATATTTTGTTTACATTTTTCATGGTATTTTAATTACTTAACATAAAATCGCTGTCACTATCACTATCGTCGCCAAGTTCGATTATTAACTCCCCCACTAATCGCTCCCTGTAAAAATTTTCTTCTTTTATAACATGCTCCACACAATTAGACCAACTACTTGCTGTAATTTTAGAAACCTCATTTTGAATAATTTGGATAGTGCTATCTGCAAATTTTGGTGTGGTATTGTGTCTTCTTACATTACTTTTAAGTTTGTGCCAAATCATCTCGATCGGATTAAATATACAGTGATAGGGAGGTAACCGTAAAACTGTATGCCCACATTCCTTCGCTATATAATCAATTTTAAACAATTTATCAAAATGTTTTGTTTTTAAAACCTCTAGGAGTTGTTTCTTTGTATAGTCTTCTTCAAAATACATATCATTTTTTACAAGAAAGTCTATAATTGTTTCTTTATTTGAAGAAGTATTTGGAATTTTTTCGATTTGTGCCGAATGGTACGATGCGTTGTCCAAAACAATTACTGTATTAGAGGGAAGTTGCGGCAGCAATTTATTTTCGAACCAATTTTCAAAAATTTGCGCCGTCATATTATCGTGATAATCTACCATTGCATCCTTCATATTTTTGGTAGATAAAAATAAAGAATTTTCCACCCATCCATTTTTCGATCCCGCATGTAAAATAATTATTCGTTTGCCATGAGACGGCGGGACATCCAAAACACATTTGCTACTTTTATCGCACCAACCTTTTTTCACAGTGTCGTGAGTGTCATACCAAGTTTCATCAGGATATATTATTGTTCTATTTTCATCTCGAAATTGTTTAATTTGATGTAAGTAATTTACCCGCCATTCCGAAATTTTTTGGGATTCCATTAATACTTGACGTTTGTTTATTACTTTATAATGAAAATCCATTTTCTTTAAAAAACGGCGTAAACTCTCTTTGCAGCAATTGATACCCAATTCAGTTTTTACTTTTTTATACAATTCTTCAATTGTCAATACAACATTTATTTTGAATGCATCATAAATCATACGTCTTATTAGATCTGCGTGAGAATCTTTAAAAACTCTTGACGAACCAACATCATTTCTCATCTTCCTATTTTGTATTCCATTCGCAATTATATTTCTAACAGTTGACTCTGGTACCTTGGTCATTTTGCTGGTTTTCATTATTGCTCCACATTCTCCTTCTAAATTCTTTACATATTCATAAACATTTAAAACAATTTTTTTAGCTTCAGGTGGCAAATGACTATGAGTTCGTTTCCTTGTGTTTTCGTCTACTTCAATTTGTAGATTATTGTCCATAGTATCTTCTTGCGCAACCTCAACGATTACGTTTTCGTCTTCTTGTGGGTGAGGAGCGTTTATTTCACCCCAAGGTCTCCACATTGTAATTATGTAAGTTCTGCAAGAATATTTTAATATAATATAATTTAAAAATATATTTCTATTTTCTAACATACCTTTCGTTACGCAAATAAAATGTGTAGTTTTGAAAAAAACTGTTTTTTCTTAAAAAAAATTACAATTAATAAGCGGCAGGAACAAAAAAACGGGTAAACACAAAAGCTAGACTGCTTCACTCAAACTCACAACAAGAGAATGAGTTCCAAACTTTTACAAAGCACGACAAGAGGTCAAAAGAGATTAGATAAGGTCGCAGGTAAATATTTTGGGGAAAGTTTACGTTTTGAGGAATTTAAGACTAATTGAAGTATTTTCTAAGAATATTATTAAAAGCAGGTAAGTACACAAATATTCTAAGTAATATATATGCTGAAATAGTTTTCTTTTATATTAAAAACTACAGTTTTGAATTATGAGGTTTTCTATTTTTGCACACGTGGTCACAGTTTTGTTAACTTTGTAAAAATAAGAATTATGGTTGCTTTAACAATTTTTTTAAAATTTTATTTTATACAAAAAATATTTTATCGTCAAAAAAAGTCCTTAGTACGGTCCATCTTAACAGATATTTCTCAAGCCTGTTGTAAACATCTGGTCGGCATTATTTTTATTGGGGTTTGGGGTCCAACTGTTATAAAGTACTTAAAGAGTCAAAGCAATAATCGCAGAATATTGTTAGTCGTACTATAAACATAACCGAAATTTTGTAAGACGACTAGATGGATCTTTAAGACTAAATAAGTAGATCAAAGGTCTATGATCGGTAAAAATTTTGAAATGTCTTTATAAATATGGTCTGAAATACTTTACTGACCAAACAATAGCTAACAATTCTTTTTCTATCCTTGAATAATTTAATTCAGCTTTATTTAATCCTCGACTTGCGTACGCTAGGTTTATTATTTTTATTTGACAAAACGGCTCCAATTGCAGTACCGGAAGCATCTGTTTGTAAAGTAAATTCATTATTTTCAGAAAAATCAGGATATTGAAGTATGGGCGGTGTACTCAAAGCTTTTTTCAAAATCAAGAAGGAATTTTGACATTCTGGAGACCATTCGAACTTTCGGTATTTTTTACTAAGTTTATTTAATGGTGATGCTATGTCAGCAAAATTTGGAATAAATTTACGATAATAATTTGCAAAGGCTACGAATCTTTTTACCTCATCTAAATTTTTTGGAACTGGGTATTCTTCTAAAACGCGAATTTTGTTTGGATCGGGTGCGATACCATGAGTGGTAATCACATGCCCTAAATACAGAATCTCTTTTTTCAAAAATTTACATTTTTCTGGATTAAGTTTTAAATTTACTTCTCGCAATCTGGTACACACTTTCATTAAATTTTTATTATGATCTTCTAAATTTCTTCCAAAAACAATTAAATCATCTAAGTACACAAAACATTTTTCATAATTTAAACCAGACATTGCAACTGTCATTAAACGAGAAAATGCACTGGGTGATGTTTTACAACCCATTGGTAATTTTTTCATTTGATATTGTCCTTCATTTGTTGTGAATGCGGTATATTGTCTACTTTCTGGCAAAAGTTCTACTTGATAGTATCCTTGACTAAGGTCTAAATGTGAAAAATACACTGCACCAGAAAGAGAATCAAGAATATCTGTTATGTTTGGTAAAGGAAACTTGTCATCCTGAATTTTTTGATTCAGTAATCTATAATCAATTACGACTCGCCACTTTTTATCATTGTTGTTTCCTGATTTTTTAGGGACTAACAACACAGGAGAGGACCATTCACTTTTACATTCTTCTATTATGTCGTTCTCAAGCATTTTTTCAATTTGTTTATTCATTTCCAATTTTTGAGATTGAGGAATTCTATAAGGTTTAACATAAACAGGAGAAGAATTTTCTTTTAGTTGAATTGATTGTTTATAGACATTCGTTGTTGTTAACTTATCTTGAGGCAAATGAAAGATATCTGGAAATTTGGCTATAATTTGTTCAATCGAAAGTTGTTCTTCTTTATTCAAATATTTTAAATTTAATAAAGCAAACAGTTTTTTGACTCGTTCGACAGTAACATTTTGTGTTTTGTTAAATTCACATATCTCGAATTCGCTAAGTTTCTGTAATTCTGGTTCACAATTTTTTAAATGGACTACGGTCTCGCGTGTATTTAAAATTTTTACAGGAATTTTTCCATTATTGGGAGTTACCATAAGACTAGCCATAAAAACTCCGTCACAAAGTTCTTTTGCAATAACCAAACAATCTTCGTTAAATTTTGTCGAAACGTACTTAATAATTTCACACCTGGGAGGAATCTCTAAAACTTCATTAATTTCCGAATTTAAAGGAATGACTACTTCTTCTTTTACATTAACAAGAGAAATATTATTTGTTTCAAAGTTAATTATTCCATTGTATTTTCTTAGAAAATTTTGACCAATTATTCCATCATTTTGACAAGACAAATTTTTGAAAACATAAAATTTTTGTTCGAAAAATGTGTTTCCGTATTTTAAATTTAAATTTACAGATCCTTCTGACACTAAATATCCACCTATACCTTTTACTTTTAGTTTATCTTTACGAATTTCAATATTTTGATTTACACAAAATTCATATATTAAAGCACAAACTGATGCACCTGTGTCTACAAGAAATGTTAAACTACTATCATTTACGTTGAAATTAATCTAATTTACTCCTGAATATGTGTATAAGCAATTTTTAGTTGTTTTGTTTACGAAAAAAACTGACCTTCCTCACTTCTATCTGTCTCAGCAAAATTAATACGATCGCGGCCTTGCCCGCGACCTCTGTTTTGATTACCTCGTCTGTTTTGGTTGTTGGAATTCTGATTATTGTAGTTTTGACGACTACCTCTGTTATTGTTGTTAGAGTTAGAATAATTGTTATTGTTTGAATGATTATAAGAATTATTCTGCTGACCACGACGACGATTCGAGTGGTACGATTGATTTCCACGATATTTATTAAAATTTCCGCGTTTGTTATACGAATTACCACGGCCATAGTAACGCATTGAATTTACTTGATGACCATTGGTGTCGGTATCTATACGAACTAACTCTTCATCTTGAGCGGCTCTTATAGCATCTTTCAGAGATGTGAAATTCCTAGCAGCAATAATGGTACTCGTTTTGGAATTGCGTAACCCTTCCGTAAATCGCTTAATAGCAGATTTTTCATTTATTGGTTTTAATACTGCATAATTTGCACTGTTTCCATCTGCTTGAGCAATCGTAAGATCAACGAATAGCTGTTCCATTTCTCTCCCAAATTCTTCAATAGATCTGTTACCTTGTTTAACCCGAAGCATTTTAGATTGCAAAGCTGTGTCCGATTTTTTAGTCAAAAGATTAATTTTCATATCCCTTACTAAAGCTTGAACAGTCGGGTACGCCTGTGATAACCTCAGTTTAGCGGCTGCAGACAAACGCGCTTTCAAAACAAAAGTAACTAACATCATATTGCCCTCATTACTGAGCCATAGTACCCCATCACGGGTAACAAACTAATCGCAGTTTTTAGCTCAAAAGTAGCCATATTGGAGTCAGTTGGATTTCCGGTAGAAACAAAAGATAAAATTTCTTTAAAAATTCTGTCAAAATTTCTTATTAATTTTTGGAAATTCGAAATATCCTCCTCTTTGAACTCGTCACTTATAGGTATTGACGCTTCGATTTGACTAACGGCTTTATCGAATAATTCTTTTAGTACCTTAGCTTCTAAAATTTTCTTATCTAAAATTTCTCCCTTACGTCTACTTGCTCCAATTTTAATTAAATATTGCCTAACTTCCCTTAAATCAGCAAAATAATTGTTTAACTTATCCATAAACTTAATCTAATTACAACACAAAAAATTATTTCTTAATTTCTATTAATTTTTGCCAAGTCGGCATTGCGTTATTAAAAATTTTTACTTTGCAAATTGCGAAACATTTTGGCAACGACTTACACAATTAGCGAAATGCCCTAGATAAATGCACTTATTGCACAATTCACTTTTCCGCATTTGCACTTTTTTGGCACTAACACTTCCAAATGGGCTGGTGACGTGGGCATCTTGGACCTACTGGACCTGTAGACATCTTTGGTGGTTGGATTGTGGTCATTTCGAAATGGGAACTACTGGCTTGATTCAATTTTTCATTACTGATGTGGCTCTTGAATTTCATCTGGGTTTCCACTCATCTTTACTAAACCATATTTTTTTTCCACATTTCACTATTGCACTGGTAACTGCACTGGCAGGGTCGCCATGTAATGTTCGTCTTAGGGTTGTAGGACGAACGAAAGAATCAGGTTCGTTTGAAGTAATAATTTATTGAGACAACTACATTGTGTCTTCACTAGACGACTACTCGACGATTACTTATCGACTACTTTACAATATTTGGATGTCCTAAAACCAACTACGCTGTCAGCATTAAGCAATAATTAATTCTAGAACATTCCTTTTTGGTCTTACACTACACTTCCATTTTCTTGTTTCCAATCCGAAACTTCATTTTCGAGTGGTTCTACGGAAATACAAATTATTCGAATTTATTTTAGTTATTTCCGGTGGAAAATCTCGAAACTAGGGTTGTCAGATCAGACTGTGAAATTAATTGGGTCTGTGGGGCACCGTCGTCTGCTCGCCGCAAAGAATCTAATAACGCTGATACTAAAATCTAAAACGTTCCTCGAGTGGGAAAATCATTAAATCAATTACGTTCTTATTGCTGACAATTTTCAGTCTTCGTCCAGTGACCCTCAGTGATTTAATTTTGAGGTAGGTCAGTAACGTGATGTGACATCCGATGTGCGAAGAAGACCTGGCCTGAATACAAGCTGACAACTTTATTGAAAAACATAAAAAACTTTCGCAGATTAAAAGTCCGACCGGATTAATTCAGCCCTGTTGAAATAAATTGTTCAAAACAAATTTGGAATTCTTGAAACGGAACTATTTTAAACGAAAAAGGTTTGACCCACATTTAAACCACATCCATTACGTCGTTTGACAGAATTCTCTTGGGAGTTATACCTTTACTTCATTGGAGTTTGTATTATACAACGCGGATTCATTAGTGTTCAATATAAATGGTCGCGTATTCCCTACAATTCTCTTAATTTAATACTGGATAGATTTAAGTAATTTGTTCCTGGCTTGGCTTCAATGATTACTGATGTCATATCTGATGGCATATTAGATTACAGCGTGTTCCCGTGTATATTGGATTAATTAGATTGTGTTGGGCTGTTTGTTGGTTACTGTTAACCTAAACGGCTGAAAAGTTACAAACGAATTTCAATTTTCACACGATTGGGCTTCTTACTCGTTAAATTAAATCAGGAATAACTAACACCCACGCAAACCAGAAACACAAAATGATTTTAATTAATTAATTTCGAAAATTCATTACGCAATTTCATCAAAACGAATCGACATTCATCAACAACTAATAAGCTTCGATATTAACTAACAACTTAAATCGATCCCGACTGAAAAACCTACAATATCCGAAATTAGAAGAATCGACGAAAACTGGATAAACTTCTTAAGCCGTCCAAATGCCAAAAAACTTTCCTCCACGCTGCACAAAAAATTACGTTTTCGAGATAGTGCAGATAATATTATGAAAGAACGTCTCAACTGATATTTAAGTTGAATTCGCCGGGCTGGTCCCACCGTCAACATCAACTTCGTCACAATACTAATGCGTATTTTTTGCAAATAGCAAATACTTTGAAGTACCAGGATACGTATTTTACCGCTTACACAGCACCTGAACAAAATATAGATTCCTTATTGTTGCTTGAATCACTTCTTCTCGCTCAATAGGAATGAAATATGAATTCAGTTACAAAGTATATGTCCACACCACGTTAGCTCACCTAAAAATAAATAATCAAATAGCAGCATTTGCAACAATGACAAGGACGAAATTTGAATTTAGCGCCAAAACGACTGACAGGCGCTTGCGTCGTCCACCATTATCTTTTGGAGGGAAACGCAATGCAGTCTGTATAACCGTCGTGTCCTCGTATAATCAAAGCTAATTAGCAATTATTTGCAAAATAATTTTAGCCTTTAGTTTGATTCGTGGCTATATAGCTTCGTATAGCACCCGCAACTCCGATCGTAAGTAACGAGTTTCATTTTTGCTAAATTTTTACAACCGGTTAAAGCCTGTGTTAATTAATAACACAGTCATTAAGTGCCTGTGAATTTTGTCGCAATTTCATTCGAAATTTATTATGCAGATTAAAAATGTCTCCTTTATAAGTGAGGTAATTAATGATCAATGAATTTGTTATGAACTTCAAATTGAGACGAAAATTAAATTTGCCAATTAGCCGGGGTAATAATAGTTCGCCAAAATTGTAGTTAATTGCCTCGATTGTGCTATTTCCTATATTCAAAAATATTTATTCCTTACCGTACTGTAGGTGAAAAAATTGACGAAACTTTTTTTCATCTTATCAGGTTAAGTTAAGCGCGCGTAATTCAAACCTGCTCACTCCAATTTCAAGGAAGATTTTTTTTTGTTCTTTTACTCATAATTTGTTTCCCAGCCAAACCTGAAGGATCTGACACCGTTGTTGGTGACGTTGATTCGGAGCTTGGGAACATTCTAAAAACCGCAGCAGTATTTTTGTGCATAAGGCTCCTGCTGAGATGTATCATCTTTCTAGGCTGGGGTAAGTTTGCTTTCTGCACTTGTTGGTAATTTGCTCACAAAAAAACTTTCAAAGGAATTAATTAATTTCTGGTGTATGAGGCCCTAACGTGCAATAATCCGTTTGAATGAAGTCGTAAATTATCCACGTTGTTATAAATAATTATTCGGTTGTAAGGGTGGTAGAGCAAAGGTGTAGCTAGGAAAATTTGGGTGGTATTTGTTGGCATTCGCGAAACAAAGAGCTCGTGTGAAAACGGCTGGTTTAGATAATGTGGTGGTGCTTGTAAAGAGAGGGCGTAATTGTAATATTTCGCATCGTGTAATCACAAGCAGGGATGTGACTAGGGAAAGCATGAAATAAGAGCGTGGTTTTTGCTACAAGTTTTTTTAAAACGAAAGAGGATGAAGGAAACGGAGTTAAGTCATCTGTGCGAGGTTCATCTCCAAGCATTCATACAATCGTCGACTTTTCTTTTGTAAGTTTTTGTTTTCTGACTACATGGCTCATCCTGACACAAACAATAATAGGAAAATAGACCCTAAGGGCCATATCTAAAGTAATTATCTAACAAAAGAAATAAAGCAAATATGCCTCGGACAGTTTTATTTTCATATTTTAAGTCTATAAATCACCCAATTATCTGATGCGCACGGAAATACTTTCAAATATTTTTATAAAAGTGTCCAACGCCAACTTTGATAACTCACAATCTCTCCATTTAAATTGTCACTAGCACACTCCAAAATAAATAATAGAAATCATCATATATTTTTAAATTCTTGACCGCAATAACCCTACAATCAGAACTTCCTCAATCCTGTCATATCCAGGCCTCAAACGAACTCTTCTGAATAAAATTTAATCATAAACTAAACTAAAATAAACAAACCGTAGAATAGATACTCGATCTTGTTTTCATCGACATGTAATCAATTTCCGCCGTCTACAAAGTACTAAAATTAAAATTTAACCCATAAGAAAAAGAAAAAATTATTATTAAGTCCGCTACTTCCGTACATCCGGAAATTGTTAGCCAAAAGAAAATATCGATAACACAGAGGCATTTGCAGTAAATTTATTATTTGTATCCACCACAAACGTTACCATAAACCGAGCTATAAAAAAACAAAAGTACAAACTACAGACCATTAGTCTGGCGAATGCGTCAAAAAAGTACGCTTGGGACAGATTGGTGTTGGCTTATTTTATACGAAGACGGGCTCTAAAGACATTACAACCGCAATCAACACGAAACGTAAAATCCCATACGCGAGTTGCAAATTATCGATTTATTTTGTTTGAACACTGTGTATATCAAATCATTAACTGTGCCGCTCCGGTGACTAAATTAACTTGCCGCTTCATTATACTCATCTTGTCAACCCTAATATACCAGTCGAGTGGCGGATGCTGTACAAGAATGAAGGGAAAAAATTATTTTCAAACAATCACAGCGATTTTTTTCATTCATAACTCGGGGCGAACTCACTTGTGCACCAAATAATTCTCTTTACGTATCTAGCGACTATATGTTCCGCGTTTTGACAGACTATGTAGATAAAACATAATTTACTAACAGTTGCATCAACAACATTTCTATTAATTTCAAAACTTTAGTCGGGAAACAGCAACTTTAAAATCGATACAACCACGTTGCATGACATAATCTTGGTTCAACCCCTCGGAAATTATTTTCTTTGATTCAGATTTCAAATTGTAATTTTTTAGGCCCGCTTGTTCTGCGAGGTCAACCCGAGGACCGTAGAGGCCGCCGGGCTTTGGAGTAAGAAGGTATGTATTTAGTAATTTGCTTTGCAGATAATTATTACAGTTCTTCACAGAGCATGGAGATTCCTCCTCTGTAGATGCAGATGAGAGCCCTGTGAGTGAGGTCCCATCCCCACCACCACCAAAGATGATGAAGAAGAAAGAAGATTAGCTGGCATTTATTTCGCCTTTTCCCCGGTTTTTGTTATTAAAAATTTGTTCTTTGAAAAATCACCGCGAAGTAAATTAAACAAATTAATCAAAATTTAAAACTACAGTTTGTTGTACATGTTTTCAATAAAGGTTTCGTGTTCGTTTTTTTTTCATTTTTTTTATAAGTGATAATGACTGCTGATACTCTAAGCTACTTAAGATGTAAATAATAATATCGATAATCATCTGTGGAACCAAGAAATTAGAAATCACAGCGGGGTGTTTCACGACGGGGGATAGAAAGCAGGTTGAAAGATATTCTGTTCGTATGAAAGATGGTTTAGGGAGGGTAGCCGGTTGGAAAGAGACGGAATTGAATATTTAGGAGAAACTGGAACTTGTTCCAGTGAACACAAACATTTTTTAACTGAAGAAGTGTATGACTTGGATTTTTTTCTTCCTTAGTGACTGTTTTCTAATACAAACTAATAACTAAACATTTATCAAATTGTTGAAAGTAATACGTAATTGTGCTGTAAGTTAAAAAACCGTTTATTGGGTATCGTTTTGTTTTAATTTTACATAAACTTGATAAAAATCAAATAAAGAGACAAATAAATGGAAAAAATAAAACAAAATCTATAAATAGGTGTAGTGGGATAAAAACTTTTCCAATTAAGTATTTTTCTTATTTTTTTTTATTAGTCTTATAAAACAGTTCATTTCACACGATTTGTTTGAGAACGACTGCTTCTATTACAACAATGAGCATTACTTAGTCCTCCGTACGTTCTAATCATAACAATCAATTTATTATATTAATATTTGTAGCCAGTGTAACAAATTTTATAAACAAAAGTCCACAACACAAACCAAAAGGTTTTCGCTAAAAGTGATTATACAAAATACTTTCAAATTTAAATTTTGATCAAGAATCCATTTAATTTAGCATAAGGGCAGGCTATGATGTTGTGAACAGACCTTAAGATGTCTATATTTTTTGTTTAATAAAAGATTTTTTGAAAATTTGTTCAAACATTGATATAAACCCAAAGCTGCCAACACTCTTCTAATGCCAGGTCAGGTCAGGTAATTTTTAAACTCTAAGACCGTTTACACCCTGTATAAAGCGGTTTCAAAATGACTTCAAATAGACGCTGACAATTCTAAAATACAGAACCTTGATAAGATCAAAAATCTTTTGAGACATACATGGTGGAGGCGCCAGGTAGGTGGACGACTACCATCAAATCAGCGATTTAGTAAGGCTTTCTTTATGAAAGATTAGTGAAATTGCAAAATTGACTTGACAGTAAATAATTTATTAACTTCAAGGCCTTTACATAATCTCAATTTTTTTTAAAAGTGGCCCCAAAACAGTTTTCGATGTTATCCAAAAAGTGATAAACAAAAAAGCAATTTCAAAAACACTTCACATAGACGTTAACAAAATTAAAATAAACCCACAAAAACCTTGAAAAGATGGAAAGTCATTTGAGCTTGCGCTGAAATTTGAATATGCCGCCAAAAATTTGGCAAATGACGCGTTGTCTGGGTTTCGAATTGTTTAAAACAATTGACTGTGTCAAAGCGTTTGCAAACAGAAAAGTTAAATTTTGTTGCTGAATAATAAACCCAATATGGGATTAATCCAGAGTATTTTGAATTATTTTTGGCCTGGTAAGTGTTACATATTTTAATCAAAAATTTGACGAATTTTTTGATAAATTTTACATAACCTAAACTGATTAGAAAAAATGATTAATCTACAAAAAATTAATTGAATGCATTGAAAAGTTAGTCAAAAAACGGTCAGAAATACAACGTGTCTTGCTTTTACACAAAAATTTGGACTCAAAAAGTGCTTTTATTTTTCAGCGCCGGCCCTTGCCCCTTGCCGCGAAAGACGGGGCGAAGGAGACTCCCACTTTTTTAGCCCGCAGCTGCCCCCCATAAAAGGTATGTCCGTAAAAATGTTGTTATTTAGTGATTAATTTGTGTTTGAGCAGAAGAAGACGAGGCGAGCGACGAGGACAGCATTGAGGGAGCCCACTCTTCAAGAGCACGCCGTCGTAGGCTACGAAAGAGGAGGCGATAGAAGCCCATATTAAATTAATTTCAATAAGTTGATAATTATACTTCAATTTGAATAAGTTGATAATAAAATCAACAAAATAGTTCAGTGCTTTGTGCTTTTATTTAATCCCAACTTCAACCCAAACCTTCTTTAGGTGCCCCCACATCAGTTTTTGACGTTTTCCAAAAAATTTAACCAACGATAAAAAAACAATGTGACGGGAACTCACTTTATGACCTGTATCTTCCCTTGAATTTTGCATTATTAAAAAGTGCGATGTAGTTCTAAGACATTAAACAAATATGTTTGTTTAATGAGAGAGAGAGAGACAAACGACAATGTTACAAAATATTGTAACATTGTCGTTTGTCTCTCTGTCACGAGCTCAGACCGGGACATACATGGTGGAGGTGCCAGGTAGGTGGCCGACTACTATCAAATCAGCGATTTAGTAAGGCTTTCTTTATGAAAGATTAGTGAAATTGTAAAATTGACTTGACAGTAACTAATTTATTAACCTCAAGACCTTTACTTAATCTCAAGTATTTTTAAAAGTGGCCACAAAACAGTTTTCGATGTTCTTAAAAAAATTGATCATGAACAAAAAAGCTGTTTCAAAATACTTCACGTAGACGTTAACAATTCTAAAATAAAATCACAAAAACCTTGAAAAGATGGAAAATCATTTGAGTTTGCGCTGAAATTTGAATATGCCGCCAAAAATTTGGCAAATGACGCGTTGTCTGGGTTTCGAATTGTTTAAAACAATTGACTGTGTCAAAACGTTTGCAAACAGAGAAGATAAATTTTGTTGCTGAATAATAAACCCAATATGGGATTAATCCAAAGTATTTTGAATTATTTTTGGCCAGGTAAGTTATGCACTTACATATTTTAATATACAATTTGGCAAAATTTTTTGATAAATTTTATGTAACCTAAACTGACTGAAAAAAGTGATTACTCTATAAAAAATTAATTAAATTCTTTGAAAAGTTAGTCAAAAAGCGGTCAGAAATACAACGTGTCTTGCTTTTACACAATAACTTTGACTCAAAAAGTGCTTTTATTTTTCAGCGCCGGGCCCGGCCCCCTGCCACCAAAGAAGAGGCGAAGGAGACGCCCCGTGCTTCACCCCGCAGCTGCCCCCCATAAGAGGTATGTCTGTAAAAGTGTAGTTATTCAGTGATTAATTTGTGTTTAAGCAGAAGAGGACGAGAGTCAGGCCAGCGACGAGGAGGCCAGGGATCAGAGACCCCCCTCTTCAGGAGAACGGCGTCATAGGTTACGCCGAAGAAGGCATTAACTAGAAGGGCATCTGAATATGTTGATAATTATATTTGATTTAGAATAAGTTGGTAATAAAATCAACAAAATAGTTCAGTGCTTTGTGCTTTTATTTAATCCCAACTTCATCCCAAACCTTCTTTAGGTGCCCCCACATCAGTTTTTGACGTTTTCCAAAAAATATAACCAACAATAAAAAACAATCTGACGGAAACTCACTTTAAGACCTGTATCCTCCCTTGTATTTTGCATTATTAAAAAGTGCGATGTAGTTCTAAAACGTTAAACATATTTTGTAACATTGTCGTTTGTCTCTCTGTCACGAGCTCAGACCGGGGCATACATGGTGGAGGCGCCAAGTAGGTGGACGAGTACCATCAAATCAGCGATTTAGTCAGGCTTTCTTTATAAAAGATTAGTGAAATTGTAAAATTGACTTGACAGTAAATAATTTATTAACCTCAGGGCCTTTACTTAATCTCAAGTATTTTAAAAAGTGTCCCCAAAACAGTTTTCGATGTTATCCAAAAAGTGATAATGAACAAAAAGGCAATTTCAAAATACTTCACGTAGACGTTAACAATTTTAAAATAAAACCACAAAAACCTTGAAAAAATGGAAAATCACTTGAGCTTGCGCTGAAATTTGAATATGCCGCCAAAAATTTGGCAAATGACGCGTTGTCTGGGTTTCGAATTGTTTAAAACAATTGACTGTGTCAAAACGTTTGCAAACAGAAAAGTCAAATTTTATTGCTGGATAATAAACGCAATATGGGAATAATTCAAAGTATCATGAATTATTTTTGGCCTGGTAAGTTATGCACTTACATATTTTAATCAACAATTTGACGATTTTTTTGATAAATTTTACATAACCTAAACTGACTGAAAAAAGTGATTACTCTATAAAAAATTAATTAAATTCTTTGAAAAGTTAGTCAAAAAGCGGTCAGAAATACAACGTGTCTTGCTTTTACACAATAACTTTGACTCAAAAAGTGCTTTTATTTTTCAGCGCCGGGCCCGGCCCCCTGCCACCAAAGAAGAGGCGAAGGAGACGCCCCGTGCTTCACCCCGCAGCTGCCCCCCATAAGAGGTATGTCTGTAAAAGTGTAGTTATTCAGTGATTAATTTGTGTTTAAGCAGAAGAGGACGAGGGTCAGGCCAGCGACGAGGAGGCCAGGGATCAGAGACCCCCCTCTTCAAGAGCACGCCCCCATAGATTACGCCGAAGAAGGCATTAACTAGAAGGGCATCTGAATATGTTGATAATTATTAAATCGACAATGTAGTTTAGTGCTCATATTTAAGTTGTTCAATTATATTTGAATTTGAATTTGAATAAGCTGATAATAAAATCAACAAAATAGTTCAGTGCTTTGTGGTTTTATTTAATCCCAACTTCATCCCAAACTTCTTTAGGTGCCCCCACACCAGTTTTCAACGTTTTCCAAAGAATATAACCAACAATAAAAAACAATCTGACGGGAAGTCACTTTAAAGACCTGTATCTTCCCTTGTATTTTGTATTACTAAAAAGTGCGATGTAGTTCTAAAGCATTAAAAACATTTTTGTAAGATTGTCGTTTGTCTCTTAATCACGAGCTCAGGCCGGGACATACCTACATGGTGGAGGCGCCAGGTAGGTAACCGACTATTATTAATCAAGAATTAAGTAAGGCTCTCTTAAAGGAAGATTAGTGAAATTGGAAAATTGAGTTAACAGCAAATAATTTATTAACCTCAAGGCCTTTATTTAATCTCAACCATTTTTAAGAGTGGTCCCAAAACAGTTTTCGATGTTATGTAAAAAATGGTATTGAACAAAAAAGTAGTTTCAAAATATTTGAGGTAGACGCTGACAATTCTAAAATAAAACCACAAAAAACTTGAAAAGATCGAAAATCATTTGAACTTGCGCTAAAAAAGACCGTGGTCTGGTGGTGACGTCAAACCGCACGACCAATCGACGTCAAGACGTCCGCCATTTTTCACATGTTTGAGAAAATAAAGCCACGTAGGCACGCCATCATCTCATCAGTCATCACTTTTTGAAAAAGAGAAAAACCGGCCAAAATGTGTTTCCTACGTAACATTTACTGGCGTGTATTGCGATTTTTTTATAAGCGCGGTAAGTTAGAAATCACATATAACCATCTTTTCGTTAACCATTGGGACATAACCTAAACTGGCGGAAGCTTTGCGAAGTAATAATTAAAATTAGTTCTAACTCCTTGGAAATGTATTAAAAATTGAACAAATAATTGTGTTCTTCGACTGCATAGTAAAATTTCCATTGTAAAAAACTGTTTTTCGCAGAGCCCGAGGAAGAAGGCCTGACCATCACCCCGTATGAATACGGTCTTTTTCCCATGCAAGGTTTGTATAAAAACAATTAGGTTCTTAACTGATTAGTTAATTATTACTACTGTAGAAGAATTTGAGGATGAGGAGGAGTCTTCCTCAACTAGTGGGGGCTCGGCCCCCATACCATCCCCATTTCCACCACTACCGACGCTGCCACGTCCTCGTCGCTGGCATTAAATTCGAATAAATAATATTCGTTGTTTCGTTGTTCTTTTATAAACTAATAAATTACCCTGGTCAACACGAGTTTGTCACCCAAATCAAGACTTCTCCCGACCTGGCCCAGATTTTCGACTCGATTCAGAAAGATTCCGCTAATAATATTAACGATTTCTTTTTGATGGATCAGAGTTAGACATTAAAAGTTACTATTTTTTTCGAAGTTTGTTCAATTTTTTGTTTTTAATTCAGTTCGTTTTGTTTCATTTGTTCATTCGCATTTTTTATTTCAAATCTATGTATTGATTGATCTGAGTTAATAAAGCTGTGTTTCAACATCCTTTTTTTCATTTTCTCACTAGAGATAAGCTAATTATTTTAGTAGATTTTCATAACAAATAATTTTTGTATATCCATGTCTACTAATTTTAACTTAGGAAAAATGTTTTGAGGTAAATTTATATCTTACTAGCAGTTGCTCACGGCTTCGCACGCATGTCCACAACCACTTTGAAACACAGAAAAACAATGCAAAACTTAGTATAACAAAAAGTAGAAACACAAAATTTTATTATGAACTTTAAAACCGTGACCCAATGCGAACCCGAGTAAATTTTGCTTGTTCTCAACTCATTCCCTGTTTAACCCTCTTGTGGATGTAATTTTCAAAAATCCTGAAACACATTTTCTTTATTTTTAACCAGAAGTACAAATGCCAATTTTCTTGGATATGACTTCAAAAATGCAGGAGTTTTGCGTTGAACTTTTTTGGGGGTGGAATTTCTAAAAATCCTGAAATATACGCCTCTTCCTTTTTAACCGAGTGTCTAAGATATCAATTGATAACTTCAACAATAAAGAATTTTTCATATGTATAACTTCAACAATGAAGGATTTTTTGTTTAACCCTCTTGGAGTGGAGTTTTCAACAAACCTGAAACGCGTTTTTTATATTTAGACGAATGCCCAAATACCAATTCTCTTGGTTATAACTTCGAAAATTACATATTTTTATATTCAACCCTCTTGGGGGTGGAACTTTCAAAATCCAGAAACATGTCTTTTTTCATTTTTAACCGAAAGATCAAATACAATTTTTCATTAATATAGCTTCAAAAATGACGATTTTTTATGTTTAACCCTCTTTGGCGGTGGAATTTCTAAAAATAATAAAATACCGGTTTCTGTATTTTTCACCGAATGCCCAAATACCAATTTTTATAAATATAAGTTCAAAAATTACGAATTTTTACAATTAACCCCCTTGGGGGTGGAATTTCCAAATGTTCTTAAACACACGTTTTTCATCTTTGACCGAAAGCTCAAGTACCAATTGCATGGATACAAATTAAAAATTACGGATTTTTATATAAATTCCAACCTCTGTTCAACCCCCTTAGGGTTAGTATTTCCAACCAAAACATGTACGTGTTTTTTCACTTTTCACTGAAAGCCCAAATACCAACTTCAATTAATGTAAATTCAAAAGTTACGAATATTTATACAAATTTTATTACGCCACTTAACCCTTTTAGGGGTTAATTTTTCGAAAATCCGGAAACACGTGTTTCTTCATTTTTAACCAAAAGCGCAAATACTAATTTTCAAGAATGTAAGTTCAATGTAACTTTAAAAATGAGATTTTCTAAACTCTAATTCTAAATTCAACTCTCCATTTAACCCCTTTAGGGGTTGATTTTCCAAAAATCCTGAAACACGTCTTTCTTTATTTTTAACCGAAAGCCCAAATACTAATTTTCAAAGATATAACTTAAAAAATGACGGATTTTTATTCAAATTTTAACACCCTATTTAACCCTCTTAGGGGGTGACTTTCCAAAAATCCTTTCTTAGTACAGGTAATACGTTACAAAAGCTATCTACTGTAAAAATTTCAAGTTTCTATCCTTAGCCGTCTAGGCTGTGCGTTGATTTGTCAGTCAGGCCAAGCAATTTTATATATATAGAAGATATAATAACTGTCTTAGTAACTGGTGTAATATCTTTTTCTAATCATGAATAAGAGTTAAGGAAAACTCGAAACGTCAACTTAAAATAAAATTTTTTTACAAGTCCGGACTTAATTGAAGAAATAACTCCCTATTTTAACCTCAATAATTATCACGGACGATTAATCAATCAATAAGTCAAGTAAATTATTCGTTGTGTTCATTTGTTCACTTGTGTTCATTACTTCAGTGTTTTCATTTAAACACAACGTCATTCAAAACCTGCTTAAAGTAAAATCGAACAATGTTCAACATTTTCGAAAAAATAAAAATACTTAACAATAATAATGATTTTGTTACGTTTATGTCTTAATTTGACAATCTCAAATTTCCATTAATAAAAATCTCGCCAGGTAAGTTATTGATCCAATATTCCGTGCAAATTAGACAAAATTTCTTGTAGACAATTTATTAAAATGCTCAAAGTTTTTTAAGTGCCCGAAGTCTTACAGATATGATTTAACTGTTCAGGGGTTGCAAACTACTAGGCAATAAAGTTTAATAAATTGGGCGTGTAGTCTTTGTAGTCAAATATTTATTAAAATATTTCAAGGAACGTCATTAGTACAATGTCGAATCACGTAAAGTTTTGCTATACTTAAATAGTAAATTGACTTAAGCATAAATAAAAAATGTACTTGCTTATTTAATCACGTTATTCAAAAAGTAGAAGGTAGGAATAAAAAATATTTGACAAAGTGAAAGGAAGTTGGACTGTAATTTGTGCGTTTATTTATAAGTACATACTTTGGATTACTATAGGAGTGCCGAGAATAATGGCTTCTCATAAATGTGTAAGTACTCAATACCACTTTTTATTGCTATTCAGTTCTAAGACAACAAAATATTTTTTTACCACTAGGGACATATGGTGGAGGCGCCAGATAAATGTTCGGGCAGTAGTAAAACATCACACCCAAAGACACCGACCCCCATCTGAAAAACTCCGAGGCTATTTCACGTGATGCCAGTACTTAAAATTGACGAACTTTGTTACTTACTTAAATAAATTGTAAATCTGACTTAATGCAAATAAAGGGATTTTACTAAATCCCAACTTCAGTTCCAAACAGTTTTCAAAGTTATTAAAAAAACTATAATTGACTAGAAACTACGCGAAAGTCCTGTGTTCGCGCCGCGCTTTGAAATTAACATGACGTCACACGACCAATAGGCGACTTACCCACCATTTTCTCTTGTTTTAGAAAATAGAACCACGTAGGCAGGCTACAAAGCAATCAATAGTTTTTGAAGAAAAATACCCGTTTTTCTTTCTAAAAATGTGTTTTCTGCACAATATCTATGTGCGTGTGCAAAAATATTTTTATGGGGGTAAGTTATAATAATCTTTTCGTTGATTACTTGAACATAACCTACCCTAGCGGAAGCTTTGCTAAGTACCTAATAATAAAAAATTAGGTTTAACTCTCTGAAAATGTATCAAAAACGGCTCAAATTATTCAGTTCTTCAACGACGTCTTAGAATTTCTATTACAAGAAACTTTTTTTCCAGAGCGTGTGGAAGACACTGTGTCCCCACGCGCCACTGCACCTTACTTCTTATTCGAGGTTTGTATATCAACAAATTTTAAGTGATTGATTAATTTGTAACTATTGCAGAAAAATGTAAGGAGGAGGAGGAGGAGGCGTTCTCCCATGAAAGTACTCCCAAGCCCAACCCTGAAAAGTCGCCGTCACTGGAATAAAATTATCATTACCTACTCATTAGTTACCGTACTGATTACTTGTAATTCGTTTGGTGTAATAAATAAATAAAATATTTTGTACAATTCATTGACTCCCCAAATAAATTAAATGGTTCCAAAATAAAACAATTAATCAGAATTATAGAAATCACTTCAAAATGACGTTCGATTAGATGATTTTCTCTACGTTTATGCCATAATTTGAAGTTTTTGTTTCTCAAATATCCAATTAACAAAAATTACACTATAATCGATGATAAGTTTTATTGCTTACCTAACCGAGCGTGGAACGAAAAAAATTAAAAAATCACAGTAAGGTGTTTTACGACGGGGGTTAAAAGACAGGTAGAAAGATATTCTGAAAGATGGTTTAGGGAGGGTAGTCGGTTGGAAAGAGATCAAATTGAATATTTAGGGAAACCTGCAACTAGTTCCAGTAAACACAAACAGTTTTTAATGTGCTAACGGTAATTTATTTCTTCCTTAGTAAAAATGTTACGAGCACGAGTAAATCAAAATATTTTTCAAATACGTAATTATTTTAAACTGTGTAAATTCAAAAACCCGAGAGTAATTTAAGACATTAAAACAAATTTTTGCAACTTTGTCGTTTGTCTTAACTCCCAGGTAATGTACCACAGAACCAAAACCAAGATACATGGTGGAAGCGCCGGGTAGATGGTTACCATTTCACCGATTTAAGTAGGTATTCTTTGGAAAGAGAGACTGGGTAGTGCCACGATTTCGCATAAATTGTAAAATTGACTTGACAGGAAAAAAAATACTTCAGAGCTTTTACTTAATATAAACTTTATTTAAAACTTCCTAAAATTGATCCCAAAACAATTTTTGACGTTTTTCAACGAAAAAATAAAAAAAAATCACATCCAAAAGTCAACTTAGTTAGCGCCATGGTTTGAAGCTGACGTCAAACCGTACGACCAATAGACGATGACTAACCCGCTGATTTTCACTTGTTTTAGAAAAGCCACGTAGGCACGCGGTTATTATTTTGAGAAATAAAAAAAAAACAGTTCCAAAATTAAAGAATGTGTTTCCTACAAAGCATTTTGTCTCGTTTGCGTAAATATTTCTTCGGGGGTAAGTGGCAGTCACATATACTAACAATTTTTTCGTTAACAATTTAAACATAACATAAACTGACCAAACCTTTGCTAAATCATGAGTCCCTAAAAATATATCAAAAACTGATTCAATTATTAAGTTAGTCAACTACATGTAAGTAAAAATTTCCATTAAAATTTTTTATTAACCTATAAAAAGTGAATTTCGTGCCTTGGAAATTAGTCAAAAATACCGAAACTTTCATAGAAAAATACTTTGTCTTTCCAGAGCCGACAGACCCTAACGAAGGAATCTGCGAAAAAATGACGTATGGGGAGTCGATTTATTTAAGAAATAATTCGCGATCCTCCTTCACGCCCCAGTTCCCGCCAATAAAAGGTATGTATACCAAAAATTAGGTTTGGAGTGATTAATTTGTGTTTGAGCAGAGGAAGACGAAGAGTTCTCTTCCAATGATGAGTACAGAGACCTCAATTGAACGCTCTATGCATTCGAAAAATATGTATTTTATATACTTGACAGTTAAATAAAAATTTTCGTTCAGTGTTTTATTTAATACTAAAATCTCCTTTAAGTGCCCCCAAAACAGTTTTTGACGTTTTCCAAAAAGCATTGTAATCAACAAACAAATCTCCGTGAAAAATAAAAAATGTTTGTCCAACGTGACGGAAACCCGGTGTGTGACCGAAAGGTTCATCGTGTCTTCTTAATTCCCAGACTTTTAGTGGAAACCCGTATATTATGGGTTCATTTAGGTTTTTAATTATTTTTACAAGCAGTGAAGCAGTGAAAAGCAAAAAATTTATCTAGAGTAAAATAAATAAAAAATTCACTTAAATTTTACAGCAGTTCGATAAATTTGGGAATAGACCTCGATAATTTTGTGCGCGGTAAACACAGGTATGTACCTACTTAGCCTCGACGACAATAAGCTGGTGTGTTGCTGCTGGAAACCACAGATAAACGAGCGGAAAACAGGAACAGTCCAGGACTTTTCACAAATTGAGTAGGCCGGTTTGACCACGTACCTCCGAGGTACTACCTCGTCCCCCAGGTGACGCTCGATCTCCGATCTCACAGAAAAGCTTCGCCCCAAGTTTTGACCGTATAACAATCGTCCCTAATTTCGAAAAATCAAAGATCTGAACGGAAATATGAGTTACGATAATTACCTCAACGTTAAGGGAACAGTGTCAAAAAATTGTAACTCTTCAGTCTACAATTTTTCTCGAAATGACGACAACAAAGCTCTCGAGTTCCTCGTGCAACTTTTCGACCGAAAAAGAGCAACAAATCGCAGATCATGTTTTGACAGTAAAAAAGTTTTGGTGCGCAAGAGTGCGCACTAATTAAAACGCATGTATACTCGTGTCAATTGTGGGAAACTTTGAGAGTTTATAAATAATGTAACAAATGTGTTATTTGTTAAAGACGAAATAGTAATTTCGGTTCCTTTAGCTTCAGTTTGTCCGTTATTTGTCACAATAGATCAAAATTCGAAAGTGTCGTCCAGATTGCGTTCTCGGAAGGCCGACACTTTACCAGCCTTTTTCGTCATTTCAGTTCATGTACGGGAAATAATAAATTTGTCAAAATTAGTGCCGACCTCTTTAGAAAACTGTAATGTTCGACCACCCCCGACGACCGCCTCTATAGCCGAAGCGGTCGTCATCTGGTTATTGGGGACATGTGGTCATTTCGTAGAATCGCGGTTCAAAAGTTTCTCTTCGTTAAATAAGACAATGGAACCGAATTACTAAACGCGAATCAAGGGAGATTAGCCACCACATGCTAGAAATACAATAGATGCGGTCCTCACGTAAACGTTCAACTTTTGTGTAGTCGGAAGATCGGCCAGACCAGACAGGTATTCAGGGCCTTTCTATTCACAGGAGAGTCGCGAGGTCCTGGCTACCTTAATTAAGAGATGGAACTTACTCAAGATCGGGTGGCGGTACTGTAATTTCTTTATACGTATAATTCGTAGAAATGTAAACTGCCACAAGTGTTGAGATGATCCATCAAAGTCACAAGGACTACAAAAGACCTAGCCTCTCTCTGGGTTCTCGCGTTGGTTCGGGTCAGAGAGAAAAATTTGGCAACAACGTTCAGACCGTAAATTGCCGCCAAGGGATGCTTCCAAGTTATTGGTCAAGGAAGTAGCCCCTCTTCGAAGGCGAGCTTTCCTAGTTTCAAAATTCCGAAGTTTAGTTAGTTCTTGTTTGATTCCGTAACAGAATAGTCCTTGTGACCGTTACACTCGAGTAATTTTATTCTAGACTTTTTGCTAATTTTTATCAAGTGTTAACTTCTTTCCTTTTTTTTTGCATTATTTTGGTTTGTTTAATAAACGGCTGGTTTCGCTGAAACTTGTGTCTTCTTGCTTACGTTTGGTTGTGAAGTGATCCCCAAAGGATTATTTCAGGCGACTCGTCGACCAAGGTAAGCGATCCTTCCTTTGTTTCGATTTTGAGGATCGGCTGAACCCAATAAGGTACCAACTCCACTTTGAGAGAAAAAAATCCACGCTACCAATTAGATCAAAAATTTTAATTCTCTCATTTACTCAAGTTACACCCACGCACCAGTCTCGTTAGACTGGCACAATAAATAGTAGGAAACCTTGATGATTTAAGAGAATGGAAAGTGAAGTATATTACTAAATTAGGATTAAAGAAAATTACCTAGAACCCAGTTGTAGACATTTTCTCTAACTGGGCACAACAAAAAAAAAACTTGAAAATAACTGAAAAAACAGGCCTACACCAGCAGTGTAATAAGAACAGAAATAGGAAAGAAAAACTAACAACCAAATGACGGAAGCAGGTAATCTAACCACGGTACGATAATTTGTAGTCTTCAGTTAAAAGCATAATGTGACTGTATTTGTAAAGTCCTTCGACGCCCCCTAGACCAGCGAAATCTATGAAAAATGAGTTCCATGCTTTAGAAATTAGTCAAAAACCTGACAAAAAATCCTTTTTTTTTTCAGTGACGGCCCCCACCTAGGAGAAAAGCTAGAGAAGAAAGGTCCACTGGCCTCTTTCACCTTGCAGTATGTATGAAGTTTTTCATTGAATACTTCGAGTTTGTACAGAAGAGACAAGTTCCTAGCAACGTCAAACGCACGCACAAAGACTGAGAAGACACCAAGAGTAGAAATTCGGCTTGATTACGAAATTAATTTAAATGATTTTAAATTTGAATAAACAAAAAATGTAGTTCAATGCTTTTATTTAATCCCGCCTTCATTTAAAAAGTGTCCCTAAAACAGTTTTTGACGTTTTCCCCTATAAAACAGAACCAACAAAAAACCTAGACAAAAGTCAACTGAGTCTGCGCCGTGGTTTGAAGCTGATGTCAAACCGTTCAACTAACCCGCCAATTTTAAAAATTTTGTTCGTTTGAGAAAGTATTTTTATAAAAATCGTGCAAATCACCTTAAAATGATAATTTCATTATAATTTGAATTCTTAATTTTCATCAATAAAAATCTCTGTGAGTTATATTGATCAAATATTCGGTGAAGATTAATTTGCAATTTAGCCAAGGCCTTTGTGAATTTATTAAAACGCTCAATTTTATTTATTATTATTTATTATTATTATTGTAATATTAAAAGCAGAAGTAGTAGATGGAATTGATAATTTATTTAAAAGTTGATAAACAAGCAAAACATCTTATTAAACAGTTTTTTTTATTATTAAAACATACAACCTTGTCAAATATACGAAAATATATTGTGACGAAATCGTAATGCAAGGACGATGTTTGTGAACGTTCGGTTTGTCGTTGTTCGTGGTGTTCGTCTTTAGTCAAGTTTAGTTGTTTTCGGTTCTAAAGTGATTTTTATAATTCGTTCCGAAATTTTCTATTAAGTTCCATTTCCGTGTTCTATACACTTCTAGCGTTTTCGGTCGCTAAAACCCTATTGATTAAGTTATTTCTGGAAAACTGAATTCTAAATTCCAATTGGTAAACACTGTAACAATTGAGAATAGGGTGAGAAGTTCGACTCAGAAGACAGAAAGTGATTCAGAAGTAAACTTGGAGTTAGTTGTCAGGGATTGTCAAGTCAGTCAGTGTAACTCCAAAAGATTACGCAGTGTACCTTGTACGACCTGTACGACCTGTACCTGAATAAAGTGAATTGCACCGCTCGGAAGTGTTTGATTAATCCCGACCAGCGTAACAATATGATTAACACTGAATAATGCCGCTTAGAACTTGCTAACAAGAGTATAATAAAAATATAAATCAGGAGAAAATTAAACAATAAAACTTATCAGCTTTGCTCTTTAGCCTCTGATTTTATTACCTTTCATTTACTTAAAAAAAAATTTTACTTTATAGTGTGAATATTAAATAACTATGTTCCTTTTTGTAGCAGAAAATATTTAAGTTATTTTTTTACCCACCAATGAAAATAATGCAGAGAAATATTCATCGACCAACAAAATCGCTAAATAATAAAGCCTCCTGGTATTGAATAAAATTCTACATTTAAAGAAAGAAAATGTATGTTTGAGAAAAAAATTCTAAATCATGAAATAAGGCTTCTTTTGTTAGAAGTGGGTGAAGTAGACAGAAGGTTCATTGGTTGGTTAATAAACTAGCTAAAACATCCAATCATTTAGTTAGTTTATAAATCTGACCATTGACCCGACTCGATAAACAAATTTAAAATATCGCATAACCTCAATTTTTTTTATTAAATTAGCCAGCTAGTTGGTTAATTTGTAAACTAGACAAAGCATTGGTTATTTTGTGTTACGAAAAAGTTTGGTTTTCATATTAGCCAAAATGCCTTGGATAGTTTAGAAACTAGCTATTTTGTCTTTGAAGTAAATTAGCCAAGATTTTTGGCTAGTTTGTAAACTAGCTGCTATTTTAATTGAAACTGCGGTTTGGCTAGTTTACAAACTAACCAGCTAGTTTACAGCACATAACCCCCAAGGTGTGCAGGTAAACCCTTGTGGTATGGGTGGTACAGATAATGCAGTACCTGATGGGATAGTAATTATTTTTATTATTATTTTTCATTTATTTCTATTTCAAATACTTATACATAAATATTACGTTTTGTATCTAATATGCATTATTGATCTTGTTTTCAACAAAAAAACACATTATAATTTTTTTTCTTGTTAGTGAAATGAGCAACATAAATAATATTTTTTCTCTTAGATGCTGAATGTTTGGTCTACATCGGAGTATTTTTTTTTCTTTTTTATACACAAAAAAGAAAATTTATAAACATACTCCAAATAAAAAATCGGCAGTAAAAAGTGCTACAATTGTACCCGGTGTCCCCTAGATTCGATACTGTAGATGTGTAGATTTTCATTTCATTGGCTGTCCTCCCCATATTAATTTAAATGCAACAAAAAATAAGAAATTAAATCATTTAGAAAGGGTAATCAGTTCGGAAGCGATGAAATTTAATATTTAGGGAAACCTGTCACTAGTATCCAGGGAACACAAGCTTTTTTATGTGCTTAGAGTAATTATTTTTCCTTTAGTAAACATTTTGTTGGTCTAATAATTCAAACTATTATTCAAATACGTAATTATTTTAAGATATATAAATTAAAAAACTCAGCGCCATCTAGTGGTGAAAATAGTGAACGCATAGATCAGTCAGGTGTTGTCAAATCAAAATTTGAATTAATCGAAGAATGGTCTTCGGTCAAAAAGTTTTGTACATTATTTATGCGTTAAGTAAATTACAGCGTTCAGTTTTCTTAAAGTCCTCGGCTGCGCTTCGGACTTCAATATTAATACTTCACGCTGTAAAATTATACCTACCGCACGTAAGTGTAAATAACTATTGTCTTTGTTGTTTGTCATAACTCCTAGGTATCATTATCATGGAACCAGAACCGAGACGTATGGTAGAGGCGCCGGGTAGTTGACTACCATATCAGCAATTTAAGTAAAAATTCTTTAAGAAAAAAGTGTCAAGACTTGAAATAATTGTAAAATTAACCTGAGAGTGTAAAAATGTACTTCAGAGTTTCTACTTAATCTAAACTTTGTTCGAAACTTCTTCAAAGTGACCCCAAAACAGTTTTCGACGTTTTTTCAACGAAAAAAATCAACAAAAAATTACATCCAAAAGTCAACTTAATGCGCAAAGCTGACGTCATACCGTACGACCAATAGGCGAGTGACCCGCCGTTTTTCACTTGTTTTAGAAAATAAATCCGTAGGGGACGTGGTTTATTGCCAATTGAGAAAAAACGCAGTTTTCAATGTGTTTTTTACAAAATATTTGGATTCGTTTGCGAACCTATTTTTGTGGGGGTAAGTTCCAGTCACATATAATAACTTTTTTGTTGACGACTTAAACATGACCTAATCTGACCGAACCTTAATGAGCCAAATATGACTGCAAAAAAATCTAAGTCCCTGAAAACGTACTAAAAATTGCTCAAATCATTAAGTTCTTCCACGATGTTAGTAAAAATTTCGTTTTTTTAATAACCTATAAAAAGTAGATTAGGAATTAGTTAAAAACTGGTCAAAAATGCACCTTCCCTCTTTTTATTCAAAAAGCTTCATTCGAAAAATACTTTGTCTTTCCAGAGCCGAAGCCGGCCGCCACTGACGATGGCATTTGTGAACAAATGAGTATTCGAGAAACTTATTCCCCTATAAGGGGTCAGCGGGGCCCTTTCGCGCCCCAATTCCCGCCAATAAAAGGTATGCTTACAAAAATTTAGTTTTGGAGTGATTAATTTGTGTTTGAGCAGAAGAAGATGAAGAATTGGCGGTTGGGGACGATGAGGGCAGGGCTCAAAGGCCCCCCTCATCTGGAGGACGCGTGATGAAATCCCGAAGGAGGAGACATTACTAAGTTAAATTAAATTAAATTAAATTAAATTAAATTAATTAATAATTTATCAGTTAAATAAAAAATGTAGTTCAGTCTTTTATTTAATCCTACACCCCCCTTTAAATGCCCCCAAAATAGTTTTCAACGCTTTCCAATAAAATATTTGTCCAATGTGACGAAAACCAGGTTTGTGACCGGATTGTTCTTCGTATCTTCTTAACTACCGACATTTTCATCAAACTTCTAGTGGAAACCCATATATCATGGGTTCATTTGGGCTTTTAGGTATTTAAAAAAGCAGTAAATGTTACAAATCCTTTAAAACTTTTGAACTCGTTTACAAATTTTTCAGCACCAAATTCTAGGAGACTTTCTACAGCTCCCTAGATTTGGCTCTACAACTGGCTGTGGTACACTTCTTTCTAAAGCCCGAACAACATATAATCGTCTTGTTCCGCCTCAGATCAGCATCAAATGGTGTTTCTACGCTGTCTAGGATTTTTTTTAAATTTGATAGTTTTAGCTTCTTACAATCCATACGTATATATTGAAGTCCCAAAGTCTAGTGGACTTTATCGTCAATTTGTTTCGATCACAATTTGTAACAATATTTAAGGTTTCTCCCTCTCATAGGAATGGTTCTAGATGGATAAGGGTTTGAGGCGCCACCACAGTCAAATTAAAACGTACCCCTCGTCTGTGGTACGTTTAAAATTGATTATTTAAATTGAAAAAAACCCAAAAAATTAATTAATAGAAAAAAATTAATAGAAATTTGAGAATAAAGAATAATAGCTAAATGTAATAACACTAATTAACTCAAAAATATTCTATTTAACTCAAAAGCAAAACATTTATCTGAAGAGTACAATAAACAAAAAATTCACTCAAATTTTACACAAGTTCTACAAATTTGGGAATAGGCCGAAAAATTTGGTGATAGTCATCGATGATTTTGTGCGCGGTAAACACAGACGGTAGAGGTATATCTACTTAACTAACTAACTAAAAAAGAAAAACTAAAAACCAAATGACGAAAGCAAGCAATGTTAACACGGTACGATAATTTATAACGTTTTAGTCTTTTTTAAGAGGTTACAAGCGACATCAAAAACACGCATGAAGACGAAGAAAAAGACACCAAGAGTGAAAACTTGGCTTCACTGTGAAATCAATTAGATTTATTTTGATTTTGAATTAATAAAAAATGTAGTTCAGTGCTTTAATGAGGATTAAAATCCCACCTTCATTGAAAAAGCGTCCCCAAACCAGTTTTCTCGACGTTTCCCCCCAAAAAACATAACCAACAAAAAAACCTTGGCAAAAGTCAACTGAGTTTGCGCCATGGTTTGAAGCTGACGTCACACCGTCCGACTAATCCGCCAATTTCAAAATTTTATTAAAAATCGTGTAAATCACCTCAAAATTATGATTTCATTACCTTTATGCGATAATTTGACTTCATTTTCTTCAATAAAAACCTCAGTGAGTTATTGATCAAATATTCGGTGAAGATTAAGTTGCAATTAGCCAAGACCTTGGTGGTGGGGTTTTATGTAGACAATTTATTAAAACGCGCAAAGTTTTTTAAGTGCCCGAGTCTTAGACATGATTTAACCCTCAGGGGTTGCAAACTATTGGCAATAAAGTTTAATACATTGGGCGTGTAGTCTTTGTAGTCGAATACTTATTAAAATATTTTAAGGGGCGTTATTACAATCTCGTACCTCGTAAATGTGCTTTTCATCGTGATTTGAAGTTCCGACAGTAAATCAAATTAGAAGTTAAAGAAGTAGAACCGTACGACAAACTTTTTATGCCAGATTAAATCAGGAATAAATTTTTATCGGCTTGCCAAAATACCGGTTAATATATGCAATTGTGATAACTCCCAAAAGAACCGTAACGGAATTCCGGGACACCTGCACATCAATTGAAAATGATAATGTTTAGAATTTGTACATAAATGTTTAACAATACAATGCTTTCCATGCCAGTACACCGGAATATTATAGCTCTCGTGTCTGCGGCAATAATCCTATTACTTCTGTATTGTTAGAGTACCCTATTTAATTTCTACCGACTGCAGTATTAGCTGTTTCGCGTTTTTGAGCTATTAATTTATTGAACAACTGGTTTAATGAAGTCATTATTTATATTAGAATTTATAAAAACAACATTTTTGACGATAAAGCGAAAAATATTTTTTGAAAATTCCTATACATAGCCCTGAATTATTGACAATAAAAAGGTATTTTGCAATGCAAATTAATCCACATAAAACGCACTTTGATAAAGCTTTTTATAAAATGAAAGTTTTTGAATAAACATTTAGATAATTGTGAAGAGCAGAACAGAGTATTGATTAGTGAAAGAGTAGTCATTTTTCGCTAAATTAGGTTTGTAGCGTTTCCATAAAAGTTAATCAGGTGGACGTGCAGAGCAATTTTAAGTAAAATAATGCAGATTTAGGCAACCCCAGAGGTTTTTTCTCGAAATAGCTAACCGAGTCTGTGCATTCAATAACATTTGAAATAAAAATTGATATTTATTTCCGGTGGAAAGTATGAAATATAGCGATGAGTTTGTGTAATTTAAACCCCATTATATCCCAATGGATTCGTATCCATTCACGGAAAGGGAGGTGATAGGGAATACTCCACCATCTCCAGCAGCACTACTCAAAATTCCACGCGTTCTGCCAAGATACGGAATGAATTTCGATAAAAATGATTTATACTCGTCAAAAACAGCCATCAAAATATAAATGGGAGCCACTACATAGATAGTGCCTCTTTCTGATTATATGAAACAGCGATTTGTTGATGATGATATTGGATGGGGTTTGAATAATTGATTTATTATTACAAGCATCTCGCTGCACCTCTCTAAACACGTTTCGAACGCCATTATACCCTCAGCTACACGTAACAATAACCGTAACTATATAGCACAGCCTCAACTCCCAAAATGCTCACGAACTTACTTATGCATGCTTTCAAGCATTAACACGAGATCAAGAATTGTCTTCTTGGCCAAATTTTAATCAATCCGGACGCTTCTCCGACTTTTACTTAATCATCTAGTCGCTTGCACGTCCCACCACAGATGGAAAATAGAGGCCTCGCCCGTTTCCATCTCATAACACGTGAAAAGCCCAAATTCTTTATCACAAGCAGATGCTTCACTCCTTTTTAATTCCCTTGCCTGCCACCAGATGCAACAAAATATTCTAATTCGCGAGATTAGTCCTAACACTCTCACCCCCTCAAAAAACAAGCCAAATAGGTCCCACTTTGACATGACTGTAATTCTGTTAATTGTTACGGAAATTTAATTTTTTGAATATTTGCGTGTTTGAATGGTTCAAAAACTCCGAAATGTAGTGAACTTAGACACTTGACACTGCAATTAAGGGAGTTTCTAAAAGGCACTTCATTTTTACTGACTCATTTCTGGAACAACGTTACATTCAAATATTTGTTCGAAGCGTGTGAGCCAATTAGAATTTGTTTGAGTTGCCTATGATGTGATTTGCAAACTGATGAATCCCAGCTTGAAAAATTTTAATGAATGCATTCTAGGTGCAACTAATTACTTCACAGATATTCCCTTTTCGTCTTCTATCCGAATAGTTTTCTGATGAAAATGTAAATTTGTTATATACCGTTATAAATTTAAACGAAAACTGTAATAAAGATGCAAACAACTAGTTCGTGACGTTACTTCGTTCATTGCAAATACCATGTTTGCATGAGGTCAAAAATATGATCCTCCAACTTACTACATCATTAAAGGTTGATTTGTTTCGAGTGAAGCTTTACCATCAGGATGTTTCAATGGATGGCTTCTCACTTGAAATTTGAGCAAATGAGGCTTGTAATAATTTCCATTCTCATATTTCAGGTAGGTATGATTTTAACGTGATTCTGTATCAATATTCCTCTTTGCTGAAATTCCTGTTCTATTAATTTATGTTGATAATAGTTCGTCGGGAAACATGAAATATAAATGTTGACTATGTGCCTGATCGTGGCTTGTATATCTATCAATTTGTTATATGAAATATGCATGCCAAAGATGGAATCGGAATACCTAACGAGAAACACACACGTTAACTGTAAATGTTAATGGTGAAGTAATCAAGAGTTAGTGACGGTGTTAAATAAATTGGTACTGGGAAGTAGCGTAAGAACCCGTCCTGCGAAGGATATAGGGGACAGTCGTCTCAGTTGGACCGGTTTACCAGTTCCTATATTCCTTTTCATATAGCTCATTTAAAAAAAATCATCCTAAAGCCAGCCCTAACTATCTAAACTATCAACTGTTTTTGATGTTTTTTTTTACCTCATCAATCATCATACAATCACCTCTTAAGATTTTTACACAACTGTACAATTTCCAGTAGTGACAATGAAATTAATATCTTTTTAAATCAGCTTTTGAAACACGACTATTTGGCTTTATTGTTTTTGATTTATACAACGGTTCTGTCTCGGCTAGACAGTGTGATGTGTGAGGAGTAGGTCAAAGTGTGGTATGGTCACAAAGTAACATTGTTATGAACTGGTGTAATCCAAGCTTAGTATTTAATGTTGTGTTGTTATATATTGTGTCCGGTTTAGGTGGTAGTTGTATAGTGAATGACACGATAATGTCAAATATTGGTAGCGAGGAGTCGATGGTGTCGTATGTCATTGTCCTATTGTTCGTTGCCGTAATTGTTTCACGTGTATAGTCTTAATTCAATGGTAGTTCCGTGTGGTAATCGATAGAGAGCCGGAGAGTAAGACTAAGGAGCAAATCAATAAAATGCAAAAGTGCAGCGCGATGTTCGACCGATGGCTGATTTGTTAGTAAAATGTGGATCCCTTTCAGATTTCTAAATCATGTCCCATGGTGCATTTGAGTGTAGTGTGGCGAGTGACATATGAAGTGCAATAGTGAAGAAAGTGAAGATAGATCAGTATTTCGAAGGTTTGAAAGACGCTCGCGAGTCGTTTGGCATCAGACAAATGACATCCACGTGACATATGTCGTGCTATAGGAGCGAAAGAGTGATCTTTTTTCTCTTTTTTGAAATGGTCCACTTTAGCCTGAGTCAATTGACTTTTGAGTCGTTGCGCTCAAATAGCTGGAGAAACGGTGGAGAAAAGGGTCGATACCAAGACACAGCATCACTGACCTAGCCCTATAAACCGCTCAGGAAATGACCGTTTATGGAAGCAACAGTCCCGGAAAGACAATTAAATGATTAACGATATCACACCAAGCCAGGAGGGTTTTTTGACTTTTGTCGGGCAAAAAGCTAACAGTCGAAGGAAGTTATGAGCAGCGACAGCAGAATCTGCTTATGGTGACCCCGCTAGAGCGAAGTGAACATTCAGCATGTTTCACAATTCACAAAACGAACTCGAACATGAATATGCACGAGCAATAAAATAGCCGATAAGAGCGCTGAAAATTCGCTGGTGAATAGGACAGAAACATGAAAAATATGCTGAAAAATAGGGGAAGTTTGATAAAAAAAAACCGGTCGGTGTTGAGAGCGGAAAATGATCGATCCCATTGTATTATCTTTGTCCAGAGCAATACATCTCGCGTGAAATGTCAATTGTCGGTAACTGGAGACACTGTAAGATTGAAGGTGAACATTTCTAAAGATTGTTAGGTGAAGCCGAGCTTAATTGTTACAAGAGAGCCGCGAGGGCGTACTATTCTTAAATGTCACTCATTTGTAGGTCATGATGAAAAGAAAGGACCATTAAACAATGGAATCCACAACAGGGAAATTAACTCCTTACTTTTCAAACTATCAAGATTTCACCCTTATTGACACCAGCAACTCGCCCAAAATTATTCGCCTTCGATATCTATTCACAGAATTGCAGCACGAAAAGCCACAATTTATGAAAACCTCCGCAGCATTTCTTTCATGTGACCATGTAACTCGACACAAAACGACTTCACTGTCCCATTTGAAGTGTTGTTCCGTTGTTCGTTTTCCCTATGGACGAGGACACATCTGTCCTCCCCTTAATCCATATATCCCAAATCTCGTTTCGGCGCCAGACTGACCAAATTAAAAGCATTATTACATTTTTGTGACAATACCGCTGGGTCTTGCCACCCGGAAAAATCACCATTTTCGATAATTTTTGACAGACTTAAATATCATAATTTCGTATTCATAAGGCAAAGTGTGTGAGCAGGAAGACTACATAAAAAGTTACACGACAGAGAACGTAGGCACTAAAATAAACACCCCAGAGGAGTAAATAACTGACTCAATTTCTTTATCCATATTTTAAACCCATTTTAGCAAACATTTCGCATTTAATATGGCTGACATACCATTAGAACGCGAATTGTAAAATATTAGAGCTGTGCCATTTCGCCATTAATATTCTAATCTAATTCACATAAAAGTGACATTTACTTCAGGTTTGGGGCGAATAAAATCCTATATAAAAAATGACACTTTCGTCTGAAATGTAAAATAAAAATCTCTTCGCATCTTTACTTCATATTCATCCATGTCGGAACTGTAGAAATGATTTCAAATAAAACAAACTACACCCAAAATAAACAATTAGCCGACAAAATCCCCATTCATAATTTGTGTCGTTCTGTTAATTAATTAGATTTTTTACAACAACTCCTCGTGAACTTTTAATTAATGTCAAAGATAATTGCTTTCATTTCAGGAATCAATAGAATGCTAATAATGAAGGAAAATAATTTGTCAGACCTTGCATATTTGTTGAAGACTGATAGAGCGAAATTAGGTCGGTGTTGTGTTATTTTCCTCCTTTTCAAGTTTTTGAATAGTTTACGGTTTTGTTGTGCACCAGTCGTGATAACTGCAATGCGAGTAATTAATTGAAAATCCCGGTCTTTGATACTTTCGAGTCAATTAAATTGGGGCGAAACTGTAAAATAATGATATGGTTTCAAAGCAAAATTTTGTCCCAGCGCAGCAAATCATTTTAGGCTATACACTACAAAAACGTAGTTTGTCCGAAATTGCAAAATGTTGACGTTGATGTGTTAGTGTCATACTGCATTTGTTGTCCATCCCAAGCGTCCCTATATGTTGCAATAAAATTGAAAATTTTCAGATTTACACTAATCTAATATCGACTGATCCGTCATAGCGACACATATTGGTGCGAAATTAACATTTTATCTCGAATTTTAAAATTGAAAAACGGGCTTCTCTGTTAAGTATATAAAGCCAAACAGTTGGGAAATCAATTTCGCCACGGCTGGATACCAACAAACCGGTAATTCGATCAAAAATCCGGACGAAATTATCAACGAAAAAATACACACACTGTGTATAATTACCGCTTCGCACCCTCCAAATTCCTGAATCCTTTATCTTGTCATTACCCGTTTACAAAATGAGATGGGATAATGAGTCCTTCAGAATTCGTTCGTCTTTAAAAAAGGATTTAATATATAATGAAGCTTGTTTTTGTACGCTACGGCAAAACACGGAATTCTATCCCCTAATTTACGTTAGGTAAACGTAATAAAAAATTTGGAACGGTAAGTGGCTCCTAAAAGACGAATATTTTAGCTCGTAAAGTATCTACTTCCCATCCAAACTCAGCCGTTCGATACTTACACAATTATTTGACGTGAACAAAAATTGAACGTATTACACGCGCAATTAAACCTGAGGCTCATGAATAATAAAAGACACACCACCTCGCGACAAAACAATATACAACCATTTTTTAATAGATAATGGATAGTACAGCAATTAGTGGTAGTGATGGCTCAATTAATAAGTGAAGACTGTGCATCAATTTCAAGCTCAGAATAAGAGGTTGAGGTGGCAATGTTGCTCACATATTGTCAGAATAGTTTATGGCCCTATTATTACTATTGCCGAATATTGCCGAATTTCTGTTGATGGGGAGCGTTGTCTGAGCTATCATGTCGGCGTTAATTGTGAGTCATTGTTCCGCATTGTTTGATGTTACGGGGTGTGATATTTATTAATGCATCTAAGATTTATCGTTCCATTTGAAAACTCGCATTGTTTTGCGTATCAGAGTGTTTGGGGTTTGAAAGCCCCAAGACGCGTTCTCTAATCAAATTTCCGCAAGCTAGAGGAATCCTAACATAATAAGTTACCACCTTACGGATTAGTTCCACTAGACAAATTGTATTTGGTTCTGTACAACCTGTACACGTTCATTGTTAGAAACTAACGTTCTCCCGTCAAAAACTTGACCATTATTCCGAAAACTTCGATCAATCACACGCAGAAAATAACTTACGTCTGTGGAGTTGGAAGTCGGGTGACGAACGACATTTACCTGGAACAAGACACATAGTTGAGAAAAAGCACGCTTTTCAGATATAATTAGTTGGCAAACGACTAAAACACTTATTTAATTAAAGTTAACTCGAGCGTTTGATAAAAAGTCTCAGCTTAATTAAAAAAGTACTTTTAAATTATTCACTCTATGATGGTTTTGTTACGAAATGAATATCAACGCTCATTTTAGATGCAAAACGCTTACTACACGACGAAAGGAAAATTCGCCTGCGATCAAAGATCTTGAATAAGCTGTTAGCTTTCGCAGCCATGCGTGTCCCTACTTTGCGTCAAATAGCCAATTTAAGAATATTTCGTTGATTCCTGACAATGTTATTTACGCCCCGTGGATATATTTTAGAGACACGAAATTAGAATGAGGCTATCCCGAACCTCCCTCGAAATCTGCGCTTTATTTACATACAACGCACCCAAAACCGGAACCACAACCTCACCTTCATACTTCATCACTTTTTCAAACAACGAAATTTTGCTAAAGAAAAAACAATTGACTCGCTGCGACTAAATTAAAGACATGACTGGACTGCAAATCACCAATGCTTTCCGACCGATTTATCCCGATTTAGCACATAAGAACAAAACACCTGGGAGCATCATTTTAAATAATCACAATAGGACACTGCAATTTGCGTCAAAGCTTTTACTGTGTAACCAAATTTAATCCCACTAAGAGGAAAAGGTGTTTAGAAGTGTTTTCTACCCTTTTTACTTTTAAATTCGTCAAAAATCATCTTTTCAACCTGGCCCACATCACATCAGGTGGGGTATGTTTATTCAAAGTGTTATGGTAGACCCGGGTTCTTGACCCTTGAGGTATAGTAGTGATATATTAATGTTAGTCCAGTTATGTAAATATCTCCAAACCTGATTAAAACGCGAAGAAATTTGTTTGATGTTTTACTTTATTTACTTTTAGATGAACGCCAGTTGTGGTTTTGTGTTAGAACCATTATTGCACGGACAATCGAAATTGGTACAAAAATTTATGAAACCGATATGTTTCCGTAAATGCCCAGGAAAAGTGTAACATCCATACAATTCTGTGTTTGTGCTTCTGAGTATTTTCAATTATTCATTGTAACAACTATTGTAAATAAAAAGCGCCAATTCAAAATTGCTTGTTTTAAAATAATTTCATGTCTTATTTGGAATTAGAGCTTCAAAATCGGTAGTCTTTGAATCGTCTCTAATAGCTGAATGCATGAAACATCAAAGAAATACTAAGATCTGTTAGTTTTCAAAGACAAAAGATTCGCAAATTTCGAGATGCATCGTATCGTAATGGAAACAAGCAAAGAGGTGCTTATACATGTCGTGAATTGTTCTTTTGAGAGATATTTTCCAAGTTAATGATTACAATCCAATTTATTCACTTTGGCTTATTTTTAAACATCTTTAATAAGATGCAAGATGTTTACGAAGATGAGCCTTTTGAAAAAGCGATGTCTTAATATTCGTAATGAAACAAAGCATAAAAGGGATAGTCGCCAGTTGCAAGTTGTCCCGTTTTGAGCTCGTAAATAAATAAATTTTTGCACCGAATTAATTAAACCGTCTGGCCTTAAAACGCACACATGCGCAAGGAAGGCTTATTGGAAAATTAAAAAGGTTGTGTTTTCTGGTTGCGTTATAGAGATGGGCTTGGTAATAAAAAGAAATGGAAATTGAAGTTGGGTTGGTGTATTGTGAGACGGTGTGAAGGTGTTAGTTATTAATGGGAGGAATGTCTTAATGTTTTATGTAGGAGGTAAAAATTAAATGAGGTGGAAAAGTAGAGATGTTGCATGTCTGAAAGCAAATGTTTGTTATTTTAAAAATAAAATTAAGTTTGTTCGAATTCACAACTCCTGGTGTTATTTAATGCAGTAGAGAGTGTAAGCTGTTTAGATGGAACCGTAGAGTTCCATGCGAATTATTTATCGACTTTTCAATTTTTAAAATCTAATTCCGATACAAGGCTGAACGTATATCGGTATGGTGCGCTTACCATTGTTTATATAGCCTGGCACATGATGTATCTTTCAGGAAGAACCGTGCTCGAGCAAATGTCAAGAAATTGGTCAATGAATGGTGTTTGTAATCTGAATAATAATTCAGATTCCATCAGTAAGGGCCGTTCAAGCGCAAATAATGTCATTTGGCAGAGTGTGAAATTTAAAGTGCCTTTATGCACCATCCAATTACCAAGTCATAAGCCTAATTCATTTAAGAGCCCACAAAACAATTACAGTGTCTATTTTTCCATGGGCTTGTTTTGATGAATTGGAGCTTAATGTATGCACCCCTATCCCCAGTAGAATGATTAGTACTTTGAAACGTTATTGCTCCCGGAATTTTCCGGTTTATCGGCTTGAGACGGGCGAAAAACGAAAATTTTAATTTACCAGGGCTCCTACGATTTATCGTCGAAAATAAAAAGCGAAACAGTAATTAAATCATTAAGAGCACCATCATAAATTTTTATTAAATTTATCAATTCGGCGACCCTTCCTAATTTCAGCCGAAATTTTCTTTCATATAGGTAATACCCAGCATAAAGGAGCAGCCTGCGCCTTGGGTTTAGAGACCGTACACGAATACATCTTTTTATAATGACCACCATTAAAAGAGTAGAGGGTGAGTTGTGCCGCGATACAACCCAAGGGGAACGAGATTATTGCACAAAACAGTAAAAGACCGAGCTTTATGAAAACAAGCGCAACACCACCCGCTGACGTAAACATTTGACATGGAAGAACCGGACTTATAACCAACTGCTGATTTTTATTAACTGTTAAATATGGAAATCTAGAGCAATTTTCCTGATTCACAACCTAATCAACTACTTTGAACTCCACTTTATTAAAGTACAACCGACTTCCTCTTAATTAATCCACCGACTTTGCGATTTTTTCTTAAAAAGTCAAAGAAACGTTCCAGTGCAGTATTTGCAACAATTGGCAGCGTCCACCGCTGAAAAATCCATAATTGCATGTCTGCACCGCCCGAACAAAAACGAAACCTTACTTATACGTAATAGGGCAATCTAAATTCCCTCTCATGTTTTAGAAATAAATATGTGTATGTATAGCATGAAGCAGATACGGAAATTTCGTGGAGTGGTAAGACGTGGCTAATAAATAGGCTTACAACTATTGGCCTAGCGGCCAGAACTAAAACGATCCCATATCTCTTATTCCGCACGCATCCCTCCAATATAACCCTCAGCAGACAGTTTTTTAAAAAGCTACAATTTAATGAAATAATTTCGACTTGTTTCCGATCTCGTCTCAAACCCGACACAGATTGCCGACAATTTCATTTGACACCAAACCCATCACACGCTTCGACCCCTTCAAACGACAAATTCAATCGACAAAACAACAATTTATATTCACCAATCAATCCGCTCCCACGCCTAAATCAAAAACAAACACATTTTTAAATGAACAGATTTCGCATCTATCTACTCAATCCAAACGGCCGATTTTTAAGATACAAGGCCAAAACAGCAGACGTTTCATGACACAGAGATATTAATTTCCACCACACGGTCACGTAAGGATTAACACATTTCATTATTCTCAAGCTTGTACTTTCCACAAAATAATAAAGACATACCATAAATAAAATGGAAAAATCCGCCCTGAACAGAATTTAAATAACAACTAATTTTTCCCCGCAAAAAATAAAACGCGGAGCAATTGAAAATTTTTCAAAACAAAACAAGTGGAGTGTTAAAATTTATATCCCTTTGTTTCTCATGGTCAACCGGGTCGTGAAATTTTTCTTCATAAGCTGTAGATCAAAGTCCCCTAAGGTGGCATGCAGAGCACGCCACTGCTAGGAAATCCGTGATGAAATCAAATATTTTTTTATAAAAGATACAGACAGGTAAATCGTTATTTCACTCGTCTAGATTTTGTATTTTTCCACCGCAAAACCAGCAGTGTATGAAATAAATTTTGCCGATTTCAAATCCAGGTAACACTCTTTTATCATGCACGGAGCTGAAAACCGTTCGCAAACTTTTATATAATTTAAATTGCACTGAAGATTTTTCTTCGTTGATAAAAATAAATTACGCTTTTAATTAAATTCAAACAATAAATTTATCTCTCACAATTATTATTTCAACGCAAGGTAAGGGGGCATAATTGCGATTTTATGAAATTATCCAATTCCGGTTATGGTCATTAGTTAACAAATTATTCAAAGTAGATTTTACCTGACACATGTGGAAAGTACGTAAATAATTTACCACACTTAAATATGTTACGTGACATCAGTCACTACAAGTGACAAGTACTTTATTAATGTGACCCTTATAGATACAGAAATTTAAATTTGCATTACTTGTTTCGAATCACATATTATAATAACAATAAATAAAGGAAAGCCAACAACAAATTAATATGGCACAAACATGCAGGGTCAGTGTTTATTATTTAAATATGTAATTTACTGCAAAATGCAAAATTCAATAAAACGTTCAAAACAAACTAAAGGAATACACACACGTTTTGTGTTCAATGTGTACAGAATATAAACATTTGATTTTTGAAAACAGTCCAAGATTCAGAACGTGTCGGTTAATTTATTCCTTAATAAATTTATTTTTACGAAAATGACATCATTTCTCGCATTCCAGTATACCACCCAACAACGTATTGTGGTAGTTAAGTGAATAAACAACAAGGTATCAAAATAAACATAGCGATAAGTGATGCCATTCCGTGTGATATTATTATTATGCAGGTCTCGCGTCCTTTCGGTCAAGCCAGGGGACAAACCTTTAAAATTCTCCAAGCGACAACCGCATGTTCGCCGTTCCGATTTTCGGAAAAGATCAAAGTTCGGATAATTAGACTGTTCACTGTATATATAAAATATTTGTTTACGCGAGATTTCCATTCTTCATAATTAAAAAAACTGAAAAGGAGCTTAATTATAAAGTGACCATTAATAAGAAAGAAACTGAAATCCAATCATTAGTTTATGAATATATTGGGAGGGGTAAAGGTGGCAAAGTTCGGGCCAACATATTTTGACATTTGCTCGCAGTCGGGCGTTTGATACGAAATGTAGGAATTCTTGTGGTTTAAATGAATGCAAATTAACATCAATTAGGAAAGTTGTGAATGTGCAAAGGTATTTATACGAGTATGGAATATGCAATGTTGAATAAAACGGCTTATTTCATCGGTTTAAATGGATTTGCAAAGTTTGTCTGGACCGAATCCTGTCAGATAGAATGATTGATTTGTAAAGACTAACTTATCGAGTTTCAGCTGAGTCTGCACTAAATCAGTTGTTAGATCATTTTAAGTTGGATAAAGTAAGATTTGCGAACTTTATTACAATCCCCTCGAATTGTCTGAGTAGTTTTTGCGTCTGGTCTGCGTAATGAAGCCTACACGTGCCTTGGCGTTATGAGAGAAACAGTGGTCTAGCACTAACCACCGATAGAATTTTCTGAATAATAGAGGCTTAAATATTGTCTGATATTTGGTAGCTATGGCGACCGCCTCTAACAGCGGCATCCAGACGATAGACAACTTTTACTTGTGCCAAACAGCGTGTCCTGCACCCCCTATCCGATAAGAGCTTTCCAGTCCCCTGCTTGTGGACACAAAACAACGAAGCTATAATTTAGGGCCAGTTTTGGGCCGAAAAAATCAAAACTCGAGCGTGTGGCATGCAAATACACATTGATGTTAGCAGCTCGCTGTCTGGAATATAATATGAACTTGGCCAATTTATGTTTTCTCTTTAAAAGCAATTAATGGATTTGGCGAATGGCAGTTTTAGGAAACAAGCCAATTTTTTGTCAAATCCATTTGTGGCATTTCAAATTGATTCAGCACCAAGAGAATAAGAGGGAAAAGGAGATGCCGCTCCATATCGATTTATCAAGTAATTAAATGAATTACCTTCGAAAACACGATACAAATAATAAATTTGTTTTCTCTGTACCGCATAATAGGATTTGATTCCTAATTTATATTGATGCATTCTTTAAATTTCACAAATGCAAAGTGTTCGCCTCCAGGTGGCAGCGAAAAACTGCGCCTGGCGCTTATTTATGCCAGCAGGTTATTCCACTCGGAATCAACACTGACACCTTATTTTAAATTATTATCGGAACTGATATTTTCGTTTTCTTTACACCGCGGTCTCCTCTTTCTCCAAGCCGGGACAAATTGTCCCCGATAGTCAGGATGGACAATTTTAACCATTGCTTAATCTTGGTTTCAATGCTATTTTATGACCACTTCGACAAACATAAGGTTGATGCCGTTCGATATTAGAGTTTATACATCACTAGGGGACTATATCTCTCCCTTCCATTCTCCTCCACTATATACAGATACAGCCTTCGGGAACATTTGAATTGCTTGTTGACACATTAAACTTACAATTTAGTTTGTATATGTATCACACATTCATTGTATAATCAACACCTTTATCGCCATTTTTCATTCCCCGACCACAACCACACTTTAATTAATTACAATCCACTTAAAGTTTCTCGTTACTTTCAAATGTTTGTCTACGCGGAAATGATGCGCGTAATTATTGCTAAGCATGTTTATAAGAAGAGAACAAGTTTCACAAAGACGAAAGGCATGTTTGGGCGCAAAGTACCGTAAGCTACCGAAAAATAAAAATAACCACCTTTTCGTTCCCACTGCGCAGTCAAACTCACTGCTTCTGTTAGGTTTCTTCCAACAAAAAGTACAAATTTTTGGTAAGTTGTATGTGTCCAATTTTTTGTTTCATTTGTTTATTATGAAAAATTTTGAGACAAAGGAGAAATTGTCTCTTTTAAAATCCGTGACATTATAAAAAAATTAAAGTTGTAATGTAAGTGCAGGTTGGAATGTTTTCGCTAATGAAAGAAGCCTGTCTTGGTCGAAAATCGGCGTTAATGACGCTTGTAATGTGGGGTCGGCATTCGGAAGGGTTGTTTTTCTTATTTGGTTGTGGCGGCGATTAATGTTCAGGAACGGGCGATTCAAAACAAAGTTAATCGAAGGCATGCGAGCCATAAGTTTGCATTCGGCTCAATTACAGATAGAGGGAGTATAGATTGATGGAGGTGATGAGTTTAGGTTGTGATCGTAGAGGCGGTCGAACTCTTGATGGCGCTCTTCTGATGGAACGGATAGAGCATCGCCACTCGCCACTGTCGGTCGATAATCAGGCGAATGCGTCCCTGCGTGTCCCTGACTACGTTTCCAGCTTTCAATCCAGTCTCCTCACATTGTACGGAAATTGGTTTACGTTACCAACTCCTCCAAATTCCATTTTATTAGAGTTTACTTCAAATATATTGTGGGCCCTGGCGGTCTTAAACGTGTTTAGAGGCTGTGAACTGGACCGCACACCGAATTAAGACTATTTTAAATCGTTTGTAACGCCAACTTTGCCAAACAACGCGGAATCCTTTCAAGCTCCTTCGACCTATTTATTCTACACATCTAATAAACGTCACGAAAAATGTCGTTGTTAATTACACCCCTGCCGGTTTTATTACAGATTTAATAAGGAAAATTCTTGATACGCCGCTATTTGTCATTTCATTCCACTGATATCAACTCGGAGACCGCTGGGAGCCCTTTAAGCTCGGGCATCGGGCTAATTGCTACGTCACCCCTTCCACCTTAAAGCTCCGTTTTAAGTGATCACATTTTTATTCAAAACCAGCGGCGGCTCGGCAGGAAAAGCTAATTCACTGTGTTTCCACAACAAAACCACCACGTCTCTTATTTTTTTGGAAAGAGTCGGTTGGTCCCAGATTCTATTATCCTCTCTAATGACAACCGAATTGGTTCCCGTCCATCAGGCAGGTCAGCTGAGCTGATTAAAGTATGAAGAAAATGGAAATGCAATATTAACCGACGAAAATCAATATAAATAATATAAAACAATACAAAATAGAGTGCAAAAAAATTGAAACCGCATAAAAATGAGCAAGAAAAAATGTCATTAGTTCTTATAATTTTATGTGAATATTCCTGTACCTGGCTCAATTAACGAACTCGTCCCCGATCTTTTTGTGAATTTGCCCGAATTCAAATTGCATTCGAGTTAATCAATATAGACGAATTTTACAGACGGTAGTAATATTGATATGCAAATGCTACCGAATTGAAATGAAGTTTGCATGAGGCAAACATCATCCGCGCCTTTTATTCATTTGCTCATTTCACAAATTAGCACTTTCAATTCAACGTTTCGATAGGAAATACCTAAACGTAACGTTGTTTGCTTCACGCACAATTGATACATATTTTTCCGATCGAGTTCCCTCGACTGTATATGACAAGAAAATGTTCCGAATCTAGAAGAGAGCAACTTTCAATAGAGAGACAAACGGCTCTTTTAAGTAGATGGTGCGATTTTCTCAAGAGACATGTACGCTATTTATCTACGTAATAATTATTGCAATGGTCTGATTCCTATAGGTATACCTAGAGCAAGTTATTTGTAAACTCTGTTCTGTATTTGTGTATTGAAATGCATTGTGTGAAAAAGTTGTCGCGAAACTGCTTTATGGCAACGTTGAGGTATAAAAGCCCTCTCGATTGATTTAGATTCAAGTGTCAAAACAATGCGAAAGTAAATTTGAAACAAGTTGAAGAAAAAGTGTTAATTTGACGGAGATAAATGATACATTGTTAATAAATTGCCTTGTTTACAAATTTTTCTAAACTCGTCTTGCATTATAATTTCCTAATTGACCAAAATCATAAATTTAAAGTGTTGGAAGTTGTGATGGATGCTTTTTTGAAACGATCCAAATGGATCTGTAAAACTTTAGTGGTAATGGATTTAGTTGAACTCTATTGGGATTTTCGAATTTGACACAGTTTGACCCAGAGGATAGTTCTTTAACATAAAGGTATGAGATTTAAATGAAGCTTTTAACGCAAATTCCATGAGACCCACTAGTCGTTTTTGACAGGAATAATGTGCTTTAAACCGAAATTTATATCCAAATTTTACAGACGACCGACACACTATTTATTAAGGATTAATTTCTCGATGCTTTCCCATTAGAGAACAATTTGTCTTGCAATGTACGTTTTCTGAAATACACTGATTAAATTTCTGAGGTGTCAGACTTTTATTCCCTAGAACTTTAGCAAATACATTTACTGTTGTCAAGTGTAACCTTAAGCAACAATGTTTTATTCATTTAAGACTCCACGACGCACTCCTGACTTCGTTAAATATTAAGCAGCCATTAGCTAACGACTCTTACGGAGGCGGTAGTATATTTAAACACTTTCTTTATTCCTTGTGTGATTTCATTAGACCACAACCCGATTATTTTTCCACAGTCTTGGCTGTTAATTAGATATGTTCCCAAGCGTGAGGTTTCGTTCTCGACGAAAATGCTGTCAAAGGAGTTCCATTCATGTAAAAAATAATATCCTCTGTTAGTGACATACGATATTACGGGCGATTGCTGATCGTAAAGAAGGCTTGGAGAGTTCCCCTTCCAAAAATTCGATTGCCAAGTGCGAGTATTTAATGACATCCTGCAATAAATTTAAGGAGATTGAAAATAATTCAATTTGTTTGGATTCGGGATTTCGATACATCGGTGCATTCTGGCGAGATATACACCTTTTTATTTTTGTTGAACTAGTTTAAGTCCTGAGTTGGGTCTGATGTAATTTACCGGTCGAAAGCGTTAAGCCGACCTTTGTTATCGGATAAGTCCGTCACGCTTCTTCCAAGTACGAAGTAATGTAGTAGAACCAATAGGTCCTCCGAAACTAGTTGGCGGTAAACAGACGGTGACCACTGATCCAAAAGTGAACGCAAAAGTGATAATAGGAAAATACAAACAAGACAATCGTTAACTCTTAGAGAGCAATGATTATGGTGCTAAAGGGACAGACACTTTATGTAGATTCAGGAGTCTGCAGGGAAAAGGTCAGCGCAAACACCACCGGCCTCTGCAATGCTGGAACAAGCTCTCTGTATGGCCCTATCATCGTCTAATCTTGTTTGACCATACATAAAGTTCAACCACAAACATCGAGGGACTTAACCTATAACCTATAATAGAGTAATCAACGGTCCCGTAGTATAAAATTCGATTATTTACATGGCCGCAAGGCAATTTTCCGACTTGATTCCACTCGCAGAAAAGTCGGTGCCGCTTCTAATTGCCAAAGTTATTTAAATCGTGTTTCAAAATCGTCGCCCTTTGTCAAAATAAGTAGATGCGACAAGAGGGTGCATGTCGCACTCTCCTAGACACGCCAAAACGCTTATTTGAAAATTACAGTGGTCTTTGAAGAAAAATATCGCAATATACGTAAAAAGTTAAGACCGACTTTGATATATAGGAAGCGTCAAAAATCCAATTGAATCATTTATAAAAGCAGCAACGGTTGTGCCATGTCCCACAATGAAGAGAGCAAAAGCGCCTCCTGTTCTAATTACGAGAAAACTTTAGGATCTGATCTTGATGTGATGACTTTAAAAGTATGACTGTCAATTACTGACTAAGAGAAATTATGAATGAGTATCACTTAATTTCTGCTTTTCTCCAAAATTACGAATTAGTCTTTGCATTACAAAGGAATTAATTCACTATTCAATTAAAGGATTTGCCCTTAATTATACCGCAGCCAAGCACCGGTTACAAGCTCAACGAACCGAAGTCCGCCCTACCTGAATTATCTTACAATCCTGACTACTTTTACGGATATCGAATTTCAGGAGGACGCCCCAAAGCAATTTTTAATATCATTGCTCCCTCGATTGGATTAAAAACTTTACATCGAAACGCAATAAATCACACATCGACAAGTGTTGGCACTGCGTGACGCCTTTTTACATCTTTTGACCCTCGCTTTACCTATTAGCCTCAAAAGCAAATCCCTTCCCGCAAATCCCACATAAAAAATACTCGCGGAAAGCTGCTCTAAGAAGCATTTTTAACTACAGTTTACTTCTACAATAACTAAAATTAAATTAAATAGTTTTTGACTAATAATTTTTTCAAGTGTAAAGCCGTATTATGCCAAATGACGCGTAAAAAGGCAGCCAGAATAAAATGCTAGAGTTAATTAAAGCTCGACTACTTATAGTGTGAAAAAGCAGCAGAAGTTGAAGCAGTCAGCAAAAATTCCGAGAGATTATTATTCATAAAAAGCGGCTTTTGCATAATCCAAATTGTGACCTGTTTGTTAAGACAGTTTACACTTCGCTTTTGCATGTTTGCTTTTACGACGTTGATTGCCGCCCCACGAGATGTTTCCAACTTCTTTACACTTGGAAAACATAATTTCCTCTTTATTGACCCCAAATCTTAAAACCATATAGTGGCGAACTTGAATATAATGTTACACTAACCGTAAACACATCAGAGAAAGTGAAAACACAGCAAGAGAAAAATGTTGCTTCTAAAATAAAGTTTTTGTTTGTTTGAAGATGTCGGGAGCTTAATGTTAATAGGATATACGCTCAAAGTAACACCAGACCATTAAACACTGTAATTAATAAGAACATCTGTGAACTAGTAAATATTGAATTTGCTTCAATATGGTACAAAGCAAAGCGTGTACTTAAAAATAACCTTTCCGCCTCTATTCTAAACATTGTATTCAAAACTTCTCATTTTCAGAAGTTAATAAACAAAACGGAGTGCACAGTTTCGCTCCCAGCACTATACCACCCTCCTAAATTTGTGCCTGAATAGCAACGTTGTTTTTATTTTAGTCCCTTCTCTCGCTCACTCATTTCCTCGTATTATTATTTACCTATCTTCATGTTATCTGGGAAGGTTCACAACTTAAACATTGCTCATAAATTCTGAATTTTCATCAAACAGTTATAGTCAGATCACGCATCAAACAGTTATTGTTATCAATATTTGACGTGCCGTTCCTAGCGCAGAAGTATATCTCTTACTACAATTTGTAAGGAACTTAGACCATATACGGCACAGCACCATATACGGAGCTGTGCCGTATATGGTCTAAGGTAAGGAAACTCTTGTATTTCTTGGTCGCTGCACGTTCGTAAGTGTATGTTGTCAAAACAATTTCCAAAGTTAGGACAAAACTTATTGAAGTTTCGTATATGTTCCGTACATTCATGATACATATCAACATAAATTTTAAAAACTCTTTTGAAATTATGTCCAAACTGGGTTATTTATGCAAAGTGAATAATAAACTAAGGTCTAACTCTCTAATTGTTTTGCAAATGAGCTCGTTATCCTGTTTTGAAGTTATCCTAGATCTCTGTGTGCAAGCTACTATAGAGAGTCACATATCCAAAACTTTCTCATCTTAATTTTAATCTGACCGCTAATTTACTATAACCGGATAAATAATTCTCTTTTGTGAAGTTCAACAACTTCATTGCAAATTGCCCTTCCAGACGGAAATGCAATGCAACATTATATACGTCCAGGATCTATTAGCTTGCACGTCGCCGCCATTTATAAACGTTACTTATTAATTTTCATAACGCGTCTAGTTCTAGTTTACTGCCAAGACGTTTCAATAACACAAATCTATTAGCATCAAGAGTAAAAACTCCGATTTGTATTTTTCATGACCGCCGCCGGGAAAAAATCCTCTAAATTATCCGTTACGAGAAAAATAATTAAAACGAGAATGGCCACCAACTCTACTACCACTATAATAATTCAGATTTATCATCGCGATTTTCATATTTTATTTTCATGCTTTTTCTTTTTGCAAATCCATTACTTAATACGTCGACGCTAATAAAAGGTCCGCTGGATTTATACATAAGGGTAGCGAATAAATTTCCCAAACTTGCCTTGTTTTCGCATCAAATAAATAAGTTTAATATTACAAAAACAAAAACGTCTCATTTCAGGCCCGAGTTAGGCAACCAGATATTTTAGCCGCAGCGAGCTAATGAAAAGTATCGTATAACCCGATTTGTACGCTGCTATGACTCCTGAAAATTATGTATTAAGTTTATGCTTGATACAGTGTTGCCAGAAGCACATAACTGTCAGATCTGACAGTTATCGCAGAGAAAAGCACCAAGGAAACCCAAATTTACATAAAATTCTAGAACAATAAAATACTATCAAAATTTTGTGACACGAGTTCTCTTATTACATGACACAGCTGCAATTTGAGATTACATAAAAAAACTTGATTTAATTAATTTGCTTTTGTCCTGCAAGAGGGTAAAAAATGTTGGCATTCTACCCGGCTTTGTTTGTGCAATAATAATAACTCAATCCTGATTTATGTTATTTCTGTATTGTGATGGATTCATTAAGTTAATAAAGTTGTAATATAAATCTGTTTTGAACGCAACTAAATGGAAGTGCGTTCTAAATTTGAAAAATTTTTAATTATGAGTTCATTAAGTTTTCATTATGGAGTTCTTCATAACAACTAAAATTGGGTATTTAGTGGACGATGGAAAAATGCTTTGTGTAATAAAACTAATAAAAGCTCGTGTAAATGAAAAAAGCAGAATTCGACAAATTTGATTTTTTCGGAGGATAAATTGCGAGGGAATGCATTTAATTGTTCACAAACTAGAGGATCATTTGTAATGGAAGTCTCGATGTGTAATTGGCGCGAATATATTGATGCCATTAATTTTTCTACTGACTATTCGATATTTTAGCTTTTTAATCTTGGCGTCAGTGGAGAAGAAAAACAATTTATTATCAATGCTAGCGGACGTGTATTATATTTTTATTCATTTGATGTATGTATTGTGGAAAATTCGATATAAATCCTTTCGCGTGTTGGATTTATTGATATATGAAGTGTAGCTGTACATATTTTGAAATAATTCACTGACATAATCTCAACGAACTGGCAACAGGCCAACTAAAAAGATATTGTTTTATAGGTACCTTACTTCCAAATCACACTAAAAGCAAAGTTTGGAAGTTTAAAATAGCCAAAGATTAAGTGGTACTCGTCGCAAAAGCAGATCAAACCATTGTCAAAATTTTCATTAGGTATTTGAACAAATCCGTAAAACTCTAATTATTGTTTTAAACATTCGAATATATTGTAATGGGTTATTAAAACAGAAATAATAATTTATTAAACATATTATCATACATTGTGATTCATTAATTTCCCCACACTAAATAAATAAACAATAACTGCGCTAAATGACTTACATTATTTACAAAGAAATAAGAAAAACACATTAAGTGCCTATAATGACGCACTTACTTACTTAACGTCAACCATTATTACTATTATTAAGTAAAACTTTTTAATTCAGCCTTAAAACTTGGCATAAAAATAAATGTCAATAACATTGCTTGTTAGTCCATGTTTAAACTAGGTAAAACAGAAAAAATCAATTTCTGGTTAATTAAATGAGCTTCTGCGAATTTAATTAATGGCAAAGGTTAATTATCTGAGTTGAAATAGTATTTTATACTTAAATGGTTAGTCAATAGTCAAAATAAAATCTGATGTGTAGAGTAAAAAAGATAATTTTAATTAGATGTCATTAAGAGTTTTGTGAATGCGTCGTGTCCTTTGGTGTGATGGTGTTTATATGATAATTAGGTCCGGGAAGGTAGGTAAAAGGTTTTTCAAGGAGTGAGGGTTTGAATCCCATTCGTAAGTGGTGGTCGAAAGTTGTACGTCTGTCATAAAAAGCAAACCATCAACGTCTAGCCATTGTCGTCTGTCACGATCTTAAAGCGCATTCTCATCGAATCATCAGTCACGTGAGTGCAAAAATAATGTAAAGCTTGTAAATTCAACACTCGAGGAGGAACTGCAGTTGGAAACGGGTCTCCTGTTTAACAATTTTAAAATAATGTTGCGTACCTCGAGACATAATGTTGCAAAAAGTTTTAGGGTCTCGTGTAATGAATTTACAGTTTATGAGGTTGGCGCTTAAATGATATTACCAATATCAGTAGTTTCACTCTTGGGAAATTTTGCAGTCAGGAACATGAACGAAATTCGCTTGAAATTGTCGGATTTTCGCAAAAACGTTTGTGGGACAATGAAATTTCGCGAAAATTTTTACACCCGCTGATTGTCTGATGAATTGAAACGGAATGCTCTTGTTTGGTGTATGGATGCAAATGAGGGCAGGAGCACAATTTGGCTGGCGTCTTGTCTGCTTCCAATCAAAACCCAAGTATTGAACCTCATCGCTCGGATTTGCTTGTTATAAAATGCGATACAAACGTTCACGCTGATTAAACTAGCAATGAAAACGGAATCAATTTGCTCAGAACTTCATAATTTCAGCAGCCAGATTAATCGAATCATCTGTAATTATTTCTTAATTTGCAAACCTACTGGAAAATGGGCAAAATATTCCGCGATTCGGCAACTTTTCAAGGAACAATTCCATCGATCAACATTTGGCTTAATTAGCATACTACACTTTAAGCCGATCAGAGCTACCCAAAAATCTCATATTGCACCGCTACTTATCGCGCTAATTATTAATAATTGTTTGTGCATCATTAATTAACTGAACAAAACAACAGACGGTTAATTGATTAACAATGGAGTGAATCAAGTGATTCATATTGAATTTTATGTTTCGAATGTTAAATCGCTTCTGCAAGCAAGGGGATGATTGTTTGATTTCGATCAACGAACATCAATAGTTGTTGACTACAAAGCGAAGCTTTCTGTCTGCTCGATTCGAGAAGAACCAAACTTTGGAAAATGGCCAGTCGTCAATTGTTATTGCGAACTTTTCTATAGCTTTATATGTATTTACAGGCGTTCTATTTATGATTTCTGTGATTAGGCTCAAATGACTCGGAATTTCGGACGAATATAGAACGGCCAACCCTAGAATTATCAGTGTTAGCCATCCGAAAATTGGGTATGGACAAAGGTCCAAAACAATACCCCGCTGGCTGTATTCTTAAAATGCTAAATTTCCAGTCTCCGAAGCAAAGGAACGAATCGTTTCATGCAGATGTGGGATCAAAATGCATGTTTGTGAGTGAGTGGTGTGAATGGTCTGATGGGCTATGTTCATTTATGAGATATTAGAGGTTACAAGTGACGGAAACAACGAGCTTTTAGGTAATTAATCGCTTATATGATGCAAGTTGGTATGCATCGATTGTTGGAACATTGTCACCGGCTTCATGATCAAATTAAAGCAATAAGCGTTAGTGGAGATACGTTCGTGAGTTTCCATTGTTGTGATATTAAACAGAGTAGGTTAGGTCATTTTGGCGAGCATATTTGCCCTACGTGATACCTTTGTTCCAACATCACGCATTATTTACACATAAATCTATTTCGCCTCATACATACTACATTCGTCTATTTATTTACCCAATGTCTGCAAGTTTCACAAAGAAAGCACAAACGCGGATGTTAATCAAATGGTGTTTGCAATTTTTGCCACAGATTGTCGAAAACATATGAGATGAAATTGATCAAATTCTACTAATCCCTGCATAAATATCGTGCCTACTGTTCGAAGCCGGAACCCTTTTCCAGTTTGGCTAAAAGATGTAATAAGATAATCCGGATTAATTTTGAATATAGACTATTATAGTGAATGGTATTCAAATCAAGCGGGAACATAGAGTAAGGATTTACGGGAATAATTAGCATCCCCGTGATTTCGAACAAGGTTATTTTCAACGTTTCGAAAATGAGCTGCTTTCGAATAGTGTGTGTTATTTATTAATTGTGGGCACGTGTTTCCAAATGTTTCGTTTCAGTTGATAAGTCCGAAAAACGCGTAATTAATCGCGTTGTGAGCGGAACGGATATTGTGTAAGGAATAATATGAGAAAAATGAATGAGTGCTGAAGGTTGCACAAGTAGTGGAGTATTGCCAAAGTGCATTAATTAAATTAATTATATGCACCATCACTGAAGTAATACCTCAATTGCGAACTTTGTAAATTATGCAAACTTGTTTCGTAGTTCAGTGGTAGTATTTAAACCCTACATAATCTAGTGACGCTTGAGTACACACTATCCAAGCAACTAAGAACTTATTGTAGGCGATATCCGATGGAATGCGTCGAGCAGAAATATTTCCAGAAAAATTTCCTCTAAAACCTCAATTAAAAAAGATTGTCTTGGGAATGCTAGCAATTTTTATTGCAATTTTAAAGCTTCTGTCGTATCGACTCTCTGGTATTGCTTATGCATGATCTGTATCGTTCCGAGAGCTACTAGCATACATATTTAACGGCGTGATTTTTGGAAACGTAAATAAAGAATAAATCCATTTTAAAACGAGTTGATTGATCAAGAAGGGTTGTCTTGAGATGCGCGTTATATTCTTTCAGGCGGTCGAAGCGGAAAAAGTTTTTTCCATAAATAAAACAATGATCGCAATGAAAAATCGTTTAAAAGACTGGGTAATCAAATGTGTTTTCCCTAACGTAATTTATTTTCAGGGCGGTATTCGGCTCCGTCTTCACCTGTTTATGCATCTTTGCCTCAGCCACAGTATGAAATGTTATAATATTTGATCAATGGCTGTGAACAGCTTACGTTATTAGAGTTTGCGAATGGGGTGCACGATGCGAAAAATCGTTTCGCTTAATTTTAAGTTTTGTCCTACAACTTCCGTCGTGCAGACGACATAAAACTAACGTAATCTCATGAGATCCGTCAAGACCAGATAAGCAAGAGCAAAATAATGAAATCATTGTTTATAAAATGAGCTATTCACATTTCGGAATTTCAAAAGTAAATTGAAATCCCCACGGTGCGTCGGGAGAAAAGGAAGTATTTATTTCCTTTTTAATTATAATACTTGTCTGCATTTTATTGGTATTGACTCATATTCCCGGTCGGATTCGGATTTGGAACGTCAGTTTGAGACATGTTGGGGTAGCGAATGTTTGTTTCCATCTTCGTAGATTTCAATAAACGTATGACTCATCTCGGGCATATTGCAGTTGGCCCTTCGAACTAAGGTGAATCAATACCCCAGCGACGATCCTGTAATTGATTTTATTTATCTTAGAAAATTCAGACAGTGTCAAGGCAAAATTCAATTTTCTTATACAAAATCACAATATGCAAATAACTTACTTTCCCCCTTTTTCCACTCTATGATAGTTATTTCACAGGTGGTTAACTTCCTTTTTAAAAAACATTCACCTCACAAATCCTCCTTTAATCTCATAAACTCTAATTACCAACTTCATTTTCAAATTTCTACGTATATTTGGTGGAAGAGTCCATCCTCTCCCTTAATCATAGAGGCTTAACAAAAGCCACCGGTCAGTTTCATCTCATGTAACTTACTGAATCCACTTTAATTCCCTTTTAGAAGCTATTATTTACTCTGTTTATCCATATCCTTTTCATAACCAGAACCCAACAGAATTACTCTTTGATTAATTAAAAACTTACTATGTATATTTCGTGACATTCTGACATTACCACTCCTAAACGCCAAATTATTAGCCATATACATAAAAGACAAATACAAACTTCCCAAACACAATAAATCGCAACTACAAATAAACCTTTAAATTTGGCAATTTTAATAAATTATTACAATTAACTAAACTATGATTTATTTTCACACACAACATTTGATTTGCAAGCGATAACATTGAAGGCTAGTGTAATAAAAACTCTAAACTAGAATTCTATTGTTGAACGGAAACACCCACTCACACAACAAAATCCTTTAAACTCACTAAATAAATAGAAAATATGTAAAGTAAACATTAATATGAGTAAAATATAGTAAAGACAGTCAAGCCCGTTTACAATGGATATGTCGTAGAGATACTGTTACATTTCCGTTTCTGATTGTGGATTAACTGTCATTATTCACTCTACACTCCCATGGCAACACTGTACACTATGCCAATCTATTGAAAATTTTCTGATTACCCAAACTCTAATTATTAGCAAAACGATAAATCTCAATGTTTAAATTTTCAGTCAATTCATGTAAAACGATCCATAGGTCTTGTTTTTGAAAATCTATTTTAGGAGCATCGTAATCCCGATTTCCCAAATAAATTATATTGTTAAACGTGTAAATTGAGATGCGCGGAATCAAATTTCGTGTTTTTTAAATAAACCATTCTCGGAACACAAAATAACAAAAGGCGAATGATTTAAAAATTAAACTTGTAATCGGAGATATTGCGAATTATATATTTCTTTGAGCAAAGTTCGGAATTTGTGAAACCTGTCAATGTTATCAACTCGAAAATTATGTTTACGTAATTCTAGTTTTCCAAACTTTCTTAATGAATCTTTTAGAATGTGGTTTATGAAAACTTCCCAACAGAGAAGAACAGCGCGAATCAAATAAATTATTTTGGCTTTTCTTTTTTCATATTTGCATTTTATATTTCCATACATTGTACAGTAACTTCCATAACTTCGTTACTTCTTTAATATCAAATGCATTTCGATAAATATTCATAAGCAACGTTCCGCACCATTTTGCAAAATTCGATCGAATTTGATCAGTTGCTAGGTGATGTAAGTATTGTTACGATGGTCTACAAATTACATAAAACGAGAACCCAGCCCACGACTTTTACGTTGTGTTAATTAGACGGAATTAAAACTTTTTGTATCCATTAATGAAATTTTCGCATTAATAATCGCACCAATTAAAATTTCAAATGACTGGTCCAAATTGTAGTTATAGATGCTAAAAGTGTCAAGATTTAGATTGAAGGTCGGCTAACCTCAGGGTCATGCATTTATTATATTGATTTGTTAATTGGCTCTGATTTAACCAATTGGAAGACCTCATAAAGTGCACGTGTTCAGTTTTCACTTGCCGCAATATTTTCAGAATTTGAATAAATTATTCAAGACGTGCTTGGAACAATTTATTTTAATTGAGATAACAGGGGAACATTTGCGGCTCTTATCTTCGTCTTTAATCCTTTTTGGGGAATAAACATGACCTTAAAAATAAATTATTTAATCACAATATTATTCCGTAACAAGAACACATCCTAAGCAATAATTAAGCAAACCTTGCAATCTCCAAGCCAACTCGTAATTATGCTTTGCATGAATCAGTACACTGTTGTGTTGTTTCTGCAGTGAAGATATACCTATAAACATTTTGAACATTGTGCAGTTTATTTTTAAACAAGCAGGTTAGATAAGAGCAATGCATTGGCAAGTTATAACACTCTTACACTAACTGAGAAAACAAATCGAATCGATTGTCGATTTCTTCCGTCTTTCGGCCATAAATAATTGCTTTTATGGAAGAATACAACGACGCATCATAAACCACAAAATGACCCATAAATTTGGGGAAAAATGAATCGTACTCTATTGAAGTAATGACCGTCTGGTTCATTTGTTTCAAAATTGATAATTTGTGTCGAAAATCTCGGCAAATGTCAAATGTTTCGATTCTCCTCTCGACTGCAGTGCAATTATAAAATCAAAGGTTAAAGTTGGCGGAGCGGTTATTATTGATACCTTTGAAAAGTTGGTTTGCTGCAAAAGGATTCCACTTGGACTTGTTTAGGTGAAGGAGAAAGCCTTTAGGTGACGCATGCCATGTTTTGGGTAAGAAAGCACTTAAGCTGTTGCAAAGTTAAAGATAGGATGACGGTCTTTTTGTTGCACTGAGTAAAGCCATAAAAGCCAATCTAAGTTTAGCCGACCAGTGGCTCTAAATATTGTCCTCTAAATGTAAAAGATTGACGGAAATTTTTGAGAGTCCTGTTATCGGTTATCAGTACGAATCACGTCATTGTGTAAATTAGCGAGCAAATTCGAACTGATAATTGTGTTAGCACTAGTGACGAAGGGATAAATATACTAATAAGTATAAGAGACACGTGGGTAATAGGGAAACTCCAAAGAAAAGAGATTGAAGGGTTAAAACGTGCGGAAATCTTAAAAGTTCCAACGAAAGGCTGAATGTTTTGTTCACGTGACATTTCCCATTAGTTCCTTGTCGAACTGATGACAGCGGTGGAAGCCAAGAAAATTAATAAATAAACAAACGACTGAATTGGAAGAAGGATATTGATGTTGATATTGTAGAAGTCAAACGGTGAAACGGTCAACGCTTATTGACACTTTGTAAAGTTGAGCGAAATTGGAAATATAATAAATTCGTAGTGAAACATTTTCTCGCGAGATTCTTCACGTTTGTTAAATTTACCATGAAAACATCGATAAAAACCCACAAGACACTATTCACACCTAAATTGTCACCGAAAATACGTTGACGTGACCCTAATTCGCCCCAGGCCTCTTCAATGAATTTTAAAAACACGACTTAACTCCACAAAATACACAAAATCGAACCCCTATTGGCTGCATGTTGTCAACTCCCGCACATTTAGGTATACAATTAATTATATTACCACACCAGTAAACACAAATCCAGAATATCGCACAAATGCTTATTATTTAAATCAAAATTTAACGCACGGATGAACAAAAATATAAAGCAGCTCATCAGTCAAATTATCCACCTTTCAACTTAAAACTAAATTACTACAACCCCATCACATTCCGGAAATACAAATGCGCCGCTAAAAGGGCTGCAAACATTTGATCTAAAATATGCAGAGAACAAATATTTAATATAAATTGCCAACCCCTTTGTGCATCGCAAAACATTTTTGGTTCGAGGACTGGAATAGAGGTGAAGCAAATGGCGTTAATTTTCCACAGTTAGGCAGCAATACGAAATTGCTTTCAAATGATTTTTAAACAATTACAAGGTATTATTGCGGTTTAAAATCGGTGTAACAGCGGTTCACAATTTTTAATATCAAATTACAAAATTGCCGACGTTTAAAACGGATGTATATGAGAATAATAATAAATATTTGTTTTATAGACAAGCAAATTACACTTTATGGAGGATCCACCATTTTTGCATCAATCTATTTAATGGCTTACCCACGGCAAATTACATCTTAATCCATCCCTGTTCGTGGCAGGGCAGCCTTGGGCTGACAATTTTTAGGACATTTGAAACGATCAAGTGTAACAGAGTTTTAAAATATGAATACCGCTATTCTTGTTGTGACATTTCTGGAGCGAAAATAATTAACACTGATCTTGAGCTAAAGGATGGAAATGGGCAGGAAATTCTGGACTACTTTGCTAATTTAAGCAACTTCGCTGGGCTTATAATAACGAATAATGCCGCTAATTTCGTTATTGTTGTAGCAACAGTGTGTCAATTAAACGTGGCATCCTGTATAACGCGGGTTATTGTTTATATTTGGCCACATGCAGACGAATTCAGTGAACAGACAGACCAAGATCAAATTACGTTTTATATAAATAATAATGACCAAGTAATGATTAGCGGGTGAAACGATAAAAACAACGAGACTTTGTAATTGTTCCAATAGTTGGAAGTAATTTGTAACCGAAACTAGTTTTGTGTTTCATATTTATAATTTAATTGGCAATTTGTTTTCTGGGACAATATGTTATATTCATATCGAATGAAAAACCAGTGATGTATTACTCGTTACACAATGTGTTTGAAACGTGTCAATAATAAAACAGGGACAAGCCAAAACGTTCAAATCCATATATTTATACCAATTTCGTTATATGTCCATATAAGTGTGTTCCTTAATTCACAAATAATGGAGATTACGTTAGGAAATTACTCCTAGTTAATATACAAAATGTATGATAATTTAGTCCTAGTTGAGTGGCCCCCAAGATTAAGTTCTGCACTAGTTTAGCAAAAAATGCTAGGTATGTACCATATGAAATCAAAATAATGTAGCCATAAAATGTGTAACGTAATGGCGCGCAAACTTTTCGAGGTAATTACGATTGCTCCAGAATCTAAATCGATTATGAAATGTTAAGTAGAATAGGTAATAGCTCCAAGCTTGCAAAGTTTTAATATCGATGGATTGCAAGACTAATTATTAAAAAAGTGGCAAAGTGGCGAAAACGATTTGTTGCATTAAATTGGAGCGTCGGCCTTTATAAATCTGTACTGAACCATACGATTTTATCGGAAATTTAAGTTGGCACACTTATTGTAAGATTATTACGATAAGTCCAAGGCGTGAGCTAGTCGACAAACCAATTTCGTGAATAAAACAATTAAAAGGTTTGACAATGAAATTGATGACCGAGGCAAAAACAAGGTTAGATCCTCTCAGGTAGAGCACATTTCGAAGTTGTTGCTTCAGCTGTAGACCGGAGTTTCATCCTATAGAGGGGTAATGACACTTGCTAGAGGTCATTGAAACGCTTCATTCTGTGACAGGTGTGACAGAACATGCGTACGCGAACCTCTACCAAATTGCATTGTTACATTACTTTGAGCGATTTCCACCCCAGGAAAGCAATCAGGTCCTTGAGAGTCAATATAGAACGCAATGAACGGAACCTGTTGTTTTTCCCCTAGCAAATATAAGATCGGCGAGACAATTTCTCCAAAATTAGTGCAGTTTCCAAATGATTGAAAGAAAGTGTGGTTTTGATAGATATCAACCGACCAAAGTAAACTAAACTCTAATCTATACGCAATCAAGGAGTTCTACTTCTAATCTAGCGGCTGTGAAAACCACAAAGCGAGCTGTTGCCAAGAATTTGATTCACATATTTGGACAAACCACTAAAAAATCTAATTAAATATTAGATTGACGAAACTGGCATTTTTGACACAAAGTTTTGTCTTTAATCAATGTAATGTCTTTGAGTCCCTTTCATAATCGGGTTTAAAAACATAAAAGTCCCAATTAGTGCGTAAAAATTTACTTTGCAAAAGAGTGAATTTCATGTTTGAGTTTTCTCAAATGTACTAATGATAAAATACTTTGATGTATGCGCTCGTAAAGGAAGGATAATCTATAGATTGTGGTGCACCATAATTACCATTTCGACAATAGCAGCAACATGAAACGTTTCAGTCTTATGCTTTTGAATGTTTGCCGAATTATTATGCATGATAGCATTAAACAGGATCAGTTTTCTCATTCCGAAAGCGGAATTGTACTCACGAGGGGAAAAATTAGTACAATAAGCAGTGGCGGCACTGGCGGCTCGTGGCACTTAACCAAAAATATGAATACTAATCGTTTCTTCGCGCCACCACTGGTGACTCTCCAGCCAGAAAATGGGTTCTCATACTTTTTAATTTTTATTGGGTGTATCGACACATACACCCTTTTTCGTCTAAAAATTTGAGGACGCGTAATTACATGTGTGGACAAAAAAAACTTTGTTCCATAAAATATTAGTCAGCGTCCTTCAAAGTTAAATTTATAATGTTGATCAATTTGTTTGAAAATGGTGGTAAAACAAATCATAGTGGCTTGTAACGCAGACTAAATGATGACAGAACCGGAGTGAGTCAGTGTCTTAAAAAATGATCAAATTGGTTAGAAAGGTTGTGGTAAAAGCGCATTTGCAGAAAAGTGATATGTCATTGCGGCCGGAAACGATCTTGGATCGAGTTTCTTTGATGAATTTTTTAGTAAGTTGGCAGTAACAGGATCGGTGGCGAATTCTGATCGTTTTATTTCATCTAGCAAATTCCAGTTAATTTGATTTTAGGGATAAGCGTTTAATAGACATTCTCTATTTTGGAAGTGCCGTAAGATCAAGGACTGAGATAGCTGTAAGGGTTTCCCTTTTATATTTGCGGAGTCATTATTGATAGCGTCATTAACTAATAGGGATAGTATACAGACAAAGGAACAGTTCGAGTCGAAATCACATTTTGATGGCACAGGAGCATATTTGGATGGAAGAGGTCGTCCTTTTTTAATTTTCGTCAGAGGTTTCCCCTCCGTTGTTTGCTACAATGTAGGGTCTGCGGCACGCGGACCCCCAAGTTGATAAAATTTGTTAATGAATAAGATCCGGGGAGGGAATCAGTTAGAATGGTTCAAGACCGAGGTGCGAATCGGCGAGTATAGGGTAGTTCCCCTTGAGTTAGGTTGGTTAATCAAACAGGTGAAGTGGTGTGGTAGACAACTTGTTCAATTTCCCTGTTTGTATTCGGTAATTTAGCGTCGGGGCAAAACGGTGGCATGTTAGAAAGAGCTAGTGATGTTATTTCCGGCTTTTGCATGTCATGCTTGTGCAGGTACACACGCAATGGAATTTTAAACCTGGCACATATAGATCTACGGTCATTAGGTGAAATATCTGTTGACTAAAATGCATGACCGGTCGACCTTCATCCATGGAATCCCATCCAATACGCCCTCTAATAAAAATGTGCTTCCCATGGCGTAAAAGTAAATAATAACTTGAACTTGACTCTCCTCTAGTAAAAGGAAGAACTTTGGCTTCAACTCGGCTTTTCTCTCCCGGTGCAAAATCACTGCAGATGCAGACGATTCGCTTGTCTGATAGACGTGTTGAATCTTAAATATGTTAATGGCAATTCGCGGTATTTTTACCATTGTCGGTCGATGTACCATGGACAAACACACATTATCTTCACAATTATTATTTCATCAGGCCGAGAGACTTCCATAACTCATAAGACATGCCATGTTATAAAATAAGCTTTTATAGCCCTCGGGTCGTTTACACGCACAGATGTATTGTCGAGATAATTTTGATGGACGAAGCGTCCGGCATTCCGACTCATATTTTGCATAATGCAACCAAAACACTTCAAAGGATTTCAACAAATCAAACTCATGCTGGCCTTGTCATTTTTAATACCACAAATTACTTTACTCGTAAAGCATGCATAAAACTAGACGTCCCTGTAAGTAATACCACCACTCCAGACTCGACGTTTGGCGAAAAACTTATTCCACTGGTTAATCTAAACTTTCCGCGTCCTGTGCTCCATCTTTTGCAGATTTTCGATAAAAGCGGATTAAATTACCAAACTGTTAGTGTTACTATCGCGGTTTTAAAATCTTACCAAACATATCGGGTTTCTCCCGATAACACTGTTGCTCTCTCAATTAAATGCAAATAAAATACATCTCGGTTTTTGGATACAAGACGAAACAGAAACATACACCAGTAGGCATCAACATACGACCGCCAACCATATTCATAAATCATAGCAGATTTTGCTCTTAAGTTTCAACTTTTTAATCCTGGCGCATTATTATAATTAAACATGTTTACAAAACTGTATAAAACAAAAACAGGTTTGTCCCCAGTAAATAATCAAACAATGGGAGTCTTGTAATAACAAGTCAAAACCATAAACTTATTTTGGTAGTCGAGCTAGTCACGAGTTACAACTGTTTTTAACCCAAAATGGATTTAATAACGTCTTCAATACGCTATTTTTAGGCCCTGTGATAAATGCGATAAATAAAAGCCTTACCTGATTTTGTGCGATGCACTTATCTATTTGACATCAAACATCGCAAGATTTCGTGGTTTTGTCGCCTCCACCCTGTATATTCGCCGAGTGAAGTGTCCGCGCCGTAATAATGATGATGGAAAGATAAATCGTTGTTATGGTGGTTTAAAACTCGTTAAATTTTCTTACTCATCGGATTTTGTCCGGAGTTTATTAGAAAATTCTTCCTCATTACGAAGATTACAATAAATAAAATTCAATTGTCAGCGTACTGAGTGATGACAATGACTTCGACTTTCGTTGGGAGGGTGTATTATTATTTTTTAATTGTTCGTCTAAAAGGTTCATCCGGCAAAACATGATTCTCATATTAAATTTGCAGGAAATTTTAATGCAAAATTAGCGTATAAAACTATTAGGTTGTATTACATAAATTCTAATTAGATGATAACAATTCTAATAGAAAGACCAGGGTAATGTGGTGATACGGTAATACCCTTCATAATTAGGTTGCGGGAAGGGTGTGGATGATGATTTTCATGGTCGTTGAAAATTTAAATGAAAATTATGCAAAAGTTCTGACTGGGAACCGCAATTTTAAATCGTATTAGACAATTAAAGTAAAGTCGTGTTTTTCCTTTTTTTTAGAAAATCAAACTGTGACAAGTTGGCGCTAGGAAAATCTCCAACTCGTTATTTCCGGCTTAACCAGCAATATCTAGGTGCTAAATTTACAAAGCAGGAAAAATTCACTTAAAACAGTCTCTTCTTAGATAGTGTATTTTAACTTAAGTTATTATTACTTTTATGACTCCCTAAAGGAAAAATTATCTCTAAACACTGGATCTACCGAGGATTTCAAACACCTATTTTTGTCATTTAGAGTTTTATTTATAATTTAATGCTCCCTCCACGTTTAAAATTAAAAATAAACAACAGACGAAACGCAAATGAATTAATGGAAATGAAAATAGGAAGTTTTGTTATCATAATCTAATCACGTTAATTACAACACAAACGCTGCTCAAAATCATCAACGGTTTCCTACTTATGACTTGCTGCAAGTGAACTGAAGCATAATTCATTTCAATTTAAAAGACTATTTAAAGTTTTATGTTTTGTTCGGGATCACGTGTGAATGACAGCAACCAGAAATTGATGCAAATTATATTACAATAGGACGGTTTTTGTTTCATTTATCAATATATAACACGATGCTAAAGACAGAACATTTTTCTCCCTCGTTTGTAATATATTGGATAAAAATAGATAAAAATATTGACAGGAAACAATTTTCTCTTTTAATACACATAACATTACGTTAACAAATATATTGACGCGACGATGAACTTGGAGATAAATAGAGCAGAACATGAATGCACAATGGTTAAACGAAACATTTGGTAATGTTCGGCGTCCGAAGGACAAGAAATAAGCACACAATTAAAAAGTAAAAATTTGGAAGATAACGTGACATGTGTGACATAAGTCACGCACGCGTACGTAAGATCAAAGCAACGTTACAAAACATAAATACACTGTCCAACGCCAAAAAGGGGTTGCATTAGCCAAACCCCATCGACTTTGAAATTCGTTTATTTCCATTAATTATCATTTTCACAGTTTGTGTTTTTCTGAAAATAAAAATTCTGCAATAAAAATTAAAACGAGTTTCAAATTCGTTTCAGCACCCAAGGGGGAAAATGTGTCAATTCTTGGACAGTGTTATCTCGGAAACGGCCATATCGGCTTCGGCAAGGCTGGTGTTATCGAACCGAAATGCCGCAAAAATTTTTTAGGAAATAAGAGACTTCCTTTCTTACCTGGCCTTGATTTTCGAAGCCATGGTCTCGAGCGACCTCGTCAGCTACCTGGGGCCCACCTTCGATGTGGACGGCCCATTGCTGGGTGTAGTGTGCTTCAGATAAACTCACAATAACGACACAAACATAGATATAACACAGAAATAAATACATTATCCGTCGGACACTTAAACTTTATCGGTTTGCTAATGTTCGTCTTTTGCCACACCGCGGTAAACTACCTTAACAGTTTGACTAAAATTGAAAGTAAGAAAAGTCGTTGAAATCTGAAACAAAAAGAGACAATTTGGTAATAAACCATTAACGATATTTGGTGTAATTTTACGCTGTTAGCTTTCTAGTTAGTTGCTAAATATCAAAACAAAAACCTTGCAGTTCCAGGTCATTCACAACCCTTGCAATCTAAGTGTGCAATACACGAATCGGAACAGTCTGACAATACTAGCTGAGTAGGTATGTAGCGTTTCAGTTCGAGTTACTTTCACGACATCAACTGCATTTTTTCAATGAGTATAGGACCGAAATACGGAAAGTGTGTACCTGGGACCTATTATGTGGCCCAAGACAGGTAGAAAGCAATTATTACAAATTTTCGGTTTGACATTTATTTAACTCGAAGCTAAATTTATGATCCCAAGCAAAGTTTTATTTCCTTACTTTTTATCGGTTTATCGGAATTTCAAGCGAACACACTTTGATTGCAGCGGATTTAACAGATTGCAGAAGTGTATTTCCTGTTTATCATTGTAACTAGACAACAAGTAATAGTCCCACACAGATTGGAATGACGAGACTGGATAAAAGTTGGTGTTTTGATCCCAAGCCGCAATGACTTAAGTCAGAGCGGCTCGCATGATGTGCTAAAATTCACACAGTGAGAAGCAAGAAAAACGTGTTAGATGTGAATAAATTCGTATATTTCAACTAGAATAACAATTACATACTGGTGGAATATCACATAAGTCATGTTAAAATGTTACTTTAAATCAGAAGCACTAAGTTAATCACATGTGCGATCCCATCTCACTAAACCGCGGCCACAAACTACCGCACCTCTAAACGCACTGAACGACCTAAGAGTTACTGGCCCCACTGACGGTGTTTGCTGAACGAGAAACGACTAGCGCCAGCGCACGAAGAACTCACGAAAATAAGCTTTTATATGTTGATGATCGCGGTATTGGAATCCAGAAATGAACTTACAGTTTACGGATAACAAGCCGATAAACAATTTTTAACTAAGGCCCCAGGCAACCGCACTATTTGCAATTAAACTTAAATAAGTAAATACCCAGTTGGCAAACAACTTCGCTGCATAAACATTGACATCAACTTTATCATTAAATGCAGATATTGTCGTCACTGAGACATCCCCGATTCCGTCATTTTTTCCCAACATACACCAGCATGGATAAGAAAACGAAATAACCCGTTTATTGCTCAAACTTCGAGGAACTTTGATAATGGGATTTTTTACTCTGTGACGCAGCCAAACTTTCGCATCCCAATTACGACTATTAACTCATTTATACAATGTACTAGTAGTTTTAAGAAAAATGATTGATGCTACTTGGATTCACAACGTTGCAAAGTACGGACGGACACATAAAAACAGGGACACATCCAAGCAATAATAATTTTATTAAGCTTTATACAGCCACTAACCCAAGCTCGATAATTCTTGTTATTATCTTTAACTACTATTTGATCCGTTCAATAAAACGCAAAGTCGGGGACACATTATCAAGATTTTCATAAATTCGCAACTTTATGCTTAAATATTTGTTTGTGTTAAAAGCACAATACCCACAGGTTGTATTATAATGTAGTGTAATTGGAGACAAAAAGAACTCGAGGGATTCGTTCATTCCATTATTTACTCGGCTTAATAATGATATTTACGTAAGTTACGCTCTGTGTCTATGAAACTAATAACCGAGTAATAAAAACCCTTGGGTATTATACATTCATTTGTTTCTGCACTGCAACTATACGTCATTTGACTTTTTACATTGCTGGAAGTAATTAGCTTGACTAATACATATTAAATAAATCAGATATCCAATTAACACTCCAAACAATAAGAATTCTCATTTTCAAACCGAACTATGCCTAGTTTTTCTGATACTCACCTACAATGTGATCAGTCACTACTAAAAAACATTAATACTAATATATATATATATATAAATTCAGTAAACCAAGATAATATTAATAGTCATAACTGTAATGAATAATAACGGTGTGACACCCATTTTCAAATTTTCTAAATGGTTTGGGACTTTGTAAATAAAGTTGGTATCATTGAATAACACAGTCACGAGTATGAAAATTGACAGCTCTACATTATTCAGTGTTGGCAACTTAATTTCAAAGTCATAGGTTACTTCGATTAGAAATTTAATTGAACGCACAGTATTTTCATGTAGGTTTATCGGTAAATGTTGTTACCCACTTTAGATTTTCAATCTAATTTCAAAACAAGTAATTACTTGACTGTTAAATGCTTAACTAGGCATTTTGATGAGTAGTTCATACCAATCTCATGTTGTACTTCATAAACTGTATTATTTTTATTTCTGGCACGCAGTTTTATTGTTATTATTTTTAGACTCCTATGCTTAATATAAAACATTAGTATATATTTGAGGTTTATTGAAAACAACCAACAAATATTAAACTAACACATCACAGACTGCAAATATTGTGTTAGGCTTATAATATTATTAATATAAGTTGAGTCTGCTAAAAGTAAATCCTTTATATTAATTATATTTTTCTCTGACACATGTGCAAATGCAAATCTAACAAAATTGTTAGATTTTTTTAATTCCTTATAATAAATATTAATTAATTAAAAATATTAAAATACAAATTAAGCGAAATTTTATGATTTCTAGTATCATTCTAAAACAAACGATGCTTAAATGTTTTAATTTTTATTTAGTGAATTGTTTTTGGGGGCTAGTGCCAATTTTTTTACCATTTTTTTACAAAACAACATTTAAGTATGGTTTAATTATATTTTTAGTACATTAATTAATTAATTAATCTTATATTATAAGGTTTATAAGGAATTGTGGAAAAAAACTGAAAAAATGCATGTGTTTAGACAAAAATATAAAGTATTTAATAGAAATAGCAGTTTTCTGTGTACCTAATTAGGTATTAGTTTTTGAGATACAGAAAAATATTCTTTTAGCAGACTCACCTTGCACACTTATCACAAATTAGAGAACTTCTTGGAGTGGATCAGCAACTTAATTTATTGAGAAATAATTGTTAGTTCTTGTTAATGCCACAGGTGACAAATTTGTTGTAACTACTGATGAAATACTGGTTCTTGACAGACGACAATAAATTGCGACATGTTTGGACAAGTCACATTTTACAAAAAGTCACGATTCATGATAACCAGAGCAATAGATAAGATTGGATAAATAAACGATAAAATCCTTGTTTGTGATCACACCGTAAACAGATCAAAGATGTTGCACAAGTAAACAATTTATTTATTTATGTAAATTTTTGCTCCCATCTTTTATTTCAGTAGGAATATAAATTTTGGCAAAAAACATGTGAAGAATCAGTTTTAGCCTTTCTAGAAAATAGTTCAAAACCTTGACTTTCACTCTGTGTCTGAGATAACGAAAATATGTAAGCAAATGTGTTTTATTGTGTCGTAATTCGCTTTTGCAAACATCACAGATTTTATGTTTATATGCAAGCTATAATTTCGGAGAAACTGTAATGTTATTTAAAAATAGCAATAAATTAAAAAGTTATCAATTTATAGAGCTAAATTTCGTGTGGAAAAATTATACAGGCTGTAAATGAAATAAGTACATTAATTTTAACTGGTAATAGAACTCATCAAGACAAACAATTTTTCCTAATAACTTTTTTTCAAAACATTTTAGTTTTTGAGTTAATTATTATTTCATAAATATTCACAATTTCAATTTATAATAAATAATTTTAATTGCAGTGAGTCTGCAGTGAGTCAAACGCTCGGTCAAACGCTAAATTTTTGTTTGTTTGAACACTGCGAGTACAAAACTGCTTAATCCTTGGAATATTGGGTTTTAGAGATAATACAGTAATTATAGTTTATTTTTGTTACAAAAATTGATAATGCATCACTTTATGATTTTGCACGTGTAACAAAACAATTTTTAATTACATGACGGTGCGGTTCATACAATCTATTTCCAGGTTCTAATTAGCAAATATTATTTCAATAATTAACCATTTTGCGTCATTTTCACAATCGGAAAAAATTAAATTAACCGATTTATAAACAAAGTAATTAATTCTAACGTTTGATAAGAGTAAATGGAAAATGGTTTTTGACGAAATGTATAAGTTGTCTACACATGCGGTAGATTAACCGGTTGACTTGCACTTGATAATTGATTTTGTTTGTATGAGTTGCAGTTTCTATAGTTTTGTGATTTCAAATGTAAATGTGTTTTGCTGTATGCTTTTGTCGGTTATTAACTTCCAATGCGGAAAATCCCGGAGTATTTTTATTTGATCGAGGTCGTCCAAACACAAAACAAAAGTTGCAAGAAGTATTATTTTCCGTTTTTTACTAATGTCATCAAAACCTTGATCCCATTATTCTCATTATTAAACTATATACGTTCGAATGACCTTAAATGTCGTTATCAATTTTTTAATGACATAATGACCTAGGTGCCGTTATCTCTTTGATAGCTCCACATTTAATTAACGAGACTTACAATTAGTAGTAGATTTGAGTTAATTTAGGATTTGTAACGTAGTCGTTTTTCTCCTTGACAAAGTATTGGATTTGTGCCAAAGTTTAAAAAGATTGGAACATATTCCGTCTCTGCTTTCGGGAAAGTTTTTTATTTCGTTGTAAAGTATCTAGAGCATCTAACAATTTCATCATTTTTACGACTTGCGACGTAAATTTCAAATGATCGAGCCTGTACTTCCCAAAACTACAAGACGATAATGGCGGCGTCAGGGGGAACCCCCTCCACCGGCGTGGCCAACCACCGCGATCTAGCGGTTCTGTGATCTAGCGTGCATAGGTATGCAACGCACAACTCAGTCGGAAAGAGAGTTTTCGGGGGCAAGCTTGTGTAGTGACGTCATTAATTCCACGCTGGCTGTCATGGCTTTCACATCGAAGTGTGCGGTGTAACATATTGGAAAAGAGCAGTGTATATATTTTGAAAGTTTTGTAATAAAGTGTCGGCAAAGTGCAATTTCGGTGATACCTAAGAATATGCAAAATGTTTAACCCGGAGCAGTTTTCCCAGTTTTTCAAACCCGACGATGGGCGGTACAACGAAATGGAGAATGTGGATGCTATCCTAAATTACGAAAACAACGAATTTATGGTTAGTTCGCGTTTCTCACAAAAAATGATCATTTACGCCCCACATTACGAAACCTTACGAGAATTTTTCTTATCTTATTATCTTACACGAGGATTTAAAGGTCAATAAGCACACCGTGAACGCACCATGCTGTATTTCGTGAAGCGATTCATTGGCCTTAAATTCATTTCAGACCTCGGATTTTTTCGATACCATTAGGTCTGTGGAAAACGGGATTCAGGATGACTTCCTCAACAGCCCCACTGATGATTTTAACACCTTGAGTGATGCAAGCTCCAACACTGATGGATACGTTTCGCCCAGAAACGATATCTCTGAAAGCGAAAGGAGCAGCATCTTCACTGATGAATCGTACGTATCCTGCTCCAAGTCCAAATTTGCAACATATTGCACAAAATTAGGTTAGAATCGATCAACACATGCGGCGGCCATATGGTTACCACGCCTCCACGATGATCAGAAATCAGAGCAATGTGGCAAAACAATCATAACTGTGCTTGCACTATGACTAATATCCCTTCTTACCCGCTACCGCTAACATCAGCCAGACAAAAAACAAATCTGATGACAAAACATTTACCACATTTGAATAAAAAATGCAAATATTTGTGGTATGTTTGCATGTTTTATGCGCCGAACCACCGAACCGCTTTATGGTTCATGACGGTTGCAAAAATTGAGTGTAGGCTGTGGTTCGCAAATTAAGTTTGCCATACTGACAACATTTTTTATTGTTGCCAAAGCAAAGAACCCTTTGTGCATACAGTACATCAAAATGTTATTAACATGCAATGAATGATTCTTCCAGTGTTTCGCCTCTGAGAACTGTGGACGCTATTGACGATTCGTTGTTTGACTTTTTGCAACCAACTCAAGAGAAGGTTGAAGTGGAGACGGTCCCCGTAATCATTAATCAACCGAAAGCAAGAACAAAAATCATAATCCAGAACCCCGCCAATAACAAGTCTATAAACAAACAACTTATAAATAGTGAGTTACCTAGTTAAAAATTAATGAATTCATCTAACTTAGTAGTTTAATTTTTAGCATCAATTAAAAAAATTGGAAAGAAGCAGATATTGAAAGTGCAGTCGTTGACAACCAACGGCAAGCCAGTAATACTCCCCTATGGCTTAAAAAGCATCAAGATACTTAACGCTAGTGAATTAAAAACTGACCGTATCCACGTTGCAACGTTTCCGACTAACACTGTCAGACGCAAGATTGAACCGACTAGAATTAAAGAAGAGGTAGAGTTAACAACACACCGTCCTGGAGAACTGACTGAGGTTAAGCTAACGCCTGAAGAAAAGCGTCTTTTGGAGAAAGAAGGAATTCAGTTACCTGCCTACCACCCCCTGACCAAATTAGAAGACAGGGAATTGAAACGTATCAGAAGGAAAATCCGTAACAAGATCTCAGCTCAAGATTCCCGTAAGCGTAAAAAGGAGTACGTTGATGGACTTGAAGAGAAGGTCAGACGTGGCTCAGAAGAGAACCGGAATTTGATGCAACGTGTCAGAGAATTACAAAAGAAAAACAAAACACTGATGGCACACATCAACAAGCTCCAGTCGCTAATCTTCAACTCGACATCATCCAAAGCCACGCCTTCTACCTGTCTCATGATCGTCATGTTGTCAGTCTTGTTGGTCTCTCTCCCCAATATTCGTTTGTCGCAGATGAACAACGAGCTGGCAACGGAGCAAGAGCAAGTGACCATCAGCAGATCTCTTCTATCTACTAAGAAAGGAGAAGACGATGGGTTGAACATGGAGGAGTTCTTTATTTTAAACAAGGATGATGAGGGTGTCGACAATGAAAACAACACCGAGAACGAGTTCTTCAAGTCGATTGAAGAAATGGAAAGCAAGTACGAAAACATGAACTTCGAGAAGGATAACTTGGACGATAACTTCTTCAACTCGCTGGTACGAAACATAAAAAATCTGTTCAACAAAGACGAGCTCGGATTTTACAACAAGAACGGGTTTATTGAACCAGACATTGATGATTTTGATTCTGGGACAATAAACCCAGAACCACCCGCCAAAAAGATGAAGCTGGCCGATGAGCACTACCATCAAAATGATGAGAATTTCGTACCTCTGGCCAAAGTTATCACTACTGTGCATGCTGTGGGCGAAAGCAAGGATAAATAAAATTTGTCTTCTATGCTTCATATATATTCTTATAATAGTTTGCGGTTCTTTTACACATTGCAGTTTGTGTCTTTTAAAATGATTTCACCGAGTCATATAGCTTGCAGTTTTTTAGTTTTATAGTGTGATAGTTCCTTGTCCTTTTTTATCTATGTGTTACTTGGTAAGAAAGTTATTTCATAATGGAAAGAGTTTGCATTCCAATATATCGATTACCCGAAAAGTTATGTATATTTTTTCAAGTCTTTGGCAGTGTTCAGATTGAAAATAGACTGTGAATTTATCTATGAGATTGTTATTGTATTTATTCAGTTGTAAGTTTTTTTCAGACAGATTTATACAAATAGGGTTCTTAGTCAAATCCTGTTGTGGACGTTATTAAAATGATTTATGTAATGAGTTTCTTAAATATATATTATATGTGCTAAACTGAATGATTAACTAAGCTTAAAATATCGGTTTTGTTGTGCAGTTACACTGCTTTTCGAAATTCTGTTAACTCTAAGAAAATTACAGTGGTATTGTACCTATCCTTGTTAAAATCTAACATAAATTATTTTGTACGTACTTGTAAAAAATAAATATCTTTTAGTTATGTAATTCAGTTAAAATAAATATTTCTAAAAATTTATTCAGTATTTAAATTCATTGGAGACCTCCCCTCTTTCTCAATTGGATAACCTTGATATCAGTAGGCACAAACAAAGATAAACCAGAACAATCAAATTAAATAAAAATGTTTGCTAACACTGCACGTTCACTGCTTCCACGAAGAGCCCAATTACATGCTAAACGAAATCTTGTAAGTGACTTATGGCATAAAACCAAACCAATCAAAAACCATTTTAGCACAAACCTTTCGTCAAAATAGTCGAAGTAGGTCCAAGAGATGGGCTACAAAACGAACCCAAACACGTCCCAACTGACGTCAAAATAGAATTTATTAATAGATTATCCGAAACCGGCTTACAAAGCATAGAAGTGACAAGGTGGCTTAACTTTTAAATTTATCCAAATTCAACAAATGTTTTAGTTTCGTGAGCCCAAAATGGGTCCCCCAAATGGGCGACAATACTGAAGTTTTCACAAAAATCGACAAGAAGCCCTCAGTATCGTACCCCGTCCTTGTGCCAAATGTTAAAGGCTTGGAAGCTGCTGTAATGACTTAAAACTGACTTAAGCAAGTCTGATTTGGTTTTTGTAGGTGTCAGTTGGGGCAAAAGAAATTGCAGTGTTTGCCTCCGCTTCGGAAGGTTTCTCTCGCAAGAACACCAACTGTTCGACTCAGGAAGGAGTTAAAAGGATTAAAGAAATCGTCGAAAAGACTAAAAGTCTTGACAAAACGCTCAAAATCCGAGGTTACATCTCGTGCGTGGTTGGGTGCCCATATGACGGTTACATTCAACCCAAAGCGGTTACCACAATTTGCGAATCGCTTTTGAATTTGGGTTGCTATGAGATATCGCTGGGTGATACCATTGGAGTGGGGACAAGATCAACAATGGAGAAAATGATAAAAGATTTGTTAAAAATCACTTCAGCTGATAAGCTCGCCATCCACTGCCACGATACCTACGGTCAAGCTCTGGTCAACATTTGTACAGCGCTTGAATTGGGTATAAAAGTTGTTGATTCATCGGTTTCGGGGCTTGGGGGCTGTCCGTACGCTGCGGGAGCCACAGGAAACGTGGCAAGTGAAGACTTGGTCTACATGTTGCATGGAATGGGGGCTGAAACTGGAGTAGACTTGAAAAAATTGATTAGTGTTGGCCATTTTATTTCAGAGAAGATTAATAAACCAACAGCGTCAAGGGTTAACAAAGCGATGTATAAAAAATATTTCCAATAAAAAATTTCGGGCTTAATCGATTTTTATTTAAAATAGACAAGTTGAGGGAGGCTTAAAGGTTACTTGTTGGTTTGGTAACCCAAAGCCGGGGCAGCGTTGCCGGAAGGCCTGCAAAAAATCGACACGTGTGGTCTTCGTCCAAAAAATCAATATATGTTTTTGAAATTTGCACGGATTTATGGGAATACGGTTGCGAAAGAGTTGCTAATTCGATGTTTACCGATTTTGTGTAGGAAGCATTTATATTTAAGGTCGAGCTGAACGTGGCAACGTTGAGTTAGCTTCAATCATTTGTTTTGGATTAGACCCTTTAAAAATGGCTTCTAGATTGTCAAAGTTGCTAGTAAATTAGAAAATCCTTAAAACAACCCTTAAACACAATCAAATAATGTTACAATTTAATTTTACAAAGTAGTGTGTTCAAGTTACAAAGGTATGAACTATAATTCATATAGAAGAAAGTAATGAGGATGCAAAAAAATCAATTATAACGAAGTGGTAAATATTGTGTTTGTTAAGTTCAATATGAGGATAAACGCAACAAGAATGACCACTCCGATTGAAGAGAAGGTGGATCAGAAGTTAAAAGTGCGGACGGGGATGGTAACTGTTAGTGATGGGAAAAGTAGACCAATTCCTGTAAGGTTACATCTTTCCATGGAAGTCTTAAGGCTTCAAAAAGAAGAGCTAATACCCCTCGAATCCAAACCCTTAAACGCTAAAGTAATTACGACTCTTATTTCACCATCAAATGAAAACTGTAGGTGTTTCAGGAAAGGATGGTACAAATTAGAAGACAAAAGGTGGGCGGTCTTGGCTTGAGCATAAAAGGTGGAGCTGAGCACAAATTACCAATTTTAATATCAAGGATTTATAAGAATCAAGCAGCTGATCAAACTGGTGAACTTTTTGTAGGCGACGCCATTATTAAAGGTACGATGATGACCTAAAAAACTTTTTTATAACTTAATTTTAGTTAATGGTGAATACATAACAGCCTGTCCTCATGACGACGCTGTTAACATTTTACGAAACGCAGGAGACTTGGTTGTGTTAACCGTTAAACACTACAAAGCCGCAACGCCATTTTTGCAAAAACAAGAAGACAAAGAATCGCAACAAACCGACAGTAATAGTGACGAAAAAGAAGCCTCTGACGAGAGTTTGAGGCTCACCACAAACAGTACTAGTAGTAGGCCTAGTTCTATATACTCAGAATCGGAACAAGAGCCTCAAACTCGTTGGGTAGATATCGTTACATTGCCACTGATGATGGCGTATGTTACTAGATACATTTTTGGCACTGATAAATTAAGACCTAACGCATTTGAAGTTAGAGGCCTTAACGGCGTTAGTACGGGCATAATACATTGTGATGACTCAGCTATTCTCTCTCAGTGGCTTAAATACATAACTGATAATATCATCGGGTTAACAAACCTCCAGATGAAGTTGTATAATCGCAACTTTAGCGTGTCAGACCGGATCGAATACATGGGTTGGGTAAATGAGGGCGTTCTCAATAATAATCAACCTTGGCAAAATTACAAACCACGTTTCTTCGCCTTGAAGGGTACTGATTTAATGTTGTTCGATTCACCACCTGTACGTTATCGTATCGACATTTTCACTTGAAATAATCCCGGTTGTTGTAGCTAAATGTTATGGACTGGAGTAAATGTCCTCTTATGTTTAAAGTATATCAAACAATGTTTCGTGTTGTTAAAGACTCGGAAAATGTCGATGAGCGCCAACACTGTTTTCTAGTTCAAACTTCTGGTCAAGACTCTCGATACTTCTCTGTTGAAACAAGACAGGAGCTACTCAAAATTGAAAATGCTTGGCATTGTTCAGTTTGTACGGCTGTTATGAAACTAGGGGTACTTCTAAACTGACCACTTTCGTCTTAATTTTACTCCAATTTGTAGAATAAAACGTTTACGGTCAGTTGTAACGGGAAAACGGCCGGTTTGACTCTTGACTGGAACTTAGGATTCTCTCTGCATGAGGGTGATTCGAAAACGCCTGTTTGGCATTATAAATTCTCCCAATTGAGGGGTTCCTCAGACGATGGTAAATCGAAATTGAAACTACATTTCCAAGATGCTGAATCTAGGGCTATCGATACGAAGGTATGACGGGTAGCGGTGGTTTTACGTTTCCGAAGTTGTATGTTCTTTTTCAGGAATTGGAATGCTCCATCCTGCAGAGTTTGCTGTTTTGTATGCATGCATTCTTAACGGCGAAAGTGGCGTCAGTGGATCCAGGTTTCTTGTGTTCAATGATGCCATAAAATGTCGACTATGTCAATGAGTATTAATGTCAAATATTATAGGCGGTGGTTGTAGAGCTGACAAAGTCTAAGATCGACCACGATAGGCGGAGCCAATGCGTACTTCGTTGAGCGGGGAGATTGAGCAGTGGCGTAGCAAAAAACTATTCTATGATAAAGAGGGGTTTAAAATTTCTAAGTTTTATTATTTACTTTTTCCTGTATTCAATAATAGCAAGATGAGATAATAAAAATCACATCTTATGCTACTACACGTTGATTTCATAGAAACACAAAGCAGAGAAGTCGAATAAATACAAAATACACAATGAGTAACGAGTAAAAACGCGTTTTTTACAAAAAAGGTTTCTACTGGTCTTTTTACTAATAACTGTTAATGTTGGAATATTAAACTTAAACATGAATTCCCTACACATGTACATACACGCCACGCCACTGTTCCGTGCTAACACCCCTAAATTTACGAATGGACTCGTCCGCGACCAGTTTTCGTCTCAGCGCACTCCTACCACCGTGGACGATCTGTCATTTCGCGTACTCTAATTCAACAGAATGCTCCTATTGCTGTACTATAGTTGGTACTGTTGGCTCACCATTGGTGTGTTACGAATTATGGTGCTATTTTTAAACATTTCATTACAAATTCGGCTGATCAGTTTTATAGTAAGGTAATGGTGAGACTTCATTCTGTGTAAAAGTGATTTGGGGGTTTCATCTGTCTTATAAAATGAGTCAGTATTCCGTAATGAACAATGTGACTAGTATCTTCTATAATACTCTAACGAGATTATTTTTTATTCATTTTGAAATTATCTATGATAGTACAAGTAGAATTGCACAATGTCTGCGTTGCACCCATTTGTTAAAGTGGTACTGTTGGTGATGTTCCTTCTAGATGCTATCAACTTTAGAATACCTACAAGAGGTGAACAGCACAATGTATGTACAGTAGAAATACTCAAATATCAAGTCACACATCATTGTTCATATGTAGCATTCATGTTAACTGTAGACACACTAGTTCTATCTCTAAGGTTTCCATCCATCAAATTGGAAGCGATCTTTAACCATAATACGTATCTCTAATACATACCAATTTTAATTTAATGTAAATACTAAACTAGTAAGTGACTACTTTATTGGAACAAAGATCGCACGTAAGTAATTCGGTGTTGGTCGCTATTTGCCTTCAAAATCTATAATCTATAAATCTTGAACCGGTCTAAAGTTTGTTTGCATTCCGTAGAAACGTGGTGTCCAAATACCAGTATTTTTTACAAGTTTTTGAGATTTGTTTTTACAGATGACTAGTCCCGTGATTTCTAATTTCTGCTTCCATTGTAGGTAGTGATATGTAACTTTCAATGCTAACATTAGATGTATTTTTTAGATGGGAGAGTAAGAATGTCGGCCATATGTCCATAGGTATTCCAATAGAGTAGGGTGGTGTTAGAAGTTACAAAATAATCTGATAGTCAATCATTTATTTGTTCAATTAGTATTCATTAGCAATAAGTGTACTGACAGGATTATATTTGTATAAAAAAGATTATGATGATTTGAAACTAGTTTTGAACCAAAGCATAAGTGATCTCTAAATAAATTTAAAAAATGTATTTATTGTTACTTATTGTTGGTAAATACTTATCTTGCAGTATAGGTGGTAACAACCAAGTTGTCAAATTAACCTAGTATCGTTAATTAGTTGTTAAATTTTGAATGAATCTTATGAAATATATGCATTAATTAAAATTGCCGTTAGCTTTGGCTTTAAAGTTACAATGGTTAGTGCGTTATAACAATGAAAAGGTTGTGATTTTTTCCTTAATTTTTTATTCACCCGTCATCAATAGTTTCGACCCTTGAGTAAAATTGACCAAATTAGTGTGTTTTCGATATCTCAATTGAAACATAGTTATTAATCGTTGACAATATAAATAAATTTATTTAGTACCCAACTTGTTTTATTTATTCACAAAAACATCAAAAAATCATTAAGAACTGATCGCGTTGAGATTTCGCATTATTGATTTTCAAATTTGTAATTAATTCCTGTGTTTTAAATAAAAAGGGAAACAGGAAATGATATCGTGATGTTGTGTGTTTGAGAATTGGCCAGTAGGTGGCAGTTGTGGCCCCAGTTTTAAATTTGGTCGCTTGCCTTATTCTTATTATTGTAAAATCAATTTTTTGTGGAGTTGGTAAGACAGATCGAACAGAGTGGAAAGTAGGTTCGGTAGTAACAAATGTATCCACGTGTGTAAGATCTCAGCCACTTGACAATAGCCCGAGGATTCATTCATTTTAATTAAATCCTGTTCCGTCTTCTAGAACTCCCCTATTTCCTACACGTACTCAAATCTACATATTTGAAACGTAAATTATTTTAGAGCTCGATCTGTTTTTTTCCCAATAATTGCCTGTCAGGGGTTTAATTTAGACTGAAATATTTTCACCTGATGAAAATGAGGTGATTATTTCGGCAAAACCGTGACAAAAAATTTCGCGTAGGTTTTACGATGAGATGTTAATTTATTGACGTCGATCGAGAAATGGCTATAGGTACACATTCAACAAGTCCTCTTCAATTTCTTTTCAAATTACACACCAATTTAAAGACGCAGGTAATGATGTGATTAGGGAACAAGTCGCGCAATAAATTTCCTTGAAAGCCATTTGAGAAAAAACACGTTTGTTTGTTGTAACGTCGTTTCGTGAGATTTAAATCGAGGTTTCGGGACAAGAACCTAATCTCAATAAACAAAAACACGAAAGTACACTGTTACCCTCGGTGTTACCCCATCAGTGTGGAGAATTTTTATTTAATTCAAACACTTGGAAACAGCTAAATCAGTACAGCAAAAACAATGAAACACTTCCTAAATTAATGTTCGCTTCGGATAATCTGGTCATGTGTGAGGTTCTCTCGCCCTCTTTATTTTTTGTATTTTTTGTTTCCCGCCGTTCGCTCTTCCTATATTTGTCTCATGTGCGGTTGGATAAATTTATTATTAAAAACTTCGCTCAAAGGGGTCTAAATTTGGAATATTAAATTTTCGGCCCGATATACGAAAGAAAAAATGAAATTCTATTTATAACAATGTTAAACATATTTTTTCAGATGCCTTGGGGTCTAAAAATGATCCCACCACACTGTATAACTAAAGTAAATAATAGCTAAATAGGTGGTCCGGAAAAACTAAAGAGCGGCTCATTCAATGATTTGATCTCGCGAAATGGTCCAAAAATAAGCAAATCATTCACCAAGTTGTAAATACGTTTAAAGCGCGGTTTAAGCACATTTTTGAGCTAAAAACTCAGTTTTATTGTAAATTTTTTTATCGATGTCAGTAAATGACATTTTTCATCCAGTTACGCGTTTCCTCAATAAATTATTAAACAAGGAAATACAAAAACTTTCAAGATTTCAAACAGCGTTCAAGAATCATCGTAAATCAGAAAGAACATAATTTAGTAACTTAATAAGTTACTACCATACTCAAAGTTTTTATTGTATAATTTCAATCTGAATTCAAATTGAAAATAGATTGAGAAATTGAGCAACACGTTGAGAGATTTGTTAAAGTTGACGACGCTCCATTTTTAATCCGGCTCTGTTTTCTATACAAGTAAAAAAAACGATCATCGGTCCCGCCTACCTAAAATTACAATTACCTGTCTCATCTACAATTGCATTGGTTGGCCCTTTTTTGTGGTCTAGCAATTACCGTTTTTTTGCGAAGTTTCACCATTTTCTAAGTTAACGCCAATGATGGGAGTGGTTTTTAGTTGCCCAACTTATTGGTTGATTTAACAGACTTTTTTAAATTGGGTTTTTTTATATGGAAAGAGAGCTGAAACTAACAAAATAGCACTTACATACAAACTACATTTTTAATAACTAAATTATTGTACGTAAAACAGAAAACATTACGTACTAATTGCTGACGTTTGTTTTAGCTTTACTTGTTTCTTTTTAAAAATTATTATTTGTCTTTTGTTATTGTCAGTTTGACGTCCGTTTGCACTCTTTACCTAAGCGTGAGCCTATGAGACATTGAATTTTTGTACAAGCATTGAAAAAGTGTGGCATATTATGGAATACGTTATCTGCCAAATTTAACCGGAAATTAGATTATTTGACAGTTTTGTTGATGCGCATAACAATTAATAGAGAATAACTGCGTTGTATCTTGGTATTATGATCTAGCGATTCGTACGTGGTTATATTATTATTGCGATTATCAATTGCCATAATGAGATTACCGGCGATAATCCACTTCTTGTTCGCATCGGGAGTAAACAAGACCATGTCAACATGGCATTTATTACAAAAATGTTTATTTGATGTGGCTAGATGTTTATTGAGCAAAATTTTGTTTTTCCGAGCGAGTTTAGTAACTTTTTTGACCGAAAACAAAGTGAACAAAGCCCTATTGACGTCCATTCTTTTTCAATTAGATTCCCCCCAATTACATGGTTTGCGAACTTGAATCGTCGAATTCCATTCCGTTAACGGTTCGTGTATTTGAATTTTGCATGGAGAGAGCGACAACTGTTTGTCCATAATTCATTTGAGAGGTGAATAGGAGAGATTTGGAGCAACCGTGAATCCTTTGTTTTGGATTTCCTATCGAAGTCCTTAACTTCCTCATGTGTTGTAATGACTAAGCGTCCGGTTAAAAGCATTACTCGACCGACCTCTCGCACGCTCACTAATAGCAAATTTATTAAGATTTTTTCACCAAATGCCAAACCCAGCTCTCCTAAAAAGCGAAATTAATAATAAAATAAATAAACAAGAAAGCGAATTTTTCCCGAATTAGACAAAGCACTCAGGATTTAATCACCCGACAAATGGAGAGTTCTCATAGAATTATTATTACTAAAACACCCAAAAATGTGCGACAGGGCCTGACTGGGTTGATATGGCCCCAGAGAAAATTAGAAATCAGTTTTAGAATTTGATACGTCCCTATAAAAACTACTGAATATTCTACACTAAATTCTGAACAAGAATTTTTCGCGTTCTTTTTTAAGCAAAATTTTGGAAAACTAAGTTGATCCAACTATTAGGAAAGTCGAAGTTCATAGGCCAGGAAACAGGTCTTCGAAGGTTTATGTTCTTTTGGTACACAGAATAAACACTACAGAAGAGATAAAACACCCTCAACCTTAAAATATTATTTTACGTCTTGAAAACCATGAGGACTAGTGTAATTATATAATATATACTTATAGGTAATATATAACTATACAACTGAAATTAAAACTGTAATAACCTAATTAATAACACATATCTACATAGTGATTTATTGTATGTGTTTTGTGAATAAGTAGTGATACCTACCAAAAGTTTATTGCATTTGTAGTCATTTTTGCGTCTATTTGTGCAATAATAATTTTCAGCTGAAATAAATTTGAATATGTTTCATACGCTTTTTGTGTCAAATTCAGTGTGAGTGCAAGCACATTTGCACCGTCATCATGTTCAATGGTGAAAAATTTGCGAATATGACATGAACATAACAACTTATTGGATTGTGGGGTGAGTCGGAGTAATATTGAGTAATATTTTCGTTGAAAATTTAGAATAGAGTTTTGAAAGCGCGTTCCTAAATAAACAAAAAGTGGTATTTTATGTTTTAGCTATTACTTTTATCGTGAAATATTTTGTCCCTTCAAGATTCCGTAAAATCCGAAAATTTACATTTCACACACCCACTTTAAAGAAACATGCAAAAGCGGAACGATAGAAAATTGTAGGAATGTTTGTTGTCAAATAAACCATGAAGAACACGTTGCTGACATCTATTGGTCTTTATTTTATCTTTTAGGAAAAATTCGATATTTTCATTATTGAAATGAAATTGAATAAGTTTCCGATTTCAATGCAACACGGACGTGTGTGTGAAATATATGACTATAAATTTTGGCCGAGTTTATATCACAACGGTTGCTAATAGTGAGTAAATCAAATCGATATGTCAATAATTAACAATTATCTTTGTTCAAATCTGAATTAATCTTACTCCGGATGGGGTCAACAGTGAATTCTGCATCTTAAATTTGTGTGCAAATGTTTCAATACAGATGGGCGAGAGGAACGTTTAAAATTTCGTTTGCGGTAAAATTAAAATCAATAACGAAGATTACCTAAAATGAAAACAACACATAAACATAAATGCTTAGCAAGTCGCATTAAAGCGATTAGAAGCATTTTCTCTGGCCTTATTTTCTAAGTAATTACGGCGCTCTCCGGCCGGGCTCTAAAAACGGTTGAGCTTCGCCGAAAAAAAGAATACTTATTACCATCGTAAATCGTTACATTTCATTGTATTATCTTAATGGATCTAAAACTAAACATGTGAAATTGTGGCCGCGAATCAATTTGGCGGTCAAGGTTATTGATAAAATTAACACATTCGGGGGTTGATTAAGTTTGAGTTTGAGTTGAGTTTGATCGGGAATGCAGTGCCGATGCATATTAAAGTAAGGTTCCCAAGATCGATAATTCTAGAAGGATCTTTTAAGTAGTGGGTGAGGACGGTTTATATATGGGAATTGAATTTGACACTAAAGTGGAGCTCTGTTAGATTCATATCCTCAATTAGCTGTAATCCGTTTAGGGGTGCAAAATTTTTCAGGAAATTTAGATGGAAAATGTCGCCATGTAAATTTAATACAGAGCCGTCGTGCGGCGTGATGATAATATAATGTTTCTTTTCAGATGCAATAAATCTTAAACAAGGCGCAACTCTGAAAACTTTCTCCGAGATGAAATGTGTTTGATTTTGCGAAATATAAATTTCATTCGTTCTCACGTAAATCAGCAATTTCATAATTATTCATACTGAATTTGCGTGGAATATAATTAGCGTGTTCGCTTTACTAATAAAATTATCACTTTGATAGTCTCAAAGCAGGTGACCCAACTCAAGTTATAAGCTATTTAATTCCCCTTTTGATTTCCAAAGAGGTAAATCATGTTTTTAGTGGCGCTGTGTTTAGCAACAGATCGTACCCCCGGATCGTTTGTATAATTCGGCTATTTAAATGAAATTTTCATCGAAATGAAAAATTGCGATCGGGGACCGGTTTAATTGGAAACATCGATGGATTGATTGACAGTGTGTGGAGTGCTGCAGTTTGGGTCTTCTGCAAGGAGTTGATTATATAAGTCTGGACAATCTAGACGTTTCATGTATGTAAACATGAAAGACACTTATCCAACAAAATGCATTGACATCACTTTAGATGCAAATGCGATCAACGTCAAGGGCACAACTGAAGCACCCCTCCTGAAACTCGCATCCCCACTCTCCCTCTTCGTTCCTCGTAGTCTCGTAGCCTTCAGCTGTGTACGTAGCTTTCAACGTTCCAGTTTCAGCAGGGAAAAGCACGGTGCGCTCTAGTGCAAAGGCGCTGATACATGGACTTATGTGAGTACGTCAATAGAGTAGTAAATTACCTGTCTGTGCTAAATAATTTAGCTAGTTGCAAATTCCCTTCTCTCTATTGACTACAAATTGAAGGCAAAAGGAGCCAAAACTCTTTCAGATTCTTCAGGAATTGATGATACAGAGAAATAGACAAACGCGTCTCTCTTGCATTTTTCTCACAAGCATTTTAGCTGAGTCTAGATAATGGGGCGCCCCAGACGGGTGGCAAATTAGCGACGTGCCGAGATTTTCGATACGCACTAATGGAATACTATAGTAGTAGAATTCCACGTGCACGTCTGCATTCCTGCATGTAGACGTCTACAACAGAGCGTCGCACGCCCTTTGCGTGGGTGTAGGGGTGGTCTTTCGGCGCCGTCGGATTCAGATGCTCAGTTTGCAGGCTGAAGTTCTTCTGTTCGTGCTTGTCTATCTCTGGGTTGTCAGTGACAAAGCGGACTATCCATTTTGTGTCTTCCTATTTTACAAAATATCTATTTTAACTCGCAAACTCTAGTCATGTTCATAGATAAATTCAAATGCACGGTGTGAGTAAACTTTCTTGCTTAAACCAACTCACATTCACGCAATTTGAGAACACGAGACGAGAAAATCTCTCACCAAACACAAAAACCCAAAATAGCTTCTTCCTTATTTCCACAAATTTGCAAATTATCCACTCGACACCCGCCTATTTACAAGTCGCTGCTTCTATTTAATTTTCATCTCCTTGTTGAATTTACACAGTCCAGATTCGGAGGAGCTTGACACAAGTACTAATAATTATTGCAGACACAACACTCCGTTATAAAGATAACAATTACAACACGGAATTAGACGAGAAGCATATTTATTTGGTTTCGCATTCTACATCCTTTTTGACATTTAAGAAAGTTTTATCAACGGACCGCAGCAACCCCAGACTTATTGGAACTGTTGCATTGTGGCCAGAGTCAAATTTCCTTTTCGGCTGTTTTTGCTCTGGCACGTTTAGAAAGTTGTAGAAATATGAACATGGGCTTCCCTTAACAATTAGGCTGTTTTGGCCACAGTTATATAAGTTTCAGGAGCTTTATGTGGCGTTATCTCTTCGTTTATTTCCCTTATTGTATGGAAGTCGAAAGTTTAATATATCTGGGATGTCAATACGTTTTTCATTTATTAAGGCCTTCAGTTACAGAAATTTTTAGGAAGTGGTATAAGATTGATCGAAAGCGCTCTTCCATCAATTCTTATACTTCTGGTCCCAATTTATTTAAAGCCAGTTGAAAGATTTTCCCAAGTTGCTCATGCTTTTGTACGCTTCTTAATTGCTTTTTAAAAAACCTCTAATTATAGGGTGATAAGTAATTGACGTGAATGAAAAATGGATTTAGTATTTATCAGTTTTGACAAATATTAGAGATTGGGAGCGCTTTAAAAATATATTGCGTATCTTTGAAATTTATAATATGTATGACACACAAGAATCGATTTTAAGCCGTAAAAGACCACGAGAAGCCGGTAATCTGGGCATGAAATTTTATAACCGAGGGACTGGTCGAGTAAGAAAGGAAGTTTATGTTTTAAATAAGGCTCTGAATTTTATGTGCTTAATTTGTGGAATTTCATTTAATTCTCTTCTTTATTAAATCAAATGTTCCAACAATAGACACACTGTTACTAAATCCGAAGTTATTGAGTTCCTCTTGAATATTGTATTCAAATCAAGAACATTCGTCGTTATTCATATTCGTCATTACCCTTCCACTTACTTCAGTTTGGGGACTCGGAACTTGATACCTAAAGAATTATTATGCCCATATTACAAAGTTTTATCGACACGTTTAACCACAGTTTGGGAAGTAATTAAAATGACAATGGAAAATTTGTTTTTAAAACAAATTTTAAAATACGAACAGAACAGTTAATATTGATTTTACTTTTCGAACGTAATGTTTGTTTTAACTCAGCAGTGAAAACTTCATGTAGTAGTCGACGAAATTTCTTTCGAGATTTAAATTCGTTGGTGTAACAATTTAAATGTCAATATTCAAACACGAATGTTTGATATGAGTTGATCAAGGACGTATCTTGGAGTTTACATCAAATAGAAACTTTTTATTCCAACAACAAGGGATTAGTCTACAAAACAAAGTTTGAACGAATTGAATTTTAGGTTGATCAAAATCAATAATGAACACCAAAACACAAAAGCAAACATAAAGTTTTAACAATTCTTTGAGATCAGGAATATTCAAATTTCGAAAATAACTTACTGCGTTAATACAATGAGAAGCTTTAAAATGTCACAATTTTGAATATTACGGCTTTCCTAATGTCATGTATAGGTAAATGGAATTACATAAAGTTAAAATTTCGCATAAATGGAATTTGAAAGGGAAATTTAATAGAAGATTTTAGCAGAGAATGACGAATTGCTGCCTTCCACCATTCAGAAGCCGGACTTTGTTTCGAACGTGATTATGAAAACTAAAACATTAATTAATCGTTGCAAACATAATGTAGAGAAATATCTGAACATGAAGCTGTAGTATTAGAAATTTCTTTCCTTTTCCTTTTTGGATTATCATGTCGTGGAGATGTCACGATTTGGCGTAAAGTTAAGGGTTTTAAAAGGTTTTTTATCGTAAGTCGCTCTGCTGGAACGGCAGATATAAACCTATTACGGGTGAACTATGAAAAGTTTTCCAAATAACCTCTTCTCAAAACAGAAATTATCAACAATCTGTTTTGTGTAATAATAATATTCCAAATAATTATGATAAATGACAGTTTTTGTTGTAAGCACGAATGTTTGCCTAATAGTGTTTTGAAACGTCTCAGGACAAGAAATTTCCTCCAGACGAGTATTGGTGTAAATGATAATTGATGAGATATTTAAGAGGGAATGTGGGTTAAATGGTTTTGTAAAGACTCATTAGTAACGATACGGAAAATGTCGCATTTCGAAGATTGTTTTGTAAGTGGAAATTTTCGTTGAGGTGATTATTATATTTGTTGATTGGAGACGCAATCAATTGATTAGTCGAAGCATTTGTGCACTAATGGCCATAAAAAGGAAATCTCAAAGACGCTTTGAATTTTTCCCTCAACATGAAACGTAAAAATGATGTCCTCAAAGCATAGCACAACCCTTCTTGAGTAGAGTGCATTTCCTTTTAGGTCCGAGTTGTCCATGATTTTAAAAACAACTTGGAGAAGTTGTTAGAGTTTTAATAAAGCCACGTACTTCAGTTAAATGTTGTCATGAATGCGAAATAATATTTAGTGCTTTTGCCGGGTAAAATATCCATTAGCGCGAGCTCAGACATTCCGGGCAGCGGTTTGGTCCAGCCAATCTCCGGTGGTGCCTGGGACTGCTCTAGCATAATGAAATCAAAACAAACCGATCACTTCGCCCCTTGTATGCCGTTCGGCAGAGACATTAATTGTGGGCTTAACACTGCCAACTTTCTTTGACACATCAGGTGAGTAATGATTTCGCCGGAATCTCGATCAACAGACAAAACTTCCACAAATCCGACCGAATTATTCTCAACTCCGGCAAAATTATTGCCAAGAAACACGCAAATCGCAAAAATTAATTACTGATTGAATTCGAAAACTTTCAAAATGTCAAAGTTGATGGCAGGTTTGCTTTGAGATAACCCCTTAGAAATATCTCATGGAAGAGGATCAAAAGATCTAGTTGGATTTGCTAGCTTTTCTGTTTGTCCTTGTCAGCTAATCTACATTACGTTTGGAATGTTAAGAGAGGAAACGCAAATTGTTGGAAACTTTACTATATTAAATTATTAAAAAAACTATAGTTTTGGAAACAGATTTTGGAAAGGAAAAAATAGAATTGTAAAACTATCTGATAGAAGCAATAGTACAATCATAAAACAACTTATAATTTTGCCCTAATAAAAATGGTAGAGGTGCCGGGTTAGTAATATTGGTTGTCAGCTTAATTTTGAAACAAATCTTGGGAACTAAGAAATCGTGAAACTAGCTGTTAATTTTTGTTGATAATGATTATGATATTACAGGTCTACTTGCACGTAGAAAGTAATTGTTATTTAGTTAATAGTTGAATATTGAACATATGAAATTTAAAATTCAAAAGGAAAAATTACTAGTTTTTATTTTTTTTTTTTTCATTTCTCACTTGCACTTCAAAATGGATCATATCAATTCATTCGTTAATTCTCGTTGCTATTGAAAGAGCATTAGCAGATGTAACACTTTGTTTAATTGAAACCGAAACAATATAATTTTTTGCGGCGGTGATCGATTCCGATTCCGCTTTGATTAAATTCAAGACACGTGTATGGAACAACCCAATATTTTTGTTGGCTCGACGAAACCGAATATATTATAACTCAATACCTTTTGCAAGCAGCTCGCCGTTCTGCTTAAATCATTTCTACAACTTGGACCTTTATTATCTTAATGTCGGCACATTCCGGAATTCGAGGACCGCGTACTCTGTTCGTGATTCCACTACAGACGAAAATTTTAACAAATTTTACTTGATTTCAACCCTCACTACGAAAGCTGTGGCCCTATTTAGATTTTATGCTCGGCTTTCTTCCGTAAATTGCATTGCTGCACACTCGGACAATTGCCACAACAAACACAACCCTTTGTACAATCTCGAAGCATGTTTCAGAAATTTGTGTTGAAAATTTCTTCCTGCAATATTTTTAACACATTTAATACGCTTATCGTTCTTTAATTCCCGCACTCATCCGTATTATCTTGTGGATTAGAAAGAACCATGGTCATTGCTTCTTTCACTCAACCGACACAACAGACTCGTTCACACATCATCGAACCCAACACAAAACTGATATTAGATTTTACCTGCGCTACACCATATAAACATTGATAATGTTCTTATCGTTAAAAAATATTTCAAATTTCTCTACCGGAATCAATCCACCTTTTGTCAAATATGGTGGATGCGCCGGGATAATTAATATCATTTTTTAAATTACAAGTTTGTATCAACAGGTATTAGTTTTTAATTAAAATAATTGAATGGACAGTGGTTCTAGGTGTATAACAATATTAAATTGATGGTTTGTTTGTTAATTAGCTAAAAATTGAAAAATACTACACTTTGTGAAACAAAAATGAAACGGATCGGACGTAATTAACAATTAAGAGTTTCATTGAAAGTTTTAAGCTCCAATATCTTCAAATTGTTTCATAGTGAAAATTTATCGGAATCAATACCAGCGGCGTCGTGAAGATAATAATCGGTTGGGGAAATAAAATCAAGCTCGCTGTTTCAGAGATTTCTTAAGTCAGTTCCAATATAGCAGCTCTGATCCACTTAACAAGAGTGTTGAGAACTATTTTAAATATTTACAAGTCTTGTAAATAGAATCGTTTGTAATTAAACGAAATTAGAAACGAAAGGACTGTGGACTCTTTGAATAAAAGCATTTCGCCCTCAAGTTTCTTGAACTACTTGGAAATTTATTTAAGTGCAGTTTAAGCGAGAAGTGAGCCAAGCATTTTAAAAGCGTAATTTATGTCACAGGTCTTTACTGGCTTTCGCAATTTTTCAACTTACAATAACAAAATCAATTTAGTGTTCGAACACAAGTTGCTGCAGCTATAATAATAAATTATTATTTATTTGACTTCTTAGCACAATGAAAAGACAAATAAGTTCAATAAAGAATTTTCGGAAGTATAAAGCAAATATTAAAACATTCATTTTGTGTCTTTCTTCGTTGCGAGTGAAGAGTGCAGTCGCATAAAAAATTCTTGTTTTAATTAAACGCGCTGGCCCATAATTAAACTTAAAATTACGATCTAATATCAAGCAAATGTTTAAGTTTAAATCCACAATTGCACTTGCTGGTTAATTGGAATGAGATTTACCCTATAATTTGAGTTGATTTAATCTAAACTGATTTCAGCTCCGTTTTTATAACTTTTCTAAATTCATTAAAACAAGCTCTCGCCGCAAAGTTGTTATCGAGACAAGTCGCCGTCAAATCTCCAGTGTTTTTAAATTCACATCACATCGAAATACACAGTTATTGCTTTCTTCGAGAAAAGAAATTCATTGGCACATCGACAGCGTGTTTTCTCGAGAAACGATTAATTGTTCATGAGCCCGGGAAAGGGTTATAATAGAAAAGAGTGTCAGAGAGTAGTCTTTTTTTAATTTTTCGGCCAGAATGGTTTATAGAAAGAACGTGCGAAGCTTAAAGTAGGTAGCTCGACGCTGTGGCTCTTGGGTTTATTTAGTTTAAGGGTCCAGACGCGTCCGCCTATCGAGCTTCTACTTTCCACCATACACCATTAAGACCGGAATTCAATTTTCCGCATTTCCCTTGCATACGAATCACACCGATGAAAGATATTTGTCTCGCCAGTTATTGTTTAATAACATCACGGTTTGGTCTCGTAATTGGAGACAAAAGTGTTTTTGAAATTCTTAAGCACACGTCGTCTCAACAGCAATGTTTTGTGTTAGTTTGGAAGACTTCTTGAGCTTCGAGCTCAGTAACAGCTGTTACTTAATGCGTCACTTGAATAACGAACAACGAATGAAAACAGAGCATATGTCTCACATTTTCGGCGGCAAATCTATGCTAATCATAACAAAAATCAAGATTTACAACTCGGAAAATTCATTTCCAGGTTGAAAACAACTGTCACGCAGTTGACAAGTTTGCCATCAACACACACAAAATTAAAAGTCAAAATGAAAAATTACTCTCGGCCTTATCTACACCATTATATCGCTGTCACTAAATTTACTAAAAACTATTGATGCAACTTTGGCTTGTAATCTATTTGAAAAAAAGTAGAAGTCGTTAGACGCGGACAGCTTTATTCCACTTTCCCCTAGCGTCTGAAAATCTATCGACTGGTCTTGACAGCTGACCCAGGATGCCGTTTGAAACGTTTGGTTTCTCTCGTTACGTTCGAAAACTCATTTCTTCCAGGATGATAAACTGTGGGTTTAAAATTTTAAACCAAACGGACCGCCGATGAACTAAATCAAATCAATCACAAATCGGAATATCTCACAAAATATCTTTTATGTTGAAACAATGCGCTTTTAATTAACTTTGTAATTCATTTATGGCACAAATTTTATTCCGAAATGGTGGAAGCGCCAGGCAATTATGTATGACAATTATCTTACTTATTTATTTGGGGTTAAATGTGAATCTTCTGCAAAATGAGGCCTATAACACTCGTTTTAATATTAAATGTAATAATATAAATTTGTAATTAATCTTTCTTCCATTACGCCTTAACAAATCCAGCTTCACTGGTTTTGTTAATTTAACTTGTTTTCAATTTATTTCAAATGTAAAATTTTATGTAACTCATCATTTCAACACCAACTCCGTGAATAATGTAACATACTATTCACAGATTTTCAAAATTGTACAATTATAATTGACTGATGATGAGGATTGTGTGTCCTCGAAACATGTTTCATGAATTTTAATAAAGGATTTCGACGTGCAAGTAGGCAGTTTCCTTTCTTCATTCCTTACATAATATTCCTTGCACATTGATGGATTTTCAATTCACTTTATAATTTTTTTTTATTTACTGATCAGTTTGATTCTAAATTGTGAAGAAATAGTATGAAAATGGTGGAGGCGCCGGGTCATTAGCATTGCTTATCATTTTAAAACTAAATTGATTTTACGACAAATTGGCCGCTGTTACTGCAATAAATAAAATATGCCAGCTATATTTAAAAAAAAAACATCACATTTCACAGCTGAGTTTAGGTCCTCTAACTTGTGAATCCAGACCTAAGATATAAACCTAATCCTTTTATGACTGTATGACTAAATGGACACCCAGGAACGAGGGGTAGCTATTTTGATTAAAATTAAGCTTTGTTTGTAAAAAAATGTTGGCGCAAAATCCTGCTTTTTAGAGACATATTTTAATTTTGTGAGGTATGTCAAGTGTTGACATGTACGATATTCGTTTTTTAATCTTGTAAAATTTTTTGCCAAAAATGTGAAGAAGTTAAACACCTAAACCGTATGTAAAATGTTGCTTTTGAAATGTATTATGGTTTCATTAAATTTTATTCTTTCCTTCTGGAGCAGACATTTATACGGAAATATTTTGTATGTGTACGGTTTCGTGCTTCTAAATATGTCCCCGCATTTCCAGTTGACTTGTTATCTAATCGATTTAAAGAAGGACGCGCCAATAGCTAAAAATACGTATTTACATTGGCTGTGTAAAAGTCTTGAATTTCTTAATTTTATGAAAGCTAATAAGTCCGTTTCAAGCAACATTTGTCATTAAGTCCATCTTAACGTGTTTACGTTTTCCTTTAATGAGCACTCGTTAGCCTAGGATAATGCATTACAATGCTTCCAACCGAAGGTCAGGTCTTATTTAATATGCAGAAAAGTACATCACAAAAGATCGTGCCGCTATTAGATTTTATTCTGCAGACTTTACCCAAGTATTTGAATTTCAGTGGCTGATTCCAATAATTTTCAAGTTTTAGAACTAGTAGCTGCCATTCGGCGCACTACTGTTGTAATTTATCCTAGAAAACAACTTCGAATGATATATCAGCTGTGCACCTGGGGTTTACAAATTGCCAACTATTACGACAGTAAATTTAATTCAAGGCTGCCATACACTTGACCAGGGAAAGTATGACATAACAAGGTTGCTTTTTGTTATGTAAGGAGATATTTTCGCGTTTGTACAAAATGCGTAAAGTACACAAAATGTTTTATTCGACGAATTTCATGTTTCCAGAGCCCCAAAGCTGCAGAAAAGTGAGCTTCTAAGCGTGCCCATTTATTTGAGGATTTTTCCGTGAATATCTTTGGATTTAAACCATTGTTGTCTTATCTCTCTTGTTGAATATTATTTTATGCCCCAATGAAAAATAGCCGGTGCTGAAAATTAGAAATTTTATTATTCTAAAGTACACTCGTTAGTTTTATTCATTTTTATACTGTTTGTATTACTGGCATTTAATCATGAAAAGAATTTAATTCACTTCCTAATTAGAGAATTTCATAAACAGAATTTTGTGTTATGCCTGGGTATTTATTTTGGAATTAATAAAATGAGCTTTAATTCAACACAACAAATGCAAAAATAATTGCATGTCCAGTTGGGTTTCAGTTTTCATTGAAACCAATGTCCAATTTATCTCAATACACCGCACCGTGATTTTAACGAGACGTAATGTGATTTTAATGTTAATTAGTTGAGCATTCCAAAGTTATTTTCCTTAATAATGAAAGTTTTGTTTCACTATTTAATGAATCGATAGTCGCTTGACCCGATGAAATAACTTCATAACTTGTTCTATTTAGTTGAAACAAATTACATAGCTCGATACTGAGTACTCAAACACTTAATTAAAAAATTAGAAACTTCGTGTTTAATAAAGGGCTTAGATTATTTACTTTTTAATTCGTTAATTTAATTTATGTAAAAGGGGAACCATTCATTTGCATATATTATATCAACAAATTTACATTTTGAGTGCGAAAATTAATTTACTGCCCATGTTTAAACCCCTCTCAGAATTAAGGCCCTTTATCTGGTGTTAAAATTTAGACTAGTAAATCGTACGTTTAATAAAAATTTCGGATTTAGTATAGTACGTATTTAGTAAGTATGGTATTTAAATTCTTTTCAGAAATAAATACGAAGTCTTGAAAATTAATAAGGGAAAACCTTTTCTTTTCGAATAATTCAACTTGAAAGGTTGAAAAACCATCAAGAAATGTAGTACGTTATTATTTTCGCTTTTTATTCGTCGACAACATTTAAAGTCTAACACAAGAAAAACAACAGCAAAGACTGATTTTAAATTGAAAATAAATAATCACTTAAAGGTGCAAATCCTTGACATTTTTCTCGGCGCTGAATTTTGCTTTTGTTGGAAATAACAAATCTGTTCAATTCTGTTTGATAGGTTTTCACTATTTTTAAAGTAATGCCTCTGAAAAATTTCAATGTCACATTTTTATTATTATATAAAAAACCATTTATTACGCTATCAAGATCAATAGCCGCACAAAAATTTCTCCGTATCATGGAGAACATTCCATTCTATTGTAAATGATCGATTTTAACATTAGCAGGATCATTTTGGTTGGAGCTGATGGCATAATACACAGTTACTTGATTTAGGTTTAATTACACTTTACAAAAATATTTATTGTTTGCATGAAGGCCTTTTTTGCAATTAAGTGGTTACAGCAATTAGCAAAATTAACTGGCGAATCAAAGCGTGGTGATTCAATTTATGATCCATTGGGGTAGAGTGTCAGATGAAATTGCTCGACCCTTTCTCATAAATCCTTCGATCTCTCAAACTAAATTTTCAGAATTGTTTATTTAACGATTACGCATGCGCGCCTTCAAATGCATATTGCTCTAAATTATGGCTAAATTCCCCAGGGAAAATAGCACATTAATTTTAAAAGTAGATATAAACCGAGGAAAATCCTCTCGGTTGAGTTCTTCTGAAGTTTGCCTTACATATCACTGTTCTTTTAATCATTTTTTACAAGCAAATCCTAATGAAAAATTATTATTACCGATTCTCTTTTGACACTTTTTACCTCATTTTTATAAAACGCAGGACGCGATCCGCGCCTCGTCGTATTTATAAGACGAAAATTGCTCGAAACAAATTTATTGAAAACGTTTTTCGTGGTTTTACGCCTCATGTGATTCAGCACAACATCGCGAAAATATTGAAATGAAAAAATTAAGAGTATTGATGGATGCCGGAAGGTTTATGATTCGATTTTTCGAGTTAGCAAAAGCGTAAAATAAGCTGTCAGCAGTTGATTGTGAATTCGAAAACTGGTCATCCGTAAATCATTACGTCAAATTTCACCGAGATAACCTTTGATTTAAGATTAAATTTTCTCTTAGTATCAGTTAATACAAATCCGATTTTCATGAAGGTAATCTCTGAATTAAAATAATCAAAGCCGTTTAAAGTAATTGGGAATTTAAATTGATAATAGTGGTAAAAGATCGGATGAATATTTTAGGTAACGTTCAATCCACTCAAGTGGACTCAACTCCTCAAACAACCCTTCCATTGAGCCCGGCTTTTAGCACAAAAATAGCGCACCTGAAAGTGAACATTTCCATTAATTATATTTAACTGTCATTAGCAATTATTTGGCATTGTGTCAGGTTGAATTCCATTTAAACAACGTGCATTTCATTTTATTGGATATAACCAATGATGAAATTATAAGATTTTAATTTGCGTTTTGTCAAAAATGGTGGAGGCGCCGGGCTAATGCTATATAACACAAAAATAACGCAGTTGGGAATAAATCTGTTCATTTACTTACCTGTCATTAATCATTATTTGGCATTGTGTCGGGTTGAATTCCATTGGAACAAGGTGCATATTATTTTATTGGATTTCACCACTGGTTTAATGGTTGAAACGTTTCAGAGATAATTTTAAATAAGTGTTCCGGTTAAAGCCGTGGCGCTAATATAAATGCGACGCGATACTTTTTAATGAAGTTTTTCCCCTGATTTTAGCAATACATCTACCAGTTAATTCCCATTTTTACTCACCACAATTAGTTACAATTAAAATAATTAAACCTTCACACATTTAGATTAATAAAGCTCGAAACCACAAAATAATTAATCATTATTACCGTAAGTAGAGTAAAGAAACAGCTGCTGCACGTTTTAAAATGTGACTTTCGCTCAGCTGACAAAGATTTTAACCTTTATTGCTTCGTACCAAAATCTGATAAAATGTCGAGACTCAAGTCATAGTTTACAATCCTCTTACCACACACCAAAAAAACTGTGAGATATAACGCACGCATATAATATTCATAAGCATATAAACACAATCCGAAGAAACACTGATTGCACACATCTACACTTAACAAGCAAAATTGTTTTATTCACGATAAAAGCCCGACTATCGGGAAACCAGATCACTTAGAGGATTCTGAAGCACTCACTCACTCTTTTACGTTTTTTAGACATTGTTTTATTCATCTGCTAACGCAAAAAACTGATACCACGGATAAATAGCTATCGCTTATAGAGAGTCCATACCCATGATTCTCATTTTAATTTTTTTAAATAATAAACAATGAAGAAAGTCAATAAAAGAGAAAGAATAATAAGTAATTTTTATTTTCTCCTAAATTTTGTTTCTCGGCTACTGCCTTTTTAATTTTCCATTTTTTCAAGGTTGGAAAATAGTATATTATGATACGAGTTTTATAAGACGCATTTTGTCGCACGCACGGAATTGGGGCACGACGAGCGCAGCGAGGAGTGCCATAATGGAGTAAGTGCGACAAAATGCCTTATAAACGAGATATCATACACTATTTTTTCTACTTTGCACCTTTTTTAACAAAAAAAATCAATTTCGAAATTTAGGGAATTTTGTGGCAGTTGACAGCATTTGTGTGGATCATGAAATTCAATTAATAATTTGGATCGTCATTAGTTTATTCGTAAAATGTATTCTGAAAGTGTCCAAGACGTTTTGCAATCTATCTGCCCCTCAACGAATACGGACTTTTGTGGCAAATACGCGGAATTTGAACATTGGCCTAAGGAGAATGGGATCTCAAATTACTCACTTGCACTGGCTTTTGAAGTCATGTTTGTACACTACTCGAAAGGTGTTCGAAGGGACTACGTATCAAGGTTGGTACAAAAGCCTCTAAAGGTTCGAAATTGATTCATTTAATTAAATTATCACTTGAAACAGGTGACGATTGACACTGACACTTCTCTCAGATAATTGTCAAAAAACTAGGTTGCCATCATTTTCCAACTAAATTACCCTGGTTTTTAGTGTAATTATTATAGCACTCCGTTGGATATTACGAAACCCAAATGGCGTATCGTAATGACCTCAGTACGAAACAAAAGTAGAAAAAATATCTAATTATTTAAAAAGTGGGGCAGTTTGTTCTCAATTTTTTGTCAACGTTTGTAACAAAGTATCCAATGCAAAAAATAATAAGGGATAAAATCTGATATCTGATATGAAATTAGGGTTATGTGCTTTGATAATTACGTTAATGCTTTTTTTATACGTATTGTATTTTGTTCATGGTAATCATATTTGATAAATGTTTGTATTGTGCTTGAGATGTATTGGATGAAAGCGAGAGTGACAATTATTACCTTCAAGGCTCGACGGAAAGTCATCAAGTGAAGTTTTGTGTCACGAAAAATCGATCGTTGTTTGTTAAATTTCACAAACTATTTTTTACTACTTATGCGTGTGATTTAGTAGAAAGTTTATTCGTTAAAATTAACAGATTATCGTGGAAATGTTCATGAAACATCAAGAACTATAACGATGGAATTCCGTTGCAAGCTTTGATTTTGAATGCAAGAAAAGAAACCAATGTATTCGTTAGGGCCAGAAAGGAAAAATAAATTGGATACTCCAAACCCACCAACATTGAACATGTGTGTCCCGCTATTATCTAATCATGCCGGTTTTCAAGTCCATTAACTAGGACTAGAGACGCTAGCATAATACTTTTGTGAAAGGTAATACATGGAGTGCAATTTTTTCGAAATCCTCTGAGTTTCTTTGCACGCATAGAATTTGAAGTTTTGTTGCGTCAAGTTCTTTTGTCGGTCCGCTTTGGTTATAAAGAGCGTATTTGGCTTTGTACTTTTAGAAAACCGTCTCGTAAAGACGTGCAGTATAAATTTGCTTGAAGATCAAGGCCAGCAATTAAGCTCTGAAAGTAGCTTAATTTCGCTATGAATTTGTCGGTGTTCGCGAGAAAGATCTGATATTAATGTTTGTTGATGAGTTGCACCGTAAATTCGAGTAAGGTGTACAAATGAATGTCTCGCTCCGGAATAGATTATGATCCTTTTAACGAAGTTTCACAAACACGCCGTCATTAGAATCACGCGCCGGCTTCTGCATCTAATTAGTCGATTATTTTGTATTATTAACTGATGACAGTCATAATGCATCTGCCAGGCAGTTCCGAATAACAACGAGAGTGCCCCCAACTTGAAAAAGGTGCAGAGTCTTAATAAGTCGTCATATTGTTAATATTTACTTCAAAACATTCTTAGTGTTTAAGTCCCGGTCACTACTAGTTAGTGGTCGTTAGGTCAGGTCAGAGGCTGTAGATGCGACCTAAAAACTCTGGCACTTGGGTGATGGCATTACCACCATACGCATATTTATTTTTTTTATAATTCTAATAACAACAATGTTTATTCATTCAGTGTAAGAAGACGACTACAAATGTATAAATAAGTCAGATACGAAAAAAATATATGTATATTACAATGTGATCACTGCGGGCTTCATTCCCGCACAGTAAAAAATTTTCTGGAGTTATTCACACTAAAACAACACTAAGAGTGGTCTCCAGAGGACCACACTCTATATTGTAATATCTTCTAGTGTAAATTAACTTTTTTGTATATGTACTTTTAACACCTAAACTAGTGTAACAATCATATTTTATAAATGTTTTACACACTTAACTAAATGTTTTAATGTATTTCCTGAGTGTACAAAGCATTGAATTCTAGTGTGGTTACAGAGTGAAAATGGTTTAACATAAAGGCATGCATATATTCAAATGTTTAATAAAAAATACAAATGCACAAAAAAAACAAAATAAAAAATTAATTCAAACTACGAGTACATACCTATTTAACAAAAATATACTTTGGAAAAATACATAAATCAGTAGAACCGTAAGGTTGTTTTTACTTATATAGTTCTTTATCTGAACTCATAAACTGCTTTCTTTAAATCCACTATGGCCTATGCTATATATAACATGAGATCGAAAATATACTCAATTAGAGCAAGCCTTGAAAGTGAAGTGTATCTTTAGCCACATCATATGCTTTGTAAAACCAACATAAGACAACATAACTTCAAAAATGCGGCAAAATTTTAAGATTTTAACTTAAAAAAACAAGTTAATGTATGTAAAAAGAACAGCAATATATGGTGTAATTTAAAAAAATCTAATTTGAAAGTTAGTCATTACACGATTGCGTAGATTTCAAATTTTATAAAGTAATGACAATGTGATCTGTCTACAACGTCAAGTGATGAAGGCCATGCCAATTTTTGGAAGTAAATTTGCAGTTACATTTTCCGAAGCACTAACATACTAATTATTAAAAAGTTCAGCTACTTTAATATCGGTGAAGATCTTATTACTGTTATTGTCTGTGATAATAATTATTTTCGTATTCTTTTCTCTTTTGAGTGTTTTATTATTTACTGTACAAATGACTTTATTTTGTTTGTTGCTTTTTTATAAAATTATCATTAGTTTTTTTTTGTGTTTGACAGTGCATGGTAATAATTAATAAAAATATAAAGCCAAAACAAAATATTTCCTTCCACACATATACAAAGAGTAAAACAATTTTCGGAAAAAATTTATGATTTTTTTAAAAAACGGGTTGATTCGGATGTTTCTCTTTACATGATCCAAGTTTGTTGTGCATCAAGTCCGAAGCCGGATTCAGATTTGAGTCTGTATGCTACTTTTGAAAGATATTGGCAAGTTGTCCGTTTTTCCTACTCAAAATAAGGTCTCCGTAAAGCCGCCTCAGGATCGGCTCAGGTAGGCTCAGGAGTCGGTGTTTCAGACGTCCACGTGGAGTTGAGCGCTGCATCGAGCGCAGCTTGGGCCGGGCGGCGGCGGTTCGTCCGGGCGGCAGCGCAGGTCCGAACAGCCACCAGCTTAGACACATTCGCGTACACATGTCGCACGCCGCGGTCACGCACACCACACGTTGCTTTACGCGCGCATCGCTCCAGGTGAGTGTACGTGGTTTCTGTTGTAGGTCAGTGACCGCACTTTGATTTGCAACTTGCCGGTAACAACAATCTCGCGAAACACTCACAAACTCCAACTTAAACAAAGTTTCGAAAGAAAAAACTTTCAGCGGTCCAATCGCTGGCCCGTACCCTGCAACTATCTCACGGTTTTAACTAATTTAGTGTTCACATTTCGAAACACTCCTAATCCATTTGTCTAATTTTTCTAAAGAAACTTCTAAATCTTCTGGTTAAGAAATTAAATCGCTGGTGTAGACCACCAACGTGGCGTGCGTACGAGTAAAAGTGTGTTTGGGTATTGTTATTTTAATCCTGGTTGAAGAGGAGGATCTGGCGAACTCCCACGCAAATAATATGTTTTTGTATAGGTGCAACAGGTCTGTTGTATGTGCAGAGCGCAGCATGCTGTAAGAGGAAAAGGACGCCATGGTGGATAGACATCATCGTTACAGCATTAACCAGATAGAAGAACCAAGGCCTAGGCCAAGGTATTGGTCGATTTTAATAAAAGTCTCCGTGTTTTAAGCGGTTGTTTGCTTAGATGTGGAAGTTTGGCAAATGAGCGCGCTTTGCTGGATCTACTCGATGGCGATCAGCAAAATTTACAGCCAGCTTCTCTCACGTTGGCCCCTATCAACAATTCGAATATTTATGCCCGTAGGCATTCAGCACACACTTGTCCTATCACGGAGGAAAGACATGCACCGGTTGCTAGCGTAAGTAATATATTTCTTGTAGCGATTCTTCACGTGGAATAACTTAATATAAACACTTTCAAAACAGAATTCGCTTTCATCACATAATTCGTTAGGTTTAATCGTTGATACGCGTTTATAATTGGATCAGTTCTGTTCAAATAATCTGAGAGAAAATCGAGAGACTCCACGGCAATCAAATTTTAAACAATCCCCGACACGCCAAACGGTATTTTTAATTAATTGTGACGACTGATTAAAGCAATCACACTAAAACTTGTTTTATTTCACCCAAAGGTAAGTATAATAAAATATGAATCGTTGTCATTGTGTCGGATATATGAGATTGATTCGGCGTTTAATGGAAATTCTTATTGTTTAACCGCGACGAAATATGCGCAAAATATATCTGCCGGTGGAGCAATCAATCATAACAAAATTCGAAATTAATGACTTTAATACGCTCATCTGCATAGCATTTTTATGGACCACATAGTCACTTCGTCGTTTTAAGATCCTTATTGAGTTTAGCGAGACTCATCTTTCTGTTTTCATGCTTCCATTGCGGATAAAAATTAAAATATTTGATTTATTACTCCTCTTATGAAAGCGTTGCCGGTGAAAAAACCAAAAGAAAAACCCACCACACAAGCGAGTTGAATATTAGCAAAATCGAAAATCATTTTGTCGGGACACCAAATCAATTCAAAGGAATGTTTCATAAGTACTACTTAAGATGTTTTTCCCAAAGAATAATTGAACATAAACCACACAACCTGACAACCTACATTAGAATAACTTCCAAAAGGCGTCATTTAGAATTGAACATTCCGTTTTATGAGTCTTTGCACAGCACATTTTTCCTTACCTATAGAAACTCTCTATGCACTACATTTTCCCATGCACTTTCGTGATGTATTTGTATTTCTCGACCATTGAAATACAGCATCACAAGACGAAAGAAACGGCTTTCTAGTTCTTGTATTTTTTATTTCCCGTGTGTTTTCTTGTTGCTATTTTACTATTAAAAATTCAAGGACATGATACATCAAAGGATAATAAAATGATCCATACGTTTAAATTAAGTCGGAATTAATTTGAAATACTTCCTTTATTAGCACAAATTACGTTCCATTAGATTTTCTTTGCTTCGCGAATCGAGCGTTGGTTGTGATGAAAATGTCTCCGGGTATTTACTTTTTGCGCTTTTATTTTTAGAACCTTTTTAATGTATAAAGTTATTCTGAAATTTTAATCTGACACAGAAATAGCAGTTGAGTAAATTAAATTTTAAAAATAATGGTCAATTCGAGAAAGGTATTTTTATAATATTTATGTTGTCAAGGTTGAAATAAGCAGGAATCAAAAGTAAGATTTATTTAGATGAAAGGTCGGTATATTTTTAGAGGTCCAAAGTACGAGCAAACTTTAGTTAAATTTTAATCTTCAAGGCTGAAAGTTTTTGGTATCGAGGAGTTTTTCTTTCAGATACCACCGCCTGTTCCATTGCGACCACCTGCTGTCCCCAAAAGAACGCATGTTCCCGCACCGGTGAACTCGTCCGAAAGTGCAAAGATGAACGTTCGGCCCCAACCGCAGCCACCCCCAGTAATCCTCCCTTTGCCAAAATCTCGAGCCTTGCCCCCCATCCCCACTGTAGATAATAAACCGAGGCCGCCCGTTAGAAACCAAGTTTCAACCGACTCCAGTAATATAAATATCTTATCACGAACGTACGACTTAAATAGGAACGCGTCACCGAAACAGTCAAATAAAATACCTGCTTGCACATTTGAATTTAATTCTGTGACTCAGGACTTCACAAAGATTCCTCCGGCGCCCGTGGGGCCGCCACCACCGGCGCCGAAAACTTGCCATAAGCCCACCATCTCTCCGGCGAATAAAGTTCCCGGAAATCAGCAATGTAACGGAGGGAGAGTTTCAGTACGACAGGACTCAGGCATATCGAGTGATAGTTTTAGTCAAACATCTTCTCCGAGTTACACCACAAAAACAATGGAAACTCCCCTCTTGCCCCCAAAGACCCCCGTCAGACAACAGAACGGAATCTTAGCAAAAGTCCAGAATGTCGAAGACGACGCTAATGGCAACACGACCATTACTAAAAGTGCATCAACGCCTGCGAGTTTGCAGACCATCGTGCGCTTTCATAATGGTTCGAACATGTCGCTCCACCATAGGGTAACGGGAATTTTATCGATTTCCCCCTCTGACTCCTTATTTTTAGATAATTAGAGATATGAGACGTCCCTCGAGCCACTACGCTCGACGTTTAAAATTAAGGTTTAGATTTGCTCAAATTATTATTAATGCAATTGCCTTGTTTGCCATAGGCGCAGGGATGGCGGCGTACTTTAAAGGTGACTCTAAACTGCCCAAAACCCAACTAAGCCTTCTATTCCAGCTTATCCATCATCAGTGCAAGTAGTAAATAAAACACTCAATACAACAGTTGCTCCAGTTGTAGAAAAAATCAGTACGAATCCAGCACCCGGAATCTGTCTCCCCGTGATTGTAAATTTCTGTCTCCAACATAAAGTACCTTACAACTACACTGTTTTCCCCAACTATATGGGCCAGTTCGGCCAAAGAGACGCCCAACAAGAGTTGGAACTCTACGACGCTGTTGTAGATGTGCGTTGCTATGAACTTTCAGCACTGTTTCTTTGTTCCCTTTTCGTACCTAAATGTGGCCCCCATGGCGAAGTAGTCCGGCCCTGTCGCAACCTTTGCAATGGTATAATTCTATCAATCGGTCTCAAACCGCGTTAATTAGACAATTCCAGAGACAAAAAGGAGGTGCGGTTTCTTTCTAGATGTGTTCGGACTCACCCTTCCGGAATACCTCGACTGCAGCCTGTTTCCGGAAAAGCCGGATCGCGGTCACTGCATAGGCTACCACGAAGTCAAACAAGCCAAGCTTCGGGCCCAAAGACCAGGTAATTTGACTCTTTTAATTCGGAATTATCAGGTTTAATGAAGCTAACGCAAGCTCGAAACTATTAAAGTAAAGGAGTAAAACAACCGGAAGCTGTTTACACTATAAACCGCGATGTTGAGCTTTAACAACATTGTACTAGCTGTGCGTACGCTCCACTAACACCATCAGATAAACCTAATAGAATAATAACGTTTAGCTTATCGCTCGCCGCGAAAATATCCTATCAATACACCACATGTATATTCGTGTTCTACGCAAAATGCTCCATTGAAACAGATTTTCCATCAACTTATCTCTAATGTCAACAGTTTCGGATGACTAATGGCCTCGGCAAATTTCAACGATTTTCAAATAAAATGATTAGGTCGTCTGTTTCCCTAAACTGAAATCAATAAAAAGCCCAAAACCAATTTCCAACCCAAATAAAAATTACTTGAAACAACATTTATCCGACAAATTCGGCGCTCCATACCCAGTTAATTAGCATTCGTAATTGCATCCCCCAAATAAGAAAATTGCCCTTAATTCAGTTTGTTTTCTCAAGTCGCACAATTCGATTAATTGCCATTTTCCTCAAGTCTGCCCAAACGGCTTCCAATGTGACGTCCGCCGTTGCATTCCGAAAGATTGGCAATGTGACGGTCACATGGATTGCAAAGACAAATCCGACGAATTGAATTGTAAAAAATGTGGCCCGGGGATGATCCACTGCGGCGGTGATAAATGCATAACGCAAGAACATATGTGCGATGGAAAAGTGGATTGTCCGTGGGGCCAGGACGAAAGGAACTGTCGTAAGTAACGACGAGATAGACCCAGAAGAGATCAAAATTATGCGACTTTTAGTGAGATTAAGTGAGCGAAATGGAGATGAAGGAAAAGGACAGTTGGAGGTGTATAGGCCTGATCAAGAAGAATGGGTGCCGGCATGTGTGGCACACTGGGATCAAAAGACGTCGCCAAAATCGATCTGTTCTCTTCTTGGATACTCGTAAGTTGTCAATCATGCACGCGTTTGCAATTAGCGAAGCTATTTTAATTAAAACACCCAATCAATAGTTTTGCCGCGAACTTTATTTGATCCGTCCACTGCTGATTAATTAATAATTATCGCTAAAATAATGAGTGATTTGAACGTTACACCAAGTCGGAAACCCGACTTTTTGCAAACTGTTTTAGATGCATTATTTCTTGAAATATTGTGCCATAACTTAGTAAAAACTGTACCGTGAAAGAAGACAAAAGTTGAACTCCCGCGGATTCTATTTTGAAGCAGACTTACAAACCGCACTATTTACGAAGAAATATAGCAAGGGATTCCTATACAAATGCATTATTTATAGGGTAATCGATTTGCTTGCACTCTAGTTTCTCGTTGAAGCACGTGTGGCAAAACAAAAATGATTTAATTATAGAGCTGTGGCAGTTCGAACCTGTAAGGCGTTAAGAAATCTAGGCGCGGGACGAACTTTGTTCTCTCAAAAATAAAGAAATAAATATTTGTTAGATGCTAAATCGGCCTTGAAATTAATTGGTGATTTAGTATTTGCATTGTGGGCACTTGAGTAATTGGAAAAATCTCGAGCATTTTCCGAGAGGATCAAGGAGCGTCCTGTACCTGATATTTGTCCAATTAATTGAACTAACAAAACTTTGTTGTATATTTCTGAGAATACGCGATGTTTAGAAGGAAAAACAGGACGAACAATTAAAGAAGTAGACACACCACCATAAAGTTTACTCTTTCTTTTGCAAAAGTTAAAAGAGTGTTTCGGGGAATTATAGGAATTCCAATGGAAGTCGTTTATTGAGAGGTACCGACATAAACATTTCTCCGCCAATTCAGGAGACAACGGCTATCTGGCGAATGAACCAGAACAAGCGGCCGAAGAACATGATTCGAGAATTTGGTTCGTGCAACGGCACGACCTACCCAACTGTGGCTCTGAATTGTACAAATTATAGTAAGTGTGTTTTCGGTTTGTGAAATTTCCTACTATATCGAGTTGTAGTGTGTGGGAAAGCTCGGAAAAGTTACGCGGAGCGTCTCACTTTGAGGATAGTCGGGGGTGTTCCATCAAAGCCGGGCGACTGGCCATTTCTTGCAGCTTTGCTTGGAGGTCCCGAAGAAATATTTTATTGTGCGGGCGTTTTAATCGCCGATCAGTGGGTGCTTACCGCATCTCATTGTGTCGGGAAGTAAGATAATGTGATTTGTGTCGAGACGGATTTAATATTTTTCTTATTCTGCAGCCATTCCGATGTTTCCGGATGGACCATTCAGCTGGGCATTACCAGGCGGCATGCTCATGCCTTTTACGGCCAGAAAATGAAAGTTAAAAACGTTGTTCCACATCCGTTGTATAATCTTGGGGTGGCACACGACAATGATGTCGCTTTGTTTCAAGTAAGTTCCGTTGCAAATTCTCGTCGAAAACAATATTACTATTAATTCCGGACGTTTCCTTTCGATTCAATTTTCCCCTGAATCAAATCGAGTAAAAGTCTTCGGGTGCAATTTGCTTTGTCAGAGATAATAAAACGTGTCAGAAACGGTTTGATAAACAGCCGTCACTGTCCCGGACATTAAGTCGCGACAACTTACATAAAACTCGATATTTGCCCGGAAATATTTCACACGGACTGGGCAAAATTCAATCACAAATTCTAATCATAAACAATAAATTCCTAAGTAACCAAGCACGCAAGCTACACAAAGGAGAAATTAATTTACACAACAACGCTTCAGTCTTCATTACTGGCCAGAGTTTAAACGTATTAAGGTTAAGCCTTGTCAATTTTCGGACAATTACAAATTTACTAAACGGATTATGTTTTATCTTAGCCAAATATTTATATTTCTAGCTCTCGTCCAGAGTCGATTTTCACGAACATTTATTGCCAGTCTGTCTTCCACCTGCCAATAAGCAACTTCACCCGGGAACAATTTGTACAGTGATCGGATGGGGCAAAAAAGAGGACACCGGAAGTAAGTACCTTCTCAATATGATTACTGAATTTACAAATCGTCGATTCGAGCGCTCGCTTAACATGTTATGGATAAATTTAATTGAATTTATTCGCGCAGTTTACGCGTAAATAAACACTTTACACGCCGCCTCTACCGAATTTGTATCCGCAATTCAAACTAAATCATATTTTCTCATCGAAACAATTTCAAAATACATCTCAAAGACAAGTAAATAATCTCATTAAATCCCGAGTCTTTTTATTCCAATCTAAAACTTGTGTGGAAAAATAACGGAAATCCGGCTTATGCCGCAGTGAACGTTTTACTACGAAAATGCGAAATATTTTGATTCATAAAGTTGTTTGATCAATGAATTTTCCAAACATGAAATTCAATCAATGGTCATTTGAATGTTTCGAATAATTATTAAAATAGCTAGCTGATGAAAGTTTCGTTCTTGCGAAATTACAACCTGCCTTTTTATTTTATCAGTGTAGCAATTCAGCTCAACTTTCGCTTAAAAGGAAAGTTCTAAAGTTTGGAAAACTGTTTAATTCCGTTTTGTTGTTTTATGTAAAAATATTAAAATAACACCACTATCCCGGCGCCTCCACCAAATTTCAACTCTCCATATGCCCACAATTTTAAATAAAGTGAACTTGATCTTATTACTACATATTTGAAATGTATTGTATGTGGCACTCTTTATTTCGAGGAAGTATGCCAGGCATCTCATGCCTGAATTTTATTAAATGATGACACGATTTTCTGGCGTAACAGGTTATTACGTTGGGAATTTTCTGTGTATAGTTTTGTTTTGGAACATTTTTCATGCCGAAACGCGCTGTACGCAAGTTAGTCTTGTACAAACACGAAACACTAGGATATAATTAATCGTTAGTGGTTTTGTTTGTCGCGAGACAATAAAGTTTTCTTCCGATTTTCCCCGAGTTACTTAAAAATTACGGAGAAAAATGAGCCAACGTCACGAATGCTAATAAAATGAAGTGTCGCGAAAGATACAAGTTGAACTGGATTTAATTGTGGGATTATGCTCGGAAATAGAGGAATTAATAACAATCGCTGATAAATGGACTTGTGTTTTAAAACTGGTGAAAATGTTTAGTTTGAAACGATTGGGCAATTTGTTGGTAAAGGGGACAGGTTAGAAAAAGTGTTGCTAGACTTGTTGTTTATTTGTAGTGTCAGAATACGAACCCGAAGTAAATGAAGTGGAGGTGCCCGTTTTGAATCGGGACTTGTGTAATGCTTGGCTGGAAAATCGAGAACTGAACGTTACAGATGGTATGATCTGTGCCGGGTATAAGGAAGGAGGAAAAGATGCCTGTCAGGTGAATGATTAAATACATTTCCATAATACGTGCAGACAAAACAAAATCCAAAACCTAATCAAATTTTAATCTGTTATTAACTAGAATTCAATTTCTACTGTTCCGAATCATTATTTTATAATTCACATTCACGCTATTCAATGATGCTAATACGCACATTCATTATTAACTATCAAATTTCTATTAACTACAGACCGTCTAATTAATTTTAATTGAACCTAGGGGTCAATTTCAAGTGGGGAAGTCATTCAAACACGCTTCCACGAAACGGCTTAGCCGAATCATGCAAATATTTACACAAACCTATAATTTCACCCGTCATGTTTTTATTAACAAAAGCGAAATCTAACATATGTTTATTATATTACAGTTTTAATTCCCCGAATATGTTTTATTCCGATTATTATGTCAACCCCCAGAGCAACCCCTGATTTGACGTGGGTTCACCACATATTTAAAATAAATGTTTAATTACACTGTCCAACGAAATTTCACTTTATTCCCTCTTGATTTTGCCAAAATCGCATTTGAAATTTTGCGAATTTGTGTTCGATTTTTTCGTATAATTATGGTTCTTCAAGTAGGTTAAGTTTATTTATAGCCATATATTGTTTTTGTAAAATGTTGTTCGAGCGATAGAAACAAATGGTTTTCAAATTTGGATTCTAACTTTTACTTTTTTTCTGAAAACAACTTGAAAGCAGCCAAAATATTTAAACATTCGAATTCACCCTCCCTTTCATAAATTGTATGGTGAAAAGTGGAAATAAATATTCGCATTGTGTGTTTAAGAAGTGAAGTTTGTTGATGTGAGTTTGATTTATTGTTGTCTGCACGTATCAAGTTTGGGTTTGGGCGTTAATGTCGATAAGAATAATAAGTTAATGGTGCATGAATCTTAGGGAGATTCCGGGGGTCCTTTGCTGTGTCGCGACAACAACGATCCAGACCGATGGTTCGTAGGTGGAATCGTCAGTTGGGGAATCAAATGTGCTCATCCGCACCTCCCCGGAGTTTATGCTTACGTTCCCAAATATATTCCTTGGATTTTACAGCAGATGAAGCATTATTCTGATTAGATAGTAGATAAGACAATAATCTCAATTAAGCTGACAATAATGTAACAAGAATGAATGGTACAAATTATACACGGTAACCATGGTTTTCTAAGACATTTACACGAACAGAATGCTTACAAAGTTACTTAGTAAAATGCATTTATTATATTGTGGTATAGCAGTTCTCCCCTGCCACAATCCAGCTACGCACAATATCTAGAATGATCCTCTAGTGATATTTCGTGACAATTCACCTAGTGTTCGAGCGGACCGCTACTACATGTGATCTGTTTATACAGCTGTGTCATATAGAACTTTCAGCGGTATTAATAAATATACTGAACTAAACCATGCCGTAACAAGTCATCACCTTGAAGCAACCCGAATCGAGTGCACCAAACATATATCCGACAAAGTGGTGAAATGTCGGATGTTTTGATAATTAAATAACTCTAAAACTTTCGAAACTCCTCGGAATGAAATTTTTGCGTGAAAATAAACACATAACATAACACAAGTTGCGAAGTTTGTCAAAACAATCAGATTGAATATTGCATGAGATCAGTGTGTTTGTCAGAAATCTCGAAATCGAAAGAAACGATCAAGTTTTATTGTGACGGTTGAATGTATAATATATGCCCCTATTGTGAATGTATAAATGTGTACGTAATGTATTTACACCGAAATATGCGTCTTCTTTTTGCTCGTGAAAAGGAATTTCTGAGGTCATTGCTACAACCCTTTAACGAGCATGAAAAGTTCAGTATATTTCGTAAGATCGCCGTCTGTGCAGAAGTCTTCGAAGGCCCTATTAGTTAATAGCCTTGCGCCCTGGTGCTGGTGTACCCGTGACAATAACTTCGGAGCCTTCTGCAATGCTTAAATATATTTTATACCCTTAGAAAGAGAAGATATCATAGTTTTCTATAGATTTATAACGATGTTATCTAGTGTCTACTGTGCGCAGGTCATGAATTTTACAGCTCGCGGCAAGGACCACGCTCAACCAGATCGAAGGATATTTCGCATCAAAATTTACAAGAACAGTCGCTGAATTTATTTTAACATGCGATTTAATCAACAATCCCTGTCAATCCCCTGAAAGTTAATTACTTCGGTTTGAGACGATTTTCTTGGGAGAATGTCGGAGTCTGGATCTGGGGAATAAATTTTCTCCTACCTCAATACTTTATTATTAGCTTGTCCTCGCCGTCGGCGATTGTCAAATTCCACAGTCCCTGCGTTTAACTAAAATTGCGACGTGTGGGCAATCAATAATGAAATACGTTGTACATGTTTCTAAATTGTGTTTTTCATAGAGAAAATAATACAAAAGTCATTAATCACTCAAGACAATTTCAATTACGAGTTGTTACACCTCAATATTGGTTGCAGAAACTACAAAAACTTTGCAGTGATATTAGACCTTAAGATTACCACTAATCCAATTTAAGTAGATTTAAACAGACGACTAAGCCAATTAAAATTTCTGCAGCCGGTATTTACGGTGACTTTTACGTGATTAATGGCGCAAATAAAAAGTAATAGGCTCACATGAAATTTTACATAGTGTTAACATATCTCGGAGAATCATAAAAATTAAGTGATATTACATATCCTGACAATATTTTAGACAATAAATATTGCAATATTGCTTTGAAATATGCATAATTGTTTGGGAAAAAAACACTATTTTGATAGAACCGTTCTTATCTTTTATGAGATTGTTTAAAAATTAGGCGAAATTGTTCACTTATGTGTTCCTTGGCTTTTGCTACTACATCTAGTTGATGCAATGGGACAATAACTGGTCTAGTTATGTGTGATGTCCGGTCAGCATGCTATGTGCTTCCCAGCGGTAACCCGCTCCTGTATTATTGAAACCTGTGTTGAAAAAATGTAGTCAATATATACCAAAACACACTCTCTTTATTTCATCCCTTTCCCCTAAGATACGATATTACGTTAGGTAATATAACAAGAGAGAAGTTTTATCTACTCGTGATATAGCAAAGTTTGCAGTTATACGTCGCCCAGAATAACTTCGTAAGACTTATCAGGTAAGTGCTTAACTACATTTATTTAATCCTTATTTGAAACAATTACAAAGTTAGACACTCTTGTTAAAATGAAAAAATTAATCAACTTATAAACGAAGAAACGGAAGCAGTAAACCGTGCACATAAAAATGCTTTCAGATGATGCCGGCAGCTAAAAATAATCTAACAAATTTGACGCCTGAATTAATAACAAACACCGCTTTCACCGCTAGCAATGAACTTCAAAGCAAGTCCATTCATTTGCAAACTTTCATTGAGCATTTTCAAGTGCAATTTGTAATCCCACATCCCGCGATGATTTGAAAGAAGACAAATTAGAAACAATTCTAATGTGCTAAAATGTATTACACCGTTGTCCTAACATATTGCAGCTGCTGCATAACTAGCGTATTTGTCACAGAACTTTATTAGCAAGTAATTAAAACATCAGACAATCAACATTATCCCAAGAGACATTTGCCCTAATCTTTATAAATAATCTGGAATTAATTTAATCAACTTGATTACTGCAATTAAGAAAGTCCATCGAAGTGACAACAAGCAAAGTAAAAGCGCCAGATTGCCGAAATTAATTACAAATATCTATTTATCCAAAAAGAAATCTAAAATGAAAAAAATTTCAAGAAAATGTCTATATTCTAGAAAACTGTAACGAAACTGACTGTTACAACAGACGACCATGAGATGGTGCAAATCCCTTAAGCTTTTATGTGTTTCCCCCCTTTTCCCACTTTTGAGATTGACGCACGTAAATGATGTATTTATTTAAAACCCACAAATCGGTAAATTTGTTTGCCATAAATCTCAAAAATTGAACTAGTGTAAGAAAACAGTAACAGATTAAATGTGGTGAATGACCTTGAACAGAGCAAAAAAAAATTAAATTTAGAATACTTGCGTCAAAGAAAGGAAAATAAAAAAATTTCCCTTAGAACGAAATAATGTTAATAATAATAATAATGATAATAATAATGTATCTATCTATATTCTATATTATCTACGTAGATACTCGTATCAACAATGTACGGGAGTATGCAAAAGTGAACAGAAACATATTTTAAAAACTCACTAGTACCTCTGTGAAGATTATATGCAAGAAAATTGTTGTAATTGGTAGTGTGTTGGGTAAAACAAGTCTATTAAATATTAACTGCCCTTATTCAATTACTATTGTAAACAAAAATTTAAAATGCACTCACCCTCTGACATGTACTCCTGGAGACTCCTTTCATAGAACGGACCTACAGAAATTAAAAAACTAAAATCAGTGTAATGTGTCACTAAATTGATACTTTTATATGCAATATGAAAATATTGCAGGCAGTTTAATGTAATTTTTCTTGACTAACCCTTTCAACCTTTCATCATCCGAATCCTTGAAGCACGATTGTTTCGTCCATTGGCACACTCACCAAACGAAAGTTTAAATATCGTGCACTACCAAATGTCTATCTATTAATTATTTCGTACAACCAAAGGTATATCTCAACAAAAATACAAAAAGTAATGATGTAAGAACATGAATAGATATCACATACTCCTTTAATTACCTTAGTTATGAGTATATCCTTGAAGTTTCAAATACAATACTCCCTTTTATTTTGAAAACACAGACATCTACTCTTTATTACGGTAAAAAGCAAACTGAACAGGGTCCAGAGATGGTAATAATTGTTTTTATTGATGTATAGTTTTCCGAGAAACTTGAATTTGTTGTCGCCCAAACCAGTTTTTTTAGTCATTGAAGAAGGTAAATCATCGAGAGTACAGTCTAGTAGAAAATTATTAAACCCTTATTAATGATAGCAATAATTGCTTGAATCTTTTGATTTTTGAGGTGTTGAATAAAATTGTACCATACACAAAAGGAACAAAACATGCAAGCTTTTACGAGTAAAAAGTAAAAAAAATAGTGTAAGGAGAATAAACTTCAAATTTTAAAATAAAATATGTGATGTTATTTGAGAAAAATACTCAATTGAAAAATTTAAATTGCTTTTACTTCTAGACTTGAATTTCAAAATAAAATTTTTTCTACTTTTGTTTCGTACTGAGGTCATTACGATACGCCATTTGGGTTTCGTAATATCCAACTGAGTGCTATAATAATTACACTAAAAACCAGGGTAATTTAGATGGAAAATGATGACAATCTAGTTTTTTGACAATTATCTGAGAGAACTGTCAGTGTCAATCGGCACCTGTTCAAGTGATAATTTAATCAAATGAATCAAATTCGGACCTTTAGAGGCTTTTCTACCATCCCTGATTCGAACACCTTTCGAGTAGTGTACAAACATGACTCCAATAGCCAGTGCAAGTAAGTAATTTGAGATTCCATTCTCCTTAGGCCAATTTTCAAATTCCGCGTATTTGCTACAAAAGCCCGTATTCGTTGAGGGGTAGATACATTGCAAAACGTCTTGGACACTTTCAGAATACATTTTACGAATAAACTAATGACGATCCACATTATTAATTTAATTTCATGACCCACGCAAATGCTGTCAACTGCCACAAAATTCCCTAAATTTCGAAATTGAATTTTTTTGTCAAAAAAGGTGCAAAGTAGAAAAAATAGTGTATGATATCTCGTTTATAAGGCATTTTGTCGCACTTACTCCATTATGACACTCCTCGCTGCGCTCGTCGTGCCACAATTCCGTGCGTGCGACAAAATGCGTCTTATAAAACTCGTATCATAATATACTATAATCGAGTTTTTTTCCAGTACTAAATTTGTAAATTGATCTCACATGGTATGGGAAATTAAAAGAAGATAAGTAGAAGCAATTGTAATGTGCTAAGATTAACTACACACTGTTGTCTTACCATATTGCAGCTGTTGCATAACTAGTGAATTTGTTACTGAATTTTGTTAGCAAGTAATTAAAACATCAGACAATCAACATTATTCCAATAGACATTTGCCTAATCTTTATAAATAATCTCAAATTAATTTAGTCAACTTGATTACTGTAATTAAGACGTTCTATCCAGCTGATGACAAGCAAGTTAAATTGCTTTACTATATTTGTATGTTCGCAGTACATCCTTATCCTTACCTTTTAATACGCTCTTTCGAAACGGTTTACGCTTACGTGCTATATTTTATTACATTCTTACGTTTACATCTTTGAATATTTTCATTCTGCATTCGTTTAAAGTTTACAAATTTAAGCATTTATGCTTACCAACGTACTTTTTGTTTATACCAGTTTTTGTTTTATAGTCATCTAATCTCCTTTCTTTCTACTTTTTGGCTTTGCTTTTTATTATATACATTTTATTTTTTTTAAGTTTGTGTTTTCCTAAATATGTTATCAGTTATCACATGTCACCTTTTGTTAATTATTACTTACTTACTAAAATGAGAGAAGTGTAGGAAAATATTTGAATTGCGATTGATGAAGAATACAGAAAACTGTTGTGGTGAAGTTGTACTTTTTACTGAAAGTTACGACAAGACACCGGTAGACGGCGTGAATTCCGGCAAGCTCAAATGTGTTTCCCGCACTTTACCATATTTGAGAATGAAGCATTTCACCCTTCATCGTGTATTTTTTTAAAATCTACAAATCGGTTAATATGTTTCCCATAAATCTAAAAAATAATTAACTACTATCAAATAACAGTTAAAGATGTGAATGTGATGAATAACCTTGATCTGAGTAAAAAAATTAAATTTAGCATACTTGCGTCAAAGGAAGAAGATTGTGTAGAAAAATACGAAAAGTTTCCTTCACTGCGAAATAATGTGTACATGTCAAAACTCATGACATATTTTTAAATACCTACATTCATTATTTACATATCTTATCGGAAAGTAACGCTCATGCTACGGGGAAATCACAAGTTGCAAAAGATTTTTAAATGCCCACATATATGATTTTCTAACTAGAAACGATGTTTAGCAAGAAAATTGTTGTAATTGGTGATGGTGCGTGTGGTAAAACGAGTCTGTCAGTTGCCTTCAGCCAAAACGAATTTCCTGAAATCCACGTGCCGACAGTTTACGATACGTACACCAAAACAATATCGGTGGATGAGCAAAATGTGGAACTCACAATCTGGGATACGGCCGGTGAGGAAGATTACGACAGACTCAGACCTTTGTCGTATACAAAGGCAAGTGTTATAATCGTGTGCTTTACAATTGACAATCCAGTTTCTTTGAAAAACGTTAAAAAGAAATGGGCGCCCGAAGTCAAACATTACTGCCGGAAAGTCCCCATACTTCTAGTCGGTAATAAATTAGATTTGAGAAATAATAAAGAGACAATAGAAGATCTGCAAAAATATGATATGCGGCCTGTTAAGTTTGCAAAAGGTTTGAAAGTATCCAAGGAAATTGGGGCGCGGCAGTACATCGAATGTTCGGCTAAGCATATGATGGGGGTGCAGGATGTTTTCAGAAATGCTGCCAGAATTGCCTTGGAGACGCCAAAGAAAAACGGACTCAAGCGGTCATGTCAGTCAATGTGTCCGTTCTTCCGGGTAAAACTACCTGATTAGATATCAGTATTACTATTTTTGTATTTCGCCCAAGCAATAAAAGTATTATTTTTAGAGGTTTTTTAATTGTCCACTGATCAAAGTCCACACGAAATTATGCAAGCCACACGTTTCGGAAAATAAAACAAACAACATAGGGAAAAGTACGGAAGTTATATTTTTAGGTTGAGAAAAATACAGTTTATATAGCTATAACATATATTTATCTATTATTATTAGTAATAACTTTGACAGAGATCTCTGAAAATAAAGAGAAACGTGCATGACCGTCTACAAATTTCTTAAAATACAATCACAGATTTTGTCATTACATTTAAAAGAAACTAATTTTGTACTAGACAATACATCGAATATTTCATAAATTTGAACTCGATTGAAATGGTTTATGTACATTTGTACAAATTTACACTAACTAAATACCAATTTCAGTTGGAAAAACTAATTCACTTCACATCGAATAAATAAAATTTGAACTACGTTAATATTAATGAGATTAAACGATATTTTGTATTTGGCATTTAAGTACATTGAATAAAAAATCAAAAATAATGCAATTACCCCGAATCAGGTTTGTAATTTAGTGGAAACACTTGCGTGATCTCGCCAATTCCTTTTGCAGCGCCCTCTCTGAAGAGCAGCCTTTGCCCTACCGTAACGTACTCGGGGTGAGACTTAAATTTAAATAATACTGAAGCTCTTTCGTTGGTGTGAATGCAATCGGAAGGGAAAATGCCCACCACAACAGCCGTCTGCCTTATATTTCCAATGTGGACGGTAGTTTGGTACCCTTGATAAATGGCCGTTGCGTGGAACAGCACCGAAACGCTCGCTTGGAAGAACTCACAGCCTTTAGCATTCGAATCAGCTCGCAGCAAGACCAACCCATTCCTCAAATTCGGAATATAACTGCTGAGGCACAAAGCCGCGCTCTGCCCGGCCCTGACCATCCGGCACGGAACTCTATTCCTATGAATCGACTTGATCACCACATTGAGGAAACTCCCGTCCTTTTGAGGCCCGATCTGCATTTGCATCCCTTCGGTTATGACTCCTTTGGTCAACAAACCCCCAATAATCTGGCCCACATCCCCGGCCTTGAAATTCTCATCAATTTGAAACTCGGGAGATTCCTGCTCCAGACGCTCCTTCTCAGTTGCACTGATTCCCGGAGGAAGGACGTGCAGAAATTTCAACAGCAGTTCCAAACCCTCGCCGCTGACGCTCGACACGCAAAATATAGGCACAACATTTTCGGTCAACTGGTTGGCACCAGCTGTTATGACGTCGTCCAGGTTTTTTATAACCAAAGGTACACGCCGACTGCCCACTTGCTTTAAAAAAGATTCTAAAGACTGAAGAGTATTTGTTGGTGACACCAAGTCGATTTTAGTTATCACGATGAAAAATGGCACGTTTAAAGCTATTGCTATTGCTAGATGCTCATGCGCCATCCCTACAGCACCCGCAGTACTAGATATCTGAAACACAATTCATACTTAATCAACGTCACGAAGACGCAAATGTTGCATAACTAAGTCAAGCGGTGATATTTTTGATTTGTTCGAAATATTTATTTTGTTACGGCGCTACATCCGCTTCAAGACCCGGCGAAAGATTTACTTATCCTATTCCAAGTTAATGCAAATTACGTAATAACGCACAAATAAGATACTGCCATATTTGCTGACATTCCTTGCGAAACTCTGGTGTGGCGTTTTTAACCAGCGCTTTATGAAATACACGAACTCGTTACTACTAAGGTTTTGATTACATGCAACATCTAAAAATTTACCGTAGAAACAATAAAAGGCATAATTACACTGCTACAATGAAACAACTAAATAAATAACCCTTTCTTAAGCGACATTCCCACGGATTGTATTGCCAGTTGCCTATAAACAAGATTTACGCCATTTTAGTGGCTTTTAACATTATATTAACAAAAATAAAAGATTTAGTTTGGCGTCTTGTACGCAAAGAAACGATTCATTAGGCTTGAGGCGCACTTCGAAATAATTTCAAGTGCAAACACGCAACATAATCTGAGAAAGTGTGTTTTTCCTATCTGCAATGCCAATTACTGAGGCCTAGGGTAATTCAAATACTTTGTTCCGAGTTTACGTGTTTTGCTATTTTTAATAAACAGATAACACGATAATAAGATAACAATGAAATAACAATGCAATAAACGTAAAGCTGCAATTTTATTAATTCAGCTTCCACTTACCACAAGCATAGCATGGTGAGGTGAATATCCCGACAGACCTTGAATCGTGGTTCTTAGGTACTTCTTATGCCCTGCAAGATCCAGGAAAGTGACCAGTTTCGTCGAACTGTCACAAATTTCTTCAGCTGTGATCAATTCGCTGTAACTGTAGTTAATAGGTTGACCCTACAAGCCCCAATTAACCCCTGAATGGAACAAGTTATTTATTTACTTGTGAGTTGAATCCGAGGATTTCGTGCGAGATTGAAGAAGTTCGCCCACTTTGAATCTCATGTAGGTGCCGGAACATGTTCAATCTTGCGCGCCCTCGTCCATTGTCGAGATTCCCCTGTGTGAGAACCCCCAAGAGGGTTGATTTCCCGGCATCGGCATTTCCAAGCACCGCCACTCGGACTTCAATGTTGTTCTGGTCATCTGGAATTTTTCTTACAAGGACTTCGGCGATGCTCCGTCCGTTGTCAAGTGTCCTTTGCCTTAAAATCGTCGTTGTAGCTTCCAGTTTCAAAGCCATTTGTTGAAGAGTTTGCAAACTGGCTGTCATGTCCCTTTGAGACAGTCCGGCCAAAATGCCACTATCTTCAACCCCGATTTCGTAAATCGCCTCCCCATTGCCTTCGCGAAGACGCCACTTCAACTAGAGATGCTTGGTTTAGAGGGAGTTGTGGTTAATGGTTTTGCTTACTTGTGTTACAAGGTGTTCAAATCTTTGTTTGGTTGGATTAACAATTTTCAATTTGTACTCGATGTTGCCGACTTGGGGCTCCGGCGGGAGAGCCTTCTGGTTGTTCAAATTGTCAATGGCAAATTCGTCCGTGCTGCACTCGTTGCAGTTGGTTGGGTCGAAAAGACTTAAGAAGGAGTCCATTGTTGTGCCTGAAACAGTAAAGAGTTGTTGGTGGGTGACGACATATTGTTGCCAATTATGAAATTGGGTGAAAGTGAACCATTACCAGATCTTACCTATGAAAGTGAAGTGCAAGCGTTTTATTTGACGAACGAATTTGCCAAAATATTTTACTACTTGGGAAAAAGCAAAGTCTGGCTTTATCATTTAATCGAGACAAGGGGGAAGACCCTTTGAAGTTTACTAATCTAATGTTTACAAAGTTACCTTTATTTACTGTTGAATCCTGGCCAATAAACTCAACGCTTAAGTTAAAAATACATATTAAAAACTGAACTACCAAAACAAACACAAATTGAAGGCGATCATTCTTGGATACTTGACAACTGACATCAACCGGATAAAAAAGCGACGCAAGGAGGATATCAGCGTTAGAATTAGAGAGAGGGAGACCAATCAGAATCGAGAATAGAAGGCTCGGTTTAAATGTGATATAATCTATTCTATTTATCGAAAAATTTTCCACTTTGGACAAAATGACAACAAAAGATTAGCTCGCATTTACGTTTTTTTCGCACATTTCAACCCCTACAAAGCACCGAAAATCCATACTGGTTGCTGTAGTGAGCTGGCAGCTCGATAAAACAGCACCAGCTGTTGTTTATCAACAAAGGCGAAAGCAATGTCAATACATCCAATGACTGCGACATTTTTAAAGAAGACATTTTCATTACCATAAAAAAAATATTTACTATGAACGAATTTATTGAAGCATAAATAAAAATTAAGCTTTTCATTCCATTTGTAAAAAATTAGGAGCGTTCCGATCGGTGGCGTCCCCATACGAGGAATGCCAGCACTAGCAAGTGATATTTAAAGGTGTTTTGCACTCGTTGGAATGGTCTGCAAGTATGGGTTTGGCGCTCTAAAGGTGAACCATGGTCACTGGCGTTCTTTATAAATTATAATCGAAAAATAAAAATAAATGAATTGGGCCCAACCGGGTTTTTTATTATTTTTTCAAGCGCATTGTTATTTCAACTAAAATCACATACCTAATTTTGGCTTGTGACCATGAGTGACTGAACAACATTAAAATCTTTACGTTTTTTATTTGCGAATTCTTTAAAAAAGAAAGCTTTTAATCAAGGCTCATGAAAGTAATGGATCTAAGTTGTGTTAAACCTGATTGCTATTTATGGTCAAAGATATAAAAGTGCAACAATTCAACAAATACCTACGAGAAGTCTGCACAGATTCACAACCTGATTGTTGTAAATTCCTACTTCAATTAAAACTTAAAATTTTTGTTGAAATGTAAATTCATTTTGAAAACGCAACGAACAAAAAATAAATGCAAACATGCTATGGAAAGCTGTAAAATGAAAAACTCGAGTGGTAGAAACCCATGAGAATAAAGAATGAGGACAATTCACTCAACAATGAGACAAATACAACCATCAACCAGTTTGTTTTTACACAAATGCAAAAGTAAAAATTAAAAATTAATTAGAAATTATAACTGTTCCAAAAAATGACATAGTTGAGTTTCAGTAATTCCCCGACATTTTTAATTTGGTATTTAAACAGATAATCTGAAAAAATTAGAAAAAAAATCAACAAATATTTATCAAGTACATATATACTTAGATATAAATATCACCATTATATAAATTTACGATTCATGTGATAATTTTTAAAGAATAAGTAAAACAGTAATGAACAGTTATTCCACTGGAATTTATTGCAACAACAAAATTTCATTTAAGAGATCCCATCCCATACAAAACACAATTACCGCCATATATTGCAAGAAAATTATCGATTGTTTTCTAAATTTACTTCTATCGCATGAGGCAAGAAAATGTATGGAATTTCAGTATGACATAACCCTTGCGCTTTATGAAACACAAACTATAGCCAAGTAATAGCGAGCATCAAAAATGACAGTGATCGTAAAAAGGAAACACGGAAATGAAGTGAAACAGAGAATTTTCTTCGGAATAATGCTTCCTACTGTTAAGCTTTGTTCAAATGCGGGATAATCCCAGATATTATGTGCATAGCAATTTTAATTTTTATGACCCTTTCCTACGAATAGGCTCGCTTTAAGCGGCCACTACATGACAATGGCCATACCCAAAATAAATAATAACGCATTACGTGGATAATTTCCGGCAAAGCTGACAATACATTTTGTAAAAATTCTCGTGTTCGCTAATATCATTGTACGAAACAGTTTTAACCGTAAAACAGAATGAAAGTTATTGATACAAATTGTTACAATTTTTCTGAAATGTTACATAAACGCTTGCCATTATTTTAATATTCATCAGATAATACAGTTTTGAAATTTTAATATAAACCAAAATGTGGAAATTACTTGTGAAGAAACGCTTATAATTGCTCATTACTCGAATAAATCTGCAACAAAGATCATTACGTCACTGGCGTAACGGCTTACTTCTTTTATTTATTTAAAAATACCTATAAATAAGTAAAATTGTGACACAGTTCTGTACCTATACCTACGTAGCTAGGATTTCTGGGTATTTTTTTGCTAAAATAATTCTTGATTATCTTCATTACATAGAAACTGTGGTTTATTGAAGCATAACTCGGTCTTTTTATGCGCATTTTTGATTTTTTTAGATAAATTGTGCTAAAGTTTCTCTTAGTGACGATAATAAAACAAATGTCCAATAATAAGCAAGTGTAAGAAAGTACGTTAGTCAGTATTTAAAAAAAAACTGCTTCAGTAATAATCGAAAACTATAGAGCACATCAACCCCAAAGTGTGCCAACTATGGTATTTGAAAAGTCCTATTAGAGAAAGTTTATTAATATTTATATATGGGATGTCAACGATAATTCAAATAATTGGGGTACACTTTCGTTGATGACATATGGTGGTATGACTTCGACCGAAATTTTTTGCGATTTTTCAAGGCGTGTCATAGATAAATAATGTTTACGTTTAGTAGTTTTAGCACTTCCAAATAGCCTATTGTCCGCGAATAAATAAAGGAAGGAAAATGAGAAAACACGTTAAATTGCGTTGCTGTGAAATGCGTTGATGTGTTCGATATACAGGTGAATCTAACGGTATCAGAACACCTAAAAAGAGTAAGCCCCGTGCAATCGTTTAACCCAATCACACCAGTAGCTCTCGATGGTATGCAGTTTCTTATAATTTATCTGCGTATTACAGCTATTTTATGCCTGAAACCCATTGACACAATAATAGAAGTCATGAGATGAGAACTACTTTCACGAGCCTTTCTAAATTTTCAGCATTATCGCTACCAAGTCCGCAAATCTCCACCAAATAAGCGAAGTGTTGTTGTGGTCCGACTGTACATCGGTAGACCTTATTTTGAAATTTTTCTTACAGGTTTGGCTTGGGTAATTAATATGGCCCCTGCCCTCAGGTATGAATGTCGATGCAGACGAAGACCTGCGGACCCACACGAGGTCAGGTGTTTGAAGTGGGACTCTGTGAGAGGTGAAAACGTGAAAACAGTTGTTTACAATCTCCGCGCGAGTGTCCCGTATCACAATCATAAACAAGTCCAGGGAAATGTGCTCGAGAGTCTCTAGGGTAAGGATCTCGATCATCACATATTGTCATCCAGCTAACACCTCTTGTACTTATTCTCGAGTATCTCCATTCCACACATCTGTAATTTTATACCGTTATAATATTCGTGGCCTGCTCTCCTGCCTCTTGTTGATCTACATTTCATTAAATTGCAACAAAACACCAACAATCTCAACTGGTTACATTTTTGCCACTTGCTTCATACTTTATTTAATAATTTAGGCACCGCGTAGATGGCTGTAACGGGAACCGGTTACAAAATACTATTTCAACCACACATTTTTCTATTTTGGTTCGTCAACTCATCATAATTTTTTAGATGTTTGCAAGTTGAAGAAAATGGAAGCACCGACAAAATTCCTCCAAGATGAAAAAGAAAATTTCGTCACTGTAGTCTCAGTAGGAACTGATTCGACCCGAACTACAGCAAAATGTGACCCTTTTTCGCCAATCGACACCAAAACCTCAGGATACGTCACTGTCTTAACCATCGGCGATAATGACGAAGAATGTGTTACTAAAGACATAATAGAAGAAGTCCTAGTCTACAGACTTCCCGGTGAACGCCTAGGTTTTGGGTTAAAGTTCGAAGGCGGAACTAAGGCAAACGAATTCGTTAAGCGCCTGTTCATCCAGTCATGTGCACCCGACAGTCCAGCCTCCCGGGTCCAGAGCTCTTGGGGCAAACTAACCGAAGGTGACGAAGTCCTAGAAATCGACTGTATGCCAGTCAACACCATGACAAGAATCGATTGTGTGCGGTGTCTAAAAGACTCAAACGTTGTTATTAAACTTCTAGTGAGACATTTTAGTGCGGAATGTAAACAATCAAACGACTTTAAAACTAGGTCAGTGGAAGATTTGCCACAAGTCATAAGTGCCGAGAAAAAGAGAACACCGCCACCACCTCCTCCAGTACCTCCGAGAAAAATCCCGAAGAAGTTCTACAAAAATAGTCAAAACAACCAGGAGAACCCGGTTCCGGCAGCTCGTCAAATCAATTCGGAAGCAACAAATAAGCAGAAATTCCAATCGCCACGAAGCAGCGGTCGGACTTCGCATTCTCCCGATATCCCCAAACGGGATAGAAGATTTTCGGACGGTAGTCTAGGGCCACCCGATGCCGAGGTTTACGTTGATTTGTTTTCGCAAGAATCGACTCAAAGCCTCAGCGAATCTGATGACACAGGAAGTTCGATATCTACCGTTGTAGATCGATTTGGGTCATTCCCGACAACAACAACATCAAGTTTAGCAGGAAGTCTACCATCAACACCTACGTCAGTTCAAAAACAAATCGATTTTACGAACTTATTCAACTCGTACGAGGAGGAAGACTTCATAGCACCGTTAAACAAGAGCATTAAAAGTGTTGCAAGCAAAACTCCCGAGTTAATTGAAAAAGAAAAAGTGGAGGAAAAATCAGGAAACATCAATGAAGACGGACCACCGCTCCAACCTCCGTCATGCTTTCAAGATGCCCCCCTGAGTTACGGAAACGAGGACATGAGAATAATCGAGACGAAATCGAATGAAATTAATGTGTGTGAGTCGACAGAAAAAAAATCTATGAATAGTAAACACGTGGAAAATAATTATTTAAATGGTGAGAAAACTTCGACAAAAAATTCTGCGATTGAGGACAAAGTGTTTAAAAAGCCACCTGTACCTCCGCGATCGCGAGACTTAATCAATGCTAATAAAACGAATGGATGTAAAGATGTGCAAAATATTCATGATGAAAACATGAACATATCGAACTTGCCGCGATTAGTTGACTTCGTCCCTAAATCGACAACGCGCGACCACTTTGAAAACCCAGTCGAGATTATTAACATTTTTTTGGAAAATGAAAGGAGAGACACTGATTATTTGAAAAACGAGTTCTACGGGGACGACGAAATTGATGGCAATTTTGATGGCTATAACAACGAGATTGATGTTTACAGCTCAAAGTGGAGCTTATCGTCGCAATTGGCGACTATTGGGGAAGTCGAAGAGGAAAATTCGCAGGATTTTGGCACCAACAGGTATAAAAGCACCGCATTGTGTATAAAATTATTACATTCGTCTGTTTTACTTTAGATCGCCGCTTAACTCAACACCCATCGTGATAGTTGAAAACGCCGATAACGACACGATTGAGGAAATCAACACATCAGAATTAAAAAAAAGTGAGGGTAAGTTAAATCTATGTAATTACAACGGATTTTTGAGAAAACTTCCGTATCTCGAGCTGCATAACACAGGAAATCTTCTTAACCGCTCATTAAAATCTAATTTATGTTACGGTGCAAATTCGTGTTTATTTTTGCCTCGTTGACGCGGGTCTCATGCAAATGAATTCAGGGCAACATTTTACCTTCAGCACCCAATTACCGTAAAGTACAATGGTAATATTTTTCAAGTGTTCGAAAGTAAGGTGTAGTTCTCAAGGCTCAATTCTTGTCCATTTCTGGTTCAGAACGCGCGTCTGGAAAACTTTATTAGGTACCTCGTAATTTACACCCGGATTTGCGCAAATTGTCATTTTTCATTGTGTAGTGTAAAAATTAACTTTGAATGCTATGCAGTGAAGGTTCCAAACAAGTGACTTACTTCACCGCAATTTATACACATCAAGGAAGCCGCCGATAAAATTTGCCGGGATTTTAATGACATTCGCAAATACGTGCAATAGTTTCCATGAAAGTACAAATACCGAGAGTGAGTTATCATTGCGAACAAACACTACCAACCCCGAATTAAAATTCCACGGAACGTTGCAATAGTACATTGTATTACATAAACGAATTTGAGTAATGTAATGTTTAATGTATGGGATACGTGAACGATATTACAATAAGCGACCGTTGTCTAGGCGCACATTTACCGTAATGTCTTTAACTCCTTGCATGTGTAATGGCAAGAGGAGGAACCTGTCAAAATGTTTCTACGTCACGATGAATGCATTAATTGCTCCAGGAAGAGAAATAATCGAACTCGTTATCTATATCAATAAACAAATAAATTCGATCACAGCCTGTAATCTAAAGCTCAAAAATTCGTATAAGTGTGAAAGTAGTGTGGCTTGCATGCAGGTAATTTTCAACATTGTTGAGAGATTTTCCCAAGTTCGGCTCCAATCGCATACGTAATTGTTGCGCTTTATACAATTTTTTAACACTGGATTCGATTGAAATCTAACCCTGCCTCCTTCCGCTCACGTTAATTGCTCGTCCAGCGGAAATTGCTTTCACTGCACACATTTTTAGTCAAAATTTGCCTCTGACATTTTATTAAAAAACCGACTCTTGAAAGTGGTGTACATATTTGAACAGGTTCGTAATTTCCATGTCAAGGTTGTGAAATAAGAATGACTGTCCTTTAAGTTGCAGCAGAGCAAGGCACAGTGCTTTGCAATATGTGCATATAAGGAGAGGTGTACTTGTTATACTTTATGATTAATTTTTGCAAAATGAACTTTTTAAGCAGTTGCCACGCAACCAGTAATACAGCTAAGCTGTGCGAGTAGCCTCCATCATGCCGGCATTCGCACTTTAATACACTTGTGTAATTTACTAATTTGTAAACATCTTGTTATTGTTGTTTTCAAGCTTAAATTTGTTGCATTTTTGAGATAGATCAAAAATTTAAAGGTTAAATCTTATCCACATTTTAATAAGATGTGTGCATTTTAAATCACTCTTATTGCTGTAATAAATGATAATATTTGAACGGTTACAACAAATAAAGTAATCCAAGTTTGTTTATTATTTTGCACCGTTCCTTTTTTGGAGGGTAGGGAGTAATGACTGATCCATTAATTCTTTTGAGACTGAAATGCCTTTTGTCTTAGCAAAAATATTTCTAGCCGGATGCAGGAAAAAATCGAGTTTGTGGGTTACGTTTGGTGACTTCAGCAACCGCAGTCATAATTGATGAACAGTTCGAGTAGAAAGCCGATGCGAATTTGTCATTTATTCAAACAAAAACTTGTTAATTAAACTTAGTAACTGGATTAGCAAACTACCGTTTTAAACGTATCAGATTCATTTATTGTCGGTAATGATAATGCCCAAGAATAAAAGGCAGGAAACTTAATTTTCTTGGAAAAATTTCAACTTCAAGTAGTACTAGCCGTTAGATTTTTTAAGGAAAAGGATGTCATAATTAATTTACTTCTGCCTTATTTGATATGGAAAACCACTATGTGTGTTTTTTTCAGAGAAGTGGTTTAATTAAAATGTAACATATGTTATATACGTTGCAATTTAATCTATTAAACTACTATAAATAATTGTTAGCAGTGAAGATTGAATAGCAGTTGGATCATTTATTTACAGAATTAATCACACGATGAATTCCGATTTAATTTTTAAACTTTATTCAGATATTTCTAATTGACAATAAAACATGTCACCACTTAACGGGAGGCCGAGATCTAAATATAACATATTAAAATATCCTTGTTAACAAGATTTATCATGTCTTTTTCCTGGCATTTGCTTCGATAATAGATACTTACAAAATTAATTAAATCATGATTTAGACAAACATGTCGCTCGTTTACACAAATAATCCTACGCTTTTGTAAATCAAATCAGGAAGTTTACAGCTACGGTTCACTTTATTCTATTAATTAATTTTCTTCCTGGTTTAATAATACGGCTTTATTATTTTTCCAATGACAAAAAGGAAAAATACACATTTATAAATCATAAACTTGTCATCAATCATCATTAATCATTAAATAATCGTGACATCAATTAAACACTAAGATCTCATTTTATCCTACTATTGTTAAAAACTCTGATCAGTGGTGATTTAGCATTACAAATGTTTATTTTAAAAAATTATACAATATGGACACGTACGTTTTGCATAATTTTCTGCATTAAATTTTATTACCAACAGATGGTGGCATTTTATTGTGCTTCAAACCAGAAATATTTCAAATTGATAATTACCTTATGCAAATGTATAGAGACGTAAAATGGTAATAGATGCAACAAAATGAACAACCATTTACACTTTATTTCTTGCACGACTGAAAAACTAATTATTTACATGCTAAAAATTCGGACTTGATCACAAGATAAACGACATGATCTTATCAAGATGTTAATAATACAAATGATTCATTTAAAGTACAAATAAACTAATTTTATAAATAATGAAAACAATTGGATTCGCAAATAAATAAATAACACTAACAATTTAGGATATGTACTTGACAAGTACCTATAAAATAATAACAAAAAACAATTTTTGTAAGATCAGTGAATAGGTACTACTAGTTTAACATTTTAATTTTATGTTTTATGTTAATTTCAACCCTAAATTAAAACTTTTTTTAAAAATTAAAATTGAATGTGGTCATTTAAGTGCTTTAGATATTTTTTTTCTTCCTTTTAGAAAAAATATAAACTGATCCTAGCTAAATCAGGACTGTTGGTCACCTAGTGCTGGACTGTTGAAAAATATTTTTTTATCAAGCAAAAGGTTAAAAACACTTTATTTAATTGTTAAGTGTGTGAGTGAATTAATAGCAGTTGTTAGAGTTGAATAAATTCAAAGTAATTTTTTGTGTAATAAAAAATCTAAAATTAAAGAGTGATACGTATCTTGTAATGCCGGGAATGATAAACAACTTTCTTTCGAATATAATGCTATAATTATGTGCCACCCACTAAAATAAATTTAAAATTTTAGTTATAAAGTTTAGTACAGCTATCGGTGCCGAGGCGTTAACCCATAAATGACTTCCAGTTCTAATTAAAAATCTTATCTTGATTATTAACGCTGGCAAGAATTTCCGAGGCATATGGAATAGTTGTAGGAATTTTTTTTCAATACAATATTTTTGTATAAAATTTAAATCAGCAGCAACCGGTTTGTTCAGAAGCTGCAAGCCGAAAATGTGGAAATCGTCCCAGCTCCAAAACTGGCTTTAGCGATTTCGCCAACAAAATTTGAATAAAGATAAAGATATTTTCAATTAAAATAGCTTCTGCAGTGCGTTTTTCGATAAATGTCACGTATTGTGACTATTTTCATGGGATTAGTAAGCTTAGCAATCTTGTCGTCAGAGATAAAACATTTTTGTTTTAAGCGATTATACTCTGTTACATTGCTGATGTTTGATTGTTGACTTTTCTAATAATCTATATAGTGACTAATGTTTACCTTGAGTTAGCAATAAAACCACTTTAGGAAACATGACAATAAATAAAAAATTGTGTGAAAAGTGGTATTCTCCTCAGTTGAAAAATATTAATGTGGTTGTCCATGTGTGGGTTCGCTGGAAATGTCAATGCCATTGAAACAAAATTGATATGAAATCCACACATCTACTTATTTTCCGTGCTGTATCTTTTCATTGTTTCACGTTCTCCAAGAAGGCAAAGCTCGATTTCACACTGCTGCTTGGCCACGATGTTATCGCCAATCCGCCGGACAATGTTTAAAAAATTGCTACATCAAATCTATGCTCCGTTTCACTTTTTCCAACCATTTGGTATTGTCTTCTCATCAGAGTTCATCACCGGTTGATGAAATTTTTCAAATGCCACTCACCGCGCGTAATTCATTAAACGAAGCAAAATGTAACCTAGGGTGTTTCGGCGAGCTAATTTCTCGAATAGAGCGTAATGAGAATGTTTTAATTAATAGGTGTTTTTGGCAAGGCTCGTAAACCGAAGTGAAATGAGTCCGTGGTGTTAAATTGGCTGATTAAAGACGAAACATTCGGGGGACGAAGCGTACCAAGTATTTTAGTTGACCGGTTTCCGACATGTTTTGCCTTATAACAGTATTTCCAGCAATTTATCGCCAATACTAATCCGTTGGACCTATATGCATTTTTATGTGTTCGCATCGAGTTTTTCAAGTAGAGGCTTGGAATTTATTCCGTCCACGACGCCGTTTTTTGAATAAGGGTAGCTCGGCCTAACAGTGGGAATTGAATGATTTTTTCCGCCATGTGTCGCACTCGCAGCAAAATATTTACATAAAAGTAAGATTGCAGTTACAATGTGATCGACAACCCGCAATCCATACCATAGCCAGCCAGCTGCCCTTGACTTCACGTCCACTGACCTGATGGTTTGCCAATTCCCTCCTCCCGCTCTTGGTTACCTCTTGGTGATGCCACTTATAATCGACTATTTAACATGATTTTTAGATTATTATCGATTATTAAATCGATTTTATTTAGCTCCGCCGAGTTTATTACTGCATCATTCTCGAGTAATTAAAACATTAATATTTTTTGATTCGTATCTCCATCCGCAAGGTTACATCTCGAGTTATTGAAACGCGCCACTGATAAACCAATTTTTATTACCGGTAATAAATAAGATGCAAACAATTCTTTTTTACTATCGGAAAAGATTCTGACCAGAGTAATTCGCGGATCTACGCTCAGCGCGACTTTAGTTTGCCATTTCGTTAGTGTCGGTTTGTATGGCGAGCAATCTACACGCCCAACGCGATTGCTACAGAAACATTTTTATGTTATAATCTTAGTTTCAAAACACGTAGTGCCTTTTCGTGGATTAATCAATTGTTGGTAAGCATTCCTCCCCCGTTTTGCCTCATCTTTAATTCATCTTTTGACAATAATTTGAATCTCATTACGATCAACAAAAACAACGATTAAAATCCCTTCACACCAAACGTTTATTTGCAACACGACGCGTTTCAGCCACAAAGTGGTCATCCTCAGGTGAGAATCTAAACTGTTTAGATTTAGATTCTCACCTGAGGATGACCACTTTGTGGTTGAAACGCGTCATGTTGCAAATAAACGTTTGGTGTGAAGGGATTTTAATCGTTGTTTTTGTTAACCATTCCACGCCAAGGAAATCCAACAAGAAGTACTCATTACGATCAGTTTCAATTCTTTGATTTAGCAGACTTTATCAAAACCAAACAAAAACCTCAACAAAACACATTTTTATTCAATTGTGGAAGAAGAATTTTCTTTGTTTGCATCCACGCTCGAGAACAGTAGACATTTTCAAAATCATTTTGCGAAATGAAATCACTTTCTGCATACCAGTATGGCACCTACATGTTATTTTTGTGACATAATAAGTCTAGTAAAATATTCCCCAGCATACAAGTTTTTGTGGGTAGTGACCAAGTTTGAAATGTAATTGTCAAATTCCTTATCTATAACTAGATCAGAAAATCTCTCATTTGTAATTGAATTTAATATTAGTTATTGAATGTGTTATGGAATGAAACGAGATACCTACTTGTGATGGTGAAAAAATTTCATGGTCGCAGACAGTGTGCGGGGGTTTTCACCGTGGAACTGTAACGTTGGTTTTACCATATACTGTGGCAAAAATTGACAACTTCCCCAATTTTGCCTAGATCGCTTCTGAATCATTTTTATCGTGCTTTATCGATAAATCAGCTTTTAAAAATACATCTTATTTATTAAAGTTAGTCATGTGGGATGTAAGAGTTGTGCAACAAATTTCGCTTTGATTGTCATGCAAGACATGTCGATTTGAAATATTTATTTTTAGGTATCAATGGCAAAATGGAAACTCTACCGAGTGATTCACGCCAGCCACCTGATGGACATGAGTTTCCCGACTACGTCGAAGTCGCTAGTGAACAAACCGATGATAAGTTCGTTCGCGAAAATTACAAAGATCTATACAGCCAAGAGCTAAGCGAAAAAAGTGCGACTTGTAAGTCAACAGAAAGTGTAAATTGGAGTCAAAACAGAAGTTCCTTTAATGATTTTTCCAACGTGCCCATACAGAATAAGTCTTCTCTTTCAAAGATAAACAGTGTCTCAAACAGTGATCTTAGTTCTATTAAATCGAATTCCTTCGACAGTGGTGATGAAGTAAGTTTAAGAAAGTCCAGTTTGGAGCCAACTCTCCATACGAGATCGCAAAGCTTAATTGATATGTCGAGCATATCAAAACAAAAGAACGATCGCTGGAGTCTTCTCGCCGAACAAAGAAGAAAAGGTTATTCTAAACTGAAAGGACTTGTGATACCTGAACACGTATCTGAAAATGAACCAACTCCTGCGGTTAACATCCCGGAAATAATAAGTCACACTACTCCAACATTCGTCCTAGACACAAAGGTTCAAACCAGTGAAACAACCCAAGGCCATGCGAACGAAACTGAACCAATTGCACTATCACTAACCTCGCCCCCTTGGACTTCCAACACTTCAACCTTCCCTAAGTATTCGCCCGCTTTCAAAAGGAAAAGTCTCCAAGTCTATTCACAAACAAAAACCCAGAAGCCAGAAGAAACTGAAACTGCCATAAAATCGCCAGTCAAAACTGTGCCTGATTGTAAAAGTGCCACATTAAAACATAAGAGTGATGAACTTCGACTTGACAATCTGTCGGATTCCCCTAAATCGTTAGAAAGCATTACCTCGCCAACAAGATCGGACTGCAGCTTCGATTACGTCACGAATTCGTTAAACAAAGTCAAATGTAACAAACAAGAGCCCAATAGAACATACAAAGAAACTTTCAACTATGTCACTAAATTGCATAAGGATATTGGAAAATCCGAAGATGAAAGTGACAATGATTCAGCAGTGAGTTCAAGTCAGTCCAGCTACATTTCTAGATGCTCGCCGCCACCCTCACCCACACGATCCTGCGAAATGTTAGACTACGAATCACCGACTCGGACAAAACCCGAAACCATTCAGGACGCCGACAAATACAATTTGCAGTGCCGTCTTTTAAAAGCCGCTAGTGTTGAAGCCATCAATCGCAAAAACATCCTGGCATCGGCAAAATGCCGCAGTGGCAGAGACCTCAAAGTTGGCTCACCAGTGATTCAAAGAAAATACGAAGACGAGGATTCTTCCGCAAACGCTATTACAGTTGAACCCGAGACTCCCGTAAATCCAGTAAATCAACTAGTGATCTGTAAACAAGACCAATCGGTTGAGACTCGTAACGTGATAAAGGAAAAACGAAGCATAAGTCGCGAGGAATCTGCTCCCATTTCAAAGCCTCTACTGAACGGAGATAGCGGAATAAAAAGTGGTACGTACTGGAGACGCCATTTAACTTTTTTTCACCGCAAATATTACAGAAATAGCTCCACTACCCAATAGAGTTCCCGAAAAAAATAACTTAATCACGCTAAAACCGGTAGCCGGCTCTTTGAAAAACTTTACGGCGCAGTTACGCGAAACTAAAATTCCCCCGAAAAATAGCATCACAAAGCCGAGCGGTTGGCTGAAAAACAACAAGTCGATGAGTGTCACCGACTTGCGGAAAAGTTTCGAAAAATTCGGCAACGCACCCCCGCCTCTTCCCCAAAATATCCCCATGGTGCTCAGCAAGGAGCCAAAAACCCGACCTGTTAAGGCTGAAACCAAACTAAAACCTGAAACCCTCTTGGAGAAAAAACCTAGAAGTAATGGCGAAGTCGTTAAGTTGGAAACACCAAAGGTTTGTACAATAGTTATCGCTTAACTGTTAAATATATTAGCCCTACACACCCAGCTTTAGGAATTCTGACCCCGCTCCTTAAACAAACGGAGTGTTTTAATTTAATTTGAGAGTCGTGTTTGTGTTTCCAGCCTGCAACAAAATCGCTCGTAAAAGACGTAACCGAGCAAAAACAAAAAGCAACTCCTGTTGGCGGTAATAGGAGAAAGGTGGTTCTTTGCCCGGAATTTGTCGGAGGGAGTATTGGGATAACTCTGGCCGGAGGAACAGACTACGAAACAAAAGAAATAACCGTAATTCGCCCATTTGCGTATTTTTGGAATTTTTCATCTCGTTTTTTAGGTGCACAAAATCCGTTACGGCAGTGTAGCATATAACGACGGTCAGTTGAAAAAAGGCGATAAAATCGTATCCATTAACGGAAAAGAAACGAACAATCTCACACACGCGGAATCTGTTGAACTGTTAAAAGTAAATCAAGTTTCTCATTTGGTTACGAGGAACTAAACCGTGATATAATTTCAGGAACCGGTATCCAAATTTATTCTAATTGTGGAAGATGGTAAAGAAGCGACGTTACCTTCACCGCAGAGAAAATCCTTCATTTATGAACCATCCGAACCGAAATGTAATAAGATTTTTATAAAATCAATTTTTTGATTGTGTGAAATTTCAGCTCCTGGGCCCGCTTCTCCGGCGAAAAATGTAACGCATGTGATTAAGTTTACGAAAAATGGGGCCGGTTTAGGGTTCAGTATAGAAGGAGGCAAGGATTCGCCAATGGGAGACTTGCCCTTACGTGTCAAAAAAATATTCCAAGGTTTGTTACGATTTTTTCTCTACAATAATATTCTTTATTTTCTTGGCTAGGTGGACTTGCGGAGAAAAACGGAGAACTGTGCGTTGGCGACGAACTGTTGGCTATTAATGATATTAGCTTAACAAATTTGTCACGAATTGAAACATGGTCCTTAATGAAGAAGCTACCTGATGGGAATGTCAGTATTCATATTCATCGATAATTTTTTGACTATTTTTATTTATTTCTACTTTATTAAGTATTGTCTTGCCAGACTGTAATGTTCTTGTACGTACTTATTCGTTGTTAAATTATTTTCTTGTGTCAGTCATGGTTATGTGCCCTCAGTTAAATCATTTATATATTTTATTACATAGCTTATTTGTATAATAACATTACCTAAAATATCTAGTACAGTGTATAGATTGTTTATTAATATATTTTTATATGAATAAATTATTGATATATTATACTCAGCTTTTAATTTGCCTTCCTTTCTTTTCGAGATATTAACAAAACAAAAAAAAACGCTCTGCATTCAAATCGTTTTAAGTAAAATATCTTTCGCGCATACGGAATGATCAGCGTTCGCACCTGTAGATAAAAAATATTAATTTCGGTACACATCACCAATTTCTAGGAAATCTGGCATCAAACGATGAATAAACTTTTTTGAAATATTCAGACTAATTGAGAGGTGTTTAAATATATGTATGTTAAAAGATAAACTGTGTAATTATTTGTTAATGTACTTAATGATTAAATGACAACAATTTAATTTCCAATCTTTTTTTGGTGAGAAACAGACTTATTGAAAGACCTAACACACGTTCAAGAACGCTGAACCCGCTTGCTCCCTCTTTGTGAGCAAAGAGCAATCTATTTCATTGTCTTTTCTGTTTTAAGTTCCCCAATATAGGGAAAAATAATTTTATATAGTTTTATATTCATTAAAAATTAATGAATAAAAAATAGTATAATTAAAACAGAAAGTCAAACTGTCGTAAAACGAAAAACAAGTTGTTAATAGGGTACAAATGTACGATATCCAGTGTTTTTACAGCATAATTTAAAACTGCATTAAAATCTCAATACGAACCTTTATAATTTTCTTTTTAAAGCAGAAAAACATTCGTGAATACTGAGAAATTGAGAAACGTTGAGAGATTCCAAGCACAGTTTATTGTGAGATACGAAACCTAAACACTGGCTGATGTTTGTGTAATTGTTTTTGTGCCTCATTTTCGATCGGGTTCTGGTTTCTATACAAGTAAATAGGAAAACCGGACACTGGCCCCGCCCACTTTAAATGCGATTTGTTTAGTTGAGACTGGATTAATATTAACTATCTGTGTTTTCTACGACTGTATTGGTTGACCCTTTTTTGCGGTCTAGGATTTGCTGGTTTTTATTACCTAGTTGCACCATTTTATGAAATAAAGTAAACTCCAATGATGGAAGTGGTTTTTAGTTGCCCAAATGATTTGTTTATTTAACAAATTTCTTTCAGTTAGGTTTTTTATATCTTAGGTGAGATAAAGCAAACACAGCCGACAAAGTCGCATTCATTAACTAAAATTTTATTAATTATTAAAATTAGACCTAAATAGACTCGAATGAACGAAACAAACCAAAATCACACGTTATGTATACATAACACACGGTGTCTTCGCGCTAGGGCCAGTAGATACAGCTAGAGGGTGGCCTCCACTCAACATTATATTTTTTTAGGTACCTACTTTTTCGGCACATTTTTTAAATACATAAATTAATTTTTTTTACGTGTTTAAAATAGCGCTACTGATTTTACTCGCCTGTGAGAACTAGCATCAACAACGATTTTCGAAAAGCTTTTTACAATAAAACGTAATTATCGTAAACGTAAACGTAAATATCTAACAGTTAAAAAAATATATTTTTTTTTTGAAGAAAATCCTGGCATCGGTCGACTTTGTTTTCTCGTGATACCTATAATATAATCGTGATATAATATTTTTATCATTATTGTTTAGATTTTTTTTAATGAAACATGATCTTTTTGGAGCCATTAATAAAAAATTCTCATTTTTCTGCTTTTAGTGGCCTGCCTAAAATGGCAATAAAAGAGGCATTTTTTAATAAAATTATAAATCATACTTAAAAACTAATCGACTTGCCAAATTATAGTGTTGATTAGTGCTAATTTTGTTATAGTGATTTAAACGTTTTAAAAAAATCGATTATAAAAGCATTTTTTTGAAAAATAGTATTTTATGTTATAAGGACGATAAATAAAATATTTCGGACGATTTGCTGTTGCCTCGTCTCCAGCAAATCGTCCGAAATATGTTTTTCGTCCGTATATCATAAATACTTTTTTATTCGATTGCAAGAATTCATACAAGAACTTTACAAACTACAAAATTAAATTAATTAATCAATTTGCGGTGAAATTTTTTTGTACGTGGTCAAATGGTTGTCAATGTTCTATCAAAATTTTAAAATGTCGAGTGAATATGAGTTAATGTGTACTCCTCCTGAGGTGTGAGACGCCGCAAATCAAGTTTCGGTAGAGTTGCTTCCGCAAAATCAAACGCAGTGTATGGAAGGGCATAATATCAAAGATTTAAAACTAAATATTTTAGCCTCCGAAAAATATTTCTCGGCCACTATAGTCTTTAACAAAATGATGGGGTTTTCGTCCTGATTTTCATGCCGAAAAATACTATCTAATGAATAATGATACAGTTGAATATTTTCGGTTTGTTTTTATGTTCGGGTTATACCCGTGTCACATTGAACACTAGTGCACCTTGAGTTGCCTACTTCAATTTTAAGTGTTTCTGACGTAACAGTGGGACTGATAATAGAATTAGATCAGGATTGATCTATGTAAAGTATGGAGGATGATATTGTTTTATTGAAAATGATAAAAATATTAGTTCTGGGTTAATGTGTATGTATTTGCTTATAATTAGGAGGACTTGTTTGTTATAGTTGTTTGGCGCGTCATGGCAGTTTTCTGATTTTTTAAAAGTCTCGGTGATTTGAATGTCGGTCGAAAGAGGTCGCGTTGTGGGATCACTTCATGATTCATATTCTTCTACTTTCTCTTATCAATCGCTATTGCGACTATCCTTGTCTGTGGCGCGTAAATGTATGCGCAGGAGAAGTTAAAGGCATTGTTGGGTGGAGGTGAAAATACACTACCCGTTCGGATTCGTTCGTATTTTCCCATGTTGCCTATGTAGCGCAGTAGCGTGTATAGGCTGCGTTGAATTTAAAAATAAACGGAGTAAGATAAAACGCATAGTGTTTGATTGATGGTTTTCGTAAGGTGATGGTATTCTATGAATGGCATCGAATTATTTATTAGTGAAAGGTCTGAGTATTTTTGACGGAGTGGCAACGTTGTACAACGCAATCGCCAAACAAATATTAGTAAAGTTGTATGTAACCAACTCCAGTAAGCATGGTGGATAAAGTGTATACGACGTTGTTTAGTGGATTTGTTGTGCAATAAAATCGCTTTTGGTTTTTAATTGTTCGGATAGTGAAGTTTGAATTGGTTTCGGGTGGCGCTGTCAGTGCTGGGTGCGTTATGTTTCGGTAAATAATGAACCTGAAGATGGTGCGCTTTTTCAAGGTAAATAAATATTTCTAGTTGCTTTAATATCGTCCACAATTAAAATCGGACCGTCGGCGGTCGTGGGTCCAACTCCTCGCACCACCTCCAATCATTTGTTTGCGTAAATAATAGGAACACCCGCTGCCGCAATGTTTGTTTTCGCCAAATTTCCGAGCGTTCTCGTGTGACTCGAGCTTTAATATTCCTCCCAAGCCGCAGCGTATTTTTCTCCGAATGAACAAACGCAGATGTCAATAAACCTAAATCGAAATTACGCCGGATTTTATTCGCAACGATGTTCCGACGTTATTTTCCGTCATGTGGGTTGCGACATAATTTGGGCGAGCTTTTTGGAATTTGGCATCATTTTTTGGGCATGTGTGTTCGGCGCGATTATTCCGCGGAGCTTTCACACATCAATGATTCATCATTGCATGGATGTTGCGGTGATTCGGTTCGCGGCGTGTTTATTTTGACTGTCGACATTTTAGTCCGGAAATGATGTTTCTCATGTTTTCTTGGGTGGCGTCTGCGATGTTGTTGCGGGGTATTGATTCGGATCGCCGTCATAACATTCGCCTCCCCACTATGGAGTAACGTATAGTACGGTTTGGGGCGTGGCGAAACCACGTGCTTCATTGCACTCATTTATATGAATTTCAGCTTATATGTTCCCATACTGCCTCGATTCATCATTCTTTTTGTCCCTTCGTACGTAACGACCTTCAGAGCCACTCACAAACACCTATACAATCAGTTATTTCAATGGAGAGTGCTGCGTGCTACGAATTCACTACAACCAACATAATCTCTCAATGATCTCTTATCACCGACTGTAAACAAAATTTTTATTTGCTATTCACAGCATGCCGCAATTCCATACTTATTGATATTTAAAACCACTTCCTATTATTACACTGTTGTGGCCCACCGACCGACTCAGATCACAGCTCAAATAAATTATTTCGCACATAAACTACTTCTTTCCATCAGAAACTACAACGGAAACAATTAACACTTGTTTCATTTCATTTTATGTGCTGATTTTAATGAATGAATTTTTTTACATTGTGCTACAGGAAGTGTTTGCATGAATCGACTTAATCACGTTACATTAAGACACTTTTTTTGGGACCACATTACTATCTATTATCATGTTCAGATAAATTTACATAAATAAACCCGAATTTAATAATTAAAATGGCAACTAAACTAAACTGTATCATTAAAAACGAAACAACCAAATATACATTGGACGTCAGTAACAACGAAATTGACGACAAGTTACTGCGCAATAAATAATATGTAAACCATTAAAAGATAATGTTAAAACTATAACTTAAAAGTATATGTTGATAGGTAACTAATACACATTAACTTTATGATAATGATAATCTCTCAACATGTCTATTTCTATTGTAATTTTTGCAAAGAAAGCATGCCCTTTTTTATTTTAAACGGGTGCACAAACACCCAAAAAGTAACCAAGATGTTAACATGCAATAGTTTTCTTTCGGATATTCTCACTTTTGGTGCGTGAGTGAAGTATTAAATAATGCGGCAAACTGATTTCTCTTCTTTTATTCCTGTAGATTTTAACACTTTTGAGGCCAGCAGTTGTTCCATGGAACCCTGGAGGTTCGGTTTAATTTCTGCAAAAATAACCTTACTCTTTATATTACTGAATTAAAGCCGAAAACGTACCGCGGATTATTTTTTTTTAAACGAAAAGTCGCGTATTTTAAGAGAATTTTTTGTAATTTTGCCGAGGCATTACAGCACGCAACGTTATTATTATTTGACGGAACACTACGAAAATTTTTTAGGATGGCAGGAAGCAAATTCGCGACCGTATTATTCCCAATTTCACAAATTTCAGGGAGCCTTCATGCAAGATTACCTTCATTATCATCCATACTCGTGTTTTTTGACAGAATTTGGATAAAACAAAAATTTTAAATCAATTTATCACTTTCAAAATTGAGACTACCAATCGTCACAAAAATCCCTAAGATTAAAATAACAATTTTTGTTTAAAAACGGCAAAAAGGGGGCAAATTACAAAATAGTATATTAAAAAACAAGTTTTATAAGGGCACGAATCCTAAGTTAGAAAACGAGCCCGCCAAAACCCTTATAAAACGAGTATTTTATGCTATTTTTTATACTTTGCGCCCCTTTTTTCTTATTTTAATTAAAAAAAATTGTTGTCGTCTAGGGAATTTTGTGTTAGTTGGTAACGGTAATAAATAATAAATAAAGAAGAACTGATGATTAAACGACTCCTACTGATAGACGTTAATAAACGTATTATAAACGCAAAGTATAAAAAATAGTATAAAAAACTCGTTTCATCAGACCTTGAAGCACTCATTCTTTCAAAAAACCTGAAACTGAATTCGTGCTTCAAGACTGGTCTTATGAAACTTGTTTTTTAATATATACTATTATTTTAGTTCGATTAGCAAACTTTTCAACAAAAGGTTTAATTAATGCAACAAATTGCAGTTTTTTTTGGAAATTTAGCATTGTTTAATAACTGTCATTTCTGTCGAAATGTTTGCCACATTCTGATTTTTTAAAAGAAAATTTATGGTTTATTTTATTTGGCAGATTGTTTGTCGCTACAGGAATCACAAAAACAAATTCTAATTTGTATTTTCGGCATACTTCGTTCGATAAATTGGGAGTTCTAGTGTTCTAAATTTTTTTTCAGTGACAGTCTTTAATTTGAAAAAGGGTTACAGTCTGGCTTTTTAAATAATTTGCCTTCAAAGAAATAAATTACGGTTAACTTTATTTAAAATTCCTATTTTGGGTTTATTGTTTTTTAAAGTATGGGAAATAACAATTAGGGTTAATCGCTGAATAGTAAAAGTTGACTGTATAATTACACTATCTTCGGCGAAGGAGCTGTAAATGGTGCACTAAAACTTGCTTGTATAAATAATGTTATACTTTGTAAGGTTGAAATGTAAGTAAATTTTATTGGTGCACAATTTAAAAAATTTAAAACTTACTATGCGTCGGTAGTTTAAATATTGTGTTATCACTAACCGTAATATCAGACATAAAAGGTACACTAACCTACCTAATAATATTTATCTTTAAAAGTCATTCGCATTTTTATAGTTCGTGGTGAAGTCAAAGTTGTGGTCCCATATTTAAAGCACGAAAACAATTTTTTGCAAATTTTATTGGTAACTAAAACTTTCAACAAGTTTAGTCGCATCATGATCTATATTTCCGGTTTAGTGGCAAATGATGGCATTTTTTCGGTTAGTTCTAACGGTGTGTACATATTTTTCTACGAAATTCCGTTCAGGTTTTTTCGACATTGTAAACATTCTTCTCAATGTTTATAATTTTGATCGAAATCGAGTTTAAAACAAATAATTTGCAACTTCAAGTAATATCACGGAGTGATAATCGTTTAATGAAATGTTCTGAAACTTGGCTTGCCAATAACATTGATCTTGCCAGAAAATGCCAAGTGTGTATAAACAGACGTTCGATTTGTCTGAAAACAAGACTCATCTCGATTAATGTTTTTCTTAAAATCCCGGATCTAGATGAGTGATTTTTGGGTTTGGACTATTTATATTTTGCTAAAAACTGGATTTCTAATTAAGAAATATTGCGGAATTTGTAATATATTAGACAGACAAACCCACAAAAAATTTATAGTCGAATAACTGACCTAGCATTATCATGGTGATATTGGTGAAGCGGCATTCTTGCATCGTCGAGCAAATCGATCATTTTGTTTTATTGGTTTGATTCTTTGACTTAATTCCTCCAACATTCTTCGCTAGTTTTTCAATTGCAAATGTAATGCAATTAATTTGATTGATATTTGAATCATTCATTAATGGAATGTTTAGTATGTTAAGAAATACCAATGAAGTAATTTTAACTTCAAAACATAAAATAGAATTTGTTTGAAAGGGCAATCATGAAAGTTGGCGTTTGTTGATGAAACCAAGATTTTCCTTCCCTCAATTTACATGATAAAGGAGAAAATTAATAGTCCACTTTCAGTGTAACGAAGTCACCCAAAAAGGTTAACGATCTTTAATTTAACAATAAACATCTTGAGTGCATTAATAATAATTATATAACGTGTCAACTATTACTAATATATTTATTCTCTCGTTGATTGGTTATGGATTATGGTGGCACAGTAAACATCTTGTAAAATACTGCGCAGCAATTGCAATGGAAAAATGCGTAGGAGGTAATTCCTCCTATTGTTCGTTTGTAATGAATAAAACGAATATACATATTGTTGAATTTTTTAATATTCAGGCAAAGTGGTATTACAATCAGCTAAAGATAAGTATTCAAATAATTATTTCGTTTTATCGAGCTCGAATTAATAATGTGTGGTATTACGACATTAATAATTTTTACAATTAATTTTTGCATCTCTATTTCTGTTTTGTTTAATCACACTTCTACCATAATAATAAACAAAAGGATCAAATGACAGTTATTATAGCTCATGCGGTATCATTTACATTCGCACTTTTAACACCTTGACCTAATAAATCTAATGAATATTAGAGAGTGGGTGAGATAACAGTAGCCAGTGATATTGATGAATAAGAGCACTTTAGAAACTTGGCAATGTTTTGTTTTATTTAAAATTGTTTTTAATTTACCTATTATAGAAAGTATATTTTTTCTTGATCCAAGAATGAACCGTCTTGAGATTAAAAGCCGCAGACCAGATGTTGTAAACAGTTTTACAAGCTGCATTTACAACAATTACGATCTAAGTAAATGTTAGAGAATTTTTATTGCGTGTTAACTGAGATTGAGCTTTTTGCAGCTACAAGGTATTCCACATATCAAGCGCTAACCTATTTTCATCATCGAAAAACGTTTGTATATTTACATTTTGACTTAAAACACTCAAATCGAGTACCTTGACCTAATAAAAGTTATTCGCTGTGATAAAGTGGGTGAGATTGTGATAACCGAATTATCAAATTGTTTTGCGAAGTTATTTGTTATAAAAATGATACAAGGCTAGTCTCAAATCGGAATTTTTTAAAGAAAAGCACCGATCAATCGAAAGTTCGAGTGGTGTATTTTGACGGTGGTGAAAGCGTAAAAATTGGAGAATTGTTGCCATTCTTCCTGACTTAGGTAGACCAAAAAACCCGTAATAAACCTTGAAATAACTTTCGGAAAAGTAAAGGAATGTGAAGTAGTTCAATAAAATGGATCACTGTGAGAGCTGTAAATGGCCAAAACTGTGGAAACGGGTGATAAAATCTAGAATTATTTAATATCGATCTTACTCATTTACCTACCCACACTCATGAATCTATAATGTATTTTCTTACCCTACAATACAGGTGCGATACAGTATATGTTGCAAAAACTTTGAGACAAGTTTGTTGCGTAATGGAATATGATAAACAGATTTGTTGGCTTTCGAGAGGAAATTTAACAAATATTGAGCGTGAGTCGTCGATTTTCAAGCGACAAACTTTGTTAGTCTATGGAAACTTCTTGTTGGATTTCCTTGGCGTGGAATGGTTAACAAAAACAACGATTAAAATCCCTTCACACCAAACGTTTATTTGCAACACGACGCGTTTCAACCACAATCGTTGTTTTTGTTAGTCTATGGAAAGAAAATAGGATTTTTCTGTTTATTTTGCTATCGATGGATTGCCACGTGCTAAAACAATGTAGGTCATTTGAACAAATTGATTGAACTTTGACACACGGTAATGTTTTCAAATGACGATATAGTTTGTTCTATAATTCTGTAACGACTAACGTCTGGTAACAATTTTTTTGTGAAGAAGGTGTGTATATTGTGATGGATATTATGTGACTTTGGACCGTCATAACACGTATTAAATTTTTGATTGATGCAAGAGCAAATAATTGCAATTATTCGCCGTTCTGACGTAAGTGTCCATACAATATGCAAGGGTTAATAGATAGGCCACTCTATTGCTCTGACAGGTCGTAATAAAAAAATCGAATTTAACCGATTTACTTAAATGAAATTATCCCACAGTGCTCCATTTTATTAATAACTTTATAAAAGAGATATTATATTGACCGTAGTTTAGTCATGCATATCAAAGTAGACATTATATTTAGTTACGCTTTGTTTGTTATTGTTTGGAGAAATAATAGTTAAGGTTCCTCCATGGACGACGAGACGACTTGGAGCACCAAAGCTCGAGCTTTTTTCAAAGTGTCGCTAAAAAGTCGGACATATTTATTTTTCGTTACTTTTCCACTATCGAAAAATAAGTATATACAAATGAAATGCAAAGAAATGATTACTTAGCAACAGTTATTGTTTACATAAATTAACGTTCACTGAAAGGTCTTGAACATTTTGCTGTGTTTCATTGAGGGCGTAACCATGATTATCTCAGTTTATCAAACGTTATTTGCATGGCATTTTTAAAAGAAAGATTATTGAATAGATTGGCGGCTTTTATTGTTTGATTTATTGGTAATTTTTATTGATATTGCAAAGATAATTTTTTATTTTGTGAACAAAAATGTCGATAAGATATTATATCTTTACTGTGACCTTTTGTTTTCAAGTTGATGTAAATGGGATTATTATTATTTCATAGTTTTAATCGTCTGTGTTTACAACTTTCAGTAAAAATAATGTTATTTTGCTAAATTACATCAAATCAGTTTATACTGATAACGAAACTTGTATTTTACTCAACTGAATGCTCAATCGGCGTGATTCAGAAATTTTTATAAACTTAATTAACAATTACATTTTCATGAAAACCAAATCAGCATTTCTCTTGTTTGGGTAATACAAAGTGGCCCATCATACTCATTAACTTGGCGAGACGTGTTGGGAATGAAATTACTATAGTAATTACTGTATAAAAGAAGCCAAGCCGTCGATGTGAAGGTCTAGAGTCCCCATGCACCCCGACAGGTGGCGTTCCACGCCACCTTTGTCTCACCATAGTAATTACTGTTAATACGTCTGTATCACTTAGAGGATTTTCAAATATCGTCTAGGATACTATACAACTAAAGCTCTCCCTATTTGGTAAAAACATGAAAGATTCTCCGAATTAAATCGCAGAGTGCCTCTCAAATCTAAACAAAGGCTCATCGTTTATAAGATTCTGTCATTGACTTCCATTTTAGACCAGAAAAGTGTTTATTTTCGTATCTTACGTGTCTGGGAACTGATTCGATTGAGTTTTGCACTCTATAAAATAAAAAAATGTTATCGTTTATTATTATTACAAAGTTGTAGTGTACCTTTGGGTTAAGATCATTCACAATTATTTAACAATTTATTATTGTAAAGATAAGTCACACGATTATCAATATTTTAGGCGAGACTAATCTTAATTAAGGATTGATTATTGAGATAATAATTAATTAGGAGCAGGTGCTTTTTCAAGAGGGATAAATTGCAAGGACTGGATCGAATAATGAGAGTGACAATATCACGCATATTTAACGGTTGTGCAACCGTTAAATTTGCAAAATACGTAGCAGTTTTCGAGACAATACACGATGCAAGTCCAGAAGCTGAAAAGAGAATATGTCAAGAGGGCTTGTCTAATATCTAGTTTCAAATGATAGACTCGGTTTCAAGTCGAGCACAAGAAGGGGTATATTGCGTCAAATTTAAAGACGTACATGAAAATTTGTGACTCTTATAGGCCACACCTGTTGCAAATCATGTCTGCGTTTGATTTAACGTTGTCATAAACAGAAATAATGTGTCAAAAGTGATAATTATCTCGGCAATAAAGACGAACGTTTGTACAATATTTGTTTAGTATTAACTGTATTTAGAAAAAGTTTTACATTGTTTTGTGTAACGAATGGGAGTGGAGTCTATTTCCGTCTTGTTATTTAGTTTATTTTTCATATAATTAATTTTGAAACATGTAGAGCAAAATACTGTCAACACTGCTTGGTGATAATTGTAAATTGTAAATAATGACGGCATAAAATTGTTAATTCAAAAAAAAATGTTGTTTTCTTTTGTCGTCGTATTTGCCAGTTTCACGATGATGTTGCAAAAAAGAGTTATAAAAGGATTCGTGAGAAGAAAATGAAATATTAATTTGAACAATGTTTCTTCTCCGAAAAAAATCTCAAAGGAGCAATACTTATAACTTCTTTTATTAATTTTTTAAGCGTCTTTTGTTAATTAATTCCCAGAATCGTATTGCTGAAAAGTAAATACACCCTTTGGAAAGAATGAACTAAGTGGCAGCTATTTAGTATATGAGCTTGATGTAAAGAAAATCAAACAACTGTACTTCATAAATTGTAATCTAGTGTTGTAAAATTGAAATGTGGGAATTGTGTAGTTTTGTTTCATAATAAATCACTGTTTAAATTTAGTTTCAAATCACCGCTTAGATTTATAGTTTTGTTACTTACGATTTTTAAAGTCTCATTTGTTGTTTGTAAACGTTCTTGTATATATTTTAATAATAAGAAACGGATATGGTAGTTCTTCTTTTACATTGTTGTTGTTTGTTTTATTTGTGATTGTAACATGTAATACATGCAAACGAGCACATTGTTTTATCAACAGTGAGGATAATTTTCATGTTTATCTTACAATTTTCGGTAAATTAAATGCGTACAATCTAATTTACAATCGAGAGTAATTATTTCGTGGAAACATTAATTAAAATTACAAGCATTTGTTCGCACAGTTCCTTCAAACACATGGATGGATATCAGCTGCGTGCTAAAATTAGTACTTAGCTAAATATGTACGTATAATGTCGCCGAAATACACTTTTTAAATTTATTTTTAGAGTTTTTACACGCCTTGCCTATTATGATGTTGCAAAAATAGAAACATTTATGCATTTAAACTAAATTATTGTTTGTGCGTACATTGTTTAATTAAGAATCTATTTTTCAAGGCACTTTGCAAGTATAAATCCTTATCAGGAAGATATTTTTGTTAGTTTTGTACCTTATTGTTATTGTTAACAATTACTATAATTAAAATCTGTAGCTTGGACGGAGCAGTATATTTTATTGGTTTTATTGCAAAAGACCTGGTCGTTTTTTAAAGGGGCTTACAAAGGGATGTGCTTTTAAAAAAATCGTAAAAGGGCACAGAGCCAACATCTAAATATTTTTTCTACATTGTGTGGTTATTTTTATTCGCGTGATGTATTCGCGACTCTTGATTTTTTCGTCAAAGATGGGGCGCTACTAGTCAAAATATAAATAATTTCATGAATGAACTGAGGAATGGCATTTTAAAAATAGCTCATATCTCATACTATTTATACGGGATCTTAATTGAACGGAAAAGTTTCGTTTATTGGCTGGTACGGACATACGACATTGATCTCCATATTTTTACGTAAGTTTTGTCAGAAAAAATATAAATAAAACAATAGAGACTGACGTGTGATTATCTCAATGACTTCATTACAAAGGAAGCTAATCCTTGGGTTTTACATGTACTTGACACGGTTGCCTTTATTGGGAAACGTAAACAGCAAGCTTAATTCGTCAAGATCAATCCGGATGGACAAAATTTCTATTGCGTAATTCGCAAAATTTTCTCGGCGCAATAAAAGGAAATTCTGTAAACACATTGTAGCCGGCAAAGGATCCGAACGAGGAAAACAGGAGCGAAGCGAGATTGAAACGTGTCTGTTGACGTCATATTTTTTCAAATTTGTGTAAATAAGGACCAAGCAATTTGAATCCCTTTTATTACACCTACTCGGTTCACAACTGAGGTCTAATTAATTTGATTAATTCCTGATTTAGCACGGATCGTGGAAACAGTATCATCTCTGATATTCCATTTTTTCACTTGTTTATACCAACCACTGGTTATCTTGTCGTTAACCATTTTTGTAAACGTTTTTAAAAGAGTTTTTTCCTCTCCATTTGCTCTGTGGCTGGTCACTGATCAGTTGTTTGAGTTTTATTTAGTTTTGACAAAAGAGTGTTGAAACATTTTAAGATTTTAATCAAAGTTTCATTTGTGGCTACTTTTTACTGTAAGTAGAATCACAAAACCCCGTCAAGAAAGGATATTGATTACAAATTATATGATGCAGTCACATGGTGAACTCATTTATAAATTAATTTAATGGATGTGGGAATGTTTGGCGGTCGTTATTTCTAAGATTCGCAATTCCATTAGTTGAATCAAAAGTGAAACAATTATTTTATTGTGAAAAAACACTCAGTGGATAGTGACTTAAGTCTAAATTGTTTCTAAGCCGTTTTCAGTGGCTATCAGGGTTCTGTAATTATTTTTTCGAGTTAATTTTCCAGGCGATCACATTCTTATTTGTTTTTAATCAGAATTTGCTGATATGTAAGAGCATCGAATGTTGAGGTTATTGTTAAATATCGGTTGATTGAATTCTTTGAGCGAAGCTCTGGAATGATCCTTTTTGACTAATCAAGATTTGTAATTTTTTCTTTTTGCTGTCTGTTCCGATTTTACGTTCACTTTGCTTTAATTTCTCATGATGTAATGTTTCCAGATACTAATTTAAATAATGGATGATTATTACCACGAAAAATTAAAGTTAATTTAATCTATGTTGAAAGATTAGTCAAATTGAAGTGTACAATTTGTTATTCAAGTTAGTATTTATTTCTAAAGTTGCCAAGAGTATCTAGAAGTAAAATAATTAAAAATAAATAAAACTTGTAAGTACAGTTAGTCACCTTGGCATTGTCATATAAGAAAATGACGTGTTATTACAGTAGTTAAACCAATTGTATTTATAAAATTACACCCTGTGTATTGGTAATAAGTTTTCAAATATCGTTCTGTCGCAATAACTCATGTAATTCTTTTTTAAGAGGATATTTGTCTCAATTGTGTGTTGGTTGTTTTCTTTTACTTAGCGGGTGTCTGAGAAAATACCATGGGCGGAAAATTTGTGATTTATGTTGAAATTATAGATTACGAATTGAAGATAACAAAATGAAACTTTATAGTGTAAGATTCGATCCACAAATGATCAAAAACTCGTGCAAATCTTGGATGTCGCAAGATCGCGTATAGACCATGGCTGTTTTATTCATAGTATCTTCAATAAATATTCTTATCGTGTGATGTTTACTACGTGTTATCTATCAGTAAATTATCAGCTAATGAATGGATTCTCATGTCGTAATTTATTTGTACAAATGCTTCCAAAGTGTTACAGTCGTCCCATAAAGGCATGTCCAGTGTGGTTTTCAAGAATACTAAATGACGAAACGTATTTTGGTTAGTTTCTGTATTTATTTTTGGAAGAACTATTATTCATGTGACTAAAATAAATCAAGGAAATCTAATTGCACATGCATCATCTTCTGGGCTTAAACTAAGTGTTGATTAGAAAAAAAACCTTCAAATAATGTATTACGCAGTTGATTTTTTCCACATTTGTTAACCATATTCAGAGAATGTTGAAAAATTTGGTGGGCGAAATCGTTAAAATAAATTTGTGTAGGACATGTTTTTCAATTTTGTTATACATAAACTGACAAGAGAGTGCTTTAATGTGACTACCTAATTTACTTTCATCAAACGTGACTTCAAATTTAATTTCGATCAATCGATAAGATTGAAAAATACATTTTCTATTCCGTCTAATTAAAAACGATCTGTTTTTGCCCTCGCATGACGAGAATCTTGCAAATGTAAAATGCCTTTGTCTCGAGATACAATTTGCATACCCAATAACCGAATGACGAAACTATTAACCTTTTGACCCGGTCTACAAAAATTATATTAAATTGTTTTTCATTAAGCGAAGTCAATTTTAGGGCGTTAATTTACACTTAATGTCTTTACTGTCAAAGGTGACATAGCTCTGATTTATATAATTCGTCAATGGAAATTTATGTCGGAAAAATTCTAAACTAAAAAACGACGGAGATGAATTAAACTGTTGAAAACACGTCATTTGATTCTGTTTCATTATTTTTAAAAATGACTATTCAGATACACGAGAATATCTGATGCAGTCTGGTATTTATTACGTAAAGGTTGTTTACCCCTGTTACCCCTTTTCATACCAACGGTTATATCTTTGTTAGCAACCTACTGAAAAATAATAAAAACTGGTATAATGTGGGGAAATCTTTTTGAGAATTGGACATCTATGTTAAGCCCCCTGGTGATGGGGAAAAAGTGGGCACCCCCTTGATGAAATTGTTCAAACTGAGATAATGTCAAGTACGCAGTATTTGTTAACTAGAATCTGATTCGTTGCCAATATTGAAACTCGGTGGTAGGGAGATTGTCATGTCATGGCAACCCTCACTAGTTTATGTGGCGACATGGCGCGAAAACGGCAATTATGTTGCTTTGTGTTACTACCCTTTGAAACTAGAAACTAGAAGGTAAGCACTTAAATTTATTTTCTTTTCTTAAATCTTAATTTATTTTGTTGATTTCGATTGCTTGCACCCAACTGTTGTTGAATGAAATATCATTATTTCGGAATGTTGTCTGGATTCAAAACAAAAAGATTAAGTAGATGCAGGTGAAAAACATAAACATCAATTTTGCAACTTTCCAGCAAACAAAGTTGCATTTCATCACGGTTTCTCTACCGACGCCAATAAAACCTATTGCAATATCGACGCTTTTTGTGGATTTAATTGGGTTGTTTGTTACCGAAATTTATGTTAAAAATAGATCTAGTTAAATTCTAAAACCTTAATTAGACAGAAATTGGTAATATGAATATGAAATGATAATTAAATGATATTGTGTGTGTATAACAGACTTGTTAGTCTAATATAGTAATGATAGCCTTGTCAGCCTGAAGACTTCATTCAAAAGCATCATCATTTTTGAGCCAACTCTCGTCAATTTCATTATATATATTTTCAGTTGTTTACGATTTAATTCTTTATTTTTAACAAATGGAGGTTTGTTACAAATATTCCCCAACGTCAATGTGGGTGGAATTGGGGATAAGTGGGAGAAAACTTCTCGTAACTCATTAAATACATTAATATTCATGTGTACTGTACGCTTTTATTAATAAAGTTTGGAGTTTTTAGACTCTAGCGTGCAATAATAAAATTAATTATACTTTAATTATACAATATTGTACAATGATGTTTCATTCATGTTTCAGTTTTGTTATAGATTAAGCGCAATTCACACCTGAACAATGTTTCACCCAGTTTTATCACAGTATCTTTTTCAAACAACTTCCGGGATTTCGCATCTCGCAAGAAAATGATGATTAAAATATACAAGGACATCATTTTCGATAGAGATGTATAGAACATTTATATTTTTGGGTGCAGTTAGACTATGCTTAATGTATATTTGTTTGTCTTTAATAAGACGAAAACTTGGCATAATATACAACTTAATAGTCGAGCCATTTGATGGTTTATTAGTTTGAATCGAAATGGGTTTACATTATCTTCTTTTTGTTATATTTGACTGAACTTGGGCAATAAATAATCAGTCTGATAGTTTAATTTAAAGTAACAAATATATAATACAATCAAATCTGCATTAAAACGTGCACATTGTTCCGATAAACAAGATAAATAACTTTGTTTTTTAAATGACTTATTATTTAAAATTTCCATAAAGATGGCTTTTTCAAAGTTTTGCCTTTGCCAAAATTCGGTTAATAATTGTTTGCAAATTTTGTGGAATTCTGTTACCACGACCAAACATTTTATATGTTTCTCCACTGTCGGTTACCACCGGATAAGGTTGCCTTGTTCCGGAAGTTATTCCAGTAAGTTTACAACACAAATACACGTTTTCCGTTAAATATTTTGAATCCAGCTTCACTGCAAAAGCTTTAAAAAGTTGTACAGTAATTCCCAACCTACCAACTTTTTCCGAAGCCTTTGATCATTAAACAGGTATTATTTGTATTTCGCTTGTTTATCGCAATTATTTGATTTTGTTTTATGTGGCTTTTGCGAATTGTTCAAATATCAGTTTTTAAAAATTGTCATACTCAAAAATATTTGGATGGTTGCTTCGTTTAAGTTTTATTACGCACTGAACTAATTACTAATTGTTTTTTTAAGCTGTGTACAAACATAACAAGTCACGTTTATATAGTTTTTACAGGATAATTAACTATTTTAACACAGATTGTGACATGTTTTATGTATTCAACTGTAATTTAGTACGCTTGTAGTTTGAATTTTAAATTGGAATCGAGCGTTTTTCCATATTACACGGAAAAATAATGAAGTATTTTTATTTGAAGCAGACTTTAAAAGTAGTGCGGAAAATGAGGCAGCACCCATTCAGAAGGGATTTTAAAATTCAATGCCTATCACAAATACAGATTAAAAGGGGCAATTAATTAGTACCTTTTGGGGATTTGATTTTAATTCAAAATTAGGTATTTCCAGATTGATAATTAGTTTCACTTTACTGATTCCACCTGTTGAGCTTTGCAATTTAATTTAATTGCAATTACTGATCACTAAACGTGCATTTATTTTTAATGATTTCATGATTGATGTATCGGGACAAATTTTGTGTAGTATGAGGCACTCGAAAAAATCGAATTGATTTAAATTAAGTTTCAATGACAATTTAATAACAAAAAGTTGTGGGTTTCTTCTACGCCTGTTTGCGATCACTTGGAAGATTTTAAACATGAGTCTTCCTCACGAGACAATTTACCACTTTTAATATATGCTGTTAGTGCTGTTACCGAGGCAACTTGTGCAAAAAATGTTAAACCTCTTTCTAAATTTGTTTTCAGCGGTAGGATGTCTCCAGACACTGATGTGCATGTGTAGCATACATCAAAAGGATTTTAAATTGTCCCCAACAATGTATTTGTTTTGCTCCAGAATAGATCAACAGGGAGGTTTATTAATATAGAAATTACTTCAAGATTATACGTCCAGAAAACCTTAAACTTCGATTATTTTTTTTATCATAGTGCTATTTCAATTCAACCATATTATCGAAATGGCGTGCTAAAAATTTTACTATTACAACCGATTTCAATCGATATTACCATTTTGACGTGGGCGAATGGTGTACGTTATTCCACAAAAAGAATAAAAACACAACGCAACAGGTGACAACGGCAAAATAAAATAGTAAATTTCAGAGGATTTTTCGTAAGATCACATTTGAAGTGACGTGAAGTTTTAGTAGTTTTTCTAAAAATAAATTTTTGTGCCAAATGTGGCCAATATTGAATCGTCTGGGTTGTGGGTGCAGGGTATTTATGGCACTTGCACAGTTGTTTTCACCCTCCGGAAACAAAACAAAAATAGTTTTAATTGAGTGATCATTAACGCCGATTAAATAATTGAATTTGTTCAAACTTCGTAGGGTGAACAAAAATAACACTGACCTCAGACGTGTTATTGTCTAAGTCGTAAAGTAATTTCATTCCGAGAAAGGTGCGGAAAGGTCAGAAATCGTCCTGTTTTGTAGCGCAAAAATACCCAGGGCCTACGCTTGAATAAAAACACCTGTAGGCGTAGCCAATTGTGCTAATTGCACTTTTTAATAAAGAAGTTTTATTTTGCACTCCTACTACTATAAATCTTCAGACTTTATTATAGGTATAGGTTGACAGTTTTTCTGCAACGTAATTGCGGTTTTTGCATTGACAAATTGCATCTTGTCTTAAAATTAAGCTTATTATCTAAGCGTACCTATTGATCTTCCATCCGACCTTGTCTAGGACAATAGAATAATTCCAAAATAAAGCATATTGACTTAATTTCAACTATTAAATGTCAATTCTCTTTTTATACTCCATTTTCGACATTTTTATCGGAGTCCAGGGCCGTGACGAAGCACTTATTTGTTTCTTAAAGTTGTCACTTAAATTAAGAGCAGACAAACGATTTTGCGTACTCAAAATATGCAAAAAGCCATTCAATTTGCAATTTCTCTCTTTTCCCTCAAACTTGGATTTTTTCAAAGCGTAACGTTTTGGCGACAGACAAACACTTTTAACAATTTTAATAGAGTTTTATAGATCGTTTAATTTGTTGAATTAGATCCAGGAATCGCAATGTTATAGTTTAGTGAAAATTCGCTAGTTTTAAGAGATTTTATTAAATCGACCAAATCAACACAAAAATAGGTCCTAAATTTACATTTTTGCATTATTTTGTTCGATTGTTGTTGAAATTGTGCCAGATATTAAGACTTTTTATTCTTCTACTCTGTCAAAATTTACGGGTTTTCCCTTGTGTAAGGCAGTTTTGACAACTGTTTGGTATTTTTCAATACGAAACGTCAGATTATTTTTAATAGATTTAAAGCAATTTTGAGTCTTGTTGAGTCTAATTCGAAGAATACAATTTTGTATTTAACGCGTTTTCGTGTAAATCGGTTCATTTATTTTGCCTCGCGGATGGTAAACCACTCGTTTTCACTCGTGGTTTAATAATTCACTCGGGAAATAAAGCGTCCGATTTACACTCAAACTCGTTAAATAAATAACTATTTTGTAATTTGCTGCTATTTTGATGCTTTAATAGACATATTACAGCACGCAACGTCATCAAGTGCGAGGTCATAATAATCATTATTTGCCGGAACATTTTACGAAAATTTTATATTGATTCAAAAAATCACAAAAACGGGTTCTTTTTCTTGTCAAGTTTTCTTTGATTAAATTTTTCAACGAGAACTGTCCTTGTAATTCATGCAAATACGAGTATATTATTTGAAGTATGATGTATGTCTATTATGTTATTATGTTTATTTATTTTGGCTGATTTTTTCATGTATTGGTTATATTTTGTTGAGTAAATGAAAATAACTCGCTAATTTCTTCGCTAGAAAGCATGAATCGAGATGGACAATTGCAAAAATACGTTCTAAATTTAGTTTTTTAGCTTATTGTCTTAGATTTAGCTTGTTATTCAACAAGAATCGCTCTTATTCGAAAAAGGGTTTAATTTATGCAAAAATCTTACTTTTCAAACAATTTGTCCTTTTTATTGTTGAAATGGTGCCAGGTATCGTGAAATTGACCTATTTGTTAAATGAAAAGTTGGGTTTATTTAAGGATTTCTAAACTTGCAGAAAATCACAAAAGCGGGCAAGTTTTCTTTGACTACATTTATTTTTCTGTGAGAGCTAGTCTTATTTAAAAATCGGTTCAACTCATGCAAAAATATTCTTTGAAATAAGCAATTTTGGTTTGTTTAGTTCAGAGTGGAATGATTTCTATTTTATTGAATAAATGAAAGAAACGCCAATTTTTTTTTGGCGAGAAAGATTGAATCGGCACAAATGAATGCAAAGATACGTTATAAATGTAGTTTTTCAGCTTATTTTGTTAGGTTTAGCTTATTTTTCAGTGAGAATCGTCCTTTTTGGAAAAAAAGTTATTTCAAAAACATTGTTATTTGTGTATTGTGTAATGCCAGAAATCGCAAAATACTGAAGCAAAAATTTCGAAAATGGTTGCTGTGTGTACAGGGTGTTTACGGTCTAGAAGTCGAATCTTTATCTGGTATTAAAAGAGTGTAGAAATAGGGTTACTGCGAAAAAACTCACGAAACTGTTACTTTTAAGAATGTAAATAACATTCCGAAGTATTTCTACAGGGTCTGAGTGTCTGGAATAATTTCTCTGTTAAAATAAAATTTAATTGTTGCAATAAATAAGGATATTGTAACTACGATAGTGAAAAACCTCGCTTCATAATTTTGACACTGTCATTTCATTTGGCTTTACTTTAGTTTTGATCAAAATTTAAAAAAATTAAAATCTGTTTGATCACTTGAACCGAAATCGTTTCGAGCAAGTTTGGTTTGTGTTTTTTGGACGTTTTTTACCAAATTTATGTCCATGGACTACAATTATTGAAATAATGAATTGGTTGTCATGATTAGGACTTACGGTGAAGCACAAGGTAATAGTAATTGTTGTAGTTGAAGCTGCAGTTCACAGACAAATAATGTAAATTGAATGATTTTCTGTTATGTGATTTTTTATTTTATATATCGTTTTGGGGTATTTCTATCACGCATATCATCTCCTTTAAGTTTAAACGTTTTTACCTCAAGACCGTAAATACCCTGTATATTCTAAAAAAAATAATTCTTATAAAAGTAATATTCATCATAAACAGAAAAAACACTAAATATAAAGAATCATTTTATTTTTAAGTACTATATGGATTCTTCTTTTGCGAAACCAAATTGTGATATCTCGTAACAAATCTATAATTTTTTCGCACATTACAAGCAAGCAATGTTAGTCTTTCTAAAAATAAAGTAGTGTTCTAAAATAAAGTGAAAAAAATGGGCCCTCCTACAATATTTTCGAAGGGCACTTTGCATTAATTAATTATAACTAATTAAAGAAAGTGCTACGTAGATAAGGTAGATAAAAGAGGTTCACATATTGCGAATTTCGGATTAAACGAACTCATTTTGTCGGTCCCTTGAATTCCGTTATAAACTTGAAAAAAAACTTGCAGAAAATACTATAATTTAGAAAATGTATTTCGAACTCTATTATCATTGTTACGCTATATAAATTGAAACAATACTAATTTTGATTATTGGAAAAGAGGTTGTTAATTTTATCAAATTATTAATTTAATTTTGTGCTTGAATATATAGAATTTCAATTTGCTGCCTCACGCCCTGAGGGATTATCGTTTTTTATCTAATGGTGTTTATTTTATTCTGTAAGATCTGTGGTGTGGGGTTGAATCGCCGTGGTTTTTGTATAAATCAGCAGCGCGTCTTGATTGGTTGTCAGAATGATGATTGTTGAAAAATCAGAAATATTTGTGCAGCGGTTTGAATACGCAAACAGTTTATTTAGAAATATGTCATTATATAAAATAAAACGATTATCAGCTTGTCGCGATCGTAAAGAATAGTTGACGTGTAAATACGAGGGTTCATTGCCCGTTCAGGATCTCCACAGTACTACGTTAACTTGTGTTTAATTAAATAATGACAAATTTGGCGATAGTTAGGTGTTAAAAGCGGGCCGGTGGGGCCCCATGGCGTCCCATTCGCGTAAACTTATGAATGAACGTTGCAATTTCAGCCAAAAATAGTAAGTCGCGTGTGGTGCTGGTCTGAAGACTCCTTTTGTTTCAGGTGTAACTTCGAGCGAGCACCGGCAGTTGGTTTTTGGACATCCAGGCCGAAGTGAATAACATGTTTACATTGATCGAGCACTGCGTCATAAGTTTACAGAAATTCTGTACGACGCGAGTTGGCGAACCTTGCACGGGCCCCAGCAGACCCATGTCTATGTATTGCCACTGATGGCCGCGACCGGCACCGCCACCACGGCCCAACAGCGCCGCTCCTTCAGCTGGCTCGGCCCAGGGCCGGTGCTCCACGCCGCTTTGCTCGTCCTCTTCGGCAGCGCTGCCTTCGTCGCCGCGAACCAACTCCAGCCCAATTCTGACCTCGCACACCAGAATGGAGGTGAAAGTGAGTAGGATCAGGATCCGGCCAACACGGAAATAACGCCGCTTCATGCCCAATGCCGGACTATGCCCCCACCTGCACTTTTTCCAGACTATTTTTGACAAAAAATTACTCAGTGAAAGCGCAGAGTTTCTCTTGTCACAGTGGTTTTCTAAAAATTACCCTTCAGAATTTTAAAACTAAAATCATTCGAATTTGTCGATGTGTCGCCTGGCTGGTGGGCAACCCGGCCCTGCTCCCGCCGGTGTTTGCGTTTTGCGATTTGGGAGACAACTGATTCCATACTCCATGACTCATGACTTACATTGTTTACTTAGTGATCATGGAAATTTTCGATTTTTTATTATCTGTAGCAATGTTTCGCAACCGGCTGCAATCTGATGGAATGTCACTCGAGTGTTTTCAGAAGACCACCAGCAACCATACACAAAATGGCCAATGAATTAACACTCACACTGAGACTAACCGGAGTTGGAAGGATCAACGTGATACGATTTCATCAAAACACTACAGTGTTTACATTCTTCCACTTAATCCGGGGTTGACAAACTCGCTTTATTTCTTAACAAACATACTTTGGAAATTCTAGTAACTAGCAGTTGGCATCGTTTTGGTTAATCCGGGATTGACAAACTTAGTTTTATTCATGTTAACAATAAACAGAAGCTTTTAAATTCCAATAAAACTCAATTGGCAGTATGGTTCTAAAAGCCATGAGTTTCATCTTGAGCAATAGTGGAAATGGTAACTTATGTTATGAGCAGGCTCGGTGCTTGGAAACTTGGAATCTAGTTGCAAGTTTTTTTTGCGAATTATTAATGTAACTACATATACCCTTCAGTTCGTATTAGTCACTCTCAAGTTATCCAAAATTTTAGCGATTTCTTGTCCAATTGTTAATACTGAATATTTTTTTTTATTAATTTTAAGTTTGAAAACGGCCGAAGCAACCGTCACCGGTACACAAAAAATTTTTGAAACGACGAATTTAGCACTGAATGCCGTTTAATACTTTGCTTTTTAAATTAAGAAATAAAAGTTGTATGATCTTTAGTTTTTTTACGATTCTGACACTGAAATAGATCAATCCAAATTTTATGATTTGTAGTGTCATTCTGAAATAAACGATACAACAAATGGAGCAACAAATAATTTAAAAAAATCTATCCCCAAAATTACGTTTATTTCAATTTTTAATTTAATTTAATCAGTATTTGGGACTAGCGACATTTTTGCACAAAACAACATTTAAGCATCGCTTGTTTTAGAATGACATTAAAAATAAAAAAAAATTGTGGCGACTAAAGATTAATTATTATTACTTAATTAATTTATTCATTTTAATTATAAAGAACTATAAAAATTCTGAAAAAAATCACATGCATAGAAAAATAACTAAGTATTTATTTATTATTTAATTACAAAATTTCACTTTTTGTCTGTTGCCGAAAATTTAACAGTTGGAGTGTAGATTTAAAATTTGGCCATCAGCTCAAGTTTCCATTTTAGAGTTTATAAAAAGCGCGTAAAGTGCTAATATGAGTTACCTCATTCTCATATTTAAAAAACTAAAACTTGTAGAGAAATCTATTAGCAATTTTGAAATCAGCGTCCAAAGTTATTGAACAACAAAAAAGTCTAAGGCAACTGAGAAGTAAAGGACTAAAAAAGCTGTGTGCACTTTTCTAAATAAATGCTAGTATGAGTTACTTATATCTCGAAAACTAGAGCTGATGGAAAAAATCTGTTGTCTGTTTTGAAATCAGTATCCAACAATCATTCAACCACGCAAAAATGTGAGGCAACAAAAAAGTAAATGACTAAAAGTTGTGTACTTTTTCTAAAGAAATGCTAACTTGAGTTACCTATATCTCAAAAAGAAGAGCTGATAAAAAACATACGTTGGCAGTTTTGAAATCAGCATCCAACAATTATTTAACAACAGCAAAAAATTGAGATAACAACTAGTGTTATTTTATTATATTAGTTTTTGAGATAAAGTAAAAATATTTGATATTTTATTTCAAGCAAGCACGTTGAAATCACTGAAAACGACCAACCAAAGGCGCCTAACCGTCTGGACGAATGTTTTTTTAACTAATTATTTTTTTAATTTTATGCATCTAAATGTCGCCCCGCGCAAATGCACGTGTTGCATTGTTGGTGACGTCGGCCCTGTTTCTGAGCATAATAATGGACGATATTGACGATTTGTAAGTGGGTTGTAACCCACTGTTGGATGGATTGGGTTTTTGTTTTTGGATAAATTAGCTTAGTGAGAAAACAATTACATAACTATGATTAGCAATAGCAAAACAATTTTACGGTTTTATACAAAATTTTAGTCATAAAAACAATTTTATTGTTCAACATAACGACCGTCTTTTGTTTTAATAAAGTCGTTACAACCTAATTTGAACTCGCCAAAGTGCTGGCGATTAAAAAAATTCTACCGTATCGGTACCATCAATTAAAATAATAAACGTAATTTCATTTTCAAGTAAATATTATGACTTTAATTTCTTATTGCCACTGAGTTGTTTACGGGCGAATGACCGTTAGACGATTGAAGGCGCCATCTGCCGCATGAACCTCCAACCCCAGTTTACCCCGAAATTCTTGTAATTAACAAATAATTTGTTACATTTATGTTTTCAGTCAATGATTAGGCACATAATTTGCGCTATTCTTTGAATAGTGTTTACGTCAGCTAATAATAATGATGTTGCCATTATTTTTATTTTTCATTTTATTAAGTATTTAATTTTCTCGGGGAAGCCTGTTAATCATTTTTCCAGGCTGGTGCATGATGAGGTTGACGGTTATACATCTTCCATTCCTTTAAACTTATTACAGAGGGAATTGTTCCGTAAAGGTGCACTTTTTGCGCACACGTATCGCAAGTTCTCCTCTCGTACATAGCGCCGACCAGAGGCGTTATACTTTGCCAGAGCGATGTTTTGAATGAAGAAGATTTAAATTGGATCAAGGTTGATAAACTTGACTCATAGAAAATCCGGCGGTTGTGTCAGCCCACCTGACAATATTTTCGAGCAATTAGTTAATACGCAAATTAACATAATCTTTAAATATTCCTATTACTCCCACCAAGCAGCGAGATAAAATTGATTTATTATTTGTTTTGGCAGTTAAATAGTGTTTCTTCTTTCACTCTTGGGAGCAGTCGTTTGTGTCTTTGTCCTCTCGTACTATTTTCGGTATTTCCTGAATGAGAATTTTTGATGTCTGACGCATGAAAATCGATCTCTTGCATGTTGCATAGGTACTTACAAGCTCCACCACTGGTTTTGTCCTTCGGATGGCCAGTAACCCCGTTGGGCTGCACAAACACAGCGTCTCGCAAATTCCGAACGTTAAACTGCATTCCGGACGGTCGCATTCTTGTAGGCTTCTTCAATCTCACGACCTTCTTAGTTCGCAACTAGTGTGCTTCATGCTACCCTTAATTATTTCCGACGCCGTTTTTTACTACCTGAGACTCCTGCAACCGACGAGGTGCCAGCGACCGACTCAAATCAAATATTTTACTTTTGCTGATATTCTTACAGCCAGTGCCTCAACACTTGTACAGTTATGAACGGCTGCAACACCGGCTCACTCATTAAAATCTCTTCACCTCGTCTATTGTTGCTGGGCAGCTTATTTTTACAAATTCGAAATAATCGGCACAATGATAATTGATAATGTTTACTTCGCCTTTCATCGGGCGATTATTTGCGTTTGTGTTATTCATTGACCATTTTCGTAAGTTATGATAATGCGAGTGTGGTTTTTTATGCAGTTGTAGTAGATTGTAGTGGTTTTATTTTTGGCGATCTGTTCCAAGTATGAAAGAGCTAAAAATATAGTTGGTGGCGTTTCTTTTTTTGTGCAAAAGCGTTCAGATAAAAATTGTAATTAATGGTGTTTATCATCTAAAAATAGAGCGTTTTTTGCTTTCATATTTGAGTCAGTTAATTGGAGTGCATATTGATATATTGATTATGCCGCTTTTGTACTTTCGCTAATATTTTTGTTTGTTGCAGTTTGTGAAAGCGTGGATATTAGAAATACCCTGGATTCGTTCAACAGGTTAAAAGGTTGCCACGTGGTGGAAGGTTTTGTGCAGATTTTACTTTTTGATAATGTGAACGAGACTGAGTTATCCCTTTTAAGTTTTCCAAACCTAACCGAAATAACCGATTATTTATTACTGTACAGAGTGAACGGATTACGAAGTATAGGACAGTTGTTTCCGAATCTGAGCGTCATTCGAGGACGCTCAACGTTTTACACTTATTCATTCGTCGTATTTGAAATGTCTAGCTTACAAGAAATAGGTCTATATTCACTGACTGACATTACTCGCGGACTAATCAGGATTGATAAAAATCCTTCATTGTGCTTCGTGAACTCGATCGACTGGGAAGCGATAGCCCACGAGAAGGGAGAACATTTTATTAAAAACCTAAAGTCACCAAATGAATGCCCGATCTGTCCCGGCGACGAAAAGGAGGACGAGTCGGGCAATAGCGTGGCACATATTCATTGCCATAAAGCACCTCACCGGTCCGACAGCGAAAATTTCGATAGAGACGTCCATCTCTGCTGGAATCGACAGCACTGTCAGAAGATCTGCCCTCTGAAATGCAAACACGCCTGTAACGCCAACTTGGAATGCTGCGACGAGAGCTGTTTAGGAGGATGTAGTATAAATGATACTAAACTATGCACTGTTTGTAAACATCTCAGCATGGGATTTGGGGCAAAGAAACAATGCATGTCTAGCTGTCCCCGCGATCATTATCAGGTTTGTGATCACTTTTATGTGTCGTCCCAAACTATATTTAATCCCGTTACAGTATTTAGAAAGACGCTGTATCCTGAAGGATGAATGCAAAGATATGAAGAGACCTCTGAATTTTCAGCAACAGGGTGGGCCTGAAAAACCTTTCAAAATTTTCAACAATTCCTGTATTTTAGAATGTCCACCCAATTATATGAGTAACGACACTCATTGTATACCGTGTCAAGGTATATATTCTTAGCTGTGTTCTCCCCCAATTTCAATTTTTTCTTTTAAGGGAATTGTATAAAAAAGTGTGCGGGAGTGAATGTTGATAGTATAAATTTAGCAAGACAGTTAAAAGGTTGCACCCATATAACAAGTTCTCTAGAAATACAAATTCGGGGCGGTCGAAATGTTGTGAATGAATTGGAGGAAAGTCTAGGCATGATTGAAGAAATCGACGGTTATTTGAAAGTAGTCAGATCATTTCCTTTGGTTTCATTAAACTTTTTGAAAAATTTGAAAGTGATACACGGCAGACAGTTAGAAAGCCAAAAGTGTGTACCACACATTTGTCATATCTTTTCTCACAACTTGCAAATTTTTAGATACGTTTTCGTTGTACTTGATAACCAAAATCTTCAAGAACTGTGGAACTGGAAAAATAATAAAACGCTTAAAATAGACACCGGACGTTTATTCTTTCACTTCAACCCAAAACTTTGTATAAGAGAAATCGAAAAGTTACAAAATATTACCCACATCGTTGACGTTACTGAGTTAGAAGTGGCGAAAAACTCGAACGGCGATAAAATTGCATGTATGTGGGGTATCATCACGTCAGTTTTGTATTTAACATTATCACTTCAGGTGATCTGCAAGTTTTAAAAGTAGATAAACCCAAAGTCGTGAATAGCAAAGGCGTCGTCTTGGAATGGGAGCCGTTTAAAATCGACGATCCGCGAAAACTTTTAGGCTACATTGTCTACTCAATTGAAGCACCAACTCAGAACGTTACGCTGTATGATGGACGAGATGCTTGTGGAGGAGACGGGTAAAATACTCTTCACTTCGGAATGACAGTAGTGCAAAAAATATTTCAGATGGCGCGTTGATGATGTTGCAATTCCTGAAAACGAAATGAATGTAACACATCCACTTACATCGTTAAAACCCTACACACAGTATGCATTTTATGTGAAAACTTACACGATAGCTACCGAAAGAAGAGGTGCACAAAGTAACATTTCGTACTTCACTACGTTGCCTGATAGTAAGTCGCTCGTATGACTATAATAGTCATTGAATTAATTTATGTTAATCTAGCTCCAACGGCACCGGTTGGCTTAGAGGTAGTTAGTAATTCGAGCAACTCCCTAAAGTTATCGTGGAGACCACCCAAATCTCCTAACGGCAAACTTACTCACTACATTGTTAGTTTGAAAAGGCACAACAGTACTACTCCCGATCTGGATGAAATGGAGCATTTCTGCAAATCACGTAAGTGTTGAGTCTTGAACATCTTATTACCCAAGAGAAAAACAAAAAAAACTATAATCAATCATCTTTGACTGTACTTAAGATTTAAACCATTGAAGACATATCGTGTCGCGGACTTTTGACGGAAATATAGTTCTCTACAACATTGTTTTTTGCACTTTTTATTTTTGTACTATTGTAACTTCTCTATTTGTTTGTGTTCAAACTAAAAAAAAAAACAACGATCGTTGCTATTAACATGTAGACTTGTATGTGCAGCGATATAATTACTATTTATTTTTTATTTTTTATTTTAATTGTGTTGGTTTTAGCTTCCAGTCGTCCGAAACACCCCATTCCTAGCGTGAGCGTTCCTCCAGTTACTTCAACGACAACAAGCAATGACACTTGCCAGTGTTTAGAAACTAAACCGTCAACATCATCAATTAATGAAGACGTCGAAAAATCCCGAATTGATTTTGAAGATGAATTACATAACGCGGTTTATGTGAGAAAGTGTGTATGCCAAGTTTTTTGGAGTTCAAATAATGGTCTCTATTTTCAGGCCGAATTTTTCAGAATCTCGCAAAAGACGTGACGTTGACAGTGAGCAATTAAATACAAATCGGGTTTTAAATGAAACCGAAGAAGGTACTGTTTTCGTCAGCCACAGTTTAATTATTATTATTTTTTTGAATTGTAGGAACAGGTGTTTATATTTCATTCAGTACTGAAGTCACGGGGACAGAATTTTACATGCCAAACTTGCGGCACTATACGGTTTATGAGATAAACGTTCAAGCCTGTAGAGAAAAAACCAACGACAAGCTTGATACCGAAAATCCCTGTAGTAGCAAAAATATGAAAACGCATCGGACACTGAAGAAGAAAGGAGCCGATGATATAAAACAAATTGAAGTCAAAAACCAAAGTTTGGGAATGGTGTCGCTTACGTGGAAGGAACCGGAGGCTCCAAACGGATTAATTTACTGTTACACGATAGAATATAAAAAAGTGGATAATGAAAATGTAGGTTTTTAAGGTGTATTTTCCTTTGTAATGATTTTTTTCCAGTCCAAGGCTAATGAAGAGTATATTACACACGCGCGATTTATTAACCAGAGTAGGATTCATACCTTGAAAGCGTTATCGCCTGGAAATTACAGTGTGCGAGTTGTTGCAACGACGTCAGGTGATTACGGCAAATTTTCTCCTTACGCGTATTTTTATATCGAGGAGCGGCCGTCTAACACTTACGTCACCTTGATTGTTTGTATGCTCATACTGGTGACAGTGAGTTGTCCGCAATAGTAGTGACTCGTTTTGTAACAACTAGTTGCAGATTTTGGCGTTGGGTGCGTTTTGTTTCTACAAGAAGAAAAAAGCCGACAAGGAGAGTATGCGGCTTATTCCGTCGGTCAATCCCGAGTATGTTCCAAGTGTGTATGTTCCGGACGAATGGGAGGTGCCTCGCAAAAAAATAGAACTGATTAGGGAGTTAGGACAGGGGAGTTTTGGCATGGTATACGAGGGTATCGCCCAAGACGTTCGAGGAAAGGCGCAAATCAAATGCGCTGTTAAGACTGTTAATGAGCACGCCACCAATAGGTATGTGATGTGTTTGAGGAAGCAACGAACCAATTAATGATTCCAGGGAGCGGTTGGAGTTTTTGAACGAAGCCTCCGTCATGAAGGCTTTCGATACTGCTCACGTTGTGAGGTTGTTGGGAGTGGTGTCGCAAGGGCAGCCCACGCTGGTGATCATGGAGCTGATGGCGAATGGTGACTTGAAGACTTACCTGCGTTCCCACCGTCCAGATGCCGAAGTGTATGACCCTGCCACGGCCAAGCAACCCCCAACGCTGAAGCAGATCCTGCAAATGGCCATAGAAATAGCCGACGGAATGGCATACCTGTCGGCCAAGAAGTTCGTCCATCGCGATCTGGCAGCTAGAAATTGCATGGTAGCTGAAGACTTGACTGTTAAAATAGGTGATTTTGGTATGACGCGTGATATTTATGAAACGGACTACTATCGCAAGGGCACTAAGGGGTTGCTCCCTGTGCGATGGATGGCCCCTGAGAGTCTCAAAGACGGTGTGTTTACTAGTAATAGTGATGTTTGGAGTTACGGAGTTGTGTTGTGGGAGATGGCGACACTGGCGTCGCAGCCCTATCAGGGCTTGTCGAACGACCAGGTTTTGCGATATGTGATCGACGGGGGTGTGATGGAGCGGCCGGAGAACTGTCCCGATAAACTGTACACTTTGATGAGATACTGTTGGCAACATAAACCATCCGCACGTCCTTCGTTTTTAAAGTTATGCTCATTGTTGTTAGAGGATGCCAGCACTAGTTTTGCTCAGGTGTCGTTTTATCATAGTGCGGCTGGAATTGAGGCTCGATCGTCGCGGCCAACGCCGTCGCCGTCGCAAGATGACCCGAGTACTCCGCTCCGTATAGCTGGAGACCATGATGTCAATTTTTCTCTCAATTCGGACGACTCGAATGACGAGTTCGAAACAGACGCTGAGACTCACATTAGGTTTCCCAGTATTCCCGTGGAGAACAAAGACGGAATCACCACCGCTAACGGTTACGTGAGTGGATGTCCCACAAATGGTGCAGCAACAACTCAGTGCTAGCTACATATCACATCTCAGTTGAAAGTATTTCCTATAAAGATCTGACTATTGCAGCAAGAGACATAAATAAGTAACATGACTGTTTTTGTAAAGTAGTTATAAGTTTAAATTACCAAAGATATTTTCTTCATTTGCTGAAAGGCCTACATATTACAGAAAAAAAAACAGTGTTCATTAGAAAATCATTAACTAAGTGAGGCGTATTCAGTGAGCCTGAAACCATAAAGACTAGTCTATTGATTTTCCATTCTATGGGATACTCAATATTATGTGTAAAAGAAATGAAACTAATTGCCTTATTAGTTAAAGTAATTATAATATGTAGCATCCCATAAAGACATTCTTTGGACAATTGCCAATCAATACATTGCAGCCTGACTCTGAGTTCCTGTTATCTTATTGATGATTGGTAGTCACAACTACTTTATTGTACCTATTTATATTTTAGTTAAATTTTGTACTCTGTAATATAATGTACATTATTTCTTTATTATTTTATATAAAAGAAAATAAACTTATAATCTGAACTATATTTTCATTACAACTTCAAACTCTCAGGATTATCAATCTTATCAACATTTTCCTTGATCATTCTCTCGATATTAACTTTATTCAGTTCCTGCTGTATCCGCTGTTTCACCGGAGCTTCCAAAGCGTCCATAATTTGATACCGCAGCAAATTAGGAAGCACATTAACTGCAAACTCGATCACATAATCCACCGTTCCCGCACCATCAAACCTTATTTGAATGTTGCCCAATTCCAACTGAATATCTTCAAGTTGTGGAGGATTTCGTGTATCCATTGTTTGACTTACAGCAACTTGAACCTTAAATAACACAATTAGTAACAAACAACACTATTTCCCCGCAACAAACCCTCAAATATTCCACACTGAAAGACACAGTCCCCGTTTTTGACATGAATCCAGCGATCAAAGACACTTCCCAATGACTTGTCCCTTCCATCCGTTGCGTCCCGACTTCAAGAACTGCATACACAGTGTTATTTTTTATCTCAAAAGTGATATCACCGACTCTGTGAACCGAAGACAAGCCATACAACCAAGTGTGTCTCATGTATATATCAAAAACACCAACACTTGTATTGTAATCGTTGACTTTGTATGGGTCAAACTTCGCATTTCTAATCTTGTGGCGAATATCAATAATGAGCTGATCGAAGGGCGAAATCGAATTTGGAAACTTCTGAGGAACCTTCTTGACTTGCTTATTAACATCGTTCCTCAAATTCGTATTGACTTCGCGCAAAATAAACGGTTTGATGGAATCAAAGATGAAGGTACCGACCGAATTGATAACCCCTTGGAACATGTTGGCGAAAAATCCCAATCCCTTGAAGTCCATAGCTATACCTTTGAAGGTAATATCCATATCCATATCCTGAGCTTCCAACTGTCCATTTCTTTCGACTTCCAAAGTCGCGATTGCTTTTACATACACATCGGTTAGTTTCACAGTAAATGGACCTTTGGCTGACGACATGAAAGTTCTCAACGTGTAATTTCCTTTAACGTCAAGTGTTTTAATCGTTAAGGCCGCTTCCACTTTCATGGCAGTTATATCAGCCTTAATGTGATGTATTCGAAATTTTGACAAACCGTACAATTTCACGTTTTCGAAATTCATTTTTCCCAAAGAAAATGAATGTGCTAAGGGCGGGATTAGTAAGGGATCGGGGATTGGTGCACCGGGGATTCCCACAGGATCATCCTTCTTGTAATGCTCTAAGATTTGAAGGATGTATTCACTAATTTTCTTTTCTTGCTTTTCGATGATTTGTTTCTGTTGTGCATTTCGTACTAAAATTGCTAAAGTTAGTATTTTGGTGTGTTTGGAGCGATTTTGTTGTACCTTCACTGTGGCAGAAATTTAGCGAAAGCAAAAGGAGAAAGATGCCTAAACTACGCATTGTATCACTCACTGTATAAGTAGGTTTAATTAAGTACAACTGAACGATGTTAACTGAGTTGAATAGGATGTCTGTTGGTATCTCTTGTCTGGTCAAGGGTCATAAGCTTATCGCAATTATGACGTCTCAACATATTAATCTTTCTTGCATCTAAGTAGTTTTTGATGGAGGGTAAGTTAATTGTTTGTGTTAGATACGGAAAGAAATGAAGCGATCGAAAATATTTACACATTTTATTTCAAAACAAGGCGTAATTTGTACAAGTTATTAATGATTTATCAGTAATATTTATAATAAAAAATGTGTTATATCTATATTGGCACGTGAATATGTTATTAGTTATCTAACTTATTCTAAATGTCAATCGACTGTTGGTTTATCTTCAAGCCAAGGCCTGAATATGGGTAAAGTGGAGGGATAATGTGTTCCCGACTTGTAGGCACTATTGTCGTCTTCGGATCGCAGTGGATAAGTAGCCATCACAATCGGTAATTGCAGCTTAACCTCCTTTTGAAGATTTTTCGGTTCTATTATGAACTAAAACGAGTTTAATTAGCGGAAACGCTTTGTAGTTTTTCTCAACTTACGTAAACATCGTAATTGACTTTAATTAAATGGCAACCGCGGAGGTTTGTCGGTGGTAATGGTGGTATGTAAAGTTGTTCGTTAATCCACTCGTCTTTTTCTCCTGACCGGATTTTCCCCCTTGCTAAAGACGCCAATTCTCTCTTCTCAGACTGAACTACTTTGCCTCTTGCCATATAAGCGATACTTTCTGTTAAAGCTGCTCTGGTACTCTTAATTGTGACTCTACTCCTATTATAGATACTGGCGGTAACACCTGATGGGGCGAAAGTTTCAATAACGGTGTGCCTGTCTTGGAAAAGTACATACCTATACTCTCTCCAGGAACATATCCGCCTCTATCAAGAGTTACTTTACAGACGACCGATCCTGAGCCAACACAACTAACTCCAAACTTATGTTCAACTTCGCACCTAAATGTTTCCTGTCCCGAAATGTTCTAAATTAATAATATTTCACTAATAAAAGACGCTCTAAAATCGGGCAATTAATAACATTGTTAGTGGACTTACTCCCAGTGTTGAGGGTTCTAGATTTAGGTCAATGGGGTTCATCACAATGAATACTTGTTGGTTTTTGTGGGTTAACCCATTGGGTTCTCTTAAAGCTGCCTTGCAGAAGTATTGCACCCATCCGTGTTTTCCCAAGAACGTTGAGGGTAGACCCAACGGAAGTCCCAATTTGAAAGGAAAACTATGAATTCCCGGAGATAATACTGAAGGTCCTTGTCCTGGAATTTTCAATGATGAAATTGTTTTTAGTTTGAGGGTTTTTTACCAGGTTCGCCCAACAGTCGCATTCTAAAATCTATGTAATTTTCCCTGTCGTACACCCTCTCTTGGCGAGAGCTTCGAACTCGCACAACTCCTTCCCCCACCACGTGAAAATGTAGACCTGAAAATGGAAAACTGCTCGTATTTTCATGAAACGGGGGTCGTAGAGGGCATTGTTATGCTCCGAAGTCGATATTTTCTCTCATTTGAATGTTAATAAAGCCAAGCGTTCTTTAGGAATGATCAACTAGTTTTACTTCGATCGAAGACAGTGTGAAAAGCCGTGTAAATAAAAAGATAATTGAATGAAATCTTAAAAGAATTTAGACGATGAATGGTCGAAATTACGGAAGAATTATAACTTCTAAGACGGATATATGCAAATGAAATGAATAATTTGTTCCAGCTATTTTTGTTTTATTTGAAAGACATAAAAATGGAGATAATTTGTCATTGAAAAAAATTTGTTTCACTGCTCAAGGAGCAGCAGCAATGGACTACTTTAGTATTGCACCAAACTTCTCGCTAACTTTTGACTGTATAAATCATGTAAATTTGTCAAATCCTTTATGAGTTATCGCATTAAAAGAACATAGATCTCCAGTTACAACACTACGAAACCACGTATTGCAACCACAAACAACATATATACAAAATTGAGTTACTGTTGTATTCCTAGATGATTCACTGAGCCTGTCCAATGCAATATTTGGAGTTTTTGCCATTGCATAGTTACCTGCACTAACAATTAATTACAGAGCTTAAATTTCGTTAATAAATCTAATCACCTCTTGGTGTCACAAAGGAACAAAGAGATTTCAGCAATAAAAACGTCTGGAGCGAGACAACATGTTTGATATTTTCTAAATAATCAACAGCTTTGAAACCTAAAACCTGAATACAGATTGTAGGGGATTTTTCGGCGAGCTTTGATGTTTCAAAAAACTTTCAATATAAATAATTACATGTGTTTATAAAGTATTGGATGTTTTGTACTTTATTTAGGCGAATTTGAATAATTATTCATGTGGGAGCTTGATAATGAGCAATAAATTGCTTCGATTAAAAGTTGCTCAGTTTTAGTGAAACGAGCCAAAAATGTTGTTAATTGCTCGTTTTCTATTTGCTTTGGTTGAGGTCCTTGACGAAAGGATGCGTCAAAAGGAGCTTGAGAAGAATTGCTCGTGGAAATGGTGGCCACGAAATGTCTCGCGATGAAAGGCCGAGAGAACCGCCCTAATCTCTTATTATTATTATCATTAAATTTTCATACTGTATTTTGAAGAAACCATCACCCGAATAACGGCGACAAATTTAAGAGTTATACCGGGCGTAACTGAAGCTCAGTTCGTCTCATTTTTCCTCTATTTGTTAACCTGCACAAATGAACGTCGTACAATTTACATAACTGGAAAAGAAACAACTTGGAATTCTGGATTTGCTCACACCGTGAGGGCGAAAATTGGTGAATCAGATCCTGGACTGATCGAATTGCGGACGATTTGGGGATATAACTCGAAAAATGAACTTTTTAATCTAACATTCTCCCTAAATTGCACATAATTTAAAACTCGGATGAGTGGTTCTTCGTTTTGGTTTCCTTATTACGGGATCTTGAAATAGGATTAGCCAGCAACGTGTTTGCATCCCTACACGTTTGTCACACGTTTGAAAAATCAATGTAGATACTTTGTGTATTTATCGTATTGTGTAAACAGATCCATAAACGCGCCACATTGATCAAAGTTGTAGAACTTGAAAAAATTTAGGGTGAAGACACACACGTGAATACGTTTTAAAAGTGCTGCGTTATAAACGTTTAAAACGAACTATAAAATAACCATTTATGTGATGTGCTTTTATCAATAAACCCGGACAAATTGAATTAAATCCCACATAAGGTGTTGTTTTGATAGTTTTCGCTGCTATGGAAAAAGTTTAATTGATTGCTTATTGGGAAAGATCATGATGGGGTTTGTGTAATCTATTTGCATCAGCGTTTATTTTAAAGCATACAATTTTTGAAACAAATTTAACTAAAAGAAATCTCTACCTAAGTAAAACTTTCTAACTTAAATGCACGTTTCGTAAATCGAGCTCTCGCGGGAGTTTCCTTGCTAGAGTATTCCGCCCTTTTATAATTGCATTTTATGTCCGTTTTATGTACGAAATGTAGGCATTTATCACTACACAATTTGTAGAAATACGTTTTTGAGTGTCAGTTTATACCTGAAATGGTTAAGTAATGATAAATCTTATCACGACTTTCGCCGATTGTGTGAGATAAAAAAGGAATTGTTTTCAAAATGTTTATCACGTCGCACTCTTCGCTTGATTCATTCTGTGAATATATTGAAAATTGTGGCCGCATCTGTTTTAATTATGGAAAATAAATTGTTAAAATATGGAATGTAGATGATGTAAAATAAAGTGATCTTTTAAAAAGGGTTATTAAAGCCGCAAATCACCGCATTCAAATGAATGTTTTATAGTATCAAGCCGAAATCAGAATTTAGGAGGTGACGCTATTTTTCCTAAGACCCTTATTCGAGTTTCCTTGTGTGAAATTTTAATTTCATCTAATTTTGATTTATTTTTTGCTTTCCCATGCAAAGAATTTCACCTTACCTTAATTGAATAGATTAGTAACGAAGTTGACAGTTTTATTTCCTGCTTACATGAGTACTTATCTAATTTATTTCTGTTGATAAAACGTAACTCACAGAGTCGCGTTGTTTAGTTTTTTTTACTAAATAGGGTGAATATTCTAAAACTTTTAAATTAACTTTTGAATCTGAATTTTATTCGCTACAAAAACAAAGGGAAAAAGAATAATTTGTATTTGGTATTCGCTACCTGGGCAGATACTTTATCGCCTCATTCCACTACATGGCCCTATGTATGTTCTGTGATGGTCGGCACGACAGGTCAATAATTAGTTTGAGGCTGAAGCAGTGCCAATATTGTAAAGGCATATTAGTTTAATTCTCAAATACTCTTGATGCTGGCGTACAAATTTCAAGTTAACGTTTCCCTATTTATGGGGCTTATTGATTTATCAAAGTCAATAAGAACTGAAAAATTTAATTAAGCCAATTTTTAGTGTAAATAAACTTTGTAGTACGTTGCAAAGTTACTCGGATGTCTAAAGTATTTTTAATCTCCTTACAAGTACAAAATTTTTAACTTGAAATATTTCACATTACTTTACGCTAATACGAGAGAGATTGACAATTTAGTCGACGGAACGAGTTTTATTTTAGAATCAAAATAAAAATAACGGCGAAATTAAAGGCGAGTTTTAACAAATAATTAATAAAAGTAAGCGACCTATTTACCAAATTATCATCCCGATCTGCGTTGGCGTAACATTTTTTTCGTTTTTATTTTGCTGATGAAATTTGTAACCTGAACACCCGAACGCTGAAACGTTTTTGAAGGAAAATGGAACATCCATATGCTAGCTATTTTAAATTAAAAATAAACTTGCTTTTAACATAATAACATTATCCAAGAAATTCTGTTTTGGATAATGCCTTAAAGTCAATTTAAAAAGAAAACCAAACCAGGTAAAGACAAGAAAGGAGCTTGACTTCTTGAAATTGATATCGATCTTCCTTTTTTAAGTGCCTTTTACATCATTTTATTACTTCTGAAATTTTATATTCAAAATGGATACTTTCATTTAATGAAATAAAATGTTTTAATTTGCCATTCATTCTAATGTTATAATCCAAACCGAAATACTTACGAAAACATCCTCAACTCCACCACGTCTGCAGAATAAAGCTGTTCTTATTTCGCATTAAACTACGTATAGCTGTGAACTTTGCACTACCTACATTTAAACGTAATTTACTTTTCAACCGTAAAAACCTCCCCTTTATTGGTTCCTTAATTCAAATCAAGTCATGATTCGAGAAACTATCAACATTACAACTGTACAACAAACACAATTCAAACGGAAAAACTTCCTTTATCCAGATGAGATTTTTGTGGTGTTAGGTATGTTGGTTTAATATTTGTTGTGCGGCCAAGTGGGTCAATTTCTTTTGCTTGGATGATATAAAGTGTATTATTACATTAAGGGAAAAACATTCAGTAGGTTTCATTTTAATTACTGTATCAAAGGACTACGGTCTAGCTTGGTTTATGTGCGATAATAATTAATTTAGTACATCTGACATCAGATAATTTGCCCGTACTGAAAATGCACCGCAATATAAAATATTTCGACATTAGTTAATTGGAGCGCTGTGGAGAATTTATAGTCTGTGCGTCCGGATAATCAAATAACATCATGAAGAAAGCTGTGTGCTTTTAACAAAGCACTTATCGTTGTCAGAGGACCAAAATAATGCGTGTTTTAATTTGAGTGTTTTTTATTAGATTCGAAGACACACTAAAAAGTGTTCAGAAAGATTTTTCTGTTGGTGTCAGATTTTAAAATCCGGCTTTTAAGCTTTCATGTCGAAAGTCAAGTAATTAGTGCACTGCTACGTTTTTATTGAATGTTTACATAAATTATTCAAAATACCATTTCATCTCCGAAACGCAAATTGTTGCGAGAGAAATATTATCATTGCATGAAATACAGTATTCAAAGCCTTCACAATAAACAATGAAAATATCTATAAAGAAAGCACGCGTAATATTTCCTGCTGCATTTATGCCGAACTTTATTTTAGGGTGCGACCGTGAATATATTAGCTTTTGCAATATTCCCCGGCAATATTATTCACTAGCTCTAACCGTGACGTATTTTTATCACCTTTACTTACGATATAATTAAGAAGCGTCGATTTTTACACAATGCGACTAATTTAAATTATTACGCAAGCAGTAAGCAACAGGTGACTTAAAAATGTCCATCATTAAAGCTCTAATGTGACGTTATGTTATTACTCCTGAAAAATTGACTTTATTGACAGGAGAAAGTTTACTACATCGCCTCGTGTGAAAGTCGAAATCGACGTTCTTTAAACGATATTTCAAAAATCCCGTACTCTAAAACCTCAAGGGTGTTAAGGATAAAACGAAATGTACACGACAAATCTCTATATTATGTGCATTAAATTCACTCATTTAGAACGAAATCCAAAAAATTGCTCGTTTGTTTCTCCCGACAAGTTTCTGCCTCTACAATTTTATCTCTAATATTAAATAGTCGTTACGGCAATGCAATAAACACTAAAGTCTAAATAAAAATTTGAACAGTTAAAACTCGTTTAAATGTAACAAACGTATCGCGTTTATGCGCCTTAAAAGACACTTTAATCATTAATAAAAATTAAAAGGGATCATCAGGTCGCACACTGCGTTCATACAAAAGAAAGACCTTTAGCTTCATTGCCTATGTAATCGGATATTTTTGATTTTTTATAACCGCACGGTTACAGGGTCAGCTAAAATATTTACTCATAGATCGAATACTTCTGGGAAGCTATTCTGGCTTCAACCCTAGATAATATAATTTTTACCTCCTCTACTCTCCTTACTGCATCTTTTGTTGGATTTTGTTGAGTTTGCATTTTCCATCGAAAGTTGTACATAAATACATGGATTAGCGTTATACAGGACGTTCAGAGTTAATCAATCAATCCTAGCACAAACACATTTACATAAACATGGATTGCATTTGCACTTGCGCACTTAAGTGTAATTATATGTTTTGTGACTGTTTTTACATGTTCGGAATGAGCCAATTGTTGGTTTAGTTGAACAAGACTGAAGGTCTAATACAAGGCAAAGGAAAAAATATTCGCTTGAAAACAGATTAGTAACACTAAACCCAAATCAGATTTTATTCAGCTGCAAGTAACCTTTGTGCTGATTTAATTATCTGAAACTGTGGTATTGTAGGTGTTTTCATTTACTGAAGATTTAATTATATGTATTTATTGAAGGTTGTGTATTGTGGCAGAAAATCAGATAATTGTTTTGTTTAAAGTGTAAAAATATTTGTTTCGCTTTCAAACTCGAAATGTATCTTTGGTTGATTTGATTAAAAAGAAATGTTTGACAGGACTGTTCGAAAGCAGTGAGGGACCGTTCATCACGCCAATCTGTTTTCATATTTTATTTCGACGATGTTTTGTAAAATTGAAGCGGTTTGGAAGTGTGAAGGATTGTCTATTTTGCAAGCGTAATAAAATGATGTTTAATAAGTGATTTTCAAGTAGTAAGGGGTTGCAAAGTAAAATTAAGCGTTGTTTTTCCATTAAAGAGCATGATGCTTCGTCTAAAAATGACGGGAGGAAAGTTAAAAATACTGTCGTTTGCACCAAATAATAATAAACGTGTTTGTAAAAACTAGATTAAAACTTCGTAAAGGGTCCATTTTCTCAGTGATAAAAGTTGAATCACAAGTATCAGAGATTTACGCGCCATCAAGGCAACTTTTGAGGTGGTAAGTCATGGCACGAGTCTTTAAGGGATAGAGATTATGTTTTCATGATTGATTTTATCAGATCAGACAGTGTATAGGGGTTAAAAAAGGGAAAGCGTTCGGCTTTGTGTAACAGGAAATGTTGATTAGAGAGAAGCTTGTCGTGAATTCACAACGCGTGTACGATTCAGGGCTTTCTCACAGTTTTCGGGGCTTGAGACACTATTGCGTCATAGATTTTACAATAATTGGCTGGATAAGCAATATCGGGTACTCACTTTGCAACTCCCACATTTCACGGGGTCGAAATTACCGCGAAATATTAGCAGAAACTGCGGTTTTTGCGTCTCTTGTTACCGAAGTTTTGCTTATTAAATGCTCTCACACCATTCACAGAATTAAACTGCTACAATTGCATTTAAAATTCCACATTATTTCATTAATAACTTAATTAGCCCACTTACTAATTAAGTCACAATTACGTTGTTCTCACGGGGTTCAATTACTTTCCACCCTCACCGATTTTTTGCCTTCTGCGATTCCTTGCGCATACTTACTCCCCGAGCACTTTGAAAAAGCAATTTTATAAGACAGTAGACCACAAAATGGTACGCTTTCATGGTATGCTCCAGTGAACTGTTCTTCTTGCTCAAAATTATTAAATAAATCACTTAAAAACTGAAAAACAACACTGTGTGACTTCCTAGAGTCATGCATTATTTACACTTCGTATTATACGGAGGTGACAAAGGTTTGCTACATGTCGATCAATGCTGATTAATTTACGTTCAGAAATCACTCTTTCAAAAATAAACGACTGCTGGAAATCAATATGTTTTATTTTAAAATAGTGAAAGAAGTTGATAAAATGGGGATTAGTCCCGAATAAATAAAACGAAGTGTAGAAACGATTGTTCTAAAACCTATAAACGCTCCGCTGGTCGCCTAAAATATTGCTTTTCAATCTGTTTATGTCAACCCTTCGTATCCAAACACGGACGCTTGAACGGATTTTGGGTTAAAGAAAAAGAATTTAATTAACAAATATGTGTCATTGCGTGCTAAAATCATGGTCAATATTTGGAATTTAATGAAGCTGTTAAATGTATATAAAATCCGAATGTTGTTTGTCAGTTATTTAGAAAGGTGATTATCGGAATAAAATATCCAAATATGGCGGATGCGATGCTGAAATATTGATAATGTGGGAATATAGGTCTATAGGGCGCGAACGAAATCACTCTGAAATAACTCTTATTAATCTTTCCTTTGCCGTCTAACCTACAATCACCAAGCAAAATTGTGTTAATAACGCTAAGTAGTGAAGATCGATGCTTGAAGGTCTCACTTTTGGCGAAAATTTCAATTGTTGGCGTGGCGCAATGTTAGTATGCAATGCAATTATCTCAAAGAATACAAATCGCTATTATCAGTGGTTACCTATTTTAGTAAAGCTAATCAAGCGTGAGCAAAGAGTGGGATCAAAGGCCCACGTAGTTCGTGGTGTGGGTCGAAATGAGCTATTTGTTAACTAAAATAAACATTCTATTATGTAACGATGGGCTAAACCCTGAAAGAATATTTGGGTCGCGAGATGCCTTTGAATGTATAATGAGATGGAATAATAGAATTTGACGGGAAAATAAGAGTAGCCATTGCAGATTCGAGTTTGTAAAGACATGACAGTACTCATCTTATATTCTTACCGAGTGCAGGCGTGTCATCCTGAAGTTCGATGAGAACTCGGCCTGATAAGAACTGTCCGGGGAAGTACAACAAGGATGTATTGTCAAAGAGAATTAAAAATTTGAGTAGCTTGCGTGGCATTTTATTTACACATTATAAAACACTCGGACTTTTGTTGCCAAGGCACGCTACAACCATATCTGACTTTGCGAGGCGACTACTTTCCCTCTTCACCATTAGGTGTGCGGAGGCTCACCTGTCCCCTCCGCTTTGCCTTCTGAAACACTGACCCATGGGTCCCATCTGGTATTGTTCCATTGTCTTCAATAATCATACCCATATCAATATTCGAAAGTTTCCCAAAAATGAAAACAATCGCAAATTTTGAAGAATAAGTCCGTAAAATCAACACCAAAATCTGACCTGACCTCGCTCCTTCGTCCTCGAGTTGTAGGCAACATGCTTTACTCTGCAGCATAACGCGTTGAAGACGACTTACTATGCCTTTTAGATTTGAAACGAAAATATTGCTGATTTTTTGTGAACGCAAGTTTATTTTGAGCCACCGAAAATTCACTGAAAAGTGAAACAATTTAAGTTTGAGGTTGTTGAAAAGATATCAAAGTTAAATTAGCAATGACTTCAATTTGAAATTTTATAATATGATTTAGCAAAACTCTTAAGTGCGAGGCTCGCATCTTAAGCAGGATATGAAAAAATCGAACCAATAAGTTAAATGAAGAGTAAAAGTTATTCTATTTAAACGAAATTATAAATTCACGGAAAAATTTTCAACTTTTCCTACTTGAAATTTGTTTTGCCGCTTTGTTATCAATTAAAACATTGCGAAAGTCGGGAGTAATTTTTGAATCGATGGTAATGCGGTACAATTGTCATAAATTAAAAAGGCATAAACGAGGAATTCCTTTAACCGAAGTTGAACGTTCTTGTAGTATTCAGAGAAATGTTTTCAGCGCAACTAAATACCAAGTAAACTGTACAACTAATATTTGGAGAAGGTTTGAACCACTAAAAACCATTCTGTTAATTACTTTCTCTAAAATAAACGCATCCCAAATAAAAAGCATGCCTGCTTTTGAAGTAAAATGTGTTTCACCTATTTGTTTTTTTAACTAAACAGCGGCGGTGTATTAACTAATTGATTTATTACCATTGCATTCCAAATTGTGTAATTACGCGCTTTCATGCATAATTGGGGCTCAATTTTGGTTCGGTAATTTTGTAAAATTATCTACACCTTTTGAGAATATGGCTGAATGGCATTACAAGAGGCTTGGGCAATGATTTATGATTTATTAAAAGTAGATACTGTTATCGCATTATTATACTGAATGGAAAGTTTATAAAATTCTGATATATGTGTGTATGTCGAGATAGATGCCTCGAATATTGATTTTAACGGCTATATTTTATTCTTATTCACAACCATCCAAATTCTTGGTTTATTATGTTGATGGCTAAATTGTACAGGTACATTTTATTATTCATTCATTGATTAAATCTATGAGCAAACATTGTTAGTAAATGTTTGTCTATTACATTACATTAGGAAGAAATTTTGACGTGGCTAAATAATCAAAGCAATATTTTATTGTATGTACAGGTACAGGGTGTAATCCTAAAATACGTACAAAAAGTTGGTTTTCATGTAGGTTGGGTAAAACAATTGGGCTCACCTTTCTTAATGAGGTTGAGTGGAAATCATATGCAAATAGGAACAATTCTATGAGTGAGATCAAAGGACTACACGGAGCAAGGAACTCAGATAACTGAGCACAAAAGAGGGGGAATCGATTATTGTTAAAGACAAAGTGTTAATTAATTATTGGAAGTAATGTACAGTGACCAAAACAATTAGTGTTGTGCTGCTGAAATATTAATGGTCCACCTGGTATATGGCGGGATCAATATATTTTTTTGAGAGGAAATGTTGGAGTCGGGTTTTGTTTCTTGTGTATATTTTCCAGACGATCCATTCTGTTAGTTTTCTTAGCCGTAGTGCCTTGAACCAGTTTGTAAAAAAATAATTACGACGACGAAAAGCTATAAATTTTGTCATTCCTTCAGCAAAAAAGGGTGTATAGTATATAGAAAGACAAGAATGACAGGGTGCCCGGTTCGGTGGCACCCGTGAGTTGAATAGTAATGGTGTTTCAGAACGGAACCTCCCAGAGCGTCGGTATTCCTGTTCGGGCGCTGGCTAGCATTTAACGGGTTGAATACGATACGCTACTGCTGGATTTCAGCATTCTGTTTGATAGTATAGCACGCAGGCCACATAATACCAGAAGCTTTCATCATGATCAGGAAGCCGGTCCGAAGCTCAGCTACCACGTAACACTATGAATAAGGTGTCACGTTGTCGGCGAGAGGGCCGCAGGGCTGCCACGACGCCACCGTCCCAGCACGACATTTAAAGGTCGCCGTGTCGCTGTATCGATAACACGGAAACATTGCTTATTATAGCTATGTCAGCACTAATAGCCGCATTTATTAGCGTTATAATAAACCCAGCAACAAAGAATAATGCAAGATTCGGTTCATGGGACTTCGAGCATATTTTTACTGAAGGGCGGCACTACTCCTTCAATGCTCGACAAGGACAATCGAACCCAAATTGTGTGCCACCGTCACACATCACAAGCGCAGAAGACCCATATTCCATACTTCTATTTCTGCTCTAATTATTTTTTCTACAATCGTACAATCGTAATTAATTTCAGTGCTCAAAACGCAGGTTTTTTTTCGCCGTAAAACTTTTGGAATTTTTGGAATTGAGAATAAATTAGCAAGAAAATTTTTTTGCAACAATTGTAACAGTCAATATCCTTATTTTGTTATATAAAAATTAAAATTACACTCAAAAAAATTACCCGTTTAAAAATTTGTTGGTATCATCATCGGTCAAAACCTTCCATTTTTTCTAGTGCATCCCACAATTTTGTTTTTCAAATAAAGCATTATTTTGGTAAATTTTCTAGCATCAATATAAATTTTCTTTTAGATATATATTTAGAAATTGTCTTTAGCAACGAAAAAGAGACCACAATGTTGAGGATGGCTTCGATATTTTTTTTCTTCTAAATATGCTAGTAGAACATTTTTCATTATTTTACTAATTATCCTGCGGTCTTCAATTCTTCAGCAAAACGCTAGCAATTGCTTCATTAGCTATTGTGTCTCATTATATTCTTCAGAATTACTGGATTCTTCTACTCTAATTCAGACCACAGAATTGTATTTAGATTGGTAATTACATGGTATAACTAGTGCGGATAACTTTGCAACGGTAACTTAAAGTAATGATTCAAAAATTTTTAATAATAAAGTTGTAGTTTAAAACAGTGCAAATGAAATGTTGTTTTCAATGTATCTTTAGTCTCTACCTAAGGGTCTCAACAAAAAACTTAGCATTTTGCGCATTTAATATACAAAATATCTGTTTTGCTGTTCTACAATGCTCTAATGAATTTCATATTTCGAAGAATTTTGCCATCGTTTTTACGATTTTTTTTGGATTCACTACCGGAGTCTTACGTATGGAAAAATATTTACTTTGCTATGCTAACGAGGAATTTAGAAAGAGACTGTGTTGAAAACTAAAATTAATGTGTTGTTTAACGAGTCTCTTTCTACCCAAACGCAGGAATTTATTAGCCCGTATCATCCTCGTACGTTCTAAAACTCTTGTGATTTCTAAGTTTTTTATTCACATTACTTTATTATTATTACTTACGTTTCGTGGAATTATTGGTAATATACATGGTGCAGTACGTTTTTTATCTTTACATTTTTTTTTACTGTGTTCTGAAGCGTTCTGAATCTCAAAACAAATCTTCGTAATTTAAATGAGTTGTCGATGCCACAGTTTCGTACCACATTGTATCAAAGGTAACGTAATTAGAACATACCACAAATATATCGAAATCTTTAATTCCGGAAATTCAGTGTTCACTTTCAGAAGTAAAATTAAAAATTCGCTTTTTAATAATTAACTTTGTACAACGAATAGGTGACTGTTGGTAATAATAATAAATGCTAAAAAAATCTGTTTTTATTTTTTATTTTTTTTGCCTTTCATCTTTCATTTTAAAGAATTCTTTCTTATTTTTGGTTTCTTGAGATTGGCAACGGCTTTTCTTCTGTTGGTTCTTTTTCTTATGGTGTTTCTTTTAGTTCTTAAGTAGTCTTTAAATTTATTTTTGTTTCTAAATTGTTTATATTTTTATATATATATTTTTTTATAATATTCTATTAATTTTCCATTCAGTGTTAAGTTAAGTAGAATGCCTTTTAGCTATAGTCTTCGCCTCTTTTCCTGTTTTTGTTGTTTAATTTTTTTTTTCAATAAAGCCCATTATTATTATTATTATTATCAACAGCAGCTCGCTTTAACTTTTCTTGTTGGACATGTTTGAATTTTTCAGTGTTTTCAGTGATTTCCGAATTTTGATATGTTAGCCATCGTTTAGTAACGAAACGGTCGTGGATCAGTTGGGACCGATTTGCGCGGCGATGATTTCACAACTGGTTAATAATTTAGAACCGTTCAATTTTGTGGCGTTTAACTGAATTAAAATTGTAACTTTGGCCAATAAAGCTGTAAGTGTGGTACACTGTGAGTGTATATTTACATATACATATGGCAGGTTTTTCTTGTCTTAAATAAATAATACTTTACGTTAACTATTGATGTTCTCGAGAAATCGTTTTGAAGTGGCATTCACTATTGATTATTTCTCATTTTCGGCGCTCGCACATGTAGGACAATGTGCAATTATGCAATGGCGTTTGTTACACATCCATCAAGCGCCCTCGTGCAGGTATAAGTTAAAATCACTTAGGTATTCATAGGGAAGGCGGCGATAAACTCACTAACTTCTAAACGGAACCGTTACACCTCAGCCATTTTAACTGCACTGTGACGTCACGGGATTAGAGTTGGTGCAAGGGGCAGATAGCTTCAGTTTCACTTATTACGAACATTATGAGAATGGCTTATGTATCCGAGTTTACCTTTATTCCTCCCTCAAATTCCTCATCACGTCACGGTTTCATCGTCGAAGCCATCTTCACTTTTAAGATAAAGTGAACGCATTTGCTAATAGCCATGAAGCAGCTAAGTGATTTAACACAGGCATCAGGGACGCCACTCACGAATTTAAATATATTGTCCACGAATACGTTCTAGTTACGAGATTAAAAACAGCATTGACAGCGATCCGATTTAAAAATTCGGATCAGTCTACGGAATTATAGCGAAATGTGAACTTGTAATTACAAATGTTGTTTTGGTGGTTTCTCTACAACTGATGTGTGTTTTCAGGGCGTTCATACTGTAAATAAGTATAATCATTTTGTTAGTAAATACCACGTATTTAGTAAATGCTACACAATAGCACAAATTGTAAATTAAATATTTGCCAGTGCTTCATATTTTCGCATTGAAGAATTAAGAATTTTTTCGCACTTGTACGTTTAACCCATAACTAGGAAATTAATTTCTTGAATATTTGACTACATAACGAGAGATTTAATATAGTGCAGAGACGTATTGTCGATCCTCTGTCTTTGTATTGATGTTTTACTTGAAGTTTATTAATTTTCTCTCAGTCACGGAATGCAGGGACTGATAAAAAATCATCGCTTAAAAAAGTAGAGCGAATTACTTTAGACAGGCCTGTTATTTTCTCTCTTTGTTTATCCAGTAACACTTGCCATTAACGCATCCTCCTTGTCTGACACTTGGTTTGTGGTGGTTTTAATTGATGCAGTATATAATCAGTCGTTGGTTAATTCTTGGTTTACAGTTGGTCTGTCACCTTATCTCATCAGTGATAGAATGAGAGCTTAATTATGTATTGCGACAAACGGTGTCAGCGTCTGTGGTAAGTCACGATTTCCATTACAGTGGCGCGTTACACTCTCGTGCTGCGGCAAAGAGACGGGCCGTCGGGACGTGCACTCGTGCCGATATGTGGATGTAGCTCCCTTGAAAATTCGAACAGTAGCGGCTGGTCAGGATCGACACCGCCTACACGTTCAAAGACGATAATAACGAGAGGTCCTGGCAAGATGCTATAGCACGTAATAACAAAATGGACTCGCAAATTATGAGTAAATCGCCAAGAAACAACATCTAGCTTTGTTCATATGGTGAATAAGACTACAGTTCCAACAACACTTTGAGTCACAATTTCGATAAAGCACTGCAAGAATTGTCTCGACACATTTTTTCAACTGTCACTAACGAAAGTTAGCGTAATTTCTACAAAGTATTCTAAAAGATGGAAGTGAAGTTTGTAGGTTTTGACATTGAAAATCTAAAGTAGAGATCTGTTTTTCACAGTGAAGGTTCAAACGATCAAATCAACAATGTGGTGGCACCAAAGCGCTCGAAAATCAACTCAAGATTACCTCTCTACCCTTTAAGCTCCGACTCCAATTTTGGCTTGCACAGCTGTTGTCAATTATGTAGTGGCACATTAGAATTAAGGGAAGCAACTTAAAATAATATGTGATCGTAGTATAATGTTCTACTTTTTTAAAATTTTTCTACACTACAACCATTAAAAAATCAAATAGGTCCAGCGACTCCGGATGGAGTCCTTTTTTATTAATTCAATCAAATTCATTGCCTATTTTTTTTTGTTGTTTTTGTTGTCATTGTAAAAACGTGAAAATCTTTATTTTTATAAGAAATAGAACTAAAATTGTTTGCCTGTGTTTTGAATTATTAGAAAAAGGGTTGGAATTTGGTTATTTTTAGAGTTATATCTAGATATCCAATGAGTATGTGAAGTAAAGTCCACAGATAATCTGTAGACAGTACTTCAGTGTTGCAGGAGCGAAAGTTACGCTACTTTTAAATTAAACTGCTGCCTTGAACGATGTTCGATTTGAAGCCTCGTAATTTTGTTGCAAATTACATTGTTTTTGCTCCTTTTGTGTTTCGCAAAATTTGTATAAATAGGCCCAGAAATTACATATTTAAGTCAAAAATCATAAAAAAGCAATTCAGCTCGTTTTAGCTAAAACATCGCTCATTAAGTTATTAATAATTCATGACAACTCTTCAGAATAAGAGAAAAATAATAGAATGTGGTCGAAATTGACGACAACTTGCCTATTTCCAGCGTTAAAGTGCGTTTTGTGAAATTTCGTTTAAATACTCTAAAAATCAGAATGGTGTTGGTTTTGCATTTTTTCAAGCACTTTTTAGAAACACGAAGTTTTTCTCTATTGCGAAGTATTTTTTTAATTTTTATTAATTAAGTTTTCAAGTTCGCTTTTTTGTAAGATTTAGTCTCAGTGACGTATTTAAGTCCACTGCTGCCCTGGGCTACTTAATTTCTTAAAAAAAAAACATTTATTGGTTAATTCAGAAAGTATGAAAAAATTTACATATTTTGAAATGTACAATTTGTATTGACAGGGGAACATTTTTTGTCGTACTTTGGAAGTTTGTAGCACTTAATCCCTTTGTAAATCACCCTTTAAAATTTTAAATGGTACCATCTCTTTTGTGAACTGCCAAACCGCATGAACTGCTCGAAAAATGTTAGAGATATGTGATGTTTTAATATAGTACACTTATACACTGCTCTACAATAGTTAAAGAAGTCTATTCTATCAATTTTCGAGCATTGGAATCAGATAAATACGAATCAGTAAATATGTATCTGCTTTTTAATTTATTCATTCATTTTATCAATTGATTTTCTTTAATTCAGTAATATCCCAAAACTTTTTCAATCACTCCTTTTCAAATGCAAGATAGTTTTAAAAATTAAATTAATAAACCTGAAAATGTTCTTTCTAATATCACCAAACATGCAATAGATTTTTAAATATCTCCTTTATTTTTAAGATATTTATTAAAAAATCACCTTCTATTTGTTTAGGAACTTTTTGTTTTTTAAAAACGCAGCCATGATTACTTTTTTTTTTATAATATTGCGTTGTTGGTTTCTGTATTGTGTACAACTCAGCCTTTTTTTAACATTCTTCATCTAATATGAATTGAAACTAATAAACTCTAACTACAAAACTTCTTAAGACTCATTAATCAAACAATTAAGAACTTAGGAAGTAAATAAAATACGACAAAAACTAAAAATTGGTCAATTGATTTAATAAAAAAAAATGCAACTCGTGTACTTACTAGGTATTTTTTTAATCAATATAAAGATATTTTGCCGCCCCTAAAATTTTGCCGCCTTGGGCTATAGCCCATTTAGCCCATATGTAAATATGCCACTGTTTAGTCTATGTAGAGTATTTTTTCTGAATTGGAATTATCTGAGGTCTTAACTGAAACCCAAATTCGTCTGTCTCCGACTATCTTCGAAAAAGTTTAACAAAATACGATTCAATTTCGATTATCATTTATGAGGGGAAGCATTCTTACATGGACCGCATGTTCTTGTAATTATTTTTTACATTTATGGTAAATAGTTTGAGAGCAGCCCTGGTGTGGTTTACGAAAATGTGTGAGAATTATTTAATGTCGTTAGTGGCTGTGTTATTGTTTCGTGTTGTTTTGGTCTGTTTGCTTTGAGGTGTGATCTCAGTTGGTAAATTTTGGGTTGTGAACCGTCTGGTGAGAAAGGAAGCGACCTGCACTAACTCATCAGATGCGCGTATGTTTGTCGGTTGCCGGTTAACGGTACGATTACTGCTCTCTTCAAAACGGTTTTTATGGGTATACATGGAATGGGGAATAAAATTGGTTTACGGCAGGAAAATTGTTATTTTTATGATAGGAAAAAATCGTTCGTAATTTATATGCATGTTTGCTGCATCGTGCGTCTACCGTCGCCGTCGTCGACTGTGCGCTCCTCTGCTTTCACGCAGAATGCCAATCTTGAGTGTTGTAATAGTTGCTATAGAACATTTATGCCTCGCCTGGTTTCCGTGATCATAAAATATACCGTATTTCTTCTTTATATGATTACGCCTCCATAAAGGACTCGGTAACAAATTTATTTATAACAGTGTGTGCGGGGGGCAGAGAATAGTAAGGGATTAAATGTGGTCTGGCAGAGTGCGATAGAGGGCCGCTGAGTTATGGTGGCGAAGTGGTGGCCCGGTGACCCGGCACTAGGCAATCGTCTTTGATTGTTATTTGAGGAGACCTCCCTTTTCGGGTTCGCGCGTCACACAATACTGCCACTGTTTAATAACTCGACCTGCAACTCACGCGCACAGAGGCGCATTTAGCTATTTCCTCTAAGGGGGCACTCAGCTTTTGAGCAAATAAGAAATAAGAACGGGGTTTAATTATATATTCCACAAAATTACAAAAGTATGCGTTTGAAATTGTAATTCAGTGTAATTTTTTTGATCTTGACCATCGAAAAGTTATTTTTAAGTAAAACCTAGTAAAACTGAAATACTATATACTAACATATTTTTTCCCCGAGTGCCCTAAGATAAATATATACCTGCAATTGCCTTTCATAAAATAAGGCAAAAACAATAAAGCCTTGTGTGTTTAATTGTCATATTTATTTTGTTTTTTAAATTATTTTTTTTCTTTGATTTTTTTTCTTATTATCAGAAAGATAAAGATGTGTAGAATTTAAAACAGTACCTAAACAAAAATGTCTGTTGCCATTTAAAAAAATTAAAAATGACGTTACAACTCAAAAACGCATTACATTACAAATATCACTATAATGTCAAAATGTACCATTTAAAAAAATAAAATCGACCTGTTCGAGTATTTTTTTGAAAAGTGACCATTAATAAAGATATAAGTTTTGTGCGTACTTTTGGTTCAGTCTGTATATAAAACAGCTCCGTGACTGATTGACTGACAACGCACAGCTTAAACCACTGAACCTAGAAACATGAAGTTTGTAAGAAAATCAGTCTCTAAGAAGGTGAAATGGGGTGTGAAAATTTTAATAAAAATCCGTCATTTTTCCAACCCCAAAGAAGGTTAAATATAAAAATCCATCGTTTTTGAACTTATATCCATGAGAATTGATATTTGGGCTTTCCATCAAGAATGAAGAAACACGTGTTTTATGATTTTTAGAAATTTCACTCCCAAAGAGGGTTGAATTTTAAAATCCATTATTTTTGAAGTTGTATTCATGAAAATTGATATTTAAGCTTTCGGTTGAAAATAAAGAAAGACATGTTTCTGGATTTTTTGAAGTTCCACCTCCCAAGGGGGTTAAATATAAAAATCCGTAATTTTTAACCATAAAAATTGGTATTTGAGCTATACCTACGCTAAAAATAAAAAAACGCGCGTTTTGGGTTTGATAGAAATTCCACCCTCAAAGGGGTTAAATGTAAAATTTCTTCATTACTGAGGTAATAGTCATGAAAATTGATTCGGTTAAAAAAGAAGAGACGTGTAGTTCAGGACTTTTAGAACTTCCACTCACATGCGGGTTGAATACATGGAGGAATAAATACTCTGGAGGTAAGGATAGTTCAAAAAGCTGATATTTCGCGCCATGCAACAATGTTGTAAAAGGTGCTTGCATATGGCGGCCTATTCCATAGACGTAGCATTAACTTTTTCTCGGGGGCAACATAAATAAAATTAAATTTGATTTTATTTATCTGACTGATTGAAGATTAGTTGAAGCTGGTGTTAGTGTATTAAACTAAACACTAACACAAAAAAACCTACCAAACCAAAACTAAAAAAACAGTAAAAATGCCACTGGTCGAGCGAGAGCATTAGTCATTCGTAAGAGATCGGCAATGTTCGTTGCGCGTGAAACTGGGCCTCAGTCTAAAAGGGCCATAAAAGGTTCTTGGATTTGTGTTAAAAATTTTACATGGCGAACATAGCTAACCTTACCTCCAGAGTATTTATTCCTCCATGGTTAAATACAAAAATCCCTCATTTTTGAAATTATATTCATGAGAATTGGTATTTGAGCTTTCAGTTAAAAATGACAAAACATTTATTTCAGGATTTTTGGTTAAATGAGGTGGCAAAATTCGTATGAAAATCCATTATTTATGAAGATAATACATGAAAAAATTGTTATATGTATTGGAATAGTGGGGCTTTCGGTTCAAAAAAATCACGTGTTTTAGGATTTTTGGAAATTGAATCCTTTTGGAAATCTGATCGCAATGGGGATAAGTAGGGGATGAAAGTATGTATGAAAATTTTAAAATTTTTAAGTTATACACGGTGTTCGCTAAGTTGAGACATTACTTTTATATGTCATGGAATGCATTGTTCTTAGAAGTTTTAACCACACATCTTAGCAAAATGTTGATGATAAAGAAGATACGACAATAATTACTTTTTTTAATTATTGAAGCCGACCCTAATTAAATTTGCAAATTTATAGAAAAAAATAAGAGTATCATAGTAACAAGTTTACAGATATGTTGCTATATTCTAAATAAGAATAAAAGTAACATGATTGAAAATCTGATGTCGTTAGTAATAAGAAGATAGCTTTTTTTAAAGCGCCCATCTTAAAGGGGCAGATAAAAAGGTGGACTGCAAATTCCACAATTGTTTGGTAACAATCTATTTCAATACTTATAAAATTTACAAAATATTTAATTTTTGTTAATAAGTATTTCTGAATTTTGTGGGAAGGTGTCGCATTATTTAATTACATTTAAAAAAAGTGCCGCATTGGTTTGAGTTTGCGAAATCATAAAACTCATAGATAAAGAGCATACATTCACCATCCCCATTTGAAATCAAAATTTGTACTGTTCAGAAATGTTTCTTTGTAAACGCTGTTGGTGAATTCTATTAGGTATAAGTGACAATTCTATCTAAATACCGCAGAAAAGCTTTAAATTTAAAAACAACGATTAAAATTAAAAATAATCGCAAAAATCATTTGTCAAAATAAAAAATTATTGTACGAAAATTTTAAATACTCTCTTTGCTCAAAAATATATGTTAATCAACTGTGTAATTCTAATGCGCTGTGCCACTATGACTCGGCTGTTCGGTGTTCTTGCAGTTACAAAAAATAATAAAACAACTTTACCCATTGATACAAAAAAGAGAAAAAGTTTTCATTATTAATTACAACATTCAGAAACTACAATAAGCATAGGAACAAGGAATTTCATCAACAACTAGATAAAAAAAAGCATTCATAATAATCAGTCTGAATTAAAATTTACGCGGACGAAGTCGCGGGTAACTGCTAGTTTTTTATATTTGGACACACTCCAGATTTTAAACAACTTGACGAATGATGCAAAAAAATCGTTAATCAGAAGATTAACTAGATATGAGAGTATTGAGAAACTACAATACCAATAATTGTGGTTCTACTGTACGCTCCTGAGGAGGAGCACCCAGCACTCGCACAACCGTGCGAGTTCACTATATTACTTTTAAGCTATTCATCACGAGGTGTTAAGGACGTTTATCGTTGTTTCTGTTTCATCTTACGTTCATTACTCCAGCCTTAGTATATTAAGCATCTCCAGCAACCACATTGTTGCCCTGCCCCGTTCGCAGGCTCTCGCCCGCCTTTGTGTTAAACAATTTGCAACCGGAGTCGATAACATGGTCACATGCGTCCACACAACAATACTACAAAATACCGCTCTCATTTTCGGTTAAGCCCGAAAGCCCACACTTTCCGCCCGACTCTCACCTCAACGCTTCCGCGATTCCACTAAATTATGCACCCAAATTATTCTCGTGCATCTTATTTTGTCAGAATACCCGAAATTATGCTCCACTCAATCTTTATTTTATTTCACCCTCGCTGAAATGCATTCACTTTTATCGTGTCATGCAGATTAGCCAAATCGTTCAGAAAATAAGAGCGCTAGGAACAAAAACACTGCAACAATCGGGTGCTAATAACGGAATGAAGTTTTATGACGGGAAATAACTAATTAAATTCGTTCGTTTAATTAATTAGTTTAAAATATTTGGGTTTGTTGCTTTCGTATTGGACAGCCAGACTTAAACGTTTCTTGTAAAGAAAAAACGTTGATGAGAATACTATTATAATACCATTTAGTTTTAATAACTGGAGGGCCGGAGGCGTACGAATTCCACTTACTAACTTGTTTTCTCTTGAATTTAACAAAAATCCCATTATGTGCATGCAAGGATGCTAACAATCAAACAGAAATCAAGCGAAATCGATAAGTAAATAACAGATTTTTTAAAAATAAACTGTTGATTTCATACGAAACGCCTGTTGACAGTTATTTTCTGAGCACAAAAGTAGCCATTCGGTAATTTAATTTCGCTTTATAAAATTCAATAGTTTTCGTGTAATTTATTGGGTTGATCTAATTTTCTTTCATCATTAACTCGTAGGAAGTGAAGTTGCCGGACTCAAACTTTCGGTTGACTTATCGACGTGATTTTAGACGAAGCACAACCTTTTGTAAATATCTATTTTTAAATTGATAACCTAATTATTTCAAAATTGAGTCATTTAAATCGAATTTTTCGCTGATTGCATGAAACTTATTTCGTTAAATTGGATTTATTTTATTGCTTTAATGGCCGGAATGTGAGGAAATTGTTAATAAATTACCAAATAAGTAATTAACAGTGACCTAAAACATTTTTAGTCAAGTAATAATAAATGCTGTTTGGGGGAATATTTGGACGCTTAGTTATATATCGTACTTTTAAATTTTGACAACCGTAAGCTAATTAGCATAATTACCACAGTCAGGTTGCCCGATGCTGTCCAATAAAAAAATATTTGAAATGTCAGATTAGAAGTAACGGATTCGATCAACTTGCACTTTGGCAGAAGATTTTTAAAACACAAAATATAATATAATAGAGTAAAACAGTGTGACATAGTAGAAGAGTTTAAAGAGACCAGAAATGAATGCACTTAACAAAAATTACTTTCGAGACGTGGTTAGAACTGGTAAAAGTGTTGAAATATACAGCGTGTTTCACGCAACTTTGAGATACCTGTGCTTAATGTACAAAAATCACAAGATACTAAATACAATGAAATCGCATTTAATTATTTTATTTTTGGAAACCCATGACAGTGGTTGTGGACAATTTTTCAGAAACAATTATATTTTTATTTTTTTTATTTTTTTAAATGGCAATCAATATTTTTTTATCGTTTTTGATAGTATATTCGTTAATTTGTATTTCTGGTGATTATAAAAATATTAAAAGAAAATATAATTATCAATAATTACACACAAAGAGATTTATCTTTTTGTACTGGCATTCTTTTTAAACGGTTAACTTATTTTTATAGATTTTTAGCTGTTGTGTCATGCTAATTTAGTAATTTTTTTTATAAACACCCCTTACGTGTCTTTATAAAAAAACAAGAGCAGTAAGACATCCTACAGCACTTGGTGTGTAGTTGATAATAATAATCGTTGACGTCTTATTCATTTTTTTAATTTTTTTTAATGTTAGTTGTCATAAAAAAATGACACCATTACTCAATACAGGCTGTCCCGCAAGGTAGTACAATTACTTTAACCATAGATTGAGCATTAATATTAAGTGGATCCATATTTTTTATTTTTTATTTATGTTTTATTTTTTTGTGGAATTATTAGCCTCTTAAAAATACAGATTATATTTTTTATCTCTAATAATACTTATCCAATTTTTATAAAATTTGGCATACTATACAGTCGTAGTTACACTTATTTAACATTGCAGATTGTAAGGTTGTAGGGCATTCTTAAAGGAGGATACCCCTTTGACATAAATTGTTTCATAACTTTGTACCATAACTTGGTTTGGCTTTGAATTTAAAAGCCTATTCCATTTAGAAACTTTTTTGTCTCTTGTGCATTTTTTTGTAAATTTTGTAATTTTCGAGTAAAATAATAAAATGCGGAAAGATGCAGCCACAGTGTTTTTTAAACAAAGCGGCTCTGACTTCAGACCTGTTAAAACTTCAAATATTTTGGTCAAATTTTGTTTCACACTTTTTTTCGTTATGCTTGCCTATTTTACAAGCCAGGAATATGAAAACGAAATTTGCCAATAACATTTGCACTTTTGACAGGTTTGAAATCAAAGCCGCTTAGTTGCGATGATACCGACTGCGTCTTTTCACATTTTATTATTTTATTCGAAAACAGTACATTTTACAAAAAATTTACAAGAGACGAAAAAGTTTCTAAATAGAATAGACTTTCAAATTCTGTTAGTACCAAAACTAAACTAATTTGTGGTACAAAGTTATAAAAGAATTTATGTCAAGGGGACCCTTGTAGCCCTCTTTAACAAAGCCCTACAACCTTAAAATTTGCACTGTTAAATGAGTGTTTAAAACAACGCCTGTATGCCAAATATTATAAAAATTGGATAAGTATTATTAGAGATAAAAAATATGGTCTGTATTTTTCCAAGATTCAGGCAAAAAAGAGTTTTTTAAAAAGTGCAATTTTTGCCAAGAAATATCTCAAATACTATTTGAGATTCACTAAGGTAGAACTATTTCTTTAATTTAGTTTATTGTTAGTTTTATCGTAACACGTCCTGCTTGTGAGATAGCGAGAAAGAGTAAAAGGGCACCTTCTTTGTGCCTTCCTACCTAGTCGGCTTGGGGACGTTTTGCTTGCTCTTAGCTAGTACAAAACAATCCTGAAATAAAAAATTCTTTTTCTAATCATGCATTGTACAACTTATTCGTTGACTGGACTATCTAGATAAAAAAAATAGTGGTGAGATAATAGAAAGGTATTGTTAGTGATGGGTGCGAGGTGGTGGTAGTGGCTGGGAATGCGTTTCGGTCGTGTCGAGACGTTTGTGGCTGGTATTGTCGAAGTTGTGCTGTTGGAGGCCTTCGAAGCGTGTGCTTATTAATTACCCTTTTGTCAGTGAACAGGCACTCGAGCCGAGATTTGTCAGATTGCTCCGTATGCAATCGTTGTGATCGTTGTAGGTCATCGGCAACCGCCGTGCCGTTCTCAACTGGTATACTGAAACCGTAACCACGACTTATAACTTTGTTTTCCATGTGGCCGAGCCCTGTGATCTGGACTCAAAACACAACGCTGTTGTGTGCTTTGATGAAATTGCATTCCTGTGCAGATTTCCGTAAGGGAGCATCCCTCCAGCCGCGCTCTGCAAGAGCAACAGTTACTTCACTCCTCGTCGCATTTGTTTCAGTGTTTGGGGGCGTGGTGAAACGCCGCTCCCACAGGCTCGATGCCCGGCTCGGTGGCGGTCGCGGGCCTTCGAGCAACGGCACGCGGTGCCCTTTCAGTATATGACCAGTGTTCGTGCTGCGAGCAACGGGACGTTTCGCCGGCGAACTCCGTTCAGCGCAAACTTTCGCACAAACTTTCGACGGCTGCACATGCACGACTCGCATTCCTAGGTACGAGGTTTTTAAATCTGACGCGTTTTACGGTAGGTTGGGAGTGTTTGTTTGGTTGTATTCCGAGTCGAGTGGATTTGTATGTATCGGCGCGTGTCAACAAGATAAAAGAGTGCGATTTCGAAACAATTATACGATTTCTTGGCGCGCCTGTCGTGATAACGGACTATTTGTTAGGTTTAAGGGCGACTATTACGAGGCATTTTATCTATTACGGTGAGGATATCGCCGAGACATGAACACTTCCAAAACTCGGCCCGGGATGAAAAATCTTTTAATTATGCGGTTAAAAATTTGGCAAAAATTTGCGAGGGATCATCGTCTAAACTAATAATAAATCAACATTTTTATAGGCGGGCTTTTATTAAAAGCCATTAGTTTGAGGGTGGCGCGTGGTGGCGGCGCGAACGCGCCGCATACGATCGCTCACTTTATAAAAGCTTTATCTGTAGTAGGTTGCAAGTCGATCGTAAGTGTTCACACTTACTTTCGCAATACACAATCATTGAAACTTTGATGAGAAAGGCGAGCGGGGTAGCGGTGCTTCGATGAAACATCATGAATGACAAATATCCTTTAATTCCCGGCTGATAGCGGGGCGCTCTTTTATTTTTAAACGTGTTATTAAAACGTTTCCCTACAGGATGTGCTTCGTGCGCATAGCGGAATGTGGCCGGGCGTCGGGCCGTGCAATCAACACGCTCGTCCATCTTATCGCCAATAACGTATTCCTTTATACGGCTTACGGCAACGCTACTCTTCACTCGTTAAATTGATTTCTTGTATACGCGCCGGTTCTCGGATGACGGCCGGTCGCGGTTCGCCAGACGAGGCTCACCCTTAACACTCGCCTACAACATTAATTTGCCCTGCATGTCTTCTCCACTTCGAATAAACACATGCGCGCAACGATATTTACATGCACCCTGACACTAATTTTATTTAACTGTCGATGGATCGCATTCAACACTGACACGGATCCATCACTTCCGGACCCTTCCGGAAGAATTTCGACACAATCACGACCAAACCGAATAACACAAACGATTGCATCACATGGACAAACATTACTCCATTCAACACAAAATTCGAACAAGAAATGGTGGATGCACCGGGAGAATATTTTTAGAACTATCAATTTGTAACCTAATCTCACATCTTTAAACTATCTGACTTAAAAATTGCTTGAATTTATTCTGAAACATATTCACCTATTTTGAAACTTTATATAAATATTTATTAAAAGAATATTAGCATAATGTAGAAATGGTGGATGCGCCGGGCTAAAATATTAGCCGTTGAAATAATGTTTAGGTAACAACTTTTAGTTTATATTATTTATGAGATTTTGTGTTATTGAAACAAATATTAGCCCTAAAACCAAATTTTAATCATTACTAATTTATTAAAACATGAAGCAATAATCGAGTAGTAATCGACCAGTCTTTTGGTCCTGTTTGTTAACTAGTTAATAATTTTCCACTGGTTTTTCCCAACTAAAATGCAGTGTAAAAGTTTGTGTACAAATGGAGGGTGCGCTCAGTGAAACTTTCGATTGTTAGTTGACTTATTGTGATGTGATAGTGGTTTTACTATTTTCGTTTAAATTTTTACACACTTTCTAATTAATTTGTCATTTAATACATATTTACATTTGGAATATAACAGTTTTTAGGGCTTACTGTGCATATAAATTAACTGGTGCATGCACGGTAGACACTAAAATTTATGAAATATAATTTTATGTTTGGGGTAGTGCAAGTTTTGTTTTTTAGTGTCGCGTTTGTGTAGTTTTAATGTCCTTTAATTACGCCTGGTTCAATTAATTAATGGTTTTAGTTGTTCCAATGATTAGTTATTAAATTTATATGTGCGTTTATTTGTTTTTATGGTTGGACAATAGGATTTGTGATTGTGGAGGCTTGTGATAGATAATAATGACATAAAACGTATTGTGGTCCTAGCATTAATTTAAATTCACATAAACGTCAAGAAAAATATTAGCTAGTTTGAAATATTCTGTGTTTGAGATGTATTGCAATTAACTAAAGACTGGAATAGTCTAGGTGTACAAAAAGAATCTGCAGAAAATATTTCATTATGTTGAAGTTCAATCCAAACAATTTATTTGCACTGTTGAATTTAGTTCTCAAGATTAGGTACCTTATTACAACCTGATATCGTGTAAGATTAGCAACGTCGGGAGTATACGGAGATGTCTACGTTTTTTTGTTTAAAAAACATAAGTTCATTTAACGCCAGATCTGGTTGAAATATAATGACATAAAAATTGATAAAACAATGAACGCCAGTTGGTTCATACGATTTTCGTTGGCTATCCAAGTAAGGTTGGAGACATCTGCGTGTGTGCTTAGTAACGGCGGGAAGTAAGCTATTAGAGGAAACATGCGGTGGTTTAACGTTAAGAAAAGAGAGCTTGCAAAAAAGTTGGTAATACCAGGCACCGGCTGTGTGTTTAGCGTGCCTACTAAATAAACATTATTAATTTGAATGCGTTTTATTAGCATATTAACGAAGACGACAAAATGTATCATTTGTGGAATATTATATTTATGTCGATGCAGAAGTTTTCGTCAGGAGTTTGTTTGGCTTTGGTTATTTTGTTGGAAGTTGTACGTGTAGTAACCGTTGTTGAAGTGTTGTTTTGTACCGAGCTTTATTTTGAGTAGAATAACATGCAGTAAAAGAAGAAATAAAAATGAGGGAATGACAGTGTAAGGCTGGAGTTGTATGAGACAAGGACAAAAGACTCCTGCATTCATCTGCATGGTCAGTAGCGGAACCAACTCCCAATTGTTGGGTTTGCATACAGAAAGACCAATAAATAATTTAGTTTAGTAATTACTTACCTAATGAAATAAAATTTTATGATTTTCGTTAGAAGAGACACATTAGCTCATTAGGTCTACGAATTCGAATCAATATTAATGAAAGCCAAATAATTAAGTCTTTTATTTGTTACTGAGTTGCAAATAAATGTCTTTCGACACCTTAGAACAGAAAACGTTTACACTCGAATATCTCCTCCGATATTTTTTCTCCGGTTCCACATGTATGAATAAGTTTTCTGATAATCCTTTTTTTTTCAAAAATCCTTTTAAATTGCGTTTGCTCATTTTTATAAAGTTATTTATACAAATTTAAAAGGTTAAAAATATCGTGAGTATTACATGCGACGGCCGGAACAAAATTGAGGAAACGAAAATTATATTTTTGAATAAGGGTGTGGACTTGTTTTTTAAATAAACAAGTAATATTTTTGTCAAAAATTATATATCCATGTTATACGCCTAAGCAGTAACTGCCCTAATTCCACATAGGGTTTGGTGTACATTTATAATCAAATTATGCCAGAATTAGCTACGGTAAAAGGCAGTATCTAACTTTAATAACTACTTACTACTATGTGCCTACAGTCACTTAAAATATAAATTTAAATGTGAATATTTAAAGCTGTACCCACGAATTTTTTTGTGTTTGTATTAAATTACGTTTTTGTGCGTTGTTGTTTTTACAATTCATTTTGTGTTTGTTTTATTGATGTAGTGGATATTTGCATGAAGCTGCAATATTATTTCCGTTTACTGCTTAAAATACCAATTTGATATTTTACTATTTAGGGTAAAGAGCAGTAACTGTTACATGTTCAGTAACAACAAAAGAATTTTCTAATTGAAGAAAATTAAATTTGAAAATTAACAGTAATTCAAATAAATCTTCTTTGACGTATCAGGAAATATTTGCATCTCGACCTTATTTAAGAAATAAAATTATTTTAATGACAATTGCTGTTATCGAGCTGAGCAAACTTTTGGTGTCGATAGTAAATTTGAACCTAATTTGCTAATTGAAGCGGTTTGAATGCATACGTATATGTAACGATTAATTTGCAATTTTGCGGCTGGACCAGCTACTTTTTAGGTGCTCGTCAATGGTATGGGGGCAATATTGTAGGTTTCTCAGGTTTGGGGTGAATGAATTAATCATCGATGATATAAATCGAGTCTGGTGTTGAAGAATAAGCGAGGTCGCGGCTAGTTAAACTATGTGTTTTGTCTAGCATTCTGGTGCTAATGACGAAATGATTGACCGGGAGAGCGCTGGCCTGGCAGTGACAGCGATCATTTTCCGAGTGCTAATGAAGAGTTTTTTGACGGCGAATGCAAACCCCATAGCTCATTGACGCCGTCGACTCATCTGATAGTACACATTATTGCTTATGACAGCTTCCGCACGGTCATTTATAAGCGCAAGGTCAATTAGATTTGCATGTCGCGGAGTCTGGCGATGTCGATGAGTCGATGCTTGATAGCTGCTGCTGGATGCGGCTGGTGGATGGCGTTTGGCACCGCCCGACATGCAAATATCGGTCGCTATTGCTGCTAATTATTCTTCGGCAGTGCAAGTATTGACAGAGCAGCTGCTTGTTTTTATTGGCGTACCGATGGGATTGTAGCGGGCCGCGCAGTCACACCTTCTCCATGTTCCGCCGTTTACATTCCCTGCACGCCGCTCTGAAATTACAAATGGATGCCATTTAATTACATTGTCTTGGCAAGTAGTTATAAAAGTAACGGGCCGGGAGTTAGTAAACGAGCGAGCGCCTTTTGCAATCTGTAATCAGACTGATTTAGGAACGCGTCTAGAAGTACCCCTCTCGTTCATATTAAGAGACTGCGTGCTTTACTCGCACAGGCTTTCTACCTCTTTGGATGATGCCCCATTCCCACTTCGCCTTTTTCTTCTGGTTATGAACCTTACTTCCGCAGCAGTGCATTTAAATTTGCCCAATGCACGATTTCATCCGCATTTAAAGACTTATCGTCTACGCCTCAATTACAGAGGAATCACCAGTTAATAGCCACCAAGACATTAGCTTGCCAGAATTAGACACCATCTGCAGACGCATTGCACTGCGACCACGGATTACGTCGCTATGCTCCATAATACCAACAAACGAATCGCGGATTGAAGTGATATATCAGACTTACAAATCTTTAGGCGCTATTTTTAACCACTTCTTTATCCCCACTCCTACCAACATAAACTTACTTCAAATTACAGCCACATAGATATCATAATTACTCAAAATTAAAGCACATTTTATTATGATGCGCGGGTTAATTCTACGAATATAAAATTAAATTATAAAAATTATTTTTTATTTTGTATTAAAAAACAGTAATTTTTGAAATATTATTTTTCAATTAATATTGAACTGAAAATACTGTTTACATCGTTTTAAAGAAATGCCACATGTTTACGAGGGTTGATAGATAAATTCGTCTGTTTGAATAAGAGCCTCTTTAAACAAACTATTTATTTTGCTTTATTCTAGCCGAACTCTACAAAATAATAGCAATTCTTAAGTTACCTCACTCTTTGTTCAAATCTCGTTCCTGCAAGAAATGGTAGTAATTTTTGGAAGGTGCAAATCTGGAGAATAAGGATTAAAACTATAGTTCGTTCAATAACAACTAAATCATATGCATTTCTGTTTGTCCAACAGCAAACTATTTGATTAAGTAATAATTTGGTCTTTCCTAAAGTGAATAGGTTTTCAAATTCTAGGAATACCAAAGCCAAACTAATTTGTGCTACAAAGTTATGAAACAGTTTATGTCAAGGGGGCTCTCTTAGCCCCCTTTAAGAATATTCTACAACTTTAGTACAATTCGCACTGTTAAATAATTATTAAAAAAAAAAACGAAAAAGAAAAAATTTTAAAGATAAAAATATTATCCGAATAAACGAAATTTTTTAAGGCTTTTTTAAACACCGAGTAGTACTCAATTTTACCCGCGTTCAACAATTACTCGGGACAGGTTACGTCAGTTATCTGTATGTCAAACGTTCTCTATATTTGATCGCACGAATTTTTAAACCCACCCTCGTATTTAGGTCAGAGATTACGCCTCGAGTCCAACATATTTAGCGCTCATTACATACAAATATTAATTGAATCATAATTTAATTTACATTTGTTTGTATTAATAATATGCAGCGAGTTGAAACATGACCTGGTCTTTTTAAATTGAACACTGGGTTGCACAAACATAAAACAATTATTTTTTTAATTTTCTATTAAATCTTTGTATAATAAAAATTCTGACATTTAAGACAAGTGTAAATAATTTTTTTTAAATTGATCAGCTCAGTAAATTTGATTTGAATATCACACATGTTGGTATAATAAGCTAAATGTATTAATTAACATAGGGGGCATTTCACGTGAAGCGGACAACTCAAAAAAATGCGACAACCTGAAATTTGGTTAAAATTGTTCTTCTAAAAGGTATGAATGTAAATACGTGATGATTTTTTTTTGAGCGACTTATTTAAAAAGTTATTGACTTCTAAAAATTGACCAAATATTAAGCAGAACGTTCTTGTAAACTTTATTTCTTATTAAACAGTAAATAGTAAAAAATTTTAAATGGTGCTTTATACAGAAAATTCACTGTTCTTTTTAAATCTAAAATCAAATTTGAAATTTGAAATTTTTTTCGTGTAGAAAACCGGAAGTGAAATTTCAAATCCGAATTTTTGTAACTTGGACCATTTTTTTTTGAATTATTTTTATTTCAAAAAATAGCTTAAAGTAAATAGAATTTACACTATGAGTCGCAAAATGGGATCTCTACTCGTTTAGGAGATACAGTACTTAATGTACGTGATATATAAAAATAAATGAAAAAAAAAAACGGTCCAAGTTACTAAAATTCGGATTTGAAACTTCACTTCCGGTTTTTTACACGAAAAAAATTTCAAATTCTAAATCAGATTTCAAAATAAAAAAGAACAGAAAATTTTCTATATAAAGCACCATTTTAAATATTTTGGTATGCATTAGTTTTTTGAACAAAAGCTTCCAAAAACTCTGTGACTCATATTTCGTTAATTTTTTAGAAGGCAATATCTTCACAAATAAACCTCACACAAAAAAATCATTATGTATTTACAATTATGCCTTCTAGGAGAACAATTATCCTGAATATGATCGAATTTCAGGTTGTCAAATTTTTTTCGTTGTCCGCTTCACGTGAAATGCCCCATATATCAATTAAGAACATCGTATTGATTTTGAAACAAATAGTCAACAATTATTTGGGAAAATAGGCCATAATTTAGCTAGGAATATAAAATTAAATTATTTAGAGTAAGTTGGTTAATAAATTTTTCTAGTCGTTAAAAATGGTGGATGCGCCGGGCTAATGAACTTAGTTTTTGAATATCTTAAGAATGCGAGGTGTTGAGTGGCAGATTGCAATAATTAAAAATGGAAGAGGCGATATGGGGTAGAGTTGTGATTTATAACGCGTGTTAGATTGGTTCTTGTTAAAAGAATGCAAAGTTGCGGATGGGTTGATGGATTCGGGATTGTTTTAAAAAGTTTGGTGCGGCGGTGTGTTTGACACGTGACGGATAGAAAAGTGATTGTTAAGCATCGGCCAATCATTTTGAATGATTTTGCGTTAGGAGGCGGCATATCTGCTTATCTAGCGAAGTCAAAGGTGTCGATACAGCGAAGCAATAGTGTTTTTCGTTTTGTATGTAACAAGAGATTCCTTAATGGTATGGTAATATATGTGTGCATTGTCGGTCGGGAACGCACGCATTTAAAAGCCATAACGTGAAAGCAGTCGCTACGCTTTCAGTCTAGTCCCAGGTGCTGCGTTTTTCGCAAAAACGAATGAATATAAACGCCCAATACAATCAATAAATAGAATATCACCTTATCGTTGTCTTTGGCCCCATCAGTATTCGACACCAGGGTCGACATTGCAAGTCGACCGACGGGCCGTTCAGTCCTCGAACAAAAGAGCTAAAGAGCCAACTCCCTCGGGACCGACTTGATGAGTACCTCCCGCACAGCTTTTAACTACTCGAGGCCCCATTGCGCGCGGTTACTTCTGGATAACAATACACTCCTGACTTATAAATGTCACTGAAAGGGTTGTATGAATTGATGTCTGAGAATAGAGAAATTAATTTTAGTCGCCTGTTCGGAAATTTGCCAAATACCATTTTGGGATTGCAAGTCAACCCGTTACGCCCGTCTTCTCATTACATAATCCAATGTGCCCATTAAACAGATAAAACACGAAATGAAAACCCCCTTTTTCATTACCACTAATTAAACTAAATTCACAAATTTACAAAACCGCAACTATTTTAATCCACGAGATGTTTGCAAATGACTACGTAACAATTTTAATTCAAGTCGAAGAAAGCGGATGGACAAAGCGACTAAGAAAAGACACTTAATAGCGTTTTTTGTAAAACCCACCAGAGGTGAAGCTTTTATTTAACTCGTGTTTCAGTTCATTTGCGAACACTGTCAACATCTAAACTTACACTAGCTGAGCGTTTTTGAACGTAATTGGAAAGTAATTAACTTATCGATCTGATTAAATCATAATTAGAAAATTTGTGGCTTCGTTATTAACAGAGACAATTTTGATGGTGCGATAACTTTACGGTTACTCACTAAGATTTTAGTGCTTTACACAGCACATGATATACATATCATATAAGTTACTAAACTAGACATGTTGGATTCTATGGGGTTCATTTTATCAAGCTCAATTAATTTAGGCTTGCGTATTCTCAGATTAACGTTAGTAAATCTATTTAAATTAGATTAGATTTTAGTCAATGTCTCAGAACAAAAGTAAAAAGCAAAAAATGCAGGCCACACTTGATCAATTATAATAATGCAGCTCTTTGTGATTTCCAATATTTCTGTTAAATTTTATGAGGGTTGATTGATGCACTGGAACGGTTAATTTTGAATGCTTTAATGAACAGTAGGTGTGATGTGAGTGATATATCAAAGTTTGGTGTATGTGAGGCGTTTTTTTGTAATGGGAAATTTAGATGTTTCGTTTTTTTATGTAAATCAGTGTGTTTGTATCATTCGAATGGCCATTCACGCGACAGTATTAAACAATGCTTTGAGCAAAGTTGAAATTAAATATACAGTGCAATTTCGTGTTTTTCCTTACTTTTTGTTATGTATGGTGTGTATTGGACTATCAGTAGAGCGTTGCGAATGATATTTTGAAGGTTTAATTTCGATTTTGGTTCGATATAAAGCGCGTGAATAATTTTCCGTTTGTAATAGTGAAAAGAAAATAATTCATAGAAAATGAAACAAATGGGGTATCTCGCTGGTCTGTCCGGATATTCGTTGTAAAATACCCCGCCCTGGCAGATTCGCTGCTAAGGAACTTAGATGTGCTGCAATTTAAGCTCTATTTCTCTTCTCTACGCGTGACGTTAATCGACTTCTCAGCTTTTGAAGCGTTGCGGACTGGGGTATGGGAGGGTGGTTGCTACCTTTGAAACGGATATGGTCGGAAATTTGTCCATGGGCTTGATGGGTGACGATAAAAGTTTGGGTTGTGAGTTGATGGCGGAAAAGGGTAGCGTTTAGGTAGAATTTGAGTTTTAACAGTTAAACGCAATTCACTAAGTAAATGAAAGGTAGTCGGTGAAACATGAATACATGCACTTAGAAGTTTGAGTCTGTTTTTCTTGAAAATAAAGTGAAAGCGGTAATTTCATTAGCCTACTTCAAGCTAGCAACGCTTTCAGAGAATTGACCCGCGCATCAGTCTCGCGATACATTATGCACCTTTATAATCTCATCTGGTTGCTAAGTGCAGAGAGAGAGTTAATATTGTCTTTATGGCCTACAAGAGATTTACGGAGTTACGACTAACTCGCATATTACATTCCGGCCGATTCTGCCAGTGACTCTGTCTTAAGCATACATACATGAGTATCTCGCCTGAAGGTAAAGAGGAATAAATCTAATAAATTGTTTGTGCCCGTTACGAAAATGTTATTAAAATTTCTTTAAAATTTAAATTAACTTTTGTAAACGAAATTGATAGGACGGGGTAGATTCTATCTTCGTTTATTTTTGTCAATATCTGACGTTCCCTACGTATTTATGGAAAGTCCCCGGATCCACTGAATTACTTTCACGCTGCTAAAAGATCATTGTTTGGAGCCAATTAAAATTGTTACGCGGCGTATAAGCGAAGTAAGCGTCATTACGAAATGGGTTGGTTAGGCCGGGGCCTGAGGAATTCCAATTAGGAATTTGTCACTTCTTGAACCGCATTAAAACAATGACGATCCGTTACGAAAGAACTCTACTGCAATAATCACATATTAGTGGTTGCGTGCGGACAAAAGCACGCATCGCTACAAACAGCCAGAATATCATGGCATCGCCACTTAGAAACTTCCCCAGCGTGATTTCATTAAGCAATTGCGTGATTAATAAAAGATGTGTTGTCAGATTTGCTGCCTAATAATCGTCGATTTGCTTTAAAGATCCCAGATAAGCGCGCTATTTATCGTAATCACTTGAAAGTGATAAAGCGCAGCGACCATTCTCCGTTAAAAAAATTACACACAATTGTGTTTACTTTGTGAGCAGTGTGACATGTCAACAATTTTCAAAGAAAGCGAAAGAATTTTTCCACAATTATTTCACCCCGGATTGTGACGAGCAAAGTCAGTTATGATAAGAGAAAGGAGAATTGTTTGCTTATAATTTAAAGATCCTTTTTTTGCAATCTGAAGGGAAGTTTTGTAGTTGAACTGAAATAATCTCCGAGTGTATAACACGAACCGGAAGTGCTCGCGAGCGGCCGTGCTATGGGTGCGCAATTCACGTCGACGCGCTTAGACTACCAAAACAATCTGCGAATTGAAAGAATATAAGAGATAATGGGGAGCACATTTCTGGAGCGGAACTAGGAACTAGGGATGTGTCGGGCGGTGGCGTGGCGGTGGCCAAATTGGTGGCGTTTGACCCTTTAGAACATCCATCAATCAGGTGTAGTTTAGTGGCCCCCACTCGTTATGGCCTGCGATCCGGTCTGATCAGCACGAAAGCGTGCTGTCGATACAAGTGCTTCGCTGCACTCATTACTCCTGACAAAGCTCACCGATATTGCTGACGGTTATCTTCACACTCTGTCCTCATTTAAATAATTAAAAACAAGCCGTAAAGGGCCTACTGGCTGTGCCCATTCAAACGGCGGTGGCGCCCACTGCTTGCCGCTACCGGACAAGCTCTCTAATTATAAATTTCACGTGTCACACGCTATTCAAATGCGTCCGCTGAATATATCAGAATTGGTGCGTCTATTCACCCTCGAGGACGATTCGTAAACGGAGTGCTAGCTTTAATCATCTTATGTGCGCGGGCCTGCCATTTATTAATTAGAGTGATGTATAAACTGTATGGGCTTTGGCTAGGAATCTGTGTGTTTCAAACGAATGCGGCCGATTGATGTTAAGTCTGTGCTGCTTACTGTGCTTACCGACACACACGCACTCGCATAGATTAACAAACATTTAACCACGATCCAACGGGAAACCTCTATGGCCAGTAGTCTAATCATTACTTCAACACTACATTCGCTCTGCTTCGCCGCGGCAAACGCTGATCCAATAACGGTTTCTTTCCTTTATTCTCTACAATAACGACCTGATAATTTCCAAATGTAGCGGAAACCGACACAAAGTAGCCACTCTCGATCTAAAACAACGCTAGCGTGACTCTTTGCACCATGCTACGACACCACATCCCATTCCTATTCCATTTTTTCACTCAGAAGAGTTTTTGAACCAATTGGAGATCAAAAAATTGGAGAGCAAAAATTAAATTCAAACGGTCAGGGTTTAGGTTTAAAAACATATACCTAATAATAATTTTAAAACAAATAAAATTTAAGTTCTGAGGGGGGTCAAAACCCAAAATAGTCCAAGTGAGTTGAATTTTTATACAAAAAGTAAATATACGTCACGTCCTTAAAGGAATATGAAAATCTCTCTCTAATCATGATTTATTAATTGGCTTTTAAAAAAAATGCCACTGATCTTTATTTATTAAAATATTGTGTGGGCGATTTATTTCCAACTAATGAAGGTGCTTTTATCATTAACTAAGGTGAAAGAAGCTTGATAGTATCAAATTTTTATCACTTCAGTGAGACACAGGTTCTGATTTCTGTGGGATATTGGCTAAAGTTTGTTTGAAATAAAATGTACAAAAAAAAATTAAAAATGTTTGCTCAAATTTTAATAATCGTAATTGTAAAGAGAATTGTGTTTGTGAGTGTAAAAGGTGGAATATTTGCGTTTATTGCGTTGCTTTGCTTGTTGACACGTGTGTAAAAGGCTTTTGTGTGAATTGAATAAAGACAATATTAGAATTGGCTTATCGTTTATTGATGTGACAGTCTGAGTGTGTGTATGGTTTGGAAGCAATAATGTTATTGTATTGTTAGGTTAAGAGCTGATAAAGTATAAATAAGTGTATTTATTGTTTGGGATGCGGTCACAATTTCAAGAGTTGGGCTAAAAGGTGTAGGGAGTGTTGGAAGCTAAGTTGGTAAGTGGTGAATGAGGGCACGTGCGAACACCTTATCGTGTTTACATCTATTGGCACCTGATGTAGAGCGTTTCTTCGCTTGTTCATCAAATAGATTGCATTTGATAAATAAAAGAAATATTTAATGAAACGGAACATTAAAATTCCGTGAACTGTTAAAGCAAAGCTTGCGCTTATTTAAAATTCCTTAAGAAATAAAGTTAAGATCTTTGAAGTCCGAAACGTATACAATAATTTCAAGAATAATTTTAATTATTAAAATAAGTGAGACGTCGACGAAGAGATACACGACAGCAGCGATGCAAAGATGCCTTTCAATGAAAATCCGTACGCTCGAAATACAGAAAATGGAAGGCGAAAGCAGCACATAAATATGCACGCAGTACTTTACTTATTGTTAAACAAACTGCAGCGTGAAGAAGCATTCAAGAGAAGGCACCAAGTGAAGATGAGGTCGAGCATTTGTGACTGCAGGGATGTAGCTAGGATGGGGTCTTGGAGATGTGGCAAGACACAGACAGCGCAATATACCGAGCTTAAATACTGAAAGTTAAAACAAAACAATGTAACCTCAGCCATTGTTTATAAAAGATTTTAATTAATTTGACCCGAAAATATGAACATAAATATCACAAATCATCATCATATATCATCACAAATACAACAATCAAACCTAAACAATTATATTTATTTTTTTACAAGCCTTTAGCCCAGCTAGTTCTTAGTATTGGATTTTGCAATTATTGCATGGAGCCCCTAATTCGATAATAGTTTAATAGTCCTTAAAGACCTTTTTACATTTCTTTAAGATTAAGAATTTTAAATTTTTAGTAATATGTATTCGAAATGTCACCGAAGAAGATAAACAGCATTTGATAATGTTTATAGCACTTATAACAAATTGAAGCATTACTGAAATAAAGTATTTTTGACAGTATGGTGCCCAGTGTCCACCTCAGCTGAGCTAATATTTTAATACTAGGTTCGTCCCTGTCTGAGAGCAGGATGTTGAATGAGTATCGAAGAAGTCGCATTATGCGGACACATGTTTCTGCCTATCTGAAGAAAGCCAGCCATCGATGAATGTCATATGTGGCGTAATCACGCGTGTGCCAAAATGGACGGCCACTCCAGGCTAGTATATAACCTAGGGCCGAAACATAAAGAAGTTTAGTATGCGCTCCGAAGGTGTCAACCGGCCAGAATATAGTGCAGCTGATAAAGAAGCGCGCCTGTCACTCAACCTCTCCTATTACAATACTTTCTCAATTTCCGTAGAAGTGATGTGACATTCCATCACGATGTCACAGTAAAGTAAATTAACAAAGCGTTGCCTGGCTCTTAAATAACCCTATCTTTGGTGTGCTTTTACTCTCTTCTCGACATCATGCTATTTTCAAATTTATTTGGTCTTTTTAATATCCTCGCCTAGCACCCCAAATATTTAATGATTTTAATTTACATCTTCCTACCAAGATTGCATGCCAATTCCTGCAGCATCGTAACATTTGCATAAAAAACATTCGCTCCAGTCGTTAAGATTCACAAATTTCCTACCTTCTGTCTTTGACTATTCCTATAGTCACCTACACCTAGATCCTTCACTCCTAAATTTATAATAACTTTCTCGGGTTACGGTAACCGTCTACGTACGAAGGTTCAGCCATTGCACCCCAGCCACCCTCGTCATCTACCATTCCACGATTAGTGTTTGGTGTATACATATGCCTCTGCACATCACACAGACGTTTTTAATGGCATGCTATGCCAGCAATTAATAACTCAAATACTACCATGTCTGTCTCGTAGACATATCTATATGTTATATCCCACGTTTGCAACTTAACACCACCATTGACCTCGACATTAAAGTCACTTATGCACTCCTGTACCTACACCGATTCATCAAGTTGTGTTCCCTAACTCATGTAAAATCATAACACGCAGAAGGACCCGTCATGTCCAATTCATTCCCTAACCAGAGATCCGAGCCAAATTCAAACTACGGCCACCAACCATAGCGCACACGTATTATTACCCCAAAAACTGAATAAATTTGCTGCCAGAAAAGAAAACAAATAAAATAATTTATTATTAAAATAGCAAAAAGGATTGCCAATATTCAAAAATAGTATCCAGTTTTTCAATTATTTTGGACATGTACAGGGGCCGAAAGCTTTAAGACTTAGTTTTTAGCTCAAAAACATGCTTAAATGCTTAAAGAGGTCAAAACTATACTATTTTTTATATAATTATGAAAACAGTTAGAACATGTACAAATGTAAAAGATAGTTTGCCTTATTGTTTTCACCCCTAATTACTAAGGTAACACTAAGTATGGGATAAAAGAAGCGTAAAGGATGTGTGGAAAGTATGTAAAAATTATAATTTTCAGTAGACTCATTATTATCATTGGGCCGCTGTTGACTGATGAGTGATGATATTGAATAAAACGGTAAACTCTGCTGTAGTTTTTAACGTTGTTTTGGAAATAATGCTTACTGCCAATGTTCATATTTACAAATGATCTTTTTCTATTCCATAACATTAATTATTTGCCGCGTTTGTGTAGCTTGAAAAACTGTAGAGTTAGAGTTGAGTTTGTTTTATTTCAATTTGTTTTCAAAGTTATAGTTGTAGATGACACTTTTATCATTGTTTGAGTTGCTGTAGTGTCAGTATTTAATTAAAATTCTATTCATATTGTAAATGTTATTGCGTCTTTATTGGGTAGGTCATGACATTAAGTTTAAATAACGTCACAGCTGTTCTGTTCGTATGATCAATTAGAAAGTGAACATCAATAGCTTCACTTGTGGTTATAAAAGGATGCTTCGAATATTTTTGTTTTTGTGTCGCCTTAAATAGAGTTGAATCCTAAAATAGTCTGCGGTACACAAAAGTGAGCAAGGTGTATAAATAGCTTATATCGCTCGTCTTTAATTAGCAGAAATTGTATTGTTATGAGTAAAGTCTGTAGGTTCGAATATTTTAAGATTGAAAGCTCTATCAACGCTCGAAAGCATTGTTGAATGGTCGATTCGAAGGCATTTGATTTATTACATATGTATTTCGGAGAGAAGCTTCTCTTTGTAGCGTGATATTTGGAGTTCGCATGCTAATATATATATAAAACACATAAGAAATCGTCGGTATTGGAAATTCTGTTTGAGGTTGTTGATAAGAGAGGAGCTTCATATTGGAGAAGTGCAGACCTGACCGAAGTTAATGTCTGTTGCAGGGCCATGGGACTCAGCGGCCAAATAGCCGGGGTGGATTGAGATCGTGCAACCATGCATATCGTGGAAATCCTTCCGACGACTGCGACACTCCTAGTGCACATGCTTTTGATGTTTCAGTTCGAAGGTCAGTTATCAACAGCAATAGATGGGGAATTATCCATATTATTCGCGTAAATTATTTGTTTTAATTTTCTGGTTCGTGTAGGCTGTTCAGCGCTTTTGTTTCGCCGGCCTGAATAATTAACTAACCACCTCAGAATCACAATTTCACTACGTGTTCGGCATCGCAACGGGTTTTGGCCCATTTACGCTCTCGGTATACTTAATTAACGAGCTTAGATTGAATATGATCGTCCTCAAGAGCAGTCCGGATCAGCGCTCATAGCCCGGGCCGCAAGGCGTCACCGATGCTCTATGCCTCTATGCAGCCTGCATAAATGCATTACACAATAATTAAATTCCATTTCGGTCACATTTATACTGTGTGCGGTTTGTACTGTGCAATGCCACATACTACCCCGTATTAAATGGCGTTGCTTACACCTATGTTACAATTTCACGCGTTCGTAATTAAATTACTATATCTGCATAGCCCTTACTGTGATGCTGTTTTCCGTTTATTACCAACAATCAAACCGGAACTACACACCACACCTACTCCTCCATTTTTAAACACACTCGGATTATTTGATTGCTTTATTTGCGCGGGGAGCGACAAAAGTAATGATCTACCTGCTAATTTATCTACTCTTTGTCACGCAGATTAGGGTGCCTTGTTAGATGGCTTTACCTGCAAACACTTATTCACGGACATTTTTGCTCTAACCTACTACGTGGTGCTAAGTTCTCGTTTAGAAATTGCGACTACATAAACTGTTAAAAAATTCAACATATTCTTTCATAGGGGGTAAAATGAAGTAATTATTTAAAGTCTTCTTGCACAAAATATATATTGTAGAATTAACGAAGATAGGACATGTTTCGAACTTAACTCAGTTCATCCTCAACTATTTAAAAAAACAACACAAATTTAAATCTTTTAAAAATTATTAACAAAAATCCCAAGATTACTTAATCGAATTCGCATGATTGAGTAATACAAGAAATCACAGATTAAATTTTTTGATTGAAATTGAAGGCCGTGAAGCGACCATGTTAAAAGTGATAACCAAATTAGACAAATATTCTTTCATATTCTTTTAAGACATTTTAAGACAATATATTGACGTTTTGCATGAAAAAAACTTATTTGATACCCACTGGTACCTAGTAGAGGGTACCAACTATTAGAGTTTCTGCACAACTATAATTTCACATTTAGGTACCTATCTTTGTTATTACATTATAAATTTTTTACTTCCAAAGTTGTCCACTCTTAATTCGAATAAGTTATTTTCAAAATATCTAAACGAGAAATTTTTTTAATTTTAAATGGTAATCACCCATTGGCATTTTTTAAATCGCCTTTGGTCTATTTTGGTCCTGTGCAAAATTTCACAGCTGTATCTAGATTAGAAATTAAAAAGTTTCTAATGTATATCTGTATATTTTTAAGTTGTAGTTGATTCTGTCTCTTTCTGTTCTAAAGCCATTACAACAGACGTTCCACAAGGTGCCGTTTTAGGACCAACGCTATTCCTTATTTTTATTTCAGATCTGTTCAAAACTGTCAAACACTGTAGTATTTATGATTATACTGACGACACCCAGTTACTATTTTCTTTTAGGCCAAATCAAGATCATAACGCTTGCACTAATAAACTTAACAATGATCTACATAATATATATCTTTACTTATCAAGCCATAATTTAAAACTAAATGCTTCTAAACGTCAATCTATGTTGTTCTGTTCAAAAAGGGTGAGAAGCCAATTTTAAAAAATATCTAAAAATCTTAATGAACAACCAACAGTTGAAGCTGGTTCATGTGGTAAAAAATTTAGGTGTCTATCTGAACGAAAGTCTTCGATTTAAGGAACACGTAACAAATCTGGTAAAGAAGTTATGTCGCTCTTAAATCTTTATATACTAATATAGGTTTGATCGATTTTAATCTCAGAAAGAAACTCTGTCCATCATTTACTACTGCTTTATTATATACTATCCCTGTTTTGACAAGGTCACGCAATACAGACTCCAAAAAATACAAAATACGTGTTGCAGATTCGTGTTTAAGCTAAAATAGTAGGTATATTACATAACGAGTGTGGAAAGTGAGTGATATCGTGAGAATCTTGACGCTAGCCGAGTGCGGAAAGCTCACGAGCAAACGATAGACACTTTCCATCGAGTTTTGTACACTATTTTTCCCACGACCCCAAGGACACTATTTTCCACGACTCCAATGACCCAAAAACATCAATTTTTATTAAACCGTTTTATTTTTAAATGACCGACAGTTTAATCTACACATGTAACTACCTACTGTGCTACCGACAATAAATAAATAAATAATTAAATAAGTAATTATTTTTTATAACAAATATGTTTGTTATATGCAGAGTGAGTGTAAAGTAACGCATAAAATTCGTAATTCTTTTATTTTTTAAAAATAAAAAAAAATGCAAAAACAGGAAACTTAGCATTTTAATTAAGCTCAAATTTGACCTGACTGGGTCAGTCATGGCGGCCAATATGGCGGCGCCATGACGTCATCAAGGATTTTTTTAAATGGAACGATATCATTTTTCTTGTATAATTAGAAGCCCTACTAATAGGCTTTAACAACTGGGCCACTTATTTTAAATATGGATGAACCAAACATGTAAAAAATTTTTTTGAAATCATCATTGTAAAGTGACGTATAAAATTCATATTTCTTTTATTTTTCAAAAATTAAAAAAATGCAAAAACACGTAATTTAGTATTTTAACTGAGCTCAAATTTGACGTAACTGGATCAGTCATGGCGGCCAATGTGGCGGCGCCATGACGTCATCACAGAATTTTTTAAATGGAACGATATGATTTTTCTTTTATAATTGGAAGCCTTATTAATAGGCCTATACAATTGTGCTACTTATTTTAAATGTAGAAAAAGCAAATGCGATAAAAAAATTAAAATTTTCGTTAGTCTAAAGTAAATTTATATGAATTAGACGCTATGACTGATCCAGTTAGGCCAGAATTGAGCTCCCTTAAAATACTAAGTTACCTGTTTGTGCATTTTTATTTTATTTTAGAAAAATAACAAAAATAATATTTTTTTTATAAGAATTTCAAAAAATTTTTTTCAGCGTTTGGTTCACCCACATTCAAAATAAGTAGCACAGTTGTAGAGGCCTATTAGTAGAACTTCCAATTATAGAAAAAAAATGGTAAAGTTCCATTTAAAAAAATCTATGATGACGTCATGGCGCCGCCATATTGGCCGCCATGACTGATCCACTTAGGTCAAATTTGGTGTTCAATTAAAATGCCAAATTACCAGTTTTTGCATTTTTTTTATTTTTGAAAAATAAAAGAATTACGAATTTTATGCGTTACTTTAAACTCACTCTGTATAACGAACAGCATTAGACATGGGAAATCTCTAATGCTGTTCGTTATATGTAAGAAACGTGTTTGTTATAGAAATAATGACATTTGTTTGAAATTGTCAACTTTCGTGAAAAACTATTATATAGATTTAATATCCACATCTCAAATCTAAGATTTCCTAATTTATTGTTTTTACCACATTTTCATTCTGCTATGTTTTAACGTTCGTTTACTTATAAGTTATAACGCAGTTTCTCTTCACAATAAATTAAATGCGCATTCCAAATTGCTTTATTTAAAGAGTTTTCGCAATTTTTTTTATGTAAGCATACAAACAGCATACAAAGTATCAATAAAAAATGCATCATTTTTCTTTCTTACTATTATTTACTCTACTCTTTTTTTATTTTCTTTTCTTGTTTTGTTTTCATTTTGTTTATCACGTTTATTCTTTTTTTTCCTATTTAAGCATGATTATCATTATTTTGTTCTTCTTGTTTTTTCTTTTATATTGGGTTAAGTTGGAGTAGCTTCGGCTAAACTTCGCCCTTAATAAAGACTTATTATTATTATTATTATTATTATTATTATAAGAGAATCACCCTGTATTTTATGGAAACATTTTGGATATAGTTTCATTAAAAGTATGTTAAACTTCAATATTGGTCTTTTTAAGTTTCCTGCGACCTAAAATCCTGACTTTACTAATAATCATCACCTCTAGCTGAAATATCTGCAAATGCTGGACATGTATACCACATGGGAAATTATGCAATGCATTGAGACAGCACTAGCTGAACAAAAGTAATAAACAATACGGTCTTAGAAACGTTATTAGGGTTGCTTTAGGAAAACAAAATTTGCTACATTTTAAACGCTAGACCGTTTACCGTGTTGACAATTTCTAACTATTTTACAAACATTTATTTTTTTACTGAGAGTTAAATTATTTCGATTTGTCTTTAACCTAATGCCGCACCTGTCTAAAATTAATTCTACACTTTGACAACCTGGACATGTAAACTGTGGCTGTATTGTGTTTTTTCAGGTGCGTTTAATTAATTTCGTTGCTTCGGACTGAATGAATGATGTTTAAAATAGGTAATGAGGTATTGCGAAGGTGAAAACGTGAAATAAATTTTAGGCTGTGTCTAAACTCCCGGCACCGGTATCCACTCCAATCCCGGCAGCGTCATGAACATTGAAAGTGACGTCACCACCGGGATTCGTCTTCAATCCCGGCTTTCTGCACATCCGACGCGACAAACAACAATATCAACCGGTGCGCAAAACTATTTTTTTATGTAAATAACTTATTTTCACTGAAAATTGTGCTGTGAAATCGTGCTAAAGTAGGTTGTACTGTGACTAGAGTTGTTTTATTTTCAAATTTTTTATACTGAATTTATAGGGCGTAAATAAATCTTCAAGGTCAGGAAAGATTAGGCCTGTTACATTATGTTGGACATATTCAAAATTGTTCCAAAATTTCATAGTTATTCGGAAGTGGAAAAGTCCCTGAATTATTACGAGGAACAAACTTTGCGAAGTTCTGGAAACGTAATGCACGTCTTATTTGAAAGTGATGTCATCAACTCATCAACGTCTTTCAGGTTTTTCCACCTCCATAAAACTATGAAATTTTGGCCCAATTTTGAATACACTCGATATCATGTAACACTGTAACAGCCAAACAATAATCTCGGGCTCACCTATAAGCTTAGGTCAAGATTTATTTACGCCCTAAATTCAGTATAGAAATTTTGAAAATGAAACACTAGTTACAGTGAGTACTTTAGCAAAGAAACGATTTCACAGCACAAAAATAAATTATTTACATAAAAAAATAGTTTTGCGCATCGGTTGATATTGTTGTTTGTCGCGCCGAATGTGCAGAAAGCCGGGATTGAAGACGAAGTCCGGTCGTTGGTGACGTCACTTTCAATGTTCATGACGCTGCCGGGATTGGACTGGATACCGGTGCCGGGAGTTTAGAGACAGCCTAAATTTTATATTTGTGAATTTTGGCGAAGGTTTGTTTACGGTGTGGCTATAAATACGTCGGCAGATTTTAGTTAATCGCAATATACACATTAAGTGTCAGTTGGTGGTTTTATATTTTCATTTGTGTTTATTTTTGTGGCGTGTTCATACATGAAGACTCAGCGAGTGAAACAAATGTAGATATGTATGTACTTTTGACGTAATAGAGGTAAAGTGAGAGGCTTCCGTTTTTCATTAGTGTGGCATTGTTTTAAATGTAATTTTAGTGAAAGTTGGTTAGAGTGTATTTTTTGGTCTTGGCTGGCTCATCAACTGTCAATAAGATTGCACGGTTTTGTGAGCTGCCATTTGCAGATTGAGATTTAGCAGCCACCACCGTCCGAAACAGAGCCACCCTAGCAAGCCTCTCATCGCTAATAATAATAAGGACTTGTCGCTTGAAAACGACTAGTGCAGGCGGCGATTTGCATGTATAATGCTCGAAGCGGGGGTGGGATGCGGGCGCAGGTACAATTGTGAGAATCTGATATACATACTTGTATTGAAACCAGCACTGCACCACCACTTCCATCCCACTGTCTCACCGACAATTACAAGTGAACTCGGCGCAAGTGGACCGGTTGAGCTTGCACCCTTGGGTTTTAGTGAAATTGCTTTTTACTTTGAGTTATTGTATGACAACATCTGAGATCCACGCGCCGCAGTTTCTTTAATTATCATTACCTACACTTTTATGTTGTTAATCCATTTAACGTCGGCTGTTGACTGTCTCGATAGACTGTCTGCTCTCGCCGCACTAAAGCACTAAAACACTAATTGACTTTGTGACGTAACGATCTACACACATAGACTGACTTACTGTTTCAGACCATACCTCAATCATCAAAATCAAAATCAACACGGTTTCATTTCATTTATTGACACAGCTTTATGATTAGTCGTCGCAGTTCAGAACAATTTACTCCCACTCTGAATATTAACTATATCGTTCTCTCGCGGCTCATTTCTTTTTATTATAATCAACATCAACACGAATTTAAGCAATTAATACTACATAATCACACCAACATTATATACCAAACTTGCCTTGTATACAAACTTGGAACTCAGTTTATGAATTTTGTTGTTTTGCCTGCTTACTGCAACTAGTTGATGTTATATACGCAACTTTTGCTTTTATAGGTGACTTTATTATTTCTCTGACCTTGTTTCAGCGTTTCTTCTCATTTACAAGTTTTGACTAAACATGCAGTAATATAAGTTTAACTATGTATTTCCATTTCTTAACAACAACACGTTTCTCTTAATTGTTTGAAATCAAAAACAACCTAACGAGGCGCTAGGTAGTAGACAATAATCAACAAAAAAAATTTTTTTAATAATCTCCTAATTGTTTAAAAAAATAAAAATAAGGCGCATTTTTACACAATTTTCATTTGCATTAGTACAATTAATTTTGGTGGGGGCGCCGGGATAAATTTTTTTTTTTGCACCAATAATAATTGTTTAAAACAAATTTATTTCTATTTTTTTTAAGTATTTGTAATGTCTGAGTAATTTGCTTTCTGGTTGGTTATTATTATAATCATGGTATACAAATCAACGTAAAACTGAAGAAACAGTTTGGTTTTATTAGTAGCAGTTTTAGACTATTTCTTCTTTTTAACAACACGTTTCTCCTAGTTGATTGAAATAAAAAGTGAAATTTTTACAATATTGTGTTGTATAAAATGTGACAACAAAACGCTTTGTAATAACACATAATAAACAAAAAACAATTGTGAAAAAATATTAACTACGTTTTCAGTGAATGTGGTTAAATCAATTTTGGTAGATGCGCCAGGATGATAGTATTTATAATTATAAATATATAAAATAGATGACTACTTTATAAAATTGTTTTATTTTTGGGTGGATTTTTATTTAAAATTTGAGAACAGAACGTAACAGTATTATTATTACGTTTTCGTAGATTGAGTTTGTAGTTATTTTGGTGGATGCGCCGGGGTAATATAAGTCTATTCCAATAACTACAACTTCATTTCTAATATTTTTTAATATATTTAATAAGTAATTATTATTTCTAATCGTGAGATACAAACTTGGCAAAAGTGAAAAAGCAATTTGGGTTTAATTTAATAACAATCTTACGTGGCTTAGTGAGTTATTTACGACTCAAACAAATGCTTTAGTGATTTGATTACAGAAGCAAAACTAAAATAATGTGTTGAATGGTCACTCGTAATATAAACGGGAATAGAGAGGTATTTTTGTTTGGTCTAATGTGAGTAGCAAATTTAGTAAATCTTTCATAAGGAAATAATTTGAATGGCGTTGAATGTGAACTGGAATGGAAAGAGAATTACGGTTACGGTTAGAGTGACAATAAAATTTTTGTCAGAGTGCGAGTTAGAAAATGTTCCTCTAGTAGATTGAACAATAGAGAAATTAGGTAGGTAATTTTTATTCGATTGTAATAACAACATGTGAAGGATTTTCGATAGTGTTCAATTTAGTTATGCATGTTTCACAGTTCTTGAAATAATGGATAATGATAAGAGTAATAATGGTGGTAATAACTGTAATTATTAGCAAGCATGTTGATAATCTGTATTGTTTTTGATGCATCAGCGGTAGTGAAAAGCACAATTTGGTGATTAAAGCATTAGTTGTTGGCCGGTGTGGCAGAGTAGATAAAATTTCACTTTGTGCTGTACATATCGAATTTCTATCAATTGCACTTATGGGAATGGGTGTTTGACTTGTTTGTCCACCGAGCCCCCGGGAAACATATAAGATTGAGTGTTATTACTCAACGCGCATAGTAGTCACTGGGGATCTTACAAATCCCCGAGTTATACGAGGCCTAGTTAAAAGGAGACTATTACATTGCAAGTCCGGGTAGCGACCATTTGAATTGAATATCTCGATTCGGTTCACAAATGTTCAACTATTGAAAAAGTACCAACACTAGCGCCATATAGCAATCAAACCGGCTACTAAATTACAACTGACGTTATCGCAAAAACTGGAGATTCTGGAAGTGTCGGACCCAAGTGGATTACAGCCTACGATGGCCACGCGCTGACGGCTCGAGTTATTGGCCTTCGTCGATTTCAACGTCCCGTGTCATATCTCTCCTGCTCGTCGTCGTTGCCGTCGTCACCCCCTTGTCTTTCTAAAAATTGGATATCTTTTTCGACACACGATAAACAGTTGTTCAAACGTGTACATAAAAATTGATTTATGATACCGACTAACCTTTTTTAATTATAAATGATGACGACCAATACCACTTACTTTTTTCCCACCTACGCACTTACCCAAACTTAACAAACTTGAGAATAGGAAATTCCCAACTACTACCAAACAATGTTTGTACACACACCTTGTTGATTCTGTAAACCGTTTAGAACACATTTAAAAGTAATGAAAAACACTGTCATACAATCAATTTTGTTTTACTGTAACTAAATGTTGAATTATTGACATAAATGCCTTTTCACTTTTGCTGTGGAATCAATTTTGGTGGATGCGCCGGGATAATAGTATACAAATATATTTTTTCAATAATTGCTGTTGTTGTTTTATAATAATGCCGAAATTATATAGCCTTAATTATATTTTAATTTTAATAGTTATTGTTTATTATTCAATGTGGTAAATGATTTCATACAAATATTACAGTTTCATTTTTATTATATTTACGTTTCTCTATTTTGTGTGAAAATGCTTGCAACAAATATTCACTGAAAACTACTGATCTTAAATCAAGATTTGATGAGAAGGTTTTGTGTTATTTAGTGACCCACTGAACTAATTTACTGTGCTTCGAAATGATTTAATAATTTTGTTTATCGTTTGCACAGAATAATGCTGTGGCGAAGCAGCACAGTCCATTAGCTGTTCATCTTTTTTATTAAACACTTCGCCACATCTGTCGGCGATTGGCTCAAGTAATTATTTCTAACGACTGTGAGTAGGCTGACCAAACGTTTGTAATTATTCCCAGCAAACAAAATCCAGCTCATGATCGCAGTGCAGCTAACATGTCAATACATTTAAGCAAAATAAACAGATGTAACGTGAATTTTCTTTTGATTAAAATCGGTATTTTCCAGATTACCGCGATGTTAGTTTTAATTAAAACAGGACTTCCATTTAAAGTGGTATCAAACTCTTAGATGTAGTGAAATTATTTCAAAGGTGGTTAATAAAATGGGAACGGGAATGACTTGCCGAGGGTTAGGATTCCTTCAGCCCTTTAAGACATTTTGTATTGATTTTATGGTACGTTCTGAAATTTTAACAGCCACCTCTAACAATATTGGTTTGTTAGTTTGGTGACCTCTGTTCGAGGCTTTGAAGAGGTTAAAGTGTGTAAATAAAACTTGATGAACCAATTGGCTAATAATATTTGACTCTCTTCACTGCGTCTCTAATAGTGTTTCCAATTAATCCTTTCTCAATTTACACATTTTTTTCAAATCTTTTTTGTTTCAATCTTATTAGTAATATTAGTGAAAATATTTGCTTTGAATTGGCGGTGCTTCGACGAAAATTGAAAAAACGTAATTTTTGCTTAAAATCTTCAGATGTCCTCTAATAAAAGAATATTTGATACTTCGGAATAAACGAGGACCGGCTTGTAACGTCCTGATATTAACAAATACGGAGCAAAAACACTCCTGATGATCATTTCACGTATACGCGATTGCACTTTTACGAACCGAATTATGTTAAATTGCTTGTAATATCTGTTCTAATTACAAAACGTAAGCTATAAACTCATTTAGGTAAGTGATGGATCAACGCATGATTATTTATTGGTGTATTCGCCGCAGACATTCTTGTGATTTTTCAGCTTTTATCAAACAAAAATACTTGAACAAATTTGTTTTTCGTAGTAACGCAAAATAAGTTTAAATTAAAATTCTAAAAATAAAACTAATTTGTGAATCATACTATCTAACCAGTCGCAGTAATATTTCACTGTTCCATTTGAATAACTAAGCAAATATTAAATTATCTTGAAAATTTCTATAGTTTCAAATTTTAAATCTGTTGGTTTTCGTTATTAAAATTAAACATTGCTTATGTTTATTTGATCTAATTTTAATTAAAAATAGAATTAATGTAACCATATTTTTAATTTTCAAATATCAACACGACTTGGTTTACATCTCTACAAATTTAAAAATACATTTAAATCGTGTTTGATTAACGAGGATGTGGATGTAATAAAATATTAAAGCGATCTTTGAAGGGAGAAGCACAATACTGATTTTCTACCGCATCATATCAGATTTACGTATGCAAGTCAACTAATTAATACTAATTAATAGAATTCATTTACGGCAACTGAGTGTATAATTGAATTTCCATAAATTCTGGTTTTGCATTCAGATGTTACACGAGCACTTAAAAAGTTAATTATCGTTTAAAATTGCAATACCAGGGTGGTTATAAAAGTAAATTTTTAACTACGTCGCCACGTATTGTGGCACAATCAGAGATTTAGTTGTTCAAAGTGAACAATCGGGATTGAAAACCAATATTTTTTGGCATTATGCGAGATCAACGTATATGCAAGTGAAATTAGTCAGTTTTGACAGATTATATTTTTTTAATGTGAGTGGAATATTGGAAATTGTTGTATTGTCGCGTACATAATTTGATTACCGGTTTATTCGGCTAAAAGCAGTCAAGAATTGATTTGATGGAAATAGTTCTGTTGCAATTCTTGAAAATGGTGTTATTTGAAGGTTGAATAATTTGCGTTTGTCGTTGTAAAGTTAGGAAGTGGACTGTTGAGACACATCGTTTAACAATTTGAACGAAGCGGGAAATGTGGCTGTGGCAACACTTGTGGAAGGGGGAAGGGATTTAAATATTTGGCGTTGGTGGGGTGCGGAAAGTGCGACTAGATAGTAATTATTCGGCAAAGGGAGGAAGCGAATGCGAGGCGACAGAGACAAAGCGAGCCTTTGAATGGAAGTTAGTTTTTTGTGACATATATTGGGCGGGATGAAAATTGGATTTTAATTGTTTAAATGCGTTTTAATGCTATCGAAAAATTTATTTGGAGTTTGATCTGCGCCAGCGGCGCATTTAGGCACTTCGCACAGGCGCAGCTTTTGAGTATAAAAAATTATATTAAATAAACTTAATTTTCGTACTACCAATAGAAAATGAATATTTTGGTTTGATGGTGCTTTATTTTTATTAGTAACACTAGTCACAAGTAAATACGCCACTGATCGAGTTTTTCATCGCGAAGTCGAGCGGAGGTGAAGTTCCGATATGATCGCTTTTACGCACAATACGTGCACAGTACATGCATATTTATCGCATCCATTGCAGGACATACACATATATTCGAGCTGTTTCCGATGCGCTACATTGGTGAACATTTGTCAAGTCGAACGGTCGGTCAAATGCGGCCTGTCCGAGTCGATACGTCATCATGGCAATCACACCCCGAGCGCCAATCATTCCCACGGTTCGAAATTGAAAAAGCGCGAGTCACGTCGGCAATAAAGCGAAGCGCTGGGCCATGCGTCGCGTGCGTTTATCACGTTAAGGCTTCACATTGCCTTGAATCATATCCTTACACTCAACCGGCCGGGATACTCCGTACACACCCTATTCTTTAAATTTTCATGCTTTTCGACTGCCAGAGCACGTCGCTCTATTTTCCCAAAAAATAGACCACACTCTATGAAAACATGATCTGAACGAAGGACAACGAACACACGCTTTCATTGCCCTTCAAATACCTAATCGGATTGATGACACGACACGCAATAAATTGTTTACACAAAGAAAAAAATTCAAAACTGGAAACTAACAAAATGAACTGAACATTCTTCGCGAACTGTAAATCCGTGATGGTAGTCGAATCCAGAAATCGAAATATGTCTGTCAAAAACACAGCAACAGATTTGGTTATTAGGCTAAACAGGTGTCCTGAAATACAACTTCCTTCAAATACAGTGTTAATAAATAAACTGCCATATTTAGGAATTTCTTGGAATTTATTGTGGTAACGATGCTATTCAAAGTTTGGTATTTCATTACTTGATGAAGTTTAAGTCTCAATTGCCCGCATTTAAAAACGGTGAATAAAAATACTAAATTCAATATTTCACTAATCAAGCAATTATGGTGGATGCGCCGGGATACTTTATTATGCCGACTACATGTGTGGCATTTTTGTAATTTTCTTCATCGATAAAATGTTTTTGAGCGAGTCAGGGTTTTATGTAAGAAATCAGCCAGTGTTGCGATGATTGCAATTTTGTATAAACCAAATCCGTTTTTAAAATAAGAACTATACCAGTTGAAAAATAAGCCGACGCGACAGTGTAAATTTAGAACCAATTTTTTTGATGTTTTGCATCGATATAACAAAAGCTCTTAGGGCCGGTTTCTCGAGCTTAAGCTTTTCTTACGTAAACTCTGCTTAAATTTAAACTAAGCTTAAACCGTCGTTGTGTTGTGTCTCAGTGGAAAGTCTTGCTAAGCCGCGCTAAACTTGTCACTTATGCGGTTGGTAGTACTGTACGCTTGCGCACTTCAAGTGTGAGGTTGCTTAGCAAGATATTGTTTTGAGAGTTCTGATTTTGAAAAGTTAGGTTAAGATGGAATAATATCATCATTTATCATTATTTTGGTACATTGTAGAAATATTATCGTTATAATAAGAATCTTATGTGTAAAAATGTATCTCAATATAATTTTTATATACTAAAATGTTTTTTCTTATTTCATGGAGCTCATTCATGCGCGGCATTTTCAAATTGTGCTTCCTTCTGAAAAAATACAATTTAACGTTTCCTTTCGGAGCACAGCAATAAATTGCACAGTTTATTTGTTGCTTTTGTGCATTTGAAGACTTGGGCGTCCTCAGTTTTGAAGCATATAATTATTATTATTATTATTATTATTGATTTCTGCTACACCACAGTCGAAACCAATTATTGTGTAGCCTATGTAAAATTTAGAAAAAGTATATTTTATGAAGAGAAATAAGTACGTAAAATATTACAAAAAGAATTGAAATTCATAAAAATATGTCTATATTATTAATACGGTTCATTTCAGAGCACATCTTAAATATTGGTGATTTTTTTTTGAAGTTTGTCCGACTAGCATCCAAGTAAAATAATTGTTTATTTCTAGAGTTTTGACGAGGTACACGAAAATTTATTTGTTTTAGCAGTTGAGGGCAATCAATTTTATTGTGTATAATTTTAAAAAGAAACGTTAATGCAGTAAGTAAATTTATATCTAATTTCAAGACTAGATACTTGAAACCTATTTAATAATATTTCTTGCGGGAAACCAACTGGAGGATAAGTTCCATCATCTCTATAAGCCAGAAATTTCAAAAACCTTTTTTGTACATTTTCAAGCTTTTCCTGGTAGGTAACGTAAATAGGAGATCAAACAACTGATGCATATTCCAAACATGATCTAACAAATGAAAAATATAGTAATTTCAAAGTGTTAATTTGTGAAAATTCAGAACCATTTCTTATAACAAAACCCAACATCTTAGAAGCTTTTAGTATGACACTATCAATATGATTAGAAAACCTGAACTGTGGATCAAAAGTAACACCTAGATCTTTAACATAATCCAGGTTTTTTAGGAGTAGAGAATCAATAAAATAATTAAACTTTATGACTGATTTGTTAGAAAATTGCATTAAAAAACATTTTGACAGATTAAGATTTAACTCATTTTTCTGACACCATTCTAAAAGATTAAGAATATTCTTCTGCAGAACATTACAGTCCAGAGAAGTTTTTATTCTACAAAAATTTTTTAAATCGTCAGCGTATAGGAGGCAAGGCATGTCAAAAGAAGTTACAATGTCGTTAATAAAAAGTACAAAAAGAAGCGGACCGAGTATCGACCCTTGTGGCACTGCAGATGTAACTTCAAATACGTCAGAAACAAAACCATTTAGGAAAACATACTGTCTTCTTTTAGTAAGATAAGATTGAAAAAAAATTATCAAAGAGTCTGAAAGACTAAAGTAATAAAGTTTGGAAAGCAGTATATTAAAGTTTACGCTATCAAAAGCCTTTGAAAAGCCTGCATAGAAAACATCAAGTTGTATACCAAGATCTAAAGTCTCGGCAAGATACTGGGAAAAACAGGAAAGATTTGTTACAGTAGCCCTACCAGACACAAAACCGTGTTGTCATTGCATAAGTATTTTTTAACATGAACACTTACTACATTGTAAATAAGCGTTTCAAAGCACTTGCTGAAGTTATTAATTAAAGAAATAGGTCGGTAGTTAGTAATGTCACTTTTGTCCCCCTTTTTGTAAATAGGCATTACAGAAGATAATTTAAATGCATCAGGAAAAACAGAAGTTCTTAGAGAAAGATTAACAATTAGAAAAAAAGGGTAAGACAATATATCAGCACACCTATGTATGACAAAGGCTGAAATTCCATCTGGTCCAACAGTCCTCTTAGGCTTTAAACTTTTTAAAGAAGAAAGCACATCTGACTCTTCAATAAAATTTAAAGTCAGTATTTCATTATTATTAAAACGATTTTCAAAAGCAGAGCAATTATTAGATGCAGGAAAGTTGTTCTGAAAATAAGATGCAAAACCATTAACAATATCCATAGGAGTATTAAAACATCTACTTTCAAAATGCATAATATTGGGAATAGATTTAGTACATTTTTTGTTATTTACATAAGACCAAAATTTTTTAGGATCATTAGTAACGTCTTTTTCCATACTGGAAAGATATTTTATTCGAGCACATTTAATTTCCAACTTAATTTGAGATCGAAGTGATTTAAACTTGTATAAAAATCAATAACTTTTGTACGTTTATACTTTTTCCAGAAATGAAACTTACTTTTTATTAAGGTAATAATTTTACGGTTAACCCAAGGAAGGTAATTAGCTGAAGACTTGAAAGGTTTAGTTTTTGGAACACACATTATTATAAAATTTTTGACACACTTCATTGACATCAGTAAAACATTTTAAGAAAGACCAATCCACTTCAGATATTAAAGTATAAAGACAATCCAGATCAACTCTACTAAAATTCCAAAAACGATTATGAGCATTATGAGAAACAGAAATGTTTTTTACACGCGGCGTGTGAGGTATTTCAAAGAGGGTAAGTAAAGATGGATGGTAAGAATCTTCAGGAAGTAATTTTTCAGGAGGACATTCAACAGAACAATGAAAGTTAGCAAAGACAAGATCTAGACATCTGTCATTAGCATTTAAAATATTATTAAATTGTTGAAAATTTAAGAGATGAATAAGTTTTTGAAGTTCAATTAATTTGCTTGATTTAGGTTGAGCGGGAGAAGAAAACTCTGGTATATTAAAATCTCCAACAATTATAACATTATTATTAAACATAAACTCAAAAGAAGATATTTTATCAAAAAAGGTAGAGTAACCAGAAACATTACAACGAGGAGCTATATAAATTAATAATATATAAAAAATCTTTGAAGAAATTGCCACTTTTAGACACACAAAATCAATAAAAGGATCAACTACAAGGTTCCTACTTGAGAGAACTACAGTAGCCTCATACATTTTCTTAATACCTAAAAGAACACCCCCACCTGTTTTTACACCAGCTTCAGCAAAGTTCCTGTCAATTCGAAAAATATTATACATATCGGAAGGTAAAATTTCCGAATCAAAAACTGAATCATTCAACCAGGTTTCGGTTAAAGCAATAATGTTAAAATTACATGCAGAAGAGGAGTCAGCCAAGTGCTTTAACTTCGATTTTATGCCACGAACATTTTGATAATACAAAGAAAATTTCAGAAAAGAGGAGTTGAAGGAATTAGATGAATTAATAGTATTACTATGATTTTGTGAAATATTTAAGTCATTCGATAGTCAAAACAACTCTGTTGAAAGAACAGAGACGTCAGCCAATAGTGGTTCTGTAGAAGATTTTGTAACAATTCTGTTTGCACTAGGTGTAGAAGGTAAATTAAAGACATCAGATTTTAGTTTACTTAATGCAAGTTTATAAGCATAACACTTATCCACATCCCATACCGCATGGTTGACTGGAATGTCTAGTCGTTGTGAAGATCTAAAATTGTAACAATTAGAACAGCAGCGAGAATCATCATTTTTAGATTGGGAACAATCTTTTACCATATGAGGGCCAGCACAAAGAGGACAAACAAAATCTTTTTTACACTGTTTAGAACCATGATTATAACCATTGCATTTATAACAAAGAGACCGCATCATAAACACTACAACTAGTCACACCAATCAAAATGTGACCAGCTTCCAATAGTTTAGTATAAGATTCAACATCAATAGAAACTTCAGCTTGATAAATTTTAGGGTTTTTAGAGGTTGGGCCCCATTTAAGTACTTCAAAATTAGAAGAACTAACTAACTGTGGATTTTGAAGACAAGTATATTTAGAGAGGTCTGTTCCTGATTTAAAGTGAATTTAAGCATGCCATTTTTCTATTTAGTTTTTGTTTGAGAGTTGTTATTGTAGCAACAATAAATAATCAAGATTTTAAAGTGTATTTTTTACTCATCAAAAATTTACACAATACAATAAACATTTGGTCCTTCGAACACGAATAACCAGTTCTGTGGAGAAACAAGAACGTGAACAAGCAAGAAAATCACCAATCGCCCAGCGTGTTGGAAATACAAGCAGAGTTTCCGCATCTGGCAGTCGAATAAGTGTCATTTCTACAAGCAAGCAAATCATCAATCGCCCAGCGTGTTGGAACTACAAGCAGAGTTTCCGCATCTGGCAGTCGAATAAGTGTCATTTCTACAAGCAAGCAAATCACCAATCGCCCAGTGTGTTGGAACTACAAGCAGAGTTTCCGCATCTGGCAGTCGAATAAGTGGTGGTGTATTTTACAAGAAATTGGTGCAACTCTCTACAATCAGTTCTACAAACAAGAAAATCATCAATCGCCCAGTGTGTTGGAACTATAAGCAGAGTTTGAGCATCTGGCAGTCGACACAATTGGTGGTTTATTTTACAAGAAAAATTGGTGCAACTTGCTACAGTCAGGCAAGTGCGGTCAATTAGGTCCAATTTCTTTCTTTCAAGTTAACAAAAATTTAAAAATAATATCATAATTTTGTGACATTTGACAAAGCAGTTGAGTTTTGCTGATCATGCCAGATCAAAGCTCAGAACAAAGCTTTGATCAATTGCGTTTACAAGTACTTTACAGACAGAGAGGTACATTTAAGCGAAAGGTTACCGACCTGAGTAATTTTTTGACAAATCTAATTAAACAGACTCAAAATAATGAGTCGTTGTCAAAAAATCAAGTGATGGAATTGCAATTGAGAATTCAAATTGCAACTCCTTTGCTTGAAAAAGTTGAAGACCTTCAGTTTCAAATTTTTGAATTAACAATAGCAGATGAAGAGACAGAGTTAAATTGGACATCAGAATTTGAATCAAAATATTTTTCTGTCCTATCACAGGCTAAAGCATTCTTAGAGGAAGTCGAAATTCTTCAAGAATCTACAAAAACTGAAAAGGTGATTCCAGTTCATTCAGGTTCTACAGTTTCAGTTAACAATTTAAATTCAGGTTCGGAATTTCATTCGAAGTTTCAGCATGTGAAACTCCCCACAATGCAACTTCCGAAATTTGATGGTCGCTATACAGGCTGGCTTGAATTTCATGATATTTTCAATTCTTGAAATCATCATTGGAAAGAGATGCGGCAGATATTATTAAAAGCATGACAGTTTCATCCGTGAATTATTCTATTGCATGGAAACTCATTTGTGATCGTTACACTAATAAAAAATTGTTGATACAAAATCATTTGCGCGCACTATTTCAGATGCAGGAATCTACAAAAGAGTCAGCTTCTCAATTGCGAAATTTTATCGAACATTTGCGCTCGCTTGAGTTTTTGGGTCAGCCAGTAAAATACTGGGATACAATTATCATATTCTTAATTTCCAGTAAATTTGACAAAATTACAGCTAGAGATTGGGAAAATTTTATAAGACCAATGATGAAACTCCAACATTGGAGGAACTAAAAACATTTTTAAGTAATAAGGCAGATATGCTTGACAATTTATTTTTGTGTCACAACGAACCAAAACAGGGGACCAAAGTCTTACAGGAAAGACAATGGCAAGGCAGAAGTCAAAAGTCCTTTATTACTTCAAATTTTTGTTGTTACAACTGTAAGCAAGCTCATGGAATATACAATTGTGAAAAATTTCTGAAATTGGCAATTAGGGATCGTATTGCATTAGTTAGAAGGTTAAAGCTCTGTTCAAATTGTTTACGAGCCAATCATTCAGTTGATAATTGTGATGCAAATCGCAAGTGCAAAAAATGTCAACAGCCTCATAATACACTTTTACATATCGACAAGCATTCAACACTAGAAACAGGTCCAGATACAAGTGTCCAAAATTCTGAAGCAATTGCAGGTCCATCAACATCAACCGTGCAAAAAATATTTTTAACTCAAATTTCAATAGGTTCTTGCCAGGTTCTTTTGGCAACTGCAGTGGTTCTGATCAAGGACAAAAACGACCAATTTCAGGAATGTAGGGTGCTTCTTGATTCAGCTTCTCAAAGCAATTTTATAACTCGAGAAATGATGTTGAAATTAGGGCTTCAAGAATCAAAAGTAAACATTGCCATTCAAGGGATTGGTCTGATATCATCTTCAGTTCAGTATCAATGTTCGGTTTCAATCAAATCTCGAATTACATCATTCTCTGCCAACTTCAAGTGTTTGGTGCTTGATCACATTAGCGATGAGTTACCCAATTCATTCATCCAACCAGATCTCTTGAAAATCCCTGAACATCTCCAATTTGCAGATCCACATTTCAACTTGTGCGGAAAGGTTGATCTTTTAATTGGTGCTCAACTGTTCTGGAGACTTTTATGTCAAGGTCAGATAAAATTTACTAACAGTCTACCAGTTATGCAGAATTCAAAGCTGGGTTGGATTCTATCAGGGCCTTTTGGGATTACTACAACAAAAACAGCTTCAAAGTGTTTTCTTTCACATTCTGTTGATATTCTACAACAATTACAAAAATTCTGGGAGGTTGAGGAATGTCCAACAATTCCTTCATTGTTTTCTGAGCAAAAAATGGCTGAGACACATTTTTATGATACATTTTTGCAAAATGACTCTGGTCGATGTGTAGTTTCAATTCCTTTTAAAGATTCGGTACAACAATTAGGGGAATCGTATTCAATTGCAGAGAAACGGTTTTTTGCCCTTGAAAGAAAACTCAATTCAAATCCTGATTTAAAAAGGAAATATATTGACTTTATGAGAAAGTATGACAGCTTGGGACATATGAAAGTAGTATCACATTCAGATATCAACATAAATGATGGTCAATATAACTTTCCACACCATGCTGTGGTTAATGAAACCAGTGTTACTATGAAATTAAGAGTAGTTTTTGATGGATCTTGTAAAACATCTACAGGGCTCTCCATTAATGATGTTCAACTAGTGGGTCCAACAGTTCAGGATCTTCTCTTCAATATCTTGTTAAGGTTTAGACAGCATCCAGTTGCATTTTCAGCAGATGTGAAAAAGATGTACCGACAAGTTTTGGTTAACCCAGAAGATTTGAAATATCAACGCATTCTTTGGCGAGAGAATTCTTCACTTCCGTTAAATACTTTTGAATTACAAACAGTGACATATGGAACGGCAAGTGCTCCATTTCTCGCTACTAGATGTTTAATTGAAATTGCTAATAAAAACAAATCCAAATTTCCACATGCTTATAACATTATCAAATCTGACTTTTACGTTGATGATATACTCTCAGGTGCTGAAACAATCGAAAAAGCTACAGTTCTATGTAAACAGATAATGGACATTCTTCAATCAATGCAATTTCCTCTCCACAAATGGAGATCTAACAGAACAGAAATAATCACAAATTTAGTAGAGGTAGCATCCAATGCAACAGACATGTGTTTGGGACATGGGGAAATGACAAAAACCCTGGGATTATATTGGACACCATCAGATGATACCTTGCACTACAAAATTAGCCAGTCATATGGCAGATCTCTCACAAAGCGATCAATTTTGTCTGAACTCAGCCAAATCTTTGATCCACTTGGCTCTTGAGTGCAAGTACAATTATTGGTAAAATGATAATTCAACAGTTATGGCAATCTGGAGTAGGATGGGATGAAAAACTGCCAGAATCAGTTGGCAAACGATGGATTACGTTCAGACAGGATCTCCTCAGTTTTAATTCAATTAGAATTCCAAGATTTGTTCAATGTAACTCAACATGCAATATCGAGTTGCATTGTTTCTCAGATGCATCAGAAGCCGCCTATGCAGCTTGCATTTTTCTTAAATCCACAGATTCCAGTGGTAATGTTTCTATTAATTTGCTTTGTAGCAAATCAAAAGTGGCTCCAATCAAATCACTGACAATTCCAAGACTGGAATTGTGTGCAGCACATTTATCAGCAAAATTGATGTCAGTCGTTAAGGATACAGTACGACTTCAGATTAATCAGGTTTACATGTGGTCTGATTCTGCTATTGTGTTAGGATGGTTGAAAGCATCAACAAATACACTTAAAGTTTTTGTAAGTCATCGGGTATCATATATCCAAACAATTTGCAAACAGGCTACTTGGCGCCATGTTCCAAGTCAGGATTTGCCAGCAGAAAGAGTTCAACCAGCATTTCCATTTCAAATTGTTGGAGTTGATTATGCAGGTCCATTTTCCCTTAAGGATCGACGTGGACGTGGTTACAAGATTTCTAAATGCTATGTCGCTCTTTTTGTTTGTTTTGCATTAAAGGCAGTGCACATTGAGTTAGTATCAAGTTTGAGTACAGAAGCATTTTTAGCAGCATTGAGGCGATTCATTGCTCGGCGTGGTCGCCCATCCAAAATTTATTCAGATAACGGAAGTAACTTTGTGGGTGCAAATAACGAGTTAAAAGAATTTATCAGTCAATTAAGGTCTAGCGAGACTGAAATTGTTGAATCTTTATCAACTGAGGGTATTCTGTGGTCATTCATACCACCTTGTTCACCCAATTTTGGTGGCCTGTGGGAGGCAGGAGTAAAAAGTTTAAAAATTCATATGAAAAGAATAATAGGTTTAGCTTTGCCTACATTTGAACAATTCAATACATTGCTTTGTCAGGTGGAATCAATTTTAAATTCGCGTCCCTTGAGTCCAATGTCTCCTGATCCTAAAGATTTTGAGCCTATTACTCCTTCTCATTTCCTAATTGGCCGTCGCCTGACCGCAATACCTGAACCATTATTGCTAGAGTTGCCAACAAATAAACTCTCTGAATTCCAACGTGTAAGCAACTTCTTCAGAATCTATGGAAGCGCTGGAAAATTGAATACCTCAACACTCTTCAACAGAAGAAGAAATGGTTCAAAAATCAATACAATCTTAGTATTGGTACAATGGTGCTACTTCAAGATGAGTCTTCATTCCCATTGTCATGGCCAATTGGTCGAATACTGGAAGTATTTCCCGGAAAAGACAACAAAGTACGAGTAGTGATTGTTCAAACTGTTAAGGGCACTTATAAACGTGCTAGCAGCAAAGTGTTTCCACTGCCAATAAACTTAAATTGGTAACTAACAAGTGTTATAAATCGCAGTGAACTGGCTCAAGAATGAAAATTAAAGTTCAACATCTGCATGGATGTGTTCATCATCATCGTTTATTGAAAGCCAAGTCTTTCAAGGCCGGGGCCATGTTCCTGATTTAAAGTGAATTTAAGCATGCCATTTTTCTATTTAGTTTTTGTTTGAGAGTTGTTTTTGTAGCAACAATTAATAATCAAGATTTTAAAGTGTATTTTTTACTCATCAAAAATTTACACAATACAATAAACAAGGTCGGTTTTTGATATATTTTGATCGAATCCAACAATTCTCACTCTAGGCAAAATAGATGACGATTTTTTAACAGAATAATTTTCCGATAATTTATTTTCAGCCCGATAATTTATTTTCAGCAATATTTACAAGCTTTTCACTATTATTTTTGTCAGAACATTCAATTAGAAGTCCACCATTAGAAACTGATTTAACATTGGTAATTTCAATTTTTGACTCAAGTGGCTGTACAGATTTTAAAATATCAGTCTTGGTTTGATGACGAGGCTGATTAACATCCTTTGGCTTAATTATAACACGTGATTCAGAAGAATTTTTTAGTTTTTGAGCATCACCAACATTCCTTGCATTAGCGTCCATACGAGTACGCAAATCAGACAATTCGCTACGTAAAGGAGAGAACTGTTGTTCAAGAATATTTCTAACATATTTTAAGAAAGGATTTATTTCAAGAGAAGGAGAAGAAGCAGCAGTAGGAGAAAGAGGCGGAGCCAGAAAAATGTCGGTACAATTAACACAAAGAAGTTTTAAATGAGGTGACCTGCTCGAAATTCTTAAAATAACCGCGGCTTCTTCAGGCTTGATATCAATGCAAGCATAATGAGAAAAACGCTTACAAATATCACAGGGAATCGCAGCAGATTCGTTAACAATTTCGTTACATCCGGGACAGGATAAATCCCCCATTGCAATTAATCATAAATAAAGATACAACAGTACCAAAAACAGAAAAAAACAAGTATCCAAAAATATAAATATTCAGAAAAAAGAAAAAAAAGACCAAAACCCAATTAATAATAAAAATGTATATATCTAAATGTAACAATGCTGCTAAAACAAGCTACAGCAGTCGCAATTAGCGAAGTTACAAAATAAAAAAATTAAATTAATACAAAATAAATATAAATTCTTCAAAAGTAAGAATTGGCACACAGCCAATTCCGTTTAAAAAAACTCTTATCGCTGTGACAGCGATAAGAGAAATAAGCACTGCGACATTTACACAAAAATTAAATCAAATTCAGTTTATTATTATATGTAAACGTAGAGTCGCTTACCACTAAACAGATTAGTAAGAAAACACCAATTAAATTGTTCAAAATCACTTGCAAATAGAACACACAATATCACAACAATTTGCAGCTCCTATGAGGGCTGTGTTCCAATTTTAAAAAATGATGATAATTAATTTAACTGTTTAAAAACTTGTGCTAAAATTAAAATCACATAATATTTACATATCAATAATTCTAACATCATTCTTTCCTTGACCGTCGGATTCTGCTGCAGCAATTAAAAAAATAATGTTTATTATACTGAGATAAGAATAAGTAAATTATTATCATTATACTTTGTTTTTTTTTAATATACTAACTTACACGTTGTTGCCATGACCCTCCACTTATTACTGTTATTGTTCAAGTTTATTTGTTTATCACAAGTTTAAGTCAAACTGAACTTAAATTTATTAAAAAAAAGCTGTTTCTGTGCATCATCAGCAAATTCACTGTCGAATCCGGTAATTTATTGGTTCCTTATCACCAATTTTCATTAAAAGCAATTTTTTTACACATTTGTGAAAGTAGGAGTATATGGGCTAGATGGCCCTACACCAGCCTGTTTTTTATAACATTGTTGGTCTGCATATTTTATGAATTTTTAATTGTCGCAGCCTCTCTACGGGTGTCTGCTGTTGCATTAAATCTTAGTGCAATTTGGGCCATGGTCTACTTTTTCATTGAACATAAGCAAGTAACTTTTTGCGCGTAAAATTGCTACTTCGGTTTCTTTTATTCATCTGTTGAAGATTTCAATAAAATTATAAAGTTATGTATATCAATAACGATAATATTAAAAATGTTTAGCGATAAGCCATTGTTTAAGCGGCCAACATCGACCGCTTAGTAAAACCAATGCTAAGCTTAGGCTTAGTCGATATTTCGTAATTGAGCAACAGTCGGTGCCGGCTTAAGTTTAGTTTAGAGTTAAACTCTGTTTAGCTCGAACTGAGCAAGCGGGCCTTAAAGCCAGATTTCATCACAAAATAAACCTTTGCTATTTATGGCATTAATTCAAGAAAATAAAGACAATAAAACATTCCAATTATATTTTTACATAAATTAATCTGCTATCTCTTAATAATAATAGAATTAGAATCGTCTTTCCAGAGATAAATCAATTACATGGCCTAAAAATATTAAAATCACCAGAATTGAAAAAAACATTGTTTTTAATTCAACGGTGAGTCCCACAACATAAAATATTCAAAAACAATTATGTTTATTTATTATACCACTTAACAACTTCAATCGCTCAATGTTGGTGGATGCGCCAGAACAATTTAAATTTAATTTAAGATGTTTATTAATTTTTTCCAGATTGTCATATTACTATAGTTCCATGCATTCTATCGATAATTATTATTAAATACTGAAAATCGAATTTGTGTGATTACCGCTAATACATTGCGTAAGTTTGTAGTGGCAATAAGTGAGGAATCCATTGTATTCAATTCAATAACTTTATTAAGCACCTATTGAAACTACGTACATTTTAAACAAATTAATAAAAATGCATCAAATGATAATACAGATCAAATTATTACTTCTAGCAATGTTTAAAGGTTCAACAAAAAATTGCAAATTTTGCAAAATTGCAACAATTTTGTGCTTTGTTTTCATTTGCCAATTGCGCAAAGTTTAATTCATGTGGATGCAAAATAGAAACTATTTTTAAATTAATACGAAAATTATTAGTATTTGGTGTAGATGCTTTTGCGATTTGTATTTTGAAAAAGCAGCCAGAATTGATTTTTTGTTGCGTTTCATGATTGCTAAGTAATCATAGTCGGTATTTTATCCGTTTGGTGGAATTTTTGGTCAATACATTTTTGATTTGGTCGTGTCATTTGTTAAATGTTTGATCGTGAGTTTCTGGTCAGGAAGTTTGAGTTGGAGTGGGCGTCTGCAGTGTTTCATAGTTGTGTAAGTTTGTAGGATGTGCATTAACTAAGAAATAAGGGTAATATAAATATTGTTCAGAACAACACGGTGCCAAACAACAGACGCGGCCGACAAAGAAGACGGGATGAAAGTGACAGGAGGCAAGCTTAACGTCAAACCAAACAAAATTAAACAAAACTTTTCCTCTTAGGCAACGTGCTGGTAAGACTCCGGCTCTAGTCGTGCCGGAAAACTTTTCGTGTTTAAGTTTTTCTTCCGCTTGCCCGAGTCTAAGGCCCGCTTTCCCCAAAACAGCGACAAATTATAATATTGATGCGGCTCTACCTGAGTGCAACATTGCACGTCACCGGAACTAAGCCCTTAAAAGTATGAACAGGTATTTACGGTACGTGTATGTAAGCTGTTGGGGTTACGTGACGATCCGAGTAAGGCAGACACGCGTAAACAAAGCACATGCTTTCTCCCACCTGATCGTCCGGAACGGAACCGGTTTCAACCGGTTACACCCCCTCGTCAACAGGGGGAAACAGCCAACTTTTCTACTTTATCACAGCGCAAACAATACTCTAGTTAGAAGTTTTGAAAATCTCCAATTATAGCCGCCGCACATTTCATCCCCAATAAATAAACAATCCAACTATAACCCGTTGTAAAAACGGCTTAGCGCCATAGTCCCCCTTCTCGCGTAATTGGGTTAGGTCTAAAGCCTGGATTGGTAGTCCACTTCAGTCTTGCAATAACATGCCATTTTTCTATTACAGAAAATATAAGTAAACATTTGATGGCGTGTGCATCCCGTTAGCAATGCAAACAGTCACACTCCTCTAGATTGTTTATTTTGCGACGAAAGAAATAGCACCTTCCAACCAGAATTTTTTATCGCCAAACTAAGAAAAGAACTTCTCATCTAATCTTCATAAATTATACGGCACAATATCAACATCCTGTTTTTATTTTTTTCTTTAAATGGCGATACACAAAATCAATTCTCTAGATTTAAATTCGAACTGGAAGGAGATCATCCAAACGAGATAAATTCAGGCCATCAGGACCATTGCTCTACAAACATTATCGATTCAAATGTTTGCACAAGACCACTTTTATCTCTTTATTTTCAATGGAGACGGCACAAAACCGTTATTAATAATCTCAATAAAATATTCATTTAAACAAAATGTTTAGATGCCAGCTGACTTAAAAATATTATAGGGTAACGCTACTAATCACTCTTAATTAGCAAAATAGTTAGGTTTTTATTGATGAAAGTGTTAAGTTCATTGGCTTGTCAAATAATTTACAACGTATTGGATTTCATTTAAAAATTCAGTGTATTTTTCCAGTGATAGGATATTTGAGTAGTTAAAGGGGAAGCCAAATTACAGTAGAAATAATATTTGCTTTTGTTGGAGTTGTTAAATTGTACTCTTGCGCTTTAGTTTTTTATCAAAATTAAACTGTTTGTTTAATTAAACAAGCAGTGCACTTAATTTATTTGTCACACGTGTTTTCTTTATAATAATACATTATGGCGGCATCAAACCAACAATTTTGCCCGGCACCTCCACCAAAATTGTACCGAAGTCAAACAGGAGACTGCCGATTAAAATTTATTTGTTTTGTTTATAAATAACGGTTTTACAGCACTACGGTTTAATTAAGAATTTAACTTACGCCGCTTTTAAGCCAATTCAATTATGAACTGCTCACATTTAATTTATGTTGGCCATTTTGTAAGCAAGTGTTGAGTCGAGCAATAAATCGTAATAGATTGTGGGATTTATGAGAGAGTTAAGCTATTGCACTGTCAACAATCATACAATAGTCAATTTTTCTTCTATGAAAAGTTTGTACCAGCGCATTTATGAAAAGCTCAAGGGAGTATTTTGTGAATGGATCTCAGATGCGCCTCCCCGACTAATTTGAAATAATAGTTTTATAATAAATCAGCGTTTTTCGTAATTTAGTTAAAATGATTTTTTCGCTTGACAGTCCGAAGCTCTAATGTAAACAAAATTTCTAGTATCAATTTGCAGAATGAGAGTGCACGGTACGGACTATAAATTATAGTAAATAAACATTCATCACTTTGTATTTTAACAAATGCTTGCTACGTAAATCATCCCAGCAAATCTAAATGTACTACATGAAAGTAATCGATGTGTACAGAGATTAAAACATACTTTTACCATACATAGCAATTAGCTGAAAACGTCCGATACTTTCGATGTTACGTTTCTGTAAACGATCTTGACTTAATCTAGAGAGAAGTAAGAAATATATTGAGAAGTTTCTTGAAACTTCAGGGAAAGTTTGTGATCATTTGTTGTGTTTGCTTGTGGGAGATTGTTGTAGTTAGAACAATCTGATTTTGTAAACGTGCCAGATCTGTTATATAAAAATTGATAATTTTACGACATTACTAGAAAAATATGAAGCATCACAACATTGTCGTTATCATCTTTTTAGTGACAATAAACTTCGGAGAGTTTTTATCAAATATTGCAGCCATAAAACAGACTATATTACTAAATTATTGTTCACACGATATCGAAATGTTCGCGTTTGAAAAATCTTACAATTTCTTTATCACCAAGTACACTACTGTATGAAAATTGCCACAAAAGAGTTGTCTTATTGATTTAAAATTACAGGCGATTTATTGTATCTCTAATAATATTTTCAATTGAATTGAAATTCAGTGACATTAAATGTTTATGATCCTATCAATATAAATGACGGTCAGTATTAAAATACGTGTCAAATTTATATCAAGAGTGGATAAACAAATTTAAAAAATTACAAACGATTTTAGTGAGCTGGTTTAATTCGAAAATAAAAAACGTTGAGGTGAATATTCGGTGCGTGTTTTATTATGGCCAACTTCTGGAGAGAACAGGTGTTACGGTGTCGTATCTGTTGCGCAATGTTACTGTTGACATTGCGTCTGAAAACAAAATGTTAACTACAAAAATGGTTTAGAATATTAATCTGCATAACAGACGCATCAACAATGAGAAGTGTTTTAATAAAAATGCGAAACATTTTTTACACTGTATTTAACCAACTCGCTTTATTACTCTCGTTGGGTACGTACTAGCGAAACAATAAAAACGTGTTTATGCGAAATATTTGCTCCTTATCATTTTTGCGTCGATTGACATCTGCGTTACCCCCAGTAAGTATGTGTTCATAACTGGAAGTAGGAAAAGCTTACGCTTATTTTGAATTAATTGTAAAGCAACAGCGTATATAAATGGCGAATTGCTTGGAGGAAAATTAATTACTGTAATGGGGATGGATAATGTAGCCCTTCTTATTCAGAAAGTTTTTTGATACACTCGAACCAATCCGATTAATAATATTGATGTTTACTATTACTTGAATCCCAGAAGTTAGACCAAACATGATTTTCGAATTCCGTCTGAATTTTTGACGCCATGTTTGTGCGCTACGTACACACTAAACAAATATTTGGCCATGACTTGCGAAAGTTTAATTGTTTACATTTCTACTTAATTCGTATTGCGTGATATTTACGATATGAAATTTACGATCTTAAAATATTTATTTTACTGCTATTTATATTCTTTATAAAATTTTGTCACTAAACACATTACACTTTTCTAAATATATGTTACTAGCAGTTGCCCACGGCTTCGCACGCATGTCCAAAAGTTACGAATTTTAATACAAATTTTATTACGCCATTTAACCCTCTTAGGGGTTGATTTTTCGAAAATCCTGAAACACGTGTTTCTTCATTTTTAACCAAAAGCCCAAATACTAATTTTCAAGGATGTAAGTTCAATGTAACTTTAACAATGACGGATTTTCTAAATTCTAATTCTAAATTCAACTCCCCATTTAACCCCTTTAGGGGCTGATTTTCAAAAAATCCTTAAACAAGTCTTTCTTCATTTTTAAAAAAAGCCCAAATACTAATTTTCAAGAATATAACTTTAAAAATGACGGATTTTTCTTCAATTTTTAACACCCCATTTAACCCTCTTAGGGGGTGATTTTTCAAAAATCCTTTCTTAGTACATGCCTACGTTATAAAAGCTATCTACTGTGAAAATTTCAGGTTTCTATACTTAGCCGTTTAGGCTGTGCGTTGATAGGTCAGTCAGTCAGGACAAGCAATTTGACTGACTGAAGAAAGACGTGTTTCAGAATTTTTGAAAAATCAACCCCTAAAGGGGTTAAATGGAAAGTTGAATTTAGAATTAGAATTTAGAAAATACGTCATCTTTAAAGTTACATTGAACTTACATCCTTGAAAATTTGTATTTGGGCTTTTGGTTAAAAATGAAGAAAGACGTGTTTCAGGATTTTCGAAAAATCAACCCCTAAGAGGGTTACATGGCGTAATAAAATTTGTATAAAAATTCGTAACTTTTGAATTTACATTAATTAAAGCTGGTAGTTGGGCTCTCAGTGAAAAGTGAAGAAACACGTGTTTTAGTTGGAAATACCAACCCCAAGGGGGTTGAACAGCGGTTGGAATTTGTATAAAAATCCGTAATTTTTAATTTCTATCCATGCAATTGGTACTTGAGCTTTCGGTTAAAGATGAAAAACGTGTGTTTAAGAGCATTTGGAATTTTCACCCCTAACGCCCGGTATTTCAGTGCTTAGGTAAAATCTTTGGTAACTAACCGATGGTAATTCTTACAAAAGATTTTAACTTTGAATGCGTATTTCAGTGCTTTAGTGGAAATTGGGTTAATTTCCCAGCTTTTTGGCAACACCGCGCGCTTTGTTGGCGTTGAAAAGTAGGAAACTGTTATTGATTTCTTGGTCATTTTTTTTATTGTTCCTTAAAATGCAATAGACATCCACAGCATTCATGCTTCGTATAAAATAATTACCGTGCCATCAAAACACGGGCAAGAACGAGTCGCAGAAAGTGGCAAAACGGCGTGAAATCTCGGAAAAAAAATTAGGTTAGAAAAACAAAGACACTGCGCATGAGTATGACTAACCCTGAAAAAAATTGGTAACCAGACACATTTCCTTCGGTAAAGATTTTAACTTTGGGTAAATCATAACCAAGTACTGAAATACGCCAAACCAAGAAATAAATTGGTAACCAGAATATTTTTAGTTTAACCATCAACTGAAATACCGGGCGTAAGAGGGTTAAATATAAAAATCCGTCATTTTTGAACTTATATTTATGAAAATTGGTATTTGGGCATTCGGTGAAAACAAAACAGGTATTTTATTATTTTTAGAAATTCCACCCCCAAAGAGGGTTAAACATAAAAAATCGTCTTTTTTGAAGCTATATTCATGATCTTTCGGTTAAAAATGAAGAAGACGTGTTTCTGGATTTTGGAAGTTCCTCCTCCAAGAGGGTTAAACATAAAAATCTGTCATTTTCGAAGTTATAACCAAGAAAATTGGTATTTGGGCGTTCGTCTAAAAATAAAAAACGCGTGTTTCAGGTTTGTTGAAAATTCCACTCCAAGGGGGTTAAACAAAAAAATCCTTCATTGTTGAAGTTATACATATAAAAAATTCTTTATTGTTTAAGTTACACATATCAATTGATATCTTAGACATTCGGTTAAAAAGGAAGAGGCGTATATTTCAGGATTTTTAGAAATTTCACCTCCAAGGGAGCTAAACGCAAAACTCCTGCATTTTACATCCACAAGATGGTTAAACAGGGAATGAGTTGAAAACAAGCAAAATTTACTCGGGTTCGCTTTGGGTCACGGTTTTAAAGTTCACAATAAAATTATGTGTTTCTACTTTTTGTTATACTAAGTTTTGCATTGTTTTTCTGTGTTTCAAAATGGTTGTGGACATGCGTGCGAAGGCTAGTTATGTCTATACCGTATTAATATTGTGGTAGTGAGCGAATGATGGTAATAATAACGTTAGCGCGAGATGTTGATTTGGCAATTTGTTTGTTGTACTGAGGCGTTCGTATGAGTAATAATGTTGGTAGTTTATTAAAATAGTTGATACGCGACGGTTTGGTTGTAGTTTAGGGTTGCGGTGGTATATTTGTCGGTGACATTAATTAATAATTAAGTTTTAATACCCAAGGAGCGTTGAGGTAGTAAGAGAGCTCCGAGTTTCCTTATCTTGCTTAAATATTCTAAGTGATTGTTATGCATGTCATGTGTGAACTTTATTATAATATGTGGTGATATGTTGCAGCAGGAGTTTCTGGCTTCGAGCCGGACTTTCTCTACCCGTTGGAGAACATCACGGTACCTCAGGGGCGCGACGCCACCTTCACCTGCGTGGTAAATAATCTGGGGGGATACAGGGTGAGTGGGGATCTCGCCACAGCCAGGGTGTGTATCTATACTAAGTCTATACTAATGCACCCATGTGACCGCAATTTGACTGCAGATCTGTATACAGCGGTCAGATTGCGGACCACACCCCATATGCACCGAGCACTGCACCCGCACGCCACTACAGCACTGAGCACCAGCACAACGGTAGCACCTTGCACAGTTGCTCGTTCACCCCCGAGTCCTCGCATAAACCCTCGTTGCTCCACGCCATTCTAACTCTCACACCGAATTTCAGGACGAGTCACAATATACAAGACTTGTGTCCAGTCTTTCAGAGAATTTTTACAATTAACAAGTACCGAGTGGCTACAAAAGAACAAGTCCTCATGTCCCAGAACCGCTTTGTGATACTAATCACTAAAGGCGTTCCAGAGATGTAATTCGTTTTTTCGGATCACCAAGTTGTGTTAAAAATCAAAAACGGTTTTTTACGTTTCTCGCGATTTGTGTTGTAAATTTATGCCACCCCGAAATGACACCTGCACAGCTGCAAAAATACGATAACTGAATAGTTGTGAATTTGTATTTGTGGTGTAATAATATGATTAAAGAGCCTTTAATAGCTTTTAACGGTTTATGTTTATTGTTGATTGGACAATGCGAAGGTTTTCAGTCGATGTTTGCAATGTGGATTTTATTTGACGGGGAAAATTAGAATCAAGTATAAAACAGTGATGCGTTGTAATAGTTTATCAGTCATAAAAAACAATAGTCTGCGTTCATCTATTTGCATTTATTTGAAACAAGATCGGAAACACAGTTGTTTGGAACTGCACAAGACTTTAATGGATTTGCCCTTACAGACGTAAAGGACAGGTGAATCTTCCGCAAGCATTCAGCAATTGCAATGCTTTAGATATTTCGATCAAAGAATCGATGTATCAGAGGAATTTTATCGTGTACAAAATAAATCCCAGAAAAGCCGAGGTTAGGTAGATATGCAGAAATGCCAGTTCGTAACACTCGTAGGAATATTAAACGAAACGTCCTCTGCCTGACTACAAATAATGCATTCGATCCTTAAACTCATGATCTATATATCTGTAAAGGTTTATCTCGTTTTACGCTACTAAAAAGTATTTAGAAAATGAGATTTTACGAGAAATTCTGTTAGAAATTGACGTGCATTTTTAATATAACGTAGTTATCTACAAGTCAAGTAGGGGATAAAATTAGTCCCGCAAAAGATTTAGACATTTTTTTTTGAACGATACAAAATATTTACAACAATATTCAAATTATATACAAGTACTTCGAAGGTGATAATGCGATGATAAAAATAATAGCATTATTTATTGTCTATCCTTCCATATTTTACGGATGAAAATAGTGTTAAGATCCCTTAGACTTAGAAGATTAAACTACTGTATTGAGAAAGTCCGAAGAGGAGCTGTTCAAGCAAGCGCCTGAAATAGGATTCTTAAAAAAAGTAATAAACAAAATGCTTTTTTTACAATTGGATTTTGTCCCTAAATTAAGTCGTTACCTCACAGGTCAGTTTGTACCTCGTTGTAAATAACCGAATTTAAATGGGTTAAAAACTCCATTAATTTATTTTTCTATTAAAAAAGTTTTACGTTCAAATCGCATGAAAAAAATATCGTAACTTTCTGAAGGCCTTAGCAACAATATACATAAATTTGAAAAAAAAATTGTCATTTAAAAATAATGAAAAAAAAACCTCATTTTTTAGTCATTACTTGTAATACTGTTTTTTTCATGCCATTTGAACGTTAAGTTTTTCTATAAAAATATTAATATTATTACGCCGTTTAACCCGCTATAACTTGGTTATAAATATATTTAAATCGAGATAAGTACTGGTCTGTGCGGTAACAAGTTAACCTAGAAACAACATCCAATGTTTTTTAAATCGATTTTCTCAAGTTTCTCAACTCAAATCAACTCAAGTTTCAAATAAATCCATTTGCAGTATAGTTCAACCATAAACGTTTTCTTAGTTTTTCAGTGATTTTACAAATTGTTTTAGTTTCAGTCGGTTTTCCATTGTGTTGATCATGTTGATCACAAGTAATTTAAATTTGTTTTGCCACTTTTTCGTAATTGTGTAACAAAGGATTAAAGCTTTCTGATTTCTACTTTTTAATTTCTACTTACAGAAACAGAATTTCTGAGTTCTACTTTCAGAAATCAGAAATTTCTGGTTTCTACTTTCAGACATGAAAAATGTTTGTTTTTTACTTCAGAAATAATACATTTTAAATTTTGCACCCAATGCACTCTGGATAATTTCCATTGTGTTCTTCACATATGTAATTGCCACCGCTAAACTTAAAAAAAAATGAATTTAAATTTGTTCTGCCACTTTTTCGTAATTGTGTAACAAACGATTTCATCTTTCTGATTTCTGCTTTTTGATTGCTACTTTATGTTTTCTACTTTTAGAAGTCAAAAACAACTTACCGCCCGGACATTCAAATTCACAAATATTTCAAAAACACGTGCTCCACTTTGCCCTTTTGAACCACCGAGCACGATTAATGACTGGTTTCGTTTGATTTTCAAAGATAACAACAACAGCAACTGTGAAAACTTAATGAGAAATGTCAAAATTGTAATGACAGATGGCCGACGAGTGTGAGTGAGATGTAAAGTTTAGGCATTCGACCTTTTTGGGCAAAATAACCTATCCTAAACGCTAGATCACTGGTTTAAACTTTGTTTTTCATCCCTATATAGTATCTCAAGTTTGCCGTTTTTTTCACAAACTTCGTCCAAAATTCAACTCAATTGCCCCCCTCCCCCCAGAATGACAAAGAAAGACCTATTGACGGTTTTGTGTGTGTAAGACAGGGCGCAACCTATCAGATATTAGTATAGTATAACTAGCTCTCTCCAGGGGGGCCTACCGGCCCCCCTTCCGTTCACTACGTACCCCTTTGAGCCCTTGTGAACCCTTTTCAGGGGAATTTCTGGTACCGTTGCTAAGCAATAATGCACCTAGAATTGTCTCTGACTGCCCCCCTCCCTTTCTTTCACTTGCACCTAGAATTGTCTCTGACTGCCTATAGAGGCGCTCTCCCAGCCACAATTGAAGCACTTGAAAAATGGAAAAAAATCGCTCACCCCTTTGTACAAATTTCACAGAAATGCTCCTTTGGTCCTTTTGAATGACTTGGGGGCTCTCAACAGTGGTTTTGTATCGTTTTGGCCGTATTTTGTGGCACTATTTTTAACAAACGTCAAATTTAACAGATGACATTTATTTAGGGATTTTCTTACACACAGGGGGGCAAAATGGGGCTGTCGAGTCTTAAGCAACACTTTACTAATCACTCCTTACCCCTTTGAGCCCTTTTGAGGTGTTTAAATGTGATTAAATTCGACCCTCTAGGCCGCGGCTCCATGCCGACGACGGAGCCGTTTTTTTGGGTGTGTGAAAAATTGCTTGAGGTGCAGCGGCCGCTAAAAAAATACGATAAATACCTTCCCCACACTCCACTTGTATGATTTAAACACATCCACGACCGATTACTGCCCAATTTCCACCATTTTTCACACAAATTAAAAACCAACAAAATTGAAATGACAGTTAAAAAAATCAACAACAAAATGGTTGCCAAGGAAATGCAATTTTTTCAGCCAATGAGAATGGGGCATTTTTCATCTCATCTCGACCTCCGAAATCATCAAAAACCACCTCATCTGTCAAAAATGTCAAACTTTAATCAATTGCCGCAACTTTAATAGCCCCCCAATCGTATTTAGATAGGTCCTATGCAATTCATTCATTCTTTCCGATTTAAATTATACAAATAGAATCCATCATAAAGATTTTTTTCAAAAGTTAAATCATCCACTTGAATAGCATGTCCAACCACCCAAATTCAAGTCGATTGAAAAAGGACGCAGCTATCACGATTTAGTATAGTTAAACTAGCTCTCTCCAGGGGGGCCTACCGGCCCCCCTTCCGTTCACTACGTACCCCTTTGAACCCTTTTGAACCCTTTTCAGGGGTTTAAATTGTGTGGAGAAATCGTTCTCTGTCGCTGCATATCAAATCTCCGTGCCGGCGACGAAGCCGTTCTTTGGTTGTGAGAAAAATTGCTCGGAGTGCAGCGGCCGCTAAAAAAATACGATAAATACCTTCCCCACACACCATTTGTACGTTTTTAACACACCCACGACCGACTACTGCCCAATTTCCACCTTTTTCACACAATTTAAAAACCAACAAAATTGAAATGACAGTCAAAAAAATCAACAACAAAATGGTTGTCAAGGAAAAGCAATTTTTTCAGCCAATAAGAATGGGACATTCTTCACTCAAAACCACCCCATCTGTCAAAAATGTCAAACTTTAATCAACTGCCGCAACTTTAATAGCCCCCAAATCGCAGCAATCACGATTTAGTATAGTTAAACTAGCTCTCTCCAGGGGGGCCTACCGGCCCCCCTTCCGTTCACTACGTACCCCTTTGAGCCCTTGTGAACCCTTTTCAGGGGAATTTCTGGTATCGTTGCCAAGCAATAATGCATCTAGAATTGTCTCTGACTGCCTATAGAGGCGCTCTCCCAGCCACAATTGAAGCACTTGAAAAATGGAAAAAAATCGCTCACCCCTTTGCGCAAATTTCACAGAAATGCTCCTTTGATCCTTTTGAATGAGTTGGGGGCTTTCAACAGTCGTTTTGTATCGTTTTGGCCGTATTTTGTGGCACGATCTTTAACAAACGTCAAATTTGACAGATGATATTTATTTAGGGATTTTCTTACACACAGGGGGGCTAAATGGGGCTGTCGAGTCTTAAGCAACACTTTACTAATCACTACTTACCCCTTTGAGCCCTTTTGAGGTGTTTAAATGTGATTAAATTCGACCCTCTAGGCCGCGGCTCCGTGCCGGCGACGGAGCCGTTTTTTGGGTGTGTGAAAAATCGCTTGAGGTGCAGCGGCCGCTAAAAAAATACGATAAATACCTTCCCCACACTCCACTTGTATGATTTAAACACATCCACGACCGATTACTGCCCAATTTCCACCTTTTTTCACACAATTTAAAAACCAACAAAATTGAAATGACAGTGAAAAAAAATCAACAACACAATCGTTGCCAAGGAAACGCAATTTTTTTCAACCAATGAGAATGGGGCATTTTCCATCTCATCTCGACCTCCGAAATCATCAAAAACCACCTCATCTGTCAAAAATGTCAAACTTTAATCAACTGCCGCAACTTTAATAGCCCCCCAATCGTAATTAGATAGGTCCTATGCAATTCATTCATTCTTTCCGATTTAATTTATACAAATAGAATCCATCATAAAGATTTTTTTCAAAAGTTAAATCATCCACTTGAATAGCATGTCCAATCACCCAAATTCAAGTCGATTGAAAAAGGACGCAGCTATCACGATTTAGTATAGTTAAACTAGCTCTCTCCAGGGGGGCCTACCGGCCCCCCTTCCGTTCACTACGTACCCCTTTGAGCCCTTTTGAACCCTTTTCAGAGGTATTTCTGGTACCGTTGCTAAGCAATAATGTACCTAGAATTGTCTCTGACTGCCTATAGAGGCGCTCTCCCAGCCACAATTGAAGCACTTGAAAAATGGAAAAAAATCGCTCACCCCTTTGCACAAATTTCACAGAAATGCTCCTTTGGTCCTTTTGAATGAGTTGGGGGCTCTCAACAGTGGTTTTGTATCGTTTTGGCCGTATTTTGTGGCACGATTTTTAACAAACGTCAAATTTGACAAATGACATTTATTTAGGAATTTTCTCACACACAGGGGGGCTAAATGGGGCTGTCGAGTCTTAAGCAACACTTTACTAATCACTACTTACCCCTTTGAGCCCTTTTGAACCCTTTTGAGGTGTTTAAATGTGATAAAATTTGACCCTCTAGGCAGCGGCATATCAATCTCCGTGCCGGCGACGGAGCCGTTTTTTGGGTGTGTGAAAAATTGCTTGAGGTGCAGCGGCCGCTAAAAAAATACGATAAATACCTTCCCCACACTCCATTTGTACGAATTTAACACACCCACGACCGATTACTGCCCAATTTCCACCTTTTTTCACACAATTTACAAACTGACACAATCGAAATGACAATCAAAAAAATCAACAACACAATCGTTGCCAAGGAAACGCAATTTTTTTCAACCAATGAGAATGGGGCATTTTCTATCTCATCTCGACCTCCGAAAATCACCCAAAACCACCCCATCTGTCAAAAATGTCAAACTTTAATCAACTGCCGCAACTTTAATAGCCCCCAAATCGCATTTTAATTGTCCTCTTCACCAGACCCCATCCTTTTCCAACATATTCATCATACATGCACCCCCCAAAAATCGCTACTGTAAAAGAAGTATGCAAAAAACAAAACCACTGTCCAACCCGTAAATTCAAGTCGATTAGAAAAGGACGCAGCTATCACGATTTAGTATAGTTAAACTAGCTCTCTCCAGGGGGGCCTACCGGCCCCCCTTCCGTTCACTACGTACCCCTTTGAGCCCTTTTGAACCCTTTTCAGGGGCATTTCTGGTACCGTTGCTAAGTAATAATGCACCTAGAATTGTCTCTGACTGCCCCCCTTTCTTTCACTTGCACGTAGAATTGTCTCTGACTGCCTATAGAGGCGCTCTCCCAGCCACAATTGAAGCACTTGAAAAATGGAAAAAAATCGCTCGCCCCTTTACGCAAATTTCACAGAAATGCTCCTTTGGTCCTTTTGAATGAGTTGGGGGCTTTCAACAGTGGTTTTGTATCGTTTTGGCCGTATTTTGTGGCACGATTTTTAACAAACGTCAAATTTGACAGATGATATTTATTTAGGGATTTTCTTACACACAGGGGGGCTAAATAGGGCTGTCGAGTCTTAAGCAACACTTTACTAATCACTACTTACCCCTTTGAGCCCTTTTGAGGTGTTTAAATGTGATTAAATTCGACCCTCTAGGCCGCGGCTCCGTGCCGGCGACGGAGCCGTTTTTTGGGTGTGCGAAAAATTGCTTGAGGTGCAGCGGCCGCTAAAAAAATACGATAAATACCTTCCCCACACTCCACTTGTATGATTTAAACACATCCACGACCGATTACTGCCCAATTTCCACCTTTTTTCACACAATTTAAAAACCAACAAAATTGAAATGACAGTGAAAAAAATCAACAACACAATCGTTGCCAAGGAAACGCAATTTTTTTTCAACCAATGAGAATGGGACATTTTCCATCTCATCTCGACCTCCGAAATCATCAAAAACCACCTCATCTGTCAAAAATGTCAAACTTTAATCAACTGCCGCAACTTTAATAGCCCCCCAATCGTAATTAGATAGGTCCTATGCAATTCATTCATTCTTTCCGATTTAATTTATACAAATAGAATCCATCATAAAGATTTTTTACAAAAGTTAAATCATCCACTTGAATAGCATGTCCAACCACTCAAATTCAAGTCGATTGAAAAAGGACGCAGCAATCACGATTTAGTATAGTTAAACTAGCTCTCTCCAGGGGGGCCTACCGGCCCCCCTTCCGTTCACTACGTACCCCTTTGAGCCCTTGTGAACCCTTTTCAGGGGAATTTCTGGTATCGTTGCCAAGCAATAATGCATCTAGAATTGTCTCTGACTGCCTATAGAGGCGCTCTCCCAGCCACAATTGAAGCACTTGAAAAATGGAAAAAAATCGCTCACCCCCTTTGCACAAATTTCACAGAAATGCTCCTTTGGTCCTTTTGAATGGGTTGGGGGCTCTCAACAGTGGTTTTGTATCGTTTTGGCCGTATTTTGTGGCACGATTTTTAACAAACGTCAAATTTGACAGATAACATTTATTTAGGGATTTTCTCACACACAGGGGGGCTAAATGGGGCTGTCGAGTCTTAAGCAACACTTTACTAATCACTACTTACCCCTTTGAGCCCTTTTGAACCCTTTTGAGGTGTTTAAATGTGATAAAATTTGACCCTCTAGGCAGCGGCATATCAATCTCCGTGCCGGCGACGGAGCCGTTTTTTGGGTGTGTGAAAAATTGCTTGAGGTGCAGCGGCCGCTAAAAAAATACGATAAATACCTTCCCCACACTCCATTTGTACGAATTTAACACACCCACGACCGATTACTGCCCAATTTCCACCTTTTTTCACACAATTTACAAACTGACACAATCGAAATGACAATCAAAAAAATCAACAACACAATCGTTGCCAAGGAAACGCAATTTTTTTCAACCAATGAGAATGGGGCATTTTCTATCTCATCTCGACCTCCGAAAATCACCCAAAACCACCCCATCTGTCAAAAATGTCAAACTTTAATCAACTGCCGCAACTTTAATAGCCCCCAAATCGCATTTTAATTGTCCTCTTCACCAGACCCCATCCTTTTCCAACATATTCATCATACATGCACCCCCCAAAAATCGCTACTGTAAAAGAAGTATGCAAAAAACAAAACCACTGTCCAACCCGTAAATTCAAGTCGATTAGAAAAGGACGCAGCTATCACGATTTAGTATAGTTAAACTAGCTCTCTCCAGGGGGGCCTACCGGCCCCCCTTCCGTTCACTACGTACCCCTTTGAGCCCTTTTGAACCCTTTTCAGGGGCATTTCTGGTACCGTTGCTAAGTAATAATGCACCTAGAATTGTCTCTGACTGCCCCCCTTTCTTTCACTTGCACGTAGAATTGTCTCTGACTGCCTATAGAGGCGCTCTCCCAGCCACAATTGAAGCACTTGAAAAATGGAAAAAAATCGCTCGCCCCTTTACGCAAATTTCACAGAAATGCTCCTTTGGTCCTTTTGAATGAGTTGGGGGCTTTCAACAGTGGTTTTGTATCGTTTTGGCCGTATTTTGTGGCACGATTTTTAACAAACGTCAAATTTGACAGATGATATTTATTTAGGGATTTTCTTACACACAGGGGGGCTAAATAGGGCTGTCGAGTCTTAAGCAACACTTTACTAATCACTACTTACCCCTTTGAGCCCTTTTGAGGTGTTTAAATGTGATTAAATTCGACCCTCTAGGCCGCGGCTCCGTGCCGGCGACGGAGCCGTTTTTTGGGTGTGCGAAAAATTGCTTGAGGTGCAGCGGCCGCTAAAAAAATACGATAAATACCTTCCCCACACTCCACTTGTATGATTTAAACACATCCACGACCGATTACTGCCCAATTTCCACCTTTTTTCACACAATTTAAAAACCAACAAAATTGAAATGACAGTGAAAAAAATCAACAACACAATCGTTGCCAAGGAAACGCAATTTTTTTTCAACCAATGAGAATGGGACATTTTCCATCTCATCTCGACCTCCGAAATCATCAAAAACCACCTCATCTGTCAAAAATGTCAAACTTTAATCAACTGCCGCAACTTTAATAGCCCCCCAATCGTAATTAGATAGGTCCTATGCAATTCATTCATTCTTTCCGATTTAATTTATACAAATAGAATCCATCATAAAGATTTTTTACAAAAGTTAAATCATCCACTTGAATAGCATGTCCAACCACTCAAATTCAAGTCGATTGAAAAAGGACGCAGCAATCACGATTTAGTATAGTTAAACTAGCTCTCTCCAGGGGGGCCTACCGGCCCCCCTTCCGTTCACTACGTACCCCTTTGAGCCCTTGTGAACCCTTTTCAGGGGAATTTCTGGTATCGTTGCCAAGCAATAATGCATCTAGAATTGTCTCTGACTGCCTATAGAGGCGCTCTCCCAGCCACAATTGAAGCACTTGAAAAATGGAAAAAAATCGCTCACCCCCTTTGCACAAATTTCACAGAAATGCTCCTTTGGTCCTTTTGAATGGGTTGGGGGCTCTCAACAGTGGTTTTGTATCGTTTTGGCCGTATTTTGTGGCACGATTTTTAACAAACGTCAAATTTGACAGATAACATTTATTTAGGGATTTTCTCACACACAGGGGGGCTAAATGGGGCTGTCGAGTCTTAAGCAACACTTTACTAATCACTACCCTCTTTGAGCCCTTTTGAACCATTTTGAGGTGTTTAAATGTGATTAAATTCGACCCTCTAGGCCGCGGCATATCAATCTCCGTGCCGGCGACGGAGCCGTTTTTTGGCTGTGTGAAAAATTGCTTGAGGTGCAGCGGCCGTTAAAAAAATACGATAAATACCTTCCCCACACTCCATTTGTACGATTTTAACACACCCACGACCGATTACTGCCCAATTTCCACCTTTTTTCACACAATTTACAAACTGACACAATCGAAATGACAATCAAAAAAATCAACAACACAATCGTTGCCAAGGAAACGCAATTTTTTTCAACCAATGAGAATGGGGCATTTTCCATCTCATCTCGACCTCCGAAAATCACTCAAAACCACCCCATCTGTCAAAAATGTCAAACTTTAATCAACTGCCGCAACTTTAATAGCCCCCAAATCGCATTTTAATTGTCCTCTTCACCAGACGCCATCCTTTGCCAACCTATTCATCGTACATGCACCCCCCAAAAATCGCTACTGTAAAAGAAGTATGCAAAAAACAAAACCACTGTCCAACCCGTAAATTCAAGTCGATTGAAAAAGGACACAGCTATCACGATTTAGTATAGTTAAACTAGCTCTCTCCAGGGGGGCCTACCGGCCCCCCTTCCGTTCACTACGTACCCCTTTGAGCCCTTGTGAACCCTTTTCAGGGGAATTTCTGGTACCGTTGCTAAGCAATAAAGCACCTAGAATTGTCTCTGACTGCCTATAGAGGCGCTCTCCCAGCCACAATTGAAGCACTTGAAAAATGGAAAAAAATCGCTCACCCCCTTTGCACAAATTTCACACAAATGCTCCTTCGGTCCTTTTGAATGAGTTGTGGGGCTCTCACCAGTGGTTTTGTTTCGTTTTAGCCGTATTTTGTGGCACGATTTTTAACAAACGTCAAATTTGACAGATGACATTTATTTAGAGATTTTCTCACACACAGGGGGGCTAAATGGGGCTGTCGAGTCTTAAGCAACACTTTACTAATCACTACTTACCCCTTTGAGCCCTTTTGAACTCTTTTGAGGTCTTTAAATTCGACCCTCTAGGCCGCGGCATATCAATCTCCGTGCCGGCGACGGAGCCATTTTTTGGGTGTGTGAAAAATTGCTTGAGGTGCAGCGGCCGCTAAAAAAATACGATAAATACCTTCCCCACACTCCATTTGTACGAATTTAACACACCCACGACCGATTACTCCCCAATTTCCACCTTTTTTCACACAATTTACAAACTGACACAATCGAAATGACAATCAAAAAAATCAACAACACAATCGTTGCCAAGGAAACGCAATTTTTTTCAACCAATTAGAATGGGGCATTTTCCATCTCATCTCGACCTCCGAAAATCACCAAAAATTACCTCACCTGTCAAAAATGTCAAACTTTAAGTAACTGCCGCAACTTTAATAGCCCCCCAATCCCATTCTTATTGCCCTCTTCACCAATTCTCATCCTTTTCCAATCTATTCCACGTACATGCACCCACCAAAACCAAGCATCTTAAGAAGAGATATGACATAAACATACCCGTGTTCAAACGTAAAAAATCAGTCGATTAGAAAAGGACACAGCTATCACGATTTAGTATAGTTTAAAATTCCTTATTTCTACTTTTACTATTAATTTTTGATTTCTACTTTCAGCAATCAGAAATTTTTGATTTCTACTTTCAGAAATTAGAAATTTTTGATTTCTACCTTCAAAAATCAGAAATTTCTGATTTCTACTTCCAGAAATCATAAATTTCTGATTTCTACTTTCAGAAATCAGAAATTTCTGATTTCTATTTTCAGAAATAAGGAATTTCTGATTTCTACTTTCAGAAATCGGAAATTTATGTTTTCTACTTTCAGATGTCTGATGAGAAATGTTTGTTTTTTACTTCAGAAATCAGACATTTTAAATTTTGCACCCAACGTACTCTGAATAATTTCCACTGTGTTCACATGTAATTGCCATCGCTAAACTTAAAAAAAATAAATTCAAATTTGTTCTGCCACTTTTTCGTAATTGTGTAATTTGTGTAATTGTGTAAATGATTTCCTCTTTCTGATTTCTGCTTTTTGATTGCTACTTTACGATTTCTATTTTTATAAATAAAATTCCTTATTTCTACTTAAAAAAAACAAAAATTATGATTTCTACTTTCAGAAATCAGATATTTTCAATTTTGCAGCCAATGCACTCTGAATAATTTGCATTGCGTTGATCACATCTAATTGCCACCGCTAATCTTAAAAAAATGAATATAAATGTGTTACAGTTAACTATGGTGTCATAGTTAAGTCGATGTTTGTAAATAAACGGCTTACTTTTTGTAAAATTTCCTGATCTACTAAGCCGGGAAATACGGATTTCGAGTCTCTAAGGCGTGTTTCAAAAATCAGTTTCGAGGCGGGTAGTCCAAAAAAACCTTTAGTTGGTTTTAAATAAATGTACAGACTGACTCTGAAGAAGATTTAGGTTTCTAAATATTAAAATTATTGAAGAACACTTTAAGAGAATCAATTTATTGAATGTGTAATGTTTAATATTTGCAAATTTAGTTTTTGTGTTCCCACAAATATTTATTCATAAATAAACATGAGCAAATTGTATTTTGCAAATTTTCATCAATTCGCTCTAGAGGGGATGTTTCTATTACCATTTAACGAGTAATATTTTTTATAAGTGAAGTAAAAAATTATTGAGTTGTAGGCCGGTGGCGGTTTTTTTGGCTTAGTTTTTAGCGGCCGAAAAATATAGTGAAGATACTTGTAATAGGTTAGTTAGTTCGAAACGTGCAAGGAATAAGGTAACTGTGACGGCGTTCAGCTTCATCAAGGATTACTTTTGACACAATACGATTGGTTGAACACAGATCACAAGTTTGTTTACTAAGTTCGGCAACGGTGGTCGAATTGTAAATCATTCAAAATGCAGACCAGATTAAGCATCGTGAATTTTTGTTGATTTACGCGATTTGCAATATTTCTGGAATATTGGTGGTGCCCTAATAACTGATATTGCTACAGTTCAGTGTCACCGATTTATGATTTGCGAGCGGTAAAAAGCCGCCATGCGCTTGAATAATACGGGGCGAGTCAGAGCAGTGTTTATACGCACTTTTGTCACAATATTTATTTATAAAGTAATTAGTAAGCAGTTGATACCTTATTTTATTTTAAAACTGCCATTAAAATTATTCTTTCTTTTAATTTGCAGTAGTACTTGTGATATTTTGTAGGCCTTCTCAAAAACGAATTACAAAAGTGCGTATAAATAGTAAGTCACCCTCGTAATGGGCGGGACATTAATTAGGATTTCTGGAGTTTGGGTGTGTTTGTCAAACTGGGGGTATAAAATTTTCTTTAAATGTTTAAGCGCCCATTATTTAGTTTACCGCGGCAGATCTAAAACTAGTGTCTGACCCGTTTGACCAAACAATGGCGTGGATTAATTACTAGATCAGCAATATCTCTGCACAGGGAATGTCCTGCGAAAGGACGACCTCGAGCCCCGAACGCTCCTAACACGGACATTTGTAGCGGAATTATGCTTTCTATTATACAACCATCTTGGTGCGAACTCTGGTAATCCTTCTGTTTCTCTAGATAATGAAATATGCAATTGTGTTTAGCACACAATAGTTGATGCGCGGGGTGTTAAAAGGGCTTAGCTGCAAAGGCCAGAATTCACTATGGGTGCTGTGTGCTGCCATATCTCTAATTCCAATTCACTTTCGCCGTGAACGACCTATAGGATTTGATGCTATCGGGAGTCTATCGGCTGCATGTGACATGGTTGCGAGGTCACGGCCCGGGACCAACTGCGGGACCGTTAGCTTTCATATGCAAACAAGATTGCCATTATTCACCTTCGACGCCAGTCGCATCAGATCTGGTAAACACTTATCTAAAAGGAGAAATGCAGGACCAACACCATAACTCATGGATTAAAATCATAACACTTACGCAGTATTGATTGTCTGCATGCGACCATCATTACCCATTTCCCCTCAAATGAACACTGCCATTATAGCAAATTTTAATTAAATGCTATAAACCTATCAATATCTGCCACAACACATAGTACCTTACAATTCCACATCGCATTGAAAAACCGGATCAGTGTCGCATCGGAAAAGAGAAACCTCTGATTATAAATACATTTGCAGATTGTAGCTCAAAATTAATATTTGAGTCTCAAACTAACTCCTGAATTCGGCATAATCCAGTGTGATTACCGATCGTCTGCCTCGCTCCATATTTGATTAAGCGTATTTTCCTCTGTTAATACGTGGAGTGGGTGGTGATTTAAAAATTCTCGGGTGCAACAAAAGATTTGTTAGCTGTGATATTTTGAATGTCTTGTTTAGCGATGATTAATATTGAGGTCTTGTAAGTAAAAATAGGAGTTGGCGAGGAGCGAAATTTGATTGAAAACACGATTCCTAATAAAATTCTGGGGGATTGGTATGCGGCCTGAAATTTGCTAGAAATACTTGAGCGATGTTTTCATTTTGTGCAAAATCAATTTAATCTTATTTTTGTCTTAAAATTTAATTACTTTAATCTAGAATGTGTAAAAAATGTTGAAATTAGTTTTCGTCAAATAGAAAATTAAGGAGTTACAAAAATTCGGACTAAATTTAATAAAGTTGCGGCCGTCCCAATTAATGCCCCGTTTTGTAAAGTCTCTTTTATGCAGATGAAGGATAAGGGGAGTGTTTAGTGTTCTACCGCATTATCAACTTTTACTTAGGTAGTAGACATAAACATGTAATTTGTAATAAAATAAGTTGGGTTTTAATGCAAATTGGTTGAGTAAAATCCGAGATTTCTTCTGGTTGCGTCTCATTTGTTCGGTGGACGAAAAATTAAATACATGTAAAGAAAGTCTAAAATTGAATTTTCCACGAAAATAATTAACGAAATTTATAAATGCGACTTTGTAGTCCGGAGAAACGGTGAAATATAATTTAATTTAAATATGCAAACAAAACATTAAACTTTATAAACGAGAGCTGATGTTTAAGGACAGTATACATCTTAGATTTAATTAATAAAATTTTTATTTCATTACTCTGCTTTATCATTTTAGTTATGACAACCCTGACATAAATCAAACAATTTTTTCATCCCCGGTTAATGCTGCTAATTAATGTGACAATACAACAGCATTCACGCTCTTTCAATTTTAAAATTCAAATAAATCCACAAATTACAAACAATTTGATGAGATATACCGCCAGCCAGACATTAACTATTAACGAGTTAAATTACATTTATAATTTTAAAAATAGTGCTAAACCTGAACCACAGTCGTAGTAGAAGAAATATTGTTTTATAATTAGTGTTTAACCACTTATATATCATTTTCTGCAATTAGCAAAAATCAAAAACAACATCTACATAAACGTGAGTTGGGACCAATTACCCGACTAGTGTAATTTGTAACGAACATTTCACAATCTTAAACTTGGCGTAAGCAACGAAGGTCTGTGGGGTTGGTGTGTAATTAGTTTTAATTACGTTAAATCAGGTAAAAATTACAAGATGAGGTAAAATTTATTATGCATAAATGTTTTCTTCTGTTAATTGCGCACAGACACAGAAGAGAATATTCAACTTCACATTAGGTTAATATTATGTTTCTTCTCTGCTAATTTATGGTTTAGTTATTGCACAATTTTAATCTAGGGATAACTTCCAGAACAACGGTTTATTTTATGTGCAAAGATAAAGTTTTTCGATCTTTGTTCTTTCGAAATAAATAAAATGAAATCGAATTAAAGCGTATTTACCACAACTGTTCACAATTCATTTTGGATCAGGTCGCGTGGATAAAAGCTGACACCAAGGCAATATTAGCCATCCATGAGCACGTTATTACCAACAACGCACGATTATCCGTAACACACAACGATTTCAACACATGGACGTTAAATATACGGAACGTTAAGAGAGAAGATCGGGGGCAGTACATGTGCCAAGTAAACACCGACCCTATGAAAATGCAGGTGAGTATAGCCCTTATCATTTCTCTTGCTTCGCAGTGCCGCACAACAATTTTTATGAAATCTCTTCATCAATGGGAACTAGATTTCGTAAATCTGAAATTTCTATTTCAACTTTTGTTGATATTTCTGTCGGATGCAAGGCGAACTTTTATTGAGTTATAATATACTACTGGTCGATACTTCAGTTTACAAACACGAATACATATTCTGTAATTGTAATACACTTGTTAAGTGGCCCCGGAAAATATTAAATTCAATGTTTATTTGCCTGAAACGTATTCATGCTGTTTCAAAATCAGTTTATGCAAGTCTTAATCTTCGATTTTTCTGTTTTGTAATATATTTTTATATTTTATTGGTTTTTATTGGTTTATATTGGTTTCCAGGAAGTAAACATGTAAGTTTATTTACAAAAAATAAAATATGGTTGATCAAACATTAGACCGAATTAACTTTACATATTTATGGCATACTATTGGCAATGTTTCCGTAATTGCATTGTGTCACTTAGCATGCACTGAACAAAAATTTCTATGCGAATTTCACATTTATAATATCGATTTTGTCTCTTAATATAAAATGATGTGTTTGTTGAGTGTCATATGTAACATGTATGAAATGATTCGGCTGTATTGTTTTGTTTTGTTTTTGTAATTTTATAATAAAGTAATAACAGTTTAAAAATCATTTTCAAATGAACACAGTATCAAGTGAAACTAAATGGTGTGTGCAAAAATTTGCGCCGAATATCTGTCAGTTAACTGAAAGAATATCGGAAGAATTCCACTTACGGTCAAACTGTCTGTCAATCAGTTTGATCGGATAATCTGATCGATGTGCCGAAATTGCTTTAAACGTCTGTTAATGGTTTAAAATCAGTTAATTTGGAAAGAATATCTATCACGTGTCGCTGCTGTGATTCAACATTTTAATCTGTGTTATGTCTTCGTTTTACCCTCGGGGTGTCGAGTAAAACACATTTTTACCCAAACTGAATCTTTATTCCCCGCGTAATATGTACATAGGCTAATGCCCAAAACTCAACTGCCTCTCGGTCATTGGAGGTCAAGAAAAACCCCCCACTCACAAGTGGAGGTGCAATACACCACAATCTGACAATTGTGTTATGATTTATTCCGTCTGGAATCGATGAGGAAAGGATGGAAATCAGATCAAACGAGGCATGCTGAGTTAGTTACCTAGCTAAGGAAGTTAATTAAATGTGAAACTGTTCTACAAACCATAAGTGCCTCGAATTAACGCCAACAAGTACGTTTGTTGAAAATAATTAAACTATTGTTCATCGATAACTTGAGTGTAAATTGATTTACAAAAGTTCCCTCAAGTTAATAGAAGACCACGTTTCGCTTCAAACTTACCGAAACAGTTTAAAAACGTTGATGGAAAAATTCTTATTTTTTGCGTGTTTTATATTTCCGAAGTTTAGTTTGAATCTTGTGATCGGCGTCGTAGGATGCGCTTCCTTATAAGATCCAAAGAAATTGTAGTTGCTTACGAGAGGACTTCAGGGACTGTTTGAGAATTTTCCATCCAAATCCTGTCAACAAGTTTTGTGCTTGCCGTGAAATGTGAGCTTCATGCATTGTCCTACAAGCTCCCACATTAAAATTTCTTCACATTATTAGCGCTGTTACGCACAATCTAGCAACCTTTGTTTATGGTTATGTTCTACAGGCTTTACAGCCTTCCACATATTTTTGTAATAAATAATTCACATCGCATTAGTTCGAACATACGACTGACGTCCAAAATTGCTCAGCAGCACACTAATTAAGGAGTATTCACCAAAAATGGTTGAGTGGTAAGTCAGGCTGTGATTCGACCTGTCCTGGTGAAAATTTAACGGTAACCAGCGACCTTTTAATGAGTTCCAGCTAGAGTGACAACTGGGTAAAAGATGCATTATATGTCGGGCTTTTGATATGCAATCTGAATATGGCTGCAGAGCAATAAATAAGTTGGCGGAGAGACATTTGCAGCGCTTAAACAATTACTTTTTAAGTTGCTGCTTCCTGGCGATGCAATAAACGCTCAGTAATTGCCTGCCTTTGCAGACTGCCTTTCTGGAAGTGGTAATTCCTCCGGACATTATTTATGAAGAAACGTCGGGAGATATGATGGTTCCAGAAGGTGGCTCAGCGAAGCTAGTATGCAAAGCTCGCGGTTATCCCAAACCGCATATCGTCTGGAGAAGAGAAGACGGCGGAGCTATTGTAGCGAAAAGTAGCACAAGCAGGACTGAAAGACTCACTTCAGTCGAAGGAGAAATGCTGACCCTAACTAAGGTCACAAGGTCGGAAATGGGCGCATATCTTTGCATCGCTGCCAACGGAGTCCCTCCTTCGGTCAGCAAAAGAATGATGCTCCATGTACATTGTAAGTATCTTATTTTCAAAATCGATAAAACTGGCCTCTTTTTAAATAAAAAATAGTGACCAAGGTGGATGTCCCCAGACCGCATTCCTAAATACGCCACTGGATTTGACGGCAATCGGGCCCGAAATTTGCATTTTAGTCCCAATTCGTGATACGGACGTTTATTGCTGTTGTTGAATCGAACCAAGCCCGACAGATTAATTTGTCTCAAATGTACAACTTCTGTCGAGCTCTTATTTTTTAAACGTATTTGATAATGTTGTGACTTGGTGCTTTTAAAGAGATTAAGCGAATTAGCGAGTTTGACAGGCCTGTAAGTGATGAATTGTAGTAACTGCATTAAAATAAAACCGTGTTATTTACGATAAAATGAAAATTTGGATTATTCGCAAAATAGCGTAATCTTTTTCCCAATTTGTTTTATATATTTTCAGCCCAATGCATTTTTATTTGTTGTGAGGCTTCGGCTCGAGCCAACGTTTAATGTCCGGAGGGCAAAATTTGCGGAATAAGCGGTATATTCAATTATAGTCAAAGAAACAGTACCAGATTTTCAGGCTTTGAGGGAACCATTTTCGAAACTTGATAATGACAGGAGTGGTGTCATCGTTTGAGGATCTTCTCGTCTACATAAAATTCGTATAGCTTGCTTGAACCAGACAGATTATCGTACGAAACTGCAAAATTAGATTTGTCGCTTGATTTGCTCAAAGCTTAAAAAATAAAACGCTAGTCGACCCGGAAACATCTTAAGTTAATCCACTGAGAGAAAAAATTGGTTTACTACGCGATTGATGAATTTGTCTCGGAAACAAATGCATGGACGAGGCTCACATAACTTTGCTAATAATGCAATTTAAAGTTTTGGCAAAATATCTGGCGATTAGTTTTCCACGGACTTTTTTAAAATGAATCGTTTTGATCGTGAAATTTAAAATTCATATAAATTCATATAAATGGGAAACTGCGTTTGAGCGTTTGACAAACAACGGGCTATTAAGCATAAAACGATTTAAGTATGATATGTAATTTAACCATTGTGGGCTTGTGTTTAGACTATTCAATCAATTTCAATAACAATACGATTCATCACCTGAACGTGGCGCAGTTGTGAGCTTCGCTAATTGGCTTAGATTGTACAAACAATCCTATTGTGAATATTTTAAAATTTTAAACTAAATCATTTATAAAAGTTAAACATCATTATTCGACGATGTGAGAAACGTAAATAAAGCCCAACAGTCGTTACGGTTTCAATCCAATTGGAGATAAAATATACAAATGCTTCGAATAAATATAATGACTTTAATGGTTTTTTAAACAAATTTAGAACAGCAGCTAAATAAAGCGATTCCAACTAATTTGAAACCTATACAGTTAAAATTGGAAAGCTTTGTTTAGTTTTAGCATAGGAATGTAGAAGTTTGCTTACAGAGCGCTCGTTGGGAATATAATAAAAACTGCTTTTAGACTTCAAACATAACGTTTGCAACTTTTGAAAGAATTATAATACATTTCAAATTCTATAGTTTTATTTATTTATCAAATTACACAAGCACAAGGAATTGCTTTCAGTGTGCATTTATCTGGGCTATTTACTTTTTAAAACTGACACATTAAAACGCAGAAAATAATTTACTTTGCATTTTTCTTGAATCTAAATTTAGAGTGCAACGTTCGCTAAGGCAGCACATTTTCCAACAAGGTAAATTTCTAAAAATGAACCCGTTTTGTAATCAAAATTTAAATAAATCCAAGTAACTTTTTTTGATATTGCAACTCGTTAAACAAATGTAAAACCAAGAAATTGTGCACGTTTCAGGTCTGAAACTGAAGAAATATTTTTCTTGGCTTTCGCGTAAATTAATAATTTTCTACGCCATAACTCAATAAGTCGTCACTAATTGTTTCACTGTTAAGTTATCGTACGTGAGCAAGGGTTGTAAAAACAGTTCCTGCCAATATTTCTGAAGTGCGTATTTTCTGTATTTATTTCGCTTCGAGTTAAGTTTGCGGAACCAATTATTATAATGGATCATTTGGTCTGCTGTGTTTTTAGTCCTTATTTCACTTTCAATTTATTTAAGTGAACGATCGACATGAGAAATTTCGCAATTCCTAAAATTTGCTTCATAATTTAAAAATATTTTCTTTGTAATATTTTAAACGTGGGTGTTAGCTATTTGGTACAAAATGATTGAAGCAACTAGCCGCTAGCAATTTCCCTGGACGTGAGCGTTAAATACCTAAACCGTGCAATATGAGCTGAAGAATGAATGAGAAAATTTCAGCAGATCCCATTCATAAAAAATTGTTTCTAAAACGGGAAAACAGAAGATCGAATTAATTGTAAGTGCAGCAAAATGCTCAAGTGTACAATCGATATTTTATTAAAACAGATTCATATTTTTGAATTCAGTTTTCAAGCCGCTCACGCTTTGAGCACCTTGAGTATATTGTTCGAAAGCAAACATTGCTTGTTTCCAATTTTGGGAGAAAATACACGTGATTCAGACAATCTTCGCTTTACGGCAATCTACAGAACTTTTAAATGTTTGTTGCGAAGTTTCCACGCTTTCGCACACTTCTGCGTTAGTGTCTGACTCTCCTAGTGAATTACATACAGGTGGTTCAAAAGCAAACCTCACTTGTTGGAACAACTACACCTGCACCCAGTTGCAATCCACTTTGAAATTAAATTGTCGAAAGGGAATTGCAGTGGGATCAATCCACGGGTTGATTAAATCAGCTATGTACGCTCACACTTTATAATATAATACAAATGTAAACATTTGGTGACGGCTATAAAATGGAGCAAATTTTTTACCCACCATATAACAAGCGTTTTGTAGTGTGGCCAGCGTGTGGCTAAGTTAGACTTACGTTGGCCTAGCCAAGACACACATTTCTAGACGCTTGTTATGTTGTATCATAGTGGAACAGTAAAACACGGATGATTTAATTGGCGGATGTATGTTTAATTTTTTCAAATTTGGCTAAAAGGTAGCAGGTGGTGTTTCAGTTTGTGCAGTAAAATTCTGTAAATTAGTCGGCGTGTAATTATAAGATTTTAGGATTTCATTAAAACAAAATCAGGATCGGGCTTGGAGTCCAAACGCGGGATTGATTGATTTCGTTCTTGAAATGTGAAATTGTCGCGAAACAATGGAACCGTAAATCTAGCTAATGGTACTGTTTCGCCAATTGCGTGGATTTTGCGTATGCCGGGTGTAATTATGCAGTGATCTTGGAAAAAGGGGGAAAAAGAGTTGTATGTGTGTGTTGATGGAGGGTCGATGCTCGATGAGTCGATGTAACAATAAGTTAGAGGAGAGATGACATGCGGATCTGACAGTTGGGATGTTTACTATGCGGTATTGCATTTTTATTTATTTTGTTGCATAAAGGCGAGAATGAACAATTGTTTTAAAAGCTCATATGAATATGGATGCGGCGGAATGCACACGGTACAATAGCCCGGGGTAATGGGTGCGCGCTAAGTAGACAATGCCGGCTGATTATAAACATAACCATAAATACAAACGTTGGCCGACGCAACTTCAATCAATTCCCGACGTGTATGCTAAGCGCTCACAGGTTTGTACTGGTTATGCATTTACGCAATACGGAACGGCGTAATTTATGTATTACATTAAATAAATAAATGTATGAGCGTTCCGCAGTCGCAGGACGAAATGTCCGGCGCTTTCCTAATAAACTTTCTGGAATATTTAACATCTATTAATGGATTTTAGTACGAGTAACATTTGCATCAAAAGGTATGCATAATGTATTTGTACAAACTGACATTTAGATGTAGATTTTAAAATGATTTTGTTGGGTCGTCTGTAGTTGGCGTCGATTGGTGGACGCGCCGGGCGGAAATTAATCTTGATACGTTCCAAATGATAACCGTAAATCACTATCGTATCGAATGTGACCAATATCTCACCCCTAAGTTCGTATATTGCAGTCGATTTGTAAGAAACAATATAATTGAGTTAAGTTTGGAAACAATTTCAATTTTTCCAGTTAAAAACCAGTCAGTTAGTCAATCAATTTGGGGCACTTGTTATCAGTTTTCAGTTCCGCTACCCGTGCCACAATATAGTGAATAATTCGATCGCGCTGCAAAGTTTTATCGTCGAGGGGAATGAATTTCAGCTATACATCTACCGCGCCGCTGTTCAGGCCGCTAAGTAAATATACTGTGTAAAGTCTGAAATTGAAAGTCATCTCTTAAGAAATGTTAGTGTAGGGTACAAGGAGGTTCCGCAACTTCCAGCCAGATAAAAAGTATGAGCAGTTAGAGTTCTAGTACTTAGATTATAAAAGCTTATCACGGCCGTTATGAGTCACTGGTCTTTCAGCACATCTTTCAGCCATGATATCTGTTATAGTACGTATTCGTATCTCCCCTCGCGATGCGGGCTGCGGCTACCCTGTTTGCACCTCGCTAACCCCACTAACCCCAGCCGCGTGGCCCGCACAGGCATAATTGTCACAACACTCCATTTTCGTGCAGTTTCCGGTGGCTATTCGTAGCTTATTTCCGGCGTATTATGGGAAGGGTAGAGCACTGCGCCTGACACCGTTGACGGATGATGTGAACCCCTCTGTTGCAGTTCACCCCCTGATTCAGGTCCCCAACCAGCTAGTGGGCGCCCCGGTTAACACCGACGTCACTCTGCAATGTCACGTGGAGGCTTCGCCGAAGGCAATCAACTATTGGACCAGAGAAAGCGGTAATCACGACCAACAACCAAAATTCCATCACCAACAACAACCTTTTCTCCTTTTTCCCCGCAGGAGAAATGATCATCTCCAACGATAAATACCACATGACCGAAATCAACAATTCCTACTATAGCGTCCAGATGAAGCTGGTTATACGCCGCTTCCACAAATCAGATCTTGGAGGCTACAAATGTATCTCCAAAAACTCGATCGGTGATGCCGAAGGCAACATTCGTCTCTATGGTAAGCCAACTTCCACTTACTCTCTGATTTACAGCTTGGAAACTATGAAATGTTGATGAGACTCACACTCGAATTGGCGACGCAATAAAATGAAATTGGATTTTTCACAAAAATCGCTAAAATTTCACTTACTACTTTTGTATCCGACCCATTTTCGACACGGCAATGTATATCTGTTAACGGTTTAAGTCAATTGCTTCTTCCACTTTTATTACCTCAACCAACATTTTTTCTTTAACTTTACACCTTAGCCAAATACTCAACAATAGACCGCCATCTTACACAAAAATTACTTCTATTCAACCACTCCGATATTTCTTCATTTGCGCCTCCGACACGAAAACCAATTACACTCTAACGGCCACAATTACCATTCGACTCAAATTAAAGAAAAAGGTAGGTATTTCTCAAATTTCACCTAACTAATAATACACATTTCTTTACAACTACAACGAAGGCAATATTTTGATCTGATTCAATCTTCATAGTCAAATTAATGTTAAAATGTTGGGCTTTTAATTGGCGAGAAAAGAGATTAGAAGCTTTCGTCGGCGTGTCTAGATAATGAAAGTGTCAGTTACGTATTCAGCAATGCTATTTAATGCTTAGAATGCATAAATATATATTTAACTTCTCCAAAAGTGACTAAATTAAAATATATCATTTATCAATTACTGAATAAACACGAAATCTATTACCACCTATAAAGCACATCCCGTCCTTCTTTATCATCCAACTTTTATCTAAATAAACTACCGGTAAAAAGCTTCCCCCATTATTGATTTATTACATGATCATTGATAGACTTGTTTCCATAATAAGATATTTTCGATAGAAGCAGCGTGTAAGCTGTTACGAAAAACCAAATAAATTAATAATAAACCGCATACCCATTAAAAAAAGATTTATTGCATGTAAAAAGATGATATGCTATTTGTAATCACGAAATCAATGTTCAACGTTGCTTCCCTCTATCTTTATGTTAGTAGGAGCAAAGCGATTAAATTTCATATGCCGTTTCATGACACTTGTTTAATATAATAAATCATGCCTGTCTACAAAAACATGCTTTGAATGAATATATTAATTGAAGCACTAAAATGTGTAATAAACGACTGGTCTGCTTAATACACACCTCACGCCTCCAAAACTGGTACACGAGTAGCAAGGGGGAATTAAAAGAAAGCGTTGTAAAGTAATAATAATAATTAATCTAATAAAATTATGCGCTGTTATTATAAATTATGATTATAGAATGAATTCCAAGAATGTATGTACAAGAGTTGACTGGAACTTACAAGCTTTTTGTAAGAGAATTTCAGTTTTAATCTTGACGTATTTATGTTTACAGAGTAAACGATGTAACGAATTAAAACGAAGTCTCAGGGCGAATAACAATTAGGGTTGTAATTTTATACAATACTAATTGCATTATTTGAAATTTAATTTAAATACAATAATTGTTTGTGTTCATTAGTCGTGTCACGACATACACAACCTGCTTACTTCTTGTTTCGATTGATGGAATTTTGAGCAAAGTTTCTAATGGCACTCCAAATAGGTAAAGAGAGTGAGGGAATAAATACGTGGTTGTAGCAAAACTGTGTAAACATTATTTCATCTTTTATAGCTCGTGTGAACAATATTTTTGTAACGAATTGGAAGAAGTAAGAGACTGAAAATAAAATTTGTTAGAGACGTCATGTCACGAACACAAAGCAAAGGGGTGAATTTTTCCACACATTTGAATATATCTACATTTAAAACTACCGGTGCAATTGTGTCCTATTAACTGACGAATTACAAATTTATTGCTTTCACTTTTCTATTTTAAAACGTGTTGAAAAAATGGGTTATTTTATTTTATCGAATCTGGAGAAAACTGTTAACTTTTGATTTTCATTTGTTATTTAAAACAATTCTTGCTAGGGATTGGTTTTTTGAACGAGCTTAACCTTACGATCTATAGCAATATATCGTACGTTGTACATTTGAAATTCATGCCGACATAAATTTCCACATCTGCGCTTAAAAACGATGGTGAAGGTATATTTTTGTCTTTCACGAGAAATGCAGCATTTCAAAAATATCACCGTAATTATTGGTCTCTGCGTTGCCCCTATAAACGGGCTACAAGCTGATTTAACGATTCAAGTCCATTGTTTATTTATTTAGGAGAGAAATTTTGCCTACTGGCCTTTCAATTCGGAACAAATTAAAACTTTCCATTAGTTTAACTAATTTAAAATCAAACATAATGTTATGCTGCGTTATTTTAATTGATTGTTTTGTCGTTCGAATTCAGCAATGAAGAAGAGTTTTCAAAGATAGGATACTGTTCCGATAAAGTTAATTTTGGGATCGATACTGACATTGCCTAAAATATTTAATACCGACTATGTTTGCAGAAATGGAGATCCAGGAGCGGGTGGATTCCGAGGACGAGAATATGGAAGAAGACGTCGAAACAGAAAATACAGAAAAGCGTCTGTATAACGGCTATCAAGGGCCACTTACTGAAACTGAAGAGAGCAGCTTGCAGCCGAATATCAGTTCCGGAAGTTCCGGGAGTACGTCGTACACGGTGTTGCGATCCGGTAGCCTTCTGTTGGTACTCTTCTTGTTGATTTGACGCTGCAGTGACGGTGCGCGGACACAGTGCAATGTGATATGTGCCAAATCTACTCGTGCTTCGCTACCTAACGCTGAGTGTCGTCTGTATTATATTATGAACTGTCATAGCAAATGTTAAAAGTAGCATGGTAAATGTAAGCCTCTGTTGCAATTAGACGCCTGCTAATTCGTTTACTTACATGCAAGTATATCAAACCTAAACGATCGTATATGTTCAGTAGTCGATTCTGTTCACGTTCCGTTCAAACGTTTATTTACTGTTGCATAAAATGTTTATATTTAAGCTAAATAAATTGTTTCGAATTTTAATCGAATTTTATTTACTCCCCGCACCAAACTGGAAATTGGCCTATAAACCTTCTTTCAACAATTTTTTACTGGTCAGCAAGTGGTTGAATCGGCAAAGTATAAAATGTGTTTTTATTTTATTAATTTCACTTTCGAACTAGTACAATCCGTTGATCTGCCGAGCATTTTTTGGGGCATTAATTTTGGTGTGAATTGTGTTCTGGCGATCACAATGCAGTTAATTAAAAAATATAATAGTGCGAACGCGTATTGAAATGGTCGTAACGAGTGAATTTTTTGTCGATTGATGCTGAAACAAGGAAAGAGCTAGGGTGGCCTTTTCAAAGTTTCTTATCACTAAAGCCACTAACTGCTGTACTCATTGTGCATTCCTGGCACATTTCTGATGTACCTAAATAGGTCTGTGCTTTCATTAAAAGCCAGTATCTCGTTAAAGTATCGATTGGGATTTTTTCGTTGAAGAAGTGACATTCGGAGGCGACACATCCAGAAAATATAAATATCGGCGGCTTGTTGGCACTTCGTTTTGTGTAATTACTAAATTAATGGAAGAAAGCGTGGTTACTTGCATTTGCACAAAACAAACGAATAAAAACCACGAGCCACGACAGGTTGTATTTTATAATTAAGTTCTATTGTTTTAATTGAATGTCATGACCAGAAAAATAACTGAAATGAAATAAGGAAATTCACACATTTTGCATGGACGGGAGAAATTTCAACGTTTGGATAGGCACTACTTTTGATAGGTTTTTGATGTATGGATTCTCTATTATCTGCGTCATCAGCGTTGTCTAAGCCGATAAATTATTAGACAATAGTAATATCTTCCCTGTTTGAATTATTCCATTTGCCTATGAATGCTTCTCCCATTGTTCTTAAGCATGACACAACATTGACAAGACTTAAGCCGAAATAATATCTGGTATAAACTTGGGCAGAAGTGTGTAAATATAATAGTTACAACACGATGTGCTTCAGTGAATTTGTCAACGGAGCTCCTCTTTCATTAATATCCGTTATTATTTATTAATTTGCAAATGTGTGTTTATGCGTGTTATTGGCGAAGATCATGATCGACTGCTAAAAAAAGACTGCGACATATTAACATATTAATTTGGAACTAAATTTTAATTAGCCATGTAAAAGCCTACAGTTTCTTTTCCAAGAGATTCAGCTCTAAAATGTGTCACAGCAACTCATAATTAAAACGAAGTATTTTCCTTTGTTCTTCTACGACATTATCTAAATGCATCATTTCTTTTACGACTAACTAATTTTACAATTTCTCAAATCTTATCACATGTTTTGCACCGAAAGATGCTCACTTTTAATTGCTAAAAATGTTATCTCATGCCGGTAACCTGCTACGAAGTCAATTTAACTCATACCAATCTTTTCAAAAGTAGTTAGAATACTGCAGTTCAAATTACACTGTAATAGGATTCTAGTAATTATGAACGAGTTAAATTACAAACAGCTAAAATTAAAAGTGCATTTATTTCAACACAATAGGGTTAATATTTCCAGAAATTATTTTGTGAGTGATTTATATATTATGTTCTGATCAGACGAACAAAATTAGAAAGCACAGCTGCAGCATATTCCGCAAAGAACAACATAAAGTTGAAAAGAGGACTTGAACTATTTCAACTTTCTCACAGCAAATTCGACTTGTTTAAAGAACTTAGAAGAAACTGAGAATAATTGAACTTACAATTTTATGTTAAGATGTAACAATACAATAATGCTGAACGTCGTATAAAGTAATATTGATTTATAAGTAGTTTGTTCGACAAAAATAATAATTTTTATGAAAAATCGCATTTGGTAGCCGGATCGTTGAAATTTCTCGACAGGAGCCCACCTTTTTCGAATGAGCAAAAACTGTAATCTTTCTTATTGATGGCTTTTAGGCGGGAGTTGAAATGTGACTGTGTTTTTGTGGTTTGTTGAATAATTTCTTTCGAGTAGATGAAATTTCTTTGTGGTGTTAGAATGTGGTATCAGGAAGGCAAAATATTTTGTCAACAATGGCTTGGGAATGGGTGTGCGGATGTAAGTTGCGAAAATTTGCTATGTATTGGAAGGCAACTAACTATATCGTTTAGTTTCTTGCGAACGTGGGATCCATGAGAATTTGAAGGAAAACAATGTAGAGTTCCCATATATTAAGCGTACGGGACGTTTGCATGCAAGTTCTCATCCATTTGCCGACCGTCAAGATTGCGAAGTCATTTGCCTCCAATTCTCCACTACACACATTCCACTATCTAAATATTCGTTAACATTTTCTATGCAAGACGCGAACGGATTTCCTGATTCCAGGACATAATAATGTGCACTTGTCTGTCTGGTCCAAGTCTCGAGATACACATTTAAAATGGTTATCGCGATATCTACACACGGCAATAAATTTTACTTTGGAAACTTGGTTTCCGCCAGGTTTTGTGTGTAACGAGATGTTTCAAATCAACTTATAAGTTCCTCGATACGTGGCCTGTGGGTTGAAGTCGCAGTTTGTCATTCGCAGGAAGGAAGCATCATGTCGTACGCCTTACCTGTTGAGTCGCATGCCTTCGATTTGTATTTGGTAATGGACCGGGAGGATATCAACCATTCAGAACGGAGTTTAGTAGCATGCCGGCCGCTCATTAGAATTACATCTGTCCGAGAGGCCATCCGGCCGCGTTTGGATCCATTAGGACTCTTTCCCGGCTTCCTGACCCCTACACTAACCGCTTTTAGTCCATCACGATCCACGCCCGCTCACCTACTCTCTTGTCTTACGCTATCAATACCACTCCGACATTTTTACCCAACATTAATTACCAATCACAAATGGGACCACACCGAATCCACTGCTATCTTACTTCTTTTTCTATGTTTACCATTTCTTAAGAAAATTTATTATAAACAGAAAATTATGAAATAATCAACTGACCCAATACAGCCTTTTTCTGCGTCATTGACACCTGAATAACACGTTGACTGCCAACTACGAGGTAACTCGTAGTGGTCAATTGTGCCCAGGAAGCCGACTACGAGTTAACTAACTCGTCAGCAACGGACCTCCTTTAAACGCCGCACTACGATATAATTCGTAGTATGTAAGCGTAAATACGACTAGTTGGCTTCGGGAAGGAGAACAGAAAATCGGATTTGGCGTCTGCAAACAGAAATTTTATTAAAAAAATAAAAAAAAATCGGTTAACACAAAATTATGTGATGTTTTTTTTTAGAAGTTTTAACAATATATATGATAGTATTTAAGACTTTAGATGTGTGCAATGTACTTATACCAGAATGGCTCCTGAGACCCAAATCCTGAAAGTTGCATTGGCAGTCAACGTGATAACTTTTGATCATGATCATCAGGAAAACTGGTCGATTGGTATCGCGAGTCAACTTTAGTCACATTTTACTACTGTAAAATTTTAAATAACACCCCTAGTTAGGCAATGTTTTAAGGATGGCAAGCTTTGCAATCATGGTGAATAAATCAGTAGGTACAGGCTGTCCCAACGATCCGAAAAAGCTCCATAACTTGTTTATTATTAGATATTGATTTTTTCTTTTTTTTTAGATTATAGATGCGTTCCTGCTGCATATTTTTAAAATATTGCGGTATATATACAGAATGTTCGAATATTAAAAAAACACTAAAGTTATGTTTTTTCAAATGGAACTGCATTTTTGGACGTAGCTTTTAATACTGATGATTTTGATTTAAACTTGAACGATTCTTCTTACTTTTTGAAATAATTTGATTTTTTTGACAAAAACACGTTTTATTTAAAAATTTATTACACAAAAACGAAGAATCGTAGGATTATCACCATTTTAAAGGAAAAAGTTCAAGCTTAAATCTGTTCTAATTGTTTACCCCCTTGCAATTAGAAACATAGAAAAATTAAGAAGTTTGAATAATTTGAAAAAGTTAAATGGAACACCCTATTTTTTTCTTGATTCTCAAAGATTATTAAATTGTCTATCTAAAAACATAAAATTTCAAATGATTAAAGTTAATAACTAAAAAAATATTTGACCTTAAAAGTTAATTTCAGCAACAATGTACATTATTCATGAGCATTGTTGCTTCCATTGTAAACCATACCATAACCATGGTAACTTCACCAAGAACCATTTTTTGGAGTTCATAAGGGATTTAAAAATTCAGCAAAAATCAAAATTTTAGTTATTTTACTATAAATACATGACGAATAATGGCCTAAGGGTAACATTAACGTTATTAATAGCTGAAAATTTCACTTTTCGACTATTGAAACAATAGTTAATAATTTTTAATGTTTACGGTTAAATATCTTTTAAGTAATCAGCAAGGGACACTTAACTGTTAGTATTTTTAGAGAAAAAACTTAAAGGTCTTTTAGATGCAAAAATAAAAAAATGGGTGTTCCATTTAAAATTTTTAAGTTATTGAACTTGCAACAAACTTCTTCATTTTTTTATCTTCTTGACCGCAGTAAGCTCAAAAAAATTATATACTTTCAGTTTGATTTTTTTTCTTTAAAGTGGTGAAAGTCCTGTTTTTTAAAATTCTTAGTTTTTATATAATAATTTAAAAAAAGCGTGTTTTTGTAAAAAAATTAAATTATTTCAAAAACAAAGCAAAATCGACCAATAACAATTTGGCTTAAAACCATCAATGTTAAAAGCTACATCCAAAAATGCGAAAAATATAAGGTGTTCCATTTAAAAAAACATAAGTTTGTATTGTAGCTAATTTCGGAAACACCTTGTATTGTTAAAAATAATTTTATGTGAGTCAGGGAGTTAGTACCTACGGCTTTCGTAAAAAAAGATTAATTTTCTAACAATTAAAGGTCTAGAATGGACTTTTTCACATCGCTGGAACACCCTGTATGTTTATGAGTTAGGGGTGTTATATCACGAGATGCATGTATAGAAAATTTTGATTTCGAACTTCTCTTTTGCGACTTAAATTACCTCTCTAACAGACAAAATTCATATTTTACCATAAATACCACGGTTTCAACATTTAAAACGATGATGTTTCTTCAAGGAGGAAAAACCTCTGAAAAACTAATAACACTAGTTTACAACGTTTTTTACCAATAGATGAAACCAATGTGTATCGGTAGAATAATTAACCTTCAATCTGATACTCTGATACTGAAGTCGAAAATTTTTTTTCAAATATTCATTATAAAGTATCAGTATTTAACAATTTTTGCAACATCAAAAATGTTACAGATTGCTTCTTCTTTTGTAATATCAGGGTCAATTTATCTTAATGTAGACCAGTAGTACACTAATAACATATTTTTATCCCAGAACCCTTAATAACTCTCTTCATAAGATTTTAAATCTTGATGGAAACATTCACTCTGTTCATCGTTTAAGCTTCCCAGGTTTTGTTGGGATAGTTTAAACACAAACATAGAAAAAGTTGTTTGGGCTTAATTTACATTCACCTGACGATATTTTAAAGCAAATAAAATATTTAACAATTTGTTAATCATGTCAATAACGAATGCCAAAAACACCACAAAAAAGATTGATTCAATACATTTGAAAAATTAAAAATGACACATATTGTTTCTTTTTTTGCACTGATTAGTGTTAGTTTCTATTATTGTAACCAGCAGTAATCGGCTAACATGTTTTTATCCCTAAAACCTTTGTATATCTCTTTTCATAAGACTTTAAATCTTGATGAAAACGTTTACCGTTTGATCGCTTAAGTTTTCCAGGTTTAATTAGGATAATTTTACCACAAACAAAACAAAAATTATTTGGGCTTAATCTATATTCACTTAACGATATTTTAAAGCAAATACAATGGTTTAACAATTAGTTTATCACAGAAACAACGAATGCCAAACTAGATATCAGAAACAAATTTTCAAAACTTTTAGTGAAAATATTAAAAAAACTAGATGTGATAGACAAATGTGGCATATATTTTAGTTATCACTTATCACTTATCAGTGAGTAAGAAGAAAACAAGGTCAGTATAAATTATCTCTTGGTAAAAGGAAAAAAAAATTTTTGTAAGCTAGTGTAATCACATAGAGTTCAGCAGTTGCTATTAAATACGTAATGTTGTTATCAATGCCTGTATTTTTATTTAGAAATTTAAATTTACTGCCATCGCAAATGGACTTATTAAAAAACCGTTGTAGAAAGCACAGATGTAAATAAAAGTCTTTGTAAGTGACTTCTCATTACCAAAAATGTATTTTATGTTATTGCCACATCAAAAAAAAAAAAATTAGTTAATTTGTTTCTATAAAGAGATGCTAAATTAAATAACAGTTTAGCAGTTTGCTTGTAAAAGAACAAAATTAAAACCACTGTTATAATCATAAAAAAATTCTAGGCCGATGCTTGTGACAAAATAATTTTTGGAAGCATCAGTAGTCAAAGCATCCAACGGTAATGTATTTTTTCCATTAAAAATAAATTAAAGTATACAATCCGTGGAGATAAAAATTTCAGTTTTTTATATCAATTAAACGTTAAAAATGGTTATCACCTGAATAGTATAGTTTGTAAAAAACAAACAATTAATTTTGTAAATAATCATAATCATAATAATATTTTCCTCAAATAAATAAAACAACTAAATTCGACGTGTTTTTCAATGTAGCAATTTTATGAATTTGGCGTTATTGCATTTTTAGACGGACAAATCTATACTTAGAAATTATTGAAAAGAAGTTAGATTTAACAGATTTGTCGTCCCGGATTGTAGTTGGAATGAAAATAAAAAATCTACTCTGTGTAAAGCACTGTTGTGACAAAAAATTGAAGAATTTCGAAAAAATTTAATAATAGGATGTCACTCAAATATTTTTGCTTTGCGGTTAGGTGGTCGTTAGTTAATACTGCAATCAGGTTTTTCGTGTAATAACTTTAATCGGCTTGAAATAAAATGCTTTGAGGACGACTTCATTTTCGTGTAATTGGGTAACGTCTGTCTTCTGTGTTACTTTCCCAACAAACTTCCACATTGTAATGTAGACACCACAAGACTTTGAAACTTGGCCACTTACTTACAATTAGACAAGTATTTGGTGTAGAAACACCGATCGTCTACCTACATACATACAAATTAAATATTTGGCGGTATTGTAGTTAATTTTGTTTAGTCGGCTTTTGTGCGTTAATTGGGGGGCTGTCATTACGCGGTCTGTAGTGCTAGAGTGGAGTGGGTGGCAGGGCCGTGGCCTCGCAGGATTTACAAACAAACCAACATCGATTTATTGTCTTGTAACGGGCAGAAATAATGCGATTCAAAATTAAATTTCCAGGCCCTGTTCTGGCATGCGAATGATGGTACGCTATTGCCCTGCGGCCGATACTACGACAAACGGACGAATCTCGGCCGAGCTGAGAGAGAACGACGTTGCTATTACAGCAACACTTATGTGATTCATCTGAACGAGTTTGACTTTGCAGGTGTTTTAATATCGGGCCGAATCTCCATTCCTTTGTGCATTTATTCACATATCTCGGATAATTTGTTTATAAATGCAGATTTACGGTACAATGTGATGAGCTCGCTCGACGTAAGCCTCTACAGAAGAACGCAAGAGAACGCGTTGCTGCAAATTCTTCATAATTCCAGTCTACTTATTAACAGCGTCTCTCGCCCCTGGTCTCGCAATTTTCCTACCCCCGAAACCCTTCTGTCCCCTCGTACACCAACTTCTCAAGTGCTTGTTTTTGGATTTAATAAATGTTATCTACATTCTGCACATAGTTTTCACCAGTCAATATGTATGCATCCAATATGGACTGTCAACCACTTCAACTCTATTGCGTCTCCATCAGCTAATAAACCCGCCCCTATTAAACATTACAAAGCAATCAAAAGAAAATGTGCTCACCTTTCCCCAATAAACATACATAAAAAAAATTAAAGGGCTGTTTGGGGAATGAATCACTTTGTGTAAGGGATTTCGGCAAAGTAATATAGATCCGAATGCACAATCAGTTTACCACCCCCTCCCAATTCAGACGAACAGAATTGGATCAATGGAGATGTTGTGATTTCAACTTCCCTAACTTATTTATACTAATCGCGTACCCTTTTTTGTTGTAAAAATTACATTTCATCAAACATATTTTACTCCATTCCAACGCGATAAAGCCAAGTGGTGAACATTATTTTTTGCACTTTCTGTAGCATCTCGTATCTCACTAAAGTACAATAATTGGAGCTGATGCACGTTTGAGAGCGTTGTCCAGACACCATATTTTCTTTGTGTGTAAATTAGAGTATCAACAGAGATTAACTTTTAGCGAGTGGACACAATTGTGTAATTTATGAAGCAAGAAGGCTAATTTATTTAATGCTAGCTCTTACACAAATTGTAACAGTTCAGAATTGATCTGAGTACGAAACGAAATGGGAAAAACGACCCATGCATTATTTTTTTAATCAGAATTCTAATTTATTTTTATGTTTGAGAAAATTATTTCTTTGGCAAAAATATTATTCAAAAGACATTGGAATAATTGTTTTATTCTCTAAGTCGGGTCGTGAATTCTAAAAGTAACTGGTTTCGTCGAATCGCACTCTACATTCTATTGTTTTCCAATTCTTTTGTATTTCGTTTCCGCATATAACAGAGTGCTTATTTACGAATGATATCGCACTAGGCGGAATAAATAAATTACGCAAAATCAGTCTCTAATCATGGTTTAATTGAATCAAAAATTCGATTTTTGTAATGTTTGTAGACGCTTGGCATAGCTATTATGTGTCGTTTAAGACAGGCTGTGATTGCTTTATAAAAGTTTGCTGCTGATTTTCCTTTCCATGGCATTAGCCCGAGCATGTTCAGTGGTAAGATTGATTTTATTATGTTTTGGAGCAAAATTTGGATTTGCTTGTCCCCGTTTAATGGAGGCGGAATGGAGATTGGCACCACATTCACTGACTGTGGTAGTCTTATATATGGGTGAAGAATTACATTTTAGGGTTTTTTACCCTCAACTGAAAATTAAATTTCACAAAGGGAGCCCTTGTCTGAAACGTCGTTCCATGAAGATCGTTGGTTTTCCGGTTCGTGCTATGTTGTGATGAGGATAGAGTGTCGCCGGTCGTGTTTGTAGTTCTTGTAATGATTGACAAAAGTTTGGTTTTAATGTTGGAGCGAATATGATTTGGTAAAAGTGCAATTTGCGATTCATAAAGTAAAGAAATGCAGTCCGGAGCTGGGGAAAATTTAATGATATTAAAATTTTGTTGTGGACTTTTAGAATAAATGCACCATTGCGCCACCCCTAATCCCGACACGGGCACGACAAGACGCTGCAGGATAACGATATAATCTTCCATTCATTTCGGGTTATGACTTGTCGAAATCATACGCCGTGCGAGCTTGCTATTAATTATTTGTGAACGTGTCTTCAAATTAATAAATTAGTGATATTGTGAATTCGGGCAAAAATGGATTTGTGATCAAAGCGCGTTGGGCTTGTAAGTAATTGTACGTTAATTAAAGGAAGGATTAGGCGGTTTAGATCGGGTGCTGTGTTGTCACTGATTGGCATATCGCTCTTATTAGTGAAAACGTTCGTAAACCATAATAAATCAAAACGGTATACATCACCATTATAATTTAGCGAGCCATTGATTTGAATAACGAAAGCCGGAGACTGTGCTCATTATGGAATAGACTATTTCTTAAATCAGATTGCTGTTCAAGTCTAGATTATCTTGGCTCTTTTAAATATCAATTTCAACTGTTCACACCTCATTAAGTTTCAATTTTACAGCTATTGTCCCATCTGGGTTTACAGCCTGGGGTAGCATGCATCGGAAATCCAAGCACGACACGCGTATTCCGCCGCCTGTCTACCAATTATCTTCTGCGACCTTCCTACCGCCAAAGAATCCTCTCGTTCTCCTGAAGATGATTAATAGTTTTCCTTGTTTCAACGTCTGTCCTGAACTTACCCTAATTGTTTTCCTGTTTAACATTTCTAAGGTGTAATTGTTCCAATAAACATTTTCCATTTGTTATCATCAAAGGATTACGCTAACCCACTCTCGTTTAGTCCAACATTAACATCAATTCACTAATTACGAACAAACGTTGTCACCAACATTAATCCCACGAGATACTCCATTTGAAAAGCCCGCTCTATAAGATACGTAAGTGATAAAAAAGAGGAACGTGCATTTGGAAAACTTTTCAAATGTAAACTGAGCCCGGCTTTTGAATAATTGTTTTTATAATTCAGAATGTTTTAGCGCCTTATACCACTCCTAACATAAGCTTTTTGAAGTTTAAGTGGCCTTGGTAGAGCTTTCGCGGAAAATGATACTGTAAGAGGCAGAGCATGTATTTAATATTCCCTTCTACAGGACTAAACAAGTATTTCAAAAATAGCTGTATACTTGGAGGGTAAATTTTATGACAAAATTTCTTCAAATAATATATTGGCATAAATATTTTTACTTTTACAAAACAACGACATGGAGAAATATTTGTACAAGATAAACTCGGAAGATTTTATTTATACACGTGTTTTTCTATCACGCTAATTATTTCAAGGAAACTCTTCTCGTGGCTTCACAACTTTTAAAGCTATTGCACTTTAAAACACTTTTGTTTCCAATTTCTTTCGACTTCTTGCCGTCTACTCATTCATTTACGCTAGATTAGTTTTCATTGTTTCTTAATTTTTCCACCACAAAAACCAATTTAAATTTAATTTGAATAGTTATATAAGAGTCATCAATGCTAATACTTGCCTTTTTCAGTTACTGAGCATAAAACATCTTACTCCACATTTTATTTTTGAATTATTATTCATAAAACTGCAGTACTAATAAAAGAATTATTGGTGACAATAATTTTATACTTCAATGCAGTGTTGTATTATAATTATTTACTTTTACATATTTAAACATTCAAACAAACTAGCTACACTGTTGGGCAATTTCTTAAAGTTATTTGGGTATTTTGTTGTTTGAAACGTCGGAAATTTGAGGCAATGAAGTGTGTGGCGCTTTTCGTTACTTTATCCTCCCATAAACTAAATAAATAAACTCAAAGCTATTCTCTAAATTTCGTTACAAACGATCGGAAATTTCATAAGTACCACGTTTGCTATTCTTACTTTGTGTTGAATAGTGAGTTAAAAAATCTAAGCGATCTAATTTTTATGAAAATGCATTCTTTGGCAAATTTTATCAAAACTTGAACCAAAACAGACTTACTTAAATCAATCCCATCAACTAAACAATCCCAGTGCGGTGTAATCCAGTGATTGCAATTTCTATTTTCGAATGTTCAAACAATTTGTAGTTCACTAACAAAGCATAATGCAGATACAATTAATAGACAGTTTGTATATGATTTTTTAAAAATTTTATTCTAGATTCAATTTTCTTACCCTTAGTTTTACTACAACATGGCTGGAGTTTCTAAATAGGCTAAATATTTTAGCGCTTTATATGTTTAGAAGTGAAACACGCACATGCTTTTATCTTGTTCTGTGATATTCATTTGAACATATTAATAATTCTATTTGTACAATTTGCTTTAAAGAGCACTAGTATTAAAGCTGTTTTACGCATCTTTTGAAACGAAAGTTAGAGTATGGCATTCAGTTAAACAAGTATTCATGAGGAGGTACTTAAAAATATTTTTAATTAAATATGAATTATCATTTGAAACTTTATTAAGTGAGTGCACACACTTTTTATATTTACATTAATGAAGTGCGACTCTCGCTAAAATATCCATCAGTTATTCTTAAAGTGAAACTTTTTTATTATAAGATTTTGAATTATTTGTTTTTCAGATGGCGCTCTAATATAAAAAGTTTTGTTATTCTAGAGAAAGCTGTAATTTCAGAAACGTGAAACCTGTTGTTAGATATTCACTCGGAAAAGCTAAAGCTTTTCATTTGGCACAGTTGAGCACCCCATTACGAGAGGGCGCAGCAATTTTTTTTCAATGCCGGTTTCTCTCTAAAAGCTTAGAGCCCCGTTATGTGGTGCCATCTACTATATTAATTCTGATCCAATTTAATCTGAGCTTAATTAAGCTCTATGTTGACGTCGGCACCGTTTGTAAATCTGATTAGGTAATATCGATCATGGCCGCATAAATCTTGGAAATAAGTAAACGCCGAGATTTAATTATATAAATGATTTATTGAATTATATTATTGTCATCAATGTACAAGTTTTACTTGCATGAGGTAAGGTATATATGTATTTATTTATACATTACACCAATTAAATACATAATAACAAAGTCTCATAACAGTTCATTTTTTATGTTCTACTCTAGACAAACAATATTATGATTGTTCTTTTTATTTAATTACAAAATTACTCTTTGGTAATTAATTTTTTTAACAAAAGTCTTAACCTAATAATAACAGCCGAGAGTAAATAAAATATATTTTTCTACGAACGTAAGTAACAAAATGCACATTTTACAACAAGAAAAAATAATTTTGGTTATTTTATTACCTAATACATTTTGTATACAATATGTAAATATGACTTTATATACCACCAAATGTGTATAAAAAATGATAAATCACAAATATGTATAGTTTTCATTCGGAAGACATGAAGGATTTTATTACTAAACATTAAAACCATCGTTGTACTTTCAAAAAAATATGCAAACTCAGTTCATAAGTTCTTTATATTATTTATATATATGTATATTAAAAAAGGCTATTGTCCTTCATATTAAATATGTTGGATATTGTCATTGAAATTCCATGTTGTTGATGATGCAACGAAACAAAAATGGGTTACTAATGGATATGGTTCGTATTCGTAGCTAAATGTAAATTCCGGATTTCCACATGTGTAAAAGTAACCAATTTTTCCTAACATTGCAAATGGGAAGACATGGTGATATGAAACTCAGAATGAGTTTAAAATGTACAAGGAAGACGTTTGCCAGATAAAACCTTTACTAATTTGGGAGCACTCAAACTCAAATATGGAATCAATATCATAACGGGTTAGGTATTCCCTTTGTTTCCTCCGAATAGTGATCCTAATTAAAATTTAAAATTAAACAATTTCCCTATATACAGTGTACAGTTGAAACATAACAAATCCAATAAAAGTATAACAACAAGATGTCTCGAAGGGCAAACCAACTGCCGTGTTCCGATGAAAGTGGTTCCAAGGTGGAGAACGACTAGCACTTGGGACCGATATCTGCGAAGGCGATTGAGTTTTTAATTCAGGTAACAATAACGTGGTCATTTCGTGATCTTCTTCGCTTTTGCTATCCCCGCTTTCTTTCTTCTTCGGCTGTTTGTATTTCTTCGGCTTGTCTTTGTTGGGTGGTTTGCGCGGTTTCGTTTCGATATAACGGGGCGTACTTGCCGTACTCGTCGATTTGATTATCACTTGTCGTTCTAGAAATTTATTCATTTTACAAATACTGCGGCAAAAGTCAAAAGAGTAAACCTTGAAGCCGCACGGAGCCCTCGGCTTTGCCCAATGCGTTCGAGGAGCTACATGTGTATCCCCCGAAATCGCGTTTTTCTAAATTACGTATTGTCAAATTCATAAGTAGGGAGTATTCATTAATCGGTACTTCCTCTATGACGTATTTCTCGCTGGGAATGAGTTTCTCTCCTGGAAGAGTTATTGAATGTGACAATGTAGTAACGAACAAAGAGTTTAAATTATGAGGAAGAAAATGTCGTGAATTAGGTTTAACGTGTGATATATGAAGTGGCTAAAAGAAGAGGACTGTAGCGTATAATTTGAAATGTGTAGGTATCGGACTGTGTCCGGTAATACGCTATATATGACTTTGTGCCGGTTAAGCTCGACTCGAGGGAGATGCGCTTACCGGTGTTTCGCATCCAGTGGTTCATAGCTTTGGGAGATGCTTCCACGTAGCATTGTATGAGGACGTCACGTGCGATGGGGGCGGCAACCAGCTGATTGGACACTCTAATCAACGGATGAACTGCAAAATGCGAGGTTAATGCCGGAAAATGCGGCGATTCGGCGAGGTCACTTACAGTGAACTTTGACAATCATTCGTTTACTGACAGAAGGGGGCACGCCATTGCTGGCGATGCATAAGTAGGGCCCCATGTCAGTGCGCTGAACATTCGTCAACGTCAGAGTTTCGCCGTGATAGGCCGTCATTGCTGCAAATGAGCGCGAAAGGCTGAATCAGTTTCGTTGTATTAAAGATAAATACATAGTCAATATATTTGGAAAAGTCAAAGCCAGGCTTATACACGTATATGAAATGTACGCCCCATACGTCGCGATATTTCAAAATGCCAAGAAATAATGTCGAGCTAGGCCAGCGTGAGCCATTGCTGGCTGCGAATCGTCGCGGTCACCATCCAACCAATTGGAAGAATAAAGACAAATGTTTAGTTGGGTTCTCAAGCGCTAGCGGATATAAATGCCACTCGCAATGCTTGTTCTGTGTGATGAAACGTACGTTCGCTCTGCGGAACAATCATTTCGAAAATTAATAATATCGAAAAGCAAAATCGCTAGATGGTCGGAGCTGATGTCTAGACACGCGCATGAATCTCAATACACCTGGATCATTTTAGCGAGACTCTTGGAGATAATGGACAATTTGAAATTTAAATAAGATGAGATTTATCGGGAGCAAAATGCAGTCGTGTGAGACTTGTCAGAACTACCTATAGTGTGAGTTAGTTGAATTTTTCATTGCAGATGTTCCGAGAAATAATGCAAATCGGGATTTGGCAGGAAGCTGGATTAGGTCTAAGACACACCATCTCCTTCTACTCCCAATGAGACATCATATCTTGAATATAAACAAAAATTTTCAATTCAGTACCGATTAGATTGGCATTACCTTGTTTTTCTCGAATTCCGTCGTGACGAAGTATGATTTTCTCGCCACCCTCTCGTTTCCACACGACGGTGGGTTCCGGTACTCCGGTCGCGTAACACCGAAGGGTTATGGTACCGCCTTCAACCGCCACTCCCGAACCTTGAGTCGATTCGTTGTCATTGAGAATATCCGGAGGGATAACGACTTCTAAGTTTCCCATCTGCAAGCAGTGTTGATTAACTTCAATTTCTGAAAGGTTCGCTTGGAGTAATTGTTGTCGAAGCGGCGAATTCGTCGTCGAGAGGCGTACCTGACTTCTCATGGGATCCGTGTTGATTTGACACATGTAAGTCCCGGAATCGTTCTTTTGAACGTTTGAAACGTGCAACATCCACGTATTGTGTCCATTATGTGTCACAGAAAGCCTAGGATTTTGGGCTACCATATGAGTATGAATTGCCAGAATCGCTTTGGTATCCGACTTGATCCATGCTACCTGGAAGTCGACGAACTTTCTGTATTTAGGTACGGATATTTGCCTTTAAACGCGTGTGATCGGATAAATTCGTCGCGGACTTTTCTATATAATTCCATTTACGGTATTTGGCGAACGCGCTGAATGCTTGAGGCTTCGGCGAAGGTATACTCACTGATTTTATTACGAACAGAGTTGGTTTTGAAAGTAGTACGTAGCAAACTCAATAAGTGTGAGTTGCACATCTGATTGGACGTCTTTGTGTTACCTCCGGGAGTAGTAACACAATGCAATCAACGCGTATATGTCCTACTGGTGACTGAAATGGGATGTTTGATGAAATCATTTTTCGAGTCATTTTCTTTAGGTGTCTGGGGTTATCGAATTGAAATTATCCGAGAGTAAAGTGGCTTTGTGTTTTTTTTATTATCGTGTCGCTGGGGACTATTTGACAGTTAAATATTTAGTGTATGGCCAGGACGCCGTCAGTGTCACTTCCGATCGCATGTAATATGTTAACCGTTAGCGGATACGGCTGTTCGTTTTGGCGTCGTCGTAAAAAGGGAGAAAGATGTGTTTGAGTCAGCAACAAACAACATATCCCCGACTTTTTTACCTTGTAAGAAGACAGGTGATTAACAACGCATGTGAAATAGACGTCGCGGCCTTGTGTGACTGTGTGGTTCTCTAAAGGGGCCAAGAATTCGGGTTCAGGCTGCTCGGGCATCTGACCTGTAACAAAACGAAAGATAACTGCATAGACTTGCCAACGCGATAAGTGAAGTGAAACTAAAGATATTCAAGAGAATATTCTGCTGAAAGCGAGCTGTGGACGTGTTCGGCGTGCAGAATCGTCGCGCAACATAAGAATTCAAATACTCTAAATGTCACATTCTGTAAATGAGACTGATTTACATTGGAATGCTGCTTATTAAATATTTAACTCGCAGCCTAGTGGGATCTTGCAGGTGGCGAACCTATACAAGGGCGGACGTCTGTAGAGGAAACGGCGTTAGTGAATGGCCGCTATCGGCTTGGTGTGCAACTAACTTCGCAGATGTGGTTTAAACAACAAGGTCTGATACCATTCAAGCTATGCCGCCCTACTGTATCGCTCCGCATACACCCTTGTCGTCCCGTCACTCACGGAAAACGTCACTTCTGGCACAGTAAATCGCAAAATCATTCAACTGAGTAGTCTGTGAAAAGCTCTGGTTATACAGTCTCGTTTAGCGTTTGTCATGCTTGAACGAGATGCCGAATTTGTTGCTGCCAGTGTTGCTCTACGAACGCCGATTTCGTACTCTCCATTGTTTTCAATTGTGAACACCAAAATTGCAAAACAAATAAATTCCACCGACTCATTGTCCGCTGATAAAAGAACGTCGCAGAAACAACTTGTACAAATAATTACGTTGCAGCCATCGATAGCAATATTTTGCCAAAAGAAATGCACGTTTAGTTTTAAAGCTATATTGATTTCAGAATTGGACGAAGAGGCAAATCCCTATTATTTCTTTAACTCTATCATCATTCCCAGCGAATGGCGCAGCACTCAAGCCTTCCATTCTCTAGAGCCGACAAGCTGAAAATCTGCAATGAATTTGGATACAGTGTCAGCCTCGCGCGTGAGTAGAACTGAGAGAAGGCCAGGTCAGCAACCACACATACGAATTTCAAAATTGTATACCGTTTTAATACAACTAAACTCCATATACGCTTCCGAAACTAAAATTAATTGAAGCCCTTCCTGGAAATAACCCTTCACAAACCCCTAATCATACTTTGTTACCGTTACCTAAACAATACAAATCATCTCCGATGTCATTTGAACTTAAATTTGAATAAACACTCGATCGTTTGCTACGTATCTATTGTAAAAAGCATCTAAAATTTTTAAGTCTAATATCGTAAATGTCATGCTTCTAAAATTATGAGAAAATAAAGTCCTTGACGCGATGTGATGGTCAAGACAAAGAATCGTTCTATTCCTAGTCATTTAGTCGACGTTAAAATAGTTTAACTACCAAAGTTATAAAGTGATAAGTTTTGCTCTAAATAGAACTCAAACTTTATTATGGATGAAGTTTGGGCGCAGTAAGTTCTATGTTTCTTCAAATTATACAGCAGCATATATGATGACGCAAAAATTTATTTAAATCAAGAGCGAGTTTAGCAGCAAGCAGAAAACAAGAACCTATTTGTATAATTCTTAAGTTGGTCGAATTAACCCCTTGTTCCAGCAATCCTCGGATCAAGTCTGGATTTAGTAATCTGCATAATTTAGCAATAGTGTTTTTGAGCATACCTATATATTTAATAATAATTCTCGCTTGCATTTTTGGTGTACTGAGCTTGCTATAATAATAATTACTTCATAATGTAGAAATATAAGCAAGAAATTTGTATTGGCAACGACATGTTTTGTTAGATAATATTAAATTCCTAAAATATCCTCTCGGGGCCTGCGTCAGTCTGATGGTTTTTTGTTTATTTCCAAACCTTAAGAATGTGTATAGGTGCAGTTTAGGTTTAGGACATCGGTGATCAATGGCTTTGTACGATTTGGGTGCCAGTGTTCTGGTAGGGGTTGAAGGTTTACGAGTTGCCGTCCACAATACATTCAACGCGTTCGCATGGTATGCTGTCTAGTAGCACATGTGAGCGCTCCCAATAATAATTCACTGTCGCCGTAGCAGAATCAACAAATTAGTATTGCAGCTACTCCAACATTGCTAATCCCGGATTAACCGGGACTTTAACGCAGAGCCACAGTCATGGCGGCCGATCGCATTCAGTACACCCCCACCATGGGCGCCGTTTTTTCATTGTCTTTGGGGGGCAGAATGTTCGGCTATTACCGGAGATAAAATTTTCATACACTAAAGAGCAAACCTCTGCATTGGAGCTCCTTCCATACAATATTGGAATCAAATTTTGTTCGTTTTGTACTTTCAACGGTTCTACTTGATGTATCTGTAAACCGAAAGCTGGTTCGCTGTAATCTGAATGAAAATATAGCGTAGACGTAGTCCTCATCCGCGTACGGATGTATGGGAATAGGACAAGTTTTGCGTATTTGTTTTTGCTAAGTGCGAAATTGATGGAGAGTCGAGTGAATTGAAAACGTTTTGTCTTACAGCATTTAAGTTAAAGAAATGTTATTTGCTGATGCTACAATAGGCTCGTGGTGCAATGTGGAGTGAACAATGGATGTGTGTTTTGTTAGTGGTGTGCCTGCAGTCTGCAACCGACACGGCCCAATTCTGAGGCGGCGCATTGAGCATGGAGGCAGCTGATAGCACCCCGCATTCTCCGTTTGACTAATTTGATGTTATTCAGTGGCTCACGCTACAGAGGTCATGCAGATAAGTGGACTTAGAGCGATAACTAAGCTCCTTAACTTCCCATTTTGCAGTTGGTGGCGCATATGTTGCAGGAGATTAGCAGGAAGAGTCCGCAATCAGCGCAGCTCCAACCTTCTTCAGCGGCTCTTTTTAATACGACATAAACCTGTTCGGCGTTTATATCTGACATTTATGGGCCAGTGCGCGCTCAAATTGAGCTGCCAGACGTGTGTACAATACAGTTCCATGAGCCGCACATACACTCTGTTCGAGTCGCTAGCCGGAACTTAACCGAGACTCAATTTACTGGCGGATTAAGACACTCGTAGCTATTCACTAACCCCCCTCGAACAAGCGGTGTTACGGTTCTTAATAAACGAAGACTATATCATTGTCTCGCGTCATTAAACACGAAATGCTCAATGCTGGGACTACAGAGCTTAGGTAGTCGCTGTTTTTGTATTAAATACAATTGTTCGACAATGTCTAACGTTTCTCTCAAACGAAGAAAAATGCACCCCTTTTCACGCAATCTGGAAATTGCCAGAAAACTACAACCTAGGACCGCTCCATAAGCACAAATCAAGAACTAATCATGATTTGTAACTCCGTATGACCATCACGGAAGATTCAACAGTCTACGCCAAATTCCTTGTAATGCAATCTCTTCTGGGGAAAACGCCAACAAAGCCTTGATCTTGTTGGCCATTACTACATAATCATAAATATCAAAGTTATTCGAAACATGTAGAAAGAAAAAAGTGGTGTAGGGGTCCATTAAAAAAATCAAAACTCTTGAACCCTTTGCGCTAATAATTTTTTTTGTATTAGATAACCAAAGGTTTGAAGAATCATGTAAGGTAGCTCAAGATTGTCAATGATAAAAAACGGCTACCTATAAGTCAGCTTTTCGAAATGGAATGAACTTATTTTTTTAACGGCATTTTAAAGAACATTGATTTTTATGCGGATTTTTATCAACATATCTTACACTTTTTGAAATAAAGACGTTAGTGTCGATAAGAATCACTATGAATTAAACTATATTCTCTTTGAAAAATTCGAAGGCAATCCCATTAGTCACTCAATGGTCAAAGTTCAGAAATTTAAAAAAACCTGCATAATTTCTGGCTGACTGTCACTGTAAGTGTATAGTCCTGTCATAATTATCTCGATGGTGACCCCATAAAGCAATCGATAAGTTTCTGTTTCAAGTAATCTGAGTTAATTATTTAATGAGCTGTCCAGACTGACGGAGGCGGCTAAAGCACTTTATAACTTGAGTTAATAACTTTACCCAGCAACAAAAAAGTTCCCAAACGGATTTAGATCAGATTATACAAAGTGCACTGAATAGATATGTTGAACGGTAAATGTAATGAAGTGTAAAATTTTAAATCAATCTGTGATATCAGATTTGAAATTCTCGCAAACATATTATGCATTTAATCGTGGTTTTTACTTCAGGTAAGGAATTTTACGCTTCATTATTTCTACGCTGTCAATTAAAGCAAAAAATACTTTACCATTTAACTTTTTTAAATACATGAAGAGAGAACGAGTGAATAGTGGATCGGAGTATGGCTGCAGCAATATTGCTTTGTCGCAGACTACGTTGATGGAATTAGAGAGTGTGATAATGGCTATCTGGTAGTTTTAATATTGTTACAGTGCACAAAGGATTTCGATTCACATCATAATGAATTCTCAAACGGTAAACTCAACCTCTAAATCCATCAGCATGCATTTAACGGTTTCAACAACTAACAAATTAATCAAAAGCTTTGTATAAATAAGGATAAAATGACAAGTAACTTATATTCCGTGAGACACTTTTGAGAAAATTCTTTTGATCTTCTACATCTACGTCTCCGGGAAAACTTGTTAGCTAATGGTTGTAAAGGTTAATTAAAAAAAACAACAAAAATAAGGGTACAAAAATTTATTACCAAAATAACACAAGCAAAAACTCAAGTGCTTAAATATCAATTCTGAAGGCACAATGGAAAAAATATAACTGAAAACGTGAGGTATTGAAATAAGATAAGTAGCAGGATAAACAGAAAAGAATGTGGACCTGATACACTAAAATGTATAGGTATACAAACGTTGGAGGAGTACAACAAAAGCACTGGTTGTGATACTTTTCTGTAGATAAACAACAGTGATGTGGAAATTTGAATATTTGAATACTTTGCAAGCACTTTATTTTCCCTTTTACATCATTAAAAACTAATGAAGGGATCAAAACTGAGTGCGGTTTATTAATTTCACAGAAACCGGGTCTATTAATTAGATGAGTATTTAGTAAACCTTGTTCAATGGCGCGTAAATGTATCTTTATGTGTAAACTGGTTTTTCGCAATTACGGCTTTAGTCGAAGTAACAATTTTCTTGCTGAACCGAGTTGATCGCTTTCGGTATTAATTATTTCAGCAGGAAGACTTTATATGAGCTTGAAGAAAAAGGCCTTTGTGTAAGGAATGTGCAAGTTAATGGCAAACTGTTGAATTTTAGTTGGATATGACAATATTTTCCTATTGTCAACATAGGAGGGGACATCATTAAAGTGTGTCTGTGGTAGGAATACAAAAGCAACCCACACCGATCTCCAACGAACTAGAGCTTAAACACAATTACCGATTAGTGCGACTATTGGTTGTGTTTATAAGATTCGGGTCGATCGCAAATTTATTTCTTGTTTATTTGTTTTATTTTAGTTTGGGGTGGAATAATTATGGGAATTTACTGGTGTACTATGACACAGAGGCAAGTAATCTATTGTGTTAATTATAATGACAGTTTCCCAGATGAAACTGTACTATCTAAGTTAAACAATTGACATTGTGAACATATCATGCGCGAGACCTAGAGTACCTGACTAAGAAGTCGCACTAAAGGAGAAACGTGTTTGTCGAAAGATAAGCTCCAAATTAACTTCCTTTAATTTGCCATGTTTAGAAAATCATCCGACATTGGGATGTAGTATTCTCTCCGTTTAGTTGTACGAGCACTAATCCGATTTAGCTAAAAACACATTTATTTATTTCAACATTAAACGACATTCTCGAGCTACATGAGGGATAAGAAAGTGAACACTGTCATACCGGTAACAGATGCGTCTCATTTTCATGGCTTTTCGACCTTAATCACTGATGTGAATTGGGTATTTAAGAGAAGATTTAATTTGCCGAGGGGGAAGAAGAAAAATGATCTTTTTCAAAACCACTCAAGTATGGTTAACGAATTTTTAACCCCTCTCAATTAGCAACATATTCACCTGAAATCAGTCTAATGTGCTCAGAGAAATCGAATACATTTAGACTTCAACACGAATCTAGCCCGACGTATAGAAGAATAAAAGGTGTGACATATTCGCAGATCTGAAACGTTCCCTTGTATTTATTTATGGCAAATGCGGATTTAAACCGTGACAAAAACACCTACCTTATGTGTGATCCACTATGGAAAAATTTGTATTTAGTTTTTATCGTTTTAATTCAATCGCTTTAAATGTAGCAATTAATTTCATGTGAAATGGACAAAGTGAGTGTTTGTTTTTGTTTGCCACCATGTATTCTCATATTTTGTATTTAATGCCAATAAATTAGTGAGTGGAATTGTAATAACAATTAACCTGAGGTTTTTGATGACTGGTTTTATCGATGTTGTCATAAAAATAATAAATCGCGAACTACACACATTTACGCTCTTTTGGATAAACAACCATAAAACCCATCAAAACTATAAATTAAAAAGTTTTTCATTAATAATAAATTGTCTGCATTCAGTGCATGACAATTACAAAATATGAGAGATTCTTGAGAGTAAAAGTTTATAAAATGAGTGGCCATATACTGCCCACAAATTGAGGATTTTTTGTGAAGAACGTAAGATTTTGCATCTGAAATGACACTTTGCATTTATGTGCGCCCGGTTATTTTAATATAACAACAAAGCGTTCAGCTTTTTTGTAAAAACTGGTGAAAACTCGGTGTAGTACTGTAGTTAAGTACATTTTGGAATCGTGAACGAGTGGTGTAATTGGGGCAATTGGTGAAAATATCGAATCTGCAGTGGAGTTTTTGAGCGAAACATTATGGTTTGAGGGTGATTGGGAAAGTTGTAATCTAGCAATTGGTGTAAAAAGTTGGTGCGAGGGTTGATCATAGAATCGTCTGGTTGTTAATTTAGCAAAACCAATATTGGGAAATGGAAGAAAATGAAAGAGCGAAATCGGTGTAGTTATGAGTTTTACCTTCTGTAAGAATGGCCTGCAAGAGAGTGCAAAAAAGGAAAGTTGCTTGCGTGGCTGTCATATTGTGAAGCTGACGCGCACACTGCCTATTTAAGACTCGCATCTTCGATTCCGTCCAACGTTGCACCGATCTCCACCATTCTGGAACCTGCGAACAAATCACTGACTGAATATAAGCATTTTTACTCGTATAATAAATTCCTATACTAAACGCCTTGCTTTATGACATCTCCGGAATGGGATTTAGATTTTAAATCCGGGCCAGGAGAGCGTAGGGTGCATGGGTTAACTATAACAATAAAGGGATGGCTTCAATTGTTCGGCAGTAACCAAGTGCCGCAGGTGTTGGGGTGGTTCCAATCTACCGTCTACAGTCTCGACGTGACGTAGCGCCTTATGCTGTCAGATATACGCCATACACATTATAAACTTTGTTGAGTACATTCTAAATAATTTACGCAATATGAATACGAATATGTGGGGTTTATTAAAATGAGCGCGTTCTGAATTGCAGTAGCAGTAAATTTGCAGAGCGTATCAGGAATTACTGGTATTTTATGGCTTTGCACTCCGTGGTAAATTTCATATGCGTATGCGTGAATGTTCACCAAGCTCGTCATAGGGGCTATTTCCCTAAGAATTATATCAGCGCCGTTATATTTTCACACAATATTCGTTCCCAAAATATCCCCATCTAAACCAACATTTCACTATTTTCACCCGGATAAAACAAATCCCCAATATACATTCACCCAATAATACACTCCTTATCGACATCAAGTAACATTAGATCGATTTTACTCCACAGCTAATTGTAAAGCTCATCCTAAAATACTTCTAAATTCTCAATCTGTGAGCGCCCCCAGAGACATTACTCAACACTCGAGAATCGGGCGCCTCATTTTCCAACACTGAAAAGTGCATGTTTTTGAAATTTGCCATATGCAGAATTATATCGCAAATTTATTCCCAAAAGGACAATGTTTGCTTTCCTTTCATAACATATTTTTTCGCTTATCTATAGACGTATCGACATGAGTTTTGTACGATTTAAAAGATTAACAGTGGATTAGAGACAAATTTTCATTAACTTTGGGACAATAAATTATTCAGAGAATGCATGCGCTGTTGTAATTAGAGCTGGGATTTTTAGGTTTTTTGCCATTTCATATTCCTTTAAGCAACTAACTGTTCGCGATAAATTCATGTTTTGCATAGAAATTCAACTCACTTGACTTACAATTTGTACCTAAATTCATTATTGCTAGCATAGTATTTTTTAGGACCTAAAATGAATAAAACAACTTAATACATGCAAAAACATATAAAAGTAAACTATAATGTGCAGTACAAGGTACTCATACTTTAACCCAAAACGAGACGACAAAAAAAAACAGAAAACTGACAAGTCTTTTTATAAAATAAATTTATAAATTATTTTCTAAATATAAATACTTTGTTCCATCACTTTTATTCACCCTGGATGTAAAGCAGTTTTACCATTCGTAAAGGATTCCTAAAATATAGAGGGTTTTGGTTGTGAATAAATTAAAATTTGGGCCTAAGTTTTCACCAACAATAATTGTAAACATTCTGTTTTTTTCTTCAAATCTATCATAAGGTTAAATTTCAAACATACATATATGAAAAAATATTAAAAAAAAGTTGTGTCCTCAAAAACCATCAAATACATTTGCTGAATTGTTGCATTGTGAACTTTAGAACAAATTACTTAAAAGATACAAATTGTATTTATATAGACTTTTGTTTACAAATCTTCGGAGTCTAAAATTTAAATTGCCCCCTGTACCGCAAAAATTAAATATAAACCTTAAGAAAATCAAGTTGAGGTATTTTACGACACTTCTTAATATTTCTACACAATTATTAAAGCCACGATGTACAAAAAAAATAGGTACAAACTTCCAAATTAAAACCATACAGAATTCCATAAAATAAAACAATGTTTATACGGTACTCATATATTTCATATTGTATGTATAACGTGTTATCCCGGCGCATCCACCAAAATTGATTCATATGTATTCCGTGAAAACGTATTTAATATTTCTTTACAATTGTTTTTTTTTCTTTTCTTACCAAACATTTTGTTGTCACAGTTTATCCAACAATAAAGTATTGTAAACATTTCACTTTTCCAGCAGTTAAGGGAAACATGATGTTAAAAGTAGACATAGGAAGTCAATCAAAGACTGTGGCTTATAAAACCAAATTGTTTGTTCAGTTTTACGTTAATATAAGACTACCAGATTTGTGTTTCATGATTATAATAAAAACCAGCCAGGAAGCAACACAACGATTATGAAAAATTGTGTAGAATGGAATTATTTCTCTGATGAATTCTCCATTAATTAGACGCATAAATATTTGGTCGATTCTCTCGTTGCTATCTGTATAAACTTTACAACTCGTAATATTGCGAGTATTCCTATTAAGCAGGTAAATAAATAAAAATATTTTGCATTTCTGGTTATTTTCTCCATTTATATAAATAGCCTCAGCGCCGGCACAAAGTAGAAAATGTGTTAATTAATTGTTTTTGTTTCGAAGAGCAATGGCAACAAGTTTAGTCTATTTTGTGTAAAAAATATGTTCAGTAATGTTAGTCATATTTCAATTCTTGGACAATGTAGGTCCAAAAAATATGACCGCAAACGCTATCATGACAAGTGGTAAAGATACAAATCGTTTATATTTCTTTAGTTGACAACGTTGCAATATTTTAAAGAATTTACTTTAAAAACCAAGATGTGAAACTTAAACAGACTCGATTTATACAACAACTTCATTTAATAAAACTGTTAAAATAATACAAAGCATAATAATCTCAGAAAAAACGGAGCAGGATTGTAGTCTTTTAAAACTACTTAAAAATAAAAAAGTGTCGGGAAAGTTAGTGGTGAAGTTGTCTAAAGTTTGGTTCAATATCAGATTTTTTACAAAAAGTAATTCTGTAAGCGTTGTGTATTAAAAATTCTATAAATATATAAGTACAAATAAGTCGTTAAAAAGAAGTTAAAGTAATTTGTCTTTTCTCCGAGTATACAATGCGTCTTAAATAAAACATTCCTCTACTTTGTACTGTATCGATTTTTAGTTACAATTTGTATATAAAATAATTAGTGCAGAGTTGAAAACATTGCGTACTATATTGATTTTTAAATTTGAAAGCCGTTAATAGGTTTATGAAATAAACTAAAAAGTGGGCTGGAACTGGAACACATAATTTATATAAATTTCAATTTTGTATAATACATTGATGAATTATATGTAATGTTTGGGGTCAACTCCGTAAAGTTGTAAAGCAACTATGTGAGTTTCCATTACCTCTCTCCTTCGATTATATTAAATATCGCAGCGAGGAAATGATTTATTATTTCGGTATCTAAAATTGCATCGAGGTAATATCAGTCATTTATTAAATTTTGAAAATTGATATTTACCTTTTGTAAAACAGTTTGATGATTCGCCGGATGTTCATTAGTAAGAGTGACCTTTGTAAAACACAAAATGAAAAATAATTTTCCACTGAACGATCTCTTACATTTGATGGTCAGTATATTTCAATTAATTTTTGAAGCTTTGAAGTTAAATTGGTACCAATATCGAAAAGTTGAATAAACAGGATCAAACATACGAACATTCGTTTACGGTTCGCCAGCAAATAATTAGTCGAAGAGTTTTACATGTAATGCATCTGCATGCTTGATAAATCGCTTCGAGATGGTAATGCCCCATTGCTGGTTATTTTGCTTTTCTATGTAATTAGCTACTTAACTTGACGTACGTGGAGTGATCTCCACCACTCCACTTTAAATCCTAAACCGATATATCTCCTACCAGCTAACTAATAGACAATAGCCATCAGTCGTTTAGCAGTTTGTGGAACTAACAGATAACCTAAATCGTAATGGTTATAGCTCTAACTAAACGTACTTCAGCGGAAATCGGCTCACAATGTGTGAGGTGGAGGATAATATGCTAATTACATACCAATGCTAACCTATATATTCTCGAGAATTTTGGCCAGGCCATAATTGATTTATCAAATACTTTACACTAACTATTCATTCTCCGAATGCAAATATTTTAGTTATTTGATATGCACATATTTCCCTCATCATAATTATAGATTTCAAATATTCAAATATTTCGTAATTAAATTAAATTAAACGAATCTAAAAGAGCAGATTTTTCAGTGTAAAAAACTGATATGTTAAGCTCAAATTTGAGATAAGGGCCAGACTTTTAAGCTTTTCTTAAGATCAATCATTGTGTCATCAATCACTGAAATGTTAGATAACGAAGGAGTAACCTTTCTACGCGCTCCAAATCAACAAGCATGTGCCTGGTTTTAAGTCACAAATAAAATTGTTTTCACTACACTGGTCACATATCAACAAACTTTTCACTGTGTCAAGTGCAATTAACAAAATGTAATTAATTATTGTTTGATTTGGTTCCAAAAATTAACTCACCTATTAATGTGATCACGTGGAACTCAATGACAACTAACGATGTGGAACTTTACTTTCTTAAAATGTAATTTAGAAAATGGAGTTTCCCATTTGTTGCGTCTTAGAATTAAAATCAAAAGAATACTACCTTAATTATTTCCCTCTTCCCAATCTCTCGTTCAAATCTTCAAGTCATTTTTCTTATTTTTCAGATGTAAACAAGCATGTATATAAAATAGCATCCCTTTATCTTCCGGCTCTTCTATGAATTTGTTAAGTACATGGGTGTTATAATGATCTTAAACTGTTTTTCGCCGAAATCTTGATTTTATTTCTTTTTAGTACTAAATAATAAATGCAATACACAATTTCTATTTGCGGTGAGTTATGTTTGAAGCAGCTACTATATGGCTCATTTTGATGTAAATGTATGGCTTTGTGTTAAAACATAGCTCCATCTTGAATTATAGAAACAGGCAAATTATGCAGAAAATTGTTCGTGTCGGAGATTGGCCGTAAAATACGAACGGTCTGAGAATATTTCCATGTAGATGTACTAGTTTAAAAATATGTTTAAAATTTGTATTTGTGACAAACTATTTTCATTTACACTCGTTTAGAACAAAATTTGAAGTGTGGTTAGAGCGAATTTACATCTTGTAGATAGTGTGGGAACAGTCATGCGGAAGGAATGACGTTTAATATGGGATGAATTTTAAAATGTAAATTTTGGGTGAATGTTTGTTAGAGCACAAAAATTAATTTGCTTAACGTGTTGAGAGCGTTAACGTAAATTTTTGTAACCTACATGGTTATGCATCAGTGTCAATTTAAAGCTGATTTTACAAGCTAGTGGGCATTTAATTTAATTTATCAATCGAATTTTTTGCATGATGTAACAATAAATGGTTTTAATTTCTCACAGTTGATTGAACCTCTCCGATTATTGCGTTATACGAAGCTAAGAACAATTCTGAAACTACAGCGAGGTCAGATTAGAAATAACCAATTAGGAAAATATTCTAGCTAGCTAGGTATAACACAGCACAGGACATTTAACAATTTTGTATTCAGCTTGCAATTTTACTGCTTACAACTTTAGAAACACGAATTTCACGAAATTCATTTTCTCAAGGCAAGCATGCATCCGAACGTGCTTATTAACTTATTAATTAAACTTAATATTATTTACTAGTTAGCTTAAGACCGATAACAACTTTATCTTTTAAGCTGACAAGTGCAGTATTAGTTCATATTTGACGTCCGCACAGGACATTTAACAATTTATTATGAGCGACATAAGACTAGGGACATAATTTATTACCTCGACACAGCGTCTCATTTCCAAAATCAATCATTCGCTTATTAAATTTTCAAAAAATTCGACTCACACATAGTTCAACTAAGTTTATTAAAATAGCCGCTATGTCGGCTTTAAAACTTTTTTGATCAATGAGTCGTATGCTTCGAAAACGTAAAGTTTGACTGCATGTTTGGCGAAAGGAGAAACTAGTGGAGAATATATTTCGCTGCATTTATGCAATTATGAGAAAAATGCTGTTTTTAGACGAAATATTGAGAAACAAAACTTGAAATTAAAAAAACTTTCAGGCGCAATATCTCGCTTAATAATTGCCATGTCGGAGTAACTTTAGCATTGTTTCCGTTCCTTTAAGCACATCTGTCGGCTGTATTCAATGCAGTTCGAATTCATAGGCGGAAAAACTGAAGCCAGTGTAAAGGTGCAAAATGGAATAAGGGTGGAGATTATCTGATGGTTACAGTTACAATGATAAAGTGAATGGAAGTTATTGGTGTTGATAATCACGTGAACACTTGCAATCTCCATTAAAAATCCGAAATTTGAGTTTTAACAAAACCACAAAATTTTCTGCCGCTGCAAATTAGGATTTTATTAAAAATTGCCTAAACATCCAAACGATTTTAATGGTGCTGCCTTTTATAACAGCTTTAAATTAAATCAATACTCGAATTAAAGCGGCCAAATGTTTTGTGTTGAATTTTGCTTTGAAAAATTTTTAGTATGCGTCTGCAGATTACGTTCCTTGTATTATTAATTAGGCCTCATTAAAAGTCAGAACAGACTTTTAAACTAGTTCTTTTCGTCCGAACTCAATAAAATGTATCGTAAATGTTGCAAAATTTATGGCGTTTTGATGGTTTTTGTTATTTGGTCATATATAACCGCGGTTTTCGAACCACTAACTGTTCATTGTTATCCTGTTAGCCAATAGTATTTTCAGAGAAGCAATTCTGCTACGACCACAGTTAATCTTAAAGTAATACCTATTCTCAGACGTAGTGCACTCTTAAATGAAAATTGCCTACATAAAGCAGGTTTGACATATTTCCCTTAGAATATACAACCCACATACGCTGAAAATTAAATTTCAGCAAATAGGGTCTAGGTGGAACGTATTCCTGAAATTGCCACGTATGCACTGTTTCAGTTTGCTCTGAAATTTGCTTCCTGGTTTAAGCTTTTAATGACCAATAGTCGAGCACGTGAATAAAGAATTTAATTAAGCTCCCACCATTTTCATTAAAATTTTTACTCGTCATTACAAGATAATCGTCATTTAATAAAATCGTTATGCAAATTATCGAATTCTTGAAAGCTTGCTCGAAAGTTTTTGCAATGTTTAGTTAATTTCACTGCTACTACTCCCAATCAATTCGCATTTATCAAACCGACTCCAAGGATGAAACGCATCTTTACACACACACAATTATCAGATTAAAATCTAATTCAAATTGGGATATTTGAAACGCAAACTGGACATTATTTATACCGTTTTTTGTCCAAATTTAATTAATCCCGACCGAAACATGTAAATGCCACAAAATATAAATCGACTGCTATGCGACGCGCTTTGAACATTTGCTTCAAATTATTCGATGTTTGATGTGTCGTGTGTTATGTCGTTTTATAGATAAAAATATATTGCACAGCTGATGCCTGAAAAAAATGGCACGACGTTATTAGCGTTTTCATATTCACTTCTTGCACAACACATAATGTAAAAGTAGCTCAAATCATGCCGAAAATAAATCAAATAATAACCCTCTCGACGAAATAAATGTACTAACATAAATATCCCATAATTTTCCGCATATTCGAAACAATGAGTTATTAGGTGTTGCGGAAACGACCTATTAATAAGACAGTCGTTATCATTTGGTGCTCACTTTCGAATTGCAGAAATAAGTACTTATTTAAAATGGCGTGTTGAATTAACTGGGAAAGCTGAAGTGTGATGTAGCATGAGAATTGAATTATTATTTAGTAAAGGAGTATTTAATAGAAGCAAGTGAGCGAGTAACAACATGTATCGGTTTCGTAAAAGGAGCAACGTCTTGGGAGTGAAGTCATTTGAAAAGGGTGAAAAGCTTGAGGGTGCGACTAATGAACATCCCCTGTATTGAATAATGTGCGTTTCTTGCATAATTTCATTATGTTTTTATAGCATTGTTTGAGGGGAGGTGGTGAGAGTTTAGTTTTGGGGCATTATTACTGCAAGTATTGAGTTGAATGTTTTGTCAGTGGAGGAAAAAAGAATTCGGTTGATGTTTAGTTTTAAAGAAGATATTCAATTGAATAGAATGGCAGTGTGCAATGGAAGAACATCGTTTCTAAACCTACGCTGTGACATAGATAAATTGGCGCCGCAGAACAATTTCCGTCTTTTAATCACACTACATTCCCACAGATGAAGGGTATGGAAGAGAATGCATCTATTCGAGAAATCAACAGCGGTTTGTAAATAGAGATAGAAGAGGAGGGAATAAAAGAAAAGAAGTTCAAGAGGCTATTTCAATATTGCATACGATGCAATTGAACGTGTTTGTATGCTCTATAGGGTGGTATCCGACAACGGTATAAAGGAGCACAATAAGCCGATACGATCTTATGGTCATGACTTATAACGGAGACACAATGCACAGCAAACACTGATAAGGGTATTGATCAATGTTGTAAATAATGAAGAGGAGAAGGGTCGATTATTCAAATGAAACCCCAGTATAAGACAGTAAACAATAAAAACGTTTAGGAACGAGTCGTAAATTGCAATTTGGATGGCGAGTAAGTCGCACTCAGGAGTAGAAGTGGAGGATCGGTCGTAGTCTAGCGTCTGGATCTGGATCTGGAGTAGAGTTCGCGCTTTGTGTTTCGCGTTTCGCGTTCACCGGTCAGCTGTAGCGCACTCTCATCCATTTTCACTGTGTCGTGTTCTATCACAGTGCCATCTCCAGACAACAGTCAGCAGTACACCACAAAAACACCCCAATATGTAGCTTTTAAATTAATGATCCTGGCAATTGCTTCCTGCCCGTCCTGCTTTCTCTGCAGACTACTAATATTTAGCGCAGCAACGCCATTTCTATTTGTTTTCAAATTTGCTTTCAGAGTGACCGTTGCGCGATAAAATACCGCTAATATGTCAACTGGCTGTTAGTGAGGCCATCATTTACTCGTTTGTTGACTGTTGCTTTTTCTACTGGACAGGGGCAGTCAACTGCATGATATTTGGGCGTCTGTTTTTTTCCGATAATAATTGCTATTGAATAGATTTGGACAAATTAGGGCAATGAATGCAATGAGTTCGACTGGTGGATTTTCGATGAGGATCCTTTCCCATCTGCTAGGCAATACGACACGAAGACAACACAACAATTGATAGAGGTAGTTAAAAGGTATAAGGTGAAGAAATGAAGTGTGGTCCCTTTGATGGCGTCCACTTAGAGAGTTGGCTAGTTAGAAGCAGCCAAGTAATTCTATTACGCCAGTTCGTTGACTACGAATGCTTGCTATCGACGGCACTATTGGAATAAATCGCTAAGCTAGCGCACTATCGCCGTCTTTGAACTCCTCCTTTACTTTCAGAAAACATTGTGGCGCATTTTTCTCAATCGACAAAGGTGGTGCACTGACCCTGTTGACCCAAACCTAATGCTGATTTATTGAAAGTGCTAGTTGGATCCAATGAGGTTTTCTCGATATTAGCCAGTCTTGTCACGCGGCCGTCATGCGCAGCGCACTTTGATTGATGATTAGGCTTCAGCCGCCACGCTCATCAATTAGCGAATGTGTCTTAAAGGTAGAACGGAGAAGATGCTTGCAATAAACCCGAGCCTCGCACTCGCACTACTCGCACTTAGCAGTTTCGTCTTCGTGTTGGCGGTGGTGTTTGAAGTCAGCTGAGCCAGTTTGCTGCTTCCTCCCTCTTCGAAAGTTTTACACCACCGGTTTCACCTCCACCTCCAACTATCCCATTAAGCACCCGATCCGATTGTCAACAGCTACCTCTTGACGCGTTCCGCTCGCGTTTTGTCGCCGCTGGAGTTGGCTGGATTTGACGGCGGTGTTTATGGCAGCTTTTCATACATGTTGCCGAAGTAACATGTTCATCTACGCAAGTAATTGATTATAGTGGGCAGGAAGTGACGTGGGCTTGTAGGTGATACATCACCAGCATGTGTGTGTGGCCGGCGCATGCATATTCATGCGGTGAACGCGGTACGAGGCTCAGGTGCTGAACCGCAGCGTTCGCTATCCCACAGTCAATGCAGTGACACGGCGTGCGGTGATTGATCACCTCTATTTAGTTAAATCCTATTGCCATATCAGCCTGAATCTCATTATTACGTCAAGCCAAGATGCTACTTGAGTTAATGTATGAACAATAGGCTTCCTGGCTTGCTCCGCCTGTTGCTATAATTTATTAATAGCCTAATAAAAGTACGCTTTGGCAGCCAGTTGTGCCCTATAGCGCCCGGGGGTAGCCCGCATTTAATACGACTACGACATTCGAAGAAAATAGCCTTCCTTATTGTCGAGCAAAAACAACACACTTTGGGAATTCTAAAATCGCGCTACTGAATAACGACACTTTAAACTTTCAAACAAATTACAACCGAGATTGAGTTTACATAAAGTAGAACTTAATTTAATAAATAAATAAAACCAAATCCATTATCTAATTATAACAAAAATGTACAAATCAATAAAATCCATCCTTTCAAACATTTCACTACACACAAGTCCTTTTCCTTCTTCACTATCAATTGAAATTCATTCGAATGTCTATCCAATTACATACCACCACGTTATCGTAAATAACAAAGAAATATCACACTCGGAGCTTGAATGATGGTCGCTTTGTTTTAGAAAATCATGTACAGACTTGCGAACAATTAAAAACCCGCATTAATCGCGAGTTGAAGACTTCGCCGTGATGATGGAATGTGCATATGGAATTTCCTGTTCGCTGAATCAAGAATGTAGAAAACGCTTAATTCGACAAATGTTTCGTGTCGGCCCTCAACGAGATTGCATTTTTGTGGTATTAAATATAAAAGCACAAATATGTCTCGCATATCTACCTATAAACACTACACCCACCACCACCAACTTTTCAAACCTTCTTTCTTAAACTTTCAAACTACAACAAACTCAATCCCGAAGAAAAATTTTACGTTGCGATCCGATCAGAAATAACTCAAACAATGCAGATAAATGCAAACTATGCAATATACGATTTATTCCTGGGTTCTTTTGTTAGCGGTAATTATTCCTGCTCGCTTCCTTTTGTTTGCGGGAAACTAATGTTCATATGCGCAATTTTAAAAAATAAATTGTGTTTACGGTTTTAAAATATTATGCTTATGGCACAAAATCCTTAGAATATATTACAAACGTAATCTTCTCACCACCGAAACAAACTATTAAAAAACGAAAATAAAAAGTTTCATTTGAGTCAATTTTAACCACAACTTGCACTTTCAAAAACTTTATATTGCGTGTGCTAAAATGAAATGTACACGCCATGTCGGAAAATAATAGCGCGTTAAAGAATACAGCTGGTTGAAGCGAGATAAGAGCTTACCTAAAAGCACAACACAATTCACTGAAAGCTCTGGCACTGTGGGCACAGGTTCGCTCTTGGGGAGCTTGCCTGCAAATGTGGCTGTAGCCCGCCGTCGCGTGCTGTTGGTAGCAGGCGTGCGCCAACATCTGACCCCTCTCGACCCGCAGCTCCTGTTGCTTCTTTCAGTTAGCTGTTCATCTAGATATGCTTGATGAAAAATATTTCAAATAGTCCCATAAGATAATTATAATAACTCAGAAATTATTTCCTGGTGTTAGTTTTGTGTCGACATGGCAGGAAAAAGTAAAAAGGTTGAAGGAACAAGGGAAAAGATGACGGGAAATAGAATATTTTAAATGGTTACTGTTTCCAAATACTGTTTGCGGTTTGGTGGTAGGTTTGCGGTATGAAGTTAAATATCAGGAGAAGTAAACGGAGACAAAGCGACCCATAGAGCCTAAAGCAGTCGTGTAAACTAAATAGAAACTCTCTAGTATGCGGTCGGATTATGAGCGAGTCAAATGAAAATATCAAGAATAAAAATCAAAAAGTAAAACGTTTATTAAATAGAACATAGGAGTGACTAGAAGTAGAATGGGTCAGTCAAATTCGGGTAAAGCCGCAGGCTACTTTCATATCCGCACTGACGCCAACTCGCCACAGAAAATAAAATTATTACCCCTCGATTCGTACGTTATTCTTCCCCCTTTTTTGAGTTGAACTCTATTATATCGTGATGTTTATCGACTGCGTGATGTGCGAATTTATGGAAAGGGGTTCCGTTTGGCAAATGATTTATCTGACCGTTATTATAAGTGCGGCGTACAACTAAAAAGTTAGGGTATTGAGGCCTTGGTGGACGTGTCCAATATTCCGTTCGTTTATGATGTATGACTGGTCTTGATTGATGTATTAAACGGATCAGAGTTTCCTTCGTCCTTGTATCCACGGCAAACAAAATTTGCACAGCAAATATTAGCCATCAAAAGTGTGAACAAGTTAATATGCATGCGTAAATCTTGTATATTCCGGTATCGGAGTAATAGGCTGAGTCTCGAGAGGTCCCCGGCACTACTACTCAACTCAACCGACAATTCGAAGTCTACATTTACGGACTTCATCAATCACCGTTCAGGCTTCCCAGTTGTCTGTTAAGTACAGAGACTCATTACTTGTGAAATAACACTAGCACGTATTTGGCTCAAATCTGCTTAGCATATATATCGTATTTATTTATTTCCAAAATTATCTACAGAGTCCTTTTTATTCAAATCAAACCAAATGGAGAATTCAGATAAGAAAAATTGCTTGTCATTCCAAGTGAAAAATGCACGCAGTTTAATTAAGTTTGAAACAAGCACCTGCAACACAATACACCATCGAGGGTGCGAAATTATTACAGATCTATAATGAAAATATAACCAATTGCAGATCGAAAACTACTTTCGTCCCTATCAAGAATTCTAGTCGGCTATTTTAGACCAGCGAAATCTTTCAAGGAGATTTATAGTTTTATTTCAAATATCAGTTCGAAAATGCTTGGTTTGTTATGAGTAAGCTTTTTACAAGTTTCAATTCTATATCAGTTTACATGTGCGCGTGAAGTGTACATGATATATTCCGGACATTCAGTTGTAATCTTGATAGCGTGGAGATTTTGGTCTCTTCTACGTATTTTATCGCATTCCTGTTCTTTAAAGTCGATGTATATTTATTCAGCTACTTGAAATGTAATGTTTTCAACGGACAATTTAATAAACAACGCTACAATATACCAAGATACAGATTCACATGGGCTTGGAGAGTATTAATTCCTGTTGTGGTGGTGGTATTTGGTAAAAGCAAAGGGTCGACCGGACGATTTGCGTGATAGCAGTAATGTGAAAAAGGGCGACACTCATATATAGAAAATTGACTTCCTATAGGCGTAAACCAGAGACATATCGCGTCTAGTGAGCATAACACCACCAAGATAGGAATAGTGAAGTTGGTGACGGTCGCGTGTTTCCCCTCCTTGAAAGAAGCAATAAAAGCTGAAATCGGCAGATAAATTCGAAAGGATTTCATTGCGCAAGGTTCTGATGCTACTCTATTACGGCTAATGTACAGATCCAATAACTCCTTTGTTATTAATAGCAGTTCCTGTCAGCCTATCGGCCGCCACACCACTACCTCATCAGATCAATATCGCCGAGCAATTATCCAACTTAATAGCATATTCTCATTAACCCAAACCAAAACTTTACAATGCCCTTTGCTTGCCAATTTGTGCCCTACGTTCTATGTCGGCAATAGCCGATACTATCGCCACCGCCATCACCTCTCATGCCTTGCGTGGTTCGTCATGGCATGCATCTCGTCGTTCTATAAACTAATTACTTATTCAGAATAATGGTGATTGAATTAAGAAACGAGGTTCGAGTTGTGGTTATAACTACTCATTTTGCAATTAGCATTAAAGGCCGGTCATTAAAGGCAATTAGCATCTAGGCGGAACCGGACACAAACAGCGGTTGAAAGCCATCGTTACTGTTCAATGAAGTGATGTAATCATTTTATTATACGGCGCACTGGCGGACTGTGGGATTTCGCGTCTAGCGAAGGGATCAGAGAACGTCTACCAGGGGTGTCCCTCTTTCCTTTGTTGTCGCGGTCGGATTTTGCTCCGATCGTATCTCAAGAATCTTTACTTCAAAAGCATTCTGCTGTTTAGATTTCAATTCGAGCACTGCAAGTCTTTTTCTATTTAAGAGAAAAAGTGTCACTCAAAAACGGAAGATAGCAAGTGTTACACCCCTGGTTACGGGCATCAAGTGAACTTGATTGAAAACTCGGCGTAGCGGACAAATACGACTAGAGTAGGATTTCCAGCTTCTGAATCCTCTCCGCCGCATTACGGCCAACGCCTCTCTCCTTCTTGTGCCTCAACTGTAATTATTACAGACGTTCAAAAAACTGATAGCTACAAGTAACTTGCGCCGTCTACCTAACTTTAAAGCATTTTTACTCATATTAAGGCACCTTCGCCAAAGCGGATTATTTGCAAACTTTTTACTCTCCCATAAACTAAATTAATCCTCTCCTATACTGACACCCTTACGCTAATTTATATCCAAAAATAACCCTTCTTTTACACCTAGTTATAATTCTTCGCCACCATTCAACCAATTACTAAATTCACTCGCCACCTTTCCAGAGCTTAAACCGAGCACCACTTTACACAACAATTGCTATACAAGTATCGTCTAATAGCTAATTTCTTTCTTCTTAACTCAACAACTACAAATTAAACTTAATTGCATTTAGTATTTTCTTAATTTTAATTTAACTCCGGAGATCCTAGTGACCCAGTAAAATATGAAATAATAATAGTAAGTTTCGCTTGTAATTAACTAGCTAAGTGGGATCTAAAGAGTGAAGCTACAAGTTAATTAAGTGTGCAATTAATTGCGTCGATGAATTATCTGGTCTCACATTTTAAGCGCTATAAATCATAAAAATAATTCTGCTTTTACTATCATCAAGGTTTAAAAAATATTCAGCGATTGGAAACGTTACCTTTCTAAAGTATCCATTACCGTTACCAATTATTTTGGATTTTTAATTTAAAGTATGGACTATTTTTGTATACAGGCTGATTCTTATCGGGCCTACAATAGAAACTTTTTAACTTTTCAAGAAAATCGACAATTCTTAATTCAACTAAATTATTTTCTAAATGGCTAAACTTCCGGAACTAGAAAAATTTAGCGTCAATTAAATGTTAAATTTTAGTTAGGAAAGTAGCCTATATTGTACCGGAGTTTAAATTGTACCTTTGTAAATTTTTAAAGAACAAGTGCTTATTTAGTTCTCTAACAATTGTAATTAATATTGGCAAAGAGTAATTTGACAGTGTAGCAAACTGAGAGCTGTATCTAAAGGTTTCATTGTGTTATCAACAAAAAAACAAATTTCTAAAATACTTTATAACAAAAACTAATAATTTTTAACCCAAATGGTGGGCCATAATTTCTTGAAAATGTCATTGCCTTATAGAAGGGCTTGTTATAGAATTTTAGGTAAAGAGAAAGTAAGTTCAATCAATTCAGTTTTCGACATTTGTTGTTCCTTAATAAATGTCTAACGCGAATTAGGTTTTTCTAATTAAACAAACTCTTTTGCGATGCATTTGTTGCAGTCACTGTGATCGTTATTTTTTTGTGATTTATGAAAGTGACAATAAAATTAAACTAATTCAAAAAATTTTAACGTGCTAATCCTCTGGGAGGTAAAAATGATTTTCCTGAATATTGTGAATAAAAAAATTACATTGCAGTAATGACAATACTTGTTTGTGTGAGGTTAAATTTAAAAACGATAAAGTCTTCTGTTATTTCTTTTGGGATTTGAGTAAGTTGATTTGTAATGCACCTGTAGGATTTGTGTGGGTTGGAGTGTGATTCATTGTTTCGAAAGAATATGAAGAAAACTGTCTCAGGAAAAACAGTTTGCTCGTTACTGGTCCAGTACACAAGCAATTAAGAATCAGTGAATTTGACAAGAATGGCTTGTCAGTGGCATGTTGCGCTGGCACCGACGTTTGAAAGCGCTCCAAACAACGCCCTACACTCTTTCTGGCAGACTAACAGTTTATCTCATGCGTGCCAATTCATGAAAATATAAATAAGTTCGCAACCGGTCAAATTGGCGGTTTATCGACATCCTCCTATTGACGGCCGGAGACATTATGACACTAAGCCAGCTCGTATATGTTTTAGCGAGTCGTGAAAAGCACTAGAAGAACGGAATTACGGCTATATAGACTGAGGATCCTTTCTTGATGTTTATCACGAAAGCCTGTCAGCGGCTGCTAGATGACGGGCTGCGATTTCTCACTGTCAGCCCACCTTATCCAAATTGCGCTAGTCCACTACAATTCACGGCAGCTCTAAATGATGCCGCGTGACCGGAATGCGTTTGGGCATTTCGACTGTTACGAATTCTGCTCTCTCTAAATAACATTCATTACAATAATACGACATAAACGAACAATTTACTCCGAATCTCTTTGAAGATAACACATTTTCTGAATAGCTCTGCTCATAATTGTCCTTTAAAATACATACCTCCGGCTCACATGTAAATACACGTTATTAAAATCACCGTTGTTAACTTCACCTCTCAGTATCAAACGAACTTTCCCAACGAAACACTCATAACATTTTACTCATCAAACCATTTAAAACCGCTTTGATAATGCGCTTCTCATGGCTCGTCCTAAACTTTTCCGCACTGGAAAAAATATTTACCGTTTTATCTTCCATCGAGTTTCATAGTTCACCGACAACCACATATTATTAGCCTTTTGAAGAACACTTCAGTCTTTTTCATTTTTACATTTCGGTGCCTCTAGGTGAAAACCGACCTTCTGATATTGTCATTTCTTTATCTTACACGAACCCAATAAAGACAAATATATTGCAGAACGCCATGCATGTAGGGCTCTCCACATTAATCGAAACCAAATTAAAATAAACAAATTTGCGTAACCTATAATGTACTTTTGACTGCCAAATTAGTTGATTAGACTTTGATTCTAAACATTCAGACCGTACCCGTCATGAATTCAGAGCAAATTTGGGATTGGGATTTGATTATATTCAAATCGAATTCGGTTTTGGGGATCCGGCCAATTTCTGATTCGCTTATTTACAAAAAATTCCTGCTTATTTACGACGTAATTGTGACTTGCACGTTGTTATGAACCCCCATTTCGACCCAAATTGTGTAAAAACAGGAAATCCTTTGAGGTGAGAATGATTAAAAGAATAATTAAGTGGAGTACATTGTCCCTTTTAAAAGTGTCATTGTCCTAAAGGTTTGTTGTTCTTTTCAGCTTTGCTCTTCAGATTATCTTGGTTTCTTTTCCATCCTTAGCAGTTTCGTGACAGTGAATTAATACACACTTTATACAACAGAAGTGCCAGTGATTACGTTAATTGAACCAAATTAATTGGACACTAACTCACTTGAAAAAGTTACTTTTCGTTGATTTTGCTTTTGATACTGTTTCACATTAGTATGCACAACAAATTCGTGTCACCTGTTACAGTCCTATCTAAATTTGATCGATGCATGTTGCTCTTGTAAATGAGGCCAATAATTGACAACATATTATTCCTATATTAAGCGTTCCCGAATTGCAATTTCTAGCTAGTTTAGACACAAGTTGAATAATAATTAAATTAATTTTGGACGCTGTGTCAGGTCAGTTTTAATTTATGGTACTAATAGGTGGCAAATAACAATTATTTGACAGGATTTTTGCACCGAATTGCAGTAATAATGTATTTCGTAAAGTAGCAATCGAGTGGCGGTGTTCTACAACTTATACAAATATATCACACAAAACTCCACCGCTTAAACAGACAAAGGCTACCATATATGATTTATAGCATTCATTTCATCTTAGCACAGTTATTTCGCTTAATTTATTACAGGTTAAACTTAACGGCAATCGATATTCGCCAAAATGAAGTTAGCAATTTTTGCAAAATAATATAATAGTAAATTGGAAAACGCATAAAAACGTTTATATTGTGTTAATTTTATCGAAAATGTATAGAATCGCAATTTAAGCTAAATTTCATCAGTGTTAAAACTGCCCGGCGCCTCCACCATAAATCGTAAACTCAAATGAAATTGTTATATTTTATGAAGCCTTAAAGTTTATTGTTGAACAGCTTGTTAAAAACACTATTTTATGACTATTACGGAGTTTTCATATTAGTCTAAAAAATGTATTTATACACAATAGGGTAACAATGTAATAACATTTCAAAAAGTTCAGGCGATGTATTTTGGGGGCACTTTTAGATAGATTTTGATTATACAACAACTTTAGAAAAAGAAAGATGAGTGTAGGATACGATTTTTATGGTTAAGGCTGATCTATGTGGCGACATTGTTTTTATTCAGTCACTCTTGATCCGGGGATAAGCTGTTACTCGCCTTTATGCAACGGGAAAAGTGTTATAAAAGTCAGAATTGATGTGTTTGTCCGCTATAAAATATCCTTAACAAAAACAATTAAACACAACTGATGACGTGACACAAAAAAGAGTTCGGAAGTTTCATGTGTGATCTTTACGAAAATCGGATCATTCCCGAGGCGACGATTGGGTTGTTTTGATAGAGATAACTTGATTCTTAACAAAAATATAAATCGAAAATTTATTTCTGACTCTTCGAAAATAAAATTGTGGCTGTAACATTATTGAATTCTGGAGCAAACCGACTCTGTATTCAAATGAAATGTTTTGTTTAAAAATGGCTTACTCATTGTTCACGGTTCAAGTATTGGGTTTCTATGCCTTGTTAAAAATGCAAAACCTATTAAAAATACGCTGTCCGAAGAGAAAATTCGATTTGTGGTTTGTTAATTGAAATATACCACATTTAATTAATATATTTTTTAAAATCCCACAAGTGTAGATACGTGGTTACATAAATTCGCCAAAGCACTCCTAAACGTATTTTCATTTTCCGCAGCTCCTCCCATAGGATATATTATGTCGTGCTGCAACTCTAAAACTTAATAAAGTTTTTTTGTCCGAACTTTTATAAACTGATTTATCAATTGCAGCTAAACGGGTAATGTTATTTATTAGGCTATATTGTATGGATAACTAATAATAACATCAGCTTAGCGTTAGATATTTAATAATCTATCAATTAATAGGCATTCGATTACCGTTTTAATTAATAATTTTATGATATTTAGATTAATTACAACCGATACTTACCCATCTGTACGAATCAGTCATTTCTCTCCACTGGCGCATGAAGAAATTATCGTTCTGAATAGAATTAGAGCAATGTTGAAAATGTTGTGTGGAAAATGTGTGAAACTACCTTGTGATTTCCCAGTGATATTTCAACCTTGAAAATTTCATTCTCTCCGATCTTGAGGGAACGTTTGAACGAGACGCTAGAATCGGTTTCATTGACAGTTTGAGTAAAAACAGACGTCAGAAGAATGCAAGTCTTGAGTAAAATTAAGCATCTATTCATCGCGGTCTCGCATAAAATACTAATCGTGTTGTGAAGAAATGACGTCGATATTGCTATCGATGCGTGTCGGTGAGTTGTGTATTTGCCGGTAATTGCATTTTAAAATCACCGGATTTGTAGCCGGGGTTTAGCAGCTTTCTCGTAAAAAGCAATGTATTAAGTGGGTCAAGTCAAGATACTGAGAATTAGATTCCACTTTGGAAAATTAAACGGTGACTCTTTATTTCTAATCGGATTTCTCGTAAAGAAGACAATTTCTTTGATGTGTTAAGTGTGTATAAAAAACACGAGTAAAAACTCAATTAGAGCGAATGTTCGACTTGGCAAATCCTCTAATTTTGCTTAATCTCTGAATAAACCATGCACGTTTGCAACAATTGAAATACTATTGTAATCTGAGCTCAGCGGTCAGCATCAATGTTTCCAGGCAATGTACTTCGGCTCGGAATTGTTGGTTTGGAGATTGCACTCTGAGAAGTCCCTAGTTCGTGTATCTTTGAGGTGGAACCCGAAAACTTTCCACTACTCAAAGATAACTTCCACGAACTTATCTTTGTATTTAATATGGTATATTAATTCATTCCTTCCATATTAATACTTTACACCAATCGCAAATTCCACTCTGTTTCAACCATCAAATTGCGTTATCGTCGAAATTCACTCCTCATCGATACACTCAAATAAATCAAAATCATTAGTTTCCTTCCACTTCAACGGTTTTCTCGAACCCTGCTGACTAGGTGTCAATAGTTCTGTTTGTTAGCAGAATTGTTTATGTGTATTTGTACCACGCTACAACATTTTTAACAAAAGGAAATTGCACACAAATTGCCCCTACACCAGCCAATAAAATTTTATGAAAATATAGACTGCCCCATCAGTGCTGCATTTTACTACAAATAAAACAAACACATTAATTTGAAAAATATTTATAGTTTTATTGTTATCGTAACGCTGATATTTGTTATTAATTTGGTTTATTTAATTTATGTGCGTATTCAAAATTATTTCATTGAATTAGAGATATTTGCTTGAAATACATTTAATAGAACATAAAATAAACTTGTTTTAAGCCAATTGTTAAACGCAAAATATTGCTTCTTGCCTATCTGCTTTGATTCACTCCTCGATTTGGTTTTAAAATCGGCTACATTGTTGTTTATCTATTGGATTCTTTAGAGCAAACCTAAGCACGTTGGAAATGAATTAGTTTTTACATTTGCATTTTATGTCGGAGGGCGAACAAAGTTGCACGTATATGCTTTTATATTCTGGAATAAATAATCAAGTTTATTTTTTATTTTATCGACTTCTTAAGAATTTGAGAAAGTTGCGGAAGTTTGAAAGTTTGTCAATAATTTCTAGAGAATTTTAAAGACTTTGTTTAGAAAACGTGCAGACTTATTAGTACGCAGTTTTAATCAGTATTCAAGTCAGCTAATTGGCCAGTTGTATTTTTTAGTGTATACTTTACTAACAAATTTCGCGAGATAACCTGTTGCATTTATTCAGTGAATTACTCACTTCGGTGGATATTTAATTACGAGGTACAAGTAGTAACAAGAGCGTTTTTAAAAGTTTTCTCAGTGGTTATTTGTTACGGTTTAATTTGGTTTTATATAGTCGCGTTAAAATTGGGTTGTGATTTTCTTCTAAACCGAGTGTCTTAATCGGAGTGTCTATGATGTTTGGTAAGCGATTTCTTGACGACATACATAACGATTAAGGCTCTAGGGTAAACTGAAGCAAGCTATCACAGCATATTTCCATGCTAGCAAATAGAGTTATCTCATGTCATCAACTACCTGCAAACAAAGATGATAAACAAAGCAGATCCGGATAATATACTCGTCATGATTTACGTGCAGAGTGCTTTCAACACTCGTCTGCTATACATCATATTATTTAATAGAAGAGTTAATTTTATAAGTGCAGTCGGTTAAGTTTCAATGTATCCCGGAAATTGTAAAATATTCGGTTTGAAAGTCGCTCACATTATTTTTAGTCGAATGCTTGCTAGCTGCTGTTGGGTTTGCTCACCCACTTTAACACGTTTTAAAACCGCATCACGTAAATTTTGCATAATTTTAATATTATTGCTGATCCTTGGTACACATCTTCTTGCAGTAGCATTTTACTTTCAAGACCTAAGACACAGCCGGAATTTCCACTACTTCTCCCAGCGATTTTCTCTGAGAAAGAAGTTTAAATTAGGTATAACATGATAAAAACTCACGACGCGGAGTAGATTACTTCAATTACAATTACTTATTCATCTCTTCAAATGAGATGTTGTTGCAAGCGATCGCGTTAAATAATAGTATATTATGATACGAGTTTTATAAGACGCATTTTGTCGCACGCACGGAATTGGGGCACGACGAGCGCAGCGAGGAGTGCCATAATGGAGTAAGTGCGACAAAATGCCTTATAAACGAGATATTGTCACAGGGTGAGATTAAAACATGTGGGTGGTTTTGTATAAAATGTATATTTACAAATGACTAGACAAAATAGAATGTTACTTACATTTGTGGAGCGATCGTTGTCCTTAAAGGGCACATGTCACAACTTGGCACCACAACCCAACGACGAACACACCAAAATGACATTAACAGGACTCACTGACAAAAAGCCCCCGCTCCCTAATATTCCGCGTTTTTATTATGTTTCAAGAAGCTGAGTCGACAGTATTGATGACGTTTCATTGTTACACTTATGAAATGACATCGCAACCGAGACCTCTTTTCGAAACATAATTATTGTTACGGAATATTAGGTAATGTTAAACTGACCCGATTTCCGCGTATGTGACATATGCCCGGCCCTACGAGTTTGTCGCCCCGACAAACACTTTACAATTCTAACTTACAAACTACCCTAACCAAATATTACATTCTAAACATCGTCTGCACCAACGCCTCACTTCCACGTCCACGTCCTTACTGTCTCTGTCCATGTTCAGTTCTTTTCAAGACATCACTGTCACTAGTTTCACCCAGAGAAAGGTTTCAGAGCTGCATAAACTTCCCCTTTTCTGGCAACGTTTGCCTTCACTGACTTCTTTGCTTGGCCATCTTATTCGACTTGGTAATCTTCAAAAATTTTCTCCGCTCTTCAGCGTTCTCCCTGAAGACGAGAGACTTCTAGGGACCCTTCGCTCACACTTAGGTGAACAGCCTCATTGTTGATTTCGTCCCTCCCCCTTGGTTTCGCTTCTTGCTTCCCGGAAGAACTTGCTTCCCAGTTGTTTGGCAAGTTTGGCAAGAGCTTCTTGGCCACTTTACACTTTGCAACTAGTCGACTTCGAGATGCGCTCTCTCCACCCTCTCCAGACTACTCCTAGGACAGGACAAGGGCCTCCCTTTTATCTGGACCTGGCTTGGCTTCCTCGATCGAACGTTTTCTTCTCGCGGGCGTTGGGCAAAAGAAAAAACCAAATCAAACAAAATTCCCAAAAAACTTAACTTCTAAACATAAATACTTTGAAATTTGAGCCAACTGGCTTTACATGACTCACTACTATTTACTACGTTGTGCTGACAAGAATGAATTTTCGCGACCTTCATTCTTGCCGCACCGGCCTTGGTTGGTATGTGGCTGTTTACATAATTTTGCTGACAGCCACATAACCAATGAACTTGACTAAACTACTCCCGACGCGTTTTTATTTAAAAATTTTTTCCTTTTCACTCTCCTTACTACTCTATAATTACCCCAATTCCACAACTAAAATGCAAACATTTATACTTACGTTAGTGAATATATTATTCCTCTTCCGTACTCAGCTCGGCGCTCATCACACGAGGCTCTATTAGAACACTCATGCTTTGGCCTTTTGCCAACGACAAAAGAGCTTCCTCCCCTAGCTCTACTCTAACTTCTGGGCTGTTGTTGACCTTACGTCTGGGCGCCGGACAAGGCTCTTCCTCTTTTTCACCCGAACTTTCCCCTATCGTGGGCCTATTACCTCCCCTATTTCTGTAACATAATTTAATCAACCGAATCGCAATGTATGTGATAAATCCAATAAACGCTAAAACCATCAACCCTAAAACCATTTGATGGACCACATGACTTTCCACACCGTTACCCGCATGAACTGCTGGAGTTGCCGTATATAAAACTCCCAGGGGACTCCTTCTGAACAGGACATACGCTAGACCGACTGACAGTACGATATTCCAAATGGTTAACAGAGCATTCCCGTGAGCCGCGTACAACGAGCTCCATCCAAAAACATGTCCGTGCTCTTCTAAAACTTCCTGAATCTCGTTTACTCGGTCCTGGACAGAAGTTAGGTTTATGTGTGGTATGGAAAGAGTCCATTCTTGGTTTAAACACTGAGTCAAATTTTGGAATTTCAGTGGTTCTTTTTTGTCCAAACTGTTAATGACCAATGACCCCAATGATGACCACGTGGCTGGCAACACATGAACAACTGGCAATATTTCATCTCCCCCTACACAAGGGAATCTTTTCTCTATTAATACATCGTGCCCACCTATCAGTTCACAGGTGCACGGAACTTTTATTTTGATTGCCCCCGGCAATCCGGCATACTCTCTGCCGACATCTGTGGTCTCATTACCACATCTCAACTTTGTTTCTACATCTACATGTGTTATCATGTATGTCTCTTCGCTAACCTCTGTAATTGTTAGCGCCCGCGATCGGTAGCACGTCATCGGACAGTGATTTCCCAAATCCTCAATCGAACTGCCCCTAGTCAGTCTCCTAATACACGATGGACCGTGAATCGAATCCGCATTAAAACGTGGCACAAAACATAATCTGTTTTCGTATGGTTTACAGTGGTGCAAACCAACACCTGAAATTGTTCTTACCGCTGTTGTTTTCGCCCCAGACACCGCTACGTAAGCACTTTCGTGTCTAATTCTGCACGTGTTGTTTTTCCACCCAAACGGCACACTTACCAGCTCATACAAGGACCAGTGTCGACCCTGACCTCGGATGGGCGTTCTGATTTGGAGGGTGATGTTTCCCCCGGCTATTGTACAATCACAAATAGGCAATGTGTAATAAATCCAGACGTCCGATACAGGAATGGCCAGTTCCTGATCTTCTTTCCGAATTCGTTCTTCCAGCCTCCTTAGATCTTCTTTAAGTACCGTTGAGGGTAGCAGCATCTGGGGTATAAAATGGTGCCTGCAGTCATTGGCCACGCTGTTTTCCTTCGTTGTTCTTAAATTAATTACTATTCTCTTAAGATTCATGTATGAATTGTACACCACGGACAACATCGTTTTCTCAGTTTCATTCATCTCTAAATTTATTCTGTTATGTGCTACCGACGCAAATTTCTCTATAACGCGTATCCGCTCCTCAATCTTCGCGAATACTCTCCCCTCTTTATTCTGGAATTCTTCAAATTCTCTTGATTCTTTGCCAACGCTCATCAGGGTTTCCTTCAACCCTCGTTGAATCTTCGACACTCGCTCAGCCAACTCCTGGTCGTTCATTGAGATCGTTTCCAACTTTTGCGTGGTTGCGAACCCACAACACCACTCAAAAGAACTTGCAATAAAGTCCAAGGCCCTCCTATCCCTTGAATGTCCAATTCGATCTTCTAACATCTCTTTCAACGCCGATTTCTCGTTTTCATAATAGTAAGAAATTCTCTCTATTTCGTTCAATATTTTGCATGTCATGGCCCTACTGTCTTTAGCGCAATAGTTAATCGCTTTTTCTCCCAGATCTTGCAGAGCCATATTCCACTTCGACGAATATGTCAATGGGATTGTTGCCTCGTAATTAATCGCGTTCGGTAAAGGCTTCCAATACACGCCCCCATTTATTTCGATATGACCCGCGCCACTCCCCAGAAATAAGATCAACAAATAAGCAATATACCTGAAAATTAACTAATATTAACGTTAATGCCTTAACATACTTCCCGATTCCCGACTATGTACATTTATTGTTATTTACCGTATGCTTTATTAATATTTACACTTACAACTATTCTACCGGCGAGGTCCAAGGATCATTATATTGTAGTAACCTACTTACGTGTACTATTTCCGTATTACCTCTTTGTCGTCCTGTCTGCAGTTCGTAATTCACATTCCCAATTTTCCTTAACACGGTGTATGGTCCAAACCACCTGCACATTAGCTTAGGGCTTTTCCCCTTTTTCCTTACGGGTACGAAGACCTTGACTTTGTCCCCAACATTGAACTCTAACTCTCTATGCATAGTATCATATCGCTTCTTATCATACTCCTGCCGTTTTGTTATATTTTTTGCCGCTTCCGCCTGTATTGCTAACAGTTTTTCCCTAAGTTGGACAATATTCTCATTTTCCAATTGTGGCTCCATCAAATTGGCTTGCGTGGGCAGTGTTGGTAGTCGCCCAAAGATGACCAGGTAGGGCGGGTAACCTGTTGTTGCTTGAACGCTTGCGTTATAACCAAACGTCGTTGGCTTCACATATAAGTCCCAATCCTTTTGATCTGTCGATGTGAAAACGGCCAGCATACCGGCTAACGTCTTATTGTACTTTTCTACTAGGCCGTTTGTTTGGGGGTGGTATGCCGTTGTATACAGATCTTCCGCGACGCCCATCAACTTCAGCAATTCCGTAACCATCTGGCTACGAAACACTGTGACACGGTCGCTTAGAAAAGCGCGGGGTGCTCCAAAAACCGTTATCACATTTTCAAAAATAAATTTCGCTACGCTTTTGGCTGTACCGTCCCTAAGCGCTCCCGCTATTGCGTAACGAGAGACGTATTCCGTGCAAACGATGACCATTGTGTTCCCTTGCTTGGACTTTGGAAATGGCCCCATAAGGTCCACTGATACCCTGGACCATATCTCCCCAACGGGTATAGGCTGCAAAAGGCCTGGTGGTTTCTTAAAATCTTCCCCCTTCTTCGACTGACAATCTGGGCATCCCCTGACAAATTTTTCCACATCCTTTTGCAAATTGGTCCAAAAATATCGCTCCTTGATCTTGTGGAACGTTTTAGCTGTCCTCAAATGTCCACTCATCGGGTCACTGTGATGATTGTATAGAATTTCTCCAACCAGCGACTTGGGTATCACCAATAAAGAATCCAACCCTGTCGTTGCGGCGTTCTTTTTGTACAGCACTCCATCCTTTAAAATAAAATTTTTCGCTCTCCTCCTTATTGCGATCGGCAATTCGCACTCATCCGGTTCTTCAATGCATTTGATGATTTCCCTCCATTCCTCATCCTTTAGCTGACCTTCTCTCAACTCCATATTTGTCGCCAGATAAGTTGGAATTTCCTCCGCCTCATCCTCATCTCGTGAACTTCCAGTCAGGACAGGATTTCTGGAGAGACAATCAGCGTCTCTGTGCAGTACGCCACTTCGGTGAACGACCGTGTAGTCAAATTCGCTGAGCTTGATTGCCCATCTCGCTAATTTCCCCGTCGGATCTTTAATGGTTTTCAACCACCTAATCGCATTGTGATCTGTTACAATCTTCACATGCCGCCCATACACCAAATGTCTCAAATATGATAGTGACCATACGCACCCTAAACACTTTAGTTCCGTTATCCCCAAATTGCGCTCGTTTTTGGTCACGCTTCTACTGATGTAAGCAATTGGATGCATTTGCTGGTCGTCGTCCTCCTGCAACAATACTGCACCCAATCCCTTCAAACTAGCATCGACCCTGAGTTCACAGTCCTTATTTGGATTAAATCTTTGGAGCACTGGGGCGGATGTCATCTTCTCCTTTAATGTTTTGAATGCTACATCTTGTTCTTCGGTCCATTCCCAATTCCTGTCTTTCTTCGTCGCTTCGTGTAGTGGGCGGGTTATTACTGCATAATTTTTTATAAACTTTCGATAATAATTGCACATCCCCAAAAAACTCTGAATATCTTTTACATTGCGCGGTAATGGAAAATTTACAATCCCTTCTATCTTTTTTTCATCCACCTTGATCCCGTTTGCTCCCACTTTAAATCCAAGCATTTCCACTTCTTGTTTTAAGTAGACACATTTCTCTGGGTGTAAAGTTAATCCTGCATCCCTGATCCTTTGAAGGACCTTCCGTAGCTTTTGCAAATGTTCTTCAACAGTTTTGGAAAAAATTATAATGTCATCTAAATAAATGAGTATTTCTTTCCATTTCATGTCGGCAAACAGCTTGTCCATTAACGCTTGAAACGTCCCTGGCGCGTTGCACAATCCAAACGGCATCACCTTGAACTGGTACTGACCCTGACCTTGTGCAATGAAAGACGTATATTGCTTACTGTCTTCCCTCATTGCGACTTGCCAGTAACCACTTTTTAGATCCAAAGTTGAAAACCACATGGTGTCATGCCCCAAATAGGTTAGAATGTCGTCTATATTCGGGATTGGCCAGTTACATTTTCTAGTGACCGCGTTTAGTTTCCGGAAATCTACGCAGAATCTCATTTTCCCGTCTTTCTTTTTCGCTAGAACCACCGGGAAACACCATGGACTCGTACTGGGTTCAATGATCTTATCCTCCAGCATCTCTTCAATTTGTTTATTGATTATTTCCCTTTCCTTATGCGACACCCGATATGGTTTGCACTTTATTGGCTGGGCCCCCTGTACATCGATTTCATGTTCCACTAGATCGGTTCTGCCAATTTGTTCAGATGATTCTGCAAAGATGTCCGAAAACTCCGACAAAATTTCTTTTAAGTTCATCTCCTTCGGTCGAGATGAATCTCCCACACCACCACGTCTTCTCAAGCCCCTATTCTTATTGTCCGCGTAGAAGGCAAAATTCTCCTCTGGGCCCTTTTGCAGCCATCCTAACGTCGTCCCTTTAAAAATTTTCTGTGGCACATTTGCCAATGACGTTATCTCCGCCTCAAATTGTTGGCTCTCTGGCCCCTCAAAAATTTCTACGGTAAGCCCCCGTGGTATCAAAAATTTTTCATTGTCCACTATTTCCAATTCTCCCGTAGTTTCCGGCTTCCCAACCAGATTAAGTAACATTGTTTGTTTACCCCCTGGTTGAATGACATAATCACCTGTTGCGGTTAGCTTCATTTTTTCTGTCGCATCATCAAATTCCATTGTAGAGTGTAATATTGTCGTAGGTTCCTTTACGTCATCTGACCCAGTTTCGCCACACATTCTGAGTGTGACGTTTGCCTCTTCCAGAAAAATTTCTTTTTTCCTAAAGTCGATTCTTGCCCTTTGCTCCTCTAAGAATTCCACGCCCAAAATCACTGGACTCGGCAGATTCTTCACTATTGTACTCTTGACCTCGAATCTTCGTTTCCCTAATTCTAAACTAACCACTGATTTACCTAATGTCGGAACCTTTTCGTTCCCTACGGTTCTTAAAAACGACACCCTACTATTCCCGCTATACCTAATGTTATCTACGAAACTTATGTCTACCAAATTAGTACTACAGCCCGTGTCTACTACTATATTTACTGCCCTATTCCTTAATTTCCCTAAAACCGTTAGTACCCTATACGGCGTCCCGAAACTATTTACATCACTTGTGAGGACAACATCCGGACGCACAATAGATGTCGTCCTTACGCTTTTGGGTTACCCCCTCGTTGCGATTTTTGATTCTTTTCGTATTTCCTGCTTTTACATGTCGCGGCGAAATGACCTAGTTTTCCACAAGAAAAACACTTTTTCCCCCATTTATCATTTCTGTTTTCCCACGAACGACACGCTACCGCAAAATGGCCTGGTTTGCCACAATTGAAGCATTTCGGTCTTCCATCCTTTGTCCTTGTGTGAGGTAATCGACTTTGTTCCTTATTCTGCACTATTCTCTCCTTGCCCCTCGCACCATTGGACTCCCAAGATCTCTCCCGTTCTTGGTTCGACGCAAAGAACGACGCGCTTTCTGACGCCAGATTATTGACCAAGGTCTTCCTTTTGACCTCACTAATTCTAAATACGAGATCCTTTAAATCCTGACGGCTCATGTTCGGATTGCAGAACATATAAAATGTCTCAGCCAGCGACGGTAGAAGCCCATCTTCAAATTGTGCAATAAACGTCTCGTCACTCATATTTGGGTCAATCTCCTGTTGCAACGCCACCAATTCGAAGTAATAAGACTTAATGTCCTCGTTTGCCCCCTGTTTCCGATTTTGAAACTTTATACGCGCTGCCCGTTTCGAAGCCGTACCCCCAAATTCCGCAATAAAATCATCACTAAGCTGCCTCCACGTTTTCTGTTCATTTGCAGCGTTTCCCGCATATTTCGAATACCAGCCCGACGCGGCTTTCTCCAGAAAGATCGGAAAATATGAAATTTTTAGACCGTCATCCCATGAATTAACTAATGAAACTCTATTGTACGTATCGATAAAAGTAGCGGGGTCCGATGTTGCAGGGTTGAATGTCGGTGGAGATAAAAATTTTGGTACTGCGGGGGTTTTCGCGGTAGACAATGCTTGTTTTAGGGTAATATTCGCCATTTCAGTTATTTCTTCTTCGATTTTTTGACTCGACTGATTTTCCTCTTCTTCCGCTTCGGAATCCACAGGTGTTTTTTTCTCACTATTCTGATTACTTTTCCCTTGCCCTTCACCTACCTGTCTTTTCCTATCTTCGAGTATTTTTTTTAAAGTATCATACGTTCCCTGCTGTACCGAATTTTGGGCGGTCACGATTATTGAAGTCTCCTTTATTGGCGATACTTCCGGTATTTTGAACAACTCAGTACTTCTATGCGACGGTTTAAAATTCAAATATTCTTTTTCTTTCTCTTCCCTTTCTTTACTACGCGTCTGATATCTATTTACACCCGACATTCACGCGACCCCGAATTTTTACCGAACTACACCCACATACCTCTAACCTCAACCCTTTTCCTCATATTACTCGCTTGCTTCATTGAACACAACACATCAGGAACAAATATGATGATTTGTTCCCCCGAGAACTTAAGGGCGCCTCCACCATATGTCACAGGGTGAGATTAAAAACATGTGGGTGGTTTTGTATAAAATGTATATTTACAAATGACTAGAGAAAATAGAATGTTACTTACATTTGTGGAGCGATTATTGTCCTTAAAGGGCACATGTCACAACTTGGCACCACAACCCAACGACGAACACACCAAAAATGACATTAACAGGACTCACTGACAAAAAGCCCCCGCTCCCTAATATTCCGCGTTTTTATTATGTTTCAAGAAGCTGAGTCGACAGTATTGACGACGTTTCATTGTTACACTTATGAAATGACATCGCAACCGAGACCTCTTTTCGAAACATAATTATTGTTACGGAATATTAGGTAATGTTAAACTGACCCGATTTCCGCGTATGTGACAATATCATACACTATTTTTTCTACTTTGCACCTTTTTTAACAAAAAAAATCAATTTCGAAATTTAGGGAATTTTGTGGCAGTTGACAGCATTTGCGTGGATCATGAAATTAAATTAATAATTTGGATCGTCATTAGTTTATTCGTAAAATGTATTCTGAAAGTGTCCAAGACGTTTTGCAATCTATCTGCCCCTCAACGAATACAGGCTTTTGTGGCAAATACGCGGAATTTGAACATTGGCCTAAGGAGAATGGGATCTCAAATTACTCACTTGCACTGGCTTTTGAAGTCATGTTTGTACACTACTCGAAAGGTGTTCGAAGGGACTACGTATCAGGGTTGATACAAAAGCCTCTAAAGGTTCGAAATTGATTCATTTGATTAAATTATCACTTGAAACAGGTGACGATTGACACTGACATTTCTCTCAAAAAACTAGGTTGCCATCATTTTCCAACTAAATTACCCTGGTTTTTAGTGTAATTATTATAGCACTCCGTTGGATATTACGAAACCCAAATGGCGTATCGTAATGACCTCAGTACGAAACAAAAGTAGAAAAAAGAAATTTAGGAAACTGCCTCGAGTTTAAACTTATTGAAGTTGGGGTATGTAGTTTTGAAATAATTTCGCTGCTGCGCTGCAAGCATTATCGGCTTTCATTTAAGCAGACGCATGTGTGGGAAAAATTTATGTTGCGCTTTATTATTATTGTATATTTAAAGTTGATGTAATAATGGCGAGGTGATGCTTTTACGATTGGAATGTATGTTTTATCTTCCGGAATGCTCCCGTTTTGATTGCTGTTGTCTCTAACTTCATTACTAAAGGATAAAGTGGAAACACTAAAGTTCATAAAGATCTAACTTCCACGGTGCGTTTCACTTATGAACTTTAACTAAACACCAAGTTTGTTTTGGATGTTACAAACATTTGGAGAAAACTTGTAAATATTTGATAAAATAGTAAAAGTTTTAATTGATTTAAATAGTGTACAAGTAGTAGTTAAGTGCGGATTAGTGATTTGCCTTCTCTTATTAAGTGAGGTCGTGTAAAAGTTCTGAGAGTTCCATTATATTCATCATCGATATGCCTTTACTAGGGTCGTCAAGAAGCTATAGAATGCTAAAGCTGAAATTTAGCAAATGGCACTTCGGTTCCCTCTTATTTCTATTTGAAGCCAATAGAAGGCACAATAAACTCGCACCGCTAAAAGTTCTTATAATTAGATGTATTTAATATTTTCGTGTCGGGCATTTTTTGTGCTCCAAGTTTAAAACGCGCCATTAAATTTTTATTATATTTCTTTGCAATATTGTGTAATCAAGATGTAGCTTTTATGGCTTAGCCTGGCATTCACATCGGTCATTTTCATTTTGATTACGATGTTGTAATTTTTATGCTCCTGTATCTGAAATTACAAATTTTATATCAGACAAAATTAAGCAAAATTTTAATTCCAATATTTTGATTTGCGAGAGTTTGCAGGAGGGAAATAAAATCAGTGTGGGAAGCTTTCAGCGGCTTATAACAGGTGAACAAAAGTCTTAATTCAGACAATATATAAAGCTGGCGATAACATGTAATTCATTTAAGACTTAAAACTTGTCGAAATTTATATAATAACAGTTGTAACGAGTTTCTCAGATTTTTAGGGACGATCCTCCAGTTCGTTCAAAAGTGGCTAATTTATTTCTCTCTCAAATAAACAAACTTTGGATCTGCGTATTTATACTAAACGGCAAGGAAACAGAATTTTGTAATTTATCACGGGATTTATCTCGAAATGACATCTACACCGTTTAATGCAGAATCAAATTAATTGCCTAAAATACTTTAATGCTGGCTCCTCTTGTTTGTCGCCTTGTTCACTCTTGAATAAACTTATTAAATACTTTAGTTTGGTCCGTTGGACGTTGGCTAAGCCATATTTTTAATTAAAGCTTGCACTTTTACAATTGGTTCTTAGGTGGTATTGAATTGAGTTCGCAATGGACTCGATGAGATAGTCTACTTTTGAGTAATTGGAAAGTTTAGTACGGACGCAAACAGAGGACACAGGAGGGAGTTGAGCTTCGAACAGTATATGACATTCCGCGCTGAGCGCGGCATTTGGGAACTATGCCTTAAGTTCAGATGAAAAGCATTCCACGGAGACCACATGATAGTGAATAAACATATGGCTAAAGGCAAAACATTGTGGTTGCAGCTTATCTAACGGTCGCCACATACATACACGCTCATTATTTAATTCTACGGCATACTCGTTAATATCGATCATAACCATGTATTAAACTGTTGATGCAATGGAATTCCAATCACGCTCTACGAAAATAATTATATCTATCAGCCAGTCACATACCCAAAATTGATTATTTTCCTACCTCGCCTAATCTCGCAGACGGCGCGCGCTCTATCTGAACAAATAAAACAAACACAACAGACGCTTCCTCTTAACAGAACTTTTCACAATCAGTGTCACTATTAAAATAATAAAAATAAAACTCGGGGCTGCAGCTGCATACACTGCCGATCGATTGCTTCGCAAAATTACTAACCACCACCAATATCTCAACACAATTATTTATATTTTGCAATTACAAAAGCTCAATATCTATTTTTTTGCACTTCGACTAAACCAGAATTCCAAGCTTGCGCCACGATGATAGTATTACCTATGATGTGAAAGGAGCTTGAGTGGAAGCTTCGTAAATATTCCACTGTATATTTCCGGAGTCAAGTTATTCAGAGCCGGTTGTTAATGATAAGTGATAACCATAACATTACCAACTATTTCTGAGCTTTGTCCAAAAATAAACGAAAGTAAGGTTGCCAACAATTTAATCTACCTACACATGAAAATGGACGTTTCTGCCATGTAAATAGTAAATAGACTGTAAAAAAATGACTGAAAAGAAGACAACTAGTTAACGTGGGAGCGTTAACAAAAGTCTTTTTAAAAATTATTTATTTTCACTTATTTTATTTACACTTGATATTTTATATTATAACTTCACTTTTACAATTATTTCACTTTTATTTGTAAATCACTTTTTACATTAATTATTACTTTTACAATATTACTATGAATGGCTTGAAAATAACGACTGGCAGCACCACGACTAAGATTATAACAGACTGGACAGACTCTAAACACAGACTGTAATGCGTATTTTCCTAATCTGAATTTATAATAATAATTCCTGCAAGAGTTGCAAGGATTTTGATGATCGCAGTGTTGGAAAGCGCGTGTCGTCAATGGATCCTTATGGAAGGTTCTATGCTGATCCATGGCACGTGTATAGTGATAACATAACACCTCCCCCGTTAGATTGGAAATTTGAGGATCGTTTGAGAAGCCAAATTTTCAATGGGAATAGCAGACGGCGTGGGCTGACGTGCGGCTTGTCGAATCATTAGTCGAGGGTGAAGACATTTGCTCCACAGGAGATAGAGGGCAGCAGCTAACAACAAACCATAGATTAAAATTGTCCAAATACTTGTGTTGAAATTGGTTCATCATCTTCTTTTCGGAGAGTTTCTTGAATTTGCTGCATTCGGTGATACACGGGTTGAAGGTTGTTTAAGTCGATTTTCTCAAGTTCGAGAGGTTCTAAGTGGAGAAAGTTTTCTTTTCTTGAATCTATTTCGGAAATTTCAATTTTCGGGAGTTGAATGGAAATCTTCGGGAAATCCGGATCTTGATAGGTTTGGAGAGTTGTCGAATTGATTTGGAGTTTGCATCCATCAGGAACGACGATTACATAACTTCCTTTTATTGACAGGGATTCTTCATCTTGATCACAAATTGATGTTATTGGTTGTTCGGTTGGAAAAATTCCTATCCACTGATTTTTGTCCACTTTTTGAATTTGTACGTCGTTGATTTGGATGTGGAGAATTTGGCAAGCTTGATATTTTTGAGTAAATTTCAGAAGTTGAATTTCACATGGTGCGTCTTGGGATATTTTGTAGTTTGCGGTAAATTGCAAATGTAATCTCCGGGTTTCACTTCATTACATTTTTCGTTGGTCATTGTGAAATGATACTCGTTAAGGAAAAGGAATTTGTGTGACGGAATTATGACTTGACAGGATTTTGGATTTGAGCAAATTGGAAAAGGATATAATTGGTAATAATGATAATTTTGGACTTCAGTTAGAGGAACCTCAAAAATAAACGTTATTTTTCTGTCTTTTTGATATGCTTTAATTTCAATTATTCGCTCATAGAGCAAGATGTTCTCCTTTTTGGGTTCAAAAGCTAAATTTTTATCATTAAGATTCTCTTTTACTATTTTCAACTCATGCAACAAATCTTCGGGATTTATTATTGAATTATGCAGAGTATTGAGTTTAGCGAAACTAACTGCCGTCTCTAGATTTTCCAGAATTCTCAATATTTCTTCCGAAAATGTGATTATTTGAATGAAAATACTGTGTAAGTGTACAAGAGGATAAAGGTGAAATCCTGTGGTGACTGTTTTATTTACTATTTTTTCAATGTCAGCAATTCTTTTTGCAAAAATCAATTGATTGTTTGTTACTTTAGAAATTGTGATGTTGAATTTTTCAATTGCAGAGGTTGTTAGGGAAAATTGTTCATCGAGTAATAATTTTTGTTTATTTTGTTTTGCTTGTAATTTTGAAATCATTTCTTCATATCGTTTGCCGTCTTCATTATCTAAATTTCCTGTTATTGCTTTTATTGCACTTCCGAAAATATTAAGTATTCCTCTTTTTGTTCTTTTATTTTCTGAAATTGTGTTGGGAAATAATTGTAAAATTCTTTCATCTATTTGAATAAATAATTCGTTTAAAATAGTTTTGTAATGTAATAAATCTTTTCTAAAATGATCTGAGTTGCTAGAATTGAATCTATTTTCTACGTTTGAAAGGTGATTATATACTTTGTTTCTAAGATTGTTATATTCTGAGATAAGGTTATCTGTTGTTAATTACTTTTTCTTTTTGCATTTGCATTAATTTTGTCATTTCATTGTAAATTAATTTCATTCGATTTTTATGGTCGACATGGTATTGTTGAAAGTATCTTACATTGTGATATAAGTCAAAAGGGTTTCGTGTTGATGTGTGTCCGAAAAGTAGTTCTGAAGGTGTCAAATTAGTTACTGAGTGAATTGAGTTGTAGTAATCTATTATTGCATAAAGCATTGTTTTATCTGGGGGGTCATTAAAGTTTTGTTTTAAAATTCGGTAATGTTCTGTTATTGTTGAGTGAAATCTTTCGATTAAACCATTTGATTGAGAATGTCTGGGAGTTGTAAAATGAATTTTGATTTTGTGTGTTTCTAAAAGTTTTTGGACTGTATCATTTTGAAATTCTGTTCCTGAGTCAAAAGTTATTTTGACTGGAATTCCGTAATGTGAAAAGTAAACAATTAATGTATCGCTTATGTCGATAGCGTTTTTACTTCGAATTGGGTAGGCTTGAGCTAATTTTGTAAAAGCGTCAATTATTGTCAAAAATGTTTTTCCTTCAATTGTGAATAAATCAATGTTAAGTTGGAAAGGACGGTCAATTTTTGGTGTTACTTTTAATGGAATTTCTGGAGGGTGTCTTTCGTATTTGGTCTTTTTACAAATTTCGCATTTATTGATAAAATCTGATACGTCTCGAGTTAATTTTGGCCAATAATATAGTCTTTGAAGTCTAGTATATGTTTCTCTTATTCCGCGATGGTTGGTTTTTCCTTCATGGTGACTTTTAATTAGGTCTTGTTGTTCATCTTTGTTTGTAACAAGGGTAATTCTTTTTGTACATCGTTTTAATATTGGGGCATCGTGATTAAATGTTTTTGAAAATGTTCTGCAAAAATCTTTATACATTCTTTCATTATCAAAAAAGCAATAATAATGTTTTTTGGGTTCGCAAAATTCTATTAATAAATTTTTGATTTCTTCATTATTGTTTTCTTGTGAAATTTGGGCTTTAATTATTGTCATTCCGTTTTCTTTTGTGACTTTTGGTTTTTGAGGGTTTTGGAAAACTGTTGTTATAAAAATTTGTCTTTCTTTTCGATCGATTGCATCTTCACAAATGTCAATTGTTTTTGTTTTTCGTAAATTTTCACGTCGGGATGTGTTTGAAGTTGAGATAGATGTTGAAATTTGTGTTTGTGTACCGCTAGGACCTGGTATTTGTGAATTATGGCTTGAGTTTGATCTTGCAGTTTGAAATTCTGTTAATAAATTTTCAGGTGTTTCTGCTCTAATTGGGGAATTTAAATTTTGAGTTTGTAAAAATTCGGGAGTTCTTAATTCTCTGTTTTCAGTTTCAATTATTTCATTGAGTAATTGTTCAAGTTCGTCGTCGGGTTGTACTGCTGTTGATTTTGCGTCAATTTCGATTGGATAAATTTGGGTACGGGATAATGCGTCAGCGTTTGTGTTATATTTGCCTTTTTTATAAACAATATCGTAGTCATATTCTTCTAATTTTAATCTCCATCTAATTAATTTTGAATTTGGTTCTTTTAATGAGAAAAGCCATTGAAGTGGGCGGTGATCGGTATAAATTGTGAATTTTCTTCCGTAAAGATAGGGTCTAAAATATTTTGTTGCCCAAACGATTGCTAAAAGTTCTTTTTCAATTGTCGAATATTTTTGTTCAGTTTCGTTCAATGTTCTGGAGGCATATGCAACTGGTTTATCTTCTCCTAATTTTCCTTGAGATAATACAGCACCAAGGGCTACGTTTGAAGGGTCTGTTGTTAAAATGAAAGGTTGTGTAAAATCTGGGTATTGCAAAATTGGATGGTTTATTAAAATTTGTTTGCACGTTTCGAAACTTTTGATGAATTGTTCGTTATGTTCAATTTTCGAATTCTTTTTCAAACATTTGGTTAAGGGTTTTGTCAAAAGAGCAAAATTCGGAATAAATCTTCGGTAATATCCAAGTAATCCTAAAAATGATTTGATTTCTTTTTGTGTTTTTGGTATTGGGTAATTCATTACAGATTTGATTTTTTTGGGGTTCGGTTTAACTCCTTCGGGTGTTATAATGTGTTCTAAATATGCGACTTCTTTTCGTAAAAATTCACTTTTATCTAACTGTATTTTAAAATTTGCATTTCGTAATCTTTCAAAAACTTCTTTTAGTCTGACAATGTGTTCTTCGAGTGATGTTGAAAATATTATTATATCGTCTAAATAAACAAGGCATTTTTCATTTTGAATTCCTCTTAAAATGTTATCCATGACTCTCTGAAATGTTGCGGGCGCGTTCTTTAAACCGAAAGGCATTCTTAAGTATTCATAGTGACCATTTTCTGTGCTGAAGGCAGTTTTTTCTATATCATCGGGGTTCATTTGAACTTGGTGGAAACCGGATGCTAAATCGAGGGTTGTGAAATATATACTTTTTCCAAGTTTATCTAAAATGTCGGTTTTGTTTGGCAAAGGGTACTTATCATTAATAGTTTTTTCGTTTAATTTTCGATAATCTACAACTAATCTCCATTTCTTTTTTCCTGATGCATCTATTTTTTTCTCGACAATCCAAATTGGACTGGACCAAGGTGATGTTGATGGTCGGATTATACCTTGAGTTAGCATTGAATTGATTTGTTTTCGTACTTCTTCTTTATGAATTTCTGGGTATCGATAAGTTTTTGTAAATATTGGGATGTTGTCTTTGGTTCGGATGTAATGTTTAATTTGATTGTTAAAAGTCAAAGGTAAATTTTCGCAATAAAATATATCTCTGTATTCAAAGCATAAATTTTTGATTTGTTTTTGTTTTTCTGAATTTAAATGAGAGATTCTGATATTTTTCAAATTTTCCTTTAATTGTTGGTCAATATTTGAGTCGATTGGGGTTATTGTTGGTTCTGGGTTTATATCAAAAGTGTTTATCGGATCAATTTTTAATGGTTCGAATAGCATAAAACATAATTCTTTTTCTGTGGGGTTGATTATTGTGGTTGTCGCGATTTGATTTTTTACAGTGACGAATGATGACGGTATTTCAACTACATCAAATTTGTTGTATGATAAAATTCCTTCGTTTATGTTTTTATCAACAGGGATGTTTATTATCTGTTCTGACCTTGGGGGTAAAGTAACTTTGAAAATTGGTTTTTTCTTTTTTATTTCGTCTGATTCAAAATATATTGGTATTTTTACTTTGTCTGTTACAAAAAGTTTGTTTCCGAAATCGAGGGATGCATTTAATTTTCTGATCAAATCTATGCCTATTAATCCGTTATATTTTGGGTTGAAATCGACAAGATAATGTTTGTGTTTTAAATCTGGTCTTTCGAAAATTTTTGAAAGGGGAATTGTTGCACTTTGTTTATGACGTGTTGTTCCATGAACTGAATGTATTTCAAAAGGATCTGGGACTATTAAATTTGGATAAAAGTTTTGTGCTATTTTTGGACTTAAAAGTGTTTTTGCGGAGCCTGTATCTATCATCATCTTTGCGTAAAATTATGTATGGTAGTTTTGAAATGTAATTGCGGTCAATATTTAATTCAATTACGTTTGATTGTTTATTGGAGGCTGTATCCAAAAATTTTGGGAAAGATTCTCACTTTCTGTTTCTGGAAAATTGTTTGTTTCAGCGAAATTGTTTGTTTCAGCAAAATTGTTTATGTCGTCAAATTCTTCAGTGTTTTCGCTTGTTTGATTTTCAGGGTTTTCTGCATCTTGGTAATATAATTCTTCAAAGGTAAAATTTGGTCTTTGTTGAGAGGGTTGTCTTTGTGGTTGTTGTCTCATTTGATTGTTTCGACTGATTGTGGAAGTTTCCATTGCAACTGGTTTTGGAAATTTACGATTTGGGTTTGGTTGGAAAACGTTTTGTGTGTTGCGCTGTTGTTGATTTTGGACATTTTGAAAATTATTTTGGAAATTTCTTTGTTGATTTTGGAATTGGTTTTGGTATTGATTTTGGTAACTTTGCCTTGGAAAATTTTGTGAATAATTTCTCGAATAATTCTGAGAATAATTTTGTGGATTATTTTGGTAAGTTCTTCTTTGATTTTGGCTGTAATTATTCGTTTTAAATCTCGGTCTTACATTTTGTTGGCCTCGAAAATTCTGATTGCGCGATTGAGAGGTTGAAGGACGTTGATGGGATTGCGATTCAGCATTTCTATTAATAAAATGAGTCGGGGTATTGTTTGACCTATATTCTCTGGTTTTGTTCTGAATTAAATAATTTGTTCGATTTTTCACGTAAAGAATATTTTCTTCGTCGAGAATTTTGGAAAGGGCTTGTTCTAGAGTTTCAGAATTTCTCGATCTTATAACTGAACCAAGTGGCTCTCTTAGTCCGCTTAAAAATGCTTTTAATATTAACTTGTCGAACATTTCACGTTTCACGGCTCTGACAGCTTCGTTCAACTCGGTTACTGCTAAATTAGACAATAATAAACTTTTTATATCTTAACAACGATGGCAGAATTGTTGCGGAGTTTCGTTTTCTTGTTTTAATAGTGAATTTTCGTCTCTCTGATCTGCAAAATTTTGTTGTAATACTATTTTTAATGCGTTCCAAGTATTTATTTCACGAGAGCTAGTTACTAGTTTTGCCTCTCCGATTAGTTTTGTTTTTATGGAGGTTAAAATGAATTTGTTTATGAAAGCTTCTTAATTTGGGTCTGAAAATGTGTTTATTAGGAGATCACATGCTGCGATAAAATCTGTTCTGATGGTTCTCCGTTAAATTGTGGAATTATTTTTAAGTTTTCTGATTGAAATTGATTTTGAGCCATTCTTTCTCTATGAGTCTGTGTATTTATATTAAATTCGTCAATTATTAAATTTCTGATTAAATTTTCGAGTTCGTTTATTTCTGAGTCTGAGCTTGAGTCGGGTGGGCTTGGAATTGGGGAATCTGACATGCAATTGGATTGAGGAAACGAGTATTACTCACAGTTTTGTGTAATTCTTCATTGGGTCCAAGGAACGAAAGAATCCGGCGATTTTGTCCTCTGAGTCTTAGGTTCCGGGAATTGAGATTGCGACCTCCGGCGATGTTGTCCAGAAATACACCAATCTTCAATATGTGGGAATTAGGAGAGTCCAGCGATGTTTGTCCGGAAACTCGAAATTCGAAATCTTCTAAAATCTTCAAAAATCTTCTGTTATCTTCAGTAAAATCTTCAATAATAGCTTCAATAATGTCTTTAAAAATCTTCAGTAAACTTCAACGTAAAAATCTTCAATATTCTTCAACTCTTGAAACTTGGGTATTTCGGCGTTGAGCGATGTTGTCTCGCGGCTCGAAAATATCCAAAAGGTTTTTTTCTCACAATAAAGTATTAAAATACAAGGAATCCTTTGGAAACTGTCCTTTGTGAATCCTTTGTGAATCCTACTTCGACTGCGCCAGTTAACGTGGGAGCGTTAATAAAAGTCTTTTTAAAAATTATTTATTTTCACTTATTTTATTTACACTTGATATTTTATACTTTTACAATTATTTCACTTTTATTTATAAATCACCTTTAACATTAATTATTACTTTTACAATATTACTATGAATGGCTTGAAAATAACGACTGGCAGCACCACGACTAAGATTATAACAGACTGGACAGACTCTAAACACAGACTATAATGCGTATTTTCCTAATCTGAATTTATAATAATAATTCCTGCAAGAGTTGCAAGGATTTTGATGATCGCAGTGTTGGAAAGCGCGTGTCGTCAATGGATCCTTATGGAAGGTTCTATGCTGATCCATGGCACGTGTATAGTGATAACATAACAAACTAAACCAGACAATGTACGAGTATAAACAATATTTAAAAGAAAAACGTTCTACCAAAAGCAATAAAACAGATACATTTTTATTAAGAGTTCAGAAACATACACAAAATGAAAATATAATAAAATCACACAGTATTATATCGTTCCATTAGAATTACACTGTCGTACAATGAATGTAATGCCCTATGTTTATACGACTTTGTAATTCTAATCGAACGATATAGTAAAAAAATTGAAATAAGTTAAAAAAATCGTCAAATAAGCTACAAGTTAGGTTTTTAAACAGCATAATGTAAAATCGGCACTTGGGACATCAAAAGTATTTAATTTATTCAAAAAGCCGAGTTTTAGTAAGATGCCTACGAAACGGAAAATAGTCAAAAATTTAAAATCCGCGCTTCAAATATTTCAAAGAGGAAGAAAAAAGCTTTGGACAATTAACTTCCATTGCCGTTTTCTGTTCAACAACTTCAACATTATAATAAATTACATTGGGGCTTTCTGTGATATTTTAGGTACTACTGATTGTGTTTCGGTCAATTTGTTGTTCGTAAAAGTTTCATAAGCGGCGAATCATAACTGACGTATCTGGAATCAAGTGAAACGAGTTGAACCGAATCAGTTTGCATCGTTTGCAAAGTGCAAAGTGTTCAGAAATAGCATCGAGTGCACTGATACAGGTACACAAAATAATCTTAGCTTTCCTCGACTTAATTAGTTTGTAAATTTTTATCTTGATTTATTCATAGTTTGTTTACGCTAATTTTTAACTGTACAAACACGTAAACTCAGCGTCGTATAATCAATATTGAAAGCAGTAATAATGAAGATAAGAAAAAATGTGAAAAAGGAGTATTTATTGTTTTTGAACGGCATTCGTGTTCGCTGTGGTCTAGTAAGTTTCGGTTTTACTCCACTACCCAATTTTGTCACCTGTTTCGCCAAGAATGACATTTTAAGAAATCGAGTCTGCTCTCTACCGTTTCATAATACCGAATTTACGAGTTGAAAGAGTAGCAACGTGTTTTATGGGTAACAAGCAGCATTTGTTGGGTTACGAAGGCTACAAAGGTTAATCTGGGATTAAACAAATTGTTTTTTGTTCAAATAGTCCTTATTGCTAATGTGTCGTTTTGATATTACCTGCTCGTCGCTTAATACTTTAACATCATACCGGGACTAAATGTGATAACGTACTATTACGTGCGGTGTTAATCCTACTAAATCGCACTTGTGATCCACGTCAAATCGGGAAAAATACCACAGGACTGTATTACGAACAATTAAAATTGCTTAATTTAATTGGGGAGGTAATTGATGGGAAAAATGTAGTTATTTGGGAGTGACAAAAACACATAATGTAAATTTGAGAATCAATTTAAAGTGTTTACTAGACAAACAAGTATTTATTGAATAGCTTCGTCCGGAATGATCAATTTTACGGCATTGTAGTTCGTTAATTACAAATTAGTCTGGAACTTAATAGTTAATGCGACAATACTCCAAACGAAATAGATATAGATCAAGTACTATAAGTTCAAACTAGTAATTTAATAGAATCAGGGATTTCATGGATGACAGTTTAGCGTTAAATACTGAAATTCAGATGTGGTTCTCCTACGAAATAAACGATCCAGAATTACTGAATATTGGGATTATATTATAATTTACTTCACTCCACTTCGAAACCGTGGTGAATTTTAATAAGCGGGAAGCAAGTGATTAAATAATAATTAACCGAGAAAGAAATTGCTGACTGACGAAACTAATAAATTCCACCACAGAATCTCCACTTTTAATTCCAATTTATGTGTTGTTTCTCTAGCCATACTTTACAATGCCAATTCCACCCACCACTGCAGAACCTTATCTCAAAACATTAAATTTTAACTGTTTCGTCAGACAAAATTCATAAAACTAGCACGACATGGGTGTGATTCAATGGATAATTTTATTTATTCGAGTTAAATTGGTAAGAGTGTATAAAAAGGTTAAAATCCCTGTCGAATGAGATTGAATTCATCGTGAAGTTTTATGGAAATCATAAAAGTTTTATGAAAAATATTAGACCCGTTATGTACGGAACACAAAAGTTAGGTAAAAGACTAATAATCGGTCGCGGATATGCAGTGTCATTCTCTTCGCGTTCTGAATTTGATTACGTCGACAATTGAACGAAATACTCGTAATATGCATTAAAGAACGTTTCCGGGCGTTCGTTTGTTTGAAACAAAATTTACGAAAACAATGACAGTTTAGAACAGTGGTGTGATATTAGAGTTTGAAGTGTGATGGTGAAATTAATTCCACTTTTGGACTACGCAACCAAAAGACATTCCCTGTTTCAAACACTTTGGAATAATTACAGGAGCAGACTGAGGGCGAAACTTGGCAAAGGAAATCTTTGCGGTACCCCTTTAATCATTAAAATTTTTTATTGACAAAAATTTCAACATGTTAAAACTGAATGTGAAAGAAAATACAGCTTTCCCGGAAAATTCAACTTTACATCATAATAAACAGGATTTCCCTTGAAACTGGCCAATAAATTTTGCTCTTCCGAATGTAATCAATCTTAATGCGCTTTTATATTGTGCCATCCTAACATTGAAGGAAGCTTTATATTTACGTACTGTAACATAACCGTGCTAAAACACGGACAATTTGATGAGTTATGGCGCGGCTGAATGCACAAAAATTCATTTTGTTTAAGCGAAATTGCTTGGAAATGGCCATACCTCTGAAAACAATTAACAGAAATAGGCCAATAATTACTTTCATAGATAACTTAATCGCGTTCCTAAAACAATTCTCATTAATGCAAAGTCCTTGAGTTAACTCACTGTGGTATGGTTTTTCCCTTGCATTTAAACCCGTAATAACGTTGTATGTAGTGTGGTTTAGTCTTAGTGACTGGGTTCATTACTCGAAAAATTTTAAACTATTCCGGAAACAAATTTAATTATGATGAACGTTCATCAAACATAATTCTCTCGATGATTTTCCACGTGACTTCGTTTTCCTCTACTGTTTGCCCTGGAAATCGAACTTAATGACAGGAAACAAAGAAAGTAAACACATTAATGAATGTCCTGTGAAATTTCACTTTTTGCAACCGAGCTGAAGTTTCGATTAGGTGTGCCAATAAGTAAACACGTGTGCCGACACATAAAAGGTACAATTATAAATAAAAAAGCATTTAACTGGAATTATTTAAATTACCCGATCATTCCAACAAGCTGCTAGTAACAGATGCGGTTACCCGAGAAGGAAATCTCCGATATTGGCACTACTATTACGACTCTCATAAATTATATTATTGGATTAATAAATAAAAGGTCTTGAACTGATTTTAGCTCCAAAAATCAACACGAACTCGGGGAGTTTAGTGTAGATACGTAGCAAGATGTTTGAAGTGTCGTAGCATATGCCTTTGGTATGCTTTTGCGGTCTTGCGGTTTGTTTTGCACACCTCTACATGTCAACCATCGTCTAAACTATCTACAGAACGCAGTATTAACTGACATGTTTATAAACAATTAAAGCGTTAAGAGCCGTTTTTCGGCAAGAAAATTTTATCAATAAAGGGGTGATAAAGTATTCGTTGCATTTTTCAGGAACGTTAACTATCTATAAATTCTTCAGTACATTAAAATGCAGGTGGAACGCAATCCAATGAGGTTTTTTATTTTACTATTAACTCAAGCCAAAGCTGCCAATCTCTGCAAGAGTGAAGATGTTGAACACAACGTTTTCTTGTTAGAGAAAATCGGAGATAAGTTCCTAAGCCGAAAGATTGTTTTCGACGATAAATTGTTATCATGAATGCCTTTTGACCGTGTCGTGTTTATATACAAGATTCAGTAGAAGCCTCGCACACTGCATCAGTCACCTGTTTTATTTTGATTAAAACTAGCAAAGTGCCCGCTTAAAATTCGAGTGATGCGTTTGGAAGTTTTAAGTCTGAGGATAATTTGAGTTCTCTTGTGACGTGGTGACATAGGAGTCTTTCGGAAAGAGGATATTTTCACGTGGTTCGGAAAGTATGGTACTTGTGAGGACAGTTAAAGCCTTCATAAGAGAGTGAAATACGACGTTCTTACACGTGAAAATTATGCACCCATATATGTAAGTGAGAATGTAGAAAAATTGAAATTTGGGACGGTGATATTTTATGTGTTTCTTGAAAGCGGCGAGCAGTACGAGATCCGGCATTTTTATAAGCCTGTGACAAGTTAGCGGTCAATGAAATTTATATTTCAACTTCTACAAGTAAATTTATGCAAAATCAATTTCGAACCGAAGCTCGGTTTTTTAGTTTTTCTTTATCTGGTAACAATATAAAAAATTATTACTTTGGAAATTTGAATATCGAACAAAGGGAAACATTCCCTTCGTGTTTTGTCATAAAAATTTTGACTTTTAGCGTCAGGCTTAACCACTCCAATTTTTCCTGAATAACGCTGTCACTGTCCTGTCATATCTTTTCAACGCTTATTCGACAAATGGGGACTTTCATTAAAATGCCATGTATCTGTTTATCCCTTTCCATATAATTTTCCCGTCGCAAATTCGCAATCCGATAACTATCAACCCCGGACCAGAAAAAACAAATTTATTCCCCTTTCAATTCTTTTATGCATGCGTCAATCCGCATTAAAACGGCTTCGAGTTGTTGCACTCTAGACTAAAAGCACACATTTAATCATTTTCGCAAAAGTCTTCTAGACTTGTACAAATATTTATTACGTTTTAATAGCCAGGGAGTGACTACGAATTTATTTATTTTGTATGAGAATGCCATTTTAGAATACTATATTATGCCCCGCTGCAAGTTCTGCTCTTTGTGTTTATTCTCGACTTCGTATTATGTATTCGAGACACAAATAAAAGCGATTTATGAAATTGACATTATCTTACTTCATGAAAAAAGTTAATAGGTATTATTAAATATCATATAATTTTAAGACAAGATCTGGCTCCGACTTGCAAACTAAATAACTTCAGCTTCGTGCAATTTATTAAATATTTTCATTTCGGTTAAAAATTTGATCGATGTGCAGGTATATGTGACCATCAATTTATAGCAATTCCTGTAAATGTCCTATCATACTTGCTATATTGCATCATTTGTCTAACAAATTCAATTTGATACCACAATTTTAAATTCATATTTGGCACTCCCACATGCATCGCGTTATGCATAAAATATTTGTATATCGGTGTCGACTTTAATTTTCTCAACCACATTTTCGCCCCGTAAAACTAAGGAACAATTTCTTAATAACTAATTGCGGTTTTAGTCGAGTACATTTGCTTTGTCTTGTTTAACTTTTAAGGATTACAAATATTGTAAGCAGTTTTTATCCCGAGAGTGCTATTTAGACAACGATCGTACCCAATTATGATTACGATCTAAAGTTCACAGTCAACTTACGCTCACTTTAGCACATTTCTAAACGAACTCCGGCTTGATTTGAATATACAGCATTTTCAGACCACTTGATAAACATTGTCTGTAATCACCGAAAGACCAAAATTACTCAGAAAAAAGTCGAGAGCGTAAAGAGACCGCTTTTAAATTATTCATTACACTGGCAATTTGGCTTAGCGCTCAAACTCATTGATTTTGTGAAATAAAGAAGAGAAATTGAGTAGAGAAACCTGCAAACACACCGCACACAGCGGTTTGTAACTTCATTATTGATTTTCTTTCACACAAACAGTGCGCCATCTCGTTTCTACTTGCCACACATTGCCCGGAAAATTCATTTCACTGCAACGGAAAATCTACTTGTTTGAGCTCCGGCCGGTAGGTGAGCCTTTTGGAGCTTTTTAAGAGTCAATTTAGAATTTTCATTCACTTTACACCATAATGGGGAGAACAGATCTGCTCTTTTATTTTGTTCACGTACTTTTACAATTTTCAAGAATTATTGCAACCTAATGATGATAAATGAAAAAATTTTGGAAGTCGGGAAAATACAATTACGTATATTTTGAAATATTAGTTTTTTTTTAATTTTCTCGGATAAAACAATTGGAAATAAATCACTCTTGTTTTTGGTAAAATACCGTATATTGTTGCTAATTACTAAATGAAGATAAGTTCTGACATAGAGTAACTAATTTCATTAGGGTTATTGGTGAAGTTTACAACCCTTGAGATTTACAGGCTGACCGTTTTTATTTAAGACACATTTTATTGATCTTTATAAAGTGTCTTAGTTTTATTTTGATTCCTCACACAATGAGAGGCCTTATTTTTGAGTTATTTATCTTTCATGTTTTTGGAGTAACAAAAGGCATAGGCACGTAATTTCTGTATTAGTTTTGTACGAATTAGAGGAGATAAATTTGTCGATCAGGAGGAAAGTGTGAGCTTTTCCGGAAATTCTCAGGCATCAGGTGTACAGCTGGAGATAGAAGGAATAACAGTGTAAACCGCATCATTCTACCTCAACTAATAAGCTCAAAGAAAAATTCTATTTCAAGCGTTTGTGATTTTTAGCTTCGAAGGTAAAGCACTTTTTGCATTTGCTCGTGCATATTAAACTAATGCTGTAAGTACTTAAGTAGCGCAAGCTTGATTTTAATACTATTTTAAATTGTGATTAATAATTTATTATTTCTGGTCGTTGGATTTTTGGGTAGGTAAATAAAATCGGCCCTAGTTGATAGTTTTAAAAAGTTAAAGTATTTACGTAACCAAAAATGTGTGGCCACTTTAAAGATCATAATTTAATAAGAGATCCTCCTTCGTTCTCGCCATACCGTATTTAAATTAGATTTTCAGATGAAATTACAGTGGATAAATCAAAAGGTCTCTCCTAAATCAAACTGATTAAAAACAATTATATAATGTGCTGTCGGATAAGAAAATCTATATGTTTGTATTAGGAAATTGGGTTATTATACTCTGTTGTATTGTACTTATTACGGCAAATGCCTATGCACTTTATCACAGAAAATTATAGTTCTCGCAGATATGCCGTGCTCTCGGAGATGATTTACCGTCGAAGACAACTAAATTAACGACTTGATCTAAGACTCCGAATTTGATCAACTAATATGCATTCGCGCCGTCAAACGTTTGAGAAGGCACTAATATTATAAATCACTGAATTGATTAATTTTTCAGCCTTATCGATCTCACCCAAACTTTAAAACTTTTACCACCAGAAAAGTATTACAATATTTTTACTTAAAAGGCGCTACTCGTGTTAATGTGGGTCAGTTATTGTCAGTTTTTCCACACTGTATGGAACATTTTAATTAAAAAATATTTTAAAAGCGTGACATATGTTTGAAGCTGCAAATAAAAATGATTGTTCTCAATAAAAAATCGCTCACTGTTCATCAACTGATAGAAACTAACATATTGACAGGTTAATAACAGCGATCATGAACTCGACATTGGCTGATAATAAATTTAGGTTGTTTGTTATTACACAAACTCACGTCACTTTACAACGTAGCATTTAATTCATTACGTTGCTTGAATTTTCTAAAGTAGCCGTCTTTTACTTATATTACATCCTTAGATCTTACCAAAAACATTACCACCTGTTACTTTCAGAATTCTGTAATGAAAGTGCGGACAAAAACTTAGAAATGAAATAGCTGCTACCACCAGAGAAGCTCGAATTAAAAGCACAATATTTTATTTAAGCGACAAGGCAAAATGATTACAGAACTTAAGTTTGCGTCCTTATACGTAATCACATCTTTGTCGTATATATTCAGCACGCGAAAAAATTGCAGGGAAAAGGTTGTGTGCTAATTGTGCTGTTAATTCTGTGATTGTGTTATGAAGCGTGGGGGTTAGATTAGATAGCATTTGTGCAGCTTGTGTGCTTATTATTAGAGACCGGTTTTTCCGAAGTTAAAAACTTTAATTAGGTGTCAAAAAAGTTAGGTATTAAAATCGGGTAATTTAGTACAACAAATAAAAACATTGATATTGTAATAAATTCCATTACGAAAATAAATAAAACAAAACAAAAACAAAATAAAAGTTATTGCACAAAAGAAAAAGGCTGTAAACAAGGTTTTGCTGATGTGAAATTTGTTTTTCTGTAAAAATCCCTCTCAACCTAATAAATAATATCTGTGTATTGTAAAGCATTATTGGCGCATATTTGTAAAATTGTGAATACGAAATCAGGCAGCTCTGCATTACTAATATTTTTTATTTAGTTAGCATTTTACTTTTAGTAGAATTTAATATTCAGGATTTTTTGTAAAGTATATCACTAGCTAATTTATCAACAACTCTTGGAATATTTTTTCAGAGAATTTTTAACATTTTTCACTAGTTCAATAGCTTCAAGTGAGAAGCCAGCTAATGGAAAATCTGGAACTGCTTCGAATTTTCGAAAAACAAAATTCCTCATTGAGGCATCTTAGAAAACATTTTTATTCTTATTCTTATTAATTATATTCTGTTTTAAATTAGGAAGGTTGAACGGATGTTTCAAATATATTTTTTGCACGCTAGAATGGTTTCAGTGAGCAACCGCGTTTGTTCCGAGATCAGTAGGTATGTCGTATTTACCCATTTCTATGATAAACAGAGCGGTAAGTAATTTCAAAAATAATAATCAAATACATTCCACAAAAGCGTAAACATTAGGAACACTTCGATGAAATTATTTCATATCAAAACTGAACGTAGACAACTACAAAGCGATAAAAAAGTCCTTCTATCAAGTAAGCATAGAAATAAAGAACGTATATCCCATTTCAGTTCATAGTAGAATTTCAACAGCGCAATTGAATTTTTCGGAGTGAAAAATAAAGCACAAATTAAGAGTTTCTGTAAAAAAGAAGAATTCTGTGTTCAACTTAATCCCAGCGCCACGTTTTGAGCTAAGAAAACCCACCAGAATCTCTCAATTTGTGCTCCATTTCACTCCAAAAAATTAAAATGCGCTGTTGCAAGATTCTACTATGAACTGAAATGGGATATATGTCTGCGGAACTCAAGCCTAATGTCAAAGGAAAAATGTCAAAAAAATTAAGGAAATTAAATTATTGTTGGGATCCAGTTTTGCCCCATAGACACCATTTACACGTCGTATAGCGTTCGGGTGTAACAGTTTACGTTTGAGGTAATTTCAATTTAAATTTTGACAACAGGCTGAAGTAATACATGACACCGGACACACGTTCTCAAGTAATACGCCTTCTTGATAGAAGGACTTTTTGATCGCTTTGTACTACAGTAATTCGGTGGCTTCTTTAGTGGTTCCTAGATTCAAAATAAATCCGTTCGTTTCTCATGAGTTGAGTTTACAGAAACTGTTCCTGGAATGGAAACTGAATAAGTGTTTTTATAAGGAAATCTTGACATTTCAGAAATTATTGATGAACAACCAAAAACCCAAGCTTGTTTGATTTCATTATCTACACTACTCACTAATATGAAGAAAAATCTTGAAATGTTCAACAAACTTTCCTTTAAGCAACATCAACTATTATTGACAATAAGTTTAGGAGTACAGATCTCACACAATAATTGGTAGTGTCGGTACAGTTCTTAATATACTTACCATAGGAAACTAGTCAATTTAAAAATTTAGGAAAAATTAAAATACTGGCACATATTTAAAACGGATTTATTTTGTGTTTTAAGAAAAGGGCCAAGATCTGGTCTCTATTTCTTGCTAAATCCTGGATTTTAGTTCGCAAAAAAAATAAAAAAGATTACTGTTTAGGTTTAAAAATTATAATCATTTAGATTATTAAAAGTATTGATATGAAAAAGGAAAAATCAGGACATTATTGCTTATGCCGTTATGCAAGTGTGGGTGTGGAGTAATTTTTCCAAATTAAAATTTGATGCTGTATGATTTTGTTTGAACTTGTGTTTGTTTTGGAGCATGGTTGTGTATTTGCGTAATTAGTACGTGAGTGTAATTCTTGTAGGCCGAGCGCGTTTATAGGTGATTTGTTTATTTAGTGGGTGAATGTTTCATGATTGATGTGGAAGTGGAAGTATTTTATGGAGAGGTATTGGGATGATTTGGTGTAATAAAGAGGTGGAGAAGTGTCAGTTTTATGCGATATTGATGGTAACGTTTCCTTGGCAGCAATAGGGAAAATGGAGAATGTGTTTCCTAATAGCGGCAAGCTATTACAACATGATCGGTCCTTTGCAGACGCGTGTGGCCACGCTTCGAACAATATAACACCGAATCCGCAGTCCATCAGAGCTATTGCCCACTGGGGAAATTCGGCATTCATGATGTGATTCGCGCTAGTTGCAGGCATCAATAACTGCGGGTGTTGGGTGCGCTGTCCGCCGCCACCGCCGATGCAATCAATCCCTGCCACCGATATGTACTAATGCCCTAAGGAGCGGCAATATTCATGCGTCGAAATCATTGCCATTACCAACTGCAACACTGACCACGACTCCGCCACGCTCCTCGGTCAATGCGACGCTGCATGTCACCCACTTTTAAGCCTTCAGAACAGAACTGCTCGGACCGCACTCTAACTTCCAGCAAAGATTGATAACATATAGCCCTATACGTGTCGATTTCCGAGAGCCACTTGCTGAATTTTTAACTTTATTCGACTTTCTCGCTGCTTTTTCAGCAGCACATCAAAAAATTCTTTTTGGATGTCACACAAAAGTGTTTTTAATTGTGTTTTTGATCCACCTTTGTTTTTGTTGCCTTTTGGGAGAGACATGTTGAAGACGTCCAAAAATTGATCTCACTTTTTAAACCAAAAAATGATAACACAAAGAGTTGAAACGTGTTTTTTAATTAAGGTCGGCCTGCCCTAGACAATGTTTTTGTCAAAGTACGTTTTAGCGAGTCCTTTGTGCTTTATTTGTATTGGGGTGGATAAACAAAAACGAATATTTTCATTTTCTTTATTAATTGCATCAGATTTAAACAAGGCTTGTCATTTCTGAATCTAAATGAAGTCTTAATTTGTATTACTATAAACTTAATCATTTATTTAATTTATTCATAATTTAATCCAGTCCTGTGAAGAGGAGCAAGTTGTTCATTTCCATTATTACGGCAAAAAGTTTCTTGAAAAGGGTTCCTAAATCTTAATTTAAAGCCAGTGAAACCTGTGAAAATAGGCTGTTATGATGCGCAACTTACACCAGACAACAAGATACGTTTTTTCTTACGCGAGCAAGACTCAAAAATTTTCGGGAAATTTACAGACACGGTACGTTTATGCGGCTGGAGAGCACATATACTATTGAATAATATTGAGCCAGTGTACTTCAATATAAGGGCGGTAGCTCCCTCAGGAAATTACTTAGGACCCAGGCTCATAGGAACTTTTCCCCTTCTTTAAAGCCTAGGTAAATTTATCGGCAAATTTTTGTTCAAACTTAAGTAAATATTTAAAGGTAAACTTTTTTTAATTCCCCAATTTTCGAGCACATTGAATTATGACAAAGGATAATTTAAACAATTTTTGTAGAAGTGTTGTTTTACAATCTTGTTAGATTTAAAGATTTACGAGGAAACAAATAAAGTTAATGTGGTCACATGTTAAACAGTCCACCGCTCTGAATAAGTTTTTGTGTTTATAGCCCTCAAATCTGCATAATATTTTAAGATTTTCACCACCAACTACAATTCATATCCTTGGATCAACAATTTGCAAAAATCAACGAAATTTGTGAATGGATAATCTATCTGTACGTAATTCCATTGATGTATAGAATGTCTGCTCAGTGATCACTTATAATTAGCGCAAAAATGTTGTTTATTCTAAACAGAGAGATTTCCAATTCTCATTAATGGGTTCCATAAATGAACCCGTTTGATGTTTTAAAATTTAATTTTTGTGTCGGTTAAAATGTATTTCATTATTTAACTGCAGAGGTGGGTGGCGACGAGTTTAGTTACTATTTCATGCAATACAAGTCAACAATTTCATGCAATACAAGTCAACAACGTTCATGTTTAAGACGTGAACGGGTACAAACACCGAAACTAAATCGTGGAAAAAACGATGTGCTGGTTATTTTTCAATACTGTTGACATGAAAGGTAAATAAACAAAGTCGAAAAAAGGGGCATAATCTCGGGTATTGATGAATGTGCAGAGAGCGATAGGTATTGGAAAAGGAGTAAAGTGGAGGTGTTGCGGAGGTTTTGAATAAATATTTTAGACTGTATGCGATTGTGGTAGGTAGGAACCGCTCACGATTGACCACATGAATTATTAGTGATGTATACAAAGTTCTAAACAACAGCTAATTAACTTTATAGTTACCAGTTTTACTATAGCGTCAGCGTCGCAGCGTTCAGTTGGCTTTAATTACCTGGGTTTTCAATTATCACCAGTTAAAACATAGTTGTGACTACATCTAATTATTATTTCTTCGGCACTAACGCAAACCTGCGACACAGTTTTTTATTTTAATGTGGATACAATACGTTAATGTCACATCCGATGAACTATAGGGAAAAGTTAGTAAACATGCAGAAATTTAGTTTTCTGATATTAATACTAAACAAATTTAAGTCAAGACTTTCAATTTCTGCGTTAATTTAAGCCAATCTAACAACGGGATCTGTAACATTTTTATAAGTCGTATCCAAATTTGTATAGAATTTTGTCTCCATGCAGCACTACTTTTAACGAGATATACGTTTTGGAAACAGTATGTGTACGGTACTGTGTTAAAGCAAGTGGGAGTATTGCTTACAAATACATAGTTTTACGTAGATCGGGGGTCGGAGGCGATGCCTCCGTAATTATGACGAGTTTTAACCAGGTCGTGTTTTTCGTTGTCGCGAGGATTTATAGTTGCGGTTTGGAAGGCATCGGTTAGTGTAATGTGAGATGGTGCGAAACTGACCGACGTGTGCATTTGGCAGATTTATAGCCGTGCGTCCAGCCCGTCGCGGCTTAGTGATTTACAAACGGTTAGGTGGTGGGGAGAGATGGCACCTTTCCTACCTAGGTCTTCAGAACGTTCACATATTGTGGACAGCGTAACTGCCTGTACAATCACTTTATAGTGTTCGCTCACATAAGCATTGCGTTAGGGTTTAGAAGCGTTGATCCTCCGATATTAAATCGCGAACAATCGGGGCTCTACAAACAAGCTTCGTCTGACGCAACAGCCGCGGGCAACACCTTAGGTGCACTAGTGAGGCAATCTCTGCACATTATATAGCGGCCAGCCACATAAAACTACGTCGAAGCATGGAAACTCCATTACAGAAAAGCCATACTCGTAAATCTCTGGGTCGTCTGTGGCTCGGCTCCTTTCGCTAGCCGTGAGCTTTCTTCGAGGTACCGGCCTTTAACCGCTCGGACGTCCTGAATCGGACGGACATGGGCGCGTTTCACGACGAGATCCTACATCTAGACTCCACTTCAGAACTTCAACACTCTCGCCGCGATTACCCACAGGCCATCTTAATATCATCAACGCCTCTTCAACTGAATCAACCTTTATCACCAATCCGACCTTAATTACTACCAGATCTCTATTCATATCTCATCCTAATTGTTCCAAAAAATGTAATTAAATCTCTATTTTAATAAAATTTTGCAACGCCAGGTGTGACGCATAATCCCGCCTCCTTATTAACACTAGTGTGGCATTATACATGCGTGGGTTACGTTTAAATAATGTATCAACGTTTACTCGAGATGAATATATAAATTATTAATTAATAAGTATCACATACATAAGCAATATATTCGTTAAATTAGTTGAACGAATAGCTTACACTCAAACGCTGAATGAATATGGTCTATCTCGAAATATAAAGGCCGGAAGTCACTAAATGCTTTTTTACGGTAGAAATATTTCTTTACAAGCACGTATATTTTATATTCCATATCAGTTTTTATCGTTTTTACAACCAGCGAAGTATAAACGGCAAAGACTTAAATATTTTTAAACTGTTGCCGAATTATAAAAAGCCTCTCAGACGGAAGTTTTACCGAAAATTTAAACTGTTTCTCTTTACTATTTCTACTAAGGCAATTTTAATCCTTATTGCTGTATAAACCGCTTTGACAAAAAATCAATTAATCTAATTACTGATACGCTTATTAAGTCTACAGTTGTTTTTAACATCCATTTTATTTCAAAAGAGACGCAACACCCAGAAAAATATATTTTGGATGTTAAACACAATCGTAACTTTGTGACAGCCACATAACGTTGACTTACACTTTCTAGTGGTCGAAGAATTAAAAATAAATAAACTAAGCTTAATCTGAAAAGAAAAAAGAAAGATTTATTCCAATTTTGGCTCACAGAACTATCATTATCTAAAAACCAACAAGTAACATTTCAGGCCAAGTACCCCCAAAAAGGATATAGAAACGATGGAGTGTTACGAAATTTTGGCCATTTATTTTAAATAACAATCTTAATATGAATGGTGTAGATGCAAAATCAGCTGTATGCTTTTTGCTTCTTTTTTATTTTGTAATTGTCGCCTAACTAACAGAGACTGATTTATCAGCTAAGTGTTAACAGATTTAGAAGGTGGTTAACATCTATTAAGAGTGTAGGAAAACATCTGATCTCAAGCCGTTTTTATTAGAACGTTTTTCGGTTGTTCTATCATAACGTGATAACAACTTGGCATTTCAAGCATATAGCGACTTTTGCATCTACACAACTCATATGTAGTCAAAATATCTTTTATGCAAAAAATTTATTGCTACGCATTTCACTTAGTTACGTATGGAATGAAAAATTCTCTCGGCGCATCCACCAAATGTGCGTGTTTTTTTTTGTTTTTAAAATACAACCTTCTGAGTTCTTGCACTTTATTTTTTAAAATTTTAAACAAGCAAATCAACAGATTACCCCCCCCCCCCCCCTCCACTCTCACGCTGACAGGAACTTCGTGTTTTTTTACAGATTAATCACACTATCTATTGGGCTGCACATATGAGAATATGTTTTAATTTTTGTTAGAGATATTTTGTGAACATTGCATTTGAAATTAAAGTTTTTTGGGCTTGTTTTTAGTGATTAGTTCGTTTTATGAGCGGAAATTTGTACCATATTACCCACAGAAAGCAGATTTTTAAAAATATAGTAATCCTGAGGTTTAGAGACTGTTCGGTGGTTTGATTTTTCTTCATAAAATTATTAAATATTGGTGGAATGTATTGATGTTCGATAAAATGTTATATTGCACTTAAGAACCCATAGCAGCACCCAACATCATGCGTGTTGTGCGCTATCTCTCTTATACTATTAATAACAATTATTGGCTTTTAGTGTATTTTTTAAAATGTTGCTCGTTTATTGATAAATAACTCCCTCACAGGAACCTTAAAATGCCCCAAACGTTATTCATGCAAAGCAATTTTTTCTAAGCGTTGCGCCTAGTTTAGGTTGAGAAATTATCCCTGCGCATCCACCAAAATTATTATTTTATTTTAAACATTTTCTTTTGTTCTTTTATCATCAAATATTTTGCAAGAATTCTTAGAAAGTTGCAGGGAAACTTAAAGTGAGCAGTGTAGCTTTAGTTTTAAAATAGCGGTTTTTTATCGGCTCATACTTAAAAATTGATGTAGTTCTGACTTTTAGATGTTTCAGGTTAGTTGCAGAAAACTAAATAGTGTAGTTGTTACGCCTTGTTTGGCTGTAACTGGAAAGTTTTGAAGCAAATTTAGAATGGATTTTCTATTAAGTGAAATAGTGGGAGTGCCTGATGCACAGTGTCAATTAATTAGCAGAGTGATTAGTGGTGAAGTGAATTTTTTTACATGTAAAGCGCGTTTTTATCAATGTAGAGTATAATAAAATAAAACTGGTGTGAAGAAAAATGGTTGGTATGTGTATGATGAGATCCGCAAATTGTCGAAGGTATGCCGTTTTAGTAGGGGTAGCGGTGTCATCGTAAACAGTGATAAAGAGGCAGCGGTTATTCCCATTGTGAAAAATAGATCAAGGATTGCGTCGGCGGTCCGGGCGTCGTGTTAATGAGTTTTAACATCGAGGAGGTGTTGATGCGACGTGTCCCAAGGTGGCGGTAGGACTGGGGCATTAGTGGCTTGATATATGATAAGGGGGAGCTCCCGGATGCCTTATCAACTGATTAACTCTGTGACTGGCCAAGTGCAGAGAGCATCTCGTCTGCAATTAACGGCCATTCATCGGGAGGCGGCGAAGAAGAAGAGCTCCGCATGCGCTCTATTCCAGGACTTGGAAATGCCGGAGAAGCGCTTCCAGCCTCCAGTTTCCGTCAAAACGCGTGGTTCAAAGCTGCGTCTGGTGTAGTCTTTGTTGCCGTCGCCGATACGTCGGCTGTCCCACGTTTCGCTCAACTTTTCTTCAGTAAGTAGAGGGACACCAAACACACATCTGCTGGATCATAACCGACTCTCCACAGTATTTCCTCTTAACTCCGCGCTCAAACTTTGCCAACTTTCAGCTTTGCGAAACTAAATTAGAGAACAACTTTTGCGGACCAGACGTACATACAAATTCCCAAATATATTAACGTCCTGACCAATTAAACACTAAGCACCAACCGCAGACACGTCCCAATTGTTCAAAAAAATTTTTACCACCGACAGCAAAACTACCAAAAACTAATTTCCAAGCGCGAATTCCAAGATACCAAAAAAACAAAAACACCTAATTTCATTCAAACTAATTAACTAATATTACCGAACTCGATCTAATATTAACTACGAGTTGGAACCTCAAACTTCAACGCCGGCTCAAGTGTTCATTTAATTTTCTTAAATCAAGGTGAGTTTCGCTAAAGAAAAAATATCTTGCACGCCATTTGCTCATTTATTTGTTATTCGGAAGCAACCAGAGACACAATTTTGTGTCTTTTATACTTGTCAAATTCGTAATTAATTATTGTGGTGAACCTGGCTTAAATTCGATATGCAAACGGACAATGAACAGCAAAGCATTAATCAACATTGTTTCGCTTCTAATTCTGAGGATTTCCCATATTTATGATTTTTTTGTCAATTTCAAATACCTACCACTTAAAGGATTATTAACTTTGAAAACAATGATAAAGAAATGTGTATGAATTAATAAAAGTAGAGACAAACCCGTTTACATTGGCGAGATTAAAATAAAGGGCCTCGCTTTATTAATAATGAAATGTATTTGTAAAGTCAAAGCAAATTGAACGGGGTGAAGACGTCAAAATTTTATTTCAGCTTTATTTAGCTCAATCATTTTTTCCGATTTATTTATTATTTAGTCTGATAATCCTAGTCTTGTGAAAGCTGCTTGTACATTTTTGATACACTTTTTGATAGTTAGTTAGGTGAAAGTTTGGCAAGGGTGTAAAAATTAAATTTAGTGCAAGAAGTGCCGAAATGTCATTAAACATCTTGTTCAAAAGTTTAAAGCGACAAGATAAGTGGTAAAAATTTGCCAGCACGGACGCAACACCCTCGCTTCCGTATCTATTGGATTTTAGTAGACCATAATGTACGCATTTTAAACCTTGACTCGATAAATTTTTAATTAATTTGACATTGATGGAATTGTTAGCTACGTTTTCTCACAAAAAGCACATTTACTTTAGTGACTTAACGACGGCCGAATTATTTACGTCAATGTGTAGGATTGTGCCGTAATAAGATTATGCTAACAATTTTTAAAAATTATTCTCTCAGCTAACGCAACGCTTTTAGTAAAAGCGTTTTAACCTCATTTATTCAAGTTTGCGAAATACTAAATTCACAATTTACTACAAAGGTACTAACTTAAATGCATCCAATAAAACAATCCAACGATATTTGCCCTTCTTATTTATCTTGATTACGCTGAAATGTGATACCTAGCATATCTTCAAAAACTTACTGCATTGCTAATAAGACATCAAATTGAAAACGCGAATGCCGCGGATTAATTTGCCTTTCCAATACACAACTCTTTATTGATTACTTTAAGAAGTCCGTCATTTAAAATCTGTGATTAGAGATTTACCACGTCTTTCAATTTGGAGGATTTTTAAAAGTGACGGAATTTTATTCTGATAAGGGTCAATTGCGAGTACACTCTAAAAATGCACGTAATTTATGAATTTTGCAATTTTGGAAGCTTGTCTTCCTATTGATTGACATTTTGTTATTATTTTTAGTTAATAAGAGCAGTTTTAATTATTGGACAGTTAATTAAGTGAGTATTAGCTGTGGGTAGAAGATGCATTCTGCATTGGATATGGCTAATATTTGGCAATCGTCTAATTTTGAGTTGACATATTCGTGTGTTAGGCGGCATTAAATTTGCTTAATCGTTAGTGTTGTGACATCAATACAAATTAACTTGAGATTGGTATAATTGGCTTATAAAGTGTCCCCTGAGGAAATAAAATATTAACTGGGATAGATTTAGCGATTGGTGAAAGCGATATATTAGGGATTAGGTTATGGTCGTTGGGAATGTGGTAAAAATAGTGATTTCGTACTTTGTTTGTGATGTATGCTCACACGTGTCGTCGGTAGAGTCGCTTCTGTTCCTTAAGCTTTGGGTTATCGCGCCACCACCAGCTGACAACAGTTGAACTTTTAATTCTTCAACTAATATCTGACAGTCGGGTTTTCTATTTGTTCTTTAAGTAATTCTTTTATTTATCGTGACAAAGTGAATGAAGGGAATTGAAATGAAAAATTTGATATCTGTCAGAGCGCCCTATTCCTCATGCTAAATATTTGACCCTTCAAATTTAAAAAACGTAATCCATTATAAAATCCGATCAGAAGTGGAAAGTTTTCAATTAAAAATTAGTTGAAGGAAATGTGATGTCGGCGTCGACATAGTCTCTCGCATCCGCGGTTGGTGATGGCGCATTGTTCCATATCAGCAATCAGTCGTTGAAGGCACAGTTCGCATAGGAACGTAAATCAGACCATATATTGAGATTTGTGCCGAGGGCTATCTTGCTCGGTTGCAGCTACTGAGTAATGGGTATGACGATCCGCAACCGATATTGAATATAACACAACATCGCCATCTGAGAGATAAAACTTGTCACGGAACAAAGCTCGAAACCGAAGTAAATAGGAATTAGGGTGAAGAAGTTATGTCTACACATGCAGATTTGTCGAGATTGAGAGATCTTCATCGGAAGATATTGGTTTCTGAAGACCCTATATCCATGCGCGTTTCATTACCTGTGCCATACAACGCGCGGTGACAAATCGCGTTTTACGTTTACGACCTACACATTTGCGGTACGAGGCGACAGTAATTGCGGCGGATGAGTTTTCTAGCTGCGTCGACGCTCAGCACCGGGCCTACGCGCCCCCAAGAACCCTATTTCTTACTCATATTCACATATCATATAATGACAAATAACTTATACTTATCTAAAAACTTAAACGGCTTTCTCCCATACACTCTGCGCCACGATATATGACACCTTCTATATTCCATCACAACACATTTATAAATTGAGTTCGGATTTCAGGTTTTCATATTCCTTTAAAGAAAATCATTTTTCGAGATACATTCACCATTACATAAAAATTCAACTCATTTGACACCCTCTTGTTTTGACCCAAAATGCCAAAATTAAATCTACAGTGGTCTCCAGCCCAGCTTCCGATTTCTGTAGCTCAGTTATTATCAAAGTTGGAGTTTTGATATTTTGTAGATGTTATTTATACTCTAGGATCCATTTTAGGAAAATATTTTGGATTATACAGAGTGTCCCAAAAAATTATGACGTCATAATAATACATTTTTTTAAAGGCATGCTATTATTTTTTTGTGCTCATTAGGATACCTTTTTAGATTCTTACATGTCACTAATGTTTTTTTCAAATCGGTTCAGGGATTACTGTTAAAAAAAATGAAAAAAATAGCTTCTAGCAAATAACACCGAATGTGTTAGGATTTGCAATAGGGTTGTGATAACAAAAATTTTCTGTTTTTTTATTCCGCATCGACTGACATAAAAAGAAACGGTGTTGAAACCATCTCGGATATGTATTCAATAAGTTTGTCATTAAAGTACTTGACAAAACGAGTTTTCAGCAAATAGCTCCAAATGTGTTAGGTCTACGTTAGAGTTGCGGTAACAAAAAATATTCGTTGTTTAATTAATTCCGCATCGGATGATATAAAAATAAACAGGGTTGGAGCCATCTTCAACTTTTATTTATTAAATTAGTCATTAAAATACTTGACAAATCAAGTTTTTATCAAATAACTTCGAATGTGTTAGGATTTACGTTGTATTACGGATTGTAATATAAAAAAAAGTTTGTTTTATAATTCCCCATCCAATGATATAAAAATAAACAAAGGTTGCCGTTTGAAATAAGCAAAATAAAAGGCTAGAAAGTTTACAAAGTTTGGAAGTAAATTGTAAACACTCTGTAGTAATTCAGGTCAATCAAACTTAACTAATAAGTTTGTTTGACCTTGTTTAACACGTACTTAGTAATAAATACACCAAAAAAGTACTGTTTCTATTTTTTATTAATTTTTAAAACTAAAGGTGTAAAATCGTTTTTTTTTATTTTTTTAACAGTAATCCCTGAACCGATTTAAAAAAAACTTTAACAACATGTAAGAAGCTAAAAAATTATTCTAATAAGCATAAAAAAATAATAGCATGTCTTTAAAAAACGTACGAATATGACGTCATATTTTTTGGGACACTCAGTATAATCAACAATATTTTTCTAAAATGAGTTCTAGAGTATAAATAACGTTCACAAAATATCAAAAGTTCAACTTTACTAATACCTGAGCTACAGAAGACAGGAGCTGAGCTGGACCACCCTGTATTGTTATAATTCGCTAAATCCAAACATGGGCTTTGGTGGCTACTTAAAGCCCTATTAAGATTTATTTTTGGGAGTTTGAATAAAACACGTTGGTGTCTTTCTCGTTCTTGTGGAACACCATTTTATTCCTTTTACGCATGCGCCACAGGTTCACACCGATGGCGCCTTATCAAAAAAATAAGTACATTGTAGTAACAAACCGCCCGCCTTGAAAGGTACAACTTTCAATAAACACAAAGGAAAGCAAATGAAAAACAATTTAAGACTAGCAAAAAAAATGTAACATAAAGGTTGTTGCGTTCAATATAAATAAAACTGTCTTCAATCAAGAAGTTATTCGTCGTCGAGCGGTAAAACACAAACGATTACAGGCTCTTTTCACTATTTTTCCCGCACATCTCACACCAGCAACATGCACTACGCCGGCGCTGGGGCTTGGGTAGACCTCTTCGACGCGTCCCATCTTCCAGCGCATTGGGGGGATTTTGGTCTCTGATCACCATCAGATCGCCGGGACGTATTTGTCTCGTAGATTGTGTCCATTTCTTCCGCTGCTGCAGATAACTCAAGTACTCCTGATGCCACCTTTGCCCAAAGTCTTGACATATTTTTTCTTGATATTCGAAGCGATTCAGGCGATTTAACGGAGTATCGAGGTGATTGTCACTGGGAATCGTTGTTAATGGTTTTCCGATTAAGAAGTGCCCAGGCGTCAGTGGTGTCATGTCATTTGGATCGTTGGAAAGAGGACTGAGTGGACGGGAGTTTAGGATCGATTCAATCTGACATAAGACCGAGCAAAGGTCTTCAAATACCAAGTTAGCATTGCCTAAAACTCGTTTTAAGTGGAATTTAACACTTTTTACCCCCGCTTTCCATAAACCTCCCCAGTTAGGACTATTGGCCGGAATGAATATCCATGAAATGGAATCGTTGGCAAGACTAGTTTGAATTACGTCAAAATTTGATTTACTGCGAATAAAATTGTAAAGTCGTTGTAATTCAGAGGAAGCTCCAATAAAGTTTGAACCATTGTCAGAGTAAATTACTCGAGGTTTTCCTCGTCTGGCCACAAATCGTCGTAGAGTTTGTAAAAAAGATTGAGTGGTTAAATCGCTAACCGCCTCTAGGTGGATGGCTCGTGTGGTCAGACAAACAAATACGCAAATGTATGCCTTTACTAGAGAAGAACCGCGACCTCGCTTATTCCTAATCATGATAGGACCTGCGTAATCAACTCCTGATCCCATTAAATAGTTAGAATCTGGAGGTTTTGCTCGAAAGCACCGGACGCATTTGTGAACGGTCTGACGCGCTAGACATCTTCCTCTTAACGGCCAGTATCGTTGGCGGATCGCGTTTAATAGAGCTTGAGCTCCACAATGCATTTGCTGCTTGTGCTCATCTTCGAAGATCATCTTGGTCAATATTATGGGATGTTTTTGATTGTAATCGATTTCTGCGTTCACTAGCCTACCTCCAACCCTAAGAATTCCGTGATTGTCAAGAAATGGTTGAAGCGATTTCAAACTGCTGTTGGAGGGAATGGGGAGGCCTTTTGAAAGAGATAATATTTCCTGGTAGAAGAATAGTGATTGTGCGGTTTTAAGAAGATATCTCAGACTATCTTCTGGTTCTTCGACAGATAAGGGTCCATTTCGTCTATCTTCCGGCTTATTCTTTGAGTTGTGGATAAATCGTTTAACCCACGAAAGGATTCGTTTCGTCTTACTGGTTTATGACCATTTATCGAACAAGTCATCTGAAGTTTCAGTATTGGTCAGACTAATTGTGTTCGTCTTTTGTTCGGGTACATTGCTGAGATATATATTTGGCTGATCTGGCCAATGTTCTTCATCGAGTTGCAGCCATGGAGACGCTGAGAACCACATTTCACAATTACCCAACTCACTTGGATACATGCCGCGTGATAATAAGTCGGCAGGGTTGTCATTTGAAGGAACATGTTGCCATTTTGCATTTCGTGTTAGGTTTTGAATTTCGCTAACCCTGTTAGCTATGAAAGTTTTCCATCTTGACGGAGGAGAGTTTAACCAATTTAAAACGATGGTGGAATCACACCACAAATAATGACCGTCAAAGTTCACATCCATTGATGAGATTACCTTATCGAAAAGCCTTGCAAGTATCAATGCTTCACAAAGCTCCAGTCTGGGCAAAGATAAGTTATGGAGCGACGCGACCTTTGATTTCGCGCAGAGTAATTTTGTAGACCAATTAGCTTGGCTTGGGTCTCGAGTGCGAATATACATTACAGCGCCGTAAGCTCGTTCAGAAGCATGCGAAAAGCCGTGCAATTCTATTGAAGATCTTGCTAGTACTATCACACATCGTGGAATAGAAATACTATTTAGCGCAGTGAGATCTAGACGTATTTTTATCCACTCCGTGTAAATTTCAATTTCAATTTTAAACTCCATAGTTTTTGTATAAGGATTTTTGCCTTGATTACTACTGGTCCCAGAAGACCTAATGGATCAAATATTTTTGAAATCTCGTAAAGAATTACGCGTTTGGTTGTCGATCTTGGTGGTTCACCCAAGACAATTTCATAGTTTATTGTGTCTTGGCGCGAGTTCCATAATATCCCGAGCTTCTTGGATTCGTTGTCTCCCAACATAATCGTTTCCGTTTCTTCAGGGACATGATCAAAGTTGGTGCGCCATTTTGTCAAATTGAATCCCACCTGGTTTAGTGCCTTGCATAATCTATCCTTTAATTCCATTGCAGCCTCCGACGATTGAGCACCCGTCATCAAATCGTCGACATAAAAGTCATTCTCGATTACCTTGCTGAGTTCTGGATCATCAGACTTGAGATCAAGCGCCACTTGATATAGGCATCTGATAGCTAAAAAGACTGCTGCCGAAGTACCATACGTCACCGTCGTTAACTCGTAGGTCTTCATTTCTTCGTCACTTTGACTTCTCCAATAAATTCTCTGATATCGATGAAAGTCTGGGTGCATCAATACCATGCGGTACATTTTCTCGATATCTGCGGTTAAAACATATGGGTATTTTCTAAACCTTAAGATGATAGAGAGCAACTCATTATGAATAGTTGGGCCTACCATTTGACAATCATTTAGTGACAGACCGCAATCTGTCTGTGCAGAACCATCGAAGACAACTCGTATTTTGTCTTGTTTGTCATTTACTACTGGATGGTGTGGGAAATAATAACATTTATTATTTGTTTCATCGCTCATGGTTTTGATTTCTTGCATATGTTCCAAGTCTTCATATTCTTGCATGAATTTTTGGTATTTCTCGCGTAATTTGAGATCCTTTTCTAGCCTTTTCTCGAGAGATACAAATCGTTTCTCTGCAATCTTCCCCGTATCAAACAAGGATGTTATTTTCTCGTTAAAGGGCAATTTTACAATAAATTTGCCCGATTTCTTGTCCCTCTCAGTGTTTTCTACGAAATGTTTTTCGCAGAGTGTTTCTTCCTGTGACCACGGCTTTCTACCTTTGATTTCTTCTATTTCCCAAAATTTGTTTATGTCCCGTTCAGCGTCAGAGTAGATGAGAAAATTCTTTGTTTGTCTTCGTTGCTTGACAGTGTCTGATTTCCCTGAGAGCACCCATCCCAGCACGGTCTTTTGAAGCATGGGTCCCTCGGGAATGCGTATTTGACCTATTGATAGGAGTTCGTAGAAAAGTTCTGCTCCGATTAGCATGTCAATTGGGCTGCTTATGTTGAATTCTGGATCTGCTAATATGACGTTTTTGGGAATGTTCAATTGCGAAGTTGAAAATGATACTTCGCGCAGAGAATTTGTGATCTTGGAAACAATGAGACATTCTATGAAGGCCGAAAATCCGCTGACGCATGATTGTATTGTTATTTTGGCTTATGATGTGACTGCGGACTTTACTTCATTCAACCCTGATATGGATATGTCAACTGGGTCACGCTTTATACCCAGTTTTTTGCAAATGCTTTCCGTAATGAAATTCGATTAAGATCCGCTATCTAGTAAAACTCGACATACATAGTGATTCTGATTTTTTCCCTGAACGAATACTAGGGCTGTGGATAACAATACCTGATTTGCGAAGAAAACATTCGTGTTGACTGTGGTCGCAGATTTAGTTGAGACTGTGTCGGTCGACGACGTTGTTACTGGTTGTTCAGTAGCGTTCGTTTGTTTTAGATTGGTGTGCAATAATGTACTATGACGTTGATTACATATGCGACAACCGCTTCCACGACAATTAGTTGCCATGTGATTAGATCCGAAACAATTTAGGCAGAGTTTGAGTCGTTTTACTTCGTTTGTGCGCTCCGAAACAGACATTTTTCGAAATTGGGGGCAGTTATAGACACGATGAGATTCGCTGCATAAGTGACAAACATCCTCTTTGGTTGTAGTTGCTAGAGATCGACTTAATGATTTTGGATTGTGACTATTTGGAACTGAGGATCTGCAATTTAAATTGGATGATTGTTTACTCATTTCAATTGTCTCGAATAGTTCGCATCGTTTACGCAGAAATTTTTCCAATTCGGAAGTTGATGGATAGTCTCTGGAAGAAACTTCTTTCTCCCATTCGCGTCTGGTGGTAGGATCTAACTTTTGTGCTACTAAAAATACAATGATGGTGTCCCAATACTCAACTGGTTGTTTGAGAACTTTTAAAGCGCGCAGGTTTTTTGACAGATTGTCGAGCAGGCTTCGTAAGCCACTGCTCGATTCCTTTAGTAATGGAGTAATATTTGTCATTCCTTTGAGATGATTGTTGATTATTAAACGTTTGTTGTCATATCTGTCTTCTAAAAGATTCCATGCCGCATCGTAACTTTCGTCGCAAACTTCAAGTGATTGTACAATGTTGGCCGCTTCGCCCTTTAGCGAAGACCGCAAGTAGTGAAATTTTTGAACCTTTGGGAGCGTGAGATTTGAGTGAATGAGCGAATTGAACATGTCTCTGAATGCTAACCATTTTTCGTACGTACCGTCGAAAGTGGGCAAGTCAATTTTGGGTAACCGAACCGAGTTTGAAAATTGTGAGGTTAAGTTTTGAGGAATTGTTACGCGATCGGTGTGCTGAGTAGGAATTTGGGTTATGTTATCTTGATTAACGTCTTGAACCGTTTGAAAAGAGCCCCACTGCGAGATCGGTGGCGAGCGAGCTTGAAAACGCTCCTGTTGAGCAACTGGGGGTTTTACGAAATTTGTGGCCATTGCGAGGGTCTCGTAATATTTAGACTCAAACTCTTCGCGTTCGCTGTCTTCCTTTTCAACAACGTCATCGTCGTCAAAGTCAATGAGAGTTTCTATTTGATTTTGCATATCGTTAAACTTGTCGAGCAATGGTTCCAATTCATGGATCCTTTGTTAAACCGCGATTTCGTCCCCGGGTTTGTTGTGTGTGCAAACGAATTTGATAATACGCGTTAAATTTCTTTTGACGTCACCGCGACTTCTACGCAATGCTTTGGTCTGCTCGTCAGACATTTTTGGTTGTGTAATCTTGGAAATCTGGGAATTTACGGGAAACTGACGCCTACCTTGCCTTAACGCCGAATCCTGTTTTATCTGGTTCGCACTTTGCTTGAGTTCGGTTCGAAGGACCAATTTGGTGGCTACTTAAAGCCCTATTAAGATTTATTTTTGGGAGTTTGAATAAAACACGTTGGTGTCTTTCTCGTTCTTGTGGAACACCATTTTATTCCTCTTACGCATGCGCCACAGGTTCACACCGATGGCGCCTTATCAAAAAAATAAGTACATTGTAGTAACAGGCTTTATTAAATAAATATCGTGAAAATTCTAATATTAAATTGATGCTATGTCTTAAATGAAGGACATGTCAGTATAGTTCGTCCTCAATCTCGACGAGACTGGCTGCTATTTATGAATTCGCGAAAATATACCATAAATAACTAAGTAAGCAAAATGGCGTCGAAATTATTAAGACTGTAAATCCGAGCTTAATTATTAATACACCTTGTGATGCATCCTCTTATATGGCATATTTAAGGAGATGATACGTTCAAAAATTAATTTTGATGAACGCAATTAACATTCTTCTTCATCTCAGCTAAAGCAGTAGATTTAAATAAATTCGTTTCGAAATCTTGTCGATTAGTTGTTTCTGGCGTGAATTACTCCGCTTTAGTAGGCATAAATCCTGGATTGTGGATTCTGAATTATTAGTGGAGGCTAGGAATACGTGCAGTTCGCTGAGTCTCCACCAAATGACACCCAGGTAAAGGTTTAATTGATCTCGCGTGTTATGTACATTAAGTAGCTTATGCTGATTTCGGAAAATTAAACAACATGCCTTTGTAGCTTGTTTCAAAGTTGTTTTATGTTTGAACTTTATTTTTTTGCCAGTACAAAGAATAATAATCCTTTGGTTAAATTTTATAAAGAAGAGTATCATTTTTGTTAGATAATTACTTGAAAGCTGTTTCAACAGATCGGCCTTAAGGCATGATTGTTGCTAATTTAAATGTTACACCGTAAAATCACTTAGAAAATACAGGAGCTTTGAATATTCATATTCTAACAAAAAACAAGAAAAACATTTCAAATAAATAAATCGTTTTATTCTTTTGAGGAATTAGAGTGGAACATAAAAGATTTACACATTAATTAATTTGTAATTCGAATGTTTGTATCCCTTAGTGTTAACGCGTGTATGTCTGTTTTAGACTTGGCTTTCTGCTATTTTTGACACGTGATAATTCATAAAGCCCCGGTGAAACGTTAAATTTACCTTTAATTTTTATCACGATTCTCTAACTGTATATTTAAATATAAGTAGAGTGCTCCAAGTTTAGGTAAATATGTAAAGCTGATATAACACAGTTAGTGTTTTTGTTGGCACACAGGTATATCATGAAACTCCTAATTCGTGTAACTTATCAGAGTTGTGGCAAACGTATGTAAATTTATTGAAGCAGTCGTAAGTAAGAGCTCTTATCGCAAGAGACAAAAAGTACTTTCTACTTAGGTGCTAATCTATATAACTGAATCAGATTTCGTTCCTGAGAACGCTAGATGCTAATGGCTAAATATCAAAAGAGTTTCTTATAGAGTCCCGGTGTTATTTCCTTAGAAAATGTATAATTTTCTAAACCGGATTTTTTATGACTTTACATGAACTTTCACCTCTGCAATATTCTCCTGCTTTTATCAGACGTAATCCTGAGAAAACAAGAAATAAGGTTTTAAAGAACAGCTCTTACAAAGTTTATTGACATATAATCATCACATAATCCTTTGAATACTGCAGTAGTTTTAATTATGCATCAAACTTAAAATATATTTCGCTGAATATAATATATCACAATTTTATTTTTCAAATTTAAAATGATAACGCTAATTACTACAAAAATCGACTCAATTTATCTCTCAAAGTTAATAATTGGCTTCATTTTAATTTTGATGTCATTTTATTTAGATTAATATCAGTTATCAATCACAATGGTAAAGCCCTACAAATAAAATATGCTCATAAATGCTTTAAGGGATTCCAAAATAAATTTACCTTATTTCATATAACATAAATCACAGTTCATGAAATTAAACAAATCTATATATGTACAAGCGAATTATTTATTGTTCCCAGTACATTTCAAAAACGTTACTACCACTACAATAAACCAACAACTTTTTGCTATAAGAATTTATGGACTGTATGAAGTTTATGGTTTCTGAAATAAACTTTTAAAAGCATTTATGTGCAATGTAACATGCTTTATCAAATAAACCTTGAAAAGGATTAGACAAGAGACTTAAGAACTAAAAAAATATTCCAAAAAACCAATTTGTGTTTAATTTTTAATATAGCTAGGTATTCCTAGAGTTTGAAAATTTCAAGTGTTAATTAAACATTAATTTTTTTATAGTTTAGTAATGTAAGGCTAACTTGGATATTAAAGAAATGTTTGAATGTCTTTAATTTATTTAGTATAATAGTTATTTATTATATAAGGGTTTTACAATGTGTCAATAAAAACGAAGTTTGAGCGTTTAATTAAGCGGATAAAATACATGTAAGACCCGTATGCAATACAACGTTTTATCCACAACCAGGAAATATAGAATAAATCCGAGACTAAATCAATATTTTTAAATACTTTTTAAAATTTTCATTTGACATTTTGGAGTGACGTTTGTCAAATTAATTTTTAAAATAGGAATACTGCTTCAGTTCCGGCTTCGTTTACAACTTATCTGGCCTCGACATCGAATAAAGAAAAAACGGACCATATTTTCTCTTTTAATGTAAAGGTAAATGTAAAAAATGCAGTTTAATTTTGTTAGGGGTCTTATGGTGTATTCATAAGACCTATAGGTTTTAATGATATCATAAGCCGTCTCCTAGTGGTGGTATTGTGACATAATAATTGACTGGCTGTGGATAAAGGTTTATAAAACATTCTTTAACCAACTTAGATCCGATAAGCTTTACTCATAAATAGTTTTTGATATATTTGAGTCTTTCTGGGTTCTGACTATAAACCACATTAGTTTTTTTGGCATCTTCAAGCAGCGATCAAACTAAATTATTGAAATTGATGGTATAAAATGTTAGTCATTACTTATTAACGTAAACAAACTAGAAGACGACACAGTTTGGGCTAATTTTTAAATAAAAACCCACACACGACTCCTAAGTATTTTAGTTTTAAATTATGTTGGCGTAGTTTTAAACCTTTTTAAAAAAGTAGTTAAAAAGCATTTGATATACTATTTTACTGTTGGTTCTTTAACGCAAATGGTCCAGCGGTAGACAAATTTATAAAAGTTGAAGACATTTTTTTGGCGATAAATCACGGATGTATCTCACTTTCTAAATGACTCAAACCGCTGACTTCTTAAAAAGGTTTTATGATTTACCTATTTACGTACATCAAACAGATCACAATCAGAACGGATTTCGCATAAGACATGTAATAATTTGATGCAGCAGCAAAACTCCATTATTATTAGAAGTACACTACTTATTGTTACCAAAATGCACTAAACAGCAACTTCGCAGAGGATGGCTCGAATGAGTGGCAGTGTTCGTCCAGATTTAGAAAGGAAAGTCCACTCATGCACACTTTTTAAGGCAGATAATATTAGCGGACATTTTTTACACCAAGCGCATGTTTAGACTTAATTTCCAGAGGTAAACCTTAAAGGATTGATTTGATAATTTGGAATAGACTAGATATTCTACTTCCAAAACTACCAAGGCTTTCTCACACAAAAAAGTGCGGATTAATATTAACTCGCCCACGTATACAAATAAGTCTTTGTATAGACGGAATCACTCTTCGATGTTTAGTTGCTGTTATTTAAAACAAACTTTTTAATGTTGTTGATTCTCTGTTACTTTATTCTGATTGATTCTGATTGACGCAATACCGGGTGTGACAGAAAATTTTGGTTCAACTAAAAATAAGGTGCTAAAAATCGAACACTAAACCTATTTCTGATAATGTTAAGTTGGTTGACAAAGCAGAATATCGAATTTCAAAACTGTTGCTTAACTTTCACGCATTTATGGTTTAATACTCGCCACCCTTGTCTTATATTAATAAACAGCACATTTATTATGTAGTAACCTTTTACTTTGAGTTATACGTAGAGTAGTAGTAGTTTACAGCTTTGGTATATTGAGAAAAATGGACTAGGGAAATTGGGTGTTAACAGCTTGTCTTAACGTTGAGATCTCTATCTCTGATTGATGTTGTGAGACTGGGAGGCTTTTGATGGTGGTGTTTTGTAAAAATGGAACCTTTGGTGTGGTGAGGATAGAATAGTAGTATTCCGGGTCTGTTAACGGCAGCCGTTTAGCGCCCGCTTTTGGGAAAATCAAAGACAATGATAAATTATTCCCGACTATAACAATGCCATTAGGGTTGCTTAAGAGCGGAATGCTTTCTTAATTCATTGGTCATTAAGGATGACCGGATTTTTGGTAGCTGTAGTGAATGTTGATGCTCCCTGTTCGTGGCATAATTTGAGCATATCTCGTTAGGGAAGGCTGTGGCGCGGGTGGCCCTTAACGACAATCCGCGATGCGCCTTGCTCGCTATTAGCCGAGATGCACGGATAATTTATATCAGAGAAGCAATGAAGCAAAGACGATGGGTGGCCGGCGCGGGCGGCAACAGTCTGCGGTGCGAGGCTAATGAGGTTTCCGCTGTTAGTACCGCGCCGGGTGCCGCCGCCATCCAGATATCAATATCAATCTGAGCTTTGTTTCAGACCGAGGCAGGAGATGTGAGAATGACCCGGGGGTCGGCTTCTGCCCTGCGGCGGTCCTTGGCTGCGCTCCTCGCCCTAGACCTCATCGTCGTACTAGGTGAGTCCTCTTGTCCACAGCGAGCGAAAAATCCCACTCAACGCAAGACGCCAGATTTCGCTCCTCTCCTTATTCATCAACTCTGCATCGCTTATCCACAAATGGCGAGAATAATTGTGGCAAACAGCTTGAGTTTGTGATAGCCAAATAACTAGTGTCAGTACACTGAACTGACATTCGCTTCAAAGATAAGACAGTGCAAACTTCGTGGTCTTAGCTTATCACATAATACTCTCTTGCGAATTTCACGGAACGTATCTCTTCTAAATTAACGCAGGGGAATATACACTTCAAATAAATGTCCTCGCGTTGCTGTTGTTTAACGAACACTCTTCTAATTCTATCTAAGCAGACTAGTTCTTATCCTAAAAATTCTAATTCACTATTTCAAAAATTCGTTATGTGTTAAAAAGGGTTACTTTATGCTTTTACGCCTTCAAAAGCATTTTTAAATTCAAAAATATTTTCTCTTAGAGCAGAATATTATACTCGTTTATTATAAAACATAACGCTAGCATAACTCCGGCTCTAAACCACAAATGTATTTAGAATAATGTCACGAGAAATATTGTCACTATGTCTTTACGACTAAACCACTGACTTGGAACATTATGCAGCCTTAAAAACCTTATGAAAAATTATTTACATCAAATCCCTATATTTTACAAGGACAAGTGATCATTTATTTAAAGGATTTCCATATATTTCTTCAATGAAACTCAAAAATGTTGAGTTATTAAAAGTTTAACATTATCAACACTAAGTTTTATGTAAATAAGCAAATGCGCGAAAAGGTGCGATCTCTGCTGAAGTTTATTCTCACTGGGGCGTAATTTTTTCGCAGTCAACATCTCGACAGAACTTTTTTCTGAATTGGTTACAAACAGAAAGCTTACTCTATGAATTATCACACTGTCTTTTACTCTCTAATGGCTAATGAGTATAGTTCACATTTCACATTGTAGAATTGTTGAAGTTTATAAGCGTAGCTTTGTTTGTTCAAGTGATAGAATTATACGCCTTAATAAACAACTATTTTAATTTAGGAACACAGCGTGTGCAGAAATAAAGGAGAAAATATTACAGCAACTACAAGGTGTTACAGGGGTAGATTATAGCAAAATAAAAAATTGCCACTTAAAGGATTTAAACCATTTTTAGGTTGCTTCACCAGCTAGCAAACAACTTGCTTCACCGTAAGGTTTTCGTCCTCAAAAATATTAATTATTTTTGATAATCTGCATTTTGGCGCTTTTCGGAATAAAAAAGTGAGGTAATTTATTTGAGGCGGCTGTGTTGTGTAATTCAGTTCGGATTGTTTCCCGTTCGACAATATATCTCGTCCCTTTGCAATAAAGGCTTATTATCGCATATCGCAGTGTTCTTTTTTAATTGAATGTGCTGCTCAAGCATAAAAGTGCTATCAACGGCCCATACCGCGATGCTGATCGTATTGGCCCGACCGTAGCGTCCAAGACAAATGCGATGTCACGATCCCCAACATAAATATCGGCGTGAACCCGTGTGCTTGGAAGTGAAGTTATTATGGGCTAACCTCCGGCACCGACCTCACCTAGCCCAGCAATAAATTGCGAGCTATTAATCTCGCAACATTTCTTTGCATACTCTTAATTGTAATATATGTCGGTTTACGTTCATCCTGGAGGTGACTCCTGGTGGCCAGCGTCTTCGAAGCTAATTAAACACTCGATACGATGTGATCCGCTTTCGCATTTATCCTCGTGTTGTGGTTTATTGGCGAAGTATTGCACACCACTTTCGTCTTATTTGCATGCGCACTCACCTCCAAAACCCTTTTATCTCTCTCCATTATTTAAACTGTCTTCATTAAAACTTGCACGAAAACAAGCTGTGCTCGTAACGGTATTGCGTACATCTTACAAGATTCATTCTTATTCAGGTTCTCCCTAGCTATCTACGCGGAAGTCCTTCAATCTTATCCAGCTTTCCAATATCGATTGCTTATTTATGGTACATTTAGTCCTTTCCCAATTTTCCACTTTCCTCCTGGCATTATTTACCAGATAAACAAAACCACCTTCTTAATAAATACCAGTCACCACACACTCAAACATAAACAACCAACCAACTTATTAAACCACCAAATTGATTTTCTAATGTTTTTTAAACACAAATCGATACTATTTTTGCACTGCAAATAACATTCAAATAATTACAAAATGCGCTAGACGGACTTCAAAGAGAAACACTGCTTGTAACATATCGATTATAAATTGCAAATTTGTAATTTAAACAAATATGTTTCGCATATTTTCAATTTCGGAAAGTCTCACATTTGATACATTTTAGTTTGTCACTTCTACTTAGAATATTTTTGCATTAGCTACTTTTTAGTCTCCGCTGAAGTATTTCGACGCGGTGCAACTGTGGAAATATGTCACACTCTAAATATTACACTACGTTTCACATTGGTGAAGTAATCCAAAATATAATCTCGTTTACTGGACAGTTTATAATTAACCGAGTTGGTAAACAAAATTTCATAAATTTCTCCTGAAAGTTTAGAATTTTTGTTGACGTTAGTTTTTAGTCGGAAATGATACAAAAGAATGAATCTGTAGTTAAATATTTTACTTGAAATTCTCTGAATAAATTTAGTTATAATTCTTTTAGTCTGATTTAGTTAAGATGATTTTGTCATACCTAACTTGTTAACGCAATTATTTTGCTTCTAATTTGATCTTTAAATAACGTTGGGCTTGAAATATTTCATATTGTACTAGCAACGCTTGAGGCCACACCAAACCAGATCATTTTTGGGAAAATAACTTTTATACGTTTGTTTTTGAAACTTTTGACTATTGAAAACATACAAGACACTAGTATTTAATTACAAAATAGTAAACAAATTAATTTTACTAAACTCATTTAGAACTGGACAGAACCACTTTTGTAACAAGATACTTGTGCCAGTATTAATTAAAACGCTGTAATGAGAATTTAAAAGGTAAATTTTGTTAGAACGATTCCATTGCTGTCTAATACACTTTGCTCTTTGTAAATTTTCAGATTAAAAAATATATTTAGATATTTTTACAGTAATTAAATTTCAAACAATTCTAATTTTTCTCTCCCTGTTTTGTTTTTCTTTTTTGTTGTTTTTGTGAAGAGTGGGTATAATTTGATAATTTTATTTTTAAATACAACTGAAAAACAAAATAAGAGTACTAATTTGAAGCTCTGTTCGAGCGTGTAAATGATGCGATATAGTTTTGTTTCCTTTGAGGCAATAACAATGAAGGAGTTAAAATAAGCAAATTAAATTATTGTGGTTTCTGCGGTAATACTGGTATGCTAACAACGTGTTTATGTGGAATAAATATTAAGATTAGTCAGATAAATGAGGTTGTAAAATTGAGTTTTGAGTAAAGTTAAGTGAGCTAAAAATTGCACTAACGTGGTACTTTGCGATGAATTAAATAACAAAAATGTTGATGTTTGAGGATTAAGGTGCGAGGTTGAGAGGGGTGTTTGCTAATTTGAATAATTTAATCCAAGGTTTTATTGTGTAATTTCTCCTGGTGGAGATGAAATTGAAGAATGTGATAGTTGGAGAATCTATATAATATCCGCGTCGTAAAAGAGCAAGGCATAGAGGCAGCTTCACATTGTTGATAAAGTGAGTTAAAAGTAAGCTCCGTCCGGCGGCATATGATTAATGTGGTCGTGTGATTGCCAAAGTTGGAGTCACGTCTGTACAAGCAGGCCGTACTGATGGCCGTTTTTACGCGCGAAATACTCAACAAGTTGAATAACACGTTCACGTGAAATGCACTTTGCGAACGAGGGCGATGCACGTCTTAATCCGTTCATGAGCATGAAGGGAGTTAGTCTGAGTCGAAGGGAGTCTATATTTGTGAATCCAATGAGTGGTTGCTGTCATCCCGTCACTAATGGTATTGACATACCAGATTCAGCTTCTCTAAAAACCACAGCAAACATAATCGTTATCGTTAGTACAGATAAAGTAATATTATGTAAATATTCAGTGGTACTTGGATTCGGATGTAGTGTTTGAGACGAGTCTTTCTTGGCGAGTCTATGTGGATAAAAGTATTGCTAATCGAAAAACAAGAGTGGAAACGCGATCAACAAAGACGGCTTATATTGTAACTAGTTTTCTCGGAACGTACAAAAAGAAGTAGCACTATAATTTTTAATGCCCATTGTGTTGTTTTGTACAGTGGGATTATCTTTAAGCAGACGAGACTCTAGAGAATGGAGCGCAATTTGAGATTTCATTATGTGCCTGTTAGACGTTACGCGCCGATAGGTTTGGTCAATTTTCAAGTATTTCTGTGATGCGTTCGCCACCGCACCGCGCCGTCATTTTCAACTTTGTGTGAGAATTGTGCAGTTTTACATTTTTTCCGACTTTATTATTTTTATGCGGGTTCTGAAGTACCCTATATAAGGCCATATTTTAACCAGCTCAAGGCACCTTGATATTTGCGTGCCGAGTTTGATCTCACCCCAGGCGATGGAATCCACTCACTTTAGATATTGTCGCGTTAAGTTTTCAGCACAAAAATGTTTTTGAACCAAGCAAACCTACTATATGTTTCTTATGGACCCTCGAGCAACTTCCCGCTTCGTTTTATCTCTCAATAAAAAACCGCATTGTTACACAACTTTTTAATAAGTTTATATGAGTTGGTGTAAAGTAATTTCGGTAGGTATGTCTTCAAGTTTTTGCATCTTTTAACGTTCCACCGCGTGCAACAGCTGGTTACGCTTCAAAACCAACGCTCACACACTCGCATTCACATAAGGCATTCCAGGATTCTCCTGCAATCAGGCAACCAAAGCACTAACGAACATGGATGCTGACTCAGACTAACACCAAATGTCGTTTTAGGATAATCATTTCTGACTGATGACTACGACTGCATTGATTTAAGCCATTTTCTATTAGTAAGGTTGTCAGATTGCCGCGCTTCACATCGCTCTGGCAGGCGATAACGCTGACATTCCCTGGTCTCAGCCAGGGCTGACTACCCTCGACCCGCTTTATTACCTGCGGTCTAAACCACGACGTATACGACACTCTATATTTATTATTCACATTTATTCATAGTTATTTAAATGTCGAGATTTGGCTACAATTCCAGAAGGCATTCCGCGATCGCGATTCGCGCAGGTAAGGCAGCTTGGATAAGTTGAGCTGGGCCAGCTGTCTCTCTGTTTTATAGATGACAAAGAGCACTTTGGCGCGTTATGGTCGTGCCGGCTGTGTCGAGCTTGGCTTGCATATATCCGCCCTCACGAAACGAAAATCATACCTGTGTGTATTGTGTTCCGTTCTAAGTAGTCTTTCTGTGCAGAACGAGGATGATTCCGTTGAGAATATCACCGCCAAATGGAGTTACTCTGCGACCTTCCCTTGTTGACATATCATAGCGCTTATTAAAAAAGCTATGATTTTGTAATTTACTATGTCAACAGCAATTATTTCCGCCCATACATTATTAATCACTTCTCCATGTCTCATAATCTCGTGCTGTTGTCATCTCAAACATTAATTGATTTAAACAACCCACAAACGTTTACAATTGAGGTATTTCAACATGTTCCGAAATTTTAAACACTCCATACAACTTTATACGATTAAAATCACTTTAACAGGATGCAAATTTTCGAGCTTTACTACCGTTACACACACAATTTCATTCATACAATAATCGTTCCGAAATTACCAAAAAATGTTTATTTCTCCAAAGGTTTGTTCAACACACCCTACTTAATATTCCACCGTTGCGGGAGTTCTTATCTTGGCTTCCGAGTTCCCCGAAAATAATCTTCAATAATTTAATTACAAAGGCATAAATATACCTGCCCTACATTTAAAAATCAAGATTTATTACTATTATTTAATTAGATAATTTAGCTTCGATGTGCAAGGGTAGATTGAAAAATTTGCGCGAGAATAGTGAGAATGGACGGTTTCTAAAACCTCCCCCCACTAAGTTTAAAACTGCTTTAATACATATAAAACTGATATTAGACCGATATTAACCGGTATTTAATAGAAATTAACATGAATAAAACTGTTATATTAACAGGTACAAAATTTAGTAATGGCGGAAGACTCACAAAACACTATTCTCACTAATCGCGATCGCATAGAGACAGCAAAAAAGTTTTTGGCAGAAACTGTTACTAAAAAATAATTGAAGCAACCCTTTCCGTGGAGTTGTTGAATACGGGTAAAATTGAGCACTAGTTGCTCACTGGATCAACCTTTCTATACAATAGTATGAGAAATTTATTCTGGAAAGGCAGTGAAAAATTGAAAGATGATCCGCGCAGTGGAAGACCAAAAACAATCATGCCACAAGATATTGTCGTTAATAAAGTCTACAATTATGTTTAAAACAATCATCGATTAAAAGTTACCTTATTAGCAGGAAATGTGAGAAATTTAAAAGACTAAGCATTATACACTTTAGCCCAAAAATTAATCTTTTTCAAACTGGATACTTCTTTTGCTGGTGGCTGAACAAACTAAACGAACTGTAGTTTGAATCCATCTTATTTGTGTATTTCTCGCCTTTCAATTATGCTCTAAGATCAAACTTCTTCTTGAAAGATTTGAAACAAATAGTGAGCTAACTTCAGACTTAAAAGAAAACTTTTAAAGAGTGGACCCTACATTTTTTGATAACGTTTGGTAGCTATAGTAAAAACCCAGGTTAACGGTATTCTTTTGTAGTGTAGTGGTGTATCAATTTTTCATTCGCAATTAAAAATCGACAAAAAAGTCTGAAATTTGGCTACATGGTCTTGGCAACTGAAGCCAATAACTTGGAAGAAGAAGAAGAAAAAGTCTGAAATTCCTCCAATACATTAAAACATTACCAAACATTATGTAGGAAATTTATTCAGCAGAGATGAGAGGTGCCTACAGTTTCATCATTTTTTCTTACTTTTAGTTAATGATCTTTATAATGACTGTGATCTTTTCTGTCGTATCGTCGTCGGGGTTCCCACAGACTCTGTTTACATTTGTTGAACCAGAAACAAAGCGTGTTAATGAAGGTGTAGAATTCACATGCACTTCATGTAGTTTAATTTTAATTTAAACGACTGTCCAGTTTTTTAAATAAAAATGGTTTGTCACAGAGCGAAATTTGTTTTTCTCGGCGTCATTTACATATTTTCTTTTAAAACTTTGTAAATCTTAACACAACGCATCACTTTTGCGTATAAAATTCTCCAATTAGACTGTCACACAATGACATAGTTTTTTACCAAACTACTCTCGCAGCCACTACAAATGTATGACGTATCAAAGTAGGTCTTTTTGTATCTTTTGTTTAAAAACTTTTCAATCCCGGTTCTATTGCTTTTGAATAGATGGAATATTATATGTCTTATTGTGTGGCGAATCGGCAAAGTTGAGCAAATGTGGAATGTCTTTCTATTCCGCAATGGTAGAAATTACAAGATTTTTATTAACTGATTTGTTCGATGGAGGATGTTACCGAAAAGTTTTACAATCGCATGGTGCATCATTGTGCAAATAAAATATATCGACTGCGACTACTTTACTTAGATTTTGGCTTTAGAGACGAATGGACAAGGAAGGAATCTAGATGTTATTGAGGTCAGTTGTTGCATGTTTTCTACTTTGTGCGGTTTGCGTTTTAGTTTTTAATGGCATAAATGTATTTATTTATTTAGACAGAATTGCGCTTTAGGGAATATAACACAGCGTTTTGTTTATATTAGAGAGAACAGTTTTTCGCCTTTTATTAAACGTGTGTTCATTTGAAATTATGTCGTGTTCGATATGAAGAGGTGTTTACCGCCAATCCGAGGAAACAATACAATGAATAGTAATAACGGGGAAAACCTGGGCAGGTATTTTTCGTTGGCTGGAATGTAAAGGTAATTTGACGATGCAGTTAAGAGAGTCTTAAAAGCCCGATCTTCGCTGGTTTTGATATTGCGTTTAGAGAGTGACATGTGGTTTGGAAGTGGTGGTTTTTAATTTAATATAGTATTTAATATGCGTGATAAATGTGACAGTAAATCGAAAATTGCAATTGCAGTATTTGCGTCGCGTAGGTTATATTATTTGGTCTGGTGAGCAAACGGCGACTATCCCGAATGAGAATGCAGAGAAATGGTGGTTGGCAATCCGCTGCGGCCGTGATGTATCTGGTAGCTAGTTACCCTCCTTATTAACATCCCACCCTAGAGACGAATGCATCCTCCCTTTGCCGGACTAATGCCGGTGGCGTTCACCACGGCAACTAGCACCATTATTCCGAAATACATTTATTCTAGCATCTTTTGTTAAAGGCTAGACTAATGGAATTCCGGGCGACGAGTATATCATTATTGCGGGAGTTACGCTAAAATGGTTGTGTTAGAAGCAACAAATTCAGGAAAATTATGTTTATGAAGCAATATGTTTGGTTTTTAACAAGCCCGACTGCGAGTATCCCCATTTGTATGCTCCAAGCAGGATAGGATGGCAGAAGCATTCTGTGCCATAACGCACTTCCGGTCGAGGAGTTTTCAACAGGCGTTAACAGAGCACGCTGCCATCGTCGGAGTCGCTAATGCCTAAGCTAGTTTTGTGAAGTTCATTTCTAATAACGATAACGCAATCGGGAGACAAACTCCTACTAGAAACGATTCAAACTACTTTACTAATGAAGTCATTTCCAAAACCCAATTTAGTTTCACCAAATTACAGTTTAATGCTTTAATTTTGATTAATATTTTATGGTTCCAATTTAAACACATTAATTATATCACTCTTAATCTCGTTGATATTTTCATTTGTAACACTCGGGCCTAACCGGCCCTTCACTTTAACGCAAATTCGCCATGCTCTTTATTACCTATTCCGAGGACAAAAACGGCCTACAACACTTTATTGTAATAACTTTCTACAACAATTTGCCCCAACTACGCATCTAATTAAAAACACCACACCAATTACAAATCCACGTCCTATTACCCAACTAATTATTTTTTTTCAGAAGCGAATCAACTTATAGGAAATGTGCACAACATACAAACATCTGGATGCTTCTATTACAGCAATTTATTCACATTATCTGACTAATGAGCAAACGAGGAGTTTCAACGACACAAATGTAGGCTTGACAAAATATAAACTCGACTGCTCAAATGAAAGCAAACAAATATATTAATAATTAGGCACATTATTCAACTGTGTAAAACACATGTTTTGACAGTATTGATTTATTGTATTAATTGTAAACTCAAAAACAACTGAATAGAATCTTGTTTATATTGTATTTTAAAAAATATTCTCCGAAAACTCGCTGAATTAAAAACGAGTAGTAAATTATGTTATGAAGCGATTGGAATCTTTTGGAGCCAAAATCTAACCTATTTTTGAGAATTTGTTAAAACACACTAAAAAAACAATTTTAAGGCCGAATTACAAAGTTATATCAGGTGATGTTAGCGCTTTTTTGAACTAGATACTCGCTTATTGCAAGAGAACTCATATACGATTACATTTTGGCGGGCAAGTTCTAATATCAATTTGATCGTGATTTTTGCATAGTTGCATTAGCTGAAATAGTGGTTTAGATAAAATACGTTTCACATGTCATTTCGAAGTCCTTGTCTACCTAAGTTATTGCACTTTTGTCGTCGTAGTTCTCGTAATTAGTCGACACAATCTTTGAGAATCTGACGTGAGTCAGTGCTGTTAGAGCGCGGGACTTAAGTTGTCCGGGTAAGAACATTGTGGTTTGGTGGTGTGAGAGTCAGTCGTCAGAGCGATGTCGTACATCTTTATTAATTTAAAACTTGAATCTGATAAGTAGTGTCGTCCAAGAAAGTATTTATAAAACATCTCAGTTATGGAATAGGGCCGAGTATTATATGCAGTTGCCGAGATTTATTCTTAGTACAGCGGAAGTGCTTAATATCAAAAGTTAAAGTGAATCCTTATCAAATTTTGATAATGAAAATTCACAGTTTATCGTAGGAAACAAATTTAACGGATCCGTTGAGAAACTGGTGGCGTAATGATAATAAATAGACGCAGTCTAGCCGTTCCTCCAGTTTTGTTTATCGAAACTACGTGGTCAGGGGAGGCAAATAATAGCTGTTTTATAGTTACTTTTAGTATGTCGTTGATTCGGAGAAGCCTGCACCGGGGTTGCTACAAGGGACTTCATTATCCATACAATAGGACTGTACGCGTAACTTTGGTGCGATTAGCCAAGTTATTTTATCTTTGAGGTGTAGCAGTCTTGAACAGTGAATGCGTGACGGAACGCAGGCGCCAACATAATATTAGCTTGCTAAACTTCTTTCATCATACGTTACTAAATTTACTAAATTGCCTAAAATAAACATTAACCGAAAATTAATTAACTAAGTAAATACAAATTAAATTTGCGGTTCTGTACACTTTTAACACTAATTTCTTCATTAGTAGTTCATGCATTATCTCAAACGACCCTTACTCGACATATTTAAACTAATCAATATCTCCTCCACAAAAACAAAAACTTGTTTGCTGAATGCTAATTTATTTAACAAGTGTTTAGAGCTCTAGTTGGTTGTCTGTAATTTAAATTTAGTGTGGCAATTGTGTCGAAAAAATTGGTGTAGTAAAGCGTCGGTTGGTTGCTATTACCCGCGTCTCCCCTAGGTAATAGGCGTTATAAGAGGCGGATAGCTGAGAGAGTAAGTTTGAAGACGGGGTTAAGTGGCATCATTTGAGGTGTGTACATCAGGTGGATGCGACCCTAGTCAGGGGTTTATGTAAGTTTCAATTTATTGCGGACAAATGATCGGATAAAGTAAAGCAGTTTGCATATTCAACGGAACGTCACTTATTAAGCTGAGTGGCTTAATTTCTTATTCTAGCCATTCTAATGCAGATAAAGAAGCCGACAAATGTGACGTTCAGTCTGTCAGGGGTCGGGTGGGCGTCTCATTCTAATGAATTATCATTTGGTCTTAATAATTCCGCAGGCGATCGACGCTAGGCAACGTCTGGAGCGTTTTCAGACCGCTCTCTTCTCTGCATTTATCAAGAACGTAGCACATGACACTTCAATAATGTAATTAAATCCGCAAAATGGCCCCACTGCTGAAATATAGCTCAGATATTATAATTTCCAGTCGCCGTTTCTTCCAAGGAAGCCGTTTACATTAAAAATTAATTATCCGTCAAATTATATGATTTTTCAGTTGCTTCACAAAAGTGTCAAGGCACTTCACTCTTATTATCTTTTCTTCGCAATCGTTGCCGAAATTGTCCTCTTAAATAATAACTACAAATTGAACCATTGTCGCTAATATTAAATTTTCCACCGCTCTTAAACCTTAATTACATTAATAATTCTGACGCGACATGTTTATTACTCCTTCTGCAAATCCTCGCACCCAAACATCTTATTATACGGACGCAAACCTTACCTTATCCGCTTATTTTCAACATTAAGCAACCTCGAAACTATTAAAAGTTTGCATTTTTATATACTTCACCTGTCTACAACCAACATTTTTCACCCAAAATATTCAAACGCAAAAATAACCTTTTTAATCAAAATATCTACAGCAATATATGCTAATATATTTTTTCATAAATATTTCATGACGTTTACGGAACACTCAATTTTTATAAAATGCGATAAAAAAGCGAAATTTGCAGCATCATTTAACTAAATGGAATAAAAATATTGCTTTAGTAAGCTCTGGCAAGTTTTTCTTGTTAATTTCCTTAATGTTATTTAATAAGCTTTCACTTAATGAAACTCAAATAAGACTAAACGCGTAAATCTACTAATTACAATTTTTCTTAAAACAACTCCAACTGTACTACAACAATAACAAAAGAGTCTCAAAGAGGAAAAAACAAAATCGATAACAGTTATATTGTCCTTTTTATAACATTCAAAGTGCCAGTAATGTCTTCACTAAAACATATCACGAGTTTATTACAGGTTGTAATGAAATTCACGTGTTCACTTTAACTTTACTTCAACAAGTTTGAATTTCGCATACACTCGCTGTTTCTATCTTGAACTTAAAGTGGCTTCTAAGAAATAAATTATAATAATTTTTTCTATTAACATAAGACTCAGAACTCCATTTAAGAATATCGTTCTCACTGAATGTATTATTTATATAGGTTGTCAGCTCCATATTGGATTTAAACCAAATTCAACTTATTTTATTTTTATCTCCAAAAGTTGATTTTTTGAGATGTCACATAAATATAAATGGATAATTTAAAAACTTTAATTTAATTTTAAATTCAACACCACTTTTGCGTTTGCGATAAATAGCTTAAAATGTAAACATATGAGGCCCTAATCTTATAAAAAATGTAAACCACAGTCAAGTGCATTAATAAAATCAATTTGAAAAATTGAAAACACACTTAACTTCGCCCACAACAAATGTGATATTTTTTTTATACATTTGATTCAATGATTTAATAGTATATTATTCAACGAGCGTACAATGATGGCTATTATTCACGAGGTGAAGTTTACGGCCACGAGCCGCAGGCGAGTGGCCTAAATCACCGAGTGAATAATAGCCATTATACGCGAGTAGAATACTATACTTTATCCACGACTAATAAATAATACTTTGATTTATAAAAAGTTTTGTAAAAAGCGGTATAAGAAACAGATATACGACACATTCATTTGAAGTCGCTGATGGCTCAGGGTAGATGCTGCTTGCATTCCGCCGTCGGGTACCGCTTTCGAATCTGGTCAAGGAAAACTCACTTTTTTTCTTTTTTTTTATGTACAGAACTGAATTCAATAGTATATTATTCAACGAGCGTACAATGATGGCTATTATTCACGAGGTGAAGTTCATAGAATTAATTAATTCTATGAAATCAGCTAGTCTACGTAACCAGTGATTAATGACTCATTATCCACGGCCGTGGATAATGAGTATTATTAAGGTCGAGCAAACAAACGTATAATGGGTACGTTATACAACAGTCGTGGATAAATGTATTAAACGCCGTAAAATATATATGGTTATGAATCAAATCGTGTTCAGGACGAGCCATTGACAAATATCAATTTATTTATGTGTTACTTGTTTTGACATCTAGAATTATTTAGTTTTGTTTAGAGTGATTTGAAGCCGCGAGTCAAAATTAATTTTCTCAATTAAAGTGTTTCGGTTTTTGTCACATTTCACTTCTGTAATATTTTACCAATTAATGGTCGTTATTGAAAAGTGACGATAATAAAATTTATCTGGAGTTTAATAAAAATGCTGATTCAAGAAATTCGATTTTAATCTTAAAAGGCATTCCGTCGAAGTGAATTAATGAAGGATAATTTCCTGCCTTAATTTATCAACATTCCGGATACAGGCGAACGTTAAATTGTTAATATAACAATAAGAGGAACAATTAAAATGTTTAACTGGGCGTAGGAAAATAATTTATGAAATGTTATATTGACTTTTGATGTAGCATGTTGGCGGGAGTGAACTCAACTCTGACAGGCATAAAAATGGTGGATGCGCCGGGTTAACTCAGCATTAATTCACTTCAAAAATAACAAGAAATTTTCATCATAAATTTATTGTTAAATTTCAAAATTTGGGCGCTTGTGGAATCAGTGCATTTAAGAAGAAATTAAATTTGATTCGAAAAGATGCTTACTGCATGTTTGCCTTTGACGACGGCAAAGCTTTCACACGAAATCACTTTGTCCAAGTCCCTAACTCGCCGTCATGCATTATCATCAGAGCATTATCTGGGGATCCTTCTCCGTTCGGTTTGCCGAAAGCAAAAACCCTTTTCACCCTCCCGCACTTGACTAAGTACGCGAATTTTATTAAATTTTATTGCAATGTGTTCTCGATTGAGCCCATCTTATTAAGATATAAATATCACCCTCAATGTTCAAGCCCATTTCAGCTTCAGGATAATTTACATAGAAATTCGACCCAACGCAGAATCAGTACCACAAATTTTCTCCACGACTTCAGCAGTGATTTAGCCTCCGCTCCTGCTATCGATTTTTAACCATCATTTACATTAAGTCGCCATCAATAATTAAATCACTATTTTACTTCCACAAACGTTTCAGTAGAACTTTTCTCGATAACCCGACTAATAATATAAATTGTTGTGTTAAAACCAACATAAACTTACTAAAACTGACTCAAGGAGCAACAAAAGGTATTTACCAGAAAATTTTACGATTTGGCCCTTAACCGGTCTGCTGGATTCAGTTTTTATTATTATTACTACTATATACGGACTGAGACAAATTCACTCAAGCAACTTTTGCAAATAAATTGGAATAAATGTGTGGAAAAAGAAATAAAAGGAGAATTGGTTTCAAAAAATTTTTCGATTCATTTGTTTTTAAAATCAACAGACTCTTCAACAGTATCAAAATAAAAGTAAAAGAGATATTCCCAGACTCGATAATTTATTTTATCGCATACACTGAATATTTTCGCATGCACTAAACTTAAAATAATTAAATTTTGTTTATCTACATAACGAGTTAAATTTTAACATTTATTAAATAATAATTACGTGAGTTAATTGGAACGGTTATTTAACATTTTTGTTATCAATAGTATAAACACGATTGAATTAAAAACAATGACGTTATTATTATTATTACAATTTTATAATGTCGTAAAATTGTGTTCAAACTGTGGTTAATTTCAAGATTATTAATGCTATTTACCACAACTAACTACTCTCCGATTAAAGCGCATATATCAGTTTTACGTGACAAATTAATCACTTGACACTTACTAATATTCACGTCAAGCCACTTTATCGACAGTGTATTACCATATTGGCTAAAATAATTACTGTTAAATTGAGATTAACACTCGCTAGCTTGAAGATTATTCCGAATAATTTTTGTATAATTTTGGGCAACAATTAAAGGGCGTGCGGATTGGTTAAGTTTGGTCAAAATAATGAGAACATCCCTAACAGTGTCGTTGGAAATAATTTAGGTACTGCTGGTTTTAGAACACAACCCCTAAAGAAGGAAACTTCTCCAATCTTAATAGTATGTAAAACACGAGGCCCTCTTACCCACCGCCTTCAGCCCTTAGTCACGTCGTTCCCAGGCCATTTAAAAAGGAAACGTTAAGTGTTTCGAAGACGTGTGATTAGTTCAAAGCGAATGTCACATCTATTTATTATCGCTGCCCAGATGGCAAGCGACCGCCAGAAGGTGTTCTGCTGTAAATATCAGGGCTGTACATGTATAATGCAATATTTCCCATGCTCGCAGCGCGCATGAAATAGTGAAACAGGATGTGGTGATGCGGCAATGCGCACCATCAGGTGCCGACCGAGAGTTACAATTGCGATGTGCTTACACTGCTGATGTTAGATAAATTCAGGATTAGAATGAAAGCATAAACCGGTCAAATTATCAACCTTTCACAAATTCGCAAGCGGTGTTTTGCGTATAATTTTTATATGCGCCGAAGATAAAACACAATAAGCTAGTATCTCTAAAGCAAAGACGACGCTCAAGTGTTCTTTGACGACTTTCCATATACTACCTCTTATCAGCACAAGTCAAATATAAAAGTGGATTTCACTGTTTGCAATACTGAAAGGTGAATTGCATAAAAAGAACGCTTTTATTGTTGCATCTCTCGCTATAAAACTTATAACGAAATCTTTACGATAATTTTCAACAATATTGCCAGAGAAGATTTGTTTTAAGACACCACTTTTACGAATTTTATCGCAGATTTACAGAAATGTATAGCATGTTTCGTCAATAATAGTTGATAGAAAATCGATCTGTGCTCGCAAAGTAAAATATGTAATTCAAATAATATAAGCGTGGGACAACTCCGTTTCCGTCTCTCAAAATCCCACAAAAATTATATAAATACGTTGCAAGTTAAAGTAGTTAAAAAAAGTCATGTTAAATGGTTATTTTAGACTCACGCCAAACACTACAAAACTTCCAAATTCTACATCTACATTTTTTTTTAATTGCCCACATTGCTTTGGGATAAGGCTGAAGTACTTTTGTAATAAACAACATTGTAAATATGTATGTATGACTTTGTGAAAATGCACGAGGCTTAAAATGCTCTCTAAATCTGTTGAACGCATGTTAGAGCGGAATACTTGTGCCACTTGGCAGTTTGAGACATTCAAGAAACTTGTGTAAATGTCTTTAGAGCCGTTTCTTATTCTAATGACAAAAAAATACCAATAATCACGCTATGTCGTTTAAGATAGTGGCCAAACTTTACGTGTTTTATGTGAATGCATACATTTAACTTAATTCGTGCATTAAGTAAACGAGTTAGCCTTTGTTTTATTGTCATAAGTGCACTTTGAGTTATAGGTATGATTTAAAAGTGTTAAGTTTGATACTTAAAAACTTTGCGTAAGTTTAAAAAATCTGAGTAATACATTAATGAGTTAGGGTTCAGTTTGGAAATCTGCTGAATTTCCGTGGTAGAGTGTGTGATTTTAAGAGTGTTAATTGTGTCTGAGACTGATTGTGTGTAAGGATGCAGTTTCTTTGTATTTATATATCTAATGGTGTATAAAGTATCCGGTACCGCCCTGGCAACACTCTGAGCGACAGTAAATTAGAGTAGGTAGTAAACGTTTAGGCCTCTCGGGCAAGACGTGAAGCATTGTCGATTGCAGCAGGTGTTATTGCTGTCACTATAAATTATTGGCACAACTTTACCTGTTCATAATGCCCTCGCTTCTGCAATTATGTAAATTCACTACCACACTAATTACACGTTCAACATAAGCTCCTTGCACTTGAATGAATCAATAACAAAAATTATTACAGATGTTTAGAAACGTTCATTATATTGAAGGGACATTTCCAAACATACGACTCACTATAAATCTGAATTCTCTTTCACGCTTCCTGCCTTCTCCACGAATTTCCCTTTAAATATGGATGTTTAATTCTCTTACAAAGTAGATTCCTACGTGCTTATATTATTTCAGCCACTTTCAAACAAACTTCATAACTACACGACGGTTGAAAACAATTTTTTTATACATTTTTCCGTCTAACGCCAATTTAAGTATGGCACACATTCCGATTTAATTACCAATCAAACTATCAACAAACTCAATTAGGAATTGAATAATCACATTTGCACAAATGTGGAGACTTGACAATTCTTGCAAATTCCATTTATTAAGTGGGATTGGAAAAAGTAGAACACCGAACCTACGTCATACTGATAAGTAATAAACCGCAGGTAAGGCCAAAATTGGTCGATAGCTGCCCAGAGTTTCTCCACTAAATCTCCCTATATTTAGGCGACAGTTAATTATTGTAAATACAATTCGAGTTTCCGAAATTCTTCTGTTTTCCTTATATTTCCCAATCACTAAAGTTTAATCTGGAGCAGCAACAACGTATTTTAGATGCGGGAAACTAACTGTGTGAATAACTTAGTTATGTTTTCAAGTCAGAAATGAGTAGAAATTTGTGTGAAAAGTTTTGATAAGCAATGCTAGTTGATTTTTTCAATAAATATATTTCCATTCAAAGTTTGTAAAGTTTTCATTCCATGAAGGTTGGCTTTATCAAAAATTGTTTATTCATTGAATAGAATGAGTTGAAATGTTGCCAAAGTGTCTCCTAATCGGGCATTAAAAATATGTATTGACCTTTTTGAATTTCAAACGTTGTAAATATACACAAGGAGTATTAAAAATGCAGATTTATCAGGTTTTATTTTTAGAAAGGATTCGACTTGTATTCACTACTGTACTTTAAGTTTGCCTCCAAAGCACAATAATAAGAAGTGCACATATCAAAAACGTTTGATCATATTTACAAAGAAAGGTAATGGAAGAAAAGCTAGCGTTTAGAGGCGCAACATTGCATAAAATTACTCCTTTTGGTCCGAGGATTTAATCTAAATTTAGTATGGTAGCATAGAGAAGATAATATTTTGTTTTGAGAATGTGACTAAGGGTGGTTATAATTAGTTGGGATTTCCTAAATTTGTAAAGTTGGTGGTTTTAATAATCGCCAGTTTTGGGTCATTTTGTTTAGAGTAATAAAACAGGCAAACAAAGGCCGGGTCGAATAATAAAGTACTGTTTAGCCGAATTAGTTGAATAGAATCTTAGTCGGAAGTAGCCGGCGAGAGTCAGTTTCGCAATAATATTAAAACAGCAATAGCAAGTTATAGCAGGTCCGTTGCGAACGAGTACCATACGTTCGTTACTTATCGCTTTAAGGTCTGACGATTTCAGTAAATGCTCATAGTGTGCTTGAATAGCCTAAACTCATATCCCGAAGGGTAGGCCATTTGAAGGTTTTAAGATGCAATCATGGGCTTACTTGGCGATAAAACTTTTCTGTCTTATTTTAATATAAATTTGCATGTTTTTGTTAATCCCTCCTCGAGACTAGAAAAGAATATTGGAAGAGTGACGGCTGGTTGAAGTGAGTTAATTTGAAAGAGTTCTCGAACCGCAAGCGAAGGCGGCTGTCCGTACACGCCGCGAGTCCCCGAGACACGACAAACTGTTTTAACTCAAGTTTTAATAAGTTAAAGGATTAGCCTTAGGCTGTCAGAGGTTTTTCTATTAAGACATTACGTCTTTCAATCCCTTACATCAGAAATGGGGTCGCATTGAAATGTGATTTTTATGTTAAAGTTATTTGAATATCTCCTTCTTTATAATTGTTTACTCGGAACTTAATGGCGATTTCTATCAACAGGAGCGGCCTTCCAACCCGAATTTGCAGAACCTATTGTTAATCTAACCATCCCTATGGGACGAGATGCCACTTTCCGATGTCTTGTCCACCATTTAGGAGGATACAGGGTAAGTTCTATAACCCTACTTTACTATCAGTTCTCTCTATTTCCATCTGTTTCATTAATACTCTCAACTTTAAAGCTGATATAATTAAACATTAAACCACCACCATGTCATCCAATCTACGAAATAACAAAACAGTCCACAATTCAAAACTAATTAACCTAGACACCGCAATCCTAACATTAAATTGTCAATTTTATTTCTTTTATTCACACTTTAACACCGCAAACAATTCCAATAAAAATTCTTTTATATCCGCAGCTAAGGCTGCTTTATTGGTGATTATTTCCACACTGGGATTATTATAAAATATGACACTATGCAAAATACCTTGTTTTCAATGGCAATTATTACCCTTCCACACTTTACTCCACCATTTATGCTCCTATTGTATTTTCTAAACGCAAATATAAACATTACTTTTATTTGATTTCCTTTGTTACGACATTTTTTCCTCAGCTCAAAAAAACATTCGAAATAGACCCATTAAAAAATGACTCGAATCTTCCTACAGTCCGGTGGGAATCGCACACTTTCTGATTCATATATTTTTTTATTGACATCATCATCCTAAAGAGCTTGCCAATGCTTCGAAATCAATACGACCTACACGTTGCAATAATGCCAGTTAGGACATCCGTCTGGTTTAAAATATTAAGGGAATTTGTTCTTGTTTCTGCTTTCGCATTTTAAATACCGCACGCCATTTTTATGCACAGGCTGTCCCGAAATCCTTTCACGACCTCAATACCAAAACGCAAGTTTGATTATAAGTGGAACGATTTCAAAGAAATTTTTCATTGCGTTGATAGATTAGAAACTGTTGGACTAATAAAAGATCAGCAAAAATAAATTGACTTGCGTTATGCGAACGTTTATATTCCTATACTATTCCTATACTATTCCTATACTATTATATAATTTATAAATTTATAAACATGATCTTGGAGGTTAGTTTAAAAAAGTTAAACTTCGAAAAAGTGCCTTTTAGCCTTTTTACTAATTTTCCAATCCCACCATCGAGGTTGCACGCCCGTATCTCAGAAACTAAGCTATTCGAAGAAACCAAACCGAGGTTTTTTAATTTTTTAAAATTTCTGCACAACTATTGAACTCAACTTGTGCGCTTGTTGTTATTTTGTATAAAATATTGACCTTAAATGTGAAAAAGAGTAAAAGTTAAATTGGTTTAATTATAGCTACTCCACATGTTGTGGAAATTGTGGGTTCAATTTAGTTTGAAGCTATTGTGGGGCGGCATGTATGTGGTCGTAAAACAGAACGTTGATAAAAATGTGTCTTTTTAATATTTCTTATCAGAAGCATTTGTCATAAAAGAACAAGTTACTTAGTCGTTGGCATCAAAGGGATTGTAGCAATAAATGTGGCAGTTGGAAACGATATATAAGTTAAGTCCACTTAGATACTTTTCCGTCTTAGGTAAAGGCAGTAAACTGTAGATTGCGCCATATAGAGGAGATTTGTCAAATCTCGTAGTGGATGATACCCTTTGTTGGATTTTGTTAATTCATCGTTCGGAAGGAGTTTTGAGTACTTTGTAGATAAGAGGTCAATATTGGTGAAAAAAAAATGAAGGGATCATGTGAAATTATATTTGTGGAAGGAAGTTATCTGTGGCGAAAGAACAAATAATTGAAAATGTCGAGCATGCGACGTGGCTAGGCGGGCAGCGAGTTGAGGCTGCTTCTGATAAATTGACTTCATGAGTGCTCTCCAAACCTTCTACCTGTTGCTGGCCACTAAAAACAACGCGTCTACCCATTACTATACATTTGCAGATCATTCGCTGTCCGGCACCTATAAATTCAATATGAAGTCGATAGGAGCCGAAGCCATCGGCACAAGCCGCGTTTTTGAATAATGATAATAATGCGGGTGTAACGGCCTAGTTTGGGCCATATCGTTGTCATTTAGGCCGGACCGCGTTTACCGAGCATCTGTGCTCCATCAAATGTCCGGATTGATGAAGAGCAGCGCAACGGCACGCAGCTCGACGGATGTAATAATAGTGCAGATATGACAAATAGCCGAAAAGCGCCACAAACTTGGGATCATTTATAATACACACAGCTGCAAGGTATAGGTCGTGCTCGTGACCGATGGTTTCAGTTTCGGCTCCGGAACGGCTTGCTTCAGATCCAAACCCGCTATCAACCACCTCAGATCACCCACTCCAAACACATCACATGCAAATCAAGCCCGAATTAAACCCCCGACGCGCAACACGCGCTACTAAACAAACACCAACCGAATCTATGTCATCATCATTAGATCAACACATTGTAACAACTCACCCTTCCCATATCACTTGTTCCTAAATCGGCACGTACAATTTATTAATTACCGCAAAACACGTCCAACTTAATCAAATCACGCGAAAGAATATTATTTCCATTTGGCCAAAAATACGCTCCATGTGGCAGACTCTAACCGAAATATTTAAGCGACTGAAAATATGCTTACAACATAATACGATTAAAACGAAAATCTCAAAGTCTGACCCACGCCTGCTGATTTGCTTTAACTTCCACTAATAACACAAAGTATTTGAATAACCTCAAAGCAACGAAAGCACACTTTTCGCCAAACATAAATTATAAACAACTGGTGCGTCAATACGGCAAGTACGTTAAGCTCGCAGTTATCCGAGCAAAACAGAACTATTTAAATTTTGTTCGCACATGTGGATGGCCATTACTGTAGTTTCACTCGATATGTTAATACTACTTCCACTTTTAAGCAAACTCGGATAATGTTCAACTAAACTAAAAATTGGATTACCAAAATCAGCCACTGAAATAACTTTATTACATATCAGGGAATTTTGTCTCGCGTTGCACTGCAACTGCAGAAAATGCCACACAAAATCAGAGCACTTTTTCATTTTTCAGTCCTAGCTGAGGAACGCATTTAGTTTTGGATATTTTTAAAATAGATTTATATTTGTTTTCGTTTAGTAGTCGAGCACGCGGCATTCCATTTGTGGAAATTGTTGTAAAGTAAATTTTAAACTAAGTGTCCGAGTGAAAAATTTCTCTCCTAATTATAACGGCTGCAAAATACTTTAATACATATCTGGAAATTTTATGCCAAACAACAGTTTTGAAAGCTTAATCTAAGCTTATTTAAAAAAATGCATGACCACAACTGGACGCAAATCCCGGAATAAAACCGATTACTTAAATTATGTATTATTATGAAAACCATATCTCATTCCATTGAGTCATTAATTAACAAGTACAGGTTAGACTGCACTATCATTAATTTGAGTTTCGCAAATATTAAATCTCATTGTTGACAAAGTACAAACGGATTGGTCATTTGATACTTCCACTAATATGGTTTTAACTTGAAATTACTATTGTCAATCTCAGTCAAAAAGTAGATTAATGTTGATCAATAATTGACAAGGGAAACATGTTCTGGCTTGATCTTTGTGTTAATCAATACTTAGTTGGTATATTATAATCGTGAATGAATGGGGGCTTTAACTTTTGATGTTTTATGGCTAGTGGTAATGGTTAAAATGACGTGAAACTGCGGGATATTTAAAAATGCCTTAATGAGGGATATACGTTTTATATATCGGTCGGGAGACGAAATAAAATGCTTTAAATTACCAGTAATTTGGTAGCAAGTAAAATGCAGATGACAGTTTGAATTATTCCGGCCTTAATGAGATTATAAACATAAGAAGTTATGCACATAACGCAAATTCAGTAAACTTGATAAATGGACTTTTGGGACAAACTCATTTATAAAAAATTTTCACATTTTTTGGGAAAAATAATTAATAAATTTTAGACACAATAAAAAGTCGATTAGTATTAATTTCTTGCTAAACCAAGCATGTCATGTTGACTTTGAATGCTAAGCCCGAATTCTTTGAGCAGTCATTTGTTATAATAGTATCATTTTATTAAAGTGCCCTCTTGGCAGGCGAAAATCGGAACTTGTTAATACAGCGCGAGAAAAATTGATGAACTCTCATTTTGTTAAAAATGCAAAATATCCATGAAGAAGCTCATGTAAATAAAAAGATTTTTTTATATTCCACAATAGAACGCGTTAAATGACAATGCTGGTAGAAGGTTAAACTTAAATAACTCCCGGTAGTACAATAGAACTCTGAACGTTTTCTAAACTAAAATAGAGTCAGCTGTTTAAAAGAACATAAAAAAGCTTATTCGCGCTTTTGTTCGATTTTTCCAATTACAAATTCTATTATTAGAGACATATATTAATTCCTAGTTTTATAAATTTGTTGTAATAAAGCTTTGGTTTAACAGATTTCACGGCACAAAGGGATTTAGGTTGTATACTGAGCTTTCAGCTCTTTGAATTCGTTTTAAACAAGAATTATTGTATTTAAAATTTATATGAAGCCTGTTGATTATATACTAATTATTATGCACACTACAATTAATATTATACACAATATGTTAAATACAAACCAATTTTAAACTAAACAACCAAAACAAAAGTCTGAGTTCCTACAAAAATAGGGCCTGGCTGATATAGTTCCATAAATACGTGGCATAATTTAATTTCGGTGCTTTACAAATGTGTAATAATAGAAATTGTGAAAGTCTTCGTTAATTAGTTCTTAATTTGAAATTACTGACGAAGATATGGTTTCGTTGGAAAGCATTTAATGCAGAAAATGTGTCTGTTGACACGTTGTATACAGTTGTTGATTTTTGAAAATCTGTTAGGTCGCGGCTTGAAAATGATTTATGTTGTTAGTTTATATTTTTAATATTTAGTCGGTGTGACAGTAATATCAAGCATGCGGTGTTCAGGAACGAAATAAATGATTTGGGGACGCCTCAAGGGTCTGAATTTGGCAAGCCGTTCCGTCTGTTTTCCGTTTTCGTGTTAGAAAATACATTTGCAAATGTAATTGCAGAATACCGGATCTTTATGGCGAAACATGTTTGGCAAATATTCTAAATAGGTATATTAAATAAATTTGCTTTAAATGGAATTTCGATTATTTATATCTACGTTTTGTAGAACTCACGTAGTTGGAGGTTACTTATTGGAACATATACCACCGGGTACACGTTCGAGGGATGATGATAAATATTTCCCTTCCTGTGTTCACTGTCGTTCCCATAAACTAGCCGATGGAAAAATTCAACGAAAAACTGTTTGTAAAGCTCGCAAGACAATACCGCGATTATATATCCTAATAAAATATAACCATCCTGTTATAATTAATATTCCGAACCGAAATTTTATGAATGGGGGATATTGTACTGTAATGAAGAAATTCTAACACGTTTATGTGTTTCATCTATTCGTTTTATGATCAGCTTTAGTTAACTGTTTCGCTAATGAAGTAAATAAAGTCGACGAAATATTTGGTTCAGTTTTTAGTTTCCACTTCTGTAGTTGCAAATTTGAAATTATTAGCACCAGTTTCACATCTAAGCGTCCCGTCGACGTTCAACACAGAAGAAAAGTAAAATATTTAAAAATGAGATAGCGATTTTCCTTTTTTAATTTCTAAGATATAATAAAATGAAAATTATATTTGCCAAATTACAAGTAATAATAATTATTATAAAAAACAAAGGAATAATAATAAAAACAATTACACGTTGAATTCCAATAAGGAACATAAATCTAAATAACCTTTTGTTAAAACAAGTAAAGTTGTGAGTTACATTAGTAACCTTTTGTAGTAAATTACTTAATTTCTAATAAAAGCATCTCATTTAACGAAGTTTGACTAATTGTCATTGCATTTCAAGAAAAAATTGGTTTCAAAAAGTGATCGCTAAATTCTGATATAAATTGTGATATTAGATGGTCTACAGAAATCAAATCCGTTAACAGAACTATATGTGTAGCAAATTATAAAAATCGAGTGTAGTAGTGCCATTCTCATAAAATAAATAAAGTTAATTAGCACAAAATATCACTAGCTAGTGCAAATGTTACTCAAAGCTTTCGATTTAAGTTGCTTTGTAAAATTACCAAAGTGTAATTGTTTTTTAGCTGATATTTAAAAATTCACTATTCATTAACTGTTTTTCATAATTGTTTGTTTTTTGGCAAGAATAATTTTCCGTTAGAAAATAAAAACTGAGATTCCTCTCGCAAGGCGATCAGTCAAGACTCGATAAAACTTACTGATTAAATTACAGTAAAAAATATTCATTAATTATGTGGCTACGTAAAGTAACTAAGACAGAACAGTAAAAATAGCTCTCTAACCCGGCGCATCCACCATTTTTCAAAAATATTTTTGTAATTGCCATTTTGAAGCAGGGTGTATCAGAAATACGTGTATTAATTTTAATAGGTATCGGAGCTCAACAAATAAAACATTTTTTTATTTGTATTTTATTTGACGGAAAATTTTACAAACATTTTTAGGTTGGCATTGTTAGCAAGAAGCAAATTCGCGCCCGTATTTATACAAATTTCATAAATTTCAGGGGGCGTTCATGCAAGATTACTTCATTGTCATCTATACTCCTGTTTTTTGCCAAAATTTGTATAAAGCACAAATTTTAAATCATGTTTTCATTTTCAAAATTGAGTCAATTCGTTACAAAAATCCGTAAATGGTTTAAAATAACAATTTTTGGTTAAAAACGACAAAAAGGGGACAAATTACAAAAAATTGTATAAAAAAACTCGTTTCATGAGACCTTGAAGCACTCATTCTTTCAAAAAACTCGTGGCTTACGCCAGTCGTTTTTGAAACTTGAATTCGTGCTTCTAGACTGGTCTTATGAAACTTGTTTTTAATATACCATTTAAAATTTGAAAATATGTTTTGTTTATTAATTTATACATTACTAATTTTTTTCTATTGTAGTTACGTTTACATGAATTTTTGTTCATCTAGCTATTTTTTTTTCTGTTTTGGGTTTAAGTTTTTTGGACGTAGGCAACGTTTCGGATGTTTCGGATGTGAACTATATTTATATTAAATTTACCTAACTTTTTCAGGACTTGTGTTTTGCAAAATATCCCTGGAACAGCCTTTTTTAAATGTAACATTAATATGAAATATATAAATTGGCCCTAAAACACAACATCATTTGGCAATTTATGTGTTTAGAACTCAAATAAAAAACCGTTTCGCAGTGTGATTGCTTTCTAACCCGGCGCATCCACCATTTTTAAATGTTGAATCTTGAGTTTGTATTACTTAAAATCATCATAATGTATGCTTTGTTTTTACAAAATTATAATTTAATAATGACTTACCTTTTATTCTTGTATTTTCGTTTATTTCCATTTCTGTTTTCTGCAGTTTTCGTGTTCGAAATTTCTTAAAATTAGTGAGTAAAAAGTTGTGCGCGTTGTCTACGCGTGTAAGGTGGGGATTGTGTTTTAGGCAGATGATCTCCAAAGTTTATCCGGTAATATGTGACATATAATAAAAGTTTTATTGATTTCCTTCGTCTCTCCATTTGTACCTTAGTGCGGTAAAGCTTTCAATATCAGCGAGTGTATTGATATTTCATTTGCTTTGTTTCCGTGCTCTTTGCGAATGATTCACAAACGCCACAGATGGCCCTTCGACTACTTGCGCATAACAAGTAAGGTTGACATATGTCTGCACAGGTGGGATGGGTGAAGGCCGACACCAAGGCGATCCAAGCGATCCACGACCACGTGATCACACACAACCCCCGAGTATCGGTGTCTCATAACGACCACACCACATGGAATCTCCACATCAAGAACGTGCAAGAGGAGGACAGAGGGCAATACATGTGTCAGATTAACACTGATCCCATGAAAAGTCAGGTAGGTTTAGCGGCGCATATGTCAAGTTTTTGAAGCTAAACTGCAACTATTGCCAACCGATCTTTATCCCGGCACTCAAATTAACCATTGCTGACATGAATATCACAGCGAACAAGAAGCCAGATACTTCTTATTGTGATAACAAACTTCATGAAACTTGCGCCGTTATTTATTTAATAAAACCACTTCCATACTTCAGTTTGTTGAATTCATTTAATCAAAACAATTTTTTAGTTTACAAATACTATACATTCATCACATTAGCAAAAACATACATTTTAACAAATTTTGTATGTGCATAAAATTACGTCAAATTGATGACATGATTTACAAAAGTACATTTTAATGGCATTCATGTGATAAATTAAAACCTAATTAACGTTATCATAAAATATTTGCTTTTAGCGTTTGGTTGTATAGATCTTTTCATCTGCCACACACACTCTGTATGTAAAAGAGCCGATAAACTTTTCCAAATAGGTTCTGTGTTACCAACTCAAAACTATACAATTTTATTAACGAACGAACTTTTTGCGACCAACCCGGCCAACTAATAAAATTACTAATTCGAAAAAAATACCTAAATGTGAATGTTAACTTTGGTACTATCGGACGAGCAAAAGTTCTCTTATTTAAAAATTAACCGTCAGCTATTTTTGGCTAACATTACCTCGAGTTTGTCTTGTTTCCATAGTTTTTGTTTGCGGAATAAAATTTTCAACAATTAATTTAATAAAACCCACGGTTTATTAGAAATTCACATATTTTAATCATATCCCATAATGTAGTACTTGTTTATACACTTCTCTTGTGTGAAATGAATTTAATTAACTTTCCCGCCACACGCGTGTTTATACATTTTTATAAAAAAAATACACGATATTTCAATAGACATAAAATTTACAGCTTGTTATAGTGTTTGAAATTCTAATGTACTTGCAACATTGTTATCATTATCTTAAGCATAATTAGTTACATTGTATTATAGTATGCTTGGTCATATAGTAACCCAAAGGGAATGTAAAACACTGTATGGAACTTTCTAGCTCAATCCGAGAGTAAATTGTTGCAAAATTTCCCTAAAACATTTTTTCGGTTTAAGAAATAATTAACGGTTGGTTAAATGACATTTTCGTAATTGATAAGTTTGTTTAACAAACGTGAAACTTATTTAGTAATTTTCCTGACGAGCTTATTAATCTCGTAAAACAATAGGAAAGAGTCCAATATTATGTCATTTTTGCTGAATAATAATATGACCGCACTCTAAAAACATCTCAAATAAAACGTTATTCCATTCCAATCATGCCTTCATTGTCGAACAAAAGTAAAATTAAAGATAAGGACTCAAAACAAAGCGTTAACGATTTTAATAACAAACCAACCTTCAAACAGTTCACAAAATTACAGGACAAATAACTGAGAACAGAACGAAAAATGTCGCTCTGGGCCCATGTTTAGCCAAATAAAGTAATGTTTGCTTTTTATTACTAAAAAAGTATCAAAGAAGATGTCTCTAAAAATTCATGACGTTATAAATTTAATATATACAAAGTTACATAAAACTTGTTTTAAATTCATGTAAAATGTAAATTCTTATCAATACGGACTTGAAGGAACTCACTGATTTTGCTACTTTACGTCTTACCATTAGTTCCGTAATATTGTCATTACGACTTCCCAAGATAATTTCTACTAATATGGAATTATTTTCAGAAACTTTCAGCTCTTACATAACAAACACACATTAGCTTTACAGCTACATAAAATCTTCATTATTATATAAATGTTACCCGGTCATCACGGAATGGATATTTTGTCTTTTTAATTATGACATAAGAAAATAACAGTTTTTACCTGTTTTCAGCAAAACCACCTCCGATGAACCACGGACACTAGAAGAACCTGTCAAGTGTTGCTGTACTTTATGTCATATTTATTATTCAACAGTTCATGAATTTCTTACTAACCTTTGATATCACAATTTTTTCACGACTTTGAACATTTAAGTAAGATGTAGTAACAATATAGTATTGCTTAAGTTTAAAGTTAAAAACAACAAGTCTTCGGTGAAGTTGAAGAGAGTATGCACGTCGCCTCACTTTTGGATAAACGCAAGATTTTCGGTAAATATTATTTAGAGATGTTTGTTTTTGTTTTTTAACTATTTTCATATTTGTAACAGCTATTATTTTGTCAATGTTATAACCGATAGTGAATAACCCGGCGCATCCACCATTTGTTTACAAACGCGAATTTTATAATACGTTTATGTATTTTAGTTTCTCAATAAAATACTAATTACTGTTTTCTTTTTTATATTTTTTTTGTTGAATACAACAGACCGAACATTCCATTATTACCCAGCTTAACAATGGATTTTTTAAGATATTCGACATTAATCAACGTTTATTCTACTCCTTATTCTACTGCAGATGATTTTAATAAAATCGATACAAATTGTAATGACGGTTAAAATAAAATTTGCACCAAGCCTACTGCACCTTTCCTTTTCAAGCTTAATTTGCTGTTTCATACTTAATACGTAAAACCTAGATGAGAAAGGCTAATAAATGAGCTTCGTTATAAGTTAGCTAAGGAAGCGTTTCAAGTTTCCATGTGTTGAGTATGTGCTCGCCGTATAAGTTCCATGTTTAATGAAAGGGTTGAGACTATGGAGACCCGACACCCAAGCCAATCAGTGGCAGTGACCACCAAACTCTCACCATCGACGCAGGACTATAAATTAACTTAGTACCTACATCTATTATTATAGCTCATTGCAGAGACGCCGTCTTTTGTCACATATTTTATCACTTGTTTTTGGATGGCTTCATTTGTTAATTACGTCTAACAATAGGTTTCACGTAAAATCGCATTACCTGATAATAAATTAATATGCACATTATTCACGCGTTTATAAATACAACTCTACCCTAAATTAAATTTCGATTTTATAAATTACAATGAATACGAAACTAATGAACCGGTATCACATAGCACACTACTTAGTCCTGTTTTACCGGTACCGAATAAAAGCTTAGAGCGTCAAAGAGCCTCGACACCGTGTTACGGCACTAACTGTCATCGCTTTACTCACCCATTTGAAAGGCTTATTTTAAATAATGGAATTTTGCTGAAAGTGCAGCGACAAGGTGTTTTACTGATAAGTTTACATCACTAGACATCAACGCATAATCGCCAATTGGAATTTGAACAATAAATATTTAAAACCGGTTTAAAACCCGTTTCCAAAACCTGACGGACCAGAACGATTAACCGGTTTAGAAAAATCGATCGCAAAAACCGGTTTAATTAATCGCCACTGCCACTAGGGTATTTTTCAAACGAGGTGTTCGGCATATCTTGTTTATATTAATTTGCCTGAAATACACCGTCTTGTTTTTTTAGAATATGTTACAGACGTAACTCGTATTCATTACAAGTTGTGTAACAACATAAATTCGGGATGAAAATTTGTGCGTCTCGCAGGTGCTGTTTCTCATAGAGAAATGCAAAACCACGTTTTTGTCCGTTTGCAGATTGTATTAAAAGAAAATACCGAAGCGGATATTCAACAAAATGTTCATCATCCAAGTTATGGTTTTAGATGTGGCTTAATTGTGCCCCCCGTGAGGCCGAAATAAAACGGTTTTTTTAATACACTCATGTTTAATTATATTTTTTATCTCTTTAAACTGGTTAAAAGAAGAAAAGTTTTGGGTTTCAGCGAGAGAAACATTTCTTGTGTTGCAAATCACATTTACTGAATATAATAAATGTCGTAGTTAACATTATCTCCTTGTAGTGAGTTACTTAACATGTTTTTAGATGCTAATGCATTTAAGTATTTGGCGTGAAGAGAATATTTGAATAATGAGACCCAACACAAAAAGGTGGAGTATTATAACTCATTCCGCTACCCTAGTTTACTTACCAAAGTAAACTACTGAAACAAAAGCCCTTCGCACAAGAAAAATTTACCCTAATAATGTACGCCCAAAGGATGCGTTAATTTTTTATAATTAAGGCTCAACCTTTTTATTTGCGCCGCCCATCATTTTTGATATTTTCTTTCCCTGCAGTTCACAACTTTTTGCCATCAGACGGAAAAACGGTCCCTTGCGCTAATTCATTAGTAAATTATGCCATATAAAGAGGACATGTTAACATAAAAATTAGACACTGACGCTAACTTAATCTTATTGATCGACGCGAAAAACTAATTTTCACTCAAGCACCGTATTTCCGCAAAAAATACTTAACCAGTTTAACACCCTGATCGAAGCGTCACTGCTTTTGTAATTAACATATTTTTCAAAAACTATTTTTATTTCACCTGGCACCTCCCAAACTTTTAATGATTCCACAGCGAGTATGATATATATTTGCAAGTTTTATTTAACATAATTTGAGTCGTAAACTTTATCATGTCAGACAGTATAGTGGCTACGAGCCACTTACGTTTCAGTGGAGACAAATGGCCGTGCAAGTTATCTCAAACTTGTAAAAGTTTTCCATATTGCATTTAAACAGTTGATTTGGCTTAATGCGGTGTAACTGTGTTTGGGTTTGGCAAAATAAACGCTTTCTATCGAAATTTATAATGTGAAAAGTCGTGAAAAAGTGGTCGAGTTAGGGGAATTTAATTCGCTGTTGTAAAAATGTAAGAGTATCAAGTGTTATAGCTGGGCTTTCTGGACGTTGTCGTTCCTCCCGACTTCATCCCCGAGGAAACTTCCGGAGATGTAATGGTACCCGAAGGTGGGACTGTAAAGTTGACTTGTCGAGCACGGGGCCATCCTGAACCACATGTACAATGGCGACGAGAAGATGGTAGCGATATTATAATAAGAGAGCCCACGGGAGCTCGCACTAAAGGTAAAACTTGCTTGATTTCTTTATTATCAAATCCGAGCTAAACAAGTCCGTTGATCCGGTAATATTGAATTCTTCAAGCTACTTTTATGAGCTTGGGAGTTAATACAAAAGCGTAAAGTTGTGACAAATCTCTTCCGACTTTGTGTGATGAAGAACGTGTGGAATAATTGCTTTGGAAAAAGTTACAATTAATTATCAACTGAGGCAACTTCTAAAATCAAAAAGGGCATCGTGCAAGTTTTGAAAATAATAACACGTGTGGAGCGGTTGTATTTGTTCATATTAACCGATCGACATGTTATTGCTCAAAGCTATTGCGCTCCTGAGAATACTCAAGATCCCTTTTTTGAATCTTACAATACCTATTATTGTGCCACCCTAAGTATATTGCTTTGGTAAGATCAATGGAAGCGGCCTCAAGCAGCACCGATATCGAACGTGAAGCTGATTGTTAAAAGGAAAATGTGACTATTTCTTTTCAAAGCTGCGGTCATCTTTGTGTTTATATACAGAAACAAGTTTTTTGCAAAAACTATTACGACTCGCTGGATAAGAACCAGTAGTTTTTCCCTTTCGAATCAACTATACTGTGCCCTCAAAGTATTGCATGCCCTTAGGCTTGTTATGAAAAATACGCATGTACGGGAAATCGTTAGTGTGATAAATCGCCCTACCGCAATGCCTGCAAATGTATCATGAGTGATTTTGTGAATCCTGAAACTGTGATATTTTCAAGGTAAATTTTACATTCGTTTTATGGTCCGCGATTTCGCAATCTTCAAGTGTTAGCAGAATTACAGATGCGAGTGCTGGGATCGTAAAGAAGATGAGCGCTTTCGGACTACTGATAACCGTGAGATACAAGCTGGAACAATGTCAATGCCCAATTTGTCACATCGCATCTACAGCTTGTAAAACCAGGGATGGCCGCCCGAATGTTACGGACGACTAACCGAGCTTGATATTGAAAACCACTTTTGCGAAAGCCCACTGTACTGTATGTGTTTCAGTTTCCTCCTATCAAGGCGAAGTGTTACTTCTTGTGAAGATATCACGTTCCGAAATGGGCGCATATATGTGCATAGCTTCAAACGGAGTTCCTCCGACCGTTAGCAAGAGGATTATGGTCAATGTAAATTGTAAGTATCTCGTTTGCAGACTGATATTCCTTTATTCTACCACAATTTCAACCAAACACGTTCAAACAAATCATTACTTCTGCATTAAAGAATTGTTTTTATTTTTTTTAAGTAGAAACATGAAAAACATTTGAAAATTAAATTGGAAGTTAGTATTTTGCAGCACAGGTATGTAGTTGTAAAACAATTGGCTTGCGAAGTTTCACTCACCTGATATTTGCCAGACTGTACATCCTGTAATTGCACATGCATATAATACCATTGATCCTTGATGCTCGGTGAGGAAACTCGACAAATGGATGTCACCGTTGCCGGCATGCAATAATCAACTTGCTACTTTATTAGTTTATAAATGGATCATATTTATTGATTTATCAGTAATTTGAGTTGTAAAATAAAGAAAACTGACACGTTTAAGTAACTACATTAACAAATTATGAAAGTAAATATTTGCAAACGCTTTGCATATTTGGGATCCACCTAAAAAACTGTGTTTTAATACTAAAAATATTTAATACTCTTATTAATAACTAGTGCGTTGATGTGAAAAAAACGGTCTGGCCCGAGTAGCCATATTAGTAATTAAAGATTAAATATTTGTAAAATGTAGTATTGATTATTCTCTCAAGAATTTAAAGAATGAATGCTCGATCTGATTTTGCTTTTATTGCGTTTGAGCTCCCCAAGGTTAAAATTTGGGGTCATTTTTTCTTTTAAGTGAAAAATTCTTTTCGAATAAAATGTCTGGTTTGAATGCCCCAATCAGAACACATGTTAGCTTGTCGTTGTGTTAACATTCCGGATTGTTTCAGTCCACCCGGTAATACAAGTACCGAATCAATTGGTGGGAGCGCCATTGGGAACTGATGTGACATTAGAGTGTTATGTAGAGGCTTCCCCTAAATCCATCAACTACTGGGTGCGAGATACCGGTACGTCTAACTTCATTTCTAACTTGCTAACTAGTCGCTACTTCTCACCGTGCTAAACTAAGTTAATTATTTAAATATATGCCACTTATAAGTTAGAACGCATGATATACAGTCGCACAATAAAACAATTTCATTCGCCGTAATACCAATTTCATTTCGGCGCAGATTTACGGAGTAGGGAAATTCGGTTTGTTAGTGCATGCTGATGAAAAAATGGGGCTAGATGCAGTTGAAGTCGGGCATTTGCGGGTGATAAATGACTTCTTAGGCGGAATTTATAAATCCCGTCAAGAGAATTCAGCGTAAGATCAATTACCGAAATTAAGGGTTTGATGCGTAACCGACAACAGCGAAACGGTCATATCGCAAGCATCAGCCCGGACGTGACGCATTAAGAATTAACAGGATCGAATTAAGTAGCAGTTTCATTAATCATGTGCAGGAAGCTAAAGCTCAGCATATCCAGTCCCATTATCAGTTTAGTACAGGCCACTCCTGTCCAGAATCTATCGACCGTCTTTATCGCGGGTCATCTTTGTAATGGACTGACCGTCAAATGTCGTTTTACAGGTGAGATGGTGATACCGAGCCACAAATACGACGTTCAATTTGTCAGCAAGTCGCTATTTGAAGTGCGAATGACCGTAATTGTACGGAACTTGCAAAAAGAAGACGCTGGATCCTATCGCTGCATCGCCAAAAACTCGCTCGGAGAAGTAGAAAGCAACATTCGTCTCTACGGTAAGTCAAACAAAATATGATTAATTGCAACGCTCATTTGCGAGGCTCAAATTGACAATGCACTATTTAAATAACGTCCCTTTAGTTTACTATTGTAAATCTTCTTGTAACACGACTCCAGAGCGGGCTTTTTGTGCATTCGCACACACTGCGAATGGGAGATTTTCTAACTTAATTAATAGGGGTTTACAGTCATGTGTTAGTTGTTTCAAACGCGATAGATGTTCACGATTTATAAAACAACAAGGACACACAACTTGACGGATTCATTACACAGATCGCGACATAAACGGTCGCAACTTTTCACATCGAATCCATTACGACATATTTCAAACTATAAATTGGACACCCGTAATCTGCGCGCTAGTTAGATAATCCCTAAATTAACCCAACCGATTTCATTGTATTAACCACTATTATAATAGGATGTTTGATACAAACATTTTTTACGTTCACTTGATTAAAATAAATTATTTATGATAAAGTTGGAGCGTAATAACAAGCAGTGCTTCTCATTTATTAATATAAATAATAGTCAAATTAAAGTAAAGTAGTTAGCGAAACCTTTCGGGTGCCAAAGTATGACCAAACTGAGTTAGTATAATTCTATGTAGCACTAAAACCTGTTTTAGAAGTATAATTGCGTTTACTTAGTTGTTTGTAATTAGAAAATGGCTTGAGGTAGTCGCCAATTTTAAATTCATTAGAAATTCTAAATACTGTATCGCTTTCATGCTGTTGAAAACTTTCCCAGTTAATTAATTATTAGCAGTTGGATTTCGTAAGTGTTGATTGGTAAGTCGGGGTGTGTTGATGTTTTTTAATTTTTTGTGTGATTATGCGAGAGTACTTTTCGATGTAGTTAGTTGGGTGGTGATTGATGGTCCGGGGGTGTTGCAGAAATTCCAGGTCCGACCCGAGTGTACAGTCTCTCGCTGGACGAGGAAGACTATAACGAGCAGTTCGGGTCTGCTGAGCGTGAACAGGACGAAGAATTGTCGAACAGTGTGCTTGAACGAGGCCGGCCGATGTCCCACACCACTCCTGGTACCCTACGGGGTACTCTGACGAACACACATGAGAACCAGGTCCCCGTCGACCCGGCGCCGAGCTGCTCCTCCAAGCTGGTCCCCATGCTGTCGTCGCTTCTGCTGCTCCTCCTTAGGATATGACGACCCGCTGTTCCCGACGCATTTATGTAGTGACAATAACGTTCCATTCCTTTGTTTCCGATTATTGACCGTTTTTATTTCAAAACCCAGTTTCATGTGTGGTTTTGATTGTATAGTCTAATTCATGTATGGTAAACTAAACGTAGCTGGGCCACCACCGTGGCACCGGGAGACCATACAGTATGTTGCCTTATAATATATGTCAAATAACTTAGATTCGTAAGACATTTTAGGCAGTCTAGTTTTACGGAAATATCATATAAATATGTTAAACCAGTTGTTTGCTGAAATGTATTAATTATTATATGTTATTCTGGGATTTAAGTCATGCAAATAAATACGATAAGTCCTCGTATATTCCTTGATAAGTGGTTGTAATTTTATGCCAATTTACACGTTTACACTAAGCTCGAGTCCATCCATCTGTCTAGACTTTACTGCAGCTATTTAGACAAATGACTGCTAATTGAGAAAGCTCCATTGCGTGAAACTCTAAATTCTATAATTTACACAGTCCAACAAATGATCTCTCATATTTTCCCAACAGCGCAGACGACGTCTCGCTGACTCAAAACTTGTACAATCTCACTCCAAAATTACAATACCATAATCCCAGTATTGGTTTTAGCCCCTCATCGATTTATTTCCGATTAACCATCTGGGAAACACCGAAAAGAACAAAGCTTCTCCCAGTGGGGCCGTAAGACAATACTCTCTGTCGAAAGATGTATCCGTAGTAAGGCAACTTTATTTTGACGTATCCCCTTTTCATAAGCCCGGTGTGCATCAAATGCAAATATATGTACCTACTTAGCTCAGGTTGGGAGGCTATCCTTGATTGGGTTAGTTTATAGCGTGACTCGAAAGCATAGTTGTTATCAATGGGGTCGTGAAAGATTGGGAAGTAAGTAACGGCGAAAACATCACATTTTGAAGAATCTGTAATTGGCCAGGAAGATGGAATGACAGGAGAACGGAACATGGACAATGAGCCCGGTTTGGGCGTGCATAATGCGGCGTATATCAAGATGACAATTCCCGCTTTTCAACTCGCCATATTTAATAGCGGCTCATTCATTGACGAAGAAAGTCCGTGACAATGCCGCGTGTCTCAATACATTAATCGTTAATCGGCAAACCTCGCTGGCTGCAGGGCCCCGAACAATAGCTCCGTGATCTATAAAGATAGGTCGTTCTTTACCAATTTCTCAGCTACATTTACTCTGAAATGTGTGCTGAATAGGACGTGTGACTGCGGCTAGCGGCCGTGCTGGCGGTTCTCCAGTATGATAACACCTGGGATCTGAACACTTTTCTGAATTCTCAACCAACCCCATAAATATATAAGATTCAGACCAATTTACCCACTATTTTCTTTGCTCTAAAACAATAAATTCCTATTTTTACAACTGACAGCTCCTCCAAACATTTAAACTTGACGATCTAACTTTTACACCAACGCTAATTTTATTAAAAGTTACTTACAACGCACTACACGCACTTTCCACCTCAAACTAACTCACTTTACAACATTCACCAGCTGAGTTGCCCACTTAAAAAAGACCGTCTGCAAACTTCGATACTACAAAAGGTAAGTGACCTATCGCTAAATAAATCTGTCAAAACCCCATTTTTAATACCAAAAATTAATCTTACAATCGGACACAATAACTACAATACAAGAATTTGACACGGCAAAGCACATAAAAGCGTAAAATATAAACAGAGCACAGCTTTCAACGTCTGTTATTATTAATTTAATATAATGTTCTAGTAAAAAAGCTGACGTTCCACAAAGAACTATTCAATTCTATTTTAATTATTTTTTAATTTGACGTAGCTTTTGATTTTCAAAATAGGCATCAACACTAGTTAAGACAACACATGTCCCTACTTCCAAATTTTCCGGTTAAAAGAAGCGACTATAGCGGCAAATTGAATAAAACTTTGTTCCTCCAAAGTTGTCCTTTTAAGTCGGGCGTGTGTACACTGATATTATAATATTGATCGATAATAAAAAATGAGCGGTGGAAGTGAAACAAACTTTGTGCCGCTAATAAATCTCCGAAGGCGGTAATCTACCATTAAGAATAAAACTGCAGTACTAAGCAATCTAATAAAATGAGTTTTGGTCGGTGGTAGTTATTATAATTCACTGATGAGTAATATTTTCGAAAAAACAATAACAACTCATCAGAATTCCGATGAAGGCGCATCAAGTTAACAAAGTCTGGAGCAACTTCTCTTTTAATAAAAAAAATGAAAGTTATCCGCAAATAGGAATCGGTGTCCTCTGTTCGATAAAAATAAACTACAGTGTAGGGTAGAGCGGGCGTAGAAAAGTGAATATTAGCGTTTTATCTGTCTGATTTGAACAGGGATGGCAGTTAATTTTTTGGCTTGACCTATTTTGAAGCATTTGCATGCTGTGCCACTTAACCTATGTCATACTTTTTACATTTTTTGTGATTACATTTTGTTGTGCTAAAATATAAAAGGTTTTCACGTTTTAAAGACGCAGACCGAGATAAAGTTTCTCCGCTTTTAACAATACGTGAACACGTAATTTAAATTTAGTATTTGTTCAAAAGTTGTTTTTAATTAAACCGTGTTCATTTGTTTATAATTCACTATAAATAAAACGGTTTAAAGTGATGCATTCTCATGAAACTCGTTAATTATATTAAATGAATGTATAAGAAGTCATAAATTATTAGTACTTTCATCAAAACAGCCCGGAAAATGTTCGCGTTTCATTTATTAAATTTATTTACCGCGTTAATCTTTATGATGTCGAGTTAATTTTCTTGGTTAATCCGTTAAGTTTTTTACGGGGCTTTAACTGTTTCCAGCTTTACACAAATAAGATTGTAAAAGAAGTTCGCAATTTTGTCATCAATATTCAGAGTATTTTAAATCATCGGATAAAAGCCTGTAAAAGGCTTTGAAATAATTAGCGGCAAAGAATCGTTTCGGTATTGATTGTGCTTAAAATGGCCCTTAGGGCCTAAACGGAACGTCGCCAACTTAACATAGACCACTTTTCAAACTTTGCCATTGTTTTTAACAATTTTCGAGCAATATTTCAAAAAGCGCAATTACGAGTTTCCACTCATACCTACAAAAAAATAAAACAAGTTTTCATCAAACAGAAAATGGATCAATCTTCGATGTGTATCTAAATCAGGCAAATGCAGACAAAATACAAGCACAATTATTTTCATTAAGCGCAGGTTTAAATGTTTCCGACATTTCCGTTGCTATTTTCCCACTTCCCAGGTTGAACACAAAATTAAATTGGATATTTTTTTTATTTGTAAACACATGTACGCAGAAGCACCACTATTTCATTTAAATATTTCAAAGCTGCTGATATTATTAAAATACAAAATGATAAATGAACTTTTTACGTTTTTTATTCCATCAGGGAAAGCTTTACATTAAGACAAAACCTGTTTGGAAAAAATATTGACTGCTTTGTGAGCACCCATTGCACTATGTAATACTGTAGAATTTTTTTTAAGTACAACTAAATTTCCTCATTAAAATGTGTTTAATTAACTAAGTATTATTTTAATCACCTGTTTAACGTTGCGCTTGATCTAATTGCTCACTGCGTTTAGTATTTCTTATACCCAATTTCTACATATTGCACTCTATTGCAGAGATCCTCACGACCCAGATTAGTATTTGCAGTCATTTAATGTTTAAACGTTGTTATACAATGTGTTCAAAAATGGCTGTTCATCAAGTTGGTTATGGAATTCAAATTCAATGTGCCGCCTCGTCCATATGACTATTGTAGTTTCTCTGTCAAATCTTTGAATTAGCCTTTTACTCACTTTTTTGCATTTTCGGCAAAGTTGTTTCAAATGTAGGGTTTGTCTTGATTTGTGTTTTATATTTCCGTGATTTTTGTTGTTGCGTATTCTTCGTTTTTTGCATCATTTTGACGGATCTGTCACTTTGACGGCATTCACAATTTAAATTAAGCGGCACGTTACGTTCAAATTTCATAGGTAACTTGATGAACAGCCATTTTTAAACACATTGTATTAGCTGTTTCAAAGCTATAAAAACACCAACGTCGCAATTTACCGAATTATTTTTTTAAATAAAGTTGATAAAAATGTAAAATAGTTATTAATGATTAGATCTCTCATTGAAAGTATAAATTACATTAGCTATTAATTTTTTAAAGTGCATGAATAATTTATAACAGCTAATTTTGTGAGAAAATGCGACGTTGGCGTTTTTATAGTTTTGAAACAGCTAATAGTTATTGGAGCATAAAGTAATATTTATTTATTTATTTCCGTATCGAGAAGAAAAATATAAAATGAATCAGAGTTATTAATTAAAGTTAAGTTGTCAAATAACGAGGAAAATAATTAATTGTGTTATTATTTTGGCATGCGCATCGGAGTTAATGGTTTTCGGAAAATCGTCTTATTTTAGTGACATTATAAAAAGGATATAGAAGAGAGAAGCGATTATAACCAAGCGTTTGATTAAGAATCAATCAGTTAAGAGTTATGTGGCATGACCGAATTTGGAACACTGCCAGAGTAAAAAGCTTTTTAATTGAGGAGAAGAGTGTTTAGAATTTATTTTGAAATAACTTTGTTCTAATTAGATTGACGTTGTAATTGCCGTTAAGTATTAAGGGATCAAATTTAACTGTGTAGTTTATGCAGTGCGAGAAGTTAAGCACATTAATTCTTAAAATCAATACGGGGTTGAAAGTAAGCAGAACTAGAAGATAAATTGAGATGGCGCGACTTTTCTTAAAACGGATGAGATGAAGTTTGAAATTACGTTGGGTACGATAAAGTGTGTCGTATGGGCAAATGACATTAATATTTATAAAATGATCAAATTTTCCTCGCTAATAAAGGTCTGTATAAAGTTTTAATGTTTCCTCCTTATCGTCGGTGCTGGTATCTCGAAATACAATTTTGTTTTGGTAAAAAGTTTACATTGTGTATCGTTCTTTGTGCGGTGCAATATCAAGGCTGAAGTAAGTACTTATTTTGTAATATTTTATATTTCTCGTGTAGCTACGTATTATAATATGCAGAATTCTTGGCTAAGGGCAGGATAAACAAATTTTTATAATGAAAGGAAGCTGAAGTACTAAATTTGGGTTTGAATTGTTTCAGAGACCGGTTTAAAAATAAATCTAGTTGCGGAGTTTAGCACGCAAATTGCTCGCTAAAAATAATTAAATTTATGTTGTAGTATTGTTCGAATTAAACGAGCTAGAAAACGGTATCCTCACGATGTGCATATATGGAGAAGAAAATTGCTTTCAGGTGGCGCTTACCTATATATGATGGTGGCAAAGACGCCGGAGTGTCCACATAAGTCGCCTAATCTCACTACAGAAGCGAGTTGTTTGAGAATACAAACTCCGGAATTAGTAAAAGAAAAATTGCGACTTGTATTGTAAATGAACGTGAACAGCCCAGTTTTCTGTTTAGAGATGCATCTCGCGTGCGAGAGCTCTCCTCCAATCTCGAGAATATATACATACAAGCCTTGAGCAGTAAACACAATTAGTGTTTGTTTTCAACATTCTAATAAATCGGATTTGCACTCCTATTTTGCAGATAAATAACATGCCTCTAAATTTTGTTCTTTTTTATATCGTCATTAAAATCCTTTTGCTCGCAACCCTTACCTCATAATCATAATAACTCTGTTGCATCTTCTCCGAAGCAGCCCCTCTCCTGCATACTCAATATCAGCCGTATTTTATAAAATTTTACCGCAAAATAGGAAATTTATATGAATAATGTTCTTAAATTAGCACCCTCCCAGAGATTGAGATACGTTTTTATAACGCGCTGAGAAGCTTATACTTCAGAGCATTATGTAGACTGTTGTTAAGCCAAGTAGTGTCAGCTAAGATAAATTCATCTAAATGCGGCTTGGACTAAATGATGTTTAAGCAGTTCGATCCATCAATTAAAGCGACTTGCTACACAAAAAATAAATCAAAAAGCAGGTAAATCTGTTGCAACTCAATTAACATCGGAATCTTTCAGCACGTTATCAATTAACTCTCCCTTTTTCTTTCGAATAAAATCGGTTTCAATGAACTGAAACGAAACTTGTTAAACTTAGTTTGCATCTAAACAAAGGGCGGACATCAACATGTTGAGTTCAGAGGAACTTTTTAGATTTAACTAAATTTAATACATGATGTAGAAACTTAGCTAACAGGCTAAACCTCAAAACCGTTACCACCTTTCAGATTTATGAGATCACCAACGTAACGACAAGGAAACCTAACTCTATTTAATTGACAAATCACATTCACAAATAGAAACTCAAACTTGCTTCATTTTTGCTCCAAAGGAATCCGAGCCAACCTTAACGCGAAGTTTTGTTTATTATTTACACCGCAGTTTGCAGCCAGCGAAAACAGTTTACGGAACATTAATTTCACCATTTTTGTAATTGTTCAGTTATCATTTTTTCCTAGAGCACTTAACTTTATACTGAAATAACAAATCGATTTTTAGTTAATATTCACGCAATTGCCGGAATAGATTCTATTGTTTACTTTTAATTTATTTATAAAATACTGAACTTGTTAAATAAAATGTGATTCAAAAATGTGCTGAATCAATTTAGAGTACATTTTTATTTAGCATATGTCCCCATTAAGAGAAGGGAGGAAAGAGAGACAAATCGCTAAAGAAATATCATTTTTGTAGTTGTTCAAAATGTTTCTTTATGTGTGTAACATTTTTCCTACTGTAAGTTCACTTTCAGCACATAAAATTTATTTTCATCCATTTTCGAGCTCTTTTTCACTCGTGGCAATATTTTAAAGCTGTAATATTAAGGAACGTGTTTCGAGATATGTTAAAAGTGTCAAAAATCATCAACTGCCTTTGGCTCGTTCCGATAACCGCTATTTATAACACATTATTCGAATAGATGATATTTCGTTACGACTTTAAGTCTGAAATGAATTATAGTAAAGCTATAACCCCTCTAATGCCTTTTCATAATACTAATAGAGAACGCTTCTTTCTAAATGAAATACAGTTGTTGTACCTGGGTTTCCTGAAAGGAAAGCATGTACATGTACATGTTTCATGTAAGCATGAAAGCATGTACATAAATTTTTGATAAAAAATTTCTAGCCCGTTCCGTATTACAAAAGTTTAGAGACATCATCTGCAGTATATTTCTGTCCTGTCCAAACCGGTTTTAATCTGAACTTTTATTTTTAAGTTATATTTCCACAAAGACAAATTCTATCAATAGTTGTTTTCGAGTTGCAGTTCCAGTTAAAATCAAGTGATTGTAATATTGTCTCATTAAAATTTGTAACCAACCAAACAAGTCCAAATCTGTTTTATGTGATGTTACACGTTCTAGATAATTGCAAATGAGATTATTAATGAGTTATTCAGTGGCAAGCAAATAGTTTCACATGTAAATAAACAACCGCTGTATACTTGAAATGGCATATACGTGTGAAAATCAAACAAAATTTTTGTAAATAAATCTTTAATAACAACATATACAGATTCAAACAATGTTAAGTACTATGCATATACCACAATACTGAATGGAACTAAACAAATTCATACTATCACGTAGCATTTTTCTTTTTACATAATTTTAGGATAATAAGTTCGAGTGTCCAAGAAACCACCACTCCACCAGAAATTATATTCAAAATATGAATACAACTACTGAAATTGTGAGCCGAATCCTTGTAAGTACCTGAAAAAATAGTTAACCGGTTTTAAGTAGTTTATTTTTAACTAGAGCTAACTGGACTTATCAAAATAATTTAATTTGTTTTGACTAATTATAAAGAACAAACTTCAGAAGTTATCGTTTAGATAAAGTTCAAGTTAATCGATATTAATAATCTCACAAAACAAAAACTTACCTAACAATCTACCAATAGTTAAAACAAAAATTCCTTTGCACACCATATTCAGGCCCACAGCTGATGAAATGTGAGCCTCTTTAGAGTATTCGGCAATGACAAGATTTTGGTTGATAACTGTAGCAGCTCTAGCTAGTCCACATACAGCAGAGAGCAAAATTAGCATACTATATGTAGTTTGCATTGCCAATACTAAAACAAACATATTTGTAATAATAATAATAATGTTGTTATTAAGTCAACTAAAACTTTATAGTCAAAAATAGTAGAATCGCTCTGACTAGCAAGCTTACTCATAAAATAAATAAATAAATAAATAAATAAATAAATAAATCATACCAGATCTACAAATAGCCAAAAGGAATGATCCTATTATAAAGATCATCCGATGAGTGATTTCCATTTTTTTCGTAATTAGAGGGACTACAACTCGTCCTATAAAATCCATAAATGATAGTACTGACATACAAGTGGACACGTCGATGATAGTCATATCCAGGTCTTCTCTCAAAAACAAGGGGAAAAATGTACTGAATGATATACTCGTTGTATAGGCGAAAGAAAGGCCGACCATAATGTGGACAAAAATCGGATCTAGCAAAATGTGAAGATCAAAAAGTTCGACGAGCTTTTGGTAGCAAGTTTGCGGTTTATCCTTTTCGATTTTCTCTTCTTTTTGTGTAGAGGTCGTTTCCACAGCTAAAATTAAAAACTGGTTAATTTTTAAATGAGCAAAAAATGTCATAAATAGTTTGATGGAAATCCATTTCACGCTCTCGAAATTAACTTTCGCAGTGCATGTATGAAAATTTACAGTGAAAAAGCGGTGCGAATGTCTTGAAAGAGCAGAACACAAAACAAGTAAAATCTAGCTCAATAATTTGATGAAATTTATAGTTCTTGTAAACAATGGCTTTAAATGTGAGAGGAGTTCTTTACGAGGAAAAGTTTTTCTTTTAAACCACTATACCCCTATTTTATTAACAAACGAAATGAGTTCTGTTCTTCGCTTATACTGAAAGCTAACTTATGATGTGATTATATCCAATTCGTAATAACTGAAAACAGGAGTTTAATTCCAGCATTTAAAACGAGTTTTTTCGGTTCAGTTCAGACACTCGAGAACATAATCAATTTTCTTAAACAGAGGAAATCATTATTATAGTGTGGCAGTTAAACATAAAAATGTAATAAAGAGAGATTTCCCCATTTACAACTGATTTAAACTTAATAGAATACATGGCATGTGAGTACGGCTTCCAGTAATGGAGCAGGTTTACCACATTTTTTATGCAGGGTTTTCATGAATATTTTTTATTAGCTCAGCTTTGAATATTTCAACAGCTCACCAACAGATTTTCTTTCAGGTATCATTTTTTCTGGTGAAAAATCAACTTTTAAGAGTAATTTTTTCAGAAACTTCAATTAGTAAAATATGAGCCTTGTAATTTTTAACGTAAATAAAACAAGAGCTTACGCAACATCCTTTTCTCTTCGTCTGGTTCGTTGTTTTCGTTGTCAGATGCAGAAAATTCGAATTTGTCAGCAGTTTCAGTTTGTAAATTATTAGACAGTACACTTTCACCTTCGCGACTTTCATTGATAATATCAGCGATCTTTTCATTTTTGATCGTGCATTCATTATGTATCACAGATTCCTTGTTTCCTGCTTCAAGTTTAGTTAAATTAGCTTCTCTATCAATGTTATTATTAGCACACTTATTTGTTAGTTCAGGATAAGTCCTATCGGGAGACAGATTATTTTCTATAACGACTCTCTTTTGGTTTCTGCGACAGCTAATCCTGTCGCGAAATCGTGAGAAGAAGCCCTTTGTTTTCTGTCTACTCCTTGGCAACATGTGTTCACTAACAGGCTATCAATAGTCGAAGTCAACAAAGTAAATATATTAATTCCACTATACTTACATCAAAAAACAATGATCCGATCAAACCGTGTAAGCTAAGACCCGATAAAATTAATATTGTGCCATCATAACCGTAATGTTGAATAAGGAGAGCCACTATTGGAGGCATTCCCATTTGACCTATACTTGTTCCCGCCATAGACAAGCCAACAGCCTGGCTTTTATTTTTATCAAAATAAGAATTTATAATAAGAAACGTCGAAGAGGCTATTAATCCCAATCCTAGACCTGTAACAATATTACATAAAATTAAAACATTAGATAAATGTTATCTAATTTTGACGTTCGCATTGAGACAAAGACCCTCGAAGGATTAATGTAGTGAAATAGATATTTCCGTAATTAGGTGTTAGAAAAGACCGTCCGAATGCCACATGCGAAGCGAGTTTGAATGTGTAGCTGAATGAAATTAGTATCCTAATTAGTGTGAAATTTGCGAAGACTAAAACAATATGTTAATTATAATTTGTATGCAGTATCAGATGCAATTATCACAGAGATACCTTTACCAAAATAATTTTAATGCTTCAATTGAACAAGTGAAAACATGCCAGACTGCTTATATAGAACTCAACTATGTTCAATTGTTAAGAAGGATTAACAGCGAGCTTTGAATGAAACAATACTTCTCATTATTAAGTATTAAGAAACTTCAAGACACATAAGAACATTCTGAGGGCTGTTACGGTAAAACTTCAAAAGGAAAAAAAAACGTAAATGACTAACGAACTTAAGCACATCAACATATTTTGTAAAAACAACTTTTCTCCTTAATTACCTACCTGTTAGAACACCATATCCTATTGTTATTCTCATGTAACTTTTCGTATACGTTGAGAAGGCCAATCCTGCTGAAACCAGCAATACCCCAATTTGAGTTATCTGTTTTGTACTGAAATATTTAGAAAGGGGGCTTATTAGAAATCCAGAAAAGTTGCTGATTGTGCAGTTCAGACTCATAACAGTTGTAACTCCAGTCGTTCCAGCCATCATTTCCAACTTCGGGCCAAATATTAAACCAAACATAGACAATAGTGACTGATTAACTATCTGAAACACATTAATTCACGATCCGTTCTAATAAATCTCGGTAAAAGAGAAAAGAAAACACTCTCATGGCCAGTGCGAAATTGAAAGAACACTCATACCTGGCAAACTCTTGTGTGAAAATGTGTCAGAGTTTTACTGAATCTCAATAAGATCTCAACTCTAAAATAAAAATTTTATTTTTTATAGACTCACTTATCGTGTTTTGCATAACATATTCGAACACTTGTTCTACAGTATCCCTACATTCTGTTACGAAGTATGAGTGATGGATAGAACCCTTCTCCTACTACGGTGATGTATTAAAAAATGCACTGGATGTCCCTAATAATTTTTAGCCGTATTATGGCCGATATTTCAATAAACCAGAGATATGTTTTACATTACACACCGCCAAGTAAATTAAATTACTTACTAATTTTATGTAAATATCCATATTTTATAAACAAATATGCACTGGTCAATGAAATAGATTTTCATGAAAAACTACTGGTGCGTTATTAGTGATAACCAATCCATCGATTTGCTTAGATAGTAAAAAAACAAAGAGCTTAATTTGCATAGATTTAATTTGTTTTTTTTAAAGTTGAAATCAATTGTTGCAATTAAAAATCGATTGCAGATTAAAAATTAAAATAATTGAAACACGGAATCCATCTTTACTCAGTAAACCTGTGTGAATATTTGTTTCAATATTAACTGTTACCAAAACTGATTAAAGATAGTATAAATAGCATTTTTATTGTTAGTTATCGGATAATCAAGATTAATTTTTTCTGTTAAAAATACATTAAATTTCCTATTTATTAACGAGGGAAAGTGAAGTTTTCTGGTCATTTAAAACCCCTCTCCTGGCTAAATTAACCCTATCCCTAATGAAGATATCAGGGCAAGCTTCCACCCCACATAGCTTAGAGAGTGTAATAATACCGATTTTTTTAGAGGGAGTGGATGAAATAAAGGACTAAAAAATTGTAGGTTTCCAACTTACATTAATTATCGCAGTTCCAGCAACAACTACCCACCCCCATCCTCCATCGGGAACCCCAGCTTCAGTATTCATCGTGACAGTGAGTTCGGGGCAGGGTAACTCCGCACTAATAACATAAATCACATACGTTTTCAAGAGGTTCACGTGACGTACACTCAACCAACTCACCTTATCTCATAACTATCGTAAAAATAATGAGAAAGGTAAATTCTTAATCAATTCAATTTTACAATTATCAGTTTTTCATTCTTCCCTCGAATGAGTTTAATTTTGAAACAATACGGACTTATAAGAAAAACGCCACCCTAGCATGTATGTTAAAGTTATGGCCCTAGAGTTATTAATGATCTGTCAATTCACTATCCCCAGTAACATTGTTTCTGCATTATTTCTCACTATAAGAGCCGACAATATGATTTATAATTTGCCTTTGAATTATGACGATGCCAGAGATGCAGACCACGATTAATAATAATGAAATAATTATTTATTTAATTAATCGGACAAACAATTTCACTGAAATTGCAAAGTGAAATTTGAAATTTCGCATTTTGTTTCGGTTCGCCATCTAGAGTGGAATAGAAGCAACACAAAAATTATTGATTAGTCCAAGTGAGAAGAGTAGACTGTAATAAAAGCCAGCAACCTTCGAAAAGAATTCTAAACTCGCGCTTCTCCGGTTACAGGCAGTGTTACAGGTAACAGTTAGTGAAATTTTCCTCTTGTACAGGATTCTCAATCAAGTTTCTCGATTTGTAAGTAGGTAACCGTACATATGTTGCGAGAAAAGTGATAAAAAATTTCACATCCTTTTGCCCACGAACATTATCACACACTAGACGATATAAAGTTGTTATTATAGTGTTATCAATGTGTGAAGTGTTTATTGATATGTAGCTGGTATTCCGATTAGGATTTTATCAAGTCAAGATAATACAGAAATGTGGAACTTAATATATGTACTAATACAATTACTTACATACATCGGCAGTTTCGATAGGGCACGTTTTTGCTGTTTTATTATTTGGTCGCGAGGAAATGCTTAACGAAATCACTTTAATTCACAATTTTAATACGCTTGCTTAGGTACTAACTGAAAGGACGGAGAACTTCATGAATATTCATGCTCTAGACAATAATATATTGAACTACTGACTGACTATTCGTTCTGTTTTTAATGTAAAAAACTGTTCGCTATTCAGCCTTCTTAAATACACGATTCGAATATTATCATTGTCAGCAAACAAGCGAGTATTGTTCACACTATTCTCATAGCTTTGTCCCAATTAAAATTTTCTACTCTTGTGAATGGATTTATCAAAGACAACTTCTAATTGGGTTATTCCCTAACTTTGGAACTACTTACTTACCAAAGACTAATGCTTCGAGGAAATTAACGTTAAACATCCCTAACATCATGAGACACAACACCAAAATCACACTTTACCAAACCTATTCTCACTTTTAACTCCGTAAATGGTAAACAGAATCAGGAAATTTGCGTGTTATTATATTTAGAAAATTATGCATCCTGTATTAGCCACAGCGTCTGCATTTCGTGTGATAACGTATATACTTAAAGAAGAATTAAATCTACAGAGTCCTGTTGAAATCGCAGCACACACTAAATAGTGGAAGCATTTCATTTAAATTCTGCTCTCGAGGAAAGTTTTGTAAGACTTGCACCGTCCAGGGACCAGTCTGTGATTTCTTTAGCATAAGCCACCTATAGCTGTGGAATTTTATCGACTGGAATTCAATCAAAGACAGGAGCGTCAATTAACGCAAAATTTTCTTTCGAGTAGGTCACGAAGATGCGTCATAACTCATAATTGAATCTATGACAGGCGTAATTTTCGTAATTACACAATGGGGAAAGCGATCATTATAAACAAATTTTTTGACATAATGATATGAATTTGGTCAATCACCCATTGCTAAATAAAAGTAGGCCAAAGTTATCAATTTCATGAGCAAGAATGTAAATGAGAGACGACCTAGTTGAATTATTATTTTTCCAAGACGAGACGAGCCCAATATTCAACCAAGTACCAGACAAGTGGCAAACTTACGAGAATATTGTTTGCGGGTTGCTTATAATACCTATCAACAATTTCATTATAATGTTACTTTAGTTTCACTAGGGAATATAAATGTATCTTCGCTGTTTCTCTAACTGCGCATAAAATCATAAATTCCAGGTTGATATGCCCACTTATTCTTGTTTAACTTTGCTCCCAAATGCATGTTTAAAAGTGGAAAGAATTTGGTAAGTGGAAAACTAAAAAACTTTACCTCAGACATATTATAACAGTGGACCAGAAATAAAACACTGCAAAAGTTTGCACTTTGAGTAGCGCGAAATGGTGGAGGTTATAAGCGAACAAATTGATGAACAAACCTATTGTTTGATAACAAACCATTTTACTGCACATTGTTGCGTAGCTAATAAATCATGGAAACCGTATGCTTAATAGAGAGGGCAGAAATATCCTGGTTCTGGTTTTACATTTTATAAACTAGTTAAATTCTTTCACCGAAAGCAATATAGGAAAATGTTTCACTGTAAGAATAGCTTATTTGATCAGGCGCTTCCTTTATTTGCATATTTTTTAAGAGCAAATGTAAAGGACAAGCAGTCAAACTGTAAACATATTATTCGTGCCGCTCTTAGACCTTGAATCAAAGTTCACTTTATGAATTTAAAATCCAACTAATATAGCGTTGATGTTTATTGGCAGTTTACTTACACGCCGGCTCATTTCGGCAAAAATTTCACAAAACTTTACACTTACTTGTAGTTGTTGCTCTGTGAGTACTGAACCAAGATTTATTTCTTGATTGATTCAGTAAACGACATTTCGTTTACATTTACATTTAAAACAATTTAATTGATGTGTAAACACTCAACTATTAGCCAATTATACCGGGTATTTGTTGAATGTCTAGCAGCGTTGTGCGTTTTGCAAGCACCGACTTATTTGTTATTTGTTAAGCGCTCTTATCATTTTTGAAAAAAATTGTGTCCAAGAAAATTAAAAAGTAATACGATTTACACTCCTTAAAATCCGTTTCAATTTTCTATTTAAAACTGCTCTGGGCTGTAAGAAGCTGTTGCCGGCTGTTATACATGTGTATGTTGAGTTGCATATTTGTACAGAATAAACTTTAGTCTTAAGCTGACTCTGGTGTAGTACAGACGTACCTCGACCCCACTCTCCAGCATAACATGGCGCAGTCAGAAACTCGTAACAGTTACAAATAGAAGATCAAATCAAGAAATAATATAAGCAAAAAATGAAGCCCAGCAAGTTATCACCGCTTCAATTAACCGGCAATCATCAGAAAACTGGAAGAGATGGATACAAAAATTTGAAATTTATTCCACAGCCACCGAATTGAAAAAAAAAGAAGAAAAAGTCCAATGTGCACAACTTCTCTATTCATTGGGTGAAGAATGTATAGAAATATATAACTCATTCGAATTTACTGACGAAGAAAGGGACAAATTCGCAATTTTAAAACAGAAGTTTGAAGATTACTTCGATCCTAAGAAGAACTTAACGTATTGCAGATACAAATTCTTCTCAGCGAGGCAAGGCAATGAAACAATCGAACAATTTGTAACCGACTTGAAAAATAAAGCAAAGGAATGTGAATTAGGAAATTTACAAGATGACTTAATCAAGACAATGCTCATTACTGGAATAAGGGATGAATCAGTAAGGGAAAAATTACTTGAAAAGGACGGGACATCGCTAACGTTGGATAAAGCCGTCGAATGCTGCATACAAACCGAAGCTGCCAGGAAACAATTAAATGAAATGAAAGGTGAAGCAGGAGAAAAGCGAAGTCAAAATTATCGGAATTTGGATTTAGAAGTCATCCAGCACCGCAATGGACGCAACGGTCAAAACGCTTCCACGAAATCAGCGTCGTGCTCATTGAAACAAGTTCATTCCAGGAACTCTACAGGAAATGGTCGAGACGTAATATACAAACAAAAAACTGTGCAGTCGGGTAAGATAATAAATAATTGTTCGCGTTGTGGTCGTAGTCATAATATTAATGCATGTCCAGCTTATGGAAAAATTTGCTCCTTTTGTAAAATTAAAAATCATTTTGCGAACATGTGTAAATTAAATAAAGACAGAAATAAAAAGAAAATTCAACAAATTAATAAATATGAAGAAGATGATGATACACAATACTTTTTTGTTGAAACAATAAATTGTAAAAACAATTGTTCTAATAATTCTAATGTAATCAACTTAAAAATTAACAACAAATTCATTAAATGTAAAATTGATAGTGGCGCAGAAGCAAATGTTATTTCACTAAATACATTAAAACATCTTAATTTTAAGTTAAACAGGATTGAAAACACCAAGGATGTATTAGTAACTTATACCAAGGAAAAAATATCGATTTTGGGAAAATGTAAATTATGTTTGGAATTTCGCAAACAAAAATTTCAAGTTGACTTTTATGTAGAACAAACAAATAGTTATAAAACTATAATAGGATTTAGCACAGCTATTGCAACTGGTATCTTACAACTTAATAAAGAAATTGATAATATCAATGTAAATCAAGAAGGTCAAAACAGTAAGTACAAAAACTTAATTTCTAAATATGATACTGTTTTCAAAGGTATCGGTAAAATAAATAAACCTTATCATTTTGATTTAATTGAAAATGCAAAACCTGTTATTTGTCAGAAATGTACCATTTGCTTTAAGAGATAAATTTAAAACATGTCTAGAAGAACTAGAGCAAGCTCAAATAATTAAAAAAGTTGAAGGTTCTACTGAATGGGTAAACTCGTATGTATTAGTCAAAAAACAAGATGGTTCTTTAAGAGTGTGCTTAGACCCTCAAAATTTAAATAAAATAATAAAAAATCATAAATATAAAATTCCAAATATTGACGAAATAACAAATAAATTAAATGGGTCAAAAATTTATTCCACTTTAGATGCTGCTAGTGGGTTTTGGAATATTCCGTTAGATGAAACATCCAGTAAGTTATGTACGTTTGGAACGCCATTTGGAAGATACAGATTTTTACGCATGCCTATGGGTATCAAAGTAGCGAGTGAGGTTTTTCAAGAATATTTTAGTGAAATATTCAATATTCCAGGTGTAGAGGTATATGTAGACGATATTTTAATTTATGCAAAAAATAAAACTGAACATGACAAAATTCTTGAACAAGTATTTCAGATTGCAAAAGAAAATAATATTAAATTTAATTTAAGCAAATGCAGATTTGGTCTTAATGAAATAAAGTATTTAGGTCATAAATTTAGTGCTGCAGGTATTTCAGTTGATGAAGAAAAAATTGACGCAATAAAAAATATGCCTTCACCTACTTGCAAAAAAGACATTGAGCGATTTTTAGGCCTAGTTACATATGTAGGTAAATTTATAAATAACTTGTCAGAAAAAACATATCATTTAAGAAAATTACTGAAACAAGACGTTTGTTTTGAATGGGAACAAGAACAGCAAGAAGCTTTTAATAATTTAAAATCAATTATAGTAAACGTAAACCTTGTTTACAATTTTTTGATCCTAAAAAAGAAATCACTATCTCAGTGGACGCTTCTCAGAATGGCTTAGGAGCTGTTCTTTTGCAAGATAACAAACCTTGTGCATTCGCTTCAAGAGCAATGACTGAAACGCAAAAAAGATATGCCCAAATTGAGAAAGAGCTTTTAGCTATTCATTTTGGAGTAAATAAGTTTTATCAATATATTTTCGGTAGAGAATTTAATGTCGAAACAGACCATAAACCGCTAATATCTATTTTCAAAAAATCCTTAAATGACTGTCCAGCAAGATTACAACGAATGAGATTGTCTCTTCAAAAATTTAACTTAAGCTTGAAATACAAACCGGGCAAAGACTGATAGTAGCAGATACTTTGTCGAGGGCTACTTTACCTCAAAAATATGAAGATAATTTAAATTTAGAATTACAAATTTGTATTGTAGAACAAAATTTGGTCATAAATGATGAAAATTTAAACAGATTAATAATTGAAAGCAAACGAGACAAAGACTTCCAAAAAATTAGACACTATTTAAATAACGGCTGGCCTTTATCAATTAATAAAGTTCCTTCTGAAATTAAACCCTACTATAAAGAAAGAGCAGAAATCACTCAGGGTAACAATGAATTGATTTATAAAGGACAAAAAGTAATCATACCCAAATCACTACGTCCAAAAATTTTAACCGACTTACATGTAGGACATTTAGGTATCAAAAAATGCATACAAAAAGCAAGATTTTGTATTTATTGGCCAGGAATAACAACTAATATTGAAAATTATATATCCAAATGCGAAATGTGCAATAAGTATTCAAATTCTAATAAAAATGAACCAATGTTACCTCATAAAATTATAAAACAACCATGGCAAAAATTAGGAATGGATTTATTTGAAATATATGGACAAACATATTTAATCGTAGTTGATTACTATTCCAAGTACCCTGAAGTTATCAACCTAAACAAAAATTTAACTTCTAAAAATATCATACATAAACTAAAATCAATATTTTCACGTCATGGAATACCCAAAATTGTAATGGCAGATAGTGGAACACAATTACTAAGTAATGAAATAAAAAAATTTGCTAAAGAATGGAATTTTACTTTAATAGCTGCTTCTCCTAAAAATCAAAGGTCGAATGGCCAGAGTGAACGAACTATACAAACAGTTAAAAACATAATTAAAAAAACAACTGAAATGGGAGAAGACATGTATTTAGCTCTTTTAGCTCTTCGCAATACACCTATTTACGACATTTATACTCCATCACAATTACTAATGTAATTGTGATGGAGTAACTAACATTACATAGTAACATTACATTACATTACATTAACATTACATAGTAACTAACATTACTAATGTAATGTTAGTTGCATAGACTAGCTGATTTCATAGGTTTTCATTAGTTTATGAAGTTAAGCAGCACTGACCCCGGTCACTCCTAGGATGGGTGACCGGATAATGTAATGCCAAAAACATCGCAACTAACTCGTCTTTCGGAGGAGACGTTAAGCCGTCGGTCCCGGTTACTACTAGTTAGTGGTCGTTAGGTCAGGTCAGAGGCTGTAGATGCGACCTGAAAACTCTGGCACTTGGGTGATGGCATTACCACCATACGCATATTTATTTTTTTTACTAATGTCTAGATATTTACGTGATCAATTACCCATCAGCAATCACAATTTAAAACCAAAAATTATTAACACTAAAATATTTCATAAAAAGATTGACAATAAACAAAAAATAAGTAAAATTAATTTTGATAAAAGGGGAGTAAAACAGTTTCCATGAAGTTGTAAGATATCAGGAAGCACCAAAAAGCTGTTGGAAACTAGGTAGAATTGTAGAGCGACTTAGGGATCGTACTTATAAGATTCAAAAGGACAATGGAAGATGCATTATTAGAAATCGCAGGTACATTAAGAAAACTAAAGAAAACACAGATGATTTCATGCATTCTCTTGAGTCCAATAATGATTATAAAAATACTCTTTCTTCGACTTTTGTTTATAATATAGTTTTAGATGTAAGTGATAAAAGCAATAGTGAACCTTCTGTGGTTGACAACCAAGAAATAAACAGTGAAGTACCAAATAAAAGTGAATTAGTGCCTGTCGAGATTCAAAGTGAAAACAACGAAACCAGTGAACTCACACAAGGGGAGGAAAGTGTTAGTAATAAGAGTTTAGAAGATAAGTTAGAAGCAACTAGCGTTAATAACTTAGAAAGTAGTTTAGAAATTAGTAAGGAAAACAACAAAGACAATAAAATTAAAACCACAAAATCAGGACGGAAATCAAAACGTCCCAAAAGGTTAAGGGATTTTGTATCTAGTTAAAGGGAAGGATGTTATACATGTGTATGTTGAGTTGCATATTTGTACAGAATAAACTTTAGTCTTAAGCTGACTCTGGTGTACCTCGACCCCACTCTCCAGCATAACACCGGCAATGAAGAAATTTTCTACTCTTATCTCATCTTTCCTATGAAAAGTTTTATAAACGTTCAAGACTTCAAGTTCTGTTATTTAAATATGGTAATTTGGTTTTGATGTGAATTTTCGTACAAGATTAATTTTCGTGGGATAAGAACGTTATTAAAATTAATTTCTGTAAATATGCAGATTATGTAAATGAATGTAAAGTTACTGCAAATAAGTCATTATTATTGTGAGCTTACAATCAGGATTACACAAATTTTCTAGGCTTAAATGTTCATGGCTTTTGTTTCCGAACAATCCGAACTTCCCCCAAGTGACTAGTTTTAATCTGATATTTTCGAAATTAGTTGAAAAAACTTCAACAAGAAAACCATCAATTTAAAATAAATTACATCTGGACATTTCGTAATAAAAGCGTAAAAGGGGAAGTTGAAGTTAAATTTGTTTGGAAACTGAATGAAAACTGTTCTGAAACAAATTTAAGCACGCCATAGTTGACATATTCTGGGTCAAGGTACGCTCAATATGCGACCTATATTTCTTTTGGTGTTTTTTAGTTCGTTTCGAATCGCTTGCAGTGGAGATTTAAAATTATTAAAATTCCGGTCGAGTAAAGTTACTTTATACCACAGCCAAACACAACTCATTCATCTCTCGACACACTCTGTTACCGTTTAATTTCAAACATTTCAGCTATTTTATAAATTTAAAGCAGAAACGTTCACTTGTTTGTTTCCCGCTTTCGTGTAATTGATGTTTTGTGAATTTAACAAAGATGTCTGGCGAAATTATTTGCCAAATATAAATAAACACTTGCAGATTTTTGCAATTATTTTGGAAACAATTGGTACAATTTGTCAGGTTAGAGTTTCCTTATTGTGGCTTGTTCATGTCTATCAGACTGGTCTGTAAATTTAACTCTAGTGGACTACTTTTGCTGACCACATGAACTTACGACTAGCACACTCGAGCCTAAATGATATTTATATAAGGAGTCATTAAACCCTGAATTTTGAAGAAAAATTTTTGACGATTTTGAAGCCAAGTTCACCACTTACCGATAAATAAAAACTAATCGAAACCTTTCAACGGAACTTCTAACAAATGTAATTGTGTGGCTGAAAGAGATCTTTTGTTGTATCGTTTATACCTTCTCAGTGATTTTAAAGTGGAAATAAAATTCTTTAAACAAAAAAATTAATACTACTTCTGGCGAGTGCCTCTTAATTTTTCAGTTTAGAAGATTAGTTCAAGTTTAAGGAATTTCAATTGTTTGTTTTATTGCCTCAGATACTTATACTCATGTTGTCTGAAGTCCTTGTAGAAAAGCTGCTTATACAAAGTATGACTTACCTGTCAATCGTCTAAAATACAACATTCGAAACAAAATCACCAATAGCAATTTTGAGCTTTTTCTCCATGCGATTTGTATTTTATATTATCTAGACACTCATAACTTGAATGTCCTATAATCGCTTTATATGGATCAAAGGACGAATAAGGAATATGGTATCAAAAGATTTTTTTTGGTTGGGTATATTTATAAAAATTTAAGGTTTAGAGAATATTATGTGAAATGTTGAGTTTACCATGTCTTTTGTCACAATAATGAGAGTGAGTACTGTTGTTTATAATCAAGTTACTCGTATGTTGCAGCAGGTTTGGCTTGAATATTGTGTGATTGTGTGTAACTTTGTTAAGTATTGCATTGTCACAAATGTTTGTTGATATAATTTTATGCTGCTACGTATTCTATAAATTTCGATCAAAACATTGTTGCCAATTTTAGGTATTGAAGATATGTAAATTGAGATTATTACGTGATTTATTCCGCAACAATGTCTCTTTTAAAAAATTCTGAGAGGATTTGAAACTCTGTAGCAGGAAAGTTTTATTAAAACGTGCTAATCTGTCTATTGTTTGAAGTGCTTTAATTAGTTACGGATTAAGGACGAATTGAAAAGCTATTGTTTTTGAGCATTTATTTAATATGACGAGATTACACAACAACTGGGAGCTTACGTTTATTCTTATTTTACAACATTGGGAGATGAATAATTGCTGTGTAATCATCGACGGCTATATACATATATTTATGATGTTAATAGTATTACATATTTTTATAATATTTACATATAAATCTTAACTAGAAATGACGTTTTCCTCCGGAAAGACTTGGGTATAAAAATTTTATAATTGTAACAATTATTATAGAAAGATATGTCTAAGCTCAGCGGAATGGCCAACACATCCACATAGGACAACCAAATCTAAGCATAAAACCGATAGAAGCGGATTCATAATAGTCGGTTATAGCAGCTAACGGGGCTCATGTTAGCTACTCTAACTGTCGTGACTTAAAATTAATAAATATTGTTAATTATCAGGTACTTAATGATAATATTATACCGTCACTTCTTCCGTGAATCGGCTTTTATCGTCAAGATTTATAACAATGGCATGCGTCCTGGCATGACCAGACTTGAGATATCTGCCATTTCGGTCAGCCGCAGGACTTTCATTCCTTTCATCCTTACTCTTGAGCTCTATAGATGCGCCTGCACCTCCTGGCGCCGCTTCTTCCACGATCTTACTACAACTATTATTATCTTTAACTGTAGGATCGCCACTGGCTTCAGTTTCCGACGCGAATGAAACACTTTGACGTTTAATTTTAACGGGTGCGTCGTCCTCTGTACTTACGTCGTTGCCCGATTTCTCTGGAACTACATCCAGCGTATTATTTAATTTCCCAAGGGGTCTGGATGGATTTTCCGATTGTACATGATCATGACTCCTCGCAGCGTCCTGCATCGCGGTTATCTTAGACGCCAAATGCCTATTCCCAATACGCATATTTTTTTCTTTCAACAACTCCAGCTGCGTGTATAAACGCAAGAACTCTTCCTGGACATCTTGCTCCGAATATTTTGAATACTCTAAACCACCAACTGACGAGTTCGTACTTGTATATTGCGAATTCCCTGCACGCGCTTTCCCTAGAAATTTTGAAGTCGGCGTCTTTGACATCATACCAGAGCTGTCGTCGCTTTGGTCATGGTGCTTAAACACCATATACGCCTAAAAAATACAACCCATCAAAATACGCACATTTCCATACATTTTTTCAACATCAAAACGCACTTTGCTCCGATCGCAAACCAGTTTTACAACCTAACAAGCCAAACAACCGGTTCTACAAACTTCACGACAGTGGATCCACGACGAAAATTGTATTATTTTTAAAACTATAATTTGCAAAAAATCTCAAGAACGAAATGAAATAACTCAGAAGTGCGGCCGTAAAACGTGTTCTACTTCCAAAGTCCGGAATTATCCGGTGCTCTTCTTTATTGTTACCATTTCAAAATGCTGTTTCTAATTAAAATTTTATATATAAGTTTACGAGAGCCAGACGCTCGAAACAAATATATTGTATCACCTCAATTATAACTACATCTAACTTTGCTGTTCAAAGTCTTCAAAAAATTAATGTGATTAAGAGTTGTGCTCATTACTCAGACATTCATGTCACGGTAGATGAAGAGCGACATAAAAGGTTAAGTAAGGAAATGTCATAAAAAGTTGAGGTAATATAATAGAATTGTGGATCGTAGGGAAGCATAATACAAAGCTAAATGTGACACGTGCGAAATATTAAATGTAATATGAAGTGATAAGAATGAGTTAATTCCCTTCCTAGTAAAATGCATATGCAGGAGCTTCGGGAAAGTTAGTAAAATATTTATGCCTGTATAGTCACGCCGAACATTACAGAAATTGTTTTTTATACAAAAAAAATAATCAATTTTCAATTAGATCGGCGACATGGGGGCGTTTTAATATATTTCTCTCATAATCCCGATTTTTTCATTTTGTATGTGATTTCTTCGAGCAGAAAGAACGTATGAAGTAGACTGACAACAGCCAAGCTGTAGATAGGCCGCGAGTAATTTATTACTTCGTCTGCTCCACTTCCGATCACACAATAACTCACTAATGAGAATCTCACTTTCTGTTCTAAATTATTGCCAATAATTTCGGAAAATATGAAAAGAAATTTCGGAGTGAACGTGAGGGAGTAATTCCAATTTGTGAAAGAAACACAAAATTTATTTCAGAGGAAAAATGAGTTTTTGTAATTGCCGGGAACATGACAACTATCAGCAGGTTTGAGGAAAGTCTACTCAGATCAAATAGCCAATCTTGTTAAAAAGCACCGTTTTATACACGTATAAAAATAAGCAGGGAAAATATGAACTAGCATCGTATACAAATTTATGGAAATGCTTTCTTTCATTTTTTCCTCAATGTGGCAATATGGAAATTTTAAGCTTGAAAAACAGTTTCGAGCAAATCGATACAATTAATCATGGTAATTCAGCATAAAACACCATTCGCTATGTGGATATGTTGATGTTTCACCTGTACACTACAATTATTGCACAAGAATATCAATCGCTGACATTGTTAATAAATAAAATAATTCAGTTTCGCACTTTAGAAAAACTCGACAAACTGACAAACAAAAGATTACTTCAGGCTGTTTAGTCGCGGATACTCAGTGGAAGCAATTACACTGTTATTCTCATGAACCCTGATGCGCCCTTATAATTCAATTTCCGCTGTGTGTGCTTCTTTGGTGATTTTTGCCTGACATTTTAATTAACGCCAAAATAATAATAAAAATATTTTATTCTCTTACCTTTTGGGTAAACAATCTGGATATACTTATTTCTCCGCATCCAGTTAGGTTTATAGACCCGTGTGCGTAATTTGTAATTTAAATTAAATTTCTCGCAAGATGATTTTGTTTTAAATAAAAGTGCTTTCTCAAACGGCGTAGTTATTGGCGAATGTCACGCAAAATTGGACACAGTAGGGATATTTCGATAGTTTGGCTTATTTTTTATTTCAAAAGGGGCAAAACTACGCAAATATAGAGATAACATTATTGAAGTAGATTTAATTTAATTAATTTTCAGTTCACAAAACGCAGACTCCGGTTGAAATACAATATTTATGTCAAAAAACAATTTCAATTAACGTGACTTGCTGTTTAAAAATGTTTTCACTCAAACCTACTGAACAAAACCATTTTATGTATAATCTCCGAATCGAATTTTTCATTGGCAAATATGGATATTTAGAAATTTCGGCTTGCAAACAAAAAATTATTGCAAATATTTTTGCATTCCATTGTGAATTATTAAATTATTATTAAAATACGGTAAAAGACAAATGTGAAATTTTGATGTAAAATGATCACCTTGTTCAAAATAGTTTATCTTCGATATATTGCACAAGTTTTTGAGCTTCACGAAAAGGCGAACTGATTAATCAACTTTAAATGTATTGTAGATTTCAAAGCTCCGTAGTTCACCAAAGAAATCCTTTGCAGTATGAGAACGGAGAAACTTTTTGACGGAGTTAGAATCTCCGATACGTCAGAACTTTCACTAGTTTGATTGAAGTGCTTATAGACACTATACTATTAGCAAAGTTTGATGCAGCTGTTATTCTAGCAATCATTTTGCTTATCTTCCTTTGTAAATTTTGACCGTATCATGCACTCCGACGCGTTGCTATGCATTGTGTAATAGAAATTAGACGCATTTTGATGCAATTTAGGTATTTAGTTTACAAGTACACGTATTTAGAGATTAATGGTTGTTGTCTTGTTAAGTGTATTCATTAAACACTCGGCTCACAAGATTCATTATATTATTAAACTATGGGAATTAAGAGGAGCTGGCCAAGTGAAAATGCCCAAGACGTGGATCATTATTTAGAAGAATTAGGAACATTGAACGGTGAAGTTGGTAAACATATTATACCGTACCTTGCTTCCGAATATGAGGCACAGAAGTAATGTTACGGTGAGCTGCGTATGACAGAAGAAAATAATGTAGAGCAGGTCTGGGTTAGCAGGTTTTTGCAGGAACAACCTAAACAATAACAATGATATTATTTGAACTATAACAATACTGAGGTGTTAAAGGCGAAAATTGCGAGTCTTCAAGGGTAAATTTCTGCCAAACAAAGTAATTAATTTGTTACTCATGGTAGACGTGGAACAAAAAGCTGTATAAACTACAAATGAATATTGTTTTGAAATATCGGGGCAAAAAAGGGGCAAATGAGAGACGGCTAAAAAAAGTATGCATATGCAATTGTGTATTTGCATTTTATATTGAAAATTCCAAGACTCAACTTTACCGACTTTACTTTGCAGATCAGTGAATTTATATGGAGATAAGATTGTAAAGTGATTCCCAGGACAGCATGTCTGAACCGGTACGACAGGACATCCAGAGGGATCCGTAAAGTGCGGTAAACTTTCCGAATTTTAAATGAACAAATGGGCTAACTCGCGATAATAGGTTCACTCGAAAAATATTTTTCGGAATAATTTGTTGGAACTTCACAAATAAATTTCCACAATATTTGCATTCGTTAATTATTTATTAAAAAGAACTGTATGAATCTTAATGTCTTAAGGATTGCGAGTGAAGCGACCTGAAAATGGACTAATTTTCAGGGCGCTATGATATCGATATATCAAGCAGAGCACGTAATTAAATCTGCTGCTGAAATTGGTCGTGGATGGTCGACATAAACACAATAAACTGTCATAATAAAATGTGCTGAATTTAAATAAGATTCAACACATTTTTTTTATCATCGTAACAATTTATGAGCGTAGAATTGCCGCTTGCTAGAGGCCAAGAGTGAGCGAAAAAATGTTGCAATCTTTTTTTGATAAACAAGTTTACCTTTTTATAAAATTTGATGCCCGCTGTAGAATTTCAGAAAATATATTTCCAATATCACAGCTGATTTCATTTGTATGAAATAACTTCAGCTATCGGTGTCATAAACAGGAATAAAACAGAAATAAAATAATGAATGAAATTTTTAATGTCCGTTTCCTGTCGACAACCTGTGTGAAGCATTATCTAAAAATATATTCCATATGTCGAAAACACTCAAAAGGTCTATTGCATATTGTTGAATTGATGTGAGTACTTACATTGATATATTGAGAAAGACAGATAGTAGGAATTCATTATAAATGGCCATGGAAATGAAGCGACTTTCATTAAACTCGGATGGAGCTTTTCGTACGACTATGCACAGTCGTATTCCCCAAACCAGAAACATGACTTCGACTGAAACCATAAAAAATCGGTTTTAATGTTGAAAGCGAAATTGGCGATAACTGGGTAAATGTTCTCGCTTGTTTTACTGTGGGATTTGGGCCAATCGGCGCAACTTACGTGTCGTGAATGAATGGTCCCACCAATCAGTGCGGCACAAATAGGCCTTAAGGTCATCAGCTGTTCGGCCGACGATGACGACTGGTGGAGCAACAAGAGTTCGAATAGCCAGAAAAACGGTAAAAATGGCAACTATAACACCAAGCCGCTTTAGCAAATTCATGTCTGTAATCTTGACGGCCTTAGCTGAACGAACGCGGAAGATGACGGAAATTCTGCAAGATAAGAAAAGGTCTCACCACAACGGAGCGAACTTCTGCTAATATACATAAATTAGCGCGTCATTTAAATGCATTTATTTCCAAGTCGTGTCAACTGAACTGAAGAACTGAAAATTGCCTCAAAATGAAATATTATTACATATTTTCCTAAGAGGTTACTAACTTTTGTTATAAGGGAATTTCCATTTAGGTGGTCGCTACTTTTCTCTTTTTAATTAATTAGAACTTTCTAATTTCTACATTATGCAAGCATATTTCTAACTTTTATCAATTTTATTCTATCTTGCCGTCAAAGTTCCTTTTTATTAAAATACTCACCGCCACGTCTTCAGCATCAAAGCTCCGTAGGTTAATGAAAAGCCAATTTCTCTAAGCCACACCCGTGCTATACACGTGTACATATTAGGACGAGGGTACATCACAATCATCTAAAGAATAAAAACCAAACTTTTACTTATCCCTTCAAAAGCACGTAAATGTCATTACATACCGTACAATATATAAGGAAAGCTCCCAAAGTTATGAAGCATAATAGAACAGGACTGGCGGCACGTACCACCTGAAATACAACAAACAATAATGTATATTTTATTTTTATGACTTTTAATTTCCTTCTTTGAAGCCTACCGAATTTCACGGTGTAAACCAAAGAAAACTTTTCCCATTTATTACAACTGACAAATCAGTGTGGCCTCCGGCACGAATTCTTGATCAAGCAACAAAAATATTTTTGTTAGTGCTCTTTGAAATTTCCGTTTTATTTACCATTTTACCAATGTTGTAATTGTGTTATTTGTGGGCATAGCGCCCACCTCAGTAATTTGTTGTATATTAACGATTATTATTTAGTGTTTAAACATAACAGAATAATTCAAACAGTATTAAATGGCACATAAATTCTATAGCGTTTCGCTGATCGCTGTAAAATTGATGATCGATGAAAATGAATGAATAGACCAGCAGCGTTGAAATTACCCGACGAAAGATTTTCCCGATTGTAAAACTGAAAGCAAATATGTAATCTCCAGCAAACGAATTCCGAGTCAAATTGTAACCAGTCGCCAAGCAATAGTTTTTAATTTAAACTCATTCTTGCAAGCATGGTTTGAGCGCAATATTCACAATGATGTTTTTCACTGGGAGCGATTAAAACTCCATTGTTACACACTCGAGCGCTTTTATAGATACCCATCTTAAATTTTTCTTTGAAATAAATTAGTTTTCGTTCGGCAACAATGTGATCTTTGTTCCCCTATAACTCGATAAGGAAGCTGAACCGGACGTAAGTATTCGAACGCATTTAACTTTTCGGGATTTTCAACACATCGATTTGATATGTTTACACGTCATAAAATGCATTGAATAATTCCCTCTATATCCTGTTTCAAGCTTGACTTCACCAAAATGTGTCAATCCGGTAATGTGTTAACACACTTTGAAACTTATTGGAGAAAAATATTTTTTCTTTGATACTTTCGATAAAAATTTTGTTCTTACTTTTGAGTAACAAACCAGATATGAAATATTAGCCACTTTGCGTAGCGCGAAAAGCATCTTATTAAAATGTACAACTCAAGGGTGCAGATGCTGTTTACTACTTATTTCAGAATTCATTAAAGCTATAGCTTAATATTTTAAAGTCTGTCCTCGTCAGTCTTCTTTATTTGTGCTAATTATTATTAATGTACGTATAGAAGTTCAAAAAGCAAAATCGTAGTCATAAAGTAAATAAAAAAGTTTAATCCACTCTAGTGCGGCTTATGCTTAGTCAACCGATCGATTTATTAATTGAACCGTTCGACTTAACTGACGCGATTAATTTAAATGATGGACATTTACTGCAAAGCTGGAGTCAAAAATATTTTTTGAAGATGTAAGCTTTTATCAAGTAGACAATTTAGAAAAATATTTAACTTGACAAGAGACAGCTGATTGCTTCCCGAATATTCATAGCAATTTTGTTTATGAACATCATTTTACGTTGTACGAAAGCTGGCATAAATTTTACATTTAGCTGAAGTACAAAAATGTTGAAACTTGAGACTCCTAGCGTGCACTATAATCCACTCAAATATTACGTCAGTTCACACTCTTAGAAAGACTTTACTAAATAAATGTAATTTGGAGCTTATTTAAGAAAATTAACTATAGTACAATATTTGAAGAAGCCTTCGAGCTTCACACAAAGTTTTCAAATGAACCTTTGTAAAAACTGGAGCAAACTTTTTCTATACCTACTAATCTGATTCGGAAAATTGTGTTTCTAAAGAGTTTCAATTATGTTCCAACCTGATCGGTGTAGTTTTACACGGGTGACTCACCCTAAAATACGTATTTGCAAATTTGAAAAGTTAGAGCCGTTACAGGTTACAACTGTGGTTTTAAATGGAGTCATGGACTCTTGTTTAGACCAAGTTTATATTGTCAAAGAAGATCAATACTTGCGATTTTTTCGTTAATTGCTAATTGTCAGTGCTGCTGTAAAACCTAATTTGGTCGTGAATTATTTAGAATGTTTTGAAGAAACAGCTGTTAATTTAATTGGAGGAAGTTGGGTAAAAACGGCTTTCAGGTAAAATTGAAGCGCTTAAAAAGTGAAAACCTTTAAATTATTTAAAAAAACAAGTGACGGAAGGAAAATTGAAGCAGCAAATTTTGAAATAAAACTTTAACAAGCAAACACTTACGTCAGGTAAAAAAGTTTAAGTGTATTAATAATAATAATAACAATAATAATAATAATAATAATAATAATAATAATAATAATAATAATAATAATAATAATAATAATAATAATAATAATCTTTATTGTCCAACGAGGTTATCAGTTACAGGACAAAAATAAATATTGTTACAAAAAATAAGAAATTATAAATGCAGGTATTCTTACACTAAAAATAACGAAAATTAATGTAAATTTAAAATTTAATAATACAAATAATAGATTTAATCCAATTTAATCCCATTTATGATTGGCCAGACTGCATATTATGAAGAATGGTGAACGACGCAAGTATTAAACGATGTCCTAAAGAATAACAACCATCGGACAGAAAAAGTTCAACTTTTTGGTGTCGTAAAACTGGCAAAGAAGTAATTTTCATTAAAGAATATAGCTTCAACGAGCAAATTGCCGCCGTACAGTTTTAAATCAAACTGAAACGAATCAAATATTCTTCTGAGAATGCTTTATTAGTCTTGAAAAATATAACAAGAAATACGATGGGGAATATTCAAAAGTCTTTGATATTTTAGAATTAAGTAATGTGTGGGAGTGGCTCGGCCGGGTCAAAATAATATAAATTGTCAGTAATAATTAAACAAAGGATGGTGTCGTACAAAAATAAACGGCCTCTGAAAATATTTTTTTCCGAGGATTTAAAGCAGCGAAGAAATAATGTTTCAGACACAAAACTTATTTCATTTGGTAGATTGGGATATTGGCATTATCTGTTGTTTTCGTTCGTTGTTAATTTTACACAGTCGAGGTATTTACCTTCACATTCCCGTATTTCCAGGTAAAGACGACAACGATGGGTAAACAGCAGATGATGACACAGGAAAGGACGAGAATGACCGTTCGCATTACCCAGTTGAGAGAAACCACACATGGTCGGTCGTCCTCACAGGTTTCACATCCTTCAGGACATGATAGACATTCGAAAATTCCAGCTTTTGCGTACTGACTGGTTTCGCCCTGTTGAATAATACAGAGACACTTTAGCGTAAAATAATGTAAAATAAATCTCACAACTACACACGCCTTTGGTCTTCCAAGATTTACTACAATATTATTCATAATATTTACATATTTATTATGCATCCCTTCTTGGATTAATACAGAGTTCGCCTTTGAATCATAACACACTTCGAGGGTCATAAATAACAGAAAAAAATGGAAATTCTTTTCCCTTTTGGATTAAGGCAACGAAATTGGAGCCATTGTCGAGTTAATTGCCACACGTGATTCGGATAGAGCGACAGAGGTCACCAATAAATCTCGATTCCACTATTTAATGAACGCAGTTTTTCATTCGCGACCAAATTCAAAATAAAAACCTTTTGGCGTCTTGTCAGGTAAATAGATATTCCGAACTTTGCCACTAAATCAGAGTATCTCCAACTTTATCAATAATGTTAATTTTGTCTTATCGCATAAATCGGAAAACGATTTGCTTGGATCGGAATTAATATGGGATTTAGTGGCAAGCCGAGATTTATTGACCTTATATATTGCCTATTGCCTGTTAGTTATGATCCTGGTTTTTAACTCTTGGCTGTCAATCTGTTACAAGTAATCGTATTGTCAATTCCCTAGAGTACATAATGCTGCTTCCGGCTAACGAAGCACATTAAGTGAAACACACTGTGAATAAATATCAATATTTGCAGTATTGATGAGCTGTTTGGCAGACCAGCAGTGTCAAAGCTTTAATTCTTACCAACATCAGTTTTTCATATTCCTCTTCAATCACGGTTCCATTATAGTAGCGCCTATCCGCTTTGGTGTCCGGAAAGAAAAAGCCGCGTTTGCATATACACTTGTAACTACCCCGCCTGAAGCCCAGTCCTGATAGCGGAATACACTGAAAAAATTCGACTCTTTAACTGACTAGAAAGGTTAATTGTTGCAAAAGTGCAAAAAATATGGCCCGGGGATCTGTTAACTAAACAGGCGTCACCCAGTTGATAACTGAAGGGCATCCCAAGTTAATTAGATTGAGAACAATTTGCCTTCACTGTTTACTACCCCCACTTAGCAATCATCTTCTTGTCACTATGTCTACATATCTGCTTTAATCAATTACCAAACCAACTGATCATTTGAAACCGAAAGGTTTAGTGTAATCCAATCAATCACTAGTCAGCGGATTTTATTTTTTAATGATTACTTTGATTTCGCTTTAATTAAGTTAATTAAATCGGCGAGGCTTTGTTGTATAATTGCTGCTTTTTGGATTATCACAAATCTGACCCAAACATGTTAAATTAGATCAAAGCCAATTATAATGTTACAAAAATCAAACTGGTTCCATGATTATCACAAATTTGATTTTTCCCTGACAGTTTTATATTTTCTTTGTGGCAGAATCGGCCCACGGTAAAATGACGACGGCGAATAGTCTCATTAAACCGCTCATTTATGTTCCCTAGAATTTTTCTTTATCGAGGCACAATACAGGCAATATACCCACAACCGAGTTTTCGTTCGCACAATGAAAGTCATACCATGACCAACTAATTCAATGCTGCTGTTCAGCGCCGAAAATTGTGTGTTCCACTAAAATGTCTGCAATTAAACGGCGATTTCCAAATTTTGATCGGCGGAGAAGAGTTTGCTCGTTAATTGTTGTGTGAGCTTTGTGTTATGGTGACAGTTCGGTACGTTAATAAGGTCCTCGACACACAGTTAAGATAATGGTTAGTGATTTGAGTTGATAAATGACATAATTAAAGTGATTAATCGATGTCACGACTTTGTCACAACATTCGAAGAGAAATAATCTACATATCTGAAATACCCTTAATGCAAGTTAACATATTCCTCGCATTCCTGAATCTCCCGATGGCACTGCACAATTACATTAAGCGACAGCCTGAGTACCGCCACCAATGGGCTAACAAACGGATTTCCGAAGGGTGGCCGTCCAGGGAAACTATTAAAAATTAACCGCCGGTGTCTATGCAAAATCTATAAGCTCGTTCATTATTGCGAACAAAAATATCACGCAATTTATAGTCAGATAACACCCGGTGGCCTGTAATAATGGCAAAACTCGTTTCGCACCTTTTGGATAATTAAAACACGAATCGTGTTTTGTCAGATTTTTATTAAACGAGCAACGTGTCTACTTCTTGTTGCTTCGGACTGATCACGTCTTTGCATTTTCGACAGACTTCTTCATAATAAATGCAGAAACTCGCCCCTATTTCCCTACCGTAATTCCCAAATCCTTACTTTAATTTTCTTAGATTATATTAGCATTTCTGACACTTTTCCTTATTGCGTGTTTCTTAGACTTATCTTTTGAAACGTATCTTAATAGTCACTTTAATTTTTGTAGCTTCCTTCTTCCTGCTTCCGTCATCCCAGATTAGGGTTTTAATATTTCCAGTATAGACGAGCCATAACTCTGCACCTTTCTCCAAAAAATCGAAATTATTTTGACGAAAGCGATTGAGTTTCACTTAATTATATGTCTAGTTGAGTTAAATATTTTTAAAAAAATCCAACTATTCGCCGAGTTACATAAACTAGAATTATTTAAATTACAATAGCAGATTATTGTTGGCATAAACTACTTTCTGTATTAAAACATTTTGCTCAGCTCAACACGATGAAAAGTTATTTTATATACATTAGTTTACGGAGATGCAGAATTATTCCGAAATACACTAACTACAGAGCTATGCAAATTTCTCTCACAAACCTATTTCGTAAAACTTTTGAAATTTTGCTGGTGACATATTAGGAACACACTGACAAATTTACTCTAAAATAACCCTGCAGGACTTACCTCGGAGTACAATTTATTTGCGATAATGTCTCATTAGTTGTACGATTTTCTAGTACCCTGTCCTTTAAACTTTCCCTATCGAGGAAACTATGTTATAGATAAACTTGTCAAAGCGTTAACACTTTCGACAAACTCTAACTCCCTCGTTGTAATTTTTGTCTACATGATATGGGATTTATCCAACTTCATTTTATTATACATAAATAATAAATGAAATGTAAATTTCAAAAGACACGTGCTTTAAGACAACGTACCTACAGAATGCAGTGGTATTGTGGAAATAGAAAACCTTAAAGATTTATTGCCTTCACAGTGTTATTGCAGAAGCAATGGACCTGCTAGACTGAGAATTTGAACGGGTTTTTCACTGGTTGTTTTGGACTTTTAAGACTATTACTTTGTGTATTAAATGTAAAATTACTAAAAAATAGTTTGTAATCTTTTGCTAAATCAAACAGAACGTCGCTGCGTCTGATATGCAACAAATCCTTACTGTAATTGCACGTAGTTATCTTAAACGGAAAGATCCGATATGCACGGTAATTGAATTTTGATGGAAACCCGGAATAAAAAATTAATATGTTTCAAGCTGTATGCGAGCACGACTCCCTCGTAGCCACTTAAAATGCATCTTCAGTTTACGAGTAATCAAATCGAATAATCTATTTACTGAACTAGAAAAAAGAACAATCAGATAAATAATATTGATCCATGGTCACGTAAAACTTTGAGCCGAAACTTTTACACACAAATTTGGATTTTTAGAGAAAATTTGGACATTGCAAGCTTGCGCTTTAAACCGGTGTGTTTATTTCAGAAATAAAGCCGGGATGGTTCTTGTCAAAACATGGGAAATTAAATTTTACAACATTTTATTACTGAACCTAGACGATAATGTAGAGAGGCAAATTAGCTAAGGAAAGCTGACAGGTTTCCTACTGCTTGTTAAGCTTCCTGAGTTTTTGTCAGCTTCATTGCTTCTCCATTACATCTGAAATTCTTGTATTTAAAATGCAGTTTATTGTCAATCGATAGTCGCATTTGTTTGTACCTGTAACTTCGAAACTAAAAATTTAAACGAAATGCTGGAAAAGTGTTGAGGTTGTGGCTGGAATACTGAAAGTACAAAGGTAATAAAACTGCTGAACTTACTTCCGTAGTGCGCTTTTTGCATTTGTCTGAAGCCGCGAAAATGTTGAGCTGTGTGCTGCCCTTCGGCAAAGGACATTGGTCGATATCAACCCGCCGCAGATCTATATCAATCCCACTAGTTCCCCTGAAATAGAGACATGCTGGTTAGATTTTGGTTTATATAGAGGTCAGTGTAATGAGTCGTTTGAGTTAGTTGGGAATTGTGTTTTAGCATGATTGTTTCAGTGGCTGACTGGCACTATCATCGCTGTGGATGTCACTTTATGGCCGAATAACTCGTAGTTAATGCAACTTTTCGATGTCCCGCATTACGTCCTCAAAGTTTTCCAAAGATAGTAAATATAACCGTGACAAACTTACATCAAGCTTCGCAGCTGTCTGAAAAATTATTATTCACAATTATCAATTATTTACAACAAAACGCAATTTGTGGATAAGCGCACGAGGTACATAATTTATTTTAAAAATACATAAATTGTAATGCTGCACCTGCTCTGTAACCGATAATAATATGATTTGTGTTGATTGAATTTAATTTTGGAGTGAGTGAAACCGCTGTCACATTTTTAGTTTGTAAAAATTTTAGGCTCATTCGTTGGGCAAACATCCTTTTTTGTAAGAATTCATTTCGCATCTAGTTGATCATAGCGAGTCTCAATATAGTCTTGCCTAAGGCCGTGTGGAATCAAAAGACAATCCTACTCCATCTGTCCTAAAAAACTTTAATATATTCGGTTCTTTAATGCAGCGTCTATCGAATTGTTCGTTTTGATCTCTTTAATAGTATGCACCGCACGAACATTTATGATATTTCGTCTATTTTCTGGAGTTATGCACTTATGCTATTTCGAGCAGAAACCGCCGAAATCAGCACAATTATACTCTGGTTTTGATTCGAAAAAGTAATCCTGTTTACACTGTTCACGATATAACATAATAACCCACTTTATATTCATTCCTCTAGTTTAATATTACGTACACGAATGTACTGGATGTTTTACCGTTATTTTGCTAGAAAATTTGCATATGTTGGCAATAAATATTGGTTTCTTCATGAAACATGAATGCAAGTTTGCTTTCTAGTAAAAATGCGAATTTTTTAATATATTGCCAATGCAGCTTGACAGAAATATATGTGTGGACATGAGCAACAAAGATAAATAACGGCGACAAAAATGCACTTTTGTTTGTGTGCAACTCGAGTTTTAACAAAATTAAATTTTTTTTTACAACGGCATCCAAACTGTGAATAGCGTCAAAAAGCCGAAGGTTTAATTAATTTGAAGTAAGTACACTACTAAATATTTCATTTCGTTCATTTCGCAAATTTAATTTTCTCTAAATTCTAATTACTTAATTAACGTATGAATAAAATAAAAGGAGATGATTCAAACGTAAATACGATCCTAAAATCAAAAGACTGAACATAAGGACTCTCTCTTGCTTTATGGTGTGTATTTCATTACAAATGGATATTTGTAAAACTTAAGATTATTTCAAAAATTTATTTTCGCGGTAACACCAAGCTGTGCGACTCCAAACTCCTTCCAAATGGAACTGTCTGAGGTGTGAGATAAATTATTCAACTGTGTGCCAATCATATTTCACACGTGACAAATCAGATGATCTGCAAGATCAAAATACAGCCAGGACTGACTTTAATATTTTGTTGAAAATGCTTTCTTTAGCATTATTTTCCGGAAAATATAAAAATGTAATGATTTTTTAAGGCAAAACGATAAGTCGCAGTATTTTTTATGCTGCTCGATCTGCATATCCAATATAATAAGTTTACAATGTAACATTTGAGTCATAAAGAAAATATCGCTTCTAGTTGGGTGCTTTTGGGACGACGTGATCGTTATTGAAAAAGTCAACGACTAAATGGTTAAATTTTATTTGCTAAAGCGGCATATTCCAATTGTGCAACACACAGGCCGAGATCTCCATAAAGCTGATATTGGCTGAAAATGACATCGATAAAAATTGCCGCTATTAGTACAGATTGCAAATGATGAACCATTTGAATCTGTCATTTGCGAATTCTATTCGCATCAATGTGATCTGGCCTTTGGTTAACCACGTTGTTAACCTCTAGGGGCAAACGTAATCATTATTAATCATTTGGTGCGAAATCGACAACCTCACTCTTAATCCAGAAATGACAGCATTGTTTATAGCGTGTGTTACACAATCTGATCATTATTAGCCAGGCTTCCTAACTTCATACATTCATTGAAGAACTTCACTCAACAATTTTATCCTTGATTTGTAGAGTTATAAAACAAATGTGGATACCTCCAAACATCAATGATCCGAGTACGTGCTCCTAATTTGAAATACGAAACCTATTTTAGTGCCATAGTGCCATTAGTGCTCTTGTACATTTAGACAGTTTCAAATATTCACCTACATATTAGAAATTTATTTCGTCTAAATTGGAGTAGAATTTATTTCGAGGAAACCACCGGCTTAAAATTTGAAGGCAAAGATAAATATTACTTATTTAAAAGATCCAAAAATTAATTATTTACGTCTTGTATATGTAACTTTTTAAATTTCCATCATTTATTTCAGTAGTTGTCAATTCTTTAGATAGTAAATTAAAATTACACTTTGTAACGTCAAGCTGTGCACATACGATTTTGCATCAGAAATAAATTGTTTAGAGACGCGGTTCGATTCGAGTTTAGCTTGTGTGTACTCGGCTTAAAATAGTGCATGTCTTTTTATTTCAAGACTGTCATCATAGCTAGACATTCAATTTCCTTCTGTATTCCTGTGGCATCTAGAATTCATCTAATACCTAATATCATCAACACAAATTGATATTGAATGTTTTTTGAAAAGAAAATCCTTTTAAAAAAACTTTGTTAGGCAATTTCCAGGATAATTTAATTTTAAATACGAGCATTGTTTTTTCAAAGCGTGGCGTACTGTGTTACTTGTTAAAAAGTTTTTCTAGTGGCTTACTTTAATGGAATATATTGGTCATTTTAGCAAATGCCAAGCTCGTCCCACCTTTTATTTTTGAGTTTCAATTATTTGAAAAAGACACAACAACGTATCTGCATCCATAAATACTATGCACCGTTTGTTTTTCTTTTATGCCTCAGAAACAAACGTAAAATTTAACGGTTCGGAATAAACCAGAGTGATACTGTTCCACAATCTTGCATTTTCGTTTAATAAAAGTGGGTATAATGTTCATAAACGACTATAACATTGAAGTGAAAAGAAAAACATACCGCTGGCCATTAAAAATTTTATATCAGGATTTATTGATGAGTAAATTTCTATAATGTCTTAAAAATTATTAGCTATTTTTATCTGTTTGAGAAGGAAGCAGTTGGTTTTATTTTTGAAAAATGCACAGTTTTATCGATTGAATTTCACGCTGCATTTATTCAACAACCAGAGAAAATCGGAAATCTATAACTGAAAAGCACACTAATTTAAAGACCTAACAATTGCCCTCATTTTGTTTTGACGATGGATTTTTAAACGAAACAGCCAGATCTCGAGTCCAAAGTCCAAACAACAATCAGAAGAGTACCTACATCTAAATAATGGACTTGTCCGTGCACTTAACAACCTTAACCAATCTTTGTAAAAGAGCCTTAAACTGCTAGAAAACCAAAAAAAATAAATACACAATGACCCACAACAAGCGTCTGAATGAAAAATCTTCTCCTTGAAGAATAAGTGATTATTGAACACGTAATTATGATAAACTGGGTGCTATACCCAAAACTACGTAATTTATGGATCGATCACTAGTGTCCAAGTTATAATTATTGTCGATGATTAAATTTTTGTTGACATAAACTTTTGCACACTTAATATAGGACTCATTCGCGATTTAATTTGAATCAGGAAAGTTGAAAACTTTCCGCCTTATTTCAAGCAGCCGATTTTTGAAAACAGCAAAACTGGAACTGTGATTAAAAATGGAACTGTGGCTTGTCCTAACAATTGATTTAAAGTAAACAAACGGAGTGCAAATATGCGATATTCCATGCAAATATGCGATACTCCATTGTACATTATCGAGGTGATTGATGAAGCCGACTAAATAATTTCTCACTTCTCTGGTAAACGAAATTACACATTTCTCTATTAAAATTGACCGTGATGATTGAAAGCTCGCAAACCACATTTTCGAATGAAACATGTAATAAGGACAAATGGCCGAAACCGTTCATTTACCAACACATCTAACGCAAAATATTAAATTTCACCGCCAGATTGCCTGATTGACTAATTTTGACTTTCATTTGTCAACACACTTTTAGCTCGAATTAAACCGCCACCGAGTAATTTTTACTGATATTTTACTAAAGTTCACACTCGTTATAAACTTAAAAAAGCTTGAGAACTTTTCATGCCAATTAAGTGTTTGGAAAACAGATGTGCAACCGCAGTTATTTTGCTAGCGGCTCTGCCAAATTCAAATTTGTAGCAGGAGCAGGTTCTGTTTGCACTTGATTTGATGCCAAATGATACAGAAACCTCAAAGAGTATATTAAGGCTTAAAATAGACAAAGCAGATTGTGCGGCCTTAATATTTACTTTCATTATGCAAACGTGATAATATAACTGACACAAACTTCTAATTATGATCCGGAACACAAAAGGACAACGGCGCAAGTCCTTTGACTAATTACTGGTTTCAACCGTAGTATTACAAAGTTAATTAGACACATACTTTGGCACGATTAAATTTTTACCAGTCGACATCATGTCAGAAAACTGCAACCGAATTGTTTCAATTTGAAAACATCGCAAACCGGTTTAGAAAGCTCAAACGTTCCGATCTTTCCAATAACCGGTTTTGTATAGACCGGTTCTAAAATCAGCCAATCATGTCATTCGAACATTTGATGTTTCTTTGCTTGTCTTGCGTAATAATCTTAAAAGAGAACTAGTTTGCAGTAAATTTTAATAGCCTGTATTTTAATGCAGAAATAAACTGCGATTTCGACCACAGACACAGAACAAACAACCTTAGAAGAGTCACATTTTGGTTGCGACCGCAAAAAGTATGAAGTTCTTTATGTTAAATGATGAAATGAAAATGTGGAGTGAGAATGGAGAACAAGTTCAGGTTTTGTGGTTTCGTCCCAAATAGTATACAAAGAGAAGTAATAAACACTTATTTCACGACAGGTACACCTGAGCAGCTGAATCGATGAAATGCAAGACAGAACAATACAACGTTCTGCTGCATTAAAGATTTAGACGTATTTACAGTCGTTTTTAAGTGCATTAAGAATAAATTCTTGTGGTGGATGTCAGGTGGTGTAGGCACGAATTAATGATTTAAATGTTTAACACTTTGGGAAACTCTATTTGCTTAATTTAGTTAAGTTATCTAACAATTAATTATAAGCATACTTGTTTACCTATTTCTGGAATGTTTTGGGAATTCGTGCATGCTATGCACCTGATAGAATCTTTTGTTTCGAGCATGGTTAAGAACGTTCGTAAAATGTCTTAGAGATGACGTTTGACAATTACTCAATTTAAACTTCATAAAGCTCGGTTCGTGTTTGAGCACCTAACCACATCATCAAGAGATTAGCGATATTGAAGGAGTAATCTTAAGCATTAAACGCGTCATGTCTTAGGAGCAAATGATGCAAATTGTTTTTTGCATTCGAGTTAAAGCGGTAAATAAATAAAAACCTTTCCTTAATGGAAGCGTATTCCATCAAGAATTCTCGTCTTTATCGATCATGTCGTAAAGTTTATTGCTAAGGGGTTTTAGAGATGCTGCCTTTGATTAAGTCATTTTACAAAAGTAACAGCGAAACACCATTCAGACAAAAGTGGTCCGAAACAGAACCTAAACAAGCGATAACGACATCAAGGATCAACGTGAAATAAAATTGAATTCTTTTACTTTTGATAGGGCTAACTTGTTCAATTTGCGCGAGGCAGCGTCTTGAAATTCTTACAAAGTGAATTTTGATTTTCTAACTTCAATTTAAACCCGAACGAAAATTATATCTCTTATTTGTGAAATTGTATAAATCTGTCGAACAAAACGGTCACGTTTGGTTTCTTTTTTACGCTTCATCAAATTTGAAGGGTCAAAGCTAACTTCTTTTGTGCGAGTCTGATCTTCAGTTTACGTACTACTGCAATCTATACGTCAAACCGTAAAAGTAACAATGCACAAGAAAGAGAAACGAAAAGCATTCCCCTAAAAATAAATTGCGTTCAATATAACGAAACTTATCGAAAAATAAGCAAAAACAAACTTCTACAAATTAACTAACAACAAAACTTTGATCCTAAAACCAAACTTTAATTAAGTGTTTTTACCAGCGGTTTTAAAAAATATTTCTGCCTTCAAATTTCTTGCAATAGAATTCTTTACCGTGGAACTTATAATTCAATGATAGCAGATACAAGTTTAAAATTAATGTACTTATTATTTAATTAAGTCTTGTGTGCTAGCTGTAGCGTTAAATATGTCTTAAGGAACTGCATTTAGCCGTAATTTTACTTAATAAATGCTTTAATAAAAGAGTAAGTTTGTTAGGATTTAAGGGAAGAGATGAGTGTTCTGGAAACAGTAAAAATTCTCTACAATGTGGATCCTACCTGAGTTGATTTTGTAATCCCTCTTAAATAAACCAGTTTAGATAGTCCCAGAAATACAAAGTAGAAAGGAAAGGAATGTCAATAATCACCGAAATGATATGGAGGGAAGGAACTAATAGAGCACGTACCGAGGGTAGGATTGTGATTTCAACATTTCGAAAATTGTACTTTTCTCCAAACTATGCCTTTTCTATAAATACTCATTTGCATTTCAAACAAGCACAGACAAATATCTGTTCCCCTTATAACTCACTGAAATTTTCAATTCTTGGTGGAAACTTCAAATCACCATTAAGTGTTTTCATTAGAATTAAAACCAAACAATGACAAAGTAAACAGCTATCTCTTATTTAAATGAAGAAGCTGCTTTATTCCGAAAAGAACACGTAAACTGAAATTAACATATTTTTGCGAAGCGCTATATTTTAGTAAATACCACAGCGCCATTTATGCTAAAATTAAATATTACGCCAGTATTTCGGTACTAAGAAAACAAAAAATATGCACTGAATGGGCATATTTTAGAGGAATGTATTTAAGTAACGTCAAAGTAAGCACCTCTTTTGTTATATCATGGGTTTTTGTATAATCAACACACTGCAGGGTCCCTCGATTTTTTCTTCTAATGAATACCACTTATAAAAACTAAACTTTGTCATTTATATAAAAAACCTCCCTTGAATTTAAGAGAATTCTTCCAAAAGTGAGCGCTCTATTTACTTATAAACCTTTCACTAAAAGCTCCAAAGTGAAATTAAATATTTACTAAATTTAATGAAATTTATTTTTACACAAGACATAATTTCATTAGTTGCCACAACTTTAATCTAATTTTTTCACACGAAATATTTTATTCAGAAGGAAATTTTTTGCATTTTACAGTTGGTTGCAATACGTTGCAATACTTGGGTAAACAAGAGAAGCAAGATTGCGAAGTAGGTTAGCAATCGCAGTGTCTGCTATTTCTAAAACTTTAAACGAACTTATTAATTTTCATAATTCTTTAATCTTGAACTGAAAGCCTGCGGGTCTTTTAAAGAAAGGGTTGAATTATTTTTATACATCGTCCAGGGAAGGTTCCATTATTATTGAATTAATTCATTTAGAACTGAGGCAAGTTTTTTTGAGTTTAAATAAGATGAACGACGCATAAGCAAATGACAGCCGAAACTTTCTCATCACGTTACAAAAGAAATTCTGATTAAGGTTTGAATGGCCTTGCTTCATTTTTCTAAAATACTCATTAATTTTACCAGATAGCTAATAATGAATTATTTAAATTAATCACGTAACTTTAGTTACAGTGTTTTAAATTACGCTAAACTAATTCTCTTTGATGGTAATGCGAAGAGGCATTCTCTGCATACTGTATCAGCAATGTGACAAAAGTCGCTTGCGTTATATTGATTTTGTTGTCTTTAAATTTCAACAAATTAAATAAATTGTTTAAAACCGAATTGCTCTCAAATGTTGTTGAGAACCAACAAATCATGATGCGTGTTAAGTAAACATCATACATGCATCACTCAACCGGCTCTAATTTTCCACTCTGTTATTACCAAATCGATAGTTTTGCAAATCTGATACGCCTAATGCACCAAATAAACCAGATTCAAACATTCCGCATTTTTATTGAATTTATTTTCGCATCAAAAACTTTTTAAACTGTTTACCTTATTTATAAATAATTACAAAATGTATTGCTTTTTGTTTCAAATAAAAGCTTTTGATGACAAGTAAAACAAAAGTTTTATTAGCACTCGAGCTTTCAAGTATTTGTAAAATTCAGTTCTTTCTAGAGTACTTTATTTGCAAATTTGTCCATTTTAAAAGAGAGGAAATATTTCGCAAGGAACAATTGTACTTCTACACTCATTTAATTTGCACTTTGAAGTATGCGTCGAATTCACTAGTAAGTAATTATCAAATTGTTCAATACTGCTGTCAGAGCTTTTCCAAATTCTTAGCAGGTTTCAAGTGAATTATTCACATTCTTAACCAGCATAGTTCAATAAGTGCCATAGAGACTTGCTAATATTTAACATAACAACAGATTACCTTATTTATCTTTGTAATCGAAACAAGTGGAGTTAAGATGTTTGTGAGAAAAATCATCATGTTTCGTACATGTGTCAATAAAAAATCAATTTAAAAATTCGGTTGCTGTAATTTGTTTCCGATTGCACGTCAATTGATCATCAATTGATCAAAACGATCTTTTCAAATCGAGTATTAACGCAGTTTCCTGCCTGAAAAAGCACACAAGTGGAGAAAAATTCTACCGGAATTTGTGTAGGCGCTATCAACGAGGTTAGTAATAATAAAATCAGGGAAAAACGCAGAAAGAGACACTTGTGGGTTTTCATTTATTGATAATAACGTTCGATTTGTGTTTCGAATCAAGATTAATGGTGATATTGTCTGTGTTCAGGGGTAATAGAAGAGATTCCATAAACGGTTACTTACCGTCGAAGCGTTATTGGTTGTAAAGCTTTAAGTGGCTGCTTAACGCTTTGGATTAATCTTTGAGTGATAATACTGCACAATTATCTGATTAATTAAACAGGTACATAGTTGTTTACTTAGCGCGATCTAATTATATATTATTGTCGAGCAATATTCACTAATGTATTTTAAATTATAAATCAATATTACTTCAAGAGCTTCAAGTTGTTAAGTCCAATAGCTCATTTGATGACTGTTCAGTCCATTATTTAAATAACTGTGGTCATTCCTAAATGACCCACTAACAGCCATATCGGGTGACGACAAAAAATTAGAGTAATTCCCGTTTTTTATTTAGGTGGAAATGTTTAAAAAATTCAATAAATTTCACTTGCTGGAATTTGCAACGAGTTTCCTGACTCAGCCAGAGAAACATTTTAACGTTATTTTAGTATATCCCTGGCATTTCCCCGATTTTATTTTTATTTCCTTTATTTCATAAAAATAACAAACATTTATTCCCAGATTTTTACATATTCACATTTGTTTGTTTGTTTCTGCAATTTTGATAAATTGGAAAAATTTCGAATCCCTTAACCAGAAAATTATTTACGCAAAATAACAAAGCTTATCGTGCAAAAATAAATAGTTGGAGGGGACAGTTTTTAATAAGTTTCCCTACATAACAACAGTCGACTAACTGTGCTACGATAAACTATATAAATTAAACAATTAATTGAACCGCTTGATGATGTATTCTAAATTGAATTGAAACAACTGTGTTGACATTGATTCAATTTTCGATCAGTTTCGTTATTGATTCCGCTTAAATGGTTTCATTTTATCGTAACAAAAGTAGAATTACTACATTAGAGAACCAAAGTTACAAACTTCTACCGAGAAAAACACCACCAAATGAAAACAAATTGGGTCGATGGAACAAAATTCAATATTTCAGCAGGTAAAGGCTTACCCTGAAATAAACAGCAATTAAATATTACATGAAGTAAATTGCGCTCTAAAAAAGCAATTTTCAACGTTTTGTGTCTTAAAACGTGCTCTAAAGGTATTTAAAAATCTTTTTTTGTAAATTTTTAAACCAAATTAAAACTTTGTACTTAACGTTAACGAAAATGTCAAGTCAATAAAATGTTGCGAATTTGGTTCTTCAGAGCGCTATTAATTTGTTTTTCTATATGAAGTTACTCTCAAAATTCACACACTGCTCCAATGATCTTTAAAAGCATATACCAACTAAAACTAAAAAGCAGAATTAATCGCAAGTAAAAAGCGAGTTTTCTACTAAATGTTAATTAAAAATTAACCAAGTGGTTATTAAATATGGAAAGTTTTATCGTTGGCTGCAATTAATGTACAAATTTCATCTCCAGGTCTGCTTTAGTACAACCGGTGATAAACATAGAGTTGACGTTGACATCAATATTTTTCTAAAACTGATATAATTCCCAGTTATTGTGAGCGTCGATTTGGTTGGAGCAGACGGCATAACTAAGATATCCTGTATTTGGTTAAATCTATTTGTGAAGGTGTAAAGTCGAAATTCAAACTTGAATCTGAGATGTTTCGCCGCATTGGAACTCACAACATATTGGAGTTTAAAATTCCATTTTCCTCCTAATAAATTTGCTTGCCGATATGATAAATTTATTGCTATTTGTCACACATTGCAATTAAGTTAAGCACAAAAAATAAGAGTCGAAAGAATTTATGTGAGCAGTTTGCATGAATATTGAGCGAACCTGAATACAAATTAGTCAAAATGCACGTCTAGACTGACCTTTACCACATGAAAAGGTTAATTATTATTATTCACTGGCTAAGTTTCAAAGTGTACGTTATACAGGTTGTTCCGTCTAAACCCCACATTAGAAGTATTGGGAGTTCTAATAATCATAGTCATCTGAAAATTTGTATACAACCATAATCTGTTACGTCCTGGTGAATGAAAATATTCTCCAGATGGCAGCACTTCCGGTTATACCGGAAGTCGCTATCAACTTCCTTATTTTAAATGGAATGCTATATTTTTTAATTCGTTTTTGAATTACTAGAGTTATTTTAAGGTAGTTTTCATAAGCTGCCCCTATACCTAAATTTAGCCGTTTAGGAAATATTTAGGATTTTTAAAATTTCTTTGGATTTGCACCTTCCAGTTCAAAAATCGATAACTCTGCCATTTTTAAAAATTTGGAAATATTTTTGAGCTCATTTGAAAGAGGAAGCCTAGATCTTTCCTTTGGTGTTTTCAGATTTCTAAAAAAGAATAACAAACTCCAAATTTTTAAAGTTAAGTTTGCAGAACTTTAAGCATCCATAACTCATTTTTTTCAAATGAAATGCCGAAAGTTTTATTTCACTAGATGGTAGAGAAATTAATTCTGCTTCGATCTGTACTAACATTCCCTATACTTAAGTTTAATAGTTTTCAAGTTACAATAACTTTTTGTTGGGATTGAGAAATTCATTAGCCATAGGCCTTTTCTTATAGGTTACCATGGAAACGAATGAAAAAAGGTGAGAAATTAAAGATTTTCAAACCAACACCCAATGAATTTATTTTGTTTTCACGGTCTGATAACACAATTTTGAACTGAGTTTGTCGTTTAAGTTTAATCAGAAATGTTTTTATAGCAAACTATGCAAAAATAGCTGTGGTTAATAAGAAATTTCCTACAATGACAAAAAAACCAACATAACTTGAAAATTATCACAGATAGGTATAGGGAATGCTAATACAGATAGATGCAGAAAAAAATTTTCCTCCATCTAGTAGAATAAAAATTGGGACATCCTATTTGAAAAAATTAAGTTATGGGTACTTGAAGTTGTCCAAACTTAATCTTAAAATTTTTGGGTTTATTAACTTCCAATTCCAATTTTGAACACAACGAACAACAGATATGGGCTTTCTCTTTTAATTCTCCAAATATGATTTCGAAATCTCTAAAACTAGGCGAGTTACCGATTTTCAAAAAATCCTAAATATCTCGAAAACGGTTAAACTTGGGTATAGGGAAAGCTGATAAAAACTCCCTTAGAATAACTTAAATAATCCAAAAACGCAGTAAAAAACATAGCTTTCCATTTAAAATAAGAAAGTTAATAGCGACTTCCGGTATAACCGGAAGTGCTGCCATCTTAGAAATATTTTCATTGAGCAGAACTCAACGGATTATGCCTGAATAAGAACTTTCAGATAAACATCTTTATTAGAACTTTCAATACTTCTAATGTGGGGTTTAGACGGAACATCCTGTATGTTACGATTAATCACATTTGAACGAGCGATTTGGCTTATTTTTTCCGATTAACATGCAACACAAAAGGCCGTAATTTATAGACAGATCCTGGACTGATATCACTTTATTATAATGCTGTTTTAATTTCCAACACCCACTACCGCTCTAAAAAATTCTCCGATGTTACATTTTTTTTGTTGCTTGCATGAGCGAACTGTGATACGCACCGTTAATGTGGTCAAATGAAACTCGTAACAAAGTGACCATTATTAAAGGAAACGTCCTTTACCCCTTCAGGCATTTAAACGAATTCAATAAAATGAGTAGTAAACAGCTATTACAAACACGGGGGCGTCAGTCGAAAAAATTGACGAAAATATTATTTTCATCATGCTTCAATACGTACTACCAGTGTTAGTGTTTACACCCAAACAATTTTTTCCGTTTACTATTATCAAAGAAATGAAAACATGATTGATGAAGGATCAAAATATGGAAAGCTACTTGCTCGTATTTGTTATTGCCGTGTTACTGGAAGTTTTGATTCCGAAAATTTGAGCAAAACACTGGGGAAAAAAGAAATGATAACTTTAATTGAGAAATAAATCTCGTCTAAAAGCTAACTAACTCTAACGGGAATCGGGCGTCAGAGGCACTCTATCAATTTGTCTTAGTAAAATAAGTTTTGATTTTCCTTCATGGATTGGATAGATAACTGATTACATCATCCTCCGCCACCCTCGTAGGATCGTTTCAGTGTTTACATCTGTTTCCTCAAAAAAAGGGGGAAAGTCTCGTGTAGCAGATGTAAACGTCAGGCGCAGTAACTCGAGGTGTATAATATATGGTGTTGCGTTTAAATGAGCCATAGTTGTGTGATTTGTTGTGAGGGCCGATGGTCTGCACAAAGATGTCTGCTGATGAACGTCGCGTATCCGCTTTATGCCATTCGGATGCTTTCCAAATCCGTCTGACTCTGTCAAAGCAACAATGGCCTCGTGTGTACGGATAATTGCGCTTCGCCTAACAGATAAAATGCTCACATTCCAAAGCTAGATTATCGATTCATAAAACTAAAACCACGATTCATGCATAAATATTTGATCCTGCTAAAGCGTGACCTGTCATTGTTACAACTGACAACACGCAGTTTACAACCCACACTTTTCATCACACCTTAATAAATTGGCTTTTTACTGCAACTGTCACGACTGCAAATCAACACTTCCAAATCGCGTAAACGAAATTGCAGTCATAGCTAAACAGAAATTTATTTTCTATTACTCCACATTTTTCACTAAAACAACAAACAGAACGACGCGTATTATGACCAGTTTTTACATAAATCGCAATGGATTTTTTTCGAAAATAACATGTAGCACTGCAGCAGAAATTTGCTTACATTAAACCATAAAACGTAATCCAAAAGCTATAAAACATCATGTTTTCGCATTTTTTATTTAAATGCGTTAAAAAACTACAAAGCGTACAACGGCTACAAAATTATATTACCCAAAGCTATCGGCAGTCCAATTATGTATTTTATTAAAAAAGCAAACCAGATGACGCCTACATAAAACAATAAACTGTCACATTTTTGCTGTCTTCAAGGATTTGATCAATACGATCAATGCCTGGCTAAAATCGCCGCAGATTGAATCAACTTGTTGCACATTTTCCATTAATGCAAGCATAAAATTAGAATAAATTGATAAATTGAATAATACTGCACTTTAACCTCATACGAAGCGATCAGAATTGGTAACGACACCTGCGAAAGCAAATGCCAATATTTTGTATTTTGACTATTCGGCTTCTTACATTCTTCTGTCTTATTAGTTGTTAGTTTATTACAATATTTCCCGTATTTTAACGATATTAAAACTCGAGTCGAAATGCTCGAAAGTGACAGCGAAAAAGCAAATTTAACAAACAGCAATCGTTCAACAAGCTACAACTAACTACCACAAACAGTTTTTTACCTACAAATCAGCCAAAACAGAAAAATTTTACTTTCAATTTATGGAGTTGACTGATTTGAGAGACCAAGAGAGACTGGCCTTAATTGCTTATTTTGTTTGTGGTTTAATAAGTTCTGAAAGTAAATTGTTCTGAAATTAAAGTTGGACACGAATTTGAAATTTTTAAACGTCAAAATCACTAAAAGGTGTTACGTTGAATTGATCTTAACAAATGGACAACGAAAATGGCTAGTAGTAAGCCACACGATTTTGATAAGAAATTTTAATTCTCCTCTTTTAATAAAAACCAATAAATACTCGTAGCATAATACACTATTCTACTGTTTGTTTTTATCAGCATAAAAACAATACACTTTCAAGCTTTCAGGATAAGTTTCAAGAACCGAGTTCTGTAACGTTCCAAAAGTATGTAAATAATTTGTTTAGTACCTTCGTTTGGCAATAAAAATAGTTTATAGTCTAAAATATACATAAAGTTTTCGGATGATTAAAAATGTAGCAAATGTGTTTTGCAGCAACTTGAAACTTGCCACCCTGTTTGTATAATTTGGCATTCGGAATAAATTGTTAAAATCAAAATGCAAATGCAATTGGACAAATACGAGAAAACTGAAGTAAGACTAGAGATTCAGTATTGATCAAAGACGTACTACTTCATACAGTATTGTAAATAAATTGCAAATGGTATTGAAGTAGCGTTGACGAAAATGTAGAAAAGTCAAAGCATATTTACCTTTTTCTTCGTCGTCCTAGAACATAAAGGAGTTGCAAGTGATGCCATTTTGAAAGACAATCGTATTTTTATTTCATATCTTTAAACTGCAGTTGATGGGGATGCACAAAGCTCAAAGATAATATAATGCATAAGTAAAGTAACTAGTCCTATCACATACAAAGAGTGAGGTTGCACAAAGCAAACTTGCGCTACATAATACGTAATAAAGATAAGTGACCTGAATATTCCCTCAAAAAATTTTCACGGCATTTTCAGTGAACGTTTCTCACGTTATAATTACATTGCTCATAATTTAAAAGATTGAAGTCATTGAAATTTATATTTACAAGCATTGAAAAAATATTACTTTTGCTGAAACCACAGTGCACACTGCAAATATTGTCTTAATAAGCTAAAGACGGGAGCAAGTCGAGTTGCGTTTTTTTCCTAAGTGAATGACATTTAATTACGAAAACAAAAGCGGAAGAAAATACTCACTTGAAGTAGTAGGTATTGTTCGAATAGCCAAAAAACGGAACAGTGTAAGTGAGCATCCAGATGTTTCCGCCACCACAGTCGTAGTAAGGTTTTGACCATTTTCCATCTTCGTAACGCACTGACAAAATCTCGTCGGGAACTCGCTCCGTGTGAGCACTTTCATTGTATGTGTAAGTATTGTAACCTGCAACAAAGACACTGTTTCAGAATTTAAACACACTAATTGCCGACGTCTCGCACGTAAATCCTTCATACATTAAATTTCCTAAATTTCCTCCTACAAGATAATTTTTAGATGCAACCTAATACACCCTCCGTCCACACAATAACAGGCGCTTATTAAAAGAAATAGTACTTTTTTGCTGTAATAGTTTTGGTAACACAAATATGAGAAATGAAATGTTATTTTTAGTGTTAACTTGGCGCATCCACCAAAATTTATTAAACTTTAAATTTGAAATTAAGTAAAGAGATAAAAAATTAATAACACTTAGAACGATAATGTGTAAAAAAGAAAACAATTGTGCTTAAAACAATTAATAAAGATAATAAATAATAAAGATAAACCCTCTGTAAAATAATACAATAAAAAATATCACTTGCTCGCTAAGTGGGTACAGAAGGAAGAATGAGAATCAACTCAAGATGTAAGGATCAAATACATATATTTATTGTATGAAACGATAACAAAATAAAGACCGTACACGAATTGCAGCTGCAGTCTGAAAATTGTTGTGAGATCAGACATGATTGTAATTTATTAATCCTTCCCCTTGTCTGCAGCGCCGTAATTTTTCGCGTCCTATTAAAACGTCAGATGCAGATATATCAAAAAATATTTAAGTTGTCGCCATTAACCAGTTGCAGAGGTTGAAGGAAAGTGGAGTTTTTATGTCCGCCGAAAAGTTAAATAGCACTTTAATTAGTTATTTTAAAGGTAAAAATAAGATAAATGAGACTCCTTCTAATAAAAAATAATGTCGTGTTGCTTTATTCCATTTGGTTAATTCTTTCGCAATGTAAGCTTGTTAGTGGAAAAAGTCGGGCCAAAATTTAATTTTTCTAATGCCTGAGCTTAATGGTATTACGTGTATAGAAATGCGTTATTGACAGGCAAAGCTTTTCATCCAGGAAGTGCAAATGTAATTTCCAGATTTGCAAAAATAGATTCGTAAGATTTCGTTAGTATAATAGAGGCCTTAAATTAATTAAGGTCCGCTTCTGAAATTATTCCAAGGGCCCTCCTCCGATTAGCATGTTTAAAATCGAATTATCCTAGCATTCTTAATGTAAATTCGGAGAATAGTAATGTGATTTACGGGAGTGAAACAGTAGTTAGTGGTTGATTCTGAGATAAAAGTCCAGTCTCTTGCAACGCCCCTATATATGCGTAATGAGACAAGGGTTCAAGGGTGAACCCTCTGAATGATTTAGCGATTTCTTTCGATGAAAATATATCGAATTGCTAGACGCGGCAGTTCCTTGAGTAAAAGCAGGTTGTAAATTAGGGACGTATTTGCTCGTTTTGTGCGTTCGATTAAAGGGAAACTTAGAGCCGCCATTTACATGTGTTTTAGGCAGCTAAGAGACAATCTGCGATATTTAAGTCGGCAGTTTCCTCAAATTCACTTCCTCCCTAAAGATGCTCTTTGAATAAAGCTAATATTAGCTCAATTAATTGTTAACGAAACATTGATATAGGTTAAGCGTTGATTAGAAGGCACGGTCAGGAAAGCAATTCTTGATTATATGTAAACATTTACATGATTAGTTTATATGTTAAGCCAGGTATAAGTAACGAATTAATTAAGATCATAGCATTCAGACATGTTCCTGATCAAACTTGACCTCAAATTAATCCGATGAATTTAAAAGTAATTAATTTTTACGATTGCTTTCCGTTTAATTTGAGCATCAACAGAGCAGCATTTTCACGCCAGCTGCAGGAACGCTCGTCAAACTTTATTGCCTTTTCACGTGTGATAAGCATAATTTCAGTTGCAGTTAAATTACAACGATGCCAAAGTTTTCCTTTGTATATTGCTCCTCATGCTCTGTCTTCTTGCATTTAATTAAGTAACTGAAAGGACCACGCTTTATTTTACTCCTGGAAATAATACCCTTAAATGACGTCATTTACTCATAGTTCTAGAAAATTTTGAACAGAATGTATACACATTTCCGACACACCTCAGATGCTCGATAGAATTAATTCGATTACTGTTTTCTAGAATTGGGCATAAAAGAAAAAAGCAGTTTGTCTCCTTTTAAAGACTACACTGAAAACCTTCCTAATAAAACTTCCAGAGGAAATTCTCCAAGGAACAATACAAAAAGTTTTAACGTCTCTAAATTTTTAAAACTATTTTGTAATATAAATCTCGGCAATTTAAGGATTTATCAAGATGTGTGTAGAAACAACTTTGTAAAGGTATTCTGCAATGATTAATTATACAGAGTGATTGATGTTATTACTTTATTTGTGCTATTTTTACCGTCGTGTACGTGTGGGTAGGATTAAAGACTCGTTCCAGTAAAAAATTCAGATGCTGGAAACCGTTAAATAAAGAAAACCGGTTTAGATAGCTGAGACTAGATTTAAAGGATTCTGTATTTTAACAGCGATATAGCCCCTTTTCTAAGGTTGTGCTAAATCCCGGGTTGTATCCAGTTCACCAATATTAAAAATATTTGAAAAAAAAAAGATTAAATTGGCAACGTCTGGACAGACTTATTATTGCAGATTTAGCAATACGTATCAGGCAGTTTTACAAGCTCGAGAAGCTATATAATCCCAGGGAGAAGTGCGATGGCAAATAGTTGAATCAGACAGGCAAAGCCTATGGCTCTAAATTCCCAGGATTACAAAGGTTACACCCAAATTAGGATTTAAGTTACATTGCGTTAATAACTGCTAAATAGGCGGAAACTTGTCGATTTATTTCATATCAATGAGCAATGTATTGCTAATGACCACCCTTAAAAATTTGCATAAACTGCACTTTTCAATTTAGGTTCAAATGCGATGCCATTGAAAAGTTTTCGAATTTTCTGAAGAAACACTTAAGTCGGTTGAAGCTTGAAATTGCATTCCACCATCAGTTTTTGCGAATATATTAGCATCAAAAAGCAAAGTCTAATGATTTAAGAGTTTGTTAAAGTTTACAATCTGATGGAATTACTTATAACATAAAAGTTTTCAAGAGTATTTGATTTATTCTCTCTATACAAGGATGGTAATTAAAAAGTATTTAACGATATTATTGCGATTGTTGAAAACTTCACACATTCAAAGCAAGTTCTTAACACCAGTAAATATTTGCAGTTAATAGCCAATTTCCCCCAGAAAATTTCCAATCTTTAAACAGGATGTTTCTTTAGGACGCCACATCCTATTTCGACCCACTACCTATTCACTCTATTGAACATCCTGAAATCAGATCACACAATAAACTAAATTTTACAATTAATCAAAAAGGAATAGACCCTAGCTATTTTTAAATTAATTTCGAGATCCAACCCGAAACTAAACTATGCCTGTCATATCTGACAGTTAATTAAATTAAAATCAATCAACTTAACTAATAGAACTGATCCCAACTAACTGCAATTACGTCCCAATTTTGACAGCAGCATTAACATATCAAGTATCAAACAAAAAACTACGCTTTAATTCTCCCACATTATTTGCAACCACCTTCCAACAAGCTTCAATTTTCGCGATATAGTAAGTTAAGTGTGATAACATTCTCTCGACCGCTTACAAATTACGCATTTCAGTTTATACATAAATATGGTTCATTGTTTACTCAACTAAGCAGATTATACATAAAATTGCTAATTACACTCCTATTTAGCTCAACCTGCATTGCATCGCTACAGAAGCGAAACAGAATACTGTCCTTCTAATCGACATTTATTTAATTTTTGTTCCTTGACTTTTGAAACACCATTAAAGATTTAGGTACTTCTTAAAGTTTGCTAAGTATCGGAATAAAAGAAACTGTTAAATTCTTCAAAATTCAGAAGACAATCTAGTAAGCTTGAATCAACGATTTTTATGAAATTTTTGTTGGAAATTTTTTATGTAGTCATTACAATAGCAGCGCTACGTCCGTCGTTAAATATTAAGTGAAGGGTTAGATAATACCATTTTTAAAGCTTCCCTTATCCCTCAAAGTAATGGCTTAATTTTTATTAAAACTCTCATACAATGGAAAAATGTGAAACCACAACTCAACCAACCGCAAATAAATCAAAATTGAAAAGTGCCTATAATGAAATAAAGACATCGGGTGGTAGAAGTTTAATTGTTCAGTAGCCAGAACGAGCTGGAGTTGGTAACTTCAAAGTTCCACAATAATTACTTTAATGCCTCAATAAAACAAGCAAATAGAGACAAAAGTAACAGGTGTGGATGTAATACGGTACAATTTACTGGCATGCAGACGCAAATGCAGTATTTGGAATCAAATAAAATAAACAATTCAAATAAATCAGCTGAATTAAGTCAGATCATTAGCTGTGGTGTTTTCATTGATCGGTGGTAGAAACGAACTTGTTGACACACTCTTACGAAAACTTTGCTTTTGACAGTTCTTACAGTTCAATTAACCGTCTTGCAACTTTTTATAAATTACACGAAGTTTGTTTCGCGACTTATGTGGCATAAAGATGCAGGTAATGCGTAAGAGAATTCCAAAAGTGGAAACTCGCTAAAATCATCTTGTCGTTGCAAGGATTAATGTAGGTTTAGAAGCGGACTTGTCAGATTTATACACAATAATTGTGTGTTGTATCTTGCAATTATCCAACACAGTTCATGAAATTATTTTCTCTTTAAAAGTGACACAAATGTTTTTCCGATAATATTGCTCAAAGGTCGAAAGTGTCACAAGTCAAAAAAGAAAATATGCAATTTTTCTTTTTGTGACTTCTAACTTTTATGGTTTATGACACTTTTGAAGGAGGATGCGATATGTATAAACAAAAATAACTTCACATTGACAAAAACTAAATTGTTTTATCTGAGACAAAGATTTATTGACTAATTTTGTTCTACTTGGATTAGCGACAGACTCAATAGAACTTTTCTAGTATTAACTAAACTATTTTTCGGTGTACTGGACAAGAAAAGAGATAATGTTCGAGGACTGAAAACAAAGCGAAAAGCATTACGGCGGATGAAAACCTAAATATCTAAAAACTTGTTCATTGGAGCAGATTAGTAGGCGACCGTTGCCACACATTACCTAAATCAATTTTAGCGCAATTGCTGTAGATCAATAACAATAACAACCTTCTAAATAAAATCAAAACAAATCGTTTTGAATTCAAATTGAAACAGTCAACAATGTTAGTGGGGGATAGTTTTTAAGCCTAAAAATTAACAGACGTAGCAGCTTCGGTGGAATAGGTGGAATTTATGATTTATTTATTCAGTTCCGACTAATTCTTGGATTTCTGTGTAGGTAGTAATTTCCATTATAAACAAATTAATTGCATCCATGTTGCGGCAGAAACGTAATCAATACTAAACGAGCAAGAAATTTGGGATAAAGTGGCCAATGTAAGTTTATCTAAGAACATTTATAATACGGAAAGGTAATTTGAGGGTAAACCTCTACAAGTAGATGTATTAATTTCATAAACCTTGGAAACAGTATGGAGTTGCGGTCAACGGTACGAGAAACACTACGTAATATTGATTAAAACATAAATCTCCTTCCCTAAACGCTGCAATTAAAAATGTTAATTTTATTTCGCACTTGAGGCAAGAAATTTACTCCTAATCGTGTTCATATGGTTACGTTTGTTGACAGCTGCATTACTGGAGTCTTAGTGCTTCGATTGTCTTACAGGTTTCATTAGTTTTAGCAAAGTTTAAATCAAGAGAGTTGGCAAGTTCCTTGCACTGAAGATTAGACATTTTGTAATTAATTCAAGCATTATGCCCACGAAGCACGACTGTTGCGAACAGATATTTAATACAACTTAAGTAAATTCTGAACACAATTTTTCTGATAACTAATTAAAAAGTTTTCGACTTAAATGCTCTAATAAAAATTTGATTGCGTGTTATAAAGAACATCATTTCGTGGTAGACGAACTGCTTAAAAATCATTTGAAAGCGATTAATTTCAAAGAACTTCAAAGCAGGTGAAAGCTGTCTTCGTAACAAGTCAATTCTGCGGAGCTTTGCTCCGGATGCATTGCTCATTTTCCCAAAGACAGGCTCACTACTATTCAAATAAACACATTATATCATATTTTTCGCCTACTTGAACCGAAATCGTATCATAGCTGCTATAATGAGCGGGCTGTTCTGATCAAATGCGGGCTTTTGGCCATTTTTACGGGCCCGTTCTGTCAAATTTATTGGAAGTCTACTTGAAAATGTAACCTAAAATTTAAAAATATAATCGTTTTTTACCTTTCTATATGCAATCTCTAAGCTCAAACAGTATCTGCTAATTGGAAAAACAAGCTACAAGAAATAAAATTTTGTGAAAGCTAACTGCCAAACTGACAAATAATCCAAAGCACCCTACCGGTCTGGATTTTCCTAGAGATCCTTGTCACAATTGTCACCATTACACATTACACAGTTACAGAAGACGAAAAATTTTTAAATGTAAAATCAAGTAGGCGAAAAACAGTTGTACGTCTCATGGTCCGAAAGGCATTAGCGGCCCTTAGCTGCCTGCTGCCCTCGCTTCGCTCGGGCATCAAACGGCTGCGGGCCGCTAATGCCTACTTTCGGCCCTTGAGACGTAATATACTATTACAAAAAGATTATTTTACATTATTGAAGAAACAAGATCTGTTTAATTTAAAATTGCCACAACGACCTACCGCAACATCTCCAATATTACAAATTTTCAACTTGTCGTGTAACATGCAATCGGTTCAGAATTTGTTCTCAACACCCCTACACATTTAATATTTAAATCGGTTGGTCGCTTAGCAATGAACGGAACTTTGCCACTTTTCAAATTTCTTAAATCACATCATTCCAAATCTCCAAACGACTTTCGCAGACTTCCTAATTTCAGTCAAAATTTAATCATACAATGCCGAACAAGAAAATCAAATATAAATATAAATCTAATAGAACGTAATTTTATGTTGCCAGAAGCAATTTCGTGATATGTTTACTTTTGGAATTATGATCCAAATAATTGTTTCAAATTCAGCACTTTGCACATTTGAAATGAGAGGAAGCCACTTTTTAATTTATACTTTGCAGTTTATTTTCGTAAATAATATTTTGTGACCAGAAGATAAATGAATTTATTTACCATCACGGCAACTTTATCTTGTTTTCTACTGTTATTTGACTTTTGTTAACATCAAAGAATATTGCTTTTTGTTTTTTAGTATGGCTTGGCTGAAATACAAATAGAAATTAATTTGAACTATGTACAGCCAAAATCATACCTAAACACACATCACAAAGGAATTCAAACGGTTGGAATTACTAAGCACGGCTGCAGTAAATTAAATTTTCAAGTCTTTTGTGTGGACTTTGTCAAAGGTTTGTAGTATTTCATAGCATGAGCATTTTTAATCATGGATTTCATCATATTTTGCCAAACTTTACAATTTGTTTTGTGGCAATTAAGTTTGTTGCCTTGTTACTTGCTCTAATTAAGTTGGTTACCCAAAATTTATAAATAGAGAATTTTTGGGATCACCAATAAAATAACAAAACTAGCTCAACTATAAAATGAGGGATAATTTTAAATTAAATATTTACCATTTTTGGCTTTAGTAGTAAGCGAAATTAGATTTTTGTTTACAGAACATTTAACATAATTACATTTTAATTACAGTTTTTGATGATTGGAGTAATGAATTCTATCTCTTGAATTGCGTAGTGAAATAAATAAATGTTGTTTTGTTTGTAAACATTATTATCACACGGGATTACAAATTTATGGGTATATTAATCACAAAATATACAAATGTTTCGCGGTTGACGAGTAATTAATTGCAATTAATAAAACTATAAATTTGTATTTATAAAATATAGGTCGAAAAGCAAATAAGCAAAATATAAATACGGGAGAAGTTCTTTTCTTGACGATGTGTGCTCGATATCAGCGTTGTTATCCAGAGCACACAGATGTTTAATGTATGCAACAAGGCAATAAATTCCTTTTGATAACTTTTCCGCGTCCTAATTATAAAGGTGGCTGATAAATGGCAGTGTTCCCTCAGAGAGGAGCCTACAGGTGTAATTTGTACCCAAAGCTTTTGAACCTCTTGTGGAATAGACATTTATTTATTTCTATTATAATCAGCCAAATGATTCAATACTTGTGCTTACAACTCCACTAATAATGGCTTAGTTATGTACAAGTAGAATTCAGAGCACTATGCGTTGTAAGCTTCCCTCGTTAACGTAATGCAATTCAACGTAAATAAAAATATATAAAAAATGTTTTTTAAAAAGAAGCTTTTATTTAAAAGATACACTAAAAAGTAAAAAATAATGTATTTCAATCACAGGAGAATATTTTTTCTTACAGGTTAAAATTCTAAAATTTATAAAAGCTTTGGGAGTTGTCAACTGAACAAAGTAATTCTGTAATGCCGTAGTTTTATAACGTTGATCAAGAGCAAATCCGTGTTGACGCAAACGCAAAAATAAACAAGCATATATCAGTCACCGGATTTATAAAAAATACTTTTTAATTGGCTGTTAGTTATTCGAAGAAAAATCTATTTCAGATTACAAAGCGCATAATCGAAAATGACTTTCGGGTAGTAAAGCTTTGCTTCCCTTGTAAAACGTTTTCTTCTTAAGGATGTTCAAAGAATGACTTTTACAGAGATTGACATCAGTTGCCAGTAGCGGCCACTGAGAATTCGCATTTTTGTAAGTCGGCCCCGGCTTTTGTCTCACTCTTTCATGCTTCAAGCAACATTATTAGATTTCTGTGCTCACATTCGTTGTACGTAACACGAATATTACAATTATTCGCGGAGAGTTCTCCAGATTCCCAACATGGAACCTTCATACAATCCAGTTAAATGGTTATCTTCATCAGACTTCATGCGCCACCTACAAAAACCAACGCGATCAATCAAATTATCCGAAGCTATTTTACTGACAATTTATCCAAAAAAAATAAATGCATCTTAACAATGCAGAAAGCACATCGGGATTATATCTAAACAAAAGCAAGCAGCAAGCGCAGCGTTAACAAAAACTACTCATTGTGAACTTCTGGAACAATCGGAGGAACTTATAATAACTTTTGATTGATGCTTTACAAACTTTGGAGAGCGAACAATCAAGCAAAAGTCCAGTTTTTCACACAAACATTTGGATTTTTGAAACTCATTCAATTATTATTGACCTACAAATGTATTACAAATCGTATTACATTTTGTATTCCAACGGTTTCAGATTTATATTGTTCCTAGCACCATTAATTATTAATTTAATTTAACTATACTAAATCATGCATCCTGCATCCTTTTTCAATCGACTTGAATTTACATGGTTGGCAGTGGTTTAGTGAGAGGGATTTAACTCTTTAAATGGGTATTTTTACTTGGATTTTTTGTGATCGACAAATTGAAAAAGGATGAATGGCATGGATAGGGGGGGGTATGTGATTCTAATAAGGGGGCTATTAAAGTTGCGGCAGTTGCTTAAAGTTTGACATTTTTGACAGATGGGGTGGTTTTTGATGATTTTTGGAGGTCGAGATGAGATGGAAAATGCCCCATTCTCATTGGTTGAAAAAAATTGCGTTTCCTTGGCAACGATTGTGTTGCTAATTTTTTTGATTGTCATTTCGATTGTGTCAGTTTGTAAATTGTGTGAAAAAAGGTGGAAATTGGGCAGTTATCGGTCGTGGGTGTGTTAAAATCGCACAAATGGAGTGTGGGGAAGGTATTTATCGTATTCTTTTAGCGGCCGTTGTGCTCCAAGCAATTTTTCTCACACCCAAAGAACGGCTTCGTCGCCGGCACGGAGATTTGATATGCAGCGACAGAGAACGATTTCTCCACACAATTTAACCCCTGAAAAGGGTTCAAAAGGGCTCAAAGGGGTACGTAGTGATTAGTAAAGTCTTGCTTAAGACTCGACAGCCCCATTTAGCCCCCCTGTGTGTGAGAAAATCCCTAAATAAATGTCATCTGTCAAATTTGACGTTTGTTAAAAATCGTGCCACAAAATACGGCCAAAACGATACAAAACCACTGTTGAGAGCCCCCAACTCATTCAAAAGGACCAAAGGAGCATTTCTGTGAAATTTGTGCAAAGGGGGTGAGCGATTTTTTTCCATTTTTCAAGTGCTTCAATTGTCGCTGGGAGAGCGTCTCTATAGGCAGTCAGAGACAATCCTAGGTGCATTATTGCTTAGCAACGGTACCAAAAATGCCCCTGAAAAGGGCTCAAAGGGGTACGTAGTGAACGGAAGGGGGGCCGGTAGGCCCCCCTGGAGAGAGCTAGTTTAACTATACTAAATCGTGATAGCTGCGTCCTTTTTCAATCGACTTGAATTTACGGGTTGGACAGTGGTTTTGTTTTTTGCATACTTCTTTTACAGTAGCGATTTTTGGGGGGTGCATGTACGATGAATAGGTTGGAAAAGGATGGGGTCTGGTGAAGAGGACAATTAAAATGCGATTTGGGGGCTATTAAAGTTGTGGCAGTTGATTAAAGTTTGACATTTTTGACAGATGGGGTGGTTTTGGGTGATTTTCGGAGGTCGAGATGAGATGGAAGATGCCTCATTCTGATTGGCTAAAAAAAATCCCATTTCTTTGGCAACGATTAGTTTGTTGATTTTTTTGATTGTCATTTCAATTTTGTTGGTTTTTAAATGGTGTGAAAAAAGGTGGAAATTGAGCAGTAATCGGTCGCGGGTGTGTTTAAATCATACAAATGGAGTGTGAGAAAGGTATTTATCGTATTTTTTTAACGGCCGCTGCGTCCCAAGTAATTTTTGTGACCCCCCCTAAAACGGCTCCGTCGCCGGCACGGAGATTGATATGCAGCGGCAGAGAACGATTTCTCCATACAATTTAATAACATTTGCGTACCTTAAAATGGTTCAAAATGACTCAAAGGGGTAAGTAGTGATTAGTAAAGTGTTGCTTGAGATCCGATAGCCCCATTTAGCCCGTCTGTGAGTGAGAAAATCTCGAAATTAATTCAACTGTCTAATTTGACATTTTATGAAATTAATTGATTAAAAAACGAAGAAATCGGGTAGAAATCCGGTCGTGAGTGTTTTAAAATCGTTCAAATCGAATGTGGGGAAGGTATTTATCGTATTTTTTTAGCGGCCGCTGCGCCCCAAACAATTTTTGTGACAACCAAAAAGCGGCTCAGTCAACGTACGGAGATTTGATATGCGGCGGCAGAGAACAATTTTTCCATACAATTTAATCACGTTTAAACACCTCAAAAGGGTTCAAAAGGGATCACAGGGGTAAGTAGTAATTAGTAAAGTGTTGCTTGAGACTCGACAGCCTCATTTAGCCCCCCTGTGTATGAATTAACCTCAAAATTAAAATCAACTGTCAAATTTGATATTTACGAATTAAATTGAATAAAAAAAAGGGATTCATCGGTCGGGAGTGTTTAGAAATCGTACAAATGGAGTGTGGGGGAGGTGTTGAGTGCATTTTTTCAGCGGCCGCTGCACCTCAAACAATTTTTGTGACCCCCAAAAGCCGGCTCATTCAGCGTACGGAGATTTGATTAGAGGGTCGAATTTAATCACATTTAAACAACTCAAAATGGCTCAAAGGGGTAAGTGGTAATTAGTAAAGTGTTGCTTGAGACTCGACAGCCCCATTTAGCCCCCCTGTGTGTGAGAAAATCCCGAAATTAAAATCATCTGTCAAATTTGACGTTTCTGAAAAATAGTGCCACAAAATACGACCAAAACGATACAAAACCACTGTTAAGAGCCACCAACTCATTCGAAAGGATCAAAGGAGCATTTCTGTGAAATTTGTGCAAAGGGGGTGTGTTTAATCTTGATTAAACATCTTTTTTTTTCCAAATTTAAACTGACCACATAAGGCATTATTCAGGTCAGGAATATTGCGGATATTGCAAGTTGTGGTCGACGACTTCTGGCGGGATTACAAATTTCATTTCCTTTCATTTCTTTCTTCACCAAAATTAAGCAATTGATTGGACTTCACTTTGCAGTCGTTGACGTTCGGAGCAACGACTGTCAAAGTGCTGAGTTGCTGACCGCAATCTTTTCGTATTTTGAAATGTTGTATATTAAAATGCAATGTAAATAGTTTTGTACAGATAGGTTCAATTGTAAAATAAAATTAGTTTAGCACCAACCGTGGCTCTACTCATTTCGTCTTTCCCTAAATCGTGACGTGAAGTCACAGACACAGACACTCACAGATTTAGGTACAAATCTGTTCATGGTCCTTCGAGCCGGATTCACCCTGAATCGGTTTGACCCCTGTGCCATCGTCGCACACAACTTCAGTGAGAGATTCATCCAGAATCGTTTCATACTCGTGCCACCAGCCGCACACATCGTGGAAGATTCAATCCCGAATCTTTTCACAAAACCAAGAAAAAAGTTACAACGAAGGATTCACCGAGAATCTATTCGACCCTTGTGCCACCGCCGCAAGCAATCAAGTAAAGTGAAGTGTTCCCGTGAAAGATTAAGTTCAAATCTATTCATGGTCCTTCGAGCCGGATTCACCCTGAATCAGTTTAACCCTTGTGCCACCGCCGCACACAACTTCAACCCGTGAAAGATTCATCCCGAATCTCTTCGCCCTCGTGCCACCAGTCGCACAAAGTGAAACCAGTGTTGTGAGGTGTTCGTTCCCGTGAACAAGTGTTCCGCGAATTACCCCAACCCCATATTGTTAGTTTACCAAGCCAGGACTTGGAGAGTGAGGCTGCTCTTCGCTGACAATCTCCTGTCCAAAAGTGAAAACAAGTGTTCCAGTGAATAAATCCTACCCCAATCTTATCAGATGTACCAAACCAAAAATTGTGTGAAAGTGACGAATTCAGTTAAAATAAGCGTATCATCATGTCGTATGGACAGCAAATTGATGAAACCTTTGATTTGTTTTTGTCCAGCAAACAAAACCAGATCGAACAAACTTGGCGTTTACAACAACAAACAGAAAATATCAGCATTTTAGATCGGGCAATTAAACAAATAATTGTCGAGATCGAAGAAACGAAACCACGAAGCAGGTATGAGTCCCTCTTAAAGAAGATCACCGCACAATGGAGTTCAATCCAAGAACTCCACGAAGTTTTATTGGTCTACCAGTACGGCCCAGATGCGTATTTTACTGACGAAATTTTCTGGGTGGTAGAAGCCAAATATGAAGACGCCGTAATGAAGCTGGAGGTCAAAATTTCGGAGACAGCTCCAGGTACAGCAGCATCAGCATTTCAGTTGGAACAACTCTACGAGGACTACGAAATCACACAAACTGCAGTGACACCAGAACCAGAATTTCAGTTGCAACAATTGTGTGACGATTACGAAGTTGCACAAACGAATACAATACCAATCGTCATCGACATTCCATTTCCCACCACTTGGGAAAACCCGGAAAACCAAAAGACGGCCGATTCAACATGCGACTCCCCCAGGCCCATTGACTCATTGTTTGGAGCAGAAGAAGTGGCTCTCCAAAAGACTGAAAACCATCTTTTCAGTCAAGTAGCAAACTTTGGTCGGATTTTGTCGAGTAGCTTTACACAACCCTACGAGAGATCCCCAAAAATCATTACAGTGATAGGTCCATACGAAGAGGACTTATCAAAACCTACCAAAATAGAAATCCAAGAGATTACATCGCCCAGTCCTCGACCAATGTCGCAAACCGTTGACATAGGTCGAAAAGCACATGTAAACACGGAAGAATCAAATTCCACAACAATAGAAATAGTAATGTCGACGCAGCTCGACACACTAACCGACACCGAGGAAATAACCGCGCTATTACAGTACACAAGAAAACTCGATCCCGTTTTAGGCAGAAATAAACTACCACCCGACAGAAAAATGAAGATGGCGATAATGACCAAATTATTGCTCAAAATTTGGTTATTCCCCAACCGTTGTCCAGAAGATTCCGCCGCGGCAACTTACATGAGCTAACCCATCGCTCATGTAATCAAACTTCCTGCAGATGCCAGAGGGTTATAAAAAACCAAAACCTGCAGGAAAATACACACTACCAGTGCGTGATCACGAGTGTGATCACATCAGTTCTTTAGGACCGAACAACAAACCATTCGGTGCATTCTTCGCCCGAGTCCCGCCAGAATGTTTAATCTCGATTAAACATCTTTTTTTTTCCAAATTTAAACTGACCACATAAGGCATTATTCAGGTCAATATTGCCGATATTGCAAGTTGTGGTCGACGACTTCTGGCGGGATTACAAATTTCATTTCCTTTCATTTCTTTCTTCACCAAAATTAAGCAATTGATTGGACTGCACTTTGCAGTCGTTGACGTTCGGAGCAACAACTGTCAAAGTGCTGAGTTGCTGACCGCAATCTTTTCGTATTTTGAAATGTTGTATATTAAAATGCAATGTAAATAGTTTTGTACAGATAGGTTCAATTGTAAAATAAAATTAGTTTAGCACCAACCGTGGCTCTACTCATTTCGTCTTTCCCTAAATCGTGACGTGAAGTCGCAACTCACAGATTTAGGTACAAATCTGTTCAGGGTGAGCGATTTTTTTCATTTTTCAAGTGCTTCAATTGTGACTGGGGGAGCGCCTCTGTAGGCAGTCAGAGACAATTCTAGATGTACTATTCGCACCACAGGCGAGTTGTTTTCCTTAGCAACGGTACAGAAATAGCGCTGCAGGTGCTACATTTGCGCCGTAGGCGCAAACTTCGAACCGGAGGCGAGCTGTTTTCCTTAGCAACGGTACAGAAATAGCTCCGTAGGCGCAAACTTCGAACCGCAGGCGAGCTGTTTTCCTTAGTAACGGTACAGAAATAGCGCCACAGGCGCTACATTTCCGCCATAGGCGCAAACTTCGAGCAGCAGGCGAGTTGTTTTCCTTAGCAACGGTACAGAAATAGCGCCGTAGGCGCAAACTTCGAACCGGAGGCGAGCTGTTTTCCTTAGCAACAGAAATAGCTCCGTAGGCGCAAACTTCGAACCGCAGGCGAGCTGTTTTCCTTAGCAACGGTACAGAAATAGCGCCACAGGGGCTACATTTGCGCCGTAGGCGCAAAATTCGAACCGCAGGCGAGTTGTTTTCCTTAGCAACGGTACAGAAATAGCGCTGAAGGCGCTACATTTGCGCCGTAGGCGCAAACTTCGAACCGGAGGCGAGCTGTTTTCCTTAGCAACGGTACAGAAATAGCTCCGTAGGCGCAAACTTCGAACCGCAGGCGAGCTGTTTTCCTTAGCAACGGTACAGAAATAGCGCCGCAGGCGCTACATTTGTGCCGTAAGCGCAATTTTCGAACCGGAGGCGAGCTGTTTTCCTTAGCAACGGTACAGAAATAGCTCCGTAGGCGCAAACTTGGAACCGCAGGCGAGCTGTTTTCCTTAGCAACGGTACAGAAATAGCGCCACAGGGGCTACATTTGCGCCGTAGGCGCAAAATTCGAACCGCAGGCGAGTTGTTTTCCTTAGCAACGGTACAGAAATAGCGCTGCAGGCGCTACATTTGCGCCGTAGGCGCAAACTTCGAACCGGAGGCGAGCTGTTTTCCTTAGCAACGGTACAGAAATAGCTCCGTAGGCGCAAACTTCGAACCGCAGGCGAGTTGTTTTCCTTAGCAACGGTACAGAAATAGCGCCGCAGGCGCTACATTTGCGCCATAGGCGCAAACTTCGAGCAGCAGGCGAGTTGTTTTCCTTAGCAACGGTACAGAAATAGCGACGCAGGCGCTACATTTGCGCCGTAGGCGCAAACTTCGAGCAGCAGGCGAATTCATTTCCCTAGCAACGGTACAGAAATAGCGCAAAATTCGGACCGCAGGCGAGTTGTTTTCCTTAGCAACGGTACAGAAATAGCGCCGTAAGAGCAAAATTCGAGCAGCAGGCGAGTTGTTTTCCTTAGAGCCGCAGGCGCTACATTTGCGCCGTAGGAGCAAAATTCGAACCGCAGGCGAGTTGTTATCCTTAGCAACGGGACAGAAATAGCGCCGTAAGCGCAAAATTCGAGCAGCAGGCGAGTTGATTTCCTTAGAGCCGCAGGCGCTACATTTGCGCCGTAGGCGCAAACTTCGAACCGCAGGCGAGCTGTTTTCCTTAGCAACGGTACAGAAATAGCGCCGCAGGAGCAAAATTCGGACTACAGGCGAGTTGTTTTCCTTAGCAACGGTACAGAAATAGCGCGGCAGGCGCTACATTTGCGCCGTAGGAGCAAACTTCGAACCGCAGGCGAATTGTTGTCCTTAGCAACGGTACAGAAATAGCGCCGCAGGAGCAAAATTCGAACCGCAGGCGAGCTGTTTTCCTTAGCACCGGTACAGAAATAGCGCCGCAGGCGCTACATTTGCGCCGTAGGCGCAAACTTCGAACCGGAGGCGAGCTGTTTTCCTTAGCAACGGTACAGAAATAGCTCCGTAGGCGCAAACTTCGAACCGCAGGCGAGCTGTTTTCCTTAGCAACGGTACAGAAATAGCGCCGCAGGCGCTACATTTGTGCCGTAGTCGCAATTTTCGAACCGGAGGCGAGCTGTTTTCCTTAGCTACGGTACAGAAATAGCGCCACAGGCGCTACATTTGCGCCGTAGGCGCAAAATTCGTACCGCAGGCGAGTTGTTTTCTTTAGCAACGGTACAGAAATAGCGCCGCAGGCGCAAACTTCGCACCGCAGGCGAGATTTTTTCCTTAGCAACGGTACAGAAATAGCGCCGTAGGCGCAAACTTCGAACCGCAGCCGAGTTGTTTTCCTTAGCAACCGTACAGAAATACCGCAGGCGCTACATTTGCGCCGTAGGCGCAAAATTCGGACCGCAGGCGAGTTGTTTTTTTTAGCAACGGTACAGAAATAACGCCGCAGGCGCAACATTTGCGCCGTAGGCGCAATCTTCGAGCCGCAGGCGAGTAGTTTTCCTTAGTAACGGTATAGAAATAGCGCCGCAGGCGCATCAACCACCGAGGCGTAGCCGAGGTGGAAAAAGCGCGCGGAAAGCGGGCCGGTAGGCTCGCTTGAAATAAGCTTGTTTAACTATACTAAATCGTGATAGCTGCGTCCTTTTTCAATCGACTTGAATTTACGGGTTGGACAGTGGTTTTGTTTTTTGCATACTTCTTTTACAGTAGCGATTTTTGGGGGGTGCATGTACGATGAATAGGTTGGAAAAGGATGGGGTCTGGTGAAGAGGACAATTAAAATGCGATTTGGGGGCTATTAAAGTTGCGGCAGTTGATTAAAGTTTGACATTTTTGACAGATGGGGTGGTTTTGGGTGATTTTCGGAGGTCGAGATGAGATGGAAAATGCCCCATTCTCATTGGCTGAAAAAATTGCATTTCCTTGGCAACCATTTTGTTGTTGATTTTTTTAACTGTCATTTCAATTTTGTTGGTTTTTAAATTGTGTGAAAAAAGGTGGAAATTGGGCAGTAATCGGTCGTGGATGTGTTTAAATCATACAAGTGGAGTGTGGGGAAGGTATTTATCGTTTTTTTTAGCGGCCGCTGCACCTCAAGCAATTTTTCACATACCCAAAAAACGGCTCCGTCGCCGGCACGGAGCCGCGGCCTAGAGGGTCGAATTTAATCACATTTAAACACCTCAAAGGGGTAAGTAGTGATTAGTAAAGTGTTGCTTAAGACTCGACAGCCCCATTTAGCCCCCCTGTGTGTAAGAAAATCCCTAAATAAATATCATCTGTCAAATTTGACGTTTGTTAAAAATCGTGCCACAAAATACGGCCAAAACGATACAAAACCACTGTTGAGAGCCCCCAACTCATTCAAAAGGACCAAAGGAGCATTTCTGTGAAATTTGCGCAAAGGGGTGAGCGATTTTTTTCCATTTTTCAAGTGCTTCAATTGTGGCTGGGAGAGCGCCTCTATAGGCAGTCAGAGACAATTCTAGGTACAAGTGAAAGAAAGGGGGGCAGTCAGAGACAATTCTAGGTGCATTATTTCTTAGCAACGGTACCAGAAATGCCCCTGAAAAGGGTTCAAAAGGGCTCAAAGGGGTACGTAGTGAACGGAAGGGGGGCCGGTAGGCCCCCCTGGAGAGAGCTAGTTTAACTATACTAAATCGTGATAGCTGCGTCCTTTTTCAATCGACTTGAATTTGGGTGGTTGGACATGATATTCAAGTGGATGATTGAACTTTTAAAAAAAATCTTTATGATGGATTCTATTTGTATAAATTAAATCGGAAAGAATGAATGAATTGCATAGGACCTATCTAATTACGATTGGGGGGCTATTAAAGTTGCGGCAGTTGATTAAAGTTTGACATTTTTGACAGATGAGGTGGTTTTTGATGATTTCGGAGGTCGAGATGAGATGGAAAATGCCCCATTCTCATTGGCTGAAAAAATTGTATTTCCTTGGCAACCATTTTGTTGTTGATTTTTTTCACTGTTATTTCAATTTTGTTGGTTTTTAAATTATGTGAAAAAAGGTGGAAATTGGGCAGTAAACGGTCCTGGGTGTATTGAAATCGTACAAGTGGAGTGTGGGGAAGGTATTTATCGTATTTTTTTAGCGGCTGCTGCACCTCAAGCAATTTTTCACACACCCAAAAAACGGCTCCGTCGCCGGCACGGAGATTGATATGCCGCGGCCTAGAGGGTCGAATTTAATCACATTTAAACACCTCAAAAGGGTTCAAAAGGGCTCAAAGGGGTAAGTAGTGATTAGTAAAGTGTTGCTTAAGACTCGACAGCTCCATTTAGCCCCCCTGTGTATGAGAAAATCCCTAAATAAATGTCATCTGTCAAATTTGACGTTTGTTAAAAATCGTGCCACAAAATACGGCCAAAACGATACAAAACCACTGTTGAGAGCCCTCAACTCATTCAAAAGGACCAAAGGAGCATTTCTGTGAAATTTGTGCAAAGGGGGTGAGCGATTTTTTTCCATTTTTCAAGTGCTTCAATTGTGGCTGGGAGAGCGCCTCTATAGGCAGTCAGAGACAATTCTAGGTGCATTATTGCTTAGCAACGGTACCAGAAATGCCCCTGAAAAGGGTTCAAAAGGGCTCAAAGGGGTACGTAGTGAACTGAAGGGGGGCCGGTAGGCCTCCCTGGAGAGAGCTACTTTAACTATACTAAATCATGATAGCTGCCTCCTTTTTCAATCGACTTGAATTTACGTGGTTGGCAGTGGTTTAGTGAGAGGGATTTAACTCTTTAATTGGGTATTTTTACTTGGATTTTTTATTGTAAACTAATTGAAAAACGATGAATAAACACTAACGTCACTATCCGATTGCGAGTTGGGGGCTATTAAAGTTGCGGCAGTTGATTAAAGTTTGACATATTTGACAGATGGGTAATTTTTGATGATTTTCAGAGGTCGAGATGAGATGGAAAATGTCCCATTCTCGTTGGCTGAAAAAATTGCATTTCCTTGACAACCATTTCGTTGTTGATTTTTTTGACTGTCATTTCAATTTTGTTGGTTTTTAAATTGTGTGAAAAAGGTGGAAATTGGGCAGTAATCGGTCGTGGATGTGTTTAAATGGTACAAATGGAGTGTGGGAAAGGTATTTTTTTAGCGGCCGCTGCACTCCGAGCAATTTTTCTCACCCCCCTAAAACGGCTCCGTCGCCGGCACGGAGATTGATATGCTGTGGCCTAGATGCCGATTTTCCATACAATTTAATCCCCTGAAAAGGGTTCAAAAGGGCTCAAAGGGGTAAGTAGTGATTAGTAAAGTGTTGCTTAAGACTCGACAGCCCCATTTAGCCCCCCTGTGTGTGAGAAAATCCCTAAATAAATGTCATCTGTAAAATTTGACGTTTGTTAAAAATCGTGCCACAAAATACGGCCAAAACGATACAAAACCATTGTTGAGAGCCCCCAACTCATTCAAAAGGACCAAAGGAGCATTTCTGTGAAATTTGTGCAAAGGGGGTGAGCGATTTTTTCCATTTTTCAAGTGCTTCAATTGTGGCTAGAAAAGCGCCTCTATAGGCAGTCAGAGACAATTCTAGGTGCATTATTGCTTAACAACGGTACCAGAAATACCCCTGAAAAGGGTTCAAAAGGGCTCAAAGGAGTACGTAGTGAACGGAAGGGGGGCCGATAGGCCCCCCTGGAGAGAACTTTATACTATACTAATATCTGATAGGTTCAGCCCTGTCTTACACACACAAAACCGTCAATAGGTCTTTCTTTGACACTTTTATTCTTTTGTTTTTGCTTTGAAATTTTGCAAGCACTAAAAGTGAAAAACGGCAATACCGAGTCTGAGCAAAAGTAAAAAACGAACTATCAATCAAAATTCTGCAAAGTGGGCAGGTTTTCGGGGTCAAAAAAAGCTTTAAAATGACTAAAATCACATTTTTTTAAAATTACCAAAAGCGTCTTGACTTTGCACCAATTTCGCGACGCTCATTACTCCTCACTCACACTCATCGGCCATCTGTCATTACAATTTTGACATTTGTCATTGAGATTGTTACAGTCGGTGTTGTTATCTTAGAAAATTAAACGAAACCAGTCATTAATCATGCTGGGTGGTTCAAAAGTGCAAAGTGGAGCACGTGTTTTATGAAATATTTGTGAATTTGAATGTCCGGGCGGTAAGTTGGCGCGCCGGCGCACGAACCGCCCACGCCCTTTGATTGTGTTTATGATGGAACACCCCAGACATATTCGAGGAAATATCGGTTCAAAAAAATTGTCTTTTGATTACGGAAAGGTAGGTCCTACATCTTTGCGGTCCAAAACCCATTTGAAGGTTAATTTTATTTGCACCGGATTATGACGTAATTGTGACGTCATCGTGTGACGTCACTGTCAGTTAGGCGGCCGATTAAAATACAATTTTTTTAAACTTTCTGACTTGGAAGAGTGGGGTGGTGAATTGTAAAGTCCCGTGAACTAGAATTAAGCGAAAAAATCTCGCAATTAGGGTTAGTTGTCAAATTTGACGTGCCATAAAAAACCACACCACAACATACGGCCAAAATAATACAGAACCAGTTTTAATGAGCCCTAGCCGATCCAAAAGGACCAAAGGAACAATTCTATAAAGTCTGTGCAAAAGGGGTGTGTTTTTTCCAATTTTCAAATGCCCCAAATTAAGGGGGTCGAAGGGGGTGAGAGGGGGTTGAAGGAGGTCAAAGGGGGCAAAGGGGGGCGAAGGGGGGCGAGGTGTAACGGCACAACACCGAGCTCTTGCGAATCCGGTAGGATTTGCGCGCTTCCACTAGTTAAGTTCACTATATTCTAATAATGTATAAAGTCTATTAGACAAGCTAATAAGCCAGTTGGGAGGAATTAACAACGCGAAAAATAATTCAATATTTTGTTTTTAAAATTCAATTTTCTGCTTAATTCTTCTATTTAAATTAAGCTTAATTTTCCAACTTTTGAAAACAATTCCGGAGCATGTGTTTGGGCCAATTTAGTGTACTCATTTACTTTTATGAACATAATAAAGCGTCTACTTTTAGTGTTTACATGATAAAATAAATGAGTTTTATTTTTAAAAATTCAAGTTGCGTTAAGCTGAGTTTACTTGTAACCCAGTGTAGCGTTAGTTGAAGAGACTTATGTGATGGAAGTAAAGAACCGATAAGAAATACTTGCTGAAATCATAAACATAGCCCAATAATTTATCTTCTTATAACGTCTAGACTCAGTGATGCGACATTTCGACTAAATCCGCCATTCCATTCATTTAAACTTAATCACTTCAAAATCCTGTTTTATCACATTACCACACAAATTACACCGTAATGACAAGAATGCGAACAATTTTCCTAGGAAATTTTGTTTGAACCCTTTTCAGCCACAAAAGAATCGTATATTTTCCGTTTTCGTTTCGTGAAAGGATGACCCGTATTCGCACTTGAGTGGTAAATTGTTTCGTCTAATAACTCATTTTTCTCACGCAACGCGTCAACAATAGATAACATGTTAACTTGTAAGAAACTACTTGAAGCTTTGCCCGTCAACTGTACAAGTCAATTTAGCATTGCTTTAATAATTAATCATAGCTTTGGTAAAGCGACGAAGAAAAATTCATTACAACCTTTCACTATAATTGCGGCTCCAGACTGAACTTAATGCCAAGTTCATCACCCTCGGCAAAAAAAGGATTTTGTCCAAGATTTATTTACAGGGAATTTCATAAACACGTCACGAGAAATCTGTTTTGTTGGTACCAAACCAAGTTAAAACTTTAACCTCTATTGCTATTTAGCCGGCGTACTGCAACTGCGGCAATACCACTTGCAATTTTATAACCGGTTGCTATATCGATTTAATGAATTTAGTTCACTTGTAAATTTCATTTCGATGTTTATTTTATAAGTTGTCTCAATATCGCACCGGAAAATCAGACACTCAATATGTTTACTCCTTAGTAACTCTGTATTCAAAACAGATTTTATGACCGGTTAAATGCTCGGCGCTCATATTTGTAGAAAATTCATAGATTATCTTTTACAATGTTTCTTTGCATTTTATGCTTGAAACGATGCTTTATATTCCATTGTTTTAAATTTATCGCGTTTTAGGCAGACGTTATCGCCGAATATGTCATCTCAATGTATGTTTTGCAAAAGATGTAACATTTATCGCATATAAAAACTCCCAAAGAAAAGAATTTGAACTCACAATTTATTTGTTTATTTACTGTTAAATATAAAACCGTTGAATACTAGTAACGATTTGAACTGAAAAATTATACGGATCCGCTTAAAAACTCTTAAAGTAGCAACTTAGTAGTTATTAAAATGATTCTGGAAGTAAGCCCCCTTACAATGTTTTTCAAAGGCATTCTAAATTTTGATTAATAATCTTTTCCTACAAAATATTCATTAAATTTTTAACACTTAACTTTCTGTATACACCAAACTAAACTTCGTAAGTTACTTTTTCTTTTCGTTTGAAGAAAACTCGAACACTATATATCAATGTCATAGCCAAAGCAATTTTGTTTAAAAGACACACTTCCAATTACTTTACTTCCAATTAAAACATAAAAGCTTTGGTTTTATTTGTAGCGAAAATAATATTTGTTGTGTACACATTTGTATGCCTTCTTTTAGAAGTAAATAGATTATTGTCTCGATAGGAGTGAGTAGAAGAGATAAAGTAAGAGTTTGGTCATAAAGAAAAAACATCCTCCGACTTTCCTTAGATCTGCAATTCTCACGCAGCTGCTTAAAAATCACAAAAGCGAAACTCTTTTTACTCTGATCTTGGCTCTGAGTGACATGCTGTGGTCTAAAGCTCACTTCTCACCACATATTTTATTCAAAAGACGTTATGAAGGATAAACCACAAAACAAATAGAATTCCCATGCATACCTTTTTATCTTATATGGAAATGTTATTCGGTTTAGATTGAATTCAATAGAAAAAAATATGACACAGTGCTATACATGATCTGCGAGTCTGGACTTCCAAAACTGAATTATGGCATATTTCTAGCTTTATTGTTCTAATCTCTATTTTCATTTATTCAATTGTGCAGCTGTAAAAATTTATTGTACTTTTAAAATAAATCGAAAGGCAATATCAACACCATTTTAATAATTGAGATCTGACTAAAAAATCTCCTAGAATTTAATATCTAGGATCGCTGTGTACTTTGTACTTTTCAAACAGTATTGTTTCCAAGCTTTATTAAATTTCAAAACAATGTTTGCTGAAAATTATTTCAACACTGAGACAAGTTGTAAACTGCTTTTAATATTTTGACAAACCGGTTAATTATTAAAGACAAATCGTTCTATTTCTAATTAGTGCTATTTAACAACTGTTAAAAAATAAAATGTAATACATCACCACTCGTAATGTTGAAACAATAGTTAATCCAACAATAAATGATAATTGATTCGAACAAAGTACTTGTTTTTAAATTATAATTACAATGGGTAGTAGGCAATTATAAATATTCATTGTCAGTGGAATTGTTACTGCGATTATTCTACAAATATTTGATTTGAGCATTGTAAAATAGATAATAGGGCGCGAGTACAAATCGCTGAATATCAAAACGGTTTAAACATTTAATCTGACATCTAGTCTGAGTAAAATGTTTTGTGTAAAAATGTAGTTAATGTTACATTTCACAAATCATCAGTGAATGAAATAACTTTATGTCGAGTTTTATTTGAGGAAAATAATATTTTTTGTCGTTATAAATGAAGTAATAAACTTTGGGCCCATTCAAAAGTGATATTAAAAACTATTGATATAAAATTCTCGTTATATTGAAATGCAATTAGAGTGATTCAAAGTTAATAGCCGGTAATTGTTGGAAAAAGTTCCGGGTAGTAATAAAATGAACTTTTAATAACAAAATATACCCCTGCGGAACACAATGAACAACTTTACTTAGAGTCAAAAGGACTCATAACTTTTCCAAGAGGACTTAAATAAGGGCGGCTGAAGAGCTTATTATTAACCTATTATATTGATGGATTTCCGAGAGTATATCTACTTTGCGGTGAATTCGTATGGATTCATGCTAAGACCATTATCCTTTTGATTTATCTTTTTAATTTTTGGATAAAAATCTCTGCCTGAGATGTCTTATTTATAAACTAATGCCAGTTTAATGTCATTAGAATGTCTTTAGGTGTAATTGAAATTGAGTTTTTTACTCCGCGATCTTTGAACTGATGCCTTGGCAAGTTTTAATTAAATTAAGAAATGTAGAATCTGCGGGTTTTGAAATTCATGTTAAGGAATTCACTTTTATTTATGTTTTCATTGATCAGTTTCTATGCCTTTGAATAAAACTTTTCCTTTTCCTTAAATGTCAATGCTACCAGCCAGACACATTTTTTATGAATATCAAATCATTTTGAATAAATTCTTAACGCATTTGTCGGTTTTCACTAGCTAATGAATAAGATATCTGAAATGACGCAAATATTTTTTTTTAAATTAATGTCGCATTCGATCGCACAATTCAGTATTATTTTATCATTGGAATTTTTGCCCGAATTATTAAATTAAGTATGAATTGAATAAATAAATATTCGGTGGCGAGCAAATATTTGACTTTAATTTAAAGCTTGCATTTATTGCTAAAAATTCACTGATTGAATCGTTGTTTTGCAGTTTCTATTGGAGAGTTCGCACAAAGCAGATCTAGGGGCAAGCTATGAGTGCCTGAAATTATAGCCAATGCGGACATGAATTATGAGCAATATCTCTGCCCCAATTCATTTATCACAAATATAATATCCGAGGTTTACGGTCACAGCGTTCAAGGAATAAGTACGAACCAATAATCTCGATTTTGCCATTGAGAAAAGCGATTTTGCATCCTAAAGTACGATCTTATTTTTCAAAGGAAATCGATAGTTCAAGGACATATTCTGTTAATTACTCCAAGAACAAGTGCAATTCTCTTATTATCTACTTGATAAACTTCTTTATAACGCTCGGATAGCGACTGTGTGACCAATTGCTGATGGGTGACAAAGCTTCCCTAAAGTTACCAGTCCTCTATCTCCCATTTGCCTTAATCGATTACATACCGAAACGTGCCACTACTAAAAACACGCAAAAAGGTTTTCCCAAGAAACATCACTAAAGACCCTTTAGGTAAAATGTAGATTTTTAAGGAATAAAAACTAATTGGTTTATTTGACAAAATTTTAATTAAATTTCTTCAATACATTTTTCCTCAAACAAGTTAATTAAACAAATTACTTACTGTTAAAGCCTTACATAAAAGCTCTTTAATTAATAATAAAAATAAATTACTGCAACTCGTAAAAGTTGCAAACAAAATGAAATTGTTGTAACACTGCACTGCAGTAATTAAAAGAATATTTTGCTACGTGTACAAATTTAATTTGTTTTACGAACTCAAGTGTAGTAATTGATTTTTACAAGAGAAACAAAGGCACATTTTGCTTTTATAACTTTTCTTACTTTGCATTTTATCTGCTTCCGGTACTAATTAATAGACGAAGTTAAAATATTGAATCGGCTTCAGAATTTAAATTCTCAACCCAGTATTATTATTTTTGTGTTTACGCTCACGTCTGTTTCTATTTTTTATCTGTTATTCATGAATGCTAATAACGAAATAATTTGCGCGTTCAGTAGAATCCGATCAAATTTGGTGGAGGCGCCGGGTGAATCTAGAATAAGTTATTCACCTAATAAATATTGGAATAGACTAACCACACATACACCGCGTAAATTTAGAATATATTTTTATTGAGTCCAAATCACAAATCATTTTATAAATGTGAGTCAGGATTTTGCAGTTTGCCGAATATACTCGTAAGTGGCAATTACGATTCATGAGGCAAAACAGTTTTAAAACTGTTGGTTTGTAATTACAGGAGCATTCAATCTATTTCAACTCTATGCACAGTATTTTATAAAGATTCTCAAAACGCACAGATTCAGAATATGCAGAATAATCCCCTTTAGCCCCGGTTTTAATAAAATATGAGTTTTTCCGTTTTAAAATAAATTCCCATGAAAATTTCCAGAATTTATTATAGCATCCATCGTATTCAAAATAAGATCATTGGGTCGCAACAAGCTTAATTCAATATTACGGATGCTGGGTCCCCGAACACAATACCTTTCCTATTTGTTGTCGTATTACATTCGTCTTCTACTGTATCTAAATTATTATCACATACTTCTATTACATATCGATATTGTAGCGCACTACATTTATTACCCCTTTTTCTGTTCAATTTACCCGAAATTGCGTATCTCCCAAATCGTAAAAACGTTGTTGTGGCAAACCTGAGAAGACACACAATAAACTGATACATGATACAAATTACCTTCAAACATCGTAATATAACCAGAGTTCACTAAAGCGAAACGAATGTCATTACTATAATGACAGATAATTTCCTCAGAGACAAGACGGAGGTCCTACGAATGAGTGTCTTGTTTCTCATGAGTATTTCCCGCAAATCCTTACTTTTAACCTTCATTTGCATTTACAATATAAATACCTATTGTCTCACAGCCTGCTTCTTCATAGTTTTTAGAGGAGCGGAAATAAAGGCTTGTCCGAGATCGTTTTACGAAATGTTGCTTAAACTTAAGCGATAAAAGAAAAATTATACGCAGGGTGTAATTTTGATTCATCAAATAAAGGATAAAACTTCTACCAGTAGCTAGTAGTTCCTAGGAGAATGGTAGAAATATATTCAATTGCATCATTATATTGAAGATTACCAATATGACCTGCCATTATAATATTACATTTCCCAGTACACGAGCAAGTGTCCTGTTATTGCCAAGTTTGCTCACTACGAAATTGTCTTGTCATCGCCAAACTAATAACACTATTACAACTTCCTCCGATTCGATAAACAAACAAATTTGGCAATAATTTTCATACCGATTGATGTCAAATTAAACACATTTAAAGTTAACTTGGACGTAGCATTATTTTATTAGTTTTAATAGACTTTCCAAGAGTCTAGCTTTAGTTTCACAAAATATCACTTTTGTTAATCGAACTCGTAATTACTTTCAAACAGATTTTCAACAAATTTTGATCAAGTTCTGAATTTATCACGGGTTCAGACTTTTGTTTAAACGCTGCCAGGAGCTAAAATTTTAATGAGTGTATATGTGAAGAGTTACACAATATAATCGATTATTTCCTTCAGCAGGTTTGGGAGACCCCACCATTGCCGCCACGCCTATACCCTGTTTTAGACCGACTATAGTATTGAACTAATTTTGCATGAAAATGATTTAAAACTGCTCATTATTTCGAGCCCTGCAGAGCTTTTCAATTAAAAAAATATAATTTTTGTTCCTATCTACTTGTCTAACGTTTAGGTACTTAAACATTTAATCAATTGGTGCCCGTCAATTTGATCTGACATAATTAATTTGAATATTCATAGCAGCATTAACATATGTTCCCTGAACAAATCAGAAGCACGAGTTACCACAATATGCAAGCTTTTCCGGTTGTTCTTTTTCGCTTAAAAATGAAAGAGCAATATATTAATGAATTGCCTATGACCATTTGACACTAAATCCCAATCAAATAACGCAAATTCTGGTAAAGTCACGACGCAAACGTATGGCAAACACTTGAATAATTTGTGTAAATGTAAATTGTGTAAATCAAAATGCCAAGGATTTTATGAAAATAGTTTTGTCATTAGCTGAAAAGTTTTATCAAATTATACTTTCAAATGATGTTCCTCAGATTCCCGATTGACAAAAACTGAAAACGAATACAAATTTTTATTGAAACAAGTGCCCGCTGTTTATTTTTGAATTGATGTAACAACTCGTTTGAGCAAAATATCTGAGGCGTAAATTTTCTTTATTATTTGGGAACACATAACTGTGTGATCAACACCTAGCGAAGTTTATTACTTCATGAAGTTTATAGTAGCTCTAGTTATAAAAATGAGTTTTCTGCTTTTGGAAATATTTCACATAAAAATATTCATAAACAAACTCCTCTAAACTTATATTTAATATCTCCCCCTTGAAATCGTCTTGTGTAAACTAGTTGGATTATTTGCATGTAAAACAATATTTGACCCAAATCACAACTCAACTCAACCCTAATAAAAGTTTCAGTCACCGGTTATGTAACCTCAAATTAAGGACCATTTATTTATATTTATGAATATTTTATATACCTACCAAGTTTGAAAAGTTTCCAAAAAAGCAATAATAGCGTAAATTACTATTCAACGTTCCCACCGGTATATCCGGTACATAACTTTCAACATGTACTCCGGGTTAGATCACGTTTGTTTGATTTAGAAGTTGTAAAAATGCACTTCAGTAACAAATCAATCACGATTTTTACCGACAAAAATTCGCGCTTGAGACAAAACGGGGACTCAAGTCAACATTGAAAAACCTTGTTTGGTTATGTATAAGATATTGGTTATTCTAAGGACTACAAGGGTTGCCGGTATTCCAGAGTAACCTCTGCATACTTGATAATGTTAATTCAACCGTACGTAAAGTTCTGTATTATAATTTGTCCCTTCCGGCTTATCCCATCTATAAGTTCATGAATTTTTCCAAAAATAAACACTATTTTTGTAAAAACTACTTTTTTAACAATGGGTGGTATAATAATAAGCCATAAAACCTGTTGTGAAATTGAGATTATTACGCTGCAGGATGCAGGCAATAGTTATAGCAATGCTGATAGCTAGATAATTACGTTAACAAGTAGTTGCCGTTGGTTGGATGATGCTATTGGTGGTCGACATCGAAAGATTAAGTTCTGGTGCAACTAACATTTTATACGTCTGCAACTCCCTCGAAGTACGCTGCTACACAATAGAACAATTGTGAAATTTATGTAGCAGCAATAACTGAAACTCACGACCCAAGACAATCTCAGGGAAAAACCTAATCATGACCGACCTCAAAGGTGCGATAATTAACCAGACAAAGACGCCAGACATTTTTAAAGACCCCTAATTGTTTAAAAACCACCGACATCCTAATTTAAATTTGAACTTAAAAGAAAATAAAATTAAACTAGAATGCGGAAAAGTTTTCCATTAAAGGAGCTCAAGTGTTTCTTCCTCCTTTGCGCATTGGTATGCGATATCAAGTGACAGAAATAAATTCGGTGCTTGTTTTTTAATAATTAGTGAGAAGCGAATTTGATTATCGTTTGAATTAAATTGAATTAAAAAGTCCGTGAAAAGCTCTTATATTGAAGGGAACCTAGCTTACCGTACTGGGAAATGTTATAGTTGATTTAACTCGAAAAAACCCAGCCGTGTGGATATCTTAAAACAGATACGATTGCTTGGCATCATAAAAATTTGAATAATTTGACTTATTTCATATAAAAATTATTAATGCCCCTGTGATTGCAGTATAACTGCATCTATTATGGCCCAAAAAATTGATTTATATATTCGTTCATTTTATTTCTTATTGAATTCGAGCCAGCTTACCAGAACTTTTTTAATCTAAAATTTTAACGCACGGGTCTCATTCGCATATTGAAATTTATTTAGGAAATTAGTTCTACTTTCATATAAGTTTCGAAATTATTTTTGCCAATCGAGTCAACCATATGAGCCAAAACCAAAACCCACGAATATCGAACGAGGAATTCAAAGAATGGAGATCATTTAAAAACATTGTTTTCGATGTTCTAACATACATTAACATAATTGTGTATATAAAATAAAGTGTATCGCATTATTTGAAATTCCATGGCGAAAGAAGTCGCTTTCTGTTCATCTCACATACATATTTTTAAAATAAACATGTTCGCTGAATGACATCGACGCCTTTTCCGGAAATCGTCTGTTGCTTTTAAGTTTGTATGAGGGAAGTGGAAGGGCGCTTTCTGGATTTTAGATTATTAATGGAGGGTGGCAGTGTCACAAGCACTTAAACCACGAGACTAGGCCTACTATACAATCTCCCCAACCCAGCACCACACAAGACTCTTTTATTCAGCTATCTCACGACGTTCAAGAAGATTTCATATGAATCTTCTAGTCAGACCAACTCGGAGACAATGACAAATAACATCCTTCGCAGTTCCTGGCTTTCCGCAGCCGCTGTGCTAATCGTTTTCTAAGCTGCAAAGTATTTTACGTAGTATACAAAACTAGGAACTAAACGTAGTAATTAATTGTGTCCTGTGGAAGGTTTAAAGTATTATGCAGTCGGAATGTAGGTATTACTTCAGTTTTACATGAGATAAGTTGTTATAAATTATTGCGAAAAATTAACACCAAACCCGGCCATAAATAATACAGTGATAGCGTACGACGGTACAAAAGAATTCATAAATCAAATTGTTATCACACCCCTTTCATTAATAAAAGAAAGCCGATTCGGGGAAAAATTAAATTTTCAAAATATTCATCCCTACTTTCCGTTTTATTTGGACCCTATTGTTGCTATTTTAAGCGCTTAGCACGCACATGATGTGATAAATAGAGCTCGACTTGTCCATAAGAGCCCTAATTGTTCCTAATGTGTCAATGATTTACATATCTGTAATTATGGACGTGTAATTACCTAGTCTACAGCGTTGGCAACCGCAACGCGATAGAATAATACTTTGTCACTAAATATAACACACTCAAGACTACAAAAAATTCAGTCAATATTTTTTACTAGAAACAAAAGCAAAACAATTAGAGCTTGAAATTTTCTCTTACTTCAAAGAATACATTCAACATTCTCCGGCCTAATACCCAATTCCTTTGTTTTTTTCTAAATAGATCGATACTCTATTTGTTATTTCTCTTGTCTAGAACCAACAGGAACGCTAAGAGAGGCCATTAACGTGGTTACACACGCGAAATGAATTCCTAATTTATTAAAGCATTGTTTGAAACGTTCCACAAGACATTTTGAATAAAACGCAATTTAACGATTGTTAGAAATCAAAATTAAAAATATTCTGTGTGGAATTTTATGCAAAGCATAAATTAAATCTCATTTTACAAATGTATGTAATTTTATATGCTCTTAATTCGTAACTGAAAACGCAAAAGTAAAATGAATGATAAAATAACTATGCCAGTTAACTAATTTTACACACATTGTTTAATGTCACTATCAGATTGAAGCTTATATGCATAAATATTTTATAAAAATTACTTTTGGATTCTGTGCGTGTTGTTTCATTATCACAACAAATTTAACAAACGCTCTGTGAGTCAAATATTCTGCTTAATATATCATTTTGGTTTTGATCTCTATTACATTTCACAATTTGCTTAGTGTTAAGTATGTAAATTTATTCATCTTGCTTTGCTTCTATTTGGAATTGAATGCATCCATTAGTGGCTAAGAGTATCTCTTTACTAGACCTTGCATCTGAATGGGTCGTGTTTTGGTGTTATCACAAATCTAAAATTTATTTAGAAAGTAATCCCTTAAGTAGACGTTCAGTTTAATTCACAAATAAGTGCCTGAGCGGACGAGTCAATGTAAACTCACAACGTCTGAATTTAGTTTCAGGACGCCCATTTGGGACAGGAAACAAAGTACTCTCAAGCTACTTGATAGGGAATTCTAACTGAAACGAATACCTTAGAAGTTATTAAGTAGTTTAGAACACCCGCGGTCAGAAGTTGAATCGATCGACCTCGATAAACTTCCAAATGTCAGACACTAACTGATTCTTATTCCACACATTCTTTGTGACTAATAGCGCCATAACCCGATGTATCATAAACACACACCTTAAACTAATACCTCGACAAATTCTCGTAGAAAACGATGCCTTATTAATATCAGTAATTGAATTTGAAACTAGAAGTAGCTTTTAACAAACAGAATAGTTTCAGACCGGCTTCGAAATCAAACCACAATAGAATTACAATTATGTATAAGTAACGCGTAAGTTGGCACGGTTCCGGACAAATTGACGCTTTCCGATTGTTTTTAATAAATAAACCACATAAGGTTAATGCTGGAACATACTGCTTGAAAAACCGATATTTCAGAGCTAATACTTCGAGCTGTAGCAATAAATAAACTCCTGCATTGTACGAACATCGTCACATCAATTTTTAAAGTGACTCGTCCTCTCTAACTTTGCGAGATTCTCTCAACACGAAATAATTTAACTACCTAATTGGTTTTTAAAATCACCGACAGACATTTCCGGAAAAATTTTGTATTAAATTTTCTATTTAAAAGTTCACCTGTTTCGGAATAAAACACTACCAAACAATAATAAATCATTCAACTTGTAGACGGTTTTTTCAAACCGATTCGATTTCTGTCGAAGTGCTCATTCAATATAACCTCTTTGACTAATCCCCCGATTAGAAAAGGTTTAATTCAAGTAATTTCAAACATTTCTGTCGCAGTATTAGATTTCACCCTACTGAAACATTTCTATTGGAATCTTGGGTTTACAAAACAGGGTCTAACAAAGAGAACAAGCCGGATTTGCAGCAATAAATTTAAATTTCTAGTGACAGCAATTGATTTATCAACTAGAAAATGCTTAGGGCTTTAATTAAATTACCACTTTTTCCGGAACAGCAAAAAATTAATGACGCCTTCGAAGCACATTTGAAGATTCCGAGTGCAACGAAAACATCGAGTTCAAAGCAACAAATTCGCTTCTCGCATGATTTCACCCTAAAAATGAGGCTGCCTTTAACCGAGACCTTTCTTTCATAGTTATTGACCGGAGAGTGTAAGTCATATGGTAGTAAACTTCTGAAATAAACTATAAAAAATATGGCTTTTCTCAAAGAATTTAAATATCAATACAATTAAATTTGGTGTAAGACGGGCTTGTGTAATAAGATTCTCGTATCGCTTCTTCGGCTTCTATTTTATTTCGGATAAAGCTTGAATTTGCTCATGTAAACGAAATGTGAACTGCAATATCGTTCTTTCATATGTTATGATGAGACAGTAGAGCCTTCATTTATATCGTCAATATTATTTTTACATCATGGTTCTTTGTCCTATTTACTTAACTTACAGAGTATGCGATTCATCGCTGTCCACTAAGCTCTCCCGGTGTGTTTTTCCACGGAATTTTAAAATAATACGCTTGATTTACATTTACTTAATAACGTGCAAATTGTACTTTCTTTTCTCGCTGCATATCGCAAAGATAAAATTTTATTATTATGTTTCCCCTAACTGTTAATGCGTTTGTGAATATTTAAAACAGCTAGTGTAGCTGTAGCCTAGAATTCGACAATTTCTGCGACTTCGATGAAGCTTTTTCAAATATTAAACTTTGAGTTTTTGCTTCTTGTATATTGTGCAAGTTTGTACAAGTTGGAATCTTTTTTTATTAAAGCTGAATTCAGTGTTAATCCTAGGATGAAGGAAAAGCGACAATTAGTAAGCCGATTAGAATAATTGCAGCTTTCGTAAAATTAGAAATATATTGTATGTCAAGAAAGAACGCTTATTAAAATACGAAAGACAGAGGCTTTGCTTTTATTAAGAAAGAAGACTGGAAAATGTAAAAAAATATGAGTCAACTGAACGAGCTATCTAATAATTAGCTGCGTTTCGAAAAGCGAAGAGTGGCGTAAAGTTAAACAAAAACTATGCAAAGTCAATGCAAAACCGTTATTTTGTTTAAGTTATGAATTTAATTTGATTTTAACAAAGGGGACATATCTGGAGAAGGCTTTAATTAAAACCCAAGTATTACTCTAAAGTCCAGCAATAAATTATGACACTGTTATGCGAATAGATTTCACAACTAATGAACTTAGTACCGAGCTCACAACCCTTGAACCCATAATTCTTTAAATGTCAACATATTTCACAACTGACCATTATTATTAAATTATTACTTTGACTAATCTACACATAATCAAATTATACCGTGCTCTATAACCTTTTCACGTCTGAATTACACCCATTAATTCCCATATTTTAAGGTGATATTTATGCCAATAATAACAACCCCCAACGATTTTTTATTTCACCCACGATGATGCCAAATCGCTACACTTTTACATCTATCAAATTAACTTATTGCCTTGGAACACGCCGTTATTGCTTTATTTTAAGAACCTACACCTAAAACAGCCATAACCATCAAATTTTATCTAAAAACATATCAGAAAACTGGTTCCAACAAGATTAGAAAATTATTCCACAACGAATTATAACTAAAAAACTCATTCCTTGATTAACTCAAACAGTTATACGCAAGCTGCCATCGAGAAACAAATCAGTCAAAATGAAACAAAAGTCCAAGTAATTACACGTGAAAATATAAAAAGGTTTTCCGGGAAAAAAACTTTTGTCTTTATTACTTGGTCTGCTAATCTAAATAGGAAACTATTTGAAGCAGAACTGCTGAGCGATAGCAGGAACAGTAATTAGGTGCACTCAAAAAATACGATTGCGTCCACTTCAAACAGAGATTTTAATTATATAGGAGAAAAAAATCTGTATCTTTGTTTGAAATTTTTTTTTATAGCCCGCGCCGCTCTGTGAAAACTTTTCTAACCCCGGAATGTGTTGCAATTTAAAATTGTCGGCTTCTAAGTGAAACGCTTTATTTACTTAACTTTTTCGGCTTGAAATAAATAATGCTTTAGGTTTAACTGTTTTGCATATGAAAATTTGCTAATGCATTGCTTGAACTGAAGGGGAAATAATATCGGGATTTTTCAAGTTGTTATTACCTCGTTTGTGTAAAAAGTTTGCTAGTTAAATTTAATGAGTAAATTATTGCTCCAAACAACGAGCATTTTCGGTTTACCAACGAAAGCGCCGTTTTGTATATTTCGTACATTTCGAAAGAAAATATTTAGAGAAACAATATAACAGTGTCGTAAATTTATATAAATAATAAGAAAGTTCCCAAACAAAGTTGGAGTAAGTATTTTTGAGCAGAATTCATGGCGCAGAAAATTAACTCAATAGACTCGAATAAATCGCACTTTTTGCCAGGTCGTAAAAATATTTCGTTTATGTATAAACGGTTACCTGAAATTAAATACGTCCTTAAATAATTGCAAACACCCTCGCTTGGGTAAGCACGTTACGTAATGATTTAATTTCAGCTACATTTATCTTGCAAATAATGAATTATGGGTATGGGTTTGACAAATTTGCTATGTTCGTGATACATGAAAATTATTTGAAATACTGTTATTTTCGTTAGTCATTCTCATCCAATTTGCTTTCCTGCCATCTACATTATATCGACAATGTCAAAATTTGAAGATACTTATTTTTAAGAATTGGCGTAATGACGCCAACCAATCAAGTTGTGCAACTTTGTTTGTTTTAGCTTAATTACAACGACGTCAAATGAATAATGGATCTCAGATTTAATCATTATTTGGAAAAGAATTCCATTTAGCGGCGAAAAAATTAATTTAATTTTTACTCTGCCTTAAAAATGTTTTTGTGATTCCTCACTCTTGATGAATATAATGAGAATTACGGGATATGAACGATATTCAATTAATAATAATAGAATTTGGGACAATAAATCAATATAGGGCTAGTAAGCTCAAAGAATATTTTATTTTTTGCTTTATTCGCGAGAAGCGTGCGAGAGACTTTTAATTTCAATTTTGAAAAGTTTTATGTTCGACGTTACCTCATAAAAACTATTACCGAAGTATTTATGTAAACATAAACATTATGTAATCTTGCGTACCTAACACACAATTTCAATTTAACTAGAAAATTATATTTTACCCCAAAGTGAATACAGTTCTCGCTGTGCTGCTGTTTCGCAAAATAATTTATATTTCATCCCAGGAGGCATATTAGTTCCTATTTAACTCGTCTTGTTGATAAAAAATTAAATACCGTTATTACGTACGATTATTAACAAGCACCGTGTTAACAATCATTTTAAATTTAATTTTAATCGAATCAGGTGTTTAGACATATCCTTTTCGAAATTGCAAATTGAATTAAGTAAAGTTATTATGCTAAATATGTTGATTCAATATGCACTACGAATAGATATTGTGGTGGCGGGTGCTTGCTTATACAATAAGACACATACGGATTTTTAATAGTTTAATGAATACGCAAAATAAAATAATAATAATTGACGAACTTATCGCACCACCCGGAGTGGGTACGTTCATTCACGACAACGTTCGTACCACTTGTGTGTCGAGGGTTGGAGAACCTGAGGGGAAGGTCTGGTCTGTCAAGGACCCAAACATTCTAAATTTAGAGCAGGTAGTTTTTCAGATGTTCAGATGTTCATCCTGACATTTCCAGCTTGCCATCAAGCTCTAAATAATTACTAAACTAATTAATACATAAGAACAAATCTTAATATTTCGGAACAAATCCTAAAAGTAACCTAACATATACATCTAATTAAATCCAAGAACAAATTCTAATAAACTGAGAACAAATCTCAAAATACAATAATTAGTCACATGTGAGAACAAATCTCGAAATTTTTAAACATGAGAACAAATCATTTACTAAATGTGAAATAAAATTTCAAATAAACAACTTCAATTTGAGAACAAATCTCTCCCACCCTGAGAACAAATCTCAAACAATTCATTAGGAACAAATCCCTTCCAACAAATCTCAAACAGTCAAATAATATGAGAACAAATCTCATCTAATCACAACACTAATTTTTACCTAATATTGCAAATAACTTATGGAAACAAATCTCATACATATTTCACTAAATTAAGATTCACTTATCATTTTAAACATTCATACACAATTTATACAATAAATTCTATTACCTAATTAATGCACTCAACTTAAAATTTACTTTAGTGAACTGTAAAATCAATTAACATATTCTGTTATCAACATTATTTGGGCGCCATAATTTCATTCTCTAGTAATGGTGTCCTTCGCGATGTGTCTTCATTCGTGTCCTCTCCGTCAGCTTCTTCTTCCTCTTCTTCCGTGTCTTCGATCGGTGTCAACGAGTTTAGATCTCTTAGTTTCGTGCATATGCGGTCCGACACCTCTCTAGCTGAGCCCTCGTAGTCGATATTTAAAATAGCGCACACGGACGTCAAATCTCCCAACGTTAAATTTGTGGTTGCCCATTCTACCTTTTGATCTAACGCGGCGTCATCGGCGAATACAAAACCCGCAAAATCACGCACGTGCTGCCTATTCCGTCGGCCACTATCTACTCCATCGTACAAAAGCTTGTGAAAAGCGCGAATTGTCGCAACGGACGATTTCTTGATTTTTTTCGGACAATCCGGGTATATCACTCAGCTTTTCCATGATTTTTATTTTTCAGTTCATTTCACTAACTTGCTCAGATCCCACTTCTGATGTCTGTGGTGGCGGGTGCTTATACAATAAGACACATACGGATTTTTAATAGTTTAATGAATACGCAAAATAAAATAATAATAATCGACGAACTTATCGCACCACCCGAAGTGGGTACGTCCATTCACGACAACGTTCGTACCACTTGTGTGTCGAGGGTTGGAGAACCTGAGGGGAAGGTCTGGTCTGTCAAGGACCCAAACATTCTAAATTTAGAGCAGGTAGTTTTTCAGATACACTACAATATGTATTTTCGAGCCATGTATCTTTGAAATTAATTAATTTAACTTGCAATTAACATGTGATTTATTTGTTCAAAGTGAAAATAGCTGCATGTATATGTAAAGGATGGAATACCAGTCGTTGTATTAATTGTTTTAAAGTTTAGCCAAACAACAACCCCCATATTTTTTTAATTAAAAGGAAATTGAAAACTGGTCCACTCGCCGACCGCGCAAAATTTTTCATCAATTAACTATCGCTTTGTTTTTGTGCAAGTCCTTGTAAAAACTTTTATAAATAGCAATAAATCATAAATGGGTTGTAATCGATAGGTTATTAAACACGATCTCGCTTTTGCTTCAAAATTAATGGATTTTAACCTAAGCCAGAATTAACAAAATATAAATTCACAGAGATATATTGGTGCCATCCTGCCGGGACAACAGTATAATGTCGAAAAGTACAATAGCTTTGTTGAATCCGGATTAAAACCTCATAAATAACAACAAAGGCAAAATGATAAAAATCGAACATTTAAACAGAACTTTCATTTACTAAACATTTTAATAAATTAGAAATAAAATCATCAACAAGGCTTTCACAATTTACAAATGTAATTAAATTCGGGACACCACAATTCTCCAAATTATTATATTGTTAGAAACGAATCAAAGACACTTTTAACTGCAACACTTTTATTGATGAAATTGCTCGAAATAATTAATATCAACAATAGCGGCAACTTCCCCGAGCGTCTCGTGATGACTGACTCATCACGATCCGACCGGCAGCGGCTATTAACACTTACATAACATCCCTTAATGTGTCATATCATCAAAAAATGCATAATCTGAATAATAATTAGTTCTAGACTTTACGAACATTGCTTCTTACTAAATGACTCACATCATTATCCAACCTTATTATCTAATTCAACCTTGTTTTCAAAATAATACAACAAATTAACAAATTTTTTATTCTTATTAATTTCCAATATCTAACACGGCCAGACTGACGCCAGTGTCGTTCTCGACACTGTAACCTGAACCAACAGCTCTTGCATAAAAACCATTTACTTCCCTTTTCGCTCTTTCTTCATTTCTTCTTCCTTCCTTGGAGTACATAACCCACCAATTGGCTTCAATTCAATGAAGACACCCAAAAAAATAAACGACAATTTTCATGACATCTTGTGAAAACTACAGGCAAGTACTTCACTTCACCTCTAATTGGAGAGAAAATAATGAACTAAAACTTTTATAATCCTGTGGAAACCGTAGTCAACCACTTGACTCTAGCTCTAACAAAACAAACACCAAAAACAACAAATTTTATAAAATCTGTGGCAATCCCAGCCATCAACTCAACTCAATCTCTATAAGCACAGAAACCAGGAATAGCAACTTTTATAATCTTGTGGAAACCGCAGCCACCCACTTGGCTCTACCTCTAACGGGATAGAGACCAACAACCAAAAACTTATTAGACCTGTGGAGACCTCAGCCTACCACTTGGCTCTACCTCTAACGGGCTAGAGACCAACCTTCAATATCCAACAACTTTTTTAAACCTGTGGGGACCGCAGCCACCCACTTGGCTCTACCTCTCAAGGGACAGAGACCAATAAGAAATCAACTTCAACGCAACGTGTAAACAGATACTAATATGAAAAGTCACTCACAGTGGTCATTTGTCTGAGTCAACGTTGTCAACCACCTCCAACAGCGTCCGAGAACTTCTTGGCGAACAGCCATTCGTACACAGAGCCGACACAAAGTGCGATCACCGTCATAAACGAATGCCATATGCATACCTTCGAGCAAGTCGATCAAGGAAACACCACGGGTTCGTCCAAAAAGGCGAACCTTCCGGACGGGCTTCGCCGCGGGCCTTAGATCAACACCCAAAGAATTGCGACGTCCTGCAGGAAAAGAAGTGCACGCGTTCGACTTCGGTTTGCATAAACGAAAGGCGCAGATAACTTATAAGCCGTCCGTCGCACGACCATTTAGCACCGCATCGAAACACGCTGAAACTTCCTCTTTTGACTTCTAAGTCTCTCTTCAATCTTCTTTCAACTTTTCTTCAAGGTACTTGTTCGCTATCGGTCTCGTCACCCACTTAGAGCTGCACTATCAAGCAACCTAACTCTGAGGAGAAATCCCTCCGTTATTGACAACGGTCACTACGGGCCGGACATCATTTGTCGTTACTCTTTATCCATTTACCACCATACAGGATCTAGGAAACTCATCAAAACCACTCTGACGAATATGCATCTAGAATTTCACTGCATCAACACAAAACTTCCAACGGAATATTGAAAACTTGTATTCTCTTGTGTTATGATTGATTCGCTAAACTGGTTATCTGAAACAATTTCTCTGCCACATGTTTATCAAAATCACGATTTCGGATTGGCTCCAAATATGAAGAAAAATTTCTGAGCACAGCGTGTATTCAAAAATAGTTGAATTTTCCAAAATCCGTTCGGTCATTCTGATTTTCTTGGGTTTTATTTCTTATCAAATTTTCCAACATACTCTCCACTTATCCACCGCCATACTGAACATACGGTGTTCCGACCTTCCAGCTATCCAAACATTTGGCGATTTTAAGAAATGACTTTGCAGGATCCACAATGATCCGCTTGTGAGCACTGAAAAGGAACAAGACTTTTCGTGAATGTTTTCGCGATTTTGTAGGCATCAGTGTCTTCGAGTAAAGATGACATTGACAGTGGTTACAAAAACTTCATGGTCATTGCTTGCAACAACAGTTCTCCAGTCTTCCACACTGTTACATCGACATTGTATGACCTTTGATCGAAGTCTAAGAATAATAATTGAACTCTTCATTTTCTGTCCAAAGTAGGCCCCATGAATGATGTGTTTGCTGAAATTGTAGTAAAGAAATTTTGGTCCACCTCGACGGTAACAACGCTGCTTTTGTGACTTAAGACCATGTCAAATCCCTTTAAATTGTCTTTGCTAAAATCGTCAACAAGAAGATGACTCCAGAGAAATCAAATACCACATTGGTAGTATTTTGTAGTCGTCAACAACTAACCGAAACAGTTTGAGCTAGAAACCCTTACGCTTCCCAACAATCCATTTGACTTCAATAAACGGATTCAACCAGCGCCAATTTATTTCTTAAGAATCATTTCAAGAAAGCAAGTGTCTAGATGTGGAGCATATACCAACAGCTTCTAGTAACCGATATGGTAGATGGCTCACCATGGAATACAAGAGTCAATTCCCAACGTCTCCGTTTTAGAATAAACCACCACTTCAACATATTAGCATAAACCAAGACTTCGTTTGCGAAGTTGCTGTAACAAATTCTAGATTTTGATATTACCTTTTTATTAGGTACGCCCAACACTGCATTGTAACAATACGTCTGAATACTCCAAATTTCAACTTGTTACTAAAATGTCATCAAGGTAAGCAGCAGTGACTTCTAATTTGAAAGGCTTCAAAGCAAGATTACGAGCCCGTTGAAAGACGGAGGGTGTTTCAGCAAAACAAAACGGCATTCTCAAGTCTTCAAAGTGCCTATACGACGTGATCAAAACAACTTTGTGCCAGTGGTCCTACGCAAACAAGTGAAAACCTGAAACTATGTCTAACGCTGTAAAATAGCGCCTTTTTCTTTTATAATTTCTCCAATTGCCCAATCTCTGATAATCCTAATAGCATTCATCGTGGCAACAGCGACAACGCCCATAATTTTCTGTTTATCCAGTCTTTGTTGCATCAATTTTCGCATCACCAATTCCTTTTATTTTCATATTACACGGAGTAATTTTTTTTGACAAACAGATACAAGAATTTTGCGGACTTCGGGCAAACATTAGCACCAATGTCCCAAATTTTTTCATCCAAAAAATAAAAGAAATATTTCTCGCCTAAGAAACAGACAATAAAGTGACTTAACGTCACGAGTCCTGTAATAAAATCAACAGTCATTTCAAGGACGTTACATAAAATGTCATCGATAAAAATTCCTGCAACATCGGTTGGTTTTCTAGAACAGCAACAAAAAATTATCGCATCGTTTTTCTATTACTGCCTTTACGAAACAAATTGCAGCATCGTGTCCATATTTTACTCAAAAGAAACAAAATCCGCTTTAATTTTGACTTGTGAACCAAATCTTCACTCTGAACCAACCTTCTAAATGGAGTTCAAAAATCGACACCTTATTTTCAATGCGTCCGTGAGCTCTAAAATGTCCTAATTTACCACACGGGTACCATGTTGTCGACTTCGTAAAATTGTTGCCTGTTTTTCATCAAGCGGATATTTCCTGTGAACGCGACTAATTGACTGGTTTAGCAACTGACTTCGGAAATGCCGACAAAAGCATCAAAAATTCGAAATTGTTCAACAGTTACTGTTCATCGCAATGCTACTCACATCATTCGCATTTGCATAATAACAAATTCCACTAGATTAATTTCGGATCAACTTACTTCAAAATTCTTCAGTTTTACACATTTTCCCCCTTCTTCGTTGTTCCCACCAACAAATGACAAACAATTTCTTTTCTTTTTTTTTGGCGATAACCCAGACGAAAACGTTTCGGCAAATTCACTTTTAAATGTGGCCAAATTCCTCCGTCCAAAATCCCAATGATCGTACCACACTGGACTTTAAACAAAAATTGACAAACTCTCTCCAAAGATTTAAGATTTGACCACTCCAATTTGCGCTTTAAATTTTCCAACGAGACACCCATTTGCTTGCCTCATTTACCTTTGAGCAAAAATGAGGTACCAAACCTTGTCTCTTGCAACTGCAGTCCCGGACAATGCAAGGGAGTTACCCTTGCATTGTCCGGGTTTGATTTGTCACACTTTCCAGCATTCAAAGTTTCGTTTTTTTTTTCAACTGTTGTGCCCAATGAAATTTCATCACCTTCAAATATGATTCAGGGCTTTTGAGCACAATCCCACTTCTGATGTTAGAAACGAATCAAAGACACTTTTAACTGCAACACTTTTATTGACAAAATTGCTCGAAATAATTAACATCAACAATAGCGGCAACTTCCCCGAGCGTCTCGTGACTCATCACGATCCGACCGGCAGCGGCTATTAACACTTACATAGCATCCCTTAATGGTCATATCACCAAAAAATGCATAATCTGAATAATAATTAGTTCTAGACTTTACGAACATTGCTTCTTACTAAATGACTCACATCCATTATCCAACCTTATCTAATTCAACCTTGTTTTCAAAATAATACAACAAATTAACAAATTTTTAATTCTTATTAATTTCCAATATCTAACAATATACATTTGAGTTAATTAACATCTCTTCAAATATGTATCGTGCGCTCTAAAGGATTGTAATTCTTTAATACCTCTGTTTATATTGCGACATATAAAAACATATAAAATATGTTTTTGGAAACAAACAATATTTTACAGGTGAAGCTTTGCTAACGCCCACATTTCTCAATAATAATTTATCTATACAATTCTGATCACTTCAGTGTACATCATTTGTTGAAGTACGTAGTACGTGCTTTCAGAAAAGGTTCATAATCTTGGTATAATGTTGCTAGTTGAGTGGTGGTTCAGTTCGGTGATCGTGACTATACAAATTGTATCAACAGTATGTAACTTTAATGTAACGATTTCAGATATTATATTTCAGCAAATATATGACTGCTATTTATTTTATTCTGTTTCTGTTGTATTGGCACACGTCAAAAACTGAGCGTTTTAAAATTTATTGATTGTATTTTTCTGTTTTTTATTATCTTGCACATCGTTATGGTCATATTCACCACTGTGTATTGTGGCTTCTTATTTATATTCCACTGTCGTATCGTCTGCCTTCCTCAAAAAAAAGAACTAAAGGTGGAGAGACGATATAACGTCAGATCAATACAAAGAGATTGGCAAGTTAAATGAAATAAAAGTTTTAATTGTTAAAAATCTGTAAAAGTAGCTTCAAAAACTAATCCCATGACAAAAGACGAGATCAGGTTCAATTAAGAGAGGAAGAGATAAAGCAATCAATAGGTCGTGTTAGCAAACATAAAGAAGCTTGGCGAAGTAATTTATGATAGTGTTTTTCAGAGTTTTTTTTTTCAACATTCGAAGTATTATTTTATTATCCGCGAGGTATTAACAAGGACACACATTTTTAATTACAAAAAAATGGAGTAAGTGCTAACTTTTTATAAGCTTCTTAATTTTTTTTTCGCGAAACTTTGACTAAAAGAATATTACAGCTGAGATTGAACAAAGCCATTTTCTCCAAATTGATTACTCTCCGCTTTTAAGTTTTTTAACATAAAAACAAGACCCAACAAGGTGATGCATCCAGCAGAAAATTTTAAATAATAATATAAACATGACGCCTTTCGCCTTTCTTCTCAAACATGAATTACATCTTTATGCACAAAGAAAGCGTTTCTGTATGACCTTTTCTGATTACAAATTTAAATCTATTCTCAAACGGCTTGTTTCAGCAAAGAGGAAAAAATTCTCATTTAGAAAATACAATCTAGTGTAATTACCGTTTTTAACATAGAGAACTTGTTTCTGATTCTCGTCAACCAATTAATAGCATCGAGAGTTGTCATTCCCGCGTAATGTGATCTGCAGCTTTCATAACATTTCTAATTAACAATTATAATTAACTCAATATGCGTAATACGTTCTCTGAAAAACTGTTTTCGTCTAATGCGCGATGCGTCAAAACAACATGACTACATAACATACAGGACTGCATTCAAGTTTTTCATTTCTCTAAAATAACATAAAAAGTAGCGTGTGGTTTAATAAGTGTAGCGTAAACACATCCTGAGTTGTTTAATTAGCTATTAAATATGCCATCAAATACATCAGCACTCTAACTTTTATTCTAGAAGACAGCACAAGAGCTAATCCGTTCCTAGCAGGAAAATATATATAGCAGATTAATGTCTCGTAAAACTTGATAAAAGTAAAGGATTCATCAAAACTTTATTGTGATCTAATTTTACGAGGAACCTCAGTAGGTCTATCTTAACTTTTTCTATTAGCGAAATTCCCCGTAACTACTGAATAAGCCCAAAAAACTAGCGACGCAGGATCAACTATTTGCATAAACAAACATAAGAAATGGGGAAACAGCAGCTTTTTCTTGAAAAGAGTGAACATATTTATGGCAGCAATTTTTCCGTGACTAAGGTAAACTCACTCAACATCAAACCCTTACTTCACACAAAATGATCACCTTAAAATCTTGAATTGCTCTTTACGTGTAAAATATTGAAAACTCGGAATTTACAAGCATATTCAATAGAGCTGCAAACACGCTATTACCGGCGTGAATTTCCTCACAAGGAAAAATAAGAATGAATATTCGTTAAAAATTCATAATGCAAACAAATTCACAATTTGCGTTATATCAACAAAGTTACTTAAGCCCGAGCGTGCATACATTGTAATAGGGTGGCGTACCACTTTAAGATGTTGTCATTCCACGCGACTATCTAACACATGTAAATAAGCATACTTTAAATAAACGGAAAAGCAAGCAAGCATACTTAAGCAAGGGAAACAGAAGCTTTTGATACAAAGCCAAAGCTTTTAAACACCTTTATCTCAACTAAGTGATTATTTCGCTGAGAGACAAAAAGATGTTATATTCCAATCTAAATACAACGATTTTTATTAAATAAGTAAGCTCACAGGATGTAATTAACTGTTTGTGCTGAATTCATTACAATTATGTTAGTGAAGAGTAATTAAATTACTAAGATATGTGCCTTAATAGCACCAATTAAATTACTGCAACTAAAACTAACACCATTTCAGTGCAAATTCGACGATCGGACAAAAGCATTACATTTAAGTGAGATTAGGATTGTTATTATTGATTAATGCAGCTTGTAACACTACACCAAATAGTTGGCAATAAAAGTGAAACATTCTTTAAATTTCCAAAATAGTTGCAGTATTGACAAGAGAACATTCAGCGCAGTTTTCATATTTCAGCAACACAACATTCTGTCATCGAAATATGCGATGCGGAATTTCTATACGATATACAAGGGTAGTTGTAGCTTTGACAATCACATTTGAATACATTTTCGTTCCTGATATGTAAAACTTTGAACTATTTTTTACTGGATGTGTATCTTGTTAATAGAAAACTTTTTCTAAGTTTGTAAATTTGATCCTAAGAAACATGTTATACAATACACAAAAGGTTGGTTTGTTGCAAAATAGATTCAGTTTCTGTACAGTTTGATGATTAATTAACTTAAGACGTGCTATAATTAAAGACTAATTTTAGCGTAACAAGCTCGTCGCTTGTGTTTAACATAAACCATTTTTAAGCTAATTTAATTAATAATCAACAAAACATATAACCTTACAATTTATTTTAGATCGAATTTCGCCAAGTTCTACTGCTAAACCTTATTTACTCTCTAATATAGCTTATATTACAAACAAAAATTTATAAACCGCATCTAGGAAACTTTAAAATTAACATCGTAACTAAGCCGAGATGCTACCTAATGGATAATGCAAGAAAACTACCGAACACCCGATTGAACAAAAAACCTAACCGGAACCGCAAATTGTCAAAATCTTCTGTCCCAAAACATAATTATAAAAAACAAAGATATTGTAGAATTAATTAATTAATTAATATAATGAAAATCTAATCCCTCAATAGGTCTTTGTTCAACTCCGAACAGAACTGACTCATTAGCGGTTTAATTTATTATGGGATTACACACGGTTCAAAAAAATTATAATTAAATTTGGCCAGTAAACATAACACTGCAGCTCTGTTATCCTGTTCTGTCACCATAAACGTCGCCGCAACATAAAATTTTCGATGCCGTTAAAACTAAACAACATTAGGACCGGTGTTACCGAAAACAGGTCCACAAAAATAACTAATGTCTCTTGAGTGTTGACTGAAGTTTGTAAAACAATATTTTCCGCATTTGTAAAGTTTGCTTATGTTCGACATTAGGAAAAGCAGCTAAAATAACATGTAACACTTACGTAAAAACAAAGTGTATATTTAACGGAATAAATTTCAGTTTGTTTGCTAGTGCAAAACCTACAGTATTACTATTGTTATTTACTTTGTACTGTTTATCACATCCACATTGATAAAAGGTATAGGAAAAGCGACTAGGGTATAAGCAGGCAAGATGCCAACGTCTTATTATGGAAAACTACATGCTAATATTTTACAACTTATTGCCTCCACTTTAATAACACGACTTTCTAACAGTAAAAAACTTTGAATAGAAATACCATGCGATCATTTGAATTTATAATTAGAGTAGGCTTTGTCAGTTTTTTAACTTGGATGAAAACGCCGATTGTGATAATTAATCAAGCTGAAGGGTCAAATAATGATGTTTTGAATGGTAAAATTTAATTAGAATACATTTTTTCCCTCAATTTGTACTAGTTTTTCAATCACAAAAACACAAAACCGCCTACTTTAATTGTAAATTCAAATGATCGCATGGTAGTCTATAATCAGGAGTTTTCTTTTTTAGATGTAAAACGGCGATTATTTAGAGCATACTGCATGTGCATCAGTGTTTAAGGTCCATAAAATTTTGGAAAGAGAGATTAAAGAAGCCGTTAAATTTTAAAACGCTATTGAAACTTTTACAAGAATAGTAAGTTAATTATGAAATTTTTAGATAGGGGTTTTAAAGAGAAACTAATTTGCCGACACGTTATTGATCGTGAGTTAATTTCGAAAAGAATGACCTTGGTCCTGTAGGAACTGGTGCCAGAATCAGCAAAGATTGCTAGTTAGAATTAAATATGCATTTCTCTTGGGCGGAAGGGCAAAGTCTGCAAGTACCTTGCGAAATTTAGGGATTTAAGTTATTGCAAGCATAATTCTTTCAATGTTCCTTAAATTCTGTTCCCGTCAAAACAAAGTGGAAAATATAGAGACGATTCCAGTTCTCCGTTCAAATTTAACTGGGATTGTGCCAGTCAGCACCAACTTTAAATAGGACCATAAACGTTCACAGAGCATACGTATTACTGATATATATTTACATACTAAACTAAACTATCAACGCCATCCCAAATACTCCAAAATCCTTATCTTATCTTTATTCTTCTCACTGCTTCTCCAAAAGTTTGTCTACTTCCGCGCTAAAATAAATATCCTGCACCTCCACCCTATTAACAATCACATTTTGTAATTACACGGTGGCAGGCTTAACGTTCACAACGGGGATAATTGTCAATTGACTAACAAGAAAGTAACTATAACGGTGATAGTGCGAATGGCTTCGAAGGGAGGATTCCCAACATCAAACGGAAACTGAATCGATCAGATAAAACAATCTCTGGACACCAAGAAATTTCGTGTCAAAGGTGCCTTTTCATATTTAGATTCAGCCAGAGATATGATTTCTGTGCAATGATCAATGGCCTGGCAAAAAGCACAGTTACATTTTCTAAAAGAATGAAAATTGAAACTTCGTGCCCTTGACACGAATTTGTTTCTTTTTACGATTATGTAACGACAGGTTTTGTCGCTAAATCCTTTTAAAGTTTCGACCTATCATTCGATACTCAATGCTTGCATACATTGTTGAATAAACTATAAATCTTTTGTAAATAGTAGACAACAGGATATCAAAGATATCGGAGCTTTTAACGTAGGAGATAAATCAAGTTTTTTTCTTTTGTAGCTATAAGGAAACTATAAAGATGTCCTGTTTTTAGATCGCATTTTTTGCAGTGACTTTGATGAGATGAGTTTATTGTGGCCACTTATAACTCAATCATTATTCTTGCCGCACACTTACCTAAATTCAATTAACTGGCCAAAGTTTCAAAGATGGAACAACTCTAATGTTGTTCAACATGTTTATAATGAAGGTCAGAATAGAGAGAGATTAGAAGTTCTAAGCGTTAGTTAAATCTACAAATCACCAGTTAAAGATCACTAAATACGTGTTTCATTAAACTAACGTCGAAGCTGATTACACATTTTGCGAAATTAAGTTTAGTCAAAGTTGACATCTACAAAAGAAGTTCATCGTAACGTCAGGAACGTTGCGAAACATTTAACTAAAAAAAAAACAGAGGGGTTTTAAGAGGAACTCGACGAAACTGATTAATTGTCACACCCACCTCGTCTTTTAATGCCGTAATGGACAAACTTTTCACGAATTAACTTAGTACAAAAACCCCGATTTAATAAAAGCTGGAAGGAGATCCATGATTCAATCTCGTATGTCTGTTTAAAACAAACATAAGTAATGTAACAATGAATTTTGCATAACAGTTTTGTAAACTGAAAGTAAACATTTTAACGGAATGAAGATGCGTCACAGATCCCCCATATGTCAAATCAACATTGTGCAGATTTGCAAGTTACATGAACAAGCGTTTTCAGTAATTGCAATAAAACGTTCCTGAAAACATCACACGTAACAACTACATTGTTCCTAAATGAGAAATAAAACATGTAACTGCTTTTATGGTGTAATGCGTTTCTAATCTAATGTCTGTCACTTGAACGATAGCTCAATTTTAAATGTCTGGGAAGGAATTTGATTTTATGAGCTGGAAGCCCAATAAACTTTTTTACTGGTATCATTCCAGAAGACATAATGCTTGTTTGTAAAACGAAAATAAAGACGTGGCTCAAATATGTAATTTCCATTTAATTGCGTATAGTGAACTTTGTCTGTCACTGACAGAAGTAAACATTTTTCTAAGAATTTCTTTGTGTATCGTTATGACAAATCGTCAAGCTACGAGTTTATCAAGAGGTGGTGGAGTTTCACTAGCCGTGAAAAATGAATTTATTTCTACAAATCTGGGCCTTCCTGCCATTACTAGTCGACCAACGGACGTGATGTTGACAACAATGTAACTACCTACAATACGAATAAAACCACATTTCTCACCCAAATAACTCCGCAAACACAACTCTATTCTCTATTCACACTGAACTCTCATAAATAACAAGCTAACATGGTCGAAAATTTGAAAAAAACATGTGATTTCTTTCGAAAAAATTCGAGCCCCACAATTTTTGTCCTGTGTTAAAATGTCTGTAAAAAATATCGTATCGTATTGCGGCCCTTATGCAGAGCCAAAACTAACTTTTTACGAGTCCGTGCCGTCATAAATAGTTGTTTCGTCCTGACGTCAAATTTATACCCGGGAACATACCATGACAAAACGTAGTCGGAAACCATGTAAGCATAAAATGATGCAACCAGAAACGAGGAAGCAACATGTTAATAAAAATTATGGCTTTACTGTTTGGATGTAGCAGGCTGTAATCTATATTTGTTTGACACTGATTAATAGTGGTAATGAAGAAAAAGAAAAATGTTTAATTATGAAAACAGTTGCGGTGGCGTAATTTATGTTGGTGATTTAGTGCACTCGTTGAATCAAACATTCTTAAATTTAGTAGTCATTTAAATTTATAATTGACTTGAGCAAATAGGACTTCGCGTAATCCCTATAATAGGCTGCTGGAATTTATGCAATGCTCTTTTGAAAAACGATAATAAATCAAACAGATGCTTTTTTACCCTTCAGTAAATTGCTCAGTTGGAATTGAGCCACAAGATATCCAAGGCGAACGATTCGGGCTCAAAGTTTACATGAAAACTGACTATTTTATATTTCACATTTCAACGGTAAATAAAAAAAGCGTTTCAGGTCAGTTAGTTTTCTGCCGCATTTATTCAAAATCAGAGTTTTATTTCAGCCCACATTCTGGTTTAGACAGAAAATCAATTGACGATCTTAATTATATCTTTCCTTGCTTGTACGGATCTCAGGAAATACTCGGAAAAACACTTCATCAGATTTTCCAAACAGGATATCTGTTTCCTCTTCAGCGTTTCTAGCATCTTGAACAGCAATTATAGATATTAAACAGCTCGCTCCTGTTTTATTTTTTAGTGTAGCCACCTTCAAGTTTAATGAAATTCATAAAATACACAAACCTTGATCTTAGTGACACTAATAAAACCCTCAGCCGCAATAAAAGCTGTTTTCAGCCGGGTTGGGTAGTAATGCAAATTCAATCAATACCATGCTGTGCCCAATTCTCAATTAAATTAGATTTTTGTTTAAGTGGGACTTTTAAGCCAATTTATTCCTTCTTAGTCTAAAAGAAGAGAAACCTTTTCCCTCCACTCTGATTGTATTTTTTACTCAGACAAAGTTTTAATTTAAATAATGTGGTTGTTGACGTTACGAAAAGAGTGTTTGAAAACCTGCATGTTTTCCAAAAGCTCAACGGCCGTTAAAGATAATTAATTATACGAAATAAATAGAGCGATTAGTCAAGGAAGGGGAGCTTAGACGATGCCAACATTAATGTGATTTCCTTGATCTTTTACCACTGAGCAATCGCAACACTAATATTATAAGGAACACATCTTGTGAGAGATCACGCAGAAGCTTCTTAAAAGCATTATAAGACATTTAAATATTATCTGTGACAGAATATGAGGAAGGTGCTCGTCAATCCCGCATAAAGCAATCTAAAAGAATTTATCTTAACGCCACGATGATGTAATGGTAGGGTAATGAAACATAAGCAGCTTAAAATGCCACAATGTAATTACCACGCATATTAGTTTTTATGGCCTTTAAAGCGTAAAATAATAAGAGTTTAGGACAGGATTTTAGTATAACTTTTGCTGATAGTAAATTGTTTTATGATACACTTAAACGCAGAATTTGAGTAAAAGCTTGGAAACTCATCTAATTCGCGTCGGAAAACTTGAGCGAGCATGTTTATAAGGTGGAAAATTTGTGTTTCCCCAGAATGCATTTCAAAAACACATATCCGAAAGATCATTGAAAATTAGGGTACATGAGTTCCTCTGTATTCTAATGGGGCCGGTCATTGGAGAGTCCGAGCAAGGTAGATAAAGCTCTTAATTCCTCTAATGCGAAGAGCTTTAATCAAAATCCCTGTATTGTCACGCCTTGCGTGATTGGGGGTTGCTCAGGTGGTAGAAAAAAAGGTGATTTTACAAAAATAGTGTATTCAAAAATAAAAAGAGGTACTTACGTAATTATAACAAGATTCTTCTGTACAATCACTATCACTAAAGGGCTCGTTCATACGTCACCACATCCCAAAAGGAGGATGACACGCAGGGGTCGCTCACGCCCCGCACCCAACGACTAACTGTCCCGATTACGGGAATAATCATAATAATAATTGCAATTTGTCCTCCTTTTGAGTGTGTTGTAATCTGAATCCAATTGCCGAAACTCTAAACAGCTAACTTGCAAGTTCCAACAATTGCATTACAAAATACTCCTGCGTGACAGTATGTAACGATTTATATTTGGGTGCTTCTTGTTCAAGTGAAACCTTTAATTGATTCGACAGAAAAACCGTTTCCGCTGTTATTTATCAGTTGTTTTAATTAAATCAAGTGAAAATATGTCTGAAACATTTTTATTGAAGAACTTGTTTTTGTTTATCTCGCTATCGAGTGCCTAATCCAAGGGAAATAAACTGTACAATTTGGATATAAACTTTATTAAGTTCGAGAAAATTATTTCCATGGTGCGATGAATTCAATCTGGTGGAAATCATTGGTGTCCAAAGAACTAAGCTAAAAGAATCCCTATTTCTATCTCTTAAGCCACTTTCCTTTATTGACGGAAAATTATTAAATTTCTCTCGTTTTGCAATCGTCCAGTTATTTCACTCTTGTCAGCTCTAAATACATTAAACCTTTCTCATAATTAATTTCAAAGTGATGATGTGAATCGGTAATTAAATTTCGCTGAACAATCTTTCTTCTGAGACATAAATTGCAGGTAATATACAGGTACGTTCAGGCAATTAACCCAGCGCTCCAACACATCGTTACTCAAATTTTTTACGCAATATTATCTAAAACCACGCAAAGCATTGACTTTTGTTCCCGGCATTTATTTTCATGCGGATAAACTTGAAAGAAATTCTGCGCTTAAACCAGCAGCAGATGTGGTCAACTCCAGCCACGATAAAATGTCGATGGTGGAACGCTCTTTACACGTTTTCCCCAGTCCAAGCTTTGCAATCGACAGAAACCGTCAACTTTTATTAGGAAAATTTGGAAGTTTTCACTTTATTTTTTTCTTCTTTCCAATATCAACACGCAAGCCATTGAATGCAAAATCAACAAAGGCCAGCTTTAAACATCAAGTTTCTAGACTTGATAACATTAATTAGTAAACTAGCGATAATAATTACATTCATATGGTCAAACGAAATATTGTTATCAAAGTAAACAAACGGAAGGAGGTGACTTTTAGGTCAAACCGGATAACAAACACCAAATGTGGTTGGCTTAAATTAGGTTAAATCATCTCAACTTGGGTCAGTTTAACTCATCTCAGTCGGGATAACGATGAAAGCTCTAATATCTCAAAATTTGTTGGCCATCCTAATCATGCAAACCAGTGCAGTTAAGGCTGGAGGGTCCGAAAAACTTTAATTAAAATTTAATTAAAAATAATGTACACACGTCGCTCAAAAAATATGGCGTTTACGCAACACGCACAAATGTGCATACGAGAGGACGTTCATAACTTTCTCCCAAAAAAGTCCGATCTAAATAACAAGCGCGTTTTTTGTGCCGGGCGAAGCTCACAAGGTGAATACCAATTAAGCAACGAAATTATCTTCCAGCTAAATAAGTGTCGAATGACTCTTTTGTGTCCAACAAATTATTTTCTTTTATTTCTTGTTTTGTCCGGGATATGTTTGCACAATTTGAAGCTACTGTTACAATTAAGTGGAAACGCACGAATCGATTGAAGGGATTCAAAATTAAAACACTTTACACGATACAACATCTTTATTGTTTGAAGGCATCTTCGATAACAAAGAGATCATAATGGCATGTTACGCAGAGATAGAGCCGTAACTACCGTACAAGACAGTGGCTTTTCTAAAATCGCATACTCAGCTGTTCAGACTCTGAGAGTTTAGGCGTTTAGGGTTCCACAAGCTGTCGTTTACAGGCTTTCATTCTGTTACTTCGATATTTTATTGAGAGTACACTTTGATTTTCATAGAAAAGGGGTCGAAAATTGAAAGTTGTGTTATATGAGCTGCAAAAATTCACACTTATTGTTTTACATATATCACACTTCTCTCACGTTTAGCGATTTTTATAAGCAAAAACTTTTTTCTATTTCGCATACACAAAATGCAATTTTGTGCAACTGTTGTCAATGGAAACAGTTAGACAAAATGAAATTTTGTCTCATTGAAATAGTAACTTTTTTGTTCATGATTGGTGATGAATTTCTGTCAGTTCTGTCAAACCGCAAACCTCCCGATTTTCATATTCAATGTCGTACAACAGAAATGCTACAGAATTTGGTCGGATTGAACGTAATTATTGGATAGTTAACTTGTTATCTTGTGTTTGGCCCAAAAGAATATCCCTTTGGTTACTGAATGCGATCGCGTGACTGTCGTCATCGTCAAACTCACAGCGAAGCCGGGTTAACTGCACTTCGTCGGGAACAATTTACTCACAGCAGTGTTTGCGATGTTTCTCAGCTCGGACGGAGTGCACAACATCCATCAGAATCCATATTTAATTAAACGAAGTAACGAGAAAACTATCAAATATGCAGTAACAATGCAATAAGATTCGAAATTTGTAATTTATTTTCAATAAACTGTCATTTCATCCCATACGTCATATTACCAACCCAAAATCTCAAAAGTTACTAGGTCATTATTTAAATGATTTAAACAAAGAATTTCAATAAATAAAGGCGAAATAGAAAAAATAGCATATTACACTCGTTCTACAAGACATCTTGTCGAACCCTCTCGTTCGATAATGGATTGTCTTGTACAACTCGTATAATAATATACTATTGTATCGCCGTTTCAGAATAATCGTCTGCCAATCTGTTCGTGTTACAGGAATATGAGCAACTCGTATAGTTTTTACAGCTTGATAAATGACTTTTACTTTCACGCCTTGTGGAGGAAGAATTTAGAAGAATTTTAAGCTTTTCCTTTGGTCATCAATTACTTTATTTTAATACACCCCTCTAAAACGTTTTCTAAAATATTCCGACGGAAAAAATTCCATTTCTGCTGCCAGTCAGATAATTAGTCCGGTACCTGGCTACAAAGAGATAAAACAAGCTGTAAGACAATTATTGCAACAATAAAAAAGCCAGGCGACTTGGTGTTTATTGTCTTATTTACTGCTGCGACGCCGGTAACAATAAAAAAATACGGACACTATGAGGAATATTGATTTGAATCAATGTGTAATCTTTTCACGATTAGTTAAATGTACCATTTGTTTTGATGTTATCGGTGGAGCAGTATTAAACACAATACGACAGGCCATCAACTGCCAACTTTGTATAGAGTAAACTAGCACTAGATAGCGTTCAATCAGCTCATGGCGACCGATCTCCAACTTGCATTAAATACAAGAATGGGTTTCAACAAGACTAACGAAACCTAATAAGATCGAAACCGGTCTGCAACCGATTCCTTTCTTAAATTTACTTTATGTAAATTCAAATTGCCTCGGTTGGCGAGTCATCGATGCTAAATTAAACGGAAAACCCAATATTCGTGACCTTAAAAATTTATATTGATTTTATACAGAATCTCACACTTCTCCACAATAAATAAAAAAATCCCATTTAACTTTAAATAGTTTAACTATTCGCTCGTTTGAAAGTCAAGAATCTCTTTGTCTTGTGTGAAGTCAAACTGCTCTAAAGCTCATAACAGCATTTATTTTTTGTTGTGGAAACTTTTGATCTGACCATGACGGAATTTCTCTCCTATCTCTTAAACATACCTCGGCAGAGATTTAGTTTAAGAACTGTCTCGACTGTTCATGACTTGTTTCAAATACGGTTTTTGTTTTGTAGTCAATGCCCGCTTTGTACTGTTTCATATAACCCGTCTACCTTTAGAGCGAAATTTACTTGGAACGATTTAAAAGACTACAAAAGTTTTATGAGCGTAAGGACTTTGGGACTAGATGCAGAAATCTCATACATTTCGATTAAAGTTCTTTTGTTTTATTTAACAACGTAATTATTTCCCTTCCCTTCAATTCAATAGCATCATGTGATTTGTTCTGTGGTGATATGTTGAGCTGTTGACAAAAGGAATATCTGGAATCTTGTCTGAAATTCACATTTTTAGCGCGTGTGCGTTTTTGTATCCGTGAATAAATCCGAGAGTTTTATCACGTATTTGCCCCAACTTTTTCACAAAGCTAAGAACACAATAACTTTGATTATTATGTCACATGTTACATTTTTATCAAAATAGTCACTCGTCCTTACGCGCTAAATTACTTTCAAATTATTTTAAACGTTAGAGAAAGAACATCATTAGAATTCCATTGTTGAACAGAAGTCTTGTAATAGAATAGTTCCCGAGACGATCTTCTAATCCTATGCAGGATTATCTTAGACACTCATGTCAGCTAATTTACAGATATTGGAATTGAGTTTCAAGTTTAAATCGTTCAATTTGTTCGTTTATCGTTTCTTCTTACGATATATTCGTAACTTCTCTAAGTAAATAAGTTCCACCAATAAAGTTACTCACGAATCAACAGCTTAAAACATTATGCGATAATTGAAGGTTTATAACAAATCCGGTTTAAAACTTTTCTTAGATATAACAATAGAATTTAATTTATTTTAAATCCTAATCCTTAATTTAAAGTTTAATTCGCTGCCTCGTGCTGATAGCACGCAGGTAGCAATAACACCTTAAAATCAAATCGATCGATTTAATTCAGTCGTTATAATTAATCACAAGAATAAACCAAAGTTTTGCAATTTGTTGCCGCAATAAGTCAGAATGCATGTATTTTATTACACCCCATATTTCCTTATTGTAACACTGCGCTGCTTCCATTATCATTTATCAATTGCCTCAAATAAGATGTCAGCTGTAGCATCACATCATATATATTCATGATATTTTATATCAATTGTTTTTCCTTCTCCTCTTCTTGATTCACCGAACAAATACATGTGCTGGATGTAACAAATTAGCTTTCCACCACTGGGAGTTCGGAAAATACAAAGGATAGGAAGTTGGTTACAAGGGACAAAACCACCACGCAAGGGACAATTGAAAAGTAATTTTCTTTTTCTGAAAAAAAACCTTCAAATCTATGCAAAAACCTTTATAGGTCTTGCGTGTTCAGTTAAACCCGTCATCAGAATAAAACAACTTAACGCGCAATTCTAAAAGCTTTCTTTAAAATGCTCTTGTAAATAATAATCAAGCAAGATATTTCTTCCCGTTTCCTGAATTTATGCTGTTAAATTAACTGAGAGTAACAAAATTTCTTGAAATGCAAGTGTATTAAAGAAATATTCAAATAAAATTACGAATATCTTAGTCAAGTAACGCAGCACAGTAGTGCAATTTAATATAAACTCTTTTACTTCTGTTTTTAAAACACTCCGCAATTTTCTCCCTTCATTTCGCAGTTAGCTTTTAAATAAAATTTATTAAGAACAATTGGTAATAATTATAGGGATCAAAATCGTCTTAAAGTTGATTTAATTTCTTGCCGGGATATAAAACATTTCTCTCTTTTTATTTTCACCTGGAACTGTCCTATCTGCAATAAATCTTTTTTTATAGCGACTCCTAAGCCTTTGTCTACCATATCTCTTGTCTTTATTTGTATATACTACTTCACAGCGCATTTGTTTCGTCTTTTCTTTATCTTTTGATTGCTATAAATCTCATCGTTTATTTTGCAAAAATTCTTGGATTCTTTTTTAATTTTCATGAACAAATGTTGGAACGTAACAAAAGCTTTACACACACGCACGCACTACATACGATTTCCACCCAGCATCTTCCATTTATTCCAAAACTTGAACATAAAGTTTACAAACCGATTTACAGCATTTTTCATGCAATAAAACATCTACAATAAACACTCTCTACGTTGATTAACAAACATAAAACAATTATTAATTATTTACCGAAATGTTTCAAACGTATCAAATGTGTTTTCATTAATATCTACATTTACAACTCGACTGTTTAATAAATATTTATTACTGCGAAATTATCCGTTTCAATTGTTATTGTTTTACTTGTCATTGTAACAAATATAAAATTCAGGATTTGAAATTGTGATACATTTGGGCGATGGTAAAATAAACAAGGTATTGATGCGCAACTATTTATTACTCGTTGGTAATTCTCTCCCTGTGTTGTTGCACAGGACATCAAAACCAAATTAACTAATTTATCTGTGTCAATTGATTGGGTCACTCAAAAAATAATTACTAATTACCGTAAACTAACAATTTTGAATAGACTGCATAAACTTAATCGAAAAAATTTGAATCGACCGTTATTCCATAATTAGCTATGTGACCAGGTGGATACTGCTGTATAACATGAGATACAATCTACTCATACATTATTCTCTGTGTATCAGCAGAACCATCCACCTTAAGAAAATCCTTTGAAAACCATCACCTTGTTTACAAACTGATATTGTTCAAACCCTTGGGAGAGATTTACTGGCCATGGCAATCATTTCATCGATTGAATTTTTGCGTCCTTGAACAAGATGATATCTAGGCACTGGCAATTTAGTTGAGAAAAATTGATATTTTGTCCAAACACCATTCGATTTTTATCTCGTCTTCCTGATTTATTGGTTTTTAAGAATCCACAACAGATGGCTACGTTGATATGTTTTATAAAACAAGGTTAATATTTCTTTTGATAATAGGAAATGGTCGGCAAAATCGCCTCTACCCCAATAAATTTTTGGCCGAACTATTACGATAAAAAACCGGTTCTAATTCAACGAATTTGTTGAGGTTAGGCTTGAGGATCACATATTTCAAAACCGATATAAAACCTGAAACGGTGCTTTAGATGAATACTATTTAGCCCCAACTTGGCAAAAGATGCTGTTTCCGTAATTTAAAACAAAAAGAGATTAAGTTCGAGTTCATTTCATTCAGACTTTGTATCAAAACTAATGAGTTATGAAGTAAACATCAAAATTAATGAAAAGTAAATGGGATTATTGAAAGCTCCGCTAATTCTGCAAATCAATGAAGAAAAACCAGACTGAAACTAAACAAGATTAAGAATTTTCATTAAAAAACTCTTTATGAGAACAATTAACATGTTTCGTAACTAACTTTTGAAAAATGGTTGACCCAATTCCAAGCTGTTTAGAGTCCAATTAAATCAATCAGCAAGGATTTTAAATAATTTCATTTAATTTAATTGAATAAATGTTTAAAGAGTTAGAAGTCTACTAATCAGCTACTGAGGATTGTTAGTTTTAATTAAATCGATTGCACGAATTTTGTAATTTTCTTGAGCGAGCAACGGATAGAAATCAAATTGACTAATATTGCGATTTGGTGTAATTGCTGGAACACAAATAGAGAAAAGTAGTGTTGCCAATTTTTCGAAGAAAAATTTGCCATTGCAAATTTAAATAAGTGAATTTTAGTACAAAAGCATGAATTCACAATAAATGAGATTAAACCACTCGAGTGAATAAGCTGACATCTAGACTATATTCGCTTCCTCTTTAAAGTTGGTTATAGAATTTCCTCGTAATATGCTAAGGGTCACGTTTCCTACACTTTCCAGTACCTACTTGATCACAAATCAATATTATTTAATATCGCTCTGTTTCAATTATTTTGCTAAACAAGATTTCCGCGAAATATGCGCGCTGTAACGCTACAGACGTAACTCTTCTTTAAAAATCACGCAATTTATAAACATTTTCGCTAAGTTGGCTAATTATTTCCGACAAGAGATAACCTTCATCATAGGCAACGTATTCACGAACAATGTATAGACGCCTCTTCACTAAGCCTTCAACACGTGAATTCCGACTCTAATCATAAATTATGGGATATTCTCTATATACCACTGCCCTAACCAAGCGAAAAAGTGAGATATAATAACCATATCCCCAAATTATGTGATTGCTCCAGCTTATAGATAGATGCCCGCGAGCGAGAGAAAGTGATATTATTTTATGCGCAGCTTAAGCTCGTCCAATGTTAACCAACGTATAATATCAGCCCTTTTAAACACCATTCAAATTTCATCGCTAGAACTAAAGTTTATGCTCGATCTGCGTTACCTACTGCATTTGGCGGCTTTTATGGATTCATGTGATACGAGGTGCATTACGGTTGGTTATGCTAAGAACAGACCGCAAAGTACTTCACACATAAAAGCAACGGAATTGCTTAAACAAGAAGGATCTTTCCAAAAGAGAATACCAAATTCAAATCTCAACCCAACTGCCCTCAAAATTTTTGACTTTAAAATTTGGCAAGTAGGACTAATGCCAGGTTTCGTTCAAGGCTATGGGCTTCCGTTAAACACTTTTAAGAAAAATTTCGCGCACTAGTACTCTATATTAGATCCAATATTAGCCGTAACGTTAGTCGATATAAACGTCAGGCCCCCACGCACGTTGAATATGGATTGGTCATTTCACACAAGGAAATCCGACACGTGTTTCAACAAATTCCAGTAGTAACCTTGTTCAGGTAACATCTGAACGATGGAATACGCACATCACAACCGCCTAGGGAGCACTTCCAACTCCCCAGAAAACAAATATTTTATTATTTAGATGGAAATAAAAAAACGTTAATCTGGCCCTTGGTTTTGGTATCTTCCTAAAACAGATATTTTACCAGATTTGAGGGCAAAGGTTATGACAGTTTTGACAATTTGAATTTATTTTAAGTCGGCCGCAATTTCTGCTTTTCACTCGAAATCATCGTTAAACAATATTCCGAAAGCCTGACAACTGAAATAAATCGAGTGAGATAACCCTTTCAGTTATGTGGGCTTGGGACAAAATCTGTTGCCCAGTTCCACTGCATATAAAACGTGCAAAACAATTGTTTTGCTACAATCAATCATGTATCCGAATACAACGAAAATATCATTGATAAATTCTGCTGGAATGTTGGGAATTAACGAAATTATTAAAAACACTTTGACATGTTCAGCTATGTGAAAGTTGTAAACGTTATTATTAACTCAATAATGTTACATAAATTCACTTTTCAACTCACTTAAATTCCTTTTGAGTCAACCCATATTCCTTTACAGTTTCTGGGATTCTTCAAGTAGCAATGAAAAGAGTAAAACAGAAGAGCTTTCAACACGCCGTTTTCTGACACGTTCCCCTAATACTTGTTAACAACACTTGTGTCCACATATTAATCTTTTGAATATTAATATCGTCACGTATTATCGAGACAAGCATCTGGAACTGTCTTTCTTATTAACGCTCTTGGAAAAAATCCAGTAAAATAAAAAGAAATAAATTCACAGTGCAGACAGATCATGCATTTTATTTCACCGTCCCAATACTTCGGGTGTTTATCATTTCATAACCCAAAAAGGCCAAACTGTGCAATGATATATTGTGTGTATTTGCCAAAATTTGCATCAGAAAATTAATGGCTATATTGTTTTCTTGTTTCAAGATTTACTGCTTGTAAATCAGGAAAGAAAAAGCTATGATAACATTACCACATCGTTTAATATTGTTAAATCCCGTCCAATGGGAAATCACGTTACTTGGTACATTTATTTGGCTTTAGTTTATTAATAGCATCAATAATTGTGTTTAAATGAACGGAGATAAAACACAATGGGGTACAACAGAGCCCTGTGTTACTCAATATATCAGCAATATAGACAGATATCTTTATTCTGAAAACGTACATATGTATATGTCATAATCGATCAGGAAGGTAATTGCTGCAGTCATTCAAATGCAGTCACCTATAATATTCTATTCTCTGCTCACACAATGCTGGAGACAGCAATTTTCAATTACGATTTGAAAATACGAAAGCAATACTTTTAGCGAAATGTATCAGAATTTTACGGTTTACGTTTAAAGTGTACTTTTAGAGTTTTGTTAGTGAGCACTTGCGGTCTCGTATTTATTTAGAAGTTTATATCTTATTTTGAAGTCCTTCATCTAGTCCCGAAGTTTGGTAACCGCCAACCAAATCATCTTGCATACAGCTGTGTCTGTTCGTCATTCCTTACCCATTCAACTTCCGGTCTTATTGTGGAACATAAAAAGAAATAATGAAGTTCGCATTTTTGCGATCATTTCAAAGATGCGATGACAGATAATTGAACTTCGAATAAGATTCCGCTTCCTTTCAACAGGACGTTTTTTATGTAGTAAAATACATATTATCCTTTCAAAGCAATCAACCATTGGAAAAATACTTTTCAAATGACGGCAACTCGAAATTCGACAAATTGCGCAGCTTTTGCAGAAAACAACCTCATTCGGACATCTAATCAAACTTGATTATTACTATTTTTTTCATAGACCTTGTACTACTTTTAAAAATGGAAGTCGGTCTATAATTCACAAACTGAGTTTGAATAGCTCGCACAAATCTCGGTTTCCACTTATCGACGTGAAACGGTTGTGATAGCTCGCAACTGGAATAAATTACATTTGTGATAATATTGCAGACCCAGGCGGACATTACAAGGGCGATACTATAGCAGCGAATTAACTGCAACGCCTTTGTCCGATAAATATGTTGCTTACTAAAAGCTGCCGGATTAAATTTAGCCCAGATTGCAATATCCTAATTGTCTCTGCGGTTACATTTGCTATGACCAGTTTCAAGTAGTAATAGTTTAATTCAGTAGAACCGTTAATTTAGATAAAAGCTGTCTGTCTGGTGTCAACGTCTGTTGGTATAGGCCTTAATAAATGATTATTTTCCAAAAGGTATTTTTGTTGTGTTTGCATGAATAATTTCCACGTGCAACGAAGGATTCCCTTTAGGCACCATAAATAATGATGACGGAACAAAAACTTTGCAAGATCTTGGGATAAAGTGTCAAAGGACGTACAAACACCAGTGATTAATTAATAAATTTTCAAGACTAGGGAAATACTTCAATGCAAATATTTATAAGACGTTAACAAACAACAAAAAAAACTTAAAATTTATGAACTTAGGAACTTTAGAAAGACATAATTAGATTGATTAAACTTAAAATTAATCATCCCTTAAAAGGCGACCAACATTTTGCATACTTGTTAAGTAGCAAAATTCAATGTTATTTAAATGGAATGCTATCGAAAATCCATATTGCCAATGTGGTCAAGTGGAAGAAACTGTCCAACATCTTGTCGAAGAATGTTTTCAAGGAGGCTTCACCGAAATTTATGAGTTGTCGTCAGAAGTGAAAACTTGGTTGTCCACTATCAAAGTTTTGTAATTTCTTCTATGTACAAGTATTATTGTCCTTTTTGTTGTCATACGAATATATATATATGTAGCAAAGAATTCGCTTTAAATCTCCGTCAAAAGTTAACGGGTGATCGACCTGTCAAATGCTTAGTGATTACATGAATGTAAAGTTAACCCAAAATTAGAGACTTATGTTTCGCTCTTTTATAAAAAGCACAGACTGTTAAAATTAAACGCATACGAAACCATTTCAATTCCGCTGAAGCCTGAAACTGTTAAATTTGCAAAACAAGTTATTATGGTCATGTCATGGCAGCTTGCCATTTCAAAAATTAGACTTCATACTTGATTTATTAAATAAGAGTGGTACATAACCATGCAAAACTGCCAATCTTCATCAAAATATATATCAAAATCTAATTTGTCGACAAAAAGTGCATGATGAACAAGTAGCCCATCTGAGCCTCTCAACCAGTCGATCACGAGCGCTTAAGCTGTAATGACGTTAGTAATCTTAAGATGTACTAATTAAGTATAATTTCAGAGCTCGGCAACTCAAGCTGTTCAGTCTAAAACAGTTCCGCTTCAAGTCGAATCAGTTTTTTGCCAAAACGTGTCTTGTATGTCACATTTGAACAGAAATCTGATACCAATAGGTGCCTTAACTAGAATCACCCTTGTGTTTATTACGATCTAGCGGTTATATTATCTTAGATCAAGATTCCTTCTCTGTTGTTTGATACATTGGAAGGAGAGGGAAGTTATAAATGTTTGGCGAATGTAGCGTACAGACAAATTGCCTCACCACTTACAAGATTCGAGGTATAGTTTATTTCTACAATTAACGCTTCCAAATGCAAATGCGAAGTGCATGAATGTGTGCAGTTTTTGGTTCAAAGCAATAAATGAACGTTTGAGATTTTTTAAACTTCTTCTTTCAGTTTGTCGAAAAGCCTCGTTGAGAAAACGGATTCATAAGATTGATCTCTTCTTAAGTGTCAGTGTGATTTTTCCAGATTATTCTTTTAGATCACGCATGTCATGATGGTTGTTAGAAGATTTATTACATTGCTTCAAATTTACGTTATCAGCACCACCTGTTCTTGACTCCTTACAGATTTTTTACAAGGATGCTAATAGTTTTTGGTTAGTTTGAAATTTCAATTTTAAAACAATCACAGTTAAATAGAACAAAGTTTACTCGAACAAGCGTGTTAGATTTATCGTGGACATTAGTTACACTTTGCGAAATTAGGCTATTTTTAGAAATAGATATCGATTGTGCATTCAAAGTGGCCGAAAAGAAACTCAGATAAGTTTGGTCAACCCACAATATAATGACTCGAGTTTCTCTACTGGTGGCTATTCTCCAGGAACACTAATATACGCAGTTCGGAAATTGAGAGATTTTCAGAGGGTTTTTAGCAAAAACCTTTGATCCCTTACTCTACTAAGTTAGCCAATTAGCGTAAAATGTTGGATCAAGTTCCCGCTTTATCGAGTTTGCAATATTAATCTGTTATTAATAAACTTTTATATTTCTGTTCCACTATAATTCGACCAGTGTTGTTAAACCAAAGAATTTGTTAATTTCCAGAATAATCACACCACGAATTTAATTATAAAACCAAAGAAATCGCAAATATTAAATTTCCAACCGATAAAATGGAAATGTTATTAAACGAAACGATACAAATGCAAATTGAAGAAAGATTTAATAGCGCTGGATTTTTCCACCTTGACAGATAACCAGTAATTGGAAATTATTCAAAATATTTGACGGCTGATCTTATAACCGGAAGCAATAATTTCCGCCCTCGCAAAATTAAATATATGAACAAAGTATTTTTATCTTTCTCTTCCATTTTCCATGCCAAGCAATCAGAATTATGTTAAAATCCGAACCCTGTAATTAATTAACAGTTAAAAGCATAACATTGCCATGTAAATCTTCATTTAGAAAATTTGATTTTTTGTTTTAATTAATTATTGCCGCTGACAATGATAGATTATTTACGTTTTGCGGTTTAAGTTAATCTCTAAACATAACACTGCATTTTTAACTCGTTGTTTTAGCGTTTTACATCAACACTAGTGCATTTAGTTAAATTTGGATTTTTCTAAATGAAGAAAACATTTTCATGTTGAGCAATATCATCCAATTTGAGAGTTACATGTCCCAAAGGGCTGTACTCCCTTTATTGATTGCAACGGCATTTTTTATTACGGCAATAATTTTATTTTGTGTAGGACGACGAAATAATTTTTTAGTTTTTGTGGCTCGTAAATATAAGTTTTACGCTCAACTAAACCAACTTTTTATTATTTGATACTAAATAAATTGTACATTCCTCGCCAATTCAAATATCTATAAGGATGCTCCAAACTTTTCCATATTTAACTCACTGCATAAACTTTTAATAAGGATTTTGGAGCACAAACTGAAGCTGACGTTATTAATATTTTAACTTTCCACCCTCGTCCATAACAATTAACTTACTGCAAGCATTTTTCCGTTTTAATTAACATAAATAGGGGTAAGGTAAACATAACCGAAATTTCTCTTGCTTTCTTGACAATTTTTGCTTCGATTTATTAATTATGTAACGTAATACAATATTGTAAAATCGAGTACCTCAGAAGAACTTCATTAAAATTTCAACGTGAATACTTCTCACATGTTTTCAACTGCTTTTGCTTTATCAACATTTTAAAATGTGCGAAAAATTCCCAAATGTGTTAATTGTTCCTAGTGGATTTTTAAAACTTGTTTACTCTCGACGGAATATTTTGTTTTTGTTAAAACTTAAAACATATTCACAGTTTTACAGTTCGTGTCGGAAACAAGACGAAAATATCAGTTTGGGTAACGAAATTTGATATCGCTTTTTATCGAGAATTATTATCGAAGCATTAACAATTCTTTGATGACTTTCAGTGAAGGAACAAATGCTCCATAACTCCCCTTTAAAGAGGAGCAGCTCTGAGTAAAATTGTTCGGCATATGTATTTAGTTACAAACTAGCGATACAAATGTATTAATCATCCGAGAAATGCATAACATCCGAGGAAAATTACAATAGTCATTTTAATTCTCAGCTTTCAGCATTGTTAAGCTCTAGAGGATAAATTAAATTAATTTCGAGCACATTTTTGCTTTTGTACGTTTTTTGTCTGCGGAAATATAGTGCCAAACCTCAAAGGCCAACTTCTGATGTGGGTTGACAGTCAGCGAAATACGCCATAAATAGAACTTATAATAACTATTTCATACATTTCGAAATAAATAAATTAAATTACAACGAAAATATAAATGTAATAGTAGCACCCGATCGTTTGTCAAATCAACGAGATACATTTTGACCAACATTATATTTAATGCACGGCTATATTTCAAGTTTGATGTATAAAGGCAATTTCGGTTTATCGCCATTTCTGACCAATGATTTAAATTATGGACGTCATATTTAACTTTCGGACATCATTTAGAATCATGGCAAGTCGACACATTCTGGGACTAGCTATCTCACGCTACACTACAGTAAACGCTAATTCGGTCACATTTTTGATTAATTCTGCAGTCCTACTTCGAATTTATAGGTAGGCCCATAAATTTTGGCCTAGTGACTGCAAGTGATCTTCGATATTTATGGAGTATTCACTGTAAGGAGTCGTCGTTCCCTACGTCAAAGATCCACAATCGCCAAGATTTACGTCTTTGGTTACGATAAAACTATATATTAAAACAACCAATATTTCAACATTAGCTACAATAAATCCAATAAAGTGTTCAGGTGAAAGAGAAAAATATCTTAGGAGATTTATTTGAGTTGGGGTTTTTGAAGTGTAAATGTATCTACCGATCTGTAAAGTTGATTGTTTACTAACTAAATATGAAGCTTAATGAGACGTCAAATCCTACGAAGCAGTGTTCAATGTAATAGATCAAATATTATTAAGTAATGGTAATTATTATTAAGTCGGATTCAGATGCACCACATTATACTAACTGTATTGGATTGAGCTTTGCTTCAGACAAGCATTAATATGCTAATGAAAATCCTTGCATCTCAACTGACATGCGGCAAGAAATTAGAAACTGCTTTAATTTATTATAATAGAATCGATTTTCTTTGCACCGAATAAAAACTATCGAACGTTTTGGCTCTTTCGGTTTGAAGCCTTCTATAAAAGCGATTAACGTAAGCAAACAAGGAATCTGCTTTTTATTGAAAACAATTAGAGCAAACTGCTACGCACAGACTGTTGTAATAGAGTAAACTACGTTCACTTCCGAAATTCAAACTGACGCCGCTTACTCCAAGCAGGAAAAGGCTGAAATGTAACAGCAACAGCAGGAATACATTTTACAATTCCTGCTTCAAGTGTGTTGCAAGTGGCTGACGAAAAATTATTAACTCGGAAACAGTTCATGTTTGCGAATTCTACTTTGAAGTACAAGAAGAAGCAGCAAGAGGAAATTTTACAATTTTGTGGATTATTAGTTTATTGCGAAAAATGGTGTTTTTACCAGAACTTGTTCACTTTGAGGAATTTTAACGCCGACTTAATCACATTTCGCTTTGAATAGTTTCTACATTTTTTATTAACTTGCTTAATTACAGTTAACAGATCGAGAAAAATTTAATTTGGCTTTGATATTAATTCACTTAGCATTTTTGGAGACGTTTTAATTGAATCAATTTAATCTGAAAACGGTATTTCGTACCTTGTTTTACTCCCATTTCGGTGGCGCTATTCTATCGATTCCATTCAATATCCGCTCAAATTTTAATGCATATTTCTAGCGTTAACTAGCTAGTGATAAATATCGGACTGATCTATTTCCACATGCAAATCAGTTTTCGATTCTTACTTTCACTATTTGGAACATGTATGTTATTTTGCACGAACAATAAAGAAAGACACTTTATTTCAAATAAAAATAAAACAGCGATAAAACGCTCCTAAATTACATATAATTTTCCTCACGCAATATTGTCTAGTAAACAATAATTAAATTGTTTTACAGGTTGAACAAAAGTGCACGAGAAAGTATATAGCCGGAAGCGAGGGAAAAATGTTTCTGAATTCATATGTATGTGACATATGAATTTTTAAAAATTTAAATATAGGAAAAACTGCAGTTTTGAATTTGTCATTCCGTTTGACGTTAAGCTTGACTAGTGTAAAAAACCGGATATTATGTGAAAATTTAAATTTATATCTCCTCATTTAATGCGATTGGATTCCTATGTCTGGAAACATTTGAAAATAGGATATGATCCAGCTGAAGTGATTCGCTAACGCTGAATTAACTATGAGAATTTAAATGAAATATTTTCCACAAGAAAACCAATGCAGTTTGAAATGGATATAAATTTTTCGCATATTTCTCCTAAAGCAAAATAAATTGTTTGTGCCCACTTTTTGAAAACGTTCACTGAAAGAAATGTCTTCTGATTTATACACGTAAGTTTTTATACCGACAGGTGGCCGAGTTAAAAGCGACAATTTCTTCCCGGTCTCAGATGTGCAAAAGAATGTGTTTGAGAATTTTAATATCGTGACATTTTTATCTAATTAGCGCACGCGAAGTATTAGACGAGATTGGCGGAATTTCTTAGATGCATCAAACATTAATCATAATTTGGATTTTGACATCAGTGTAATCCAACACCTCGACGAATTTCGACGCAAGCGTGTAATCGCGAAAGGGTTATTATTTATTAGGAGTTTCCTTACCGCGAATACCACTCCGAGGCTTCGCGAGACAATAATTGCGTTATAATTTCTATTTCTTCAAACTCCAACACTTGAAGCGAATTTATAACAATTAAGCTCCCGGTCAAAATTTCGCTTTAAATATATTGACAGGGGTTTAATCTGTGTCTTGTGAACTTCCCGAACTCCAATCCATCACAATTTTGACACGGGAAAATGTATACTGGAAATACCGGCGAAGCTATCGCAAAGTATAGTCGTAAATACAATTATGACTAGCGCTAAAGTAGTTTTACAGGATTATCTAATAGGAAATGGTGAGAAAAGTGTGCCAGCGGTCTCGACCGGACTTCTGATGTGCTGTAACTCAACAAACTCAAAAACTCTGGGACAAATAATAATTCTTATCCATTTTACAAACTCACGGCACGAGCGAGTACAAAATAAAATTTCAACGATGCATTACAAACCGTACTCAATTCAATAAAATTGTCACATTTGTTTTATATCAACTCGAGTTTTATATTTTCGTCTAATGAATGGAGCAATTTCGTTCCAAAACAACAGCTCTTAAAGTGGTTTGCCTTATATGGCAGTAAATGATTTAATTGCCAACATTTATATGCTAGCTTTTAACTCTCTATAATTTAAATGTCCGTAAAGAAGCTGTAAAAATTTCAATTGCTTTCACCAATTAATTTAGAGCTTCTCTTAGCAAACTAAGTTATCATATTTTTATGGTGCACTCAAGCCTCCAATAAAACCTTGCATTAATCAAATCTATCCATTAAGAAAAGAGCTTTTCCTAGTTTTTGCCCATCTTCACTTATCACGTATTACATGCAATTCCAAAAACCGGTTAAAACCTTCCAATAATTTTAATCTGTTTATTGCTGTTATTTCCTCTCTTCTCGGGCGTTACCTTTCTTATCTACTTACCCGTTCTCATCTGTTTCCCATACACTTTATCACCGCATTTCTCTTTCAACAATTTCTACTTAGCACCCCTTACTAGTCATCCCATATTAACAACACCACCGTTCTCGTCGTTTTGTATTATTTATCGCCAAATTTTCATTCCCTCTTATCCAAACTAGAACGGTGTAGCAGATGACAATTTCTAACAGTAAACTTTTGGGTTCACCAAATGTAATCTTGACGACAAATCACATGTTTAATTTAATGGCTCTATTTGTTGATTCTGTGGCAGCACAGTGTGCGTCGACAAATAAAATTCTCCTAGGAATAGATCGGCCGTGACAAAATCTTAATATCCCAGTAGTGAGCCTCTAGTTGGCCAACTAAACAAACAGTGCGATACTAAACATCTCTCAATGATATTATTTATTTAAAAAGGCGGTTGGCATCCAGGAAGCTCGTGCAAGCATATGAGAGTTATGAATCGTAAAATAAATAACATTTAGGTAAAGCGCGTGAGTGGTTTATGTGTAAGTCGCCATAAAAGAAAAAGTCAAGTATTTGATAAATTAAGCCATATCCCTTTCTAATGGTTCAGCTCCGGGTCTCAGCATCGACTAATCTCGTCTGACATTAAGGGAGCAGATGGCCAATCCATCCCGGATTGTCTTAGTAGTTAGTATTTCATTTATATACCAAACCTTTCTTTGTAGATTTCTCAAGAATTAAGTCAGGTGTGAAAGCACCTGGAAACGACAGCAAATATTTCCTAAAAGCTTACATAACTCAATCATGAATACAAGTATCTTTTTCTTGCTGTCTCATCCATTAACTAAGCCACATTCTTCGGATTCACACCAAACTTTCGTTTGCTAATCAATTAAATCTTAAATACCGTTAATTACTTCCGAGCTTTTACATGAAAGCGGCAAGTTTGTTAAACAGAGATGAATGGAGCTGATATGCAGTAACGACAAAACTTTTTACCTGTCACAAATTTTTATAACTCGCTACCAAGGCGGATAAATATTTGTTCATATTAAAACTTTGACAACTTATTCATGAAAATTTTATCTTGAAGAGCTCTATCAGGGACCCCGCCATTGAATCAATATCAAACGAAATAAACACATTTACAACTCATAAAAAATATCCGCAATTAACGACGACAAAAATTTGTCTAAATCACTTGCTAATGGCATCATTTATTATGAAATGGTATTCACTGCAAATGGAGTTTTTATTAAGTGATTAATGATAATTGACAGCCAATACCTGTGGATTCTATTGTTCCTACAATGATTTCCATGACTTTTAATTTATGGTCGATTTTCATTATCGATTGAAAAAGCAACCCCGACTACCGTATATTATAAATTTAATCCTTACAATACAGCTACTCGGAATTACCCTGTAGCTAATTTCATAAAAGAATATACATTTTTGGCCAAGCCCAAAACTTACAAGGTAATTATTCTTCGTGTAGTCAATTTAGTAGTTCTCTTAGCTCGCTAAATGAAGAAAAATTTGCACAGGTAAAAAGCAACTGACCCTCCATTATTACAAAATAAGAAGCTTTGCTGCTTAGCATACTTATACGCAAGAACGAAAGCCGCTTGTGTGCAACTTGCAGTTAATTTAGACATAAATTACAAAGTAAGCAACCTTTAAAAATTAATTGGCAAATGACATAGAGGAGCTGCAAAAAGTTCACAAATTTATCATTATCGCTATGCTTGTTTTTCTTTATTACACAAGTGTTACGTTTGAAATAAATTATAGTCACTAATTAATCATAAATTTTCGCCTCTGTACAGGCAATTTAAAATTGATGCACTAATAAACCCTTAACTCTTAGTGTAAATATAGTGAGCACAATTAAGTATGTAACTGTGGTGTTTGTCGCTACTTCCAACCCTTGCAAAAATTGAAGTATTACTCACAGAAGAAAACTAATTGCAAAATTAAAATTTAATTTTGTTACACTTAGAGTGCTTTTACTTAATTCCCTTTTAAAGTAAATGGCAATGCTTTGTAGCAGTTATCCGGAAATGTTTAGTGTCATTACGAAATAATTCATAAGTTTATCCCTTCCTCGAGAGACATTTATGACATAATTGTTCCCATCCTTCCCGTAAACGTAAAATAAATTAAAATCTGTAAACACTAATTGGACAAAAACCGAAAAGTTGTAAGTCATGATTCTATGATTCGCGACGTCAACAAATACATAAAATTCCGCATCGCCTCCGGAATTTAAAATTCTTTGCTCGCGTTAAGTAACTTAATCGACTGGACACTGAAAAGCAAGCTCCATCAGTTAGTTCAAACTCTGTTTTCACACTTACTAAATTAAATAGTTTTCAGTCATTTGCAAGAACTTAAAAATAAAAAATGAATAGTTGACTACTTAACTTTATCATCCAGGAATATGATGAATAAAATTTCCCTAAAAAGTAAACTGTGATAAATCTGCGACATACAAGTTTTGAAAGTACTTTATTTCAGCTGTAATCGTATAAATCCAATTAAAGTCGCATAGAGCGCACTGTAAAAACTTACTTTTGAATGTGTTCCAACAAAATATAATTTAATTTCGTAATAAAAGTTTTAAACATAATTAGAAAAATTCAATAAGCACAATGGCGGAAACACTTTATTGAGTTATTAAGTAGTTATTGTTTAGAACCAAAGTTTTAGAGTGTTGTTTAAGATTTTATTGTCCACAACAGCAAAGATGATAAAATTTTTATTTTACGATTCCCAATGCGATAAAATACGAAGAGTAGAATTGCTATGAATTATTGTCACCCTCATCTATGCTAATTGCATATGGTGGCCGGCAATGTCCAGCTCCCATTACAGGAAACTTGTGCACACTAACTCAGATCTTTAATAAAACAACAGAAAGTCCAACGAAATTAGTAAATTGAAAAACGTATTAAAAAATTTGACTTGCAAATAAGCGTCATTTTGATCTCGATATTTTAAATGTTCAGATCGGGCTTGTGCACACTTGTCCAATCTTTAATAAATGGACGAAACAGCAAACTTTGGGCTACATTTTGATACACTGTAATGTGACAGTGTATTTTTATTTCTTTGTGTAACAGGTGGAAGTTTGCGCATAGATATAAAGCCAACTTCATTAACGTCATTATGTCTTATGCCGCTGCTAATATTAACATCTACCTGTGCACATGCCTTTTATGCCCCATATTCACTCATTTACTAACACAAAATCACTTCTATTCCAAGATAAATGAAAAATGTTTTGATGTTTGTTTTCGCAAATAAAATGAGGTAATAAATATAAAAAACTTTCAAGATTCCACATATCCTATTGTATCATACGTCACGGTGTCATATTTCTTTCCAACCAATACCTGCGTTATAAATTTCCAAGAGATATCAGGTTGCAAATAGTGAAAAGTTGAAAATTGAAGCAACGAAACGCAAGACACGTGACTTTATCTCCACAAAAGAAATATTTCTGTTTAAAATACGAATTACGAAAACATGAGGCTTTAATTAAAAGTGAAAATTCTTGAACAGTGGCATTATCGTAATAATCACAATTTGCAATTTAGATTCACAAATTGTACCAGATTTCTGTAATAATTATTCTCGCTTAAGTAGCATTAATGCAAATTTTGTCTACATGAGACGAATTTTTTCCTTCCGAACAAACGTAAATTGAATTATTAACTTAACAAAGAAGAAATTGCCTCTAACGTGTTTATAACTTAGAAAAGTTGCTACTTTGCATTTTAATGTGTGATTTGCATTGCATGATTTTTTTCCTTTAAAGCTCTCTGACCCCGAACAAAGATTCGTATCTGCACAAGTTGCTTTATTGATTAAAAAAAAACAATAAATTCAAGCGAAAGCAAAATATTTCATTCCAAACGTCAGCTGGACATATTTCCAAAACTAGATTTTAAAGCAAAATTCTGATTAATATTGGTCAGGAAATTCAAATTCTATCGCGCATCGAAAAATTAAAATCTTGCCCGGAATAAAATATATCCCGGAAAGATTATGTTTACCAGATCTTATTAGAGATTTCAATCGTCCCACAGTTGGAACATCCAAAAGAAATTTAATTCCGACTGTCATTCACAATATTTACCCAATTTTTTTATTTAACGCAAACACACAGAGTATTTTACAAAAAAAAATATATTAATCTCCGCTATGCTCGGATAATAAAAAGTACTCCACTTGCCCATTTAAATGTTCCTACATACTTGTTTTCTCATATGTCTTTTGTATGTTTAATAGCAGGTGTTCCAACATAACAATAAACTTGCATCAGTATTATTAAAGATATCAAATGCTGTTTTCGCACACGAAATCAGACTTGTGAACACAATATTATTTGTGTAAGTATGGATATGTGCTTCAACCATTACATTAGTCTTATTATCTGATGATGTTTTTACAGTATAAATATTAAACAAGAAAAACAAATTAAATTTTGCACGACCAAAATCTATATCCACTTCTAAATATTGAAAGCATACAAAATTTACGCTATATCCCGATAAAACAACATGAAAAACGCATCAATGTAATAATAACGTGCGTCCCACAAGGGATCAGAAAATAAAATTTTCTAATAAGCGCAACCAAACAAACCATATTATTTCGGAACGCTCAATAATCCTGTAAAAATAGACACGTTATCCCATTATGTAAATTACTCTTTTCAATCAGTTTACTTAAGAAAGTTGTAATTTACACAATTTACATATTTTTATAGCGTCAAAATTCAACCCTTTGAGTGTTTCAAAAATGAACAATAAAGCAATAAAGATTCGGGGTTCCAAAAAAATAAATATTACCGTTGATTAAACATTTTGCTTTATAAATTATGAATGTAAAGCACGAAATTATATTATAAATCAGCTTTATACAGGATTTGCTTTTTATTGTTCCTGATTTTACTTTACATTAACTTAAACTAACTCTTAGAGACGCCTTACATACATTAACATAATAAAACACAAACTTGGACTAGTTACGCAGAAGTTTTAACAAAACACAATATGTGCTTAAAAATTCATATTCGATCATTTTTTGTTGTAATACGGATTATGAAGTTATTTTAAACGTGCTCCATACTAGCCAAACCCCAAAATCACTGATTGTAAAGTCAATACATGAGACACGCAAAATGATTTATTCGTGCCACAAGTTTTTCCAAAGCGGCTAAAATGCGTATTTTGTTCTTATTATTCAATACATTTACCACACTTTCCAAAGTAATTAAAAATGTTGAAAGTTTTTAAAGTATCCCGGCGCATCCACCAAAACGCCAACTTTTAAGTAATTTCTTAAAAACATCAAAACGATTTATCAGTTATTTTTTTGTCGTGAAAGCTCTCGTGTGTAGAAAGATGACTACGATTTAAAATAATGCATCAACTCTTATCTGATTTCGATTTCATCGCAATTTGTTCGAACCGATTTCCATATGCTTAAAGCTATAAACACGAGCCTATAAATTTCTCCAATAATTATTAGATCAAGCGGAAGGAATGCCATGTGCTACGCATGAAAGCGGTTGAATGGTTTCGTCGTGGAATTTAAGAAATGAAAATCTTTGCAAATGCTCATTATTAGATTATTGCATTTTTCAATTAAGTTGATCTTTTTACTTACTTGTGTTTTAAGGTTTCCCTAAATCAGGGAACAATTTCCTGCTAAAAGATCCACGATTATCTCCTGCAATATTTATGCATCTGACTCACGAAATTGTTCCAGCAGCTTATATTTTTTAAGCTGAATAAACAACCAGAGAAACCCAAATATCTAACTCTTTTTAAATTGGAAAAGTTCTATTTTTACGTTTTGTAATACAGTTGATTTGTTTATTCCAACGTGTCGAAAAAAGAGTTACTGGAGCGCTAATTCCACTTTTTAAGTAATTTGAGAGGGTATTAAAGTTTGGCTAGCTATAAACGCACAAATATGGCCCTTAGCACGCGATTTACCGATTTCGTCATGAATGAACCACATTACGCCAATTTTAATTCAAACTTATATATAACCCGTATTGATTTAAACATTATTAAGAAACCACCTATAAAATGTAAACTATATTGGACCGATTCGGTAATACCCTTATTATTGTCATTAATCCCAACACGAGTTCAGTTTCCTCATCGAATGAATATAGATGCGAAGCTTTCTGCATAAGAAAACCGTTAGTAAAGCCCAAATTTCCATCCGAATTTGAATTTCGATTATACACATGCGAGTGACTATAAAAGAAAATCCGTTTGCTACTAGTGGAATACCCCATGCTACGATTTATATTTATTAACCCTAAACCATTGTACATTAAAATTGTATTTTAAAACCTAAAACAAAATGCACATTTATTTCACTCAATATTTAAAAACATTGCAAAGTCATTAAAATTTTATTCGTCCATTTGTGACATACATTTGACAGATTCCACCCCGGCCACATAAATTTGGTTAAATATACGAAAATTGTGCTATTATAAAATTAAAAACTAGGTGTCGAGAAGTGAAATCGTTATTGTGCGAAAAATGTTCCGTGTAAAAAGCACACCACAAAACATTTTCCAGTCGAACCATCAATTCTGCAATTGTATTACAGGAATTTTCATGTTCAAGTCGAAATAGAAAATATATTTTAAAATAGTTTGCTTGTGAAAGTAGTAAATTTATTGCTTTCGTTCATATTCTTATTTGGCACACAAACAACCGCTTTGCGTTATGGAAATGCAAAATTTTGAATTATTGATACATCAGTGTTTTGCTTTTGCTTAATAATGGACGAGTGTTGTTTACCTGGCACCACTTACAAATCGTCCTTTCAGGCTTCTGCTCCCAGTAAACATATTTTTCGCCCGAGATTAGAAAAAAATAGATGTCGGGAATCCGGCTGACGGTGATGTCATTCACATTTCACGAATTTAAGGCCCAAAAAGTGTCGGAATTGTAGGTCAAGTGTGCCAGAAGTGTAATTCCTGGCGTAATTTTGGCGGGGCAAAATATAATATTATCGGTGCCGATTACAATAAAATCCAAATAGGACGTAGCTGTAACCCACAGTAAGCCGGTCCTTATATTGATCTCCGGACAACTGAACGACATCAGGTCAAATCTTTGGGGATATTTAGAGTAAGTTATCTCCAGTGTTAATAAAATAATTTCGTTTGGATTAAGCGAAGATTCGTTTTTGAAAACTGGGAAAATTAACTGCTCTGCTCTGCTCTAATTAGGTAATGTAAGACTTACCTTTGCTGAATTGGTTGTAGTTTTTGATGACGTTCTCTGCATTTTTTCGGGCGATGTAGAACCATTCCGATGTGTTGCTGAGATATTTGTACTCGACGGCCAAGTCTTTCACAAGGATTGTCCCTTCGGGCAGGCGATAAGCATACGGGCAGAATAGCCAATAGTCTTTGTACTGATACTGGTCATAGCAGTTTCCCGCAGCAAAGATGTCATTATCGAATTCAACCATGGAAAAAACAGACGCGTGTAATAAATACTCCGACATAACAACATCAGGATCGGCGTATTTCCACAGCCGAGTCAACATATTAGCTCTATTTACGGCCACATCTGCCTCCACCCGAAATCTTTCTTGTGCATAACGATCTACAACTCCTTCACCCAAATTCAGGTCCGTGCCGGCCGTACAGTTCTCTCCCAACAAATGCTGGGACTCCACGATGCGTAAAAAACGAGTAACGATGTCTACGTGCCCGCTACGAGCACTTTCAGTGGCTGCCTTTTCCGATGATATTTCCACATCTTCGTCAAAGTCCTGATGCACGTTTATCGGTGACTCTCCGGGGCTCTGTTTCTCTTTACCACTCACTGTCTTATTTTTCTTTTTGTTATCGATTTGATTAAGCGCTCGCTCGCCCATGTACAACATGCTCTTATCCACATGCTGCCAACTGCTGTTTCCATGAAGGTTGGAATTCGAACCCACCGTCACCTTTCTCGCGCTCGATTTACTCGTCGGAGGTTCCTCTACAGATAGATTAGTCCGATTCTTCCCGGAATCATCACCAAAAAACAAGCTTTCCGTTGCCGAAGGAACCTCAAGAACATTATCAGACGTGAAATCTTCCCGAACATCATCTCCATGACGTCTTCCTCGCAACAAGCGCGTCCGCGACCGACTGTGCCTTATATTGTCCAAAGGAACGTTTTGCGCTTCCAACTCAAACAACAGCAACAACAACAAAAATAACTTCATGCTACGTTTAATCGAAACAACCATTATTTACATATTAGACAATTAGAGATTTAACATCGACACAGGCAAAAGTCAAGAAAACTCCTTCAAACTATTTTACAGTGGCCATTGAAGCTCGAATAAAGTCCGTTCTGCCTCGGAAATTTTTTTTGGACAAGTCCGCAAATCGCTGCGTGATTTGGACGCGTTTGGGGGTTGGAGGTGGCGCGTCCGAGCGATTGCAAGGCCGGCAGAGAACTGGAGTTGTTGCGGGGGTGGCTCCAGGATGCAGGGATTCGCTAGCGCGCCACCTGGTTACAAGATGCGACAACGGCGCACGCGTCTGCCTCTTGTCACTCAAATTCCCATCTATAACGAAAATGTTCTTGTACTTTTAGATTTGTAACTGACAAAGACTCGGTCAAGTTACACGGCAGACAGGACGGCGACGTCTAGGCCTTTCCACCCCCGAGTTGGACCTGTTGCGCCGATGCGTAAGGCCCTAAGCATCCACGTTCCTGGGAAGCTTTTTCTGCTCTTTATAACCGATCTAATTAACGCAAATATCGGAAAATGATGAGACACTGGTGTAAATCACTGAAAGAACAGCCTGAATAATGATATCAAATTAAATCAAAGCTTTTTCTTTCGCCCAAATTAAATTCAGCCAAACGTCTTACCGGGTTTGTTTTTCACCTTCTTTATAACTCTCGCACAAAGACGCAATAAATCACTTATCTACTAACACGCATACCGCTGTAAACGTCTTACAGTGGTATGGAACTACCTGCCAATGCATTTCGCCCTATCTCAACCAAATTATAATGCCTTACTAGAACAAACTCAACTTTAAGCAAAAATTCTTTATTTTGGAGTGACTGGACTGTTGGGCGTACACCACCCATTATCATAATCATAAGGCCTAATCATAAATACAATTAAACATTTACTGCTGTGTTATTTTATTTATTATTTAATTTTAAACCCGGCGCATCCACCATTTTTAAAAGTACTTTGCAATACTGCATTAATTTTTTATCAAAATTTAATCCACATTTTGGCATTATCTAATGTCGACTAGCAATGCAAAAACAAACAACAAACACAAAATTACAAAACAGAAGTTTACAAAAAAAATTTCTTTTACCAAAACATAATTTATACTGATTTTGTTGTCTTCTGACTCACTGATAACTAAAATATGTGTCACATTTGTATATCACGTCTAGTTTTTTTAATATACCTATTCACTACAAGTTTTGAAAATTTGTTTATGGTGTCTAGTTTGGCATTCGTTTTTTCTGTGATAAACTAATTGTTAAACATTGCATTTGCTTTAAAATATCGTCAAATGAATGCAGATCAAGCCCAAATAACTTTTATTTTGTTTGTGGTAAATCCTTATAATAAAACCTGGTAAATTTAGGCGATCAAGTGGTAAACGTTGTCATCATGATTTAAAGTCTTATTAAAAGTGGTGTACAAAGGTTTTTGGGATAAAAATATGTTAGCCGATTACTGCTGGTTACAATAAGAGAAACTGACACTAATTGCAAAAAAAGAAACAATCTGTGTCATTTTTAATTTTTCAAAAGTTTTGAATCATTCTTTTATGTGGTGTCTTTGGCATTCGTTATTGACGTGATTAACAAATTGTTAAATATTTTATTTGCTTTAAAATATCATCAGGTAAATGTAAATTAAGCTCGAACAACTTTTTTTTATCTTTGTGTTTAAATTATCCTAACAAAACCTGGGAAGCTTAAGCGATGAACATGGTGAATGTTTCCTTCAAGATTTAAAGTCTTATGAAGAGAGTTATTAAGGTTATTGGGATAAAAATATGTTATTCGTTTACTACTAGTCTACATTAAGATAAACTGACCCTAATAGTACAAAAGAAGAAGCAGTCTGTAACATTTTTGATGTAGCAAAAATTGTCAAATACTGATATTTTATAATATTTAAAATATAATAAAATATAATATTTAAAAAACTTGAAGTCCTACTTTTTTTTCGACTTCAGTATCAGACTTAGGGTTAATTATTCTACCGATACACATTGGTTTCATCTATTGGTAAAAAACATTGTAAACTAGTGTTATTTACGAAATCCATAAATATATGTAAATTTTTCAACCAAAATCATCAGCATATTAACCACAAACGCTTTATTTTGCTCTTTATATATTATAAAAATAAATGATTTCAATATTTTCAATATTTTAATAAAATGTTTGCACCAAATATTTATTAAAAAATTAGTTTGTGGGCGGCACAGTTGACGCAATTGACGCAATTGATCAATTATCTGCTATACACGAATATTACTGCAAACGTGTTATCAATAAAAATGATACGGACTTACCCTGCCTATGCATTTTTCCTTGTCTCAACCAAAAACTAACGTCATGCAAACAGACAACATGCAACGCCGTGGTAAACGCCTTGTTAGAACAGATTCAACTTCAAACAGAAATTACTTATTTTTAAAACACTCTAGCCCAGAAACCATTATTTTAAATTATAAACAAGTAGAAAGAATCAAACATTTAGTTTACAAACGAAATCATACATGCAATTAAATATTTATTGTTGCGCATATTACATGTCTGCATATTTAAATATTTTATTTAGGACCCGGCGCATCCATCAATTTTATTTAATTATACATGTTCCTTGATTTAATATAAATTAATTCTGTAATATTGCATCATTATTGTCAAAAAATGTACGACTCATTTTAACGTTATTTAATGTCGACTAGCAAAGCAAAGTCAATAAAGTTAGACACAAAACTGCGACAAGTAGATTTTGCAACATATTTCCAAATTATTTACGGAATGTTTAAGGTACTGAAAAATTAGTAAAAATATTTATCTACAACTGCTATTACCATAGACACATAACACGATGTAGAATATGAATTTATATTCCAAGTCTTTTGAATACTTTAATAATTTTTCATAACTTTTCCTTAATTTTTCAGGTAAGAAATCTAAAGAGACTACCTTAGCTGTTCTCTAGAGGAGTACACTGTATTTAATTTTCACTCTCTTCTTTATCCATTCTTGATCAAAATTAGCTTTTACGCACAAAACAATTATATTATAATTTATTTTTAATAAAAGCAAATTTGTTTCCTTGATAACAATGGTAGCTTACTTCGCAAAGTGTTTTATTTCGTGTATAATAGACCATATATTACGCTCATTTAATAATATACCATTATTTCAATTTTTTAACATAATTGCGCTAAATATTTTATTAAAAAGATGTGAGGCCCGCGGGGATTTATTTTCACCTTTTTTATACCTCTCGTATAAAGACGCAATAAACCATTTATATTCCATACTCAAATACCACTGCAAACGTCTTATCTGGAACTAACCTGCCAATGCAATCTGCCCTATCTCAACCAAATGTTAACGTCATACAAACAACATGCAACGTCGTGGTAAACAGCTTATTAACACAAATTCCAACTCAAGCAATAATTATTCATTCTTAAATCACTCTAACACACACCAACCGTTACCACAAATATAATTAAGTGGAAAAAATCAAAAATTTTGTTTAGAGGGAAAATCCTAACCGTTTATTTAATAATTTAATTTGAACCCGGCGCATTCACCATGATTTAATGTAGATTAATTCTTTATATTGCATTATTTATTTTATGGTCTATTTCAACATTAATTAATCTAAAAACCAAGACACAAAATTACTAGAGCGTAGCAGTTGCAACATATTTTTAAAATATTTACGGAATGTATGATAAAACATTTTTTAACATTAGCCCAAATTCAGAGATATAGGAATTGGCGGGTAATTTTCCCGGCGCTTCCACCAAAATCATTGGCGCATAAATCAAAAATTATTTATTTCTGCACAAATAAACATTTATTTGACTATGATTTATTTCAATATTTTTAAACATTTGCGCTAAATACTCTTGTAGCGCAGACAGAAGTAGGATTTCAACACATTCGGAGCTTTGTTTTAAGTCGGGAAATCTGGAACATCTATCTATGGCATTAAGCTTGTCCGAAGTTTTACCATTTAGTTATTTTACTGCCGCTTTTAATATAAATGTTGATTTGTATGCATTATTCATGGGACATCTAAAAATTCATCTTCTTTAAGTTTTACTAAAAGCCAGCATTTGCTATTTGATTCTTTTATTACAACTTTCCTCACAGTAATAATCCTATTTCTGCTGTAACATTTACGACAGACACTTAACTACTCTGACGAGAAGTGATATCAGACGAGTTTATCTGACAGATTTAAAGTTTGCTAAAAATTTGAGAATTTTACGGGATTTTTGTGGGAAAAAGGACAAGTTTTTCCCATTATGCACAGGCTCCTACGCATGCAGAATAGTTCCTCTTGCGTGAAAGACAGCAAATAAAAGGAAACAAAAAACACCGAAATGCATAAGAAACTTGCAAGTGATCTCACGTAGCCAAACGCTCCCTGTAGAGCTATTACCGCCAAAATACAAACATAATCTTCTTTCCCTATTATAGGAAAACTAGGCAAATTGTGGCCGTGGTTATAAATAAACATGAAACCAAAAATGCTTAGCGTAAACAGACAAGCTCGAACAACATGTTTGTCGTCTCGTTTGTAGTTGAAAAGTTTTTCTAAGGCTTGGAAAAGTATCTTAAAAACGGTGAAATGTTTTCTTTTATTCACATTCAGTGTTCACACGAAAGTGTGTCACCAATGCACCCTTATGTGAATAAAAAATGGCAGACAGTTTTTTACTTTTATCAATTTATCTGAAGAATAGAAAAAATGTAAGAAATGTCATGAATTTAAGACACAATACCCGACCAGCATGCTTTAAGCTTGGGTCTCCGACCTTAGCAGAAAATGTCTGTTAATGAAAAACCGTAAAGGAATGAAAATATGTGAACACAGATTAAATATTTAATAAAATCTTTCAAGCAATATCAACATATTTGAAGGACGGTCGAGGCAACTTTTTCAAATGATACAACCATACTTTATCCCCATTTATAGCCCAATAAACAACACATATTACCTTTTTTATTTCCATTCAACGTCTAAGAAAATAGGAGCAATCTAATAATGGAAGATCCGTAATAAAATTATGTAGCAGACACTAATTTGCTTCTAAACGTTTTATTTATTAGAGTAATACCAAAAAAACAAACAAGCTAGAAATTGGAACACAAACAAATGTTTGATTGAAACATAATAAGCGATTACAAAAAATTCGGGGTTACAAAAGTACAAACTTTCCCTCTCGCCGAAACTATAACGAAGCCAAAACTAATCCAATGTATTTCCTTTCAGGTAATTTATATTTTCACAGGTAAAATGATTTTAATGTTCGCGTCGATAACAACGAACAAAATCTCAAAATTACAATCTTAATGACTAATCAATATATCTGGCGGCTGCAACTGAAATAGAAACAGGGAAACTTTATTTGCTATTAACCCGCGCATTTATTATCTATTTGACGAAACGATGTTTTCAAAAACAGCAGTTAATTTGTGGTGCAATAAATCTCATTCTAAATTGCTTTACAGATTTTATCTTTTTGTCTTTTGAAATATTGATCTTTGAGGTAACAAATTTGCCACTTATTTGGAAGCAGTGACTTTTTGTTAAACTCGATAGGAACTAAGAGATCACATCTGGTTTGGTCGCTAACCACAATATATTTCAGGCGATACGGTCACCACTGGAAGTTTCCTTTATTTTTAAATAAATTCCGCAACTGAAGATAATTCTAAATGATTTCTATCACGTAAAACGCACGAAACCTAAAGTTACACACTACGTACGCAAAATTGTGGAATTTATTGATCGCGCTTATGCCTGGCAAGTCGAACATTGTCACGTAAAAAAACATTGATTTATGTTTTAGTTCAGTTTTAGAGGATGTGTTAAGTAAGAGTGGTCACTCCTCTGCTTATTTATGTATTGAATTCTGTACATACATCACGATGTCGTGACAAGATGGATTAAGTAATATTAAATTTGTAAATTGATGATATAATCTAAGTTTAATATCCACACAAAGTAGCATCCCACATCACGTTCAGGTACAAAATCTGGGGTAATTTATTATAATTGGTAATATTGCAAGGCCCACACATGTCTTTGCCTACATGAAAAATGTCTCATTAATTTGTCATAGCACAAGAATGGAAACCAATTTTCCCAAAAATTCTAATATAAAAAACCGAGTAGGTATCTCCATTGTGACGCTATCAGTGTTTAATTTTGCGATGCTGTCTTTTGTTTAAAAGAGATGTTCTTTTCCATCGCTCCCCCACATTAATATCAAAAAGAATATCATTTTGAAACGTGTTGTTCTCTCTGACAAGCAGCATTCCAATTACGAATTAAGTAAACAAAACAAATAAGGAAAATTTGTGAAAGATTAGGAAAATAACAGGACCATTCCGAGAAGGTGGATTGTGTCGAAAGTATAAATCATTTACAAAATTCAATTAGGGGAGGAACAAATCCGAAAACATTTGGGAAGCTAATAAGAGAAAGGGAGTAAGGATAATGAAATTTATAATAAAAATTACGCTGCAAAACCGTCAGGTTTAAATCAAGGCGGCTTCGTCAAGCCGCTTTTTTTGATAAAACGGCCGATAACACTAAAAACGTACGTACGCAGATTAAATCTCGCACGCTACGTAGAAAATTAAAATCAAGGGTACAAAACATAACTTCTACCCTTTTTTCATTAAAATGAATTCACTTCATAAGAAGAAAGCTTGGGTTTATGCAACCGCACAACACGTCACTTCACGAATGATTAATCAAACCGAAACTACGAGAAATGGCAATTTTACAAGTCACTACGCGATTAAACACCCCTCTCATTAGGCATTAAAACCTAATATTATACACCAACTACAAGGAGCAATAATTTGGCTAAAGGGTGGCTCAGCTCACAGATATACTAAAGCGAGGAAACCGCAACCCAAATTTTCCAGATTTTCTTTTTGCTCTGATTTTACTTGATTTCTCTGAGATGAACTCGAACGATCATATCTCTATGATTATTAGTTTTCAAATTAATTATCTTCCTGTATATTTTAGGTCGCATATCTTTGTTCGCAGCAATTGGTTACATATTAAACAGATTATATTTTTTGTTAATGGCAATTTATCTTATTCTTACACAATTATTGGTGTGCCGTTTAATGTTATTCAGTTTGTCCCTTACTGTAATTGCAAACAGACGCTTCGTAATAAAATAAAATAAAAATCAGCATTTAACTGACTAATAATAAGTGAGTGTGAATTTAAATTTTGGGTGATTAGCGTTGTCCAATGTCCACAAGAGAAAATACCCAAATAAAAGGGTTAGTCTACAGTACCTTTTTTAAAAATTACATTAAGTTCATAAAATTAATTTTGCCACATTGTACTAATTTTAGTTTTAATTACAGTAAGTCCGTTCTATAAAGAAGTAGATGTCATATGCTTAAAATAAACAACAAAATAATAATAATATTAAGCAAATTTGCTACTCGCGCATGTTTGAGCCTTGATTTCGACTTAGGTCAAAGTTTAAAATTTGCCATTGGTTTGAGCTCCAGCAACATTTCTAAACACTGTTGCAACTTTGGTAACAATGTTACTCAAGTTGTATTTTGCATTCTGAAGCCATCTCTTCGACTTTCCTGTGGGTTACAAGTTCATCCCAAACACTATTTTCACACTTCCGAGCTTTTTATTAATTTAGAGTAGTGCGTCTATAAATAAACATTGTATTCATGCAAAGCCTGGCTTCTTTGAGCGTTTACAAAGTATGTTAAGAGGCGTATCACTTGCCAGCATGCAGCTATATTACAATTTCCTGGTGAAAAGCCGTTTAAGCCAGGATGCCACTGAGCAAACTAAATGTGTGTGATAGAAGCTTTATTAAGTTTTGGAGGTTTTATTTTCGCCTCGTGACTCCAATGCTGTGCCGCAAATGTTACTTTGAAAGGTTTAAGGACAATCGCGTTTTATGCACCTTGTTAAAAGCGATGTTTATGGATTTATGCAAAGTCAGAATGCAGAAAACAAAAAGCAGGTACACATCTTTATTTGAAATCTTAATTTAGTTGCAAATGACCCAAGAACAACGACACCGTTATGTACACCATGTGACGAAACTCACGGTTTGCACCAATTAGCAAAGCGAATATTGAAGCTTCTGATTTATGTACCCATTACAATCAAAAATATCAGTTGCACAATATCAGCGGTTATAATTTACAATTAAAATTGAACAATTTTTCCGCAAAATACTGCATTTACATTCATGGGGGTTTTTAATTATTTTTTGGCCAAGTATGTTTCAACTTGTATGACGTTTCAAACCGACATATTTGCGTTTAATAATCTGCAATAATTATTATTACGTATTATTAATTTGGTTAAATAAAATAAGACTTAAATTAAAGGGGGACGATTAAAGCTGAAATCTGGGCGGCAAATATTGAAAAATTGAGAAATACTATACAGAGTGCATAAAATTTTATTCTTCTGTTCTAAGTATAAAAGCATAGTACAAAAATGCTTTCTTTATTTCTGCTTTGTGTATAAATATTCATCGCTTGTTGCTACAGACATCATCATACTTCCGCGAGTTGAACAGCAGTTTATTTCGAGTCTTTATAGGAAAACTACAACGTAACACCAGAGGTGCGCTTATGAGCATTCGCAAAAAAATTCTTCTTCAACAGCGATATACTTTACTTTATTGTTCTATTTTATTATTGACTTAACAGATTTAGACTTTAGTTAGATTCCTAATATTCACAAAATTTCAATAACTTGTTAATAAACTCGTAAAAAAAATGTTTGTTAATAAAATTAATGTAGGGAACGAAAAATAATTTTTACAGCCAGAAATAAATTTAACTATGTAATTTATAATTTATAACAAATTATTTATTTATTTGATTTGAAATATGGGGTTTTGAGAATAAAATTAGTTTGTAAACTGTAAACTGTATAAAAAAAACAAAAAAATAAGCCCCTTGTACAAGGTGTGTCTACTAAAAATGTAATTTTACTGTCTTCATTGCACAAAACATCATTTATAAAGGTGTACCCTCCACTTTAGCGTCAGAACATGCTATATAAATTGAGTACTTTATTCCAAAATTTACATGGCTAAAAGTTAGTGACATTTGAGAGAACGAAATTCGGTGGTATCTTCAAAAAAATGCAATTTTTTTATGTGAGGGCACGTTTTTCTGTGGCGGTTTTTCGTAATTTTATCTCAATTTCTTTAAAGTAAGGTAAGAGATTTTATCAGAGATTATATTTCTTTACAATTTTTGTTGGCGAAATTTAAGACTACGCCGTAATTTTAAATTTATTCGTCGACTAAAACTCTATTATATCTTTCAGACAAAGCCAGTTAACAAGAAATTGTTTGACAGAAAATAAAATACAATATAAATAAATATAAATCGAAGCATAAATAAACAGTACTTATCTATATTTGCACGAACAAGAAAAGGGAGCGTGTTTTCAATTTTATTAAAATTTTTAAAAAATTTGAAAAAATTCGCATGTGTAGAGAAAAAAATAACGTATTTATAGCAAACGCTGATTTCTTTAATTATTAGTATTTGAGATACAGCAAAAATACTTTAAAAAACTAACCTTGTATACGTTTTTAAAATAAAACGTATTCTTGATTAAAAAATGAAAAATTTCGTGAATAGAAAATTCGCGAGACCTGGTCGGAGAAAAGGGTGTTATATTTATCTTTTAGAATGCTTTTGAGCTAAAAACTTAGTTTCAACTTTTTTTTTATAAGCTAAACAGATATTTTTTTGTAAATAACAGTTAGCAATTTTTTATTCTACTGTATAATACACAGTTTTTGAAAAGAAAATCATTCCTGCCCCCATTAATAAATTGTTAAGATCCATCTTTTGGGTGTTGTTAGAAATATCTTCTCCTGGATCCTGGGTTATTATTGGTATAACTCATGTCGACCAGTAGATGGCACTAGTAGTTATTCTCGTACAGGTATCTTTTTACGACCAAAACTGTTCAAAATATTCTTCAATTCAAATAAAACGCGAATACGTTAGCGATTAGGCAAAGTTTGGAATTAAGAACACAGTTTAAGAAACAGTTTATTGAACACAAATCACAAAAATTTTTATAATGTAACAAATAAAATAAAATATCAATAAATTGGCATTGTCACAAACATGATTTTGCAAAAAAATAAAGTAAATTAAATAGATAAATATCAGTGTGCCAACATATCATGCATGACATGTTCTTGATTCTTACACACGATCAATTTTGTGAAATAAAAACCATAAAATAACTGAACTGACATTGTCACAAAGAAAATTTTGCAAAATACTAAAATAAATGCCCTTTGCGGCAACATACATGCATGGCATGTTGTTCATTTAACTCGATCATAATTTTGCAAAAAAAAGAAACAATAGATGAATATTAGTGTGGCAACATATCATGCATTGCATGTTTGCAAGTCCACATCTTTGCTTGAATTTCGAACGCCTCTCTGTTTTTGAGATACATATTTCCTACCTCGGGTTCCATACAAACCTGAAAAGTAAATAGAAATGACAAACGCGTCAAAATTTCAATACAAGAGACATACATCACAAAAAGGGTCGGTAAGAAGTGATTGTATGGAAATCAACAATTTGCTAAGTGTGAGAGCTAATGACCAGTTGTGATGAATTGAATCGATACCAATGTCTCCGTGTCTTGAAACGTTGGGATGAAAAATCTTTGTGATAAACCTAACAAGTGGAGGATCTAGTGGATAAGTTGTTGGTACTTGAATGTAGAGAAAGAACAATCCTCCCTCGTAAGGACTACCCGGTGGTCCCTCAATCGTAGCCTGCCAATGGCAACAATGAGCATCAAGTGGAAACGCGTCAATCCCACTGAGAGGATCACTCCTCATTGCTTTAAGCTCGGTTCTTAAACGGTGTCGTCTCCAGGAACTGTCCTCCCAATGTGAGGGTAATTTTTGAGCAGCCATTTGTTTGATACATTTAAAACAACACGAGCTAAGCATCATGGCTGTATAAAGCTACAAAAGGGTGTAAGAAAGCGAAACAGACGGTAAAATTTTACTTTAGGCACACGCAACCCTCCTTAAATGTGTAACACCTATAAATAAACGTATTTGTTGGAATTTATAAAAAAATAATTCTGAACAATTAAACAGATTTGCATACAAGGTGTGTTTACTATTAAATACTTTATATTTTTCTTTGTGTACGTGAATTTTTTCAGAATGTATCTACAATTTCGTATACTAAATATTTATTAAGAAAAATTAAAAATATGAATCCGTTAATGATTTCTTTTATGAGAAATCATTAAATTTCAACTGATTAATGTTTTAATATTTTTAATTCTATTATTAAAATTTTTAATTAATGAATTTTTAGTATAAGAAATTGTAGAAAAATTCTGAGAAAATTCGCAGGAATAGAGACAAAAATTAAGTAGTATTTAGGTAACAAATGTTCAATTCTGTATGACTATTAGTTTTTGATATACAGTATAAAATATTTGAAACAGCCTCACCTTGTATAAAAAGCATACAAACACACTTTACAAACATAAAAAAACAACTTATCCGTGAAAAAATAAATGATTTACAAAAGTCAGTCGAGCTTCCTATTTAACACATAATATATAATATAATATATAAATTTAAGTATTTAATAATATTTATTTGCTTGCAATTAAAATGATTTCAAGAATTTAACATAAAAAAATTACAAATAATTAAAAAAATATTCAGTCTGCTAAAAATTTTTTTTACTGTAATCAGGGTTTGCTATTAAATACTTAAATAAATAATTACTTCATTAATTAATATTAAGTCGCTGCACAAAAAATATTATTTCTTATAACATTCTAAAACAAACAATGCTAAAATGTGGTTTTGTGCCAAAAATACGTAAAAAATAAGTCCTAGCCCCAAGAAATAATTAATTAAATATAAATAAAAAATTCAAATAAATGTATTTTTAGGGCTAGCAATGATTCTTCAAGTAGTTGTTGCTCAAAACATCATTTAGGCATCGTTTGTTTCAGAATGACACCTAAAAATAATAAAATTTCCATTAATTAATATTTTAATATTTTCAATTAATATTTATTATAAAAAATTGTAGGAAAAAAATGAAAAAATTCACATGTTTACTGATTATTAGTTTTTGAGATATCGTAAAAAATATTTTTACCAAACTAACCTTGTGAAAATAAATAATAAAATAAATAAATTAATTAATGAAATTCCTTTAAAATTTATTAAGACATTTCACTGTCTTTTGCCACATGTCAAAAATACGTCGATTTTCCTGTGGCCTCCACAGATTTTTAATTTCACAAAAAATTGACGTTTGACAGATAAATACTGTCAAATGTGGTAGAAAATAATTTTTAGCAATTTAAAAAAATCTGTGATGAAAAAGCCTTCACTTAATAAATGGTCACAAAAGTCAGTCGCTTCGTATTTAGCACTGTAATATTTATCCAAATTTAAGTATGTAATACTAATAATATTTATTTGCTTGCAATTAAATTTAACATAGAAAAAAAAACAAATAATTAAAAAAATGAATATTCAAGATAAGTCTGCTGAAAATATTTTTTTACTGGAATCAGGGTTTGCTATTAAATACTACATAATTTTCTCTATGCATATGATTGTTTTCAGATTTTTTTACAATTCCTTATAATCAAAATTAATGTATTAATATTTAATCGTTGCACAAATATTATTATTTCTTATGACATTCTAAAACAAACAATGCTTAAAAGTTGTTTTGTGACCAAAATACGTAAACAAATAAGTACCAACCCCAAGAATTAATTAATTAAATATAAATAAAAAATTCAAATAAATGTTATTTTGGGGCTAGCAATGATATTTCAAGTATTTGATGCTCAAAACATCATTTAAGCATCATAAAAATTCCATTAATTAATATTTTAATATTTTTAATTAATTCATATTTATTTTAAGGAACTGTAGAAAAAATCTAAAAATCAGTGTTGCTATTTTATCCTGTATAATTTTCTCTATGCATGTGATTTCGTTCAGATTTTAATTTTTGTTTAAGGAATTGTAGAAAAAAATCTGAATATTAGCGTTTCCATTAAATACTGTATAATTTTCTCTGTGCATGTGATTTTTTTCACATTTTTTCTTCAGTTTCTTATAATCAAAATTAATTCATTAATTAATTTTAAGTCGCTGCAAATTATTATTTATGACATTCTAAAACAAATAATACTTAAAAGTTGTTTTGTGCCAAAAATACGTAAAAACATGAGTACCAGCCCCAAGAAATAATTAATTAAATATAAATAAAAAATTCAAATAAATGTATTTTTGGGGCAAGCAATGATTTTTCAAGTATTTGTTGCTTAAAACATCATTTAAGCATCGTTTGTTTAGAAGGACACCTAGAAATCATAAAATTTCTATTAATTAATATTTTAATATTTTTAATTAATTAATATTTGTTTAAGAAATTGTAGAAAAAATCTAAATATCAGCGTTGCCATTAAATACTGCATAATTTTCTCTATGCATGTGATTTTTTTCACCTTTTTTCTACAATTCCTTATAATCGAAATTAATTCATTAATTAATATTCAGTCGCTGCGCAAAAATAATAATTATTTCTTATGACATTTTAAAACAAACAATGCTTATAAGTTGTTTTGTGACAAGAATAACTAAAAAAATAAGTACCAGCCCCAGGAAATAATTAATTAAATATAAATTAAAAGCTCAAATAAATGTAATTTTGGAGCTACCTATGATTTTTCAAGTATTTGTTGTTCAAACATCGTTTCTTTCAGAATGCCACCTAGAAATCATAAAATGTCCATTAATTAAAATTTTAATATTTTATTAATAATTAATATTTTTAATTAATTAATATTTACTATAAGGAACAGTAGAAAAAATCTGAAAAAAATCACATTCATAAAGAATGAAGAAAGTAATTAATAGAAAACGCCGAATTATGTATGAGATTGAGATATAGTAAAAAATACATTTAACAGATTCAACTCGTGTAAAAAACAACATAAAAAAATATCTTTGAAAACTTATTGAAAAGTTTCATTGTTCTTGTCACATGTCAAAAATACGTCGATTTTCCAGTGGCCTCCACAGATTTTTAAATATTAAATGTGTTAGTAAATAATTTTTAGCCATTTAAAAAAAATCAGTCATAAAAAAGCTTTCACTTAAGCCTGTTGTCAGGCGAGTTGAGTGTGCCTACGTAAAATTTTACCCAACAAACCAACAAAACGACTTACTTCATACCAGTCTTGTTCGTAATCATATAAAGGCAATAACGGCCACCTTAAACGCACAAAGTCTCGCCAACGCTCGAGTTTCACACACATGAAAAGTATCTCCCGCCACCTGCTGCAGACTTGACCTATGCTCCACAGAGAAATTTCGTCTAAATATTTAAACATATGTATAAGAACTGCAATTAAAATGTCAGTTTTTGGGGCAAATTGCAACAAAGGGCGAACCTTCCGGCGGAAATAGCTCTAAATTCAAGTCAGTTACATGATGAGTGACGTTCGAGAGCCTTTGTATTTCTTTAGTCAGGGTGTCCACCCTCACGGGGGCCATTTTGCCCACGAAGTCCTCGTAAAAGGGGACATTGGGCATGCTTTCTTGACTGTTATCCACCGGCTCGTCGTTACCCGAATCGCTATCACTGGATCTCTAAAAGTTTCCCGTACTTACAAGGAACATAAATAATTTTTTGCTTACTTGAAAGGTGGAGGGCCTGTCCAAAATTGGGGCAGTGTTGGGGTACAAAAACGCGTGGCAGGTGGAGCACACAGGGTCCTCGAAGCATGGCCCATAATACCCATTGCACGTGTGGCACGTATTCTGCAGCACTCGTGTTATTTTCCGGTTTAAAAAATATTGAGACTTACTGTTACAATCGCGCTAGAATTTCTCCGATTTCCGTTGACTTTCGGGTGTACCTCCTTGTCCCCATTCTTGCGGCAGTCTTCTTCACGTCGTGGATCACAAATTGCAAACGTATCCTCAGGAAACATGGTTGATTTTAGTGGATTCCCAATTTCGATGTGAATTGTGTCAAATTAAAATTTGTTTGACATTGACAGGCAAAAAACAACAGCACATGCAAATGCGATTTTTCCAAAATAAAACATTTCCAAAAGTGAGGTTATGCAGGTGATAACCTTACATAAATACGTTTTAACGGTTTTAAAATCGAGTATAAATAATTAAATAATAATTAACTTATCGAATTGTCTGTTTTAATCTTCCATAACCAACAAAAACCACAATAATAATAACATTATCAATTTATGACGGCTTTGACAGCAACAACATGACAGTTTGTGGAGGGTTCGTGCTACCGAATGTTTATTCGTTCGAATGAGCGGCGCCAATCCAAAAAGACAAATTTAAACAGCTATAAAACGAAAAAATCACAAACAAATGTAATTATCGATCTAATTCGGATGGATTTAACCAATCTGACAAAAAACTCGCATCATTTAATTCAAAAACAAGACAGAAAGTTAAAAAACCAAAAACAATTTTTGAAAAAAAAAATTTTTGACTCAAAATCGTGCTTGAACAATTGAAAAAGGCAAATCTAAGATACTTTTGGCCCAATTTGGTAAATTTTTGGTTTATTTATAACAACATTTTTCAAAATAATTGCGTTTATAGCTAATAAACGGTCTAAACCATTCGAAAAAAGCAAAAACTATATAGGTTTTATCAAAATTTGTCGAAAAAAAATTGTTTTTACTTCAAAAACATGCGATTTTAAAACGATTTTTGGCTTAATGTGGTAAATTTTTGGCTTGTTTTTAAAAACATTTTGCTAAATAATTGCATTTCTTAATAAAAGTGAAATATAACGCTCGAAAAAAGCAATAGTAATGTAACTATATGGACGTAATTTGTTTTTTTTTTCGGTCTGTTTGAAAAAATCTTTCCAAAAGCTCAAATAATTTAATTTATAAACGTGATAGAAAGTAACAAACACCATCTTCGACCAAAAAGAGCCAAATTGAGCGAAACGGGTGAAAATATTATCACTTTCTATTTAGTTTTAGAGATTTTTACCCAGTTTCTCGAAAAAATAAAATTATTATCCACCTAATTTGGTCGGATTTAGTCAATGTGACACAAAAACTTGCCATTTTCGACCAAAATTTGTATTTATTCAGCTTATAATTGACAAAATTTTGCTCAAAAATTAACTAATATGAGGGATTTTAAAAAAATATGTTTTTTACAATAAAAACTCGCTAAAACAATTTAAAAAAGCAAATCAAACACTGCTTTTGGCCTAATTTGGTAAATTATCAGCTTCTTCATAACAAAATTATCCAATATAATAGCGTTTCCAGCTAATAAAGTGCTAAACCACACGAAAAAAGCACACTGTATAATTTTTGTCTAAATTAAAAAATATTTACCTCAAAAACCGTGACTAAACACAAGAAAAAAGCAAATTTAACACTGTTTTGAACTAGTTTTTAACAAAATTTTAGAAAATAATGGCATTTCTGTATAAAAAGTGAAATATAAGACTCGAAAAAACCAAAAATAATGTAACTATATCTCGAGTTAAATGAGTTTTTTTCGGTCAGTTGCACAAAACCTCAAATATGTTAATTTAATAACGAGATACAGGGTAAAAAAATTACCATCTTTGACCAAATATGTGCTTTTTGACCATTTTGTGACTAAATTTTGCTGAAAAACGCGCTAAATCGAGCAAAATCGGGAAAAATAACATCAATTGCAGAGTTTTCAGTCAGTTTTTGCAAAATTCTTTTAAACAAATTTAGTTTTAAACATGTTTAAACAATCAAGAAAACAATCAATAACAATACAGCACATTTAACATTATTTTTGTCCAAATTCGGTAAGTTTTTGGCTTATCATTATTAACAAAACTTTGGAAATAACAGCATTTCTCGATAAAAAGTTAAATTCAAACGCTCGAAAGAAGCAATGATATAATTGATAATGTTTTATCTCAACAAGAAACGAGCTAGAAATAATGTAATTATCAACCTAATTTGGGCGGATTTAACCAATCTAACACAAAAACACGGATAGGTATACTTTAATTCAAAAACAAGACACAAAGTTACAAAAAAAAACATTTTTGACCAAATTTTGTATATTTGTGGCTTATTTCAGTTATTTCTGGCTACTTCGGGTAAAACAAGCTCAAATTTTTATGTTATTTAAAGAGTTTTCGGGCAATTAGAACACAATTTATCCAAAAAAAAATTTTACCTCAAAAACGTGCTTAAACAATTGAAAAAGGCAAATCTAAGATACTTTTGGCCCAATTTAATAAATTTTCGGGTTGTTCACAACGAAATTTTTCAAAATAATTGCGTTTTTAGCTAATAAACAGTCTAAACCATACGAAAAAAGCAAAAACTATATAGGTTTTATCAAAAGTTTTAAAAAAAAATTGTTTTATTACTTCAAAAACGTGCGACTTTTAACACAATTTTTGGCTTAATGTGGTAAATTTTTGGCTTGTTTTTAAGAAAAGTTTGCTAAATAATTACATTTCTTGATAATAAGTGAAATATGACGCTCGAAATAAGCAATAACAAAGCAACTATGTAGACGTAATTTGTTTTATTTTTCGGTCTGTTTAAGGAAATCTTTCCAAAACCTCAAATAATTTAATTTAGAATCGTGATGGAAAGTAACAAACTATCTTCGACCAAAAAAAAGGCCAAATTGAGCGAAACTAGTTAAAATACCATCAGTTTCAATTTAGTTTCAGGAATTTTTACCCAGATTCTCGAAAAAAATCTAGTTTTTACCTCAAATAATATTATTATCGAACGAATTTAGTCGGATTTAGCCAATATGAAACAAAAACTCATATAGTTTAATTAAAAAGGAAGATGGCAAATTTTAAAAACTACCATTTTCGACTAAATTTTTTATTTTTTCGGCTTATATTTGACGAAATTTTGCTCAAAAATTAACAAATTTGAAAAAAAAATTTCAAAAAAAAACTCTTTTACATTAAAAACGCCCTAAACAATTAAAAAAGCAAATCAAACAGTGCTTTTGGCCTAATTTGGTAGATTATCGGCTTCTTCATAACGAAATTTTCCTATATAATGGCGTTTCTAGGTAATAAACATGCTAAACCACACGAAAAAAGCACATTGTGTATAATTTTTGTCTACATTTAAAAAACATACCTCAACAACATATCTAAACACACGAAAAAAGCAAATCTAACACTACTTTTGACTAGTTTAAAAAAAATTAGAAAATAACGGCATTTCTGGATAAAAAATGAAATATGACTCGAAAGAACCAAAAATAGTGAAACTATATCTCGACTTAAATGAGTTTTTTTCGGTCAGTTTGAAGAAGTCTGACACAAAACCTCAAATGTGTTAATTTAATAACGAGATACAAAGTAAAAAATACCATCTTTGACCAAATTAGTGTTTTTTGACCATTTTGTAACAAAATTTTGCTAAAAAACGAGCTAAATCGAGCAAAACCGAGAAAAATAACATCAATTTGGTTGTTCATGACAAAAATTTTCAAAATAATTGCGTTTCAGCTAATAAATGTGCTAAGCCACACAAAAAAAGCAAAAAGTAAGATTTATCAAAATTTTTCGAAAAAAATAGTATTTATCTCAATAACATGCGATTTTAACACAATTTTTGGCTTAATGTGGTAAATTTTTGCCTTGTTTTTAAGAAAATTTTGCTAAATAATTGCATTTCTTGATAAAAAGTTAAATATAACACTCGAAAGAAGAGTTAATTTGTATTTTTTTGGTCTGTTTGAGAAAATCTTTCCAAAACCTCAAATTGTTAAAATTGAAAACGTGATAGAAAGTAAAAAACACCATCTTCAACCAAAAAGATCCAAATCGAACGAAACTGGTTAAAATAATATCAATTTCAATTTAGTTTCAGGGATTTTTACCCAGTTTCTCGAAAAAATCTTGTTTTTATTTCAAATAATATTATTAGGGACTTAATTTTGTCGGATTTAGCCAATATGACACAAAACTCAAATAGTTTAATTAAAAAAAAGAAAGCAAATTTTAAAAACCACCATTTTCGACCAAATTTTCTATTTTTTCGGCTACAAAATTTTGATCAAAAATATTAATAATATAATTACATCTCAAAAAAAATACGAGCTAGAAATAATGTAATTATCGACCGAATTTGGGCGGATTTAACCAATCTGACTCAAAAACTCGGAGAGTTTAATTCGAAAACAAAAAGACAACTTGTTAGTTTTTCAGTTAGTTTTAGCAAAGGTCTGTGAACAATTACCTCAAAAATATGCTTAAACAATCAAAAAAAGCAAAGCTAACAATATTTTTAGCTTCATTTTATTTGTTCATAACGAAATTTTCCGAAATAATTGCGTTTGTAGCTGATAAACATCTAAAATTCACGAAAAAAGCAAAAATTATGTAAGTTTCGCTCAGTTCAGTGATTTTTTACTATATTTGGAAAAACTAAAGGTAAATTCATTGTTCCGAATAACACTAACTAATACCATTTTTGAATTAATACGACGATTTTTTGGCTGTATTTACTACATCGATCAGTGTTTGTAAGGAAGAATTTTATTTATTTATGCAATAAAAAAGCTAATAACATTGCTTTAACGCCTAATTTAAATCTTTTTTTCTTTTTTCATACAAAAATACCAGACTGCAACCGGTTATATAAAAAGTATGTTAACTCCATGCATACTAAATATTTTTCACGAAATCTATGCTCGATCACTAATTAATATGCAATTGTTTCATCACTAAAAACTAGTGAATGCATTCATATTTATGACAGGGTCATTGGCTGTCCGAATATTTTTTTAGATAAAAATATACGATGTTATTTATGATACGAATTAATTAACATTTGTGGTGGCGTAATGATATGTAATTTTCTTGGATGCAATAACACTCATTTTTCCAATATGCAATGATATGTATGGTACCCAACTCTCGAGGAAGTGATTTATCAGGTAACAAAGTGTAAGTAAGTGTGTGGTTCAGCTATACAATCTAAGAGAAACGAAAAGAAAAACGTTTGCCATTTTTTGCAGAACATTAAGAAATAAAAGAGGACCTCAGCAGAGGTCTATTAAACTCTCATTTCTGCGACGAGATGCTTTCATGATAATTGTATCTATTAGGACTGCTGAAAATGAGGTGAAAATGCTTACTCACTATCTTTTCCACTTTACTGTAATGGGAAAAATATTGGGCAAGAGCTACTACCGATCATGTATATGTATATGCAACAAACTTTCAACTAATAAATAAACAAGAAAAAAATCTTGTTTCAGTGAAAACCATAACTAATTTAGTAATTGAGGTAAAAAGCCTCATAATACCGCTGTAACAAAGCCCTTAAATGGCTATTATTACGTAACAAAACTCTTGAAAAATTTTGTGCAGTTGAGGCAACTGTGATAAATCTCTCAACGACTCTTCCCTTTCGGTGATAATATTATCTCTGTAGTAACATTCACTATGATTAATTTTATACCTTCTTGCAACGTGATTTTCCATACATTATGTAAAAATTATCTAGAAAGTAACTCTTCGATAAGATACAACCGGCAGTTATTCTATCTAAAATTCGAATTCCCTAACACAGAAACATTTACTTATAAAGTTATAAAATTGAACCGAGAAGTCATGCTTTCCACACCCAAACCTGCCTATGCTTGCTAGTTGAGATAATTATAACACTTTCATCTATCACTTTATAAATTTTTAGCTTCTTGCCAACTCTAACTAGACGTCCAATTTGCACAAATATTTTACGTCCAATAAAAATAATTAAAACTAGTGCATTTGCGTAATAACTTGCTCACTTTTACCTTCGTGTAGTAACATTTTTTCAATTTACATACAAGTGATGCAACATGAAGCGCCCAATGTCAAGTTTATTCAAATATTCTGTGCGAATTTGATTTTTCTAATTAATTGCTTCTGTGGATTAAGTAATTGGTTCCCTTTTACTGACACAAAATTACACATGGTGCGATTAGTTTTTATATCTAGACTTTCACTATCCAATCTTAAAAGTTCAACAGACTTTATTTTTCCTAATAATTATAGTAATAGGACGAATACTTGTATGGATGTCATCTTCACCTATAATTAATTATAATTACTATAAACCAATATGCAAATCCCATAAAACAATGAATTATAGGATGTAACGGCGAAAAATTGTTTACACGCTTGGTTAGCGTAGGAGTCCTAGTTGCGTCATGTTTTTTGGAAACAACAAATCATTAAGTTAATAAGTTTTATTTACAAAAATAAATTCATACTTAATTAAATACATAGAGAATTAATTGGGATTGTCACAGCACCCGAGCACATTTTTCTGAAACAGAGGCATTTAACTTAAATGTATCACTAAAACCGGCACTTACTTCACTTAAAATAATTCACTAATATGATTTGTACTAACTTGCCGTAAATGGTCATTTTGGATTAGTCACTTTTGTTAAACAAACAAATATTCTTAAGAGAGCGACAAGGTTGAGTGTATTATGTTCATGACAGTGGACCACAACACACGAGGTTAGAAGAGTCTATAAAACTAATTTGTATTATCCCCACTTCGTAGAAAATTTATCAAATTCCCAACGCATTCATCTCTCCCCTTAGTTTTGGGAAATTAAGACACCCACATTCAATGCAAATTAATGCTAATTTACACCGAAATACAGGAAAATGCAATCAGTTAGTCAAGTTTCAAGTAGGTATTTTGGGCTAGTTGTTCACTCACTATTACAACACTTTGTCTTAGAATCGCTATTACTTCACATGCAATCAATTTAAATGTTCGATTTCCGTGCGGTTTAGTTTCCTTAATTTAGATTTATTATTTATTTAGCGGGAGATACCTTGATAGAACTATGTTGCAACAATCTGACCTCTTGCTGCCTCAGATGTGTTCACCTTGAAGTTTCCAAAAATAGGAAAAAGATTTGTATAAAAAACATTTGTTTACATTGATTTTATTTGAAAATATTGTACATACAATTATTGTAACAACGTAAATGATACGTAAAAATATAAAAAATACAATGACATTTATTTCACGGACGTCAGGTCATTATATTAAGTTTCTAACATTTTATAATTACATTTAATGTTCGTAACCTCTGTTGTAGCAGAGCATTTTTAATTATACAACAAATACATTTTTCGCCTAATTTTGTCGTGTTCTACAAGTAATAATTGACTTAATTTTCTGAAGAAAAGGTCAACTACTCTTCAATCACCTTTGCAGCAAAACCATTTGCTTATATTTATATCTAAACAAGCAATAATGACTCAACAAATCTTTTATCTATTCGAAAATGGGAACCAATATACTACAAACTAAAAAATAAGCCCTGAATTGATAAAATAATAATAACCTCGTGAACATAATAACCAATTAAAATCAATTAATATCGCTACATAATAGTTAAAACGATAAACTAATTAGTTGTTATTTGTTTTCAGATTAAACTAATATTCTGTAATTGTTGAAGCAACAAAATAAATTTGCGATCCTTGGTACGAAAACGTCACAATGTCGTATTAAACGAGTTTCCTAGTTCCAAGACAGCGTTTTACGTCAATTAAATAAAAAAATATGTTTTATTTATTAATTATTAGAATCCCATTCACGAAAACCCAAAACGTAAGATGAAAAATTTGCTTAATTAACATGTGAACCGTAACATATTTATTCCTTTCTGACTAATATTTATTCCGCCGTGTTATAGTGTAGCAGTTTAAACTAAATGAATTAAACCAAAAGTGATACGCTTACGCAAATAGTTTGACAACGAATTGTATGTCATAGGTGTAACAAGTGCTTTCCAGACAATTACCTATCTGAACATTAAGTTACGCTACTTAAAGTAAAAAATGAATAATAATCATTATCGTTTTGCAAAATTGGATTTTCTAACGCTGTAAGTAAATATTGACTCTAGAACGATTTGTATCATTTGTTGACAATTTAAATGAATTTTAATTTGCTTTATTATTAAAGCATATTTGCCTGTTTTTCAATATTTGTGAGCGTTTATAACAGCGTCAACATCTTCAGTGTCGCTGCAATTTTTCAATTAAAATCGCATTACTGTGTAACCTTCACCAACAATAAACGCAAAACTGCACATATTGTATGCTAATAAAATTTTTATTAACTCATTTGGTTATTTTTCTACGCGCGCTGTAAATGTGTGTAGGCAACCAACAATATACACCAAATAGATTCAGATGAATTTGCTGCAAATTATACAAATTGAAGTTTGTTTACTACAATTTAAGTATTTTTTGACTCAGCTTCGCAAAACCAACAATTACACAAGACCGGATGATGTCATTCCTGCTGGTATCATTAAAAATAAAATTGTATTTTCGTTCAAGGTTTCTAACTGAAACGTGATGAAAATGACGAAATTTTTCTACAATTAGTTAAAGGCAATTTTACTAAATACCTTACGTGATGAACGAGCGGGTTATTAGATGCTTATCAGTTTCTTAAAATGATCATTAAAACTTTTATGCAATATTTGCGTAAACCGCAATCAATTGTCGTTTAAATCCGTAAAAATAAAAAACTCAAAATATTGCAAAATATTTTATTAACAATACAACTGGCATCAGTTTATGTATTTCAACAATAATTAATTCAACCCTTAGAGAAAAAATAAAAGTCGATAAACGTATAAAAAACCAATAAATAACACAATTTTATTTACTACATACAATGTCATACCAAATGTTAGTACTTTCTAAAAAATGTTGTTCTTCCACCTCATAAGTCTGACTCTACACCAGAGTTGATGAAGTCCTTGATGTACAAACCGGCCTTTAATGGCAGTACCCTGCAAAAAGAACTAATCACTGAAAAAAAAATTCGAAAAACGCTACCTAACAAAATCGTTCAAGTTCACAAGATAGCCGGGTATCGAAACCAATTTTTGTTGCGCTTGCTGCGCTTTCATAATGGATTTTGCTGCGTACCTAGGGTTCAAAAGCGGCATAAGCCGCTCAAACCTAACCTTCGGTTTTTTACACAAGCCTGTATCGACCATGTACGGGCATACACAAGTTGTCTCAATTTTACAATTTTTTTCTTGCCGAAATTCCTCATGTAAAGCTTCCATCATGCCACGGACGGCAAACTTGGTGCCGCAGTAAGGAACCAAATTCTCAAGGCCGAACAAACCGGCACAGGAAGACAGAGCTACAATGTGGCCGTGATTATTTTTCCTCATAGTGGGAAGAAAAGCTTGAATTGTCTATAATTAATAAATCAGAAATTTCATTGCGGGAAAATCGTGATCGGTACCCAAAAATGAGCGAAAACATTAATCGCAAAGGTTTTCTCAATCTCCTCTTTCGTTTGGTCTAGAATTGGATGCGTGGGCATTATTCCAGCGTTGTTGATCAAAACTGAAACATCCCCAACCTCATTTTGTACTTTTTTAGCGACTTCGAAAACGCTGTCTTTGTTCGAAACGTCGCAACTAGAAATATATTTTTGTTTGGGGACAAATGCAAAATTTGATGCTCACTAATAGGCGTAAGCTTTTGGATAACCGCGAGCATTTATTTCCGAAATTGTTTCCTCATTGCTTTTTGTATTTACGTCCCAGCCCACCACAGTGGCGCCCTTTGAGGCGTACAAAAGCGCCAGTTCTTTGCCCATCCCATGGCCGGTACCGGTTATCTAAACACATTTTTTACCAAAGAAAACAACAAATGTTCGCACCTACCAAAACAATTTCCCCTTTAACCGACCTTTCCGGCGCTGGCACTATATACCTATAGAAACGTTCCCCTAAACTATATAAAACTAGCACCCACAGTAACACTACGTCCCCAATTAGTTGCACTACATCCCAGATTTGTTGGCTCAAATTTTTCCTCCGGTTTCTGCAACAGAAAATATTTAAAGTAACAAATTATGTGAAATATGTTATATCACAGCAACATTAGTGGAAAAATCTGCAGAATATTAATTACGCGTCCACATCACAAACCAGAAACCAGTTGTACATGAAATTTAAGGTCGAATGATGCTTTGTAATAAACACTTAAAATTAATAAAAGGTGAGTCGTGATTGTTTGTTATTAATGCAATAACATGAGCATAATCCAAAGAACAATTATCACAAAAAATTCCGTAATATTCGCAAAATAAGTAATTTCGCCTGAGACTGGGCCTTGGCTAAAGGTTAGTCAGTTTGTGAGTGGAACCTCACCTCAATACGAAGTATTACGGATTAGTAACAAAAAAAAAATATTTGTGTTTTGATCAGACATTTGTTTTTTCCCTCGTTAAAACAACTACAAATATGCCCCTAATTCCAAAGTAAAGACAACAGCATTGTTCCTTTGTTACAACACAGCTAATTAGTCTGAACTCGAGTTACAATAAATTAATACATTATTTCCAAAGTGAGCCCGCCACTCTGAATTACGGAGTAAAAATCGAATTTAAATGAATTACATAACTGATTTCCATTACTATAATTATTAAAGAATGATAATTAAAAACAGAAATATAGTCCATCAAAACAAACGAATTACAACTGTCACAGTAAAAAGCTGTTATTATTGCTACTGTGATGAGGGCAATTAAAATTGTGTTTTCCTAGCAAACAGTTTTTCTTTCCTCACGGCTGTAAAATTGCTGTTGACTCTTTTAAATGAGTAAATTTGTTTTAGGATTATTTTATCACAACAGATGTCTTCACTTTATAAATAAACAAAGCGCATTCACATTATTTTTGAATTGTTACTTTTCCACTAATAATAATTTTGTAATACCTCACATTCTCTAGATGCAAAATCAAACTGGTTTAGAGAATTTACCAATACTTTTGCCCAATCGGTTGTTGAAATTACGCTGATTATACTTTCATTTTGCTACAGAAAATAATATCAAGACACTTAATACAATATCCGACTCTATTCAGCGGAACAATAAAAGACTAAGATGTTACGCAATACGTAATAAGAACTGGACGCTCACGGTGTCAAGGTTTCGCATTGTGGCACGGAAAACCTTTTCCAATTTTCATCCCGGGTTTAATTGGCCTATTAAATGAATTTGCGGTTAATTGTCAAAAAGCATAGTTAATGACCCTTCGTTCCTAATGGGCTTTTAATGACCAAAGTCTCGGTTGGGCAGATGAAATTTTCATTAAATTAAATGTCGAAAATAGTTTTACTCACATGGGTTGTGTCCCAGAGCCACTACTTCCATTCAAACCCATTTTTGATTTGGCGTGGACCTCCACCATGTCTCGCGCTTCAGGGAACACGTTCAACGTCTGTTGGTTAAAACACCAACTGAAACCTGCTGGCTAGTCTACTTAGCAGCGTGTATGTTGGTTTATAATTTCATATTTTATATATGAACTCGATTAGTGAAGTCATAAAAGCGCTATAAAAATTATGCGCTATACTAACGAAAAGAATCAAACGTTCGGACAATTTTCATTCTCTTATCATGCAACAAAATAAATAGATGGTACATCCAATTGTCACCCACTGCTTATCAGCGATTATTTATTCGTGCGTGCCTCTCGCAATTTATTTCAAATTCCTTCCAAGATTCTCTCCTTTTTTTGGTTTATGGACACCCACTCCCCCGCTTATCTAAAAATTTAATATTGATTTTTCCTATCAGTAAGTAATCGTTTCGTCAATTTGTAAACATAGCTAATTTAAATTCATTAAATAAATTGCGTTTTGTTATTCCGATAACTATAATTTCAGCAAAGACGGGTAATTTAACGTCGCTATACAGCGTGTTTCTTTAATCGCTTCCGCCCCATGAAATTATTTGAACAAAGTACAAATTATTGACTCACATGAGTTGTTCGCACGACACCTGAAGTCACTCTTGGACGCTTTCTCAAATTGTATTGCAAGCTCGGGCACTATGCCCGTAAATACTAACTTTCGGGGCAAAATCGGGCGGGAATATTTAAATTTGGGTAAATAAAGCTCGGTTCGGTTTTGCTATTTTTATTAAATGACTACGCCTTCAGGGTTGACAAAAATGTGTTCTTTGACCTTTCTGAAGGCAAACATTTTCCAAAAGCTTCCAAAAGTAACGGCTCCTCTATTACCGTTGCTTGAAAATCTTCAAGTGACACTTTCCCGTCCTTATCTTTATCCATTTTTCTCATCACGATATCAACCAAGTCCTTGATGGCTTCATCGGGGTCTTCTTCCTGTGGATGTTTAATTAGACAATTCCTAAAAAATAAAAAAACCGTCCCACTTTCTCCTCGCGTCCAATTTGCGCACATTTATACGCAGTAAAAACTTAATGGACATAAATAGCAAGATTGTCAACAATTAACAACTAATTAATAAACAATAATAACACTGTGTTTATACTTATTCTTACCGCAAAAGCTGGAACATTTCGTCTTTTGTAATAAATCCGTCGGCATTTAAGTCATAAACCGCGAAACAAAATTCGATTTGTTTGGCCGTGGACCCTCTCAAAAGCAAGGATAATCCATGCAGCCAGGCCTCGAGCGTAATAAGCCCGTAATTGGCCTTATCCCAGACGCAAAAAATCCGGTCCATTAGCATATTCTCTGCAACAATATCAAACGTGTTGTGCAAAATCTCCCTGAAAACAATCCGATCGATTCCCTGAAATGAGCAGAGCAATAAAACACCACTCGATAACACATCGTACTTCTTGCACGTTCGCAGGTTTTCCGATAATTGAGCTCGGATTTGCGTTGGTTTTCATCTTCCCTTGACTCGACTTGGTTTTATTGATGGTGACCAACTTCCGGAAAATTTTGTAAAGCGCCTCGATCTCGCTCCTGAAACCCGCGCGTTAAAAGCTCCCGGAATTAGCCCGGAATCGGTACCTTGTGAATAGCGTGTCGCGCTTAGCGGCTTCTAAGATCTTCATCGAACACCGGTAAGCGATATCTTGCTCCGACATTTTTTTGCGACGGGGCTTTGCCGGTTTTCCGGCCGGTTGGGCGCTGCTTCCTTTACTGCTCCGGTTGCCCGCCAGAAAAAGCGAAACGCTTTTCACAACTAACAGCCCCCCGCGCATGCTTAGCCCGGAAACTCCTGAAGCCATCCCGAGGAATAATCAAACTGCAAGAGTTCAAAAGGCAAATTCACTATGGTTGCCCGGCTTGCTTATTGCAAAGTCATTGCAAAATGTTTTCAACAACAAATTCCAACATTGGAAGGTTTAGTCGTTTCATGCAAAAGAATATTGAGCGACGTTGATGGCAAAAAAAGATAATCTTCTCTGCGATTTATAGCCAGATAAGAGACATTGAATTACGTTCTGGGTAGCGAAACCAACAGGAATATTGGCAAAAGAGAAAGACATTTCTTGTGTAAAAATATTATAGTGGCCGATTCTAGATTTACCGGTATTTTGGGAACAGCCAAAAATAAATGAAAACAATTCTCAACACCGAAATTTTAAAACCGGTCCACACCTTTAACATCTAATGTATTTTAATTGCTATAAATACCAAGTGAGTCTGCGTTAATCTACACCCATCCGTTTATAGTGGAAATAAAAAAAAGAATGTCAAATCTTAGTTTAATTTCTTTATGTAAAATGTGGAAAATAAACAATGTTCGTAATTGAAGAAAAAACGAGATTGATAGATTGATTTCTGCCTAAATCGCGCAACATTCCAATTGCATCTTTTTTACATAATTTAGGTACAAATATACAATGACTTTTTTATTTTACTGAACATACAATCTGAACAGCCTTGCGTTCATTAAAAAAAAACATTGAAACCGTTGCAAGGTTCATACAATATGTTATGATCAATGGACAATAATTTTGGTTTCTCATATATTTAACGATCGAATAAAATTTTCTTCAAAAAGCTCGGGATATATGGCTTAAGTTTTGAACTGCAAATTTGGCACTTTTCTCACTGGAGCATATTTGGTTGCTTTTATTGAGATAGAGGCATGTTGGGGTGAATTTTTTAAATTAACTCGCATTTAATTCAGCTTTGTCCCATCTTTAATTTCATTTGGTCTTTTGAAAAAATGTCAAAAATATGAGGGGGGCAATTTGTTTGAAATGATTGGTTAGAACGATTGACAAATAAAACAATTTTCAAATTCGTCGCGACGTTTCGACACTAAGAGAAGGTCAAAAAAATAAATAGGTTAGTTTGTTTGCAAATTTAATCAAGTATTCGGTTGATGCAAAATAAGTTTTTATGTGCGATAAAAATTTGCCGTCTAACCAACACAGCAAAACAAGGATTCTTACTTCATTTTGTTTGGACTACCCCATTTCGAATTAATGAATGAAATTGAAGATTAATTAAATTCTTCGACGATTTTTTGGTTTATTCTAGACAATTTCTAGGAAATAATTATACATTTTTGTATTATAAAAACGTGCTAATGAATCGCAAAATTTTAAAAATGTTATTTTGAGTTTTGACCCAATTTCCCAATTAGAAACAAAAAACTCAAAAACGTGTTTAAAAACTTTTTTCGACCAAATAATATTGTTATTTTTCACCTTATTCAAGACGAAATCTCGTTCAAAAACAAACGAAATCGAGTGAAATAAGCAAAGAACATCAGCTTCATTATACTGTTTTATTTCAAGCCCTGTTTTGACAAGGTGTTTAAAAACGAAATAAACTGACTAAAATAAAATAAAATTAATATCAATTTCGATCAAATTTGATAATTTTTGTTTTTGTGACACAGGATCTAAAATTATTATTTATTATTATTATTATTATTGTTATTGTTATTATTATTATTATTATTATTATTATTATTATTATTATTATTATTATTATTATTATTATTATTATTATTATTATTATTATTATTATTATTATTTACGATCGTATCTAATTTTAAAATTTTAAATCAGAACACATTTTTCGACCAAATTTTATATCTATTCTGCTTATTTTTGACGAAATTTCACTCAAAACAGAGCTAAATCGAGAGAAACTAACATCAGATTGTATTTATTTTGTGATTTTTAGGTGTGTTTTGACTAGTTAGTGCAAAATAAATCACTAAATCAGTTTCGATATAAAAAAGATAAAATATCATCAATTTCGTTCTAATTCGGTGATATTTCATCACATTTTTTGTAGATTTTTCGAAAAAAAAAACTTAGTTTTTACTTCAACAAGGTCGGGAAGATTAAAATAACACCTATTTTAATACGTGTGTAAATAATTATTTTACGTGTGTAAATAACTATTTCATCACTAATAAATGATTATGATATTATTATAATTAGGTGATTTTTCGGCCTGTTTTTAACGTAATTTTGAGAAATAATTACATTTCGGACAGAAAAACCTGGTCAAAAATATAAAAGTAAGATAATTTTGGATGTAAATTGGTGATTTTTCGGTCTCTTCTAGAGAAATCTAGAGAAAAGACTAAAATAATGCCTTTTTAAGCCCATTTTATTAATTCTTCAGTTTACCCTGAAAGAATTAATTTTGAGAAATAATTAGATTTCTAGTTGCAACATTTAATTAATTTAATTTCATTTAAATTTGCTAAACTAAAACACTCAAAAATAGAAGAATCATGTAGTACTAGACATATCTTTGTGCTTTTTCGGTTTCTCTAGCAAAATCTCACAAAAAAACTTTTTTTAACAATACTTTTGACCAGAATTTGCTTTGACAATTTTTGTTACAATGAATTTCTTGTCCAAAAACAAGCTTAACCAAGAAAATAAGTTAAATCAAATAAATTTCCGTCTAGTTTCATGATTTTTCAGCTGGAGGGCTTGAAAAGGTAAGGGTAACAACATTTTTAGCAATAACAATGTTTTGTAAATTTTGGACCAAAGAAACGTACGATTTGAAAAAGAAGAAAAAATACGAAAAGAATACCTATAAACGAAATAAACCTCATTTCTTCAGAACAAACATGAGCAATGGTCTGAACTACAAAAAAAAAACAGAAATTAGTATTAGAAATTAGAGTATTTTATTTCATTCTCAATTAAATAATTAAATTTCTAAATACAAAATAAAGTTTGCTGCTCGGTTTGCAACACTGAATAAAATAAAGACATTTTTCATTGTTGCCAACTTAATTTCAAAGCAAAATTAAATTAAATTCAGTCGCAACATGTGTAAGTATAATAAATTAATTAATAGTGCTACCAAATTAACTAAAAAGAACACTTAAATAAGTGTTATAATAGCAATTTCGATGTCCTATGGGATTTATTATTCAGACAGTTATTGAATTATTGATTAATTTGATATGAATAGCATTTATCTCTGTTTAAATAATTAATAAGCCCTTTATCTTGTCATATCAACCTTTATTTCCTCTATTTTTTCTCATAAAATATTTACCAGTGTTTACAAAGTTGTCATTAGGGACATATTATCTATTACATATTTCTCTAATGTCTTTTTTGCTTTTGTAAAAATATTATTATCTTTAAATAACGTTTTTCATTAAGATGTTAAGCATATTAAATCCCAATTTACAGCGTAATATTAAGAAAAAAATGCATGATATTTGACCTATGCCCCTATGCGTTACATCAGAAAAATAAGTAGCAAAATATATTTTTTTTAATCTTGCTAAAAAGACAGCTATCAAAAAAACCTTTCACTTTAAAGAAATAATAAACTAGCAATCACTTATTCTTTTAAAATTTTTACTGACGAGTTTTTTGCGTACGGAAAATAAAAAAGTGGTGTAATAGCTATAATGTGTAGCACTATAGGATAAACTTTTTTTTATTCTTGTAGAAATGACAGCTGTTTGCAAAAAACTAATAAAATAATGTATGCAACATCTAATCAAAAAATCCCAGATAATATGTATTATAGAAAACATGTGGTAAAAATTCATCAAAAACGGATGAGTAGATGTTAAGCATATTAATTATTAATCCCAATTTACAGAAATAATTAAGAAAGAAAATATTAAGAAAAGAATGCATGATAATTTCACCTAGGCGTTACATCGGAAAAATAAATAGCAATATATTTTTTTTTGGAATCTTCCGCAAAATATTCCTGATTTTTGCTAAAAAGACAGCTATCAAAAAACCTTTGACTGTATAAAGAAATAATGAACTGGCAATCACTTCTTTTAAAATCTTTACTGATGGCGAGTTTTTTGACTAAGGAAAATAAAAAAGTGGTGTAATAGCTAAAGTATAACAATAGGATAAATTTTTATTTTATTGTTCTTGTAGAAATGACATCTGTTTGGAAAAAACTAATAAAAAATGTATGCGACATCTATTCCAAAAATCCCAGATAATATGTATTATAGAACGAACAGATGTGGTAAAAATTTCATCAAAATCGGATGAGTAGGTCACTATAGTTTGTCCACAAATTTGAGAAAAAAGTCTGCGTCTCTTAATTTTTTTGTTTCTTAAACTTATAAATAAAACATTTACCTAAAAAAAAACGATTTTTTGAACATCCTTCGGCTGTAATCACTTAATTTAAATAGTCCCAAAAATAGATCTGTATATGTAATTACTCGCGTAAAAAAGCATTGAACGTTATTGCTTCCCTTATTTGCCTCAAATCTAGGTCAGACATGAACAAAATAGTGAACTGCAGCTAAACTGTAAAGGGGTGGTAGCAGGTAGCGTGAGGTGCAAGGCGTCAATATAGCGATATTACGGTGTGTAATTCGCTGGCAAAGTTTTATTGACCAGTTACAAAACTGCTTATTCTCATCATAGATTGCATCGATTCCATTTAAGTTAGTTTCTTAACTATTGATTTTTCTACTGGAATTCTTTTGTGTCTCGACTCTTTTACCTATGCGACTTTTTTCTTTCTATTCACCAAAGAAATCAATCCGGAATATATGATTGATTAGACTTTTTCTATCCTAGCAGTCGGCGTCACAACACGCGAAGTTCACACGCAACATATGTTTGGTAACTAGGCAGATTTTTCATATCAAATGAAATCAACTAACACATTACCTGCTCCAATCAGTTGTCTGTCAATAGCACCCTGCTAAAACAATACGCGATGTTTATTTGCTGCCAAGCAACCAGGGTGTGACGGAAAAATCAAACTTTTTCTTTCCAATCTCAAGGATCCAAAATAAAACAGTTTTCAATGTACACATATGTAATCCACTAATATATTACATTACAAAATATTTACAAACAGAAATATCCGGTTGTTAATAAAATTAATTAATTAATTAATTAAGATTGCAGATGCCTAATTTATAGCACGATATACACAGAGTGGCCTGAAGAATGTTGGAATGATGTTTGTAAAGCTTCAAATTTCACAATTTCTCTAAAATTTACGATGCTATATATTAGGGAACTAAAGATGGCGTAAATGAAATTTACAAGTTTGTGTAAAAAAATGTATAAGTTTAAATTGCTACTATAATCACAGATTAATCAGTAACACATTTTATAAAACTTTACAATATACACATTTTGTAATGGTATTCGAATTTTGATATTTCTATTTAATCAACTTATGTTAGCAATGTGAAAACTGATGTATACATTTTTAATTACCTACTAAAGAAAAACTACATTGAAAAAATTAGAAATGTTATGTGAATTAGGAACACAATTGAACTAAATACGCCGTGATACGTGTGAATGATTAAAGTAAGAAGAAATAAGCTTATCAAGCTAGTTGAGTAACTCTTATATTTAGATAAGCGCTCTATAAAACAGATATATTTAGAATTTGATTGTTGGATGACCAAATTAAATTGTGCAAATTGTAAAATAAAATTGCTCCAAATTAATTCTCGTTAACCATTTTATTGTAGAACAGTTACTTAACAATCTAAAAATAAAGTAATTAATCTCAAACTTAGGCATCGCGGATCATAAAGCATCAGAATTTCTACTGGAGCTAAGCATACAATAAAGAAATGAATTACAACTCACAAAATGTACAGAAACATAAAATTGCTAATATAATCACAGATGAATCATAACATGCTATAAAACTTTACAATATGCACACCTTTAAATTCTCGAAAATTAATATTTAAAAACCCCTAGGGTCCGAAAGAGTGTAGTGTAAAATCTTGCGATAAAAATAAAAACCCAAATTGAACATAACTAAAGTTGTGTGATATATACCCAAAATTTGCACTGCACTCTAACTCAACAAATGTCTTGAAAAGTGTAACTAAAACGCGGTACTCTTGGTTTGGAATTTCTGAATTCATGTAGGTGTAGGAGTTGTAGAAGAGTCAAGGTTAGTAAAGAAAGCTGATGAACGCATTGAAATGAGCTTAGGAGAACCAGGAATATCCGACGGTGATCCAACGGGTGACGCTGGTTCATCTGCAATAGGAATGAATGGTTGTGAAAATCGGCAACAGTAACTAAATTAACAAATCAAAAATATCTAGTGACTAGTCTTTGCCTCACTCAACAGCTCAAAAGGTAAAGGAAATCGAAGTTAATAAATCTTAGTCAAGATTATTTATACAGTTTATTGCAAAACAATTACAATGAAAAAAGTAAGTCGACATAATTTTCAGTTAAATTAATCAGCGTATAAGAACTATTTCATTACAATGTGACATTTGTTTTAAACATCTCCAAGAGGACGTAGTTCTAAACTTTCGGGAACGCAATATAAAAATAAGTTGAACACTTGTTTCTCTAGCTCTATGTAAAAAGATTACACTTCACCCACAAAGTATGCCACAGGTGATGCAAAAATTACGTGTTTTGCCTCAGAGAGAGCTTAAAACAGTCTCATGATAATAAGCTGTTGACTGGTCAAGTTCAAAAACAATATACAACAGCGAGTTTGAATCCGATTCAAATATTTTGTACAATAACAGGTCGTTATTATTTCGAACTATACACTTAATAAGAAAACTAAAGAAAATTAATTCAAATCCATAATGTAATTAATTGAATATAACAGAGAATTAGTAGTATAATTTAAAAATGTATATAACTCGGCTACTAATTCTATGTGAACATAATAATAACTTACACGGAATTACAGCATTTTTAACAATATGGTACAAAATAATTGTTTAATTAATACATAAAACTTGCAAACATATTCAGAAAAAATGCGATATACAATATAGCATCGAAATATGAATTAAAATGTAAAGTGACTAATTACAACAGGGTATGGCATGATGTGAAATGACAAAGTGCTTTACCTGGTAGCTACTCACCTACTCCTACAACAGACAGATTGCCTGTAAGTGGAGTAGGGGATGAAGATACTGTTGACATCATGCGGCACTGTTCCTTAACAACAGGGTCTGAAACAAATAATTCAATACAAACACTGAAAAACCCCACACTATTATTAACACAACAACGCGGTTGTGGCAAAATGCCAGTAGTTTCTCGCATAGATATAAATGTGGAAAAATAATTATATAAACTTTCCCAATTTACCCCACACAAATAGAAAAAGTGAGAACTCATTAAACTAGTGCAAACATTCGATAATTTTCAAATTTTAATTGGTTCGTTGATTATTTGACTGCATTCATTGAACACTTAATCGAAATGTGTAATAAAGGTGTGACCTTATCAGAATGTTAATATCGATTTTCCCCATACGCAACAAGATAATAAAGAACTGTGCTAAATAAATTTGTTTATATTTTTTAAATGCAAAATAAACAAGTTTAATTTTATCTGAATTCAAAGACTAAGGTCACGAAAGTCGCATCAAATTCCCGATTAGCTAAAAACGTCAGTTTTCTACTTACAAAAATAGGAGTGATCCATGGCGTCACGTGCAGTGAGACGCTCTAGATGATCGTAACGCAATAGTTTATCCAAAAAGTCTAACGCTTCCGCCGAAACTAGGTGTTGGTTTTCATTATGCACGAATCGCTCCCACCTCTTACGGGAATGTCTGTTGGAACAATAAAGTTAAATAAATTGAACAACTGGCGTGAGAAATACAAACCTTCCTAAAATGTCGTTAAATCTTGGGTCTAGTTCTATGTGGTATTTATCAAGGTATTCGAAAAGCTCTTCAGTTCCTAGGACTTTGGCAATACGGACTAATTGGTCGTAATTATCATGGCCATGAAAGAAAGGCTCTTTTCTAAATATCATTGAAGCTAACATACATCCCAATGACCACATATCTAATGAATAATCATACATTTGGTAGTCTACAAGCAGTTCAGGTCCTTTAAAGTACCTAGAAGCGACCCTTACATTGTATTCTTGTCCTGGATGATAAAATTCTGCTAAACCCCAATCAATTAGCCTTAACTTTCTATTTTCATGATCAATCATTACATTATGTGGTTTAACATCCCTAAACAAACGCTTGATATAGCCAAAGCAGGAGAATTTTTAAAAAATATTTACCTATGCATAATACCCATACTGTGACAATAATCCAAAGCTTTGAGCAACTCATATAAATAATAGCGAATATCGAAGTCTGTAAGCGTTTGGTAAAGCTGCTTGAAATCTGTGTTATTGACGTGTTCGAAAATAAGCGCTGGTGTTCTTGATACCGGATCCTTAACAACAGCCTCAAGAGTTATAATATTTGTACCTCCACGTAAATTCTCTAATATCTTGATTTCTCGTTTAATTTTCTTCTTTTTCACTGGCTGAAATTAACACGAGTTTTAGTATAAAACGCCGATAATGACGCGACCGCGACGTGTCATGTTGGAATTTAACATACCTTTAATATTTTGACTACACATTTCTCATTGTTCGTAACATTGACGGCTTCGAAAACTTCGCTATATTTCCCTCTTCCTAGCTTCCTGACCAACTGGTAATCGTCCTGTTGGCCCCAGTCAACAACGTAGCTTTCGTAGTCCCAATATTCTCGTGGTTTGTGCGAATTAACATCGGCATAAACTCGGGCACGACTAGGTACTGCCATTATTTTATTATGCACAAGGCTGCTCACGAAATAACGAACATAAGCTCGAGGAGTTCCTTGAACGGTTACTGGAAACGAAAAATGCGCGTTAGAGGGGCGTGCAGAAGGGGTCGTGGACAGAGACTATTGAGTGCTAACATGAATACTGGCTCAAGTTACCTTGTTTAAAGCACAGTTTTGCTAATCTAGAACATTTAATCAGCATAACTACATATCAGAATCTCCGAATTTTGTAAGTCAAGTAGTCAATAGCCTTGTATAGGTAGGCACACGCCATTCCCCTGTACATACTAGACCTTAGAAAGACTGGATAAAGGCTACACTTAAATACTCCATACCTAGTTCATTCCGTAGACAACTTATATATAGAAATATCCGATAAAACGACACATAGCAACTCCGATAACCTTTTACAATTTATCAAAAATTCTATATATGTTTTTTTTCCTCAACACTACCCGGCTTCTTAGCAAGGAGTCAGAACCAAGATGGAAGGAACTTCCATCCCGCCACGGTAGACTAGATTGGAAGCTAACAGAGAGCCACTTATTTCAGTATATTGGATACCCCTCTAAAACGACATTGCCAGAACCAGTGGCGTGCCGTCGTAAAACACCCAAAACCGCGGCTTCCCACCGCCACCAGCAGCCCCCAGCCGCCCGCCAGACAACGCGCCCGGACAACACACCCCTGACAAAAAAATAATCTTACATAAATAGAGCCCCTTTGCCCGGAAAACGCCTCAAACAATCGCCGAAAAAAACACCTTCACACGGCACTGAACTATCACACGAATTCCAACTTATCCGTTGAGCAAGCGCCGCAATTGCGATAATCCGCCGGTAGAGCACGCGACGAAAGCGGATTGACGTAATTTTCAAGAAATTTAAATTTTACGCGCCAATTTCGAAAGATATTTTTATGTTATGAAGTAACTCAACGTATAACCAAGCACAAATTCTACAACAACAAAATATTCAATAATCATGTTTGATATTCCGCAGGTGTTTAGAACAGGTAATTGGAGTATTTAAGGCAAGTGAAAATTTTTCTAAATGATACGATTTTACACTGTTTTGACCCACAAAACTCACTAATTCACTCAGCTCGTTCGATGTGAGGCACGTTCCGAAAATATCGATTTATAGCTTATCGCCTAGTCAATGAAAATATGACAACAGATGGCGGTTGTATTGTACAAATTCGCAATTCACATATGATTGCACAACTAAATAACAGCAAGCAAGCTTAAATAAGAAAAGTTTCCCGTGTGTCTTCCTGTAACTGCATATTTTCTTACATTAGGTCCAAATTATAAATAGATTATCTATCGCCTGTACCGTAATCTCAGTCCATATATTTAACTTTGAACCCAAAAATATCGTTCTATTTTTTCATTCATTGATTTAGCTGAGCTGCAATCATGAAAAGTTCAGCGCGCGGTTTGAATTTGTTTGTCAATACTATTTTTTTGAGTTGATTGTAATATAATATTTGCATCATTTTTTACAAGAAAGCAGAAGTAAGGTCGGTCGCTTGTGTGGGTCTAAAATTTTCCGATATCAATGGACAGCTTACACAATTTGTAGAACTGTTGCAACCAAATTGTCAAAATTTGCAGCTTATAAGAAATTACGGTTAATAGCTTTAGAAAATCTTTCACAACACTAAATGATTTGCATTTACAAGGTAAATAGAGACACGGTCATGGTCACGGGCATTAGATAATAATAAGAGTAATCAATAGTGAAATAGTGTGTTTTGCATTGGTTTTTTGACCTCCTGCTGGGCCAGAAACTGACACTTTTCATATAATTATTTTTACTTTTCTAAATGATGGAGCACAACACAGAATTCAACAAGAAGTGTCAAATTTTACATATTTGACTACAAATCTTTTTTAAAATGTTTAGTTTAAAGGGCAATTTACCTACAAGATTATTTTTCATTTTCAAATTAACACTTAAGCCCAAATTTTAGAATAAATTATAAATCTCTGAATAATTACGGTTGTTGGTTTCGATTTGAAAATATTTTACTAATTATTACCGTTGTAATAATGGTTGTATATAACTTGACAAGGTAAGTCTACAAAAAAAAAGTATATTTTTACTGTAGTAGGTAACTCAAAAACTAAAAACATACCGAGTTCAGCGTTCGCTGTCATACCTTATTTTTATCTCCCGGTATGTGAATTTTTCCGGATTTTTTTATAATTCCTTTTAATTAAAATTATGAAATAGTTAATTAATTACCTAATATTAACTCGTTGCAAAAGATTAATATTTCTTATGTCATTCTAGAAGAAGCGATGATTTGGTGCATATTATTCATTAAAAAATATAGCTAGCCATTAATGAAATAAAAACAAAAATTTGGGGCTAGCAACAATTTTTTTAAGTCATTTAAGCCTCATTTGTTGTAAAATAGCAATATAAATTATAAAACTTCGATTGTGAGTATTTTATTTTTTTTTTAAATTTAACTTTTCCAATATTCCTTAAAAACCGAACAGAATCCTTAAAATTTTAACTGGTGCCCTGAACAGGTCCATATACAGTAGTTATAAAAAACAGTACATATTTTATTTCAAAACTTATTGATTTGAAAATAAAACAGTAATGTTAAATTATTTGCCAACTTATAAAAAAAATAATAAACTGTTTATTTAGCTGTACCTACCACTAATCATTTATTAATTCACAATTACACAATTAATTATAAAAATTAGGACGTATGAAATTATCGCCCAAAAGTAGAGCAGAGAAAGAAATGCAGCAGCTGATCTCAACTTTATGTTTAATGCTGAGTCAGTCCACAATTTTGCTTAGTAATTAACCAAATGTAACAATTTTATTGTATTTTTTTCTGATATCCTATATTTTGTAAATATAAGAAGATAAATGGCTTTAGCTTTCGGAATTTCAGAAAACATTTTTCTTTCATAAAAATGGCGCCGCGGCGCCGTGTTTTCTTATCATATTACGAGAAACTGAGAAAGTAATTTATATATTTTTATGAATTACTGAACTCCTGATATAAATTAATTTCCATAAATTTGGCAATCGTTGACGTAAAACTAGCACATACCTCTTAGTACTTGACCCTATGGGCACGCCCTTGACAAGATTGTTTTAATCAATTGTCTGTTGATGAAAAATTAGCAATTAGATAATCTAAGAATCTTTTTGTCTAAAATTTCGGTAAGATTACACTAATTAAGTTCTTGACATTGGAAACAATTTCACTTGAAGGATTTAGCAATACTACTGGTCGTAGACACAATAGCACGAATTGTATCTGATAGTTTAGTATTAAATTACCTTACTTACATATTATTCACTGCTTCACAATTGAAGTGGATAATTAGCAAAAATGTATTTTTTATTTTATGCAATGATTGGCATGCCTCAATATTTTGGTAATTTTTTTCTTATGGTACAGTCCATTCATGGAAATTCGAGTGTCTAAGCTAAGTAAAAAGCATAAATAAAAGTTTTAGAAAAAAAGTTGTGAACCATTTCACTTGTGGTGCACTTGAACCGGTTATAATTTTGTTATATTTTTTTAACAAAGGAGTTTGTTACGTACCTGTTGTAACAAAATAGGGGTGGGTAGCAATTAAAACACAGTAATCAGTTTTATTCCAACGAAACTTTATTATTGTGTTGATTAACAATTAACAATAAACAATTAACGCAGAAATGCTTTCATGGGTCATTGTACAGTCAGTAAGCCATCGCCAAAATTGATTGCTCAAGTGAATTCCTGTAATTTCAAATTATACTGGCCATAACAAGCTAATTAAAAATCGTGCATTAATTAAAAATTATACTGAAATAAATAAAGAATTGGCTCTTATATACACGATGACTGAAAAAAACCTTTGACGTTTTTTGGAAGAAAACGTTGAAGCTTTTTGTTAGTCACCCTGTGTAGGTATGATTTTTACGGCGGTTCAAATTTTTGCAATTAAAATCCACGATCACTTTATCAGTAATTTAAAAAGGCTGTAATTGATACATAACATCTTAAGCTTTCACATTGTGTAATAAGAATTTGTTCAAGGGCGGAATTCAATATTGTTCACAGTCTGTCGCAACATGAACATCCATACATTTGAAGTCGCAAAAACATGGTTAAAACAATGACACCTAATCATTTTATGCACCGTGAAAACAACAATAAGAGATAAAGCAGCAATTTGATGGGTTGCTAAATGTTTATTAATTAATACAATGTTTATGGTCACTATGGTTAACATTTATTAGTGAGTGTAAACTGTAGACCATGACATCGATGAAATTTTCTTGCATAACTTAGAAGCGGTTCAAAATATGCACTTGAACCTGACTCGTATTCCAAATGCACACGCGCTCGCAAAACTTGGGGTTTCGCAATTTGGGCAAATTGCATGGTCAAAATTACATATCGGAGTAAAAGTGCATTGCATTCGAAACTGGAAAATTTGGGCAATGTTAATGTTACGGTTCATTATTATTACAACTGGGAGTCAGGTGCCATTTACCAAAAATCCACGAAAGAACATCTAAAAACTTAAATTTGCAACAAAGTGGGTCACGTCTCTACACAACACTAATAAGATAAGTGACCTTTTTAACATGGGTGGAACTGGCTTGACTTGACAATTATAATTTATAGAGAATCCTACAAAAAGCACAGTATTTTTGCATTAAAATGGCAATAAACTTCAGACAAGTACACACTATTATGTTTATGGTGTTGGCAATATAATTTAGCGCCTTGAACCCTAGACGCCTTATTTTATTAGTTTATTACATTTATGGTCTGTTGCAGAATTCATCCTAATCTTTTAACGAAAATTTTATCTTTATCCTAATTAAAAAGAATTGTGACAACTAAAAAAAGAACTGATGGTGTTGAAATTTGTTCGTATAATTAATCATCATAAACAAAAATTCTCAGCATAATGATGTTAAAAATAATTATTGAAATTGGTCGATCCATTGTGTAAATAAAAAAAAACGAGTCTTTTGACCGAAAATAAATAACATAAAAAGGTGATAGCCATGACAATGTGATCTAAATAAAATTTGTTTAGAACTGGCCTTGATTTAGTATATTATGCAATTTCGACCAATTCAACAAAATTGCAGGCATATGCGTTGCTTAAGATGTTATATCGTACCCTTGACTTTTGGTGGAGATTATGAAATTTCTAAACATAATAGATTCATGAAAAATTCTCGAAAATATATGCGTCGTGTCGAAAATTGCAAATTTAATTTAATTATTCTATTGTTTTCAACTAGATTTGGTAAAAAATCAAAAAATGGACCAGTGTTTACCTGCTTTGACTAAAATTTTGTCTTAATTTTTTTCCGTTATCACACACTTCACTGCACATTTTAGCCCCTGATTACTGAATTTAATTGAATGCCACAGTTCTTTTCTCAGTATAATTGCCCTCACCTGCAGATAAATTGATAAACATTTTTTCGATTTTGCAATCGGTGGTTCCCACTGCCGGACTGGTGGGGTGTTTTAAGCGCAGTATATAAACGCTAAATAAATCCTCTTTTAAAATCATTACTACCTTAAATTGCCTAACTTACAAGTAATTCAATACAAATAAAATGAAATTACAAGTTGTAGTAAGAAAACCGGTAAATATTTATTTCCAATTTTAAGTTTTATTTTTCAGGTTTTTCTCGTCGTCGTTTTGGTGGCAATGTGTGCGTGTTTGCCCTTTGACGACTCTGACCCCACGGTGAATCATGGATACGGAGACGAAGAATTCCACCCGGCACAAGACCAGCAGTTATTCTTGTTCAAAAAATTTAAATTGTTCAAATTAGGGAAGAAATTCCTAGGGTGAAGAAGTGAAGTGTTGTTTTGTGGTTTTGTATAGTCATTAGGTTAAGATTTACAATAAATTTTTTATTCATAATTTTGTTTTAATACTTTCCAATTAATAAGTACAAAGAGAATCTAGAGAACGAGTTCTCATTGCGAGATTCTTCCACCAGTTCCACCAAATATGTAGAAAGCTATATAAAAGAATCTGATAAATGATAAAATAAAACAATTTGCTAAAACAAAAAATTGTCTTCGGATAATTTCGAAATTAGAAAAAAAACCATTTAAAATAATGTTTGTAATGAAATAACTGATGAAACATGTCATAATAAATATACCATTCAAAAATGAATATTAAAAACAGTGATAAAAAAATATAAATTGAGGTATAAAAAATATAAAATAAAAAAATATAAAAATATAAATTTTTTTATGCAAGTGTGTATGTAACGTCAACAAACAAAAATAATTAGTCTTAAAAAAATTGTGAGGCACTTCAATTGTGGAGCAAAAATCAAATTGTATCAAATACAATTTTATTATTATTATTATTACTATTTTTTGGTAAGTTTAAAGTCATTACAGAGCAGTTTACTACTTACCTGTTGTAATCAAATATTCTAATTAAAAAATTAAATAGAGGTGAGTGTAGTCATTACGTATACTTAAAAGAAATTAATCAATAATCAGTGTTACTCCAACTAAAATTTAATCATGCAGTTATTTATGGAAGAAATTCTTGGGTGACAAAGTGAAGTGTTCTTTTGTGGTTTTGTACAGTCATAAGGTTAATATTTATAACGTAAACATTTTTTAAATTAAAATTGTGTTAATCTGAATTAATAGCCAAAATAAACACATCAAAATAATGACGAGTTTATTTATTGCTAAATACTTCTACAAAATAGGTATGATAAAGGCTTTAACACAAAATGTTACAACAAAAAAATGGTCTTCAGAATTAAAAACAATTCGAAATTTAAAAAAATTAAAAGGATGTCATGATGCATAAAATAATGGATTACATGTTTTAACGGTGACATGCATTTATTCAAAAAATGAATAATCTCAGCATATTATGAATTACATACTATAACAAAGTGAGACTATAAAATTTTTTAAAATTTTTAATTGCTATTGCAATTAAATTATACATTTTTAATCAATGTTTTTATTAAAACATTGATTAAAAATCTATAATTTAAGATAAAAAGCACAAACAAAATTTGTCATGCAAGTATGTAATACCAGTAAACAAAAATAAAAAAAGTTTTTAACAAAAGAAAATGTTACATCAATTATTGTATGTAAACAAATTGTTTTTCTCAGTTTTTTCGAAGTCCGAAATCATAATTACAAAGGAATTTGTCTACTTACCTGTTGTAAAAACGAGTCGTATAATTAATAAATGAAGTGAAGGTAGGTTGTAATTAAAACACATTGTCCAGTTAGGGAAGAAAATCGGGAGTGATAAAGTAATGTGTTCGTTTGGAATTTTGTAGTCATTAGGTTATTAATATTTATAAGGTCGAAATATTTTTTTTATTCATAAGTTTGTTTTAATACACAATTCAAAAAATACTTCCACAAAATATAATAGAATCTGCAAAAAAAATAGTCTACTGAAAATTAAAAAAAAAACTCGAAATTAGCAATTTTTTTTAACAATTCGCGTATCGTGAATTAACGATTACATAAAAGGTGATAGTTAAAAGTGTATCTATTATACTACTACATCTCAAAAACTATAATAATCATAAATAATCATTAGATTCCCTAATTTATTGTCCTAATTTATTTTCATTCGGCCATATGTTTCAACGTTCGTTTACTTATGTCTTATAACGCAGTTTCTGTTTACAATAAATTAAGAGCGCATTTGAAGTCGTTTCCTATGAACAGTTTTCGTAAAGAAGTTAAAAAGTTTTTCTTTTTGAGTAATCACTAATCAGTAATCACTAATCAGACAAACAGCGTATAAAATGTTAATAAAAGTCAATTATTTTTCTATTTTTCATTTTCTTTTTTATTATTAATATTTACTTTCCTCTTTTTATTCTCGTTTTCTTTCCTGTTTTGATCTCATTTTGTTTATCGCATTAATTTTTTGTTGTTTAAGCATACTTATAATTATTTTGTTTTTTCTGTAATTTTTTGTTGGGTTAAGTTGGAGTAGCTTCGGCTAAACTTCACTCATAATAGACTATTTATTACTATTATTATTATTATTAGTATTATAAAGTGTATGCTATATAGCGTAATACAAAATTGCCGGATCAACTCTCGTACGTTCAGTAAAGCTTAAAAATTGAAGTTTTTTCAAGCAACTTGAATTTTATTTTTAATATATTTTTTACTTGTTTTCCTTAGCAACCTTTTAATTGTTGCTGTTTTGTTTACAATATTGTCAAATTTAATTTGTTGTCTAATTTGTGGATTTATTTAATGTTTGGAACACCGTAAGACACCAATTGTTAATTTTTTTTAAACAGATATCTGCTTAATGTTGTAAGATTTGTCGTTTCCGCTAAATAAATTCAAAAAAATTTGATCAAAAGTGCCAAAAACTTAACTAAAAATCTAACTTTGAGGAGCTATATATCTCTTGGAAAAAGGCTCAAACAATTTTTTGCCATAGGAACTTTTAACTCAGTTTGATGTTCTAGATCAATATCCAAGAGATGGTCCGAGAGATTTGAGTTACCTGTGTACTTATTTATTTTTTTCGGTGCATGTGAATTTTTTTACGTTTCCTTATAAATGTTTATCACTTAATTAATTAAAATTAAGTCGCTAAACAAAAACAAATATTATTGCTCTTATGTCATTCTAAAACAAACCATGTTTTAATGTTGTTTTGTGCAATAAATACATAAGAAAAATTAGCGCTAACCCTACAAAATAATTAGTAAAAAAAATTAAAGTCACACAAACCTAATTTTGAGGCTTGCCAATAATAATAATAATAATAGCAAGCTGCAAAATTCTATAAAATAACGAATTACAATTGAAAAAAACGTGTTAAAAACGTATGAAACAAGGCAGAAGCAAAAATAAATAAATGAAATTTTATTAAAAAAATTGTGGATGCAGTGCCAATGGTTTTTGCAACGACAAACTTTCATTTTATTGTTTGTTTCTACAAGTTTGAAGTCATAATAATAATGATATAATTTATTTCCAACAGACTTCTTAGTCTACAGTGGACAATATAATAAATGGACGAGTAGTCCTTACAATATATAGAAGAAATAGTTACTTTATTTATAATACAGTATTTCTTTTTATATATTGTAACTTATAAGTTACTTACCTGTTGTAGGGCATAGGGAAAGAAATTCTGGGGTGACAAAGTGAAGTGTTGTTTCGTAGTTTTGTATAGTCATTGCTCATTCATTAGATTTATAAAGTCGTAATAAATTTTTTATTCATAATTTTTTGTTTTAATACATCGGAATTAATGGTTACAAAGAAAACAGGTAAATATATACAAAAAAATGATATAAATCTTAATAGATTGAAACGATACAATTCAAAATACTATACAAATACATTAACAAAAAATCGCGATAAATAAATATCGAAGTTAACTATCCCCATCTATAACAATTAATGCTGATTGAATCTGGCAGGTTTGAAGTACCGGAGCGTCGATTTGATCGGTGCTGCTGCAAAAAATCTCAATACGCGCCCCTAAATCAAAAGTCCCAGGCCTCGAAACAACTGCCGAGAGCTTCACTGGTTCTGTAGCCAAAGGCTTGACTTCTCTAACTGCACTTCCCGTCCCAAGCCAGGAAAAATTTTTGGAAGCATACGGATAAAAAAGATCAGAGTGTGTCGGCGGTGGCGGCCCACTAAAATTCAAAATTAACTCAAACCAACATGTTTAAACCAATTGACGAACCTCGTCACGCCCAAAGTGTTCACTATCACACTCAAATCAGCGTCGGTTACAACACTGTGGAGGAGGAGAGTGACCGGAACTACACAGAATTTCTCTTTTTGGAAACTGTGCTCGACGATTGCCGGGTAGATGAGAGTACACGTGACTTTGGTTTGTTGTGTTCGATTCTCGTTCTGTTTGTCTTTATTCAAACTGACTTCGAGTAAAGTTGCCGGATCACTCAAAGCCGCAAACTCGTCGAGATCGCTTTGATCGTCGCTTGTTTTGTGGACTTTTATTCGAAATTGTGTTTGTCCGTCGACTACGCGTTTTTGCGGATCGTTCACCAACGCTTGCCATTGCACGAAAACAATCCCGTCCTTGCCTTCAGGAGCCGATTCGAACTCGTTGAATAAATTCACTTGGCAATGTTCAGTCTTTTTGGCGAAGGCGATGTAAGCTGAATTGAGGTGTTGCCGCATGCTCCTCTCATGGTTTAAGTAGATGTTTGAGTATACGCTCTTTTTTTCGTTAAGTCGGCGCGCTTTTAGTAAAATGTGAGCGGATTCCTGAGAGTGTAAGTTTATGTATTTGGGGGTTACGACGTTTTCGATGAAACTCCAAAATTTACTCAGCATTCCTACGTTTAAAAGACTTATTTCCGTCAACGTCGAGCTGTGGAGTTTGTTCAAGTTTGACGCTTTTAGCACCACTGCGATCTCCTCCACTTGCTTTGAATTGAAACTCTCTTGGACCGTCACGTCTACTTTGATCGACTCCTGAACAGACAAATTCCACTTGTGGCGCACCAGCCGATACCTTTAACAATTTATTTAATTATGCTGTCCAAGCAATAAGTTTTTTCCTTATTCTAGACCAAGAATGTGTTTTTTTTTTTCAAAAGGAGAATGCGACTTAAAAGACAGTTTTAATTTTTATTCAAAGAACTTTCAAAAAAAGCATTTAGTTCTAAAAGTTTTTTGTTGACACTTCTGTATAAAACTATACATTTTGATGGCTATCATCCCTTAAAACTATTGAAAGTAAGCAATTTTTAGTTTTAAAAAAGAATATTTCGGCGCGCATGACGTAATTAATTTAGTCAAAAATGTAATAAACTGGACAGTAATTACCTAATTCATTATCTACAATATAGTATTACAAATAATCAATAGCGACTTTTTTGCAGCAGTAAAAGATTAAAGAAATTCTGGTTCCTTGTCTAAAAGCTTAAGAAACTAACAATTTCAAAAACGTTCTTATATACATAATATAATAATTAATAATAAACAATAAGAAACCCAATTCACTTCAAGCAAAAGAGTAAACTAGCACCCCTTAAGACAAATACATATGTACAAAAATTGTCTCAGCAAAAATCATTTTTGAGTATTTGAACTAGTCAAGAACTAGAAGACTCATCATTTATTCAAAAACGCAATTACTATGTTAAAAAAATTTCAAAAATAAACCAAAAAATTACTAAATTAGATAAAAAATTATGTGTATTTACTATTTCGCCAGATTTAACATTTTAACAAAATCGCAGAGAAAAATCACATTATAATGCCTATAGTTTATGCGTTTTAACACATTTTCACTCAGCGAAAATTTCATTTTGTAAAAATAAGCAAAAAAATCCCTAAATTAGTTCGAAAATAGAGCAATTTTTTAAATTTTATAAACACCATGTTGTCAAATTTCGTCAAAAGACTCCGAATTAGGTACGAAGTAATTTTATTTGTGCCTCTGTCGAACGTTTAACACGTTTTCCATAACGAGAAATCATTAAATTAGATCAATAATAACAATAACACTTCTCCTTTATGAGCGTTTATGTTATTCAACCAAAAACGCAATTATTTTGAAAAATTATTTCAAAAATAAGTTGAAATTATTGCAAATTTCGTTGAAAAAACGCATTATGTAGCCTTGATCGTGCATTTTAACAGTTTTCAGCCAGAACCTTAAAAAATTTTCGTCAAAAATTAATAAAAAAAATTCTAATTTAGTTTGAGCAATTTTTTTACTTTTCAAGTACACTATTATGTAAAATTTCGTCAAACAAGCATCGAATTTAGTAGAAAATGAAGTCATTTATGCCTTCTTCGAGCGTTTAATCAAATTTTTGAACTAAAAACTCAGTTTTTGTTAACCCAGAACGAGAAATCATTAAATTAGATAAACAATAACATTATTTTTCTCCTTTTCAAGCGTTAATTTAATAAGTTCTTCAACCAAAAACGCAATTATATTGAAAAATTACTTAAAAAATAAGTTCAAATCACAAAATTTTAACACATTTTTCAGCCAGGACCGCAGAAAGTTTTCATAAAAAATAAACCGTAAATTACCAATTTACTTCGAAAATAAAAAAAAATCATTTCGAGTACATTATTATGCAAGATTTCGTCAAAAAAAAGTGTTGGATTGGTAGAAAGTGATGCCATTTGTGCTTTTTTCAAGCGTTGAATAACGTTTTTTACCTTAGTTTTTTCCCAAATTTTTGTTAACTTATATTACTTAGAACAAGAAATCGAAATTAAATCAACAATAACATTAGTGTTCCCCTTTTCAAGCGTTTTAACACATTATTCAACCAAAAACGCAAAGATATAAAATTTCTTCAAACATAATAATTTGAAGTTACGAATTGGCTTAAAGATTGTGCCTATTATAAGAAATTTTTTTTAAGTATTCGCATACTTACTACCGTATGTATTACCAATGGTATTACGTGTTCCGTAAATAAAAAAATTAAACATTGATTTTAATTTTTCAAACAATGCCTGACAGATTGTCAAAAATTTTATTTTATTTTTATTTCTTTTCTTTGTTTATAAAACTATTTGATTCACGGCTCATCGTCTGTTGTAATTAATTTCTGGGATAGCAGACAAGGTGTAGTTTATTTTGTTTTTCAATTATTACTACCAACGTTTCGCCACCTTTTTTGGGGCTTCTGCAAGGCAATAAATAATTAGGAAACCATTCGTGCATAAACAACGTGGAGGAAAACCAATCCTAATTATTTGGTAGTGATAAATAAAAACAAAACAAAATAAACTGCACCTTGTCTGCGATCCCAATAATTAATTAAATCATACACAAATTAAACTATAGCATTTCATTCAATAAATTTTCATAGCTATTTCTACGAGCGCCTCGACGAAAACAAAAAGACAAAAAACTTAAAATACGTAAAAAGCCAGGAAAAACGTGATTATACGAATCAGTAGGGGCCAGAATTTCACACGCAATTTTCTGAAATTGAAACGGATTTCTAATTCGCAACCAATTACCTTGGGACGACTCCCGTGTTGGCGTTTTCGTAATAAATAAGTAAATCGACGAGACAAGGCCCAGGAACATTAGGCGCTTTGATAAATATTGCAACCGTGGTGCTTTGCCCCGGTTCAAGTCTGTCGTTTGGAAGAGGTACTGAAGTAATGTGGTTATCCCTGATAAATTTTTCCCTCATTGCTGGAGTGCAATTCGCCGAAAATTCGGGCAATTCTTTGGTTTTTGTCTCACAGTTACATAAGTACTCGGGGGCCGACGTCGCCATGTACACCGTATGCAAAGGTAGCGTCCCCGTATTTTGAAAATCTATTGTAACTTTTTGTACTTCGTCACACAAAAACTCCAAACTGAACTCGGAAAAAGTCACCTGAAAGAAACACTTGTATGACTGGATACTTGTTCCACTACATTACCTGCAAACAGGGCGCTAATGGCACGACTTTTATTTCTACGTTTTTCGTGCCACATTTCTCGAAATTAAATAACTGTTTTCCTTTTATAAATATATTGTCAGGGGGCGTGTTCGAACTGGTCAAAGTGTAGCAAATCCCTTTCAAAGTTATCGTCCCTGTTACAAGGGGCGTTAACGCAAGTATAATATTTTGATTACAATTGCTTTGTAACAAAATCGACTTCGTGACGTGAGTTTTGACGAAATTGTCAACGTTATTGCTGGAATTTTCGTTAGACGCCACAATGTTATCGTTTTTGAAGCACCAAATCAAATAAATGTCTTTCAATTGTAAGACAATTTGCAACGAATTGATTAGTTGCACGCAGACTTGGATTGGTTCATTTACAATCGCCGTGGGCACGTTCTTTGCTAAATTACTGACACTATAAAGGGTGATCATTGGCTTGAAGGTCAGAGGCAGAGAACCGAAAGCTTCTTGTACCAAAATCTCCTCCAATTTATTCCATCTAGCTGCAACTTCGGCCCCATCTCTTTCAAGAAAATTGACACCCATTGCTGGAACTTTCCCAGGTGTTGTTAGGGGAGGCGTCGGCTCCATTAGCAACTTTAAAGAATCACTGTCTAATTCCGGTAGAGCCAAAATCGGAGTATCGTCATCATCCTCTTTCAGTAATTTATTCTGTTGACAAATCTATATTACAAGCTTTCTAAATCCGGCACTTACCCCTAATATTGTTAGATATTCCTTCAAAAACACACTCTGTTGTTGACCTGACTGCTTGCTATCCCCATTAAGCAGCCTCGCAAACGACTTCACAGCCTCATCAAACGAATGGAGATTATGAGCTTGACGTCCTATAGTATAATGAATGTGATCCTCAGCTAAATCCCAGCCACTGTATTCGTAAATTTGGTGTGCTTGTTTGTAACTCCGCAATGAATGTTTTCTTTGAGCAGCTTTAGAGAATCTATGACCGGCCAAAACCATATGAAACGCGTACTTCCTGACCATTTTTGAATGCAGGAAACAATAAGCGGCCTGTTCCAGAAAAAGAGCCGATCTCAAATCCGACTCTTCACTCGTCATTCGTATCAACTGATGAGCCGCTTCGCCGTACAAGCCCCTACTTTTGAGGCACTCGGAGCTTAAAAGTGTCGCTCGTGTTGCAAACTGAGGCATCCTAAACCGGAATAAAAAATATGTTAAAAGATAGAACAAGGGAAATCATTATACAGCCAAGTGCCAAGTAATTGCTAATTCAGTGCCTCTACAAAAACATTAAATCTTGGCAATACCGAATTGTTGCTACCCTAATATTCTTTCTTTGTGTGTAATACATTTAAAAAAGTCTTCGTCAAAAAAAACTACGCAGAATCAACCAATAAAAGTTTTGGTCAAAATTAGTCCAAAAATGCAATCAAATTATAGAATGTTTCTTTAAAAGAACATAATCTTGTATTTTGTAATAACCTCTGAAAATTTGAAAATGTTAGGTGATGCAAAATAAAAATATCATTAAATTGAAAGTGAATTGTCGTATGTGTATAATGTGGTGTGTCAGCTAAAAATATATTTTGTTTTGTCTGAAATTACTTGCTCAAGAAATGTGTTTCAGCGATTAAACCTTAAAAATGTACCACCCTGTATATTTTTCAGGTAGATACCCCCAGAAAAAAAAAACAGTAAGTGATGATGTCGTAACAAAAATTAATTAATCAGACAAACCACTTTGTTTCCCACCTTGCAAATTAGTTATGTCACAGATTATGTTTTTTTTTGGTGACGTTTTATCGATATTCTTACACAATTATTGCTGTGCCGTTTAATTTTATTCAATTTGTTACATGGTGTTGTCGCGAACGGAAATCAGAATTTTGCGGTTTAATTTAATGACACATTGTTGTAATTTATTGTTTTTATTTCTATAATTTGTAGCAGAAGATGCCATAAAGGTCAGTGCATTTTAATTTTTTTCTATTTATCGCCAATAAGTGAAGTGTTGAAAAGTGATAGTTGGAGTGCCACATTTAAGAACACAGTAAGTATTTTATAAAATTTTCAAATTAATTTGATGACACATTGTACTGACTTTATTTCTAATTTCACTACCTAGGTTTTTCTATGAGGATTGCCTTGCTACAAACTGCAGCAGAAGAAGATGCTAAAAGGAAAGTGCATTTTTTTCATCCCAAGTGAGATATTAAATATGTGGTATTATTAACATCTTGTACTGAATTTATCTTTATTTTTAATGACTTGCTACAAACTGTAGCAGAAGAAGATGTCATAAAGGTAAGTGCATTTTCTTTCATCTCTAAGAGATATTGAATAAATATGTGATATTACTGACATATTGTATTAATTTTGTTTAAATTTATTTTTAATGTCTTGCTACAAATTGTAGCAGAAGATGCCAGAAGGTAAGTGCATTTTTTTCATCACAAGTGAGATATTAAATATGTGGTATTATTAACATCAGTACTGATTTTGTCTTTATTTGTTATTGTATTTGTATTGTATTGTACAGGGTGATTCATATAACTTTACGACCCTGACAAATTTTAAATGCAACCAGTAATACATTACTCAATTAAAAAACACTAATAATTATAAATTTGTTTGTGATTTGGATATCCCTGACAAACCTTAAAAAATTAAGTTCTTATTGCTGTCTCTGGCGTTTTTGTTTTGACCAATTTACGCGCAATTCAACCTCCAATGTATAATGAGTTGCATTTAAAGTTCGTCAGGGTCGGAAAGTCTTGTGAATCACCCTGTATTTATTTTTAATGACTTGTTACAAACTGTAGCAGATGTCATCATAAAGGTAAGTGCATTTTTTACCTCATCTTTATTTCCTGGCAAGAATGCTCTAAACCTCCACGTGGTTCTTGCTGGACAAAATAGTGATAAATTTGACTAATTAGAGCTTAGAGCAATCGTTGAATGTAACATGACTTGCTGTTGCATTTTACTGGCGTAAAATTATCTTTAAACACCTTGTATTTAAAATGTAATGTACTATTTGTAATACGACTCCTTTCCTTACAGAGCAGAATTTACCCAATCCTTATTAGGCAAATACATTTTGATGTGGCTAGACACTTGTTATTTACACGATTGACTCGCGTGACTATTCTACAAGTCTTAAAAAATTAACACCCAAAGTTTTTTTGAAAAACGTTTCATCTTATATTTCTATTTCCAATTTTTAATGAAACAAAAAGAAAAATTAAACGCATTGAATTCGGTGTTTGTTTAGTTTCAAGTAGTCAGGAGCCACTGTGGGTGTCATATTTAACAGCTTGAAATGTAGTAGCAAAACGCGAAACCTACTTGCAGGTGTTCGTGTAAGTGGTTATGCTCTCCTCCATGTAATCGTACGTCTTTCTGCTCGACTCGTTGGCCATAAAGGCCGCCAAGGCGGCCATTTCTAGCGCCCCTGCGTAGTACAGCCAGGCTTGGTCCGTGTTGTAGTCCCTTTTAGCTAAATGATATGCTTGAAACGCTAGTAGATAATGTCCAAACATGAAATAAAGATCTCCAAGTCGCCGCACTTGCAGTTCGAGTGAATCAGGCGCGTAGCTAAAACCTGAACTCAGAAAAAAATATTTGGAGATAAAACTTACATAAGGTTATTCACTGCAACTGAACTGGCGCCAGGTTTATTGGGGTTAAACCAGCGTTTTGTAGCACTGAATAATGACCTGCTGACGCCTTTTTTGTTAGAAATTACGTCGCTTAGTTGATGGATTTGTTTCTCAATGTAAGGCAGCAGACAGGTTTTGGTAAACTCGTGTAAAAATAATTTCACCTGTTCGACGTCTTCAGTTGATAGGCAAAGACCGTGCGATTTGAATTTGGAGTTGTTTGATACGGATTTGTCTTTTTCAGTTGTCGAAGTGCTCTAATTTTTGAATTTAGTAATGTGTTTGTTTAGAGTTAGGTATTACCATTATTAAATCCTCGGTGTCAGGGCTCAGTGGGTGGTAATTCAAGTTAGTTTTTGTGTCAGAGCCTTGACAGGTATCAAAAATTGCCCTTAAAGTATAGGGTGAGCTCTCAGGGGTTGGTTTGTAGTCTCTGGATTCAATATTACAACTAATGAATTGGCTCCAAGGGTCCGGCAAATGCTCAATGTTTGCAGCACCAGGAGGCCGTGAATTCATCCTCAAAAGAAAACAATTTGCCTCCCCGTACGATCCTTTAACCGACTCATACGCCTCATTTGCGCTAAAAATCCAATTATTTTCAATTATACGACAAAAATGCTTACTTACACATCAATATTTCCTTCAACATTGTCATGGATGATTACATAGTATTTTAAAACGTTTGAGCTAAACCACTTAGGTAACTTTCCAGGGGCATTGTTCTGCATTTGATTCAAACTCTGAGACAACTGAATAATACTTTCAATAACATTGATTTCAGCTGAAGAAACAACCAAAACACACGATAAAAAATGTTTCGTATATTCATGATCCGAGGGATACTGAACTCGTAAAAACGTATCTCTCCAAGCCTCAAACCATGGCGTTGTTAAAGTAATGTTCAACGTGTGATCGCTGGTTGTGAAATTTTCAGTCCGGAAGTCTGACAACTCACTGACTGAGGAATTTAAAAATTTCCTAGCTAACGTGGTTTGGGGAGGTCTTGAATTCACGTCCAAAAATGTCAATTTAAGGTTTCTTATTGTTATAACTGTACCTGCCGGATCTTTGTAATGCACTGAAAAATATCAATTAGGGAGGTTTTTCCAAATTTGAATGCCACCACCATCATTGCTCAATTTGGAAAAAGGTTGGAGCAGCTCAATGAAATTCAGATTATTTTTCTGACAAGAACCTTCAGCAAGGGGGGTGCACAAAACAGCAATTTGGGGTGTGAAGGCGTTCTTTATAAATTCTTGCGGAGTTTGTTTGCACTGAGCCATGAGTGTGAGGTTAGGAATTTTGTCAAGTCATCGATTAAATTAAAACAATGTACTTTGGTTGATTTTAAATTTTGTCACACACCCGGTTTTTATTCATTTAAGGCTGTTTTGCTTTAATCGGAAAGTTAACAACACTACAATCAGCTGCAAATCAGCTGTTTGACAGGTGTGACAGGTGACGATAAAACAGAAACCTTTTTTTAGGATCGCACCAATTAATGTACAACAGGCAAAATGATTAAACATTTGAATTCAAAGTAATTGTTGCATAATTTATAAAAATAATCACGAAAATTGTTTCCAATTTAAATTTTTAGCGCATATCAGGTGACTAATAAGCTGAAAAAAAAAACAAAAATCCCTAGCTCGAAATAGGCGGGAAAGTAGATAAACAAACGTAATGCCGGCATGTTATCCGCCCTTAACATTAGTCCAAGCCTTTTTCACCGCGTTGTTAGTCGTGTAACGTTGCAAAATGAACACCGATTACTTGAAACGTTCCCCCTTGAAACAATTTGCAAACCTACGCCCGTACACCGTCATCGTGGAGGGCAACATCGGTTGTGGAAAAACCACCTTTTTAAATTATTTTCAACAATTCGACGATGTTAACGTACTTGCGGAGCCTGTGAATAAGTGGCGGAACTGCAATGGCTACAATTTACTTGTAAGTACTAACTTTCATTGAGGTTTTAAAATTTAAAAGTCTTGGCGTGTCGTTAGGATAAAATGTATTCTGACCCAAAAAAATGGAGTTTCACCTTCCAGTCTTACGTCCAATTGACTATTCTGCAGCATCATACCATGAAAACGGGTCATCCAATTAAACTAATGGAACGCTCAATTTACAGTGCCAGGTAGTTTTGCGTTGTTGTTTTTTTAATGTAATTATTTCGTTAATTAGAAATTGTTTTGTGGAGCAAATGGCCAGGAATGGGTCCATTGAGCATGCCTCGGTGTCGGTAATGGACGAATGGTTCAAATGGGCCAAAGAAAATTGCGACTTATCAGTTGACCTTATTGGTAAGTTTAAAAAAATTGAGACACTGTGTAGGTCCCGCTTTTAGTTTACTTGAAAACAACCCCAGAAACGGCTTATCAGCGCATGCTGGCACGCAACAGACCTGAGGAGCAATATGTACCCCTTAAATACTTCCAAGATATACACAACTTGCACGAGGAGTGGTTACTTCAGAAAAGGTTTGAGTGTCCAGCACCGGTCTTAATTATTGACGCCAATTTGGACAAGTCAGGCATCATGGAAGAATACTCCAAGTGCAAAGCACAAATATTCACAGAGAAAGAACTAAAAGTTGCGCTTTAATTCACTATTAGTATTATTTTCACAATTATTTAATTTCGCGGCCTCAAAGGCCGTTGCACAATATTTTATCAGGGTCGTGTGTATTAGTTCAAATCTTCTATTAGCCTAGGTTTTGTAATTTTAAATAAAATATTGCGATTTAATTTTTTATTTATAACAAAATACAAATATATGGCTTAATACTTGAAAAATGTAGCCAATTTATTGTTACGCCATTTAAGATATCACATAATTCAAATTTACACAATCTGGGTATTACAGTTTGTTATGCGGAATGATAAAAAGTAACGAAAAACTTTCCATAACAATAAATAAATAGTGATAAGAACATTGTGGTTGGAAGACTACTGTTATTCCTGAACTAACAAAAAGCACCAAAACTAAGATTTATTTTTAATAACATACTGAGACCACCTTTGGACGGCATCTTGTTGGTTTGTGTCCCACAACACTTTTGAGAGTTTTCCAACAGTGGCACAATCGGCTTCGTTTTGTATCCAGTCCAATAGGAGCTGATAAATCACCTGCATTGGGTTAATTAGTATTTAATTCGCAAAACAAGGAACCTACTTCTTTAACTCCAGACCGGATGTAGTCTTCGTAAAACTGGCTGACTTGTCCATCTGAGAAATCCAACGCCCTTGCCATTGTCCTCCAGTGTTCATTTATATGAGGGGAAAGAAAAATTAAAGCTTTCCGATCAACGGGCACCTCACTGTCAAACAGTCCTCTGATGGCCTCTGTCACAATGTAGTGTTGTTGTTGGCTTTGAGTCTCTGATTTATTATTGAGATACACATTATAATTTGAACCAACGTGAATTCCATTTGCGTTACTAATATTGATCACACTGGCAAAAGCTAAAATCGCTGCATAAACGTCTTGTTTCACTTAAACAGCTGTCTTACCAGATGGTCCGCTCTTTTTGGGTTTTTTGAAAACTCTAGTTTTGGTTTTTGTTTTCGGAGGGATATTTGTTGGTTCTGTTTCGACAGTGTCTTCTTTTTTAACTTCATCCCTTGGAGGGCTGGGTATGGCATCAGTTGTAAGATCACAGTTATTCTGATCTGACATTTTTGCAGTCAGATTTGTTGTAAATTTTAACTCTCCAAATGTATCATTTTTGACATTTGTGTTTCCTTTGTCTGGGAATTACGTCAAATATCACTAGCAATAAACAAATAATTTGAAAAATGAAGCGGAAATTTTATTTACATTGACTTGAACCCGTTATCTGACTAAAGTTGTTCAAACTAGTTCACAATGATTCTGGGGGCCGGAAAGTTGCCATTTGATCAAGATCACGTGAGAAGTACATGGGCGGAGCTAAATTCCATAAAAGAGTGTGTGGAATGCGAATCACATGCGTGTACTTTTAGTTGGGTAAAATGAGCTGACTAGACTTGATAATGACTTCTCAGGATAACTCGGGGAAAACACTTGTGGGAAATTTGGGGAATTACACGTTCTCGTATTATCACATTTCGTAGCTGTTTAACGAAATTAATACATATTATGATCGTCTGCTGTTTTTTAATATTCAGGGAAAAGCGCAATTTCGCTAATGTAAATGTTAGAAAGTCTTGTATGGTGGTTGTAGCACAGAACTGCGTAACTGCGGCAGAGTAGTAATTATCTATTTTTTCTTTTCCCTTCTTCGGTTTCGTCCGTAATAATAGGGTATTAAATATTTGTAATTAATTATCATTTGACGATTTTTCGGGCATAGATGTAATTGTTTTGAAAACTAACGTTTCGTTACAAAAAATTTACCCAAATTAAGCATGAAAGTTATTTATCTGAGTGTTACATCTTTAATGCAGCAAGGTTAACGACGAAGTTAGCCTTGTAAAAAATTTGTTGTGGATTAATTGATATTCGTCTATGGTTCACAATGGGGAAAATCAATATATGCGAAGATTCTAAATTTTGGGCATATTCACGGGCGCCCATGTAATCATAGAAGTTTGGTAATGAGTGTGAAGCTTCCGCTACAAATAGTATACAAAAACTTTTGCTTAATTCATGAAATTATTATAACTTTAAGACAGGAAAAAATTTGCAAATTATACGCATTTTTTTGTCTATAAAAAATTATATTGTCTTAACCAATGGTTCATTGCGACAAGTCTTTATGTCTTGCGAGGCATCGTAGGTTTATAACTATTATACGTGTTTTTTTCAATTGTTAAAAAATTCAAATATTTACTAATTTTGTTAATGTTTCAAACGCCAATTCACAAAAAATTGCCAATTTTGCAGTTTCTTTCTGCATCGATTAAAATAATGAGTTTTTATTAAATTATCTTAACAATTATAAACAGTTCTTTAAAAAGGCAGACCTAGCGAAACAAACCACATTAACACATTTCATATTTTCGTATAAATTGAACTGATTTTTTTTAAGATTAGTCACCAAAAAAATAACAAATTAAAACTGTATCGACAAGAAAATTCTCTTAAATAACAAACCGACCGATTGTGGAAGGGAGCTAATTCAACAGAGAAAAGTCAATGATTATAATTTGTTAGATTCAACTAACTGTATTCAAAAAATCACAGATCGATTCTAGGAGAAAAGTAAGCTAATCCGAACGAAATCAGCAAAAAACGTAAATTTGTGATGTTCTTCACCGATTTAACAAAATTCTTTTAGACTAAGTGACCTATTATTTTCTTTACAAGGTAATATGTGTGTGTAATTTCTGCTTTAAAAACTCAACAAAAAAGCCAGATTTTTTAATAAATTTTGAACTAAATCTCCAGTAGTCCACGGAACACAGGTTCAAAACGGCGTTTATTTTTTGTTTGTTTTAATAATATTTACAACAAATATGGTTATCCAGATAGATTAAACTATAAAAATTAACAAAAATAGTTTTTTGGCGTTATTTTATGTTTGAATCAAGCACAAAAGTGATTAACCGAAAAAAATTGTTTTTTAACTTCGTCAATTGTTTGTGCATCCACTGAAAATTAAGGAAGTCGGTGCCCATGGGCATATTATAAATTACAGTTAACAATTTTTGTAAAAAGCAAAAAGCGCATGCGTTTACAGTAATTAGGTCCTTTAGTCATAATGCATAACAATGCACAACAAAGCAATTTTTTTTCGATTTACTTGCTACACTAACAATTTATAATATAGTGTTGATGGAATGATAAGATGGATGTAGATGTGTTGTTAAATAAATGTAGGCTTAAAATTGTAACAAACAATTTTTTATTTGGTTTAATTCAATACATCATAGATAAATAAACGTCAGATTAATATTGCACATGATTGAAAAATGCCTATGTCAAATGGACGTAATATATGCCTTATGATGTAAACGTAAAATGAAAGATGAGGTGTAAAATGATCAACAAATATTGGCAACGCTACAATAAAATATAACTATATTTACATAATGTAGCTGGGTATTTCGTCCATTTAAAAATGAGGCGTAATGTTCCGCTTAACATAAAACGACTAAATAAAATCGTGTCAACTGACATGTCAAAACATTGACATAAATAAAGAATAACATACAGAAGAGACAGTAGTGCAGTGACACGGAAGCCAGTTGGGGGTTCGGAAAGGTACCAGGTTAACAAGAAGGCACAAGCAGCGGCAGCTGTCTAGCACTAGCATGTGCCAGTCAGCAGAGTGGAGTGTAGAACGGCGCAATACCCTGTGAATTATCGACGAAAATGTACCGCAGCGCATTCGGACTTAAGATGGCTTTTACTGAAGACATCCAATGGTGTAGTACACAAATAGATACGTACATACTGTCGAGGCACTGTGAGTAAGGCAATCCTACAGTAGTTCAGTGGAGATAGGGTCATCCGTGCGAAGACGGACAGCCGGGTCGAACCGACATTTAAACTTTAAAACTATGTGCAAGGTTTGTGCACACAACAGTAGATAAAATATATCTATATATTATATAATGTATAATTATATAATTTAATTTGTGTAGGTCAATATACAGAATAGATATCGTACTCTGAAATCACAAACAAATTGAAAAGGCTACAACAATGAACACTCTAGGTTCCAATGGGGAAGCAGTACAAATACAGTACATTCAACATTGACGGGCGGACGGACGGACGGACCGACGGCCAGCGTCAATCCGGCGAAGCAGAGCCGCCGCGGCGTCTGTCAAGCCGTCCGCACCAACAGCCAGTGGACAGAGTACATCCGATCAGGTTGGGGAAAGCACCAATACATAACAAGAGTAGTGTCCTGCATAGTCTCAATATGTTTGTTAGTGGCTGCATCCTCGCTAAATTAACAAGTGTACATTATAAATAATATACTATTTATCTAAAAACATTTATAAAAAAGACACTAATAATTACAAGAAAATAATGGCACTATATATTATGTTTGTTTCTGAGAACAAATGTTGGCGCCAGCATATAACGCTGTCGCTGACTGGAACAACCACGACACACTCACCACACTAACCCATTCTATATAAATCTGATCCTCTCTCGCGCTGCGCTCTCTCTCTCTCTCTTTCTCTCTACAAAATCGTTTTTATGTATGTTTCACTGATAAATGACTACAAATTTAATAAAATATCCAGTTTTACTAGACTCGTAGTTTATCACATAGATGACAATTGGCAATAGAAACGCGTTCAGTTATCCACACGTTATCACTATGGCACTTAGCGTCTTGTGCGCCGCCACCGCCGCCGCCGTCGGTCTAGGATGGCCAGTCTGAGAGTCTTGCGCGTTTATGCATCTGAATATTCTCGTAATCACCTCCACTTGGCGGCCCCGTCGGCGAAGGCAAATTCGTCGGCGTGACACTACCAGGAGTCGGTGTTATATGACCGGCAGAACTGGGCCTCGGATGGTGACTGTGCGTCAAGTTCAAGCTCTGTACGTGCGAATGGTGGACACCCACACTCAGATGCGGATGATGTTCTCGAGGAGGCGATATCGGTTCACTCTTTATTTTCACAGGTATCGGTGAAGATGATGACGGCGGTGGTGTGCTGCTCGACACTGCCAAATGCGGCAAACAGTTACTTGTGTGTGTTAAAGACGTCGAAATCTGATGACCGCTCCAAGATATTGAACTCAAACCCATATCTGCCCCCATGCTGAAATCCTGAGCTCCGAACGAACTCAATGTTCCGGGGTAATTCGACAAACCGGGAGTCTGCAACGCCACCACGGGGGTATTCAAAGTCGATTGAGTCCGATTATGCTGGAAAGGAAGAAACAAAATAAACACAAATCGGTCGTCAAGACCCTAAATAAGAAATTCTTACTTCTGCATATGAAACTTCTTCCGGGGTAATACTTGGTCCTAGTGCCGTAGGGATGACGACTCGGAGGTTCGATCGCGGACCGGGTGAATGTTGTTTTGGATGCTGCTTTGAGGAACTAAGACCTGGTCCTGGACTTGGTCCTGGGGACGGTGATCCATCCATTGGAGATGCTGAATTTGGATAACCATTACTCATCTCGGGCATTCCTCTGCTCGGATAAACCGAATCTGTTTCAGAAGAAGACGGTCGGGGACTAATACTAGTATGAGCCATTTGCGGACTAGATTGAAGAAGACCAGAATCACCATAACTTATATTAACAGGCACCGATACGGGTTGTGTATAATTCGAAGAGCTCATGTTAACCTATAACCAAACAAAAATCATCAATTTCACACTAAAGACGATGCGACACGAAATAAACCCATTTTAAATAACTCGACGTACCCTCTGTCCATTGATTTGGCTTCTTTGAAGCATCATTTGAAATTCCTCGTCGATTTTGCTGTACTTGGCCTCGGTCCGCGGCGTCAACTGGTACTCCGTCTCCGGCTCGGGACTGTCAGGACTCATCACTCCGTTCTTATGCTCTTTCTTATTAAGTGCCTGCAAGTGTCAGTGGACCAGCTCATGGAATAACGCAGCCTCTGGGGCTATCATACACACACCACACGTTCTAATCATATCTCTAGTTAAAGAGTCTCTACCACACGTAACTAGCATTACAAGTTAGGGTCTCAAAACTGAAGCAACAACTCGCGTAAATAACAGGCAAATGCAGCGATTCGATAACTTAGTAAATAATAAGCACAACAAAATAATAACGTGTTAGGTTTTTCGAAAGTTATCAGTGAATAAAAAGGTACGAATCGAAAAAAAATCAACAGTAAAATAAACACAGTTATCGTGTTTGCATCAGCCAAGTATCGGGCATAGTTGCTGCTGGGTTTGATGTACCTCGATAATATTTTTGTTGGTGAGAGACTCATGGGGCTCGTTGTATTCGGTGTATTTCAACAGCACTTTGTCCATGTCCGTACTCGCGTACTGGTACAATTTGTTGCTGCTGCTGAAGATGATTAGCGCGATCTCGCAGTCACACAAAACCGAGAGTTCGTAAGCTTTCTTCATCACGCCGAACTTCCGCTTGTTGAAAGTGACCTAAACGAAAAAATTGCAACAAAAAAAGACAAAATAAAAAACACGGTACCTGTCGATTCCGCTCATCGGTGATTCTTGATATTTGTATTTTTTTGCGACCCATGGCAGCAATTTTGAATCACTAGATATAAAACCCGTGTCGACTTACACAATGGCAATAGCCTAAAGCGCTGACGTATCAAAGACTGGTGTATCACCTCTAGGTTGGTCGTTAATGATCTGAAACAAAATTCCTCTCTAAATCTCAAAAAATCGCAAAAACTGATTCATACAGGAAACAGTCGCTCAAAATTCTCGCAAACATTTCAAACTTTTCCCGGTCGATTTAGCGATAATCCGGCCAGATTTTTGATAAAATTTCGTATAATTTTTGATAGCGCAACGGGCCACCCGCAAACATAGTGACCTGATTTGGATCAGGGTAGTAGCGGATCGATTGTCGAGGGCGAACAAGGCCGGCGCGTGGCCCTCCTACGCGGCAAGGGCGATCTACCTGTATAGGTAACGGGTAGTAGATTAAACCACCCACCTACACCAAATTATGTTTATACAATTCAAGGGCCGCAAAAATTCAATTAGTTCGGTTCGCACCGCTAAATAAATCAAGATCAAACGATAATCAAACGGAATAATGCATGCCGAATTTTTATCAAACCCTAATCGCGAAAAATAAACAAATTATTAAGTAATGTCAGAAATAGAATAAGTGTACTATTTTTAATTAGTCGATAAAACCATTACTAAATATAGTAGCAAATCATCACAGAAATATTAGACACGTAACAATTTGTTTGTTTTCGTTGTTAAAGTGGCAAGATGTTGAGAACTCGTGTCCCAATACATTATCACGAGTATCTCTGAAAAAGTGGAAAAAACACAAAAAATATAAATAATGCATCGGAGTCTTACGGCACCAAAGAATGAATTACCATAATTAGTTATTATTGTGTCGGCCCGAGGTTAAGAGTTGAGAGTGTTATTAGCATAGATAAGTCGGACTCACCTGGTGAGAAGTATAGCACGGACCGATCAAACATACTAAGATAAAGGCCGGTAGTTCGGCGAGGCACTGCGACACTCGTGAGAAGGTACAAGAGTTGTGAGCGCGAGTTGGCAGGAACGCAGAGATCTCTACAACAGTTCGCAGGGAGAGAACGACGCGCACCACGCGAGAAAACTACCGAGACCGAGTCCCGGCACCGGGCCCGTGCCAAGCTGAGATGATACGCTGATACCCGCCACCGGAGACGGCCCAGCATTGGTCGATATACCAGGGTGACGTCACGGGCACGCGACCAATCGCCACCGCCGTCGGTATCTACGCCGTTCAAGTCAGCTGGCGCGGGTAGCCAAGACGCGTGGGGTACAAGCGACAGCATCTCATGCGTGGATGTGGTCTTCGACGCCTTCCCAACGCTAAATCCTTCCCCGACTTCAGATTCAATGTCGCACGTTAACACCGAGATACTAATTTTAGACCAAAACACCAAACCCTGCACCTAGAGGCACGGATCGAATGTCGCAACCCGCGGACACGACTACAAGAACTAACAAAAGCAGAACCCAAAAAAAACTTACAGCTATTGAACTTAAGTCAAAAAGCACTTTTTGGATGCGTCTAAGAAATTGACTGTTGGAAATCATCTATCTCACTAATAGAACCCAATAAAAAAATAAGGAGGAGAAGGAGGACCTTATAGATTACCCAAATGGTCAGCATTACTCGCCATCATAAATTCAATAGCTCATAGCCGAATCCAAAAGTACTTTTTGACTCAAGTTGTAAATTACTTCTACGATAGAACCCAATCCAAAACTCCCAAAAGCAGAAAAACTAAAAAGGACCTAAAGGTCCCAGTTGAAATAGTTATTACTCGAAATTACTCTTTGGGAGTACAGTTACTACAGCAGTCACTTAGTTTTGGGTTCTAAAAATACCACAACCAGTTTTAAAAAAATAAAATCGTAGTTAATAAAGTAAAATTGCTTGTTGTGACTCCTGGTGCTACACTTAGCTGGTTCTGCTAATGCTGACAGTTCGAGCAATTAGGGATTTACCGAAAGTGGCGAACTTTAAGGACCAGAAATTTTCCGACTGTGCAATCGATCTAAAAACTTTCTACGTTGGAGGTCTGCGGGCTGCTCCTCGGTTCTACTTTCGATTTTCGATAATCTGCTCAATCGTAGCTTTCCTTCCATTAATCTGCTATAACTGCAAGCTCACAAAAGCCGCAATTAAACAAACAGAAGTTCGCCGAGTGTGTCGGTCAAACCCGTTCATTGATTCTGGTATCGGCAATCTAAAGCCATTGATAGGTTGGCGTTACAATCTCTTCCGCAAACAAATAAATTACGGATGATATTCGGCAAAGCTGCTAAACCTCGATAGATTTTTTCAAACGCGAACCACACGGTTAATTAAAACTGAGCGGATTTTCCGGTGTATCCATATGTACACAGCTTAAAGTGTTATACAAATATGTTATTAGTTCCTGCTATCCAAATACCAAATCCTCAATGATATTGATAAAGGTTATTGGAGTATAGTTGCACCTGTTAAAAGCGAGTTTAGGGTCTCCTCGTTTGTTTGTTTTTTTGAGTTACTAAATTCCGACGAAAACAATAAAACAACAAAGAAGCAGAAACGATTAGTTTTCGTTTCTAGTGCGCCAAACACTATTAAAAATCCTTGGACGTGTTCCAAAAATATGGTAGAGTTTGCTTGGCATCCGATTTTTTTTAATAAACTCTGTACCGCTGAAATGCCATATTGCCAACATTACTTGCTTGTTTTTTTCCTGATTATCTTCTGTAACAGGAAATTATTGACTATAAAAGGTTTGAACGCCAGACGTGTGGTTAAACAGTATGTGCTGAGCACATGTGGTCTACGAAAGATTGTTTTTTTTTACAAAAATCTATACGTTTCAGCAATACAGTTGTACAGACGCTCATTTCATTAAAATTTACAATTGAGATTGTTGGTCCAGTGATACGCGTAGAAAAATAATCACTTGACGTTTCAACTTGTGTGAGTTGAATTTTTTGTCAATGAATTCGAGTAAAGTTTTTAATTATTTCTCAAGTTGGGCCAGCGCCCTTTAGTTGAGCTAATAGAATGTTCTCGCCGCCGGATTTCCGCTAAGACGGTGCGCTTCCAGCTGTTTTGCTTGCCCCTGAATCAGAGTTCCCCTACACTTAAATGATGCTCTCGTCATTCTTATCACATGCAATATGTAAAGTTATTCGTGAAAAAAAGAGGTCACAGCGACCAACCGCATTTGTGAAAAACTAGACAAAGCAGGAGATGCTATTTGTTTATCCTGGTGCCCGAAATTTATGGCCTCGTAAACGGAATCAAAGGGTGGAGTAACAATATTTAGATTTCTCCCACGTGTGATCGGCGAAGATTCGCCCATGTCCCCATGTGTGCGATAATCATATCTCTGGGTACCTGGCAGCCATCACGCCGTAATGACTTCGAATTGGGAGAGATAGGGATGATGGGCGCCACGTCCCCTCCCGGTAGAAAATCGGCTCACCCCCGTTATCCCCCCGACTGAACACAAGCCGGTGCACGTGTTTTCCAGGCCTCTCCCGCTTTCCCGCCTCCCGTTCAATCTTGACGGATCACGGCTCTCGCCAACGCGAACGGCCAGGATAAACAACCAACTCCAATTACAAATCGCACATTTTCCCGGTTTTACCCAAAGGACATGGCAAATTTTGCCATTTTTGTTTCTTTAAACAACAGTTTAGGCGGTGATTTTTCCCTCAGCAGAATTTGTCCTAGTCATTTGCTGGTATTTTTAGAAAATAACAACGTTAACAATTCAGAAAGAAAGTCTCAAATCCCGGGATTTTGGAAACGGTAACGACTGCTTAACACCTTAACACCTTTCATAAAAAAAACAGATAATCACCGGAAAAATATCATATCCCGAAAATTCGATTTTTTAACACATCGCCTTCAATAATAATAATCTGCTCATTAGGACAAAAAATGTCAAATGAAGCTTTACGGAAATCTTATTCAAAGCAACTTGAACAAAATAAAAACTTGTCTTAACTTGTCACTTTTGAAACCGCAAAAATTGAAAGAAGCTTGTCAACTGTTTGAAAGTATGTATTTGCAAAACTTTTTATCATTGTAGTCATGTTATTTGCCAAGGAAAATTTCCGCAATAAAATTAAATCAATGTCCACAGAATTTTATTGATATTTTATTGGACAAAAACGCAAGCGAACACAACACAATATTTAAAATCATGAAAACAACATAATAAGTGGTGGTAGGATGCATCCACATGTTTTGCAATAAACCAAGATCTCCTTTCCTACGTAATGATGTATGCATTCATATTTTATTTTTCGTTTATACCGTTTCAACGACTAATAACGTTTCAAAAATGGAAACAAAAGAGAGCTTAGAGATTTTTCTATTTATATTGTTCTACTTGCATTCAATTTGATATACAATAATAGAAACGTCTCTAAAAAAAGGCACTTACAGTTAAGTAAAGGTTGTGTTAAGCTATTATTATTATTATTATTTTATTAACAAAACAACAATAAGTTCAAATTTACAAAACGTAAATCCCCTAATTGACCTTTGATTAATTTTTTTTAGTAAAACGGAATCATCTTTATTCGTACTAGACTGATATGTAGTGAATAACATGAAGTACCTTTGGATTTGAAAACATTAAGGTATCGGTAATACTTACGGCGTTAAAAGCCTTTAAAAGGGCCCGCTTTCTGCCAATAAATAACTAAATAACCCTCAAATATTAAAAAAAATAAGTAAAATGTAGTATATACGTCAGGCCTTAAACAATTCTTTCCAGTGCCGTAATTGACTATAGGCGAGTTTCCAGTTTGGCGATCTTTTAATTTTTTTAATATTACTATGGATGGTTTGCGTGTGAGGATGAGCTTCTTCCCTTTGTTATTCATGTCATGATCATAAAAAATTTAGTTAATGTAAACATGTATTAGGGTCTACAAGAAGATAATATGCCGGAAAACTACATTACATTTACCATGGCTTTGCAAAAATTGTATAAAGTAGCGAGCCATACGCAAATCGTGAATTTACCCATATTATGATTTCTGTTAGAGATATTATAACCAAAAAATTGACTATGAAAACCTGAAAAAGAGATTACAATTAAAATAAATAAATAAAAATAAAAATACAGACTTAATTAAAACATAATTCATTTTAATTAAACAATAATTTCCAATTTGACATTTTCATATGTACATAGCTGAATATAGAGACAAAAATAATAGAAAAAATGAGACTAGGTACGTAACAATTCAATAATAAAAATGTAGAAATCCGTTAAAGTTAAACCAAATATTGAAATTTACAAAGAAACCTCTCTTGCTTTCACACTGGCAAATTCATTCGTTATTTTTCATCATAATTTTAATTTTGGGCAATGACTTTTCAATATTTATAATGTTTAAAACTGACAGACGCCCTCGTGCCATTGACGATCTTAGGTACCTACTTTTTAATCAACAGTTTTAATTTCGAAAAATTTTTTTCATCCAGTAATCATCATCAGACTCGGCTTGAAGAAAATTTTGTATAAACCTGACACTGCTAGCTCGCTCTAATTGTCAGTTTTCTAGATTTTTTTGTAATATGGCCCTGGTGGTTTGTTATTTGGTCTTTTTGGCATTTTTAAGTCAGTTTTTCTAGTTCAATTGAAACTCACTAACCACTAACGACTCAGTGACACTCACAAGACCGAGAGCCATTTTGCCGATGAAATGCAAACTGAACTAATTCTTGTAGTATAGCTTAACCAGCAAAAAGTACTTAATTTTTTATTGAAGAAAAATCAGAACTGAAATTGATTGACAACTAAACCAAGAAAGTCACGTACGTTAACAAGATATGACTACGAAATGGGTTTTCCAAAACAAGCTCCTGCAACATCATTGTTTACAAGAAAAATTTTGTTTAATTGGAAAACAAAACTATAGCTGATTTGGCGTCCCTAGGCAAGGGCCTACCTAGCTTCGGCACTTTCCCTCGGTTGCTATGGCCTGAATATGTTTATAACCACAAAACGTCATTAATAAGTTATGCTATGTGGACCTTTAATTACAAAAACATTTTAGAATCACTTGAATATTGTTAAAAGGGACAACTTAGGTATTTTAATATTTTGTGTCTTATTTTATTTTATACTATAAATCGTGACAAACTTGACGGTTCCATCGAGATTAACAAAAAAGAGCATAACGTAATGTACCGTTTGTCATATTTATGACAAACTCACACAGTTTTAAACTTTTAATCAAGTGACCATAAACTGATTAAAAGCTAGTCCAGTCTTTTAACACCCGATATTTTAAACGCGTATCAAAATGCTATCTGTTGCAGAGATAAAGAAAGGCATGTTTCATGGGAACTATGCTAAAATATTTCTTCATGATAACGTCTGTTTCTTTTGTATTTCTACAGCGAAATATCGAAGAATTTTTTCCTGCAACCGATTAATAAACCGTAATCCACCCAATCAATTTGTTAAACAGAAATTGAGAAGCAACAATCGTTCGATATGTTTGGGTTTTCGGGAATTAACATTTCCGCGAAATGCATGTGCATTGATTATTATTATTTATTGTGGCTTATCTCGGATGAAACATTTATGGTAATCCGTTGTGAATTTAATTTTTGCCTTTTGTGTTTGTAAAAGGGTAAGCGCGCACGAATTTCGAGCGCGATGTTTTGAAATTTCAAGTTCTGCATGACGCCAACTAGCAAATCAAAGCAAAAAAACCGACGTGTAAGGGGCCATGAGCTAAAGATAGCTTTGGGCACGTGTGCAGAGCGGGAAATGTGAGGCCCGGGGTGAGCGGACGTCTCGACGGCCGTCGCGGTTGAGTCATGGTATGTCGGTCCGTTCATACCATGGTGGGCTCCACGCCGCCTCTGGTCGGCTTACCGCCGGTTACTCACCTCGGCAGTAATCCGGCGGAAAAGCCAAAGCTCCCGGTAGAGATACAGATAAGAGCAACGTAGTGCAGCGATAGCGTACGCAGCAGCACAAGCAGCAGGAGCGCATGGACCCCTTCTCAAGTGCCGATGCCTTTTAAGGCGCGATGAAACTGCCAAGTGCGTCGGGTTACTGCAGCCCCCCTCGCCGCACGGGGCCCGCGATGCCTCCTCGGACAACGTTGCCAATCTACCCCACGACCATACCAGCACGTGCCTGCGGAACTCCTGCTACGCTTTACTCTTACACGAGCGTCACGCTACCAGAGCATCCTGCAATTCGCAGCTTTTTTCCGAGCGTTTTGCTGATTTTACAATGCGATAACGCCAAACGTGCGGAAAAATACCACTTGGAGCTCACCCAAAAACAAAACAGGATTTAGTCACCCGAGTCTACTCATCTTTTACTTTGACCGATTCCAACGAAAGAAAGGATTTGCAAGCACAAAGCTAACGCGCTTTCCCGGCATTATTAGCAGGAATGTTTTTCTTTCAGACTTCAAACACTCTTTTTTTGACAAACGTTTTTGAGGAAATTTCGAAATGTCGATTCAGTCGAAATATATCAACTTGTAAACAAATTAGATAAATTGTGATTAGTTGATTACACTTGAACATGAACAATTAGGGTACTGCAGTTATCCTGATTCCTGATAATGATAAAGACAGGTGGAGATTATCACGGAAATATTTTTACAGAGAACATTCTACGCTATGTAATTTGATGACACTACAATTTCGGTGCAAAATTATTTACAATTCGGTTGTAAGTATAAAATAAACACCAGATAATAAATTAATAAATAACTAAAAATTTGGTAAATTACAACAAAGACGAAGTCTCTCGTCAGAAGTTTATTTAAATTAATAAGAAATGTCAAAATCAATTTTAGACATGCCCAAAGTTCTGAAAAATACTGGATTATTGAACTATGTAATGAAAACATGGTAAACGGAAGATAAAAGCCATATTTCATAATTTGTTTTGAAAAACTTTTTTAAAAGAGATTAGTATTTGTTTTGGGTGATTTTGAACACGCTTGTTAAAATTATCTTTTTCAAAATAAAACATTCATTAGTTAGTTTAATTTGAATGACTAAATTTCAATTTTTATTTTAAGTTGCTTTGTTGTCTGTTTTTCATTTTTGCGAGGGTTCCCGTTGTCCTAAAAGTTTCAATTTTCCATACACACGTAATCTCCATGACAATATAATAATATTTAGTTTAATTAATAATTTACAAACAATTAACAATTGTTATAAACACTTATGAGCATCTCGGCTAATCACTGAAATACGAAGATGAAACCAACGCCATTCGATAGGGCAGAAAAAATGCTATAGGCTGGAAGAGTTTGTACGGGTAAAACCGACCCCCTATCTCCCACAGGAACGAAGATATTGACATCTAAAAATTTTAAAATCTAAAAATTGTTGTCCCTGCATGTTGAAATTTTGCATGCACACGTAATTTCCGTGACATTACAATAATATTTAGGTTAAATAATAATCTATAGACAACTAACAATTGTTATAAACAATTATTAACATCTCTGCTCCTAAATAAAGTACGAAAACCTTAACACTATTCGATAGAGTAGAAAAACTCCTACGGACTAGTCGGCCACATAAGGGTAAAATGAACCCCCTCCCTCTCCCCCACAGGATGAAGATCGAAATTAATGAATGAAAGTTTCAGTTGAAATTTTGCATAGGTACATGTGTAATTTCCGTGACATTACAATATTATACACTATAATAAACACAACAAAGGCAAAAAAAGTAAAAAAAATTAAAAAAATGTTCTGTTAAAGCTTAAAGGTTAAGATTTTAAAATTTATTAAATTATACAGGGTCGCTAAAAAGTATGAATACAGTTAAATATTACAAAAACTATTCATCAAAACTTAATGAAATATGGTATATGCTTAAAAGTATCTGAACTCTATCGTCTCAGATGTTTATCAAATTTCTATGTTCACTTGTTCTGGGGATACAAGGTTAACTTGATTTTTTTTAAATGGCAAGAAGGGTCAAAGTTAATATTTTTAAGAAGAAAATTTTTTTTTTCGATGTTTTGCGATGTAACACATGCATACCTTATTTTAAAAAAATTATCGAACTATGGAAATGTTGTCTTTATTTAACGTTAGCTCTTTGACGTTTGAACTTTGACCAAAAAATAATAATTGTTAAAGTAACATTTTAACTAAAAAAAAGAACACATTTTAATACAAAAAAAATATGCAGCTGTATCCATACCTACTTATTAGCGACCCTGTATATTTCTGATAAAAAACATTATCTATTACTTTTTAGTATATTTATTTAAATGAAAGTTTTTTTTTATATATTTTTTATTTATTCGGAAAATATTTGGTTTTCGTGAGGCTTAGCACCAATTTAAGTCAAATAATATAACAAAACCGCTTAACTTCCTTGTCAAATTGTATTACAGTACGAATTCCTTTATCATTTTAGAGTGGAGTTTTAAATGACAAGTGACTTTGGCAATAATAATAAGCAGGCGTAAATGTTGCCAACTCTTAATAACAATAGTTGCAGACATATTCCGTAGCAAATAACTATGTTGCAGGCATGACTCTTAAAATTCATAATTAAAGAAAGAAAAGAAAGAAAATTATTTCTTCCAGTCGAGTTAAATAATTTAAGCAATATTTTGAAGCATAAAAACTGTAATTTGCTAAAACATGTGCAAAATGGCTGTCCTCATTAATCCCGTTAGTATATGGGGAAATGTTTGTTTCCAATTAATCAACGCTGCAAATGTTTGTTGTTTTTCCTCCATTCAGTCATAAAGACGTTTCATATATGTTGAAAAATGATTTACCAAATCCATAAAGCGGTTTTCCGTGTCGAAACGTTGAAAATTCGAATGCCAAAGAAGCACCGAGCAGTCGGGTGAATGCCCTTGTTCTATTTCAAGAGATACAAAGACCAATTTATTGGTGACAACAGTACATCGACAATTATTTCAACGCCGAAAAGAGACGTACCGAGAAAATTCTACGCATTATTTCAAATCAAAAGTAGAACATGCATGAAATAGTGACCTTGGTGAAAACGAAAGTATTGAAAAAAGCGTTTGCCCTTTGTTAAGAATGAAAGGAGTAAGGAATCAGTGAAACTAATCGCAATTAACAAGTAAAAAGGGATGACGTCAAAAAACGTCGCGTGTGGACAACGAATAGTTGCAATAAAATACTCCCGAGCAAATGAAATTCCAGACAATCCTGCCACTGGAAGTAAATTAATTAAGTACAATAGTGCAGATTTTCGGGAGTTGAAACTGGTGAATTTTTTCGATACCAGTTTATGGATTTTCGCCATTATCCCCTTTGCACATTAATATTTGAACTGACAGTTTAACATCAATGGGTTGACGTGGGTGAACTATTTTCAACAACTCAATGGACTACTAAATTATTTAAATCATTTATTAGATAAAAGTAGCCTTTCAATTATACAGTCACAAAACCACAAACATTGCAATTTTAAAACGGCCAACACTGTTTTTGTTCTGTTTTGATTCCATAATGCCAATTTCATGATATTCGAAATACGTAATAAATCTCGAAAAACAGTGCCACATCAATTTAGAGGTTTTTCTTTCAAGAAAACATTACGCTATATTTTTCAGCTTTTTCATCAAAATTCCTTCAGGAATCAGAGGGCGGATGAAAGTCCCAGATACTTTAGTCTGATTATAGAAATTGTTATTAGATAAAAAACAAACAAAAAGAACAATTATGTTTGGTGGGACAAAAACTCCCAGAAACGTGTTGTGTGACACATAACATTTAATTATAATAGCCTAATTGTCGCTTCAAAATACATTATGTAACCATAAAATGGTTGTAACTTTAAAAATTTACATTAAAGCGTCACATTAAAACAAATTATCACAAAGTATCAATTTGTAAAGAAGGGACACGAGCCGTCCTCGATTTATTATTGCTAAAATCCGAGACATTGAATTTTACCAAAAATAAAACAACCTTTGGCAAAATTTCACCAGACACTGAGTATTTTATTTCATTTACACATAGTCTCCTGCTGTTATTGTTTCACTTAACTCATTACAAAAACTACAACAAATTAAACATCCTCTCGGCTATTTGCTGTGAAAATAAAATAATGAGATATACGAACTTTCATTAAAAGAAAACCGGCAGTCAACTAAAGCGCATTTTTCTCATATTTTAATTAATTGCTTTTGTGTACGAGCAAAGGAAGAGTCTGGCTGATCGGACGATGAGGGTTGTTAAGTCTGAAACCCTCTTACAGCGTAAGCCAGCCGCATATGTGCATCCGCAATAATTTCCGTTAATTGACACATTTCATGTCTCCATTTTATATTAATGTTTTACAAAATCGAACACAAGACCTCTTTTGCCACTTTTCAGACGATCATCACAGTTTACCTGTTTTTGTTTTTAGTTGTGAAAGGGTAATAAAAATGAAACAAAGATTTTTACTTCTATCTTTATTAACGTTTTCCGTAATTTTCTGAAAGAGAACACTCATAAGCGAAGTAATTTAATTATGTTATTGACGATACATAATATTTATATGTGACTTCCCTATTACGTAGAACAGAGATAATTTTAATTAAGACCCGTATTTTCATATTAGTTTATTAATTATGACATCATAATTGTTTAAAAAAACTGAAAATATTCTACCAATGTTTCTGACACATTTCAACATAATATTTATTGCTTGTAAAATACTTAACGAAAGACTTTGTTACAAAAATTACTTACATAGATGTATTGATTCAATGACAGTGGTTATGCGCAAGCAAAAAATCATCTAGTTTTGAATTTTATTTAGTTGACTAATTACTGATAAGATCGCTTCATAGTTAAAAAATTGAATAAATAAAGCCCTAGCAATTTTTGAATTTGACTTCTTGGTCAAAAATTACTTTTTCGATTAGTGGCTTTATTTGTATGCAAAAAAAATTACTAAAAAATTAATGCATGTACCTATATGACCAAAGCCCAGATAGGTGCATAAAATTTCAAGGAATTTATTTAATTAGATGTGCGATTTTTGGTCTGCACGTAAGCCTTACTTGGGGATAAAATTTTTTACTTTTTTCATTCGTTATAAAAAACTTCTCAGGAGGCAAAATTAAAACACTTTGTTATCAAAATATGACGCTGTGTATTCCAAAATTATGTTTTTATTAAAAATTGTTTAATTAACGTCGAGTATTTTTCCAGATGAAATTCTCGGGTGTCGGTAGATGACCACACATAATAACATTATCGGGAATGGTAAAAAAATTACTGTAGCGTATCATTATTAAAATGTAGACAATAATAATAATGTATTAAGTCATGAGAGATAAGATTTTAGTAATTAGAAATAATCCGGGGCCAGTTGGTGACTGACCAGCTCGACATTTGTTATCTGGGTATAAGATCATGTAGATGATTGGTTATTTACGCGAGCAAATTCGTGGTATCAGCTCTTGTAAAAAACGTTATACGTGATAAATCCGCGTTTTGTACCGCAAGCAATAAACATTCGAGTTTCCTGTCGAATCTTGGGTTATCAAAGTTCAATTTCGAATTTTGCAAAAAGCGTTATTTACGATTGTCGCCGGTGAATTGGAATGAAGTAACGCGTGGCGTAAGCTGCAAGTGATGCGTTTCGTCGTATTCGACAGCTGAAGCTGCAGAAAGTCCTATATTACCGTGGGTGTGGGATTGACGGGTAAGTAGAGATCTTGGTAGGTGCTTATATCCTTGTGTCTCCAGGGGATCGGCTGTAAGGGGACGCGAGCGTCATATGTTTCTCGAATTCACACAGCACTTCACAGCACACGGATTTTGAGCCAACGCGGCGACGGTAGATTGTTTCGGTAACCTTACGGCCCTTTGGGGAGGCATGGCCCGTCGAAGCACTTGTCCGACGGGCCGCACCAAGGAACGGATGCCCACTAACCATAAGTCCGGGAGCTTCTCATCCAGAATAAAAGCAACGCTCAAAATACAAGTTTTATTTCAGTACTGCTATAGCACAGCTTTTTGAGTATTTTTGACCTGCCTAAGTTGCACACAGCATTGCCTGAACAATTTTTAATGTTAATTATAGACATAAACAAACAGAAATATCTATCTATACATAGATTCGCTATAGGTTGCTTATATTAAAACCAAAGTTTCGGTTCAGAATGCGAGACACTTCACTACTCGCGACGAGACCCGTAATCTCCTCCAATTCAATTAAATTAATATTTAGCTACGAACTTCGTCCTTTAAATATGCACGTCCACTCCTCGACATCTCGATGCATTTACCAAATTCGCTATCAGAAATGATTTCTCCTTGTTTATTACAAAAACAAGTCGAAAACAAAATCAAGTTCTACCGGCTCATTACATTATTCAAGTAGCACCGAGCCAACGAATGACAAAAGCTAAAGGAAACTTTCATTACAACTTTGAACTCTCGTGACATTTCAGCAAACATCTAGCTTGGAAAAGCAACTGAATCAACAAATAAAAATGGATACGCAAAACATCCAGACAACGAAGTTTCTTGCAACCAAATCCATAACATTTGAAACAAAATCACTTAAAAAGTAAAAGTATTCCACCGAAAATAACATCAGTTTGGTGCCAAAGTAATTACTGAAGCCATTAGCTCGTTGTCAAAAAGCAATAGTTAACGAGGAATAAACCACAATTACGTTTTTTACTCGCACGAATACGTTGTGTACATTTCCCTGTTCCCTCGCGCAAATAAACCAAAACTTTATTAAAGGCGGAAAGTTTCAGCAAATACCACGTTTTCCCGTTCAAAGCAAAACAACTTTTCCTATTCGAATTCGCTAATAAACTCGTATGTACCCGAAAATCCACAAAAAATGTACTACTGACACCGTTTGTAAGTGATTCATCAAATCCGTTACTTTGGGGAACACATCCAAGAAGAAAATCACAAGTCGATGCTCAGGTCAATTAAAATGAATGACCATTGAAGTATTGCAAGGATTCACTTTAATGTATTGTGAATGTCTTTTTTCCTCTCAAGTGACATCATCAAGACTTTTACAATGCTAGTCCCCGTTTTCGTTTAATGGTACCTCGTATTTCAATGACCGATATTCTTGGTATTATTTCAAATAAAACAATAGATCTGGACGTTCACTAAATTTTGTAAACTTGTTGGGATGAAATTTTGTTTGTGTAATAGTAGCTATCTATCCTTGGCACTTTATCCAACGACTACAAGCGAAGTGATAACCTCTCAAATTATCGTTTTCTACTGCAGATGACACATATCAATGATAAGTTTCGACCGCGAATTTTTTAATGGTTTGGTGTTGATTTTTGATTTCGACACGACTCGAGTGAATAAAAGTGCTCACACTAATGGCAATTTAGACGAGTCTATGCAACCCCGAGTACATTTAAGGATCAAAGGAGCTGCTGATCAAGCACTTACGAACTAGTTATAGTTACCAAAATGAATATTAATTTACGCGGCCTTAAAACAAATCGATACATTTATTACCGAAAGAAAGTTTTCCTTAATTTTGACTAGAAGGATTCGTCTTTTCGGTGCGCAACCTTACAAATTCGTTTGTTTTAATTCGGTTTCTCTAGAACAAATAACACTATTCAAGAGAAATTTTAATTTTCAGAAACCGATAATTACAATGCAACAAAGTAGTATACTTATGATAGAATAATAGAGCTATAATTCACTTTAATAAATAAGTCTTTTGCACTATGAAAACAAAGTGATGCGATTTATCAAAGCTAATAAACATTTAAGGTCAATGGTGAATTGATGTCAAAGTTTTTTGTTCTTCTCGTTATAACCTAAAGCTATTTACAGTGTGGTCAAACCCTAATATAGCTCGAGAAACTTATTTTTAGAATTATTTTAATCCTATTAATTGGTTGGCTTGATAAAAATTTATCATGACGTGTGCTTGTTTTTTGAAAACTATCAAATTTTTTGGAATTTTTTCAAAAAGTGTGTACGGAAATTGCGCTAGGTTCTCTTTTGGCAACTGGCCGCTCCATACCACACAAATTAGAGAAGCATTAAAAAACACCTTGAACGCGCCTCTGTAGTCCGTCTCCACTACCCACGCGTTATGCAACACTATCGACATTTATTACCAAAGTTACAAATTTGATAATTAGATGTAAGTTTTGAATCCCTATCGAACGAGCTTTACAACACCGAATAACAAACAAAACGCCACTTATCTCGCGACTACTCAATCGTTGTCCAAACATCAATATTTTCAAGATAAACCTTCGCCTTTTTAAGTTCATAATCACACACAAAGCCCCTGATTTTATTCCAAACGCTGCTCGCTATTATACTGGAAAATTATTCACCAATTTCTTAAAATAATCCCAATTTTTAGGACACTAGTCGTAACAAGATTTTAAAATTTTCGTGCCAACTCGATAAAAAGACTTGACTCAACTTTCAATAAATCACGTTAGGGTCACTATTTTCAAAACAAGTGATTCTGACGTGCGGCCTTGTTATCATTGCTTGGCCCAAACCTCATTCACGGGAAATATTTTGTAGAAAAAATATGCGTTCACTGAAAATACCGGTCGTATGACAACATACTGGGCGTTAGCAAAACCACGACTGACATTATAATTTCTTTAATCAATACTGTATGCACCACAAGAAAATTATATGCACAATTTATCCTTAGAGTTGATTTTGGCTGTGATATCATCGCTATTTTAGTTTTTTATTTTTAGCACAATAAATGAATACAATGAATGAAACAGATCATTTTAAAAATCTGATTTTGTTAGTATTTGCTTTATTTGTTTATTTATTCTATTTATATTTAGAACTCTTATCTCTATTCGTAAATATGAGGAAGATCCCAAATAAAAAGATACGAAAATAGCCTGATCACAGCAAAAACGGAACCAGCTCATTCGATTACTTTTCAGCAGGTACAATGATAAATATTAAACGTCCGTCCCTGTATTTTATTAAATTTAGATCAAAACATAAATTTTAAATGAATAAAATATGTATGTAATAAAAATGTTTATTTTTGGTGACAACCCTTTCCATCACGCTCTAGTCTTAGATCTTACAGCATGTTACGTCCAGCGTGATGACCTAGTTTTGTTGGAAATTACACAATTCAGCGGTTTGTTTGGAAACTATGTACATGAAAATTTAAAGGAAATGCCTGGATGGATTTATTTTTTCAACAGGAACATCTAAATCAAAGGCAAGAGATTTGTCGATAAGTGAGGTCAAAAAAAAAATGAACATTTTAAAACGTCAAGTTTTGCGATTCATTTAATACGAAAGTCTAGGCCAGTAACCGACAAAAATTTAGTTTGTGAAGTTTTTCCAACCCACTTGTTGGCATGGCTACAAGTCATTCTTGGCTTCTTGCCATTTTTCAAAGACAGGTGCCTTTAAATTTTGGTAACGAGTGCGTTTCAATCACATGCTGATTACTATCTCATTACGGACGAGGCTTCAGATAGTTATGCATTTCCGTAATGAGATAGTAATCAGCATGTGATTGAAAAACACATATTTTTTAGCTACAAATGCATATTTCGCGATGGAAGGACTATAAGTGCACATTTTACCTGATTTTCGTGATTCCTTGAGCGACTTATTCTCTATTTATACTGACATATTCTGAAATGCTTTTTCTAAGGGAATTAAATTAAATTTTATTAGTTTTTTCCACTTACTGGAGAGTTCGCGGCTTCTTTAAAATTATGAAATAATCGCAAAATATTTTTTCCACATCTGATTGAAAGTTTTTCTTAATTTTAATTTATTAAACCTGGTGATAAATAAGATAATAAGTTATGCAAACTGCGGATTGTTTAGCATATCAAATTTTTGTTTTCAAAAGTGCCTTAAAAGAACGGCGTCTTAATGTTATTGTAAACTCCTAATAAGAGAGAATCCCGACAAGTTTCGAAATGTAAATGTTGTGAAGTTGAAGTGGCAATAACAGAAAAATTTCAAGTACTACGTAGTTCAACATTTAAACATTGTCGAAACAAAAAATCTCAGTAGTGAAATCATTTCTTGAAAAGTTGATACATCATGTAAAAAAAGTATTTTAGCAAAATCGGTTTTTAAACATATTCAGTATTGAAATTTATGATTCTGACATTTTAAGTCGCTAACTATCCGAGTCCTATTCATTACTGAATAATACAAATGAAATGTAGGTTTTCTGAAAACCTAATTTAGTTTGACTATGTTCTCGGTTTTTTCATGACCGGAAATAAATAAATAAATAAGTGTGCCGGTAGGAAAAAAATAACACGGATGTAATGAAAAATAGATTTTTCCAGTATGTCTGATGAAGGTAATATTTTATTAACAGTCTGTTTCGTTGTACGTTGCAACTTTTTGGATACATTGACGTACAGCAGATGTCGATAATAATTCAAACCGTGACAATGAAAACAAGGAAACTTCATTTCGTTTTTGCATAGTCCAGATAAAAATAATTTTTGAATTCGAATTTCAATAATTAGACAATAAAGCGAAAAAATTCAAACTACTATTTAAAAATATAACAATTTTATTCAAATTGCCGGCTGACGTAAATCGATATGAAAATTTAAATAACGAATAATGAGGTTTGCTTCAGGTGGATATACGATAATTCCAGGAACATTGCTCTATCTTTAAAAATTAACAAGATTACTATTGTTCGTATCCAGATAAGATCAATAAAAGTAGTGACATTATAACGGAATGGAGAATAAAACATTGTTTTACGTAGTATTCAATATTATAGATAAAACTTGTACTTACGATTTTATATCATCATCAACTTGTATGATATGTGTGGTTTATCTGAAAAAATCAAAAATTCAAATTACACTTCCTTACAAAAACATGACACGAATAATAAAAAACAGACAAACATGCACTAATCAATATTACCCCCATAAAATATTATCAATATATCATCATTCACGGTCGCTGTCTCTCATTAATTTCCGATTTTTCTTGACTGCTAATTTTTATGGTTCTGTTAGTAAACAGAAAAGCGCAACAATCACCCTTGTACATTTGTTTAAAACATTGGAAACGAAACACAAAGTTTTAAATATTAATAAGCTGAATTTAAGAAAAATGTGTCAAAAATACACGGTCATCACGCGCTATGTAATTTAGTGAGATAATAGACTGATATTATCTTAATACCCGATATTTTACTTATCAAAATTAGGTGATCACAGATTGTGATAAACTTCTTGAAAAGCTTTAATATGCTACCAGTTTAATTACAGGTGTTCGCTGTTATGTAAAAGCTTATTTCTATTTTCAATAAGAATACAAAACTCGAGTATTTGCTCCTTCAATTTCTTTATAATGTAGCTGAAGAAATCTTGAATTTTAGTATGAATCTTACGATCCTCTTGACAAACGTCGTTTATCGTTTTGTTCATTCACCTGAAATGCTTTTAAATGTTGAACACCCACGTGGAGTATTAAAAGAGTAATGTTGCTTTGAAGTGAATAAACCTTATTTCCTGTTAAAATTTTCGAACTTATTTAGCTGAATATTTTAAATTGAAAATTCTGCATTTCTCGTCTAAAACAGGAAAATTAAATAAAAAAATATGTAAGCCGGTGAATTGGATTGATTTATTATAATTTAGCCGAATTAATAAATGGATATACTGGGTTGAAATTGGCTAAAAGGTTTTCGGAGTGCCGTAACGTAATCAAATAATTTATCCAATTTAAGCAGATTTATACAAAAGCGGTGATAATTCATCAGTCAATTTACTTGCAAAAATCGTGTAAATACCTTTGCGATGTAATCCACGAAATTCCTCTTTGCATAATTATAATTTAGCACCAATGGTCTTAATAAAAGAGTAAATATTTATCCTAAAATTGTTTATGGCAATCAAGGTAATAGCAGGTTCAGTTTAAACATGCAACACATGTTTCAATCCAAGGGAGAAAATAATAGAAAATATTTAAAACGGTTCTCTAAAAATAAACAAAGCTGAAGAAAAATTGTTGCTTGCAGTAGTTAATTGTCGCTATTTGTAGCAAGCCGCAAGAAAAAACCCCACTTTAATGTGATAACAAGCAAAATAAAATGTACACTTCAGTCACGGAAGGTATTTTGTTTTGCTGCACTTGAAAACTTGTTATGCAGAAGGTTAAAAACAATTGATTAATTCGACTATTTTGAATCTGACAGTTAATTACCATGAGACTTTTACATCAAATACGGGACAATGCATTAAAGTTTCGATCAAATTAAGTGTAAAAATATACAATTTTGACCGTGATACGAGTTTTTCACTTTATTTTTAGGTGTTTTGTATTATAATTTTTATTGATTTTTCAAAATTTAAAAAACGGTGTACTTGAAATTTCAACATGCATTTCGCACATTCTTTTTAAAACGTAACTTTATTTCCTTTATGCAAATACGCTTACGATAAGCTCGCCGTAATACGGTGAAAATTGTAATCAGTTTGTGATTATGAGTTTACTTAGCAATTTTAACTCGGCAAATTTTCGCTGTTAGAACTCCCCTTAGATGTTTACCGTTTCCATAAAACCATTATTACAAACAAGCAATTTGTCAAATTTTTCAAGGATATGCAAGGATATGTTTTTAGCCGCAACAAACATGTGCATGGATAGATTTATTCACTAGAATTTTCAGCTCTATTAGATGATTGGTTATGAAGCATCACTTTCAGTGCGCAATGACCTGTACTTCAACAATACTACATCTTGGCTCACTGTACCTCTTTTATAAACATAAACCAAATCTTCGCCCAGTACGGTCCAGAAACTTAAATCGTGCCAAAAGCAATATGGACAAGCTATAAATAACACGAGCTAATGAAGGAAAAATAAGAAGGGGGAATTATATGGTATGATCATAAAACAGTTCCATCATTACACTGGATCCAAATATTTCTCTATACTTTTCCATAAAAACAAAAAAATCGGTGGCGACTATTCTGAACCAAGAGCGTTTACCTTCAAATTTTAATCAAAGCATAAGCAAATTTCTTTGATACGGAGGGTGAAAATTTTTACAATATAATTAGAATCAAGCTAAAGTAACCAATATTGCGTGGGTTGGGTGTTTAATAGTCCAGTACCTTCTCTTATTTCCTGGTCAGTAATCCATAACGGATCGAGCAACATACTTACATTCAGTGAGCAGAAAATTTCTATAAAAACGTCAATCTGAACGCACCCCGCAATCGCGTTATTGTAACCAACTATTCGAAAGAAAGAAACCAATTAAGAAGTTATCGTGAATTTTTGGTGGCAGTTTTTGAATGGAAATAAAATAAAAAAATTCCCTAAACCCGTATGATCGATAAATTTGTTCTCGGGAATAATCTTGTTTATTTATTAATAAAGTGGAAGTGAAAAGGAAGAAAGACATGGTAACGCCATGATCGTCATGCCAACGACAATCTCGGCCATGACCAGAGCCATCGTCGGTACGCAACTGCAATCAATAGGTAGCGGAGTGACGCACATAGAGGGCGGCGTCCTCCACCCCCTCGCGAAGGACACGTGGGGGCGCACGTGTTCTCCGCCCCCGGAAACCCATTCACACACTCAAAGATGTGAACCGATAACTTTCAATTATTGACCATTAGGCGAAGACGTTTTAAATTCCTTAGAAATCTCGTCGTGATCGCATGTTAAATCAGGTCGAGAAGGAAAACACAATTTGGCATTTTTTCAAGATCAAAACCATTACAGTGAAATATTGTGACCTACTAAAACCTAGACGCACCAAATGGCATACCTTAAGCCCCCACCTGACCTTCCAAAAACCTACATTTCTTAAATCAGTTGTTTTCGTACACTTGATACTTGCAAATCGATTTGCCCAATTACGTTTGAAGTTACGATTAGCTAAATTGTTCACAAACACGGTGTAAAAAGAATAAAGGGGTGTATTGTCTCTCATAATCATAATTGATCCTGAAACAGCAAATTTTAAAAATGGAAGTTACGGCCTATTTATGGAACTTGACCAATGACATTTGGTGCACTAAATGGGGATGATGTTCATAAAAAAGCATGGGGAAAAAGTGGCTTTGCATTGATTTACATGCCGACGAAACGACCGAATCAAGCGGAACGTAATATTCAATCGCTTGAAATTTGGATAACTATTCACACCCCGAGCACTAAAAAAATTGCTCGTGCTCCACCACAACGAAAAGTGACAATTGAACCAGTTCGTTTATTTTTTAATATTCCGTCTACAAAGATATAAAAATGAAGCCTGTCTTTGTAAAATATCCGAAAAAAGTGAGATACGTGACACCACACGCACGATTGGGGAAAATGAAAACATTCCTGGCACCGTTTTTATCAGACACATGAAAAAAAAAAACTTTTTAAATTCTTAAACCGTGATTACGTTACTTTCCGATAATTATTGAAATCCTCCAACATCAAAGCTTTCTTCGGCAGAATGTTGTTAAAGCGCGCCAAATACGTCATTTGTATGTTGAATCCTAACCAATCCGAGCTTTTAAAGCGTTATCAAGCCTTCACCGACTGACGTCATTTTTGCCGTGCGTGGGGAAAACGGGATATTCAATCATTTAGTTTTAAAAATAATTTACGCATCACAATCAAATCTCGATTGGAAATTCATCGCGTTTAAAAACAGCTTAAAAGCACTCTATATCCTGGAAGCTTTCATTTGTAACAGTTGAGAGTACTACAACTATTTTTATATTGCAAGATAAAAATAAGATACGTGCAGTATTTTAGTATTTCATGGCTAAATATAATACGATGATAATTCTATTATTTATTTAGCCATTCGCATGGATCTATAAATTGTAACAGATATTTACCGTGTTTTATTCTTTTGACGTTCGCAGCTGTTTGGCTCGAGCAAAGTGCATAAGTTGTCTCAAAGTCTGAAGTAAACTTTAACGTAGTTTGAAAATCCAAATTGCATTTGTATAAGGTCAGTAATGGTATTTATTCAACACAACAAATACATAATTTTAATCTAAATTAGTGGTGGATTTTGCAGTTCAACGTTCCAAGTGAAATATCGATTGCCCTTGAAAATGACACGATTGACAAGAAATTCCTAAAAACGTAATTTGATATATTGACAGCATAATCACGAACTTTACAACTTTGCTAGAAAGTTGAATTCATGTAAACAGTACGAGAATAACTCAGTTGCACTTCCAGTTATTGAACTTGATGAAATTAAATTCAAGTCGGGTTTAATTCACAAAATCAAGAGAAAAAGACGAAGGTTAATAAAAGCATGAATGGATTTTTCATAAAAAATTTGATTATCTGATTTCCACGGTTTCAAATTAGTTAAGAAGTTTCAATTTAAAATCTGCGAAGCACAAATTTAGTACACTGTCTTAGGTATTATTGAATTTTCTAAAAATCAATTTAAAGATGAGAAAATGTATTTTGCCCTTAATGCTACTTGACTGCTCACTTAACATTTGGGATTAAATTATTTTTTAATAATTCTTCCGACTGAAATATAATTTTCTATCGGAACCAAAATAGCTAAATAAATTGAAATCCTTTACAACAAATATAATGCATATGTAGATTTGTAACTAATGAACCACATTACGCACCGAGAATATATCAATGAATTTCTAAATTAACCATACGAGAACGTGAACGCTATTTATGAATGACGTTGCCCACCATTGTCAACTGCAGTCCCTCCAAATAAATTATTTTTAGAGAAATTAATTTGATTGTTATACAATACACAAGGAATTAAAAAATTGTCACATGTTCTGGACATAACTGCATTTCTTGGATTTTACTAAATTTCACAACGTAACGACTTGATTGGCTTTACGCTGAAAAATTCCGATAACGTTCTAGGGTTATCATTAGTGTTATCTATCAATTCTGAATGAATAAATGATAAATAATACAATCTCACATTCTTACATAACAATGGCCAAGTAGGTATTAAAAGCCAAAGGATTCAATAAATTTTACAGATCTCCTATTTCCTTCACTTTAAAATGGTTATTTCAACAACTCACTTTTCTTTATCTTTTATGTTATAAACTGTTTACTTTTCTGATTAAAATGTATTCAATACTGACGTCAGAATGATTATGTAGACAATAAGTAAGTATGATGCGTTAAGGTTAAAAAGGGTAATTAAATTCTACTTTTTCGGCACAAGGGAATCAAATTGTGTGATTTTTGAACAATGTTTTAATATTAATTTTACGAAACCAATTGTGACCTTTGATGGAAATTTCCGAACGAGTTCTATGATTAAAGGGGGAACTCACAAAACATAAAACGCGCTCTAAAAAAGCGTAGAACTTAAAGTTCCTACGAACACCCGTTAATTATAGTTGGAACCAACAATATTTGAGACTCATTATAGAATAAGCCGATTGCCCCTCACAATGGTTTATGTCCCTTGCGGTAAAGATGCCATAAACAAATTTATTATTTTATTATTTATTATTTATTATTTCTGGTTCCTACTATAATAACTTTATGGTAATAAAGTTTCAAAATCGATTATTAAAATGTTACCGCAACGTAATCGCTCGAGAAGTATTTTTCTCAAAACAATACAAAAATAAATAATTACAATAAAAAATAGAACGTGAATTTCCAAAAATAGTGATCGTCTTCCAAACCGGCTATAAATTCAGTCATGAATAAATAAAAATGCGGCTCAATTAATTAACTATTAAAATTTTAATATTTTACCACCGTCACGCGATTAATTATTTCATAGGGTTGTACTAACACAGCTAGTTACGTGGCCTATAAACTCACTCCACTGAACGAGTCTCTTAGAAATCAATTCTTGTAATACACTGTTCATCTAAGGATCAGATTATTTTAATATTAAGGATACAGAAATAAACGCGGTGTTTGATTTATTATTAACACATTCAAGGGGTTAACATTTTTCTAAATAAATATCGCGTGCGAACTATTAGAATTTCTCAACTTGAACTTGTCTCGAAAAATTGTAAGCTTTGAACGTTGGACTTTTTCATGTATTGAACCAACAAATGTCAAAACTGACATTTACCACACAAACAATAATAAATGAGCACTGCCAAAATGTTTTAATTATCTTCCTCCATGTGCATAATAAAATACGTATAAAAATTGTTTACAGTAAGATTTCAGCTTAATAACACTGAATTTAGGAAGGGTGTCCCAAAAACTCATCGGAAAATTTGTCTTGAATTATTTAGATATAAAATGCCCTTCGCCCACGCATAGATTATATCCTTTTGATTGACCCTTCGCATGCCACACTATTGCTTATACCACAATTTATCAATTTTTTTCTTTGACTGATACAAAAGCAAGGTAAGTGGAACAAAATGTATTCGATAATTTGTTTATTAATGGTAAATTGTAACATGCCACCCCACACCTGGACATTCAATCCTTAATGCGTAGTTTAAGACATTAATATTTAACAAAAAAGCACGTAGAAAGCAGGTGAAAAGTGACTACAAGATGCAATACAACCCAGTTAGATTTATATACGTCATAAAAAGGAACATTTCGATTTTAAAAGGTGTGTTTGATTGTAAATGTAAATAATTATGTCTGAAAATAGAGGAGTTTCAAAAAACATGGCCGACGTTACGATCAGATTGCACTTCACATTAATATCTGATTTCACAGAACATTGCAACATTACGACTTTAAATAAAAATTCTGTTTTATTCATTCAAACGAAATTTTTACAGTGACAAACCTGCAATCTAAAGTAAATGAATGACCATAAACATCAAAACGAGCAAATAATTACTGAATGAATGAGTACGTTTTGTGCGATTTCACAAATTTAACTGATACATACATAGTTGTTTATTTATAAAATAGAACAGTAAACAAAACCGCCGATTCACATATTTGAAAAAAGTATCAAATAAATAATTAAATAGTAAAACACTATAAAAGTTTATCTTATCGTTATCACTCCGTTAAATTTTACTATTCATCTACAGCATCAAAATTACAGATTTTCAAAATCGGCTAATTTGGAACTTGATACTTGATGTTTTGCTTGTTAGACACTGCCAACATCAAAACTGAAATGAAACCAAAGTTTATCCGTTCCTTTTGCAAAAAGATAAATTCCTCATCATGTTTATTTTATTTACTTATCTATTCAACCTGTGCTATGCGGTTTTGAAACTCGCTACCCACAACATCATTACCATTTTTTCCCGAGTTGTGCCACCGTCAGAAATATTTAATCATAGCTAGCGATTAGATTAACATGAAGTACCGGGACTTGAAGTGCAGATAATATCTAGATTACTAGAAAGTCACACTGTTAAGACGCCTCAAATCGAATTTTTACCAAAATTCTTAATCTGTGCTTTAGAGATATATCTTATCAGTGTAACTAAGGGCTTTGTGTCTCGTTTCCGACATTAGTGAAATTGCTACACGGGAGTGCACGGCCCCTGTGAAGAAATGCACACATGCCTACCGTAAATGTCCCCTACTGTCCGTGCCACAGCTGTGTACAACACACGTGGCATGCCACGAGCCATTCCCCTCTCTTTGATAGATCGTATTACTCGTAAATTACTTCAAAGTCTTAAAAACAATTTGAATTGTGATCTTTCTGCGCCCCCCATATATCCGGATTTTCAAAATTAGAACAGACGAGGCCATCTAGCGGTACAGCTATGCGATGACGAATATGGACAAACTCCAAATGTACGGCACAAAAAAGAGAATACATACTCGTACAAAGAACAAAAATTTGGCTAAATTTAGATGGATTTGCAGAATACAGTGAAATGCTTTTACTGAAAAACTGTTTACAACAAAAAATATGTTCTTTTTTGCTCAACGAAAGCATGAATTTTGCACAATTTATGCTATTCTACGGATGGAATTATTAATGACCTTACTATTGCATTATTTCAATTTGAATACGAAGTGCAAAATGGTGGAGGGCCAATTTTGGCTCAAACACGTGCCATCAATCGAATTAGTCGTTTACTGTACGTTACTAATTCCCCACATCACTTTTTAATGTACTTTGGCTTTTAATAAACCCACAATGTAATTTAACTTGTACATACACGAACAATAAGATTCAACTTGACCCTGGCCTTAACAATGAAAATCTGTTTACTTTTATCAGTTACGTAATTAGAAAATGTACGAATAAAATAATTAGTTGCTTACATAATTAATTTAAAAAGCTGCACTGTAAAAATCTGTACATTATTTCGACGATAAGTAATCTGTGTAAATAATTTTGTTTTGTATAATTAAATAAACATGCACAGTTATGATAAGAGTTAACAATGATCTAAAGTTTAAAGTTAAGAAAATTGTTTCCACACACTTTAAAAATCCTACAAATCAAGACTGACGGCATTAAAATAAAAATTAATAACCCGACTTTGCAATAACCCTGAACACGTAATGCGACCTGAAAAGATGTACCATTTATCATAAAATTCCAGTTTTCAACATGCGCCAAATTTGGTTTCAATAATTAATTATTTTCCACAATTAAATTAACAGCCACATTTTTTCTCTTCGGTTGTAACATCCCAAATTAAATTTTCCATTTGGTGTTTACGCTGCTGCATCCGGTTAAATTCTTAATTTTGTTCAACTAAATCAATTATCACAGTCATAACGAGCACAGCATTGGAAATATGCAATTAATTAAATCGGTTTGACAAAAAATCAATTATGATTAATTTTAATAAAATTACCTGCATACACTTTTCGAAATTTTGTATTTTGTAAAATAAAAAATGTCAACAAAATATGGAAAAAACCGCTAATTAACTAAAATGACATAACTAATTTGCATTCGTTAATTGCAAAATCTAAGGAACACTAAAATTTCTTCTCACAACCTTCTGTAAATGGTCCCGGTAAAATTTTGCGTAATTGTTACACTTGTACAATGTATCAGAATTGTTTTGCAATAAATGATTTGTTTACAAAATAACTCCATCCATATCGAATTTTTGACAACTTCTATCTATCGAAAAAAGAATTAAGATAATAGCTGCTGTAAATGAGACAAAGCAAGATAATATTCAGTACTGACATTTTTAAAATGTGATGCCTCAATTTGAGATTACCGCCTGTTCAATCAATTGTTGTGGATTAAAGAGCGAAAAATTATCTGCCTGAATTGACGGTTTATTTTTTTGGTCATTATGGTCATCAAATTGTCTTTTAAAAAAAATCAAAAACGATAGTGCGCATGATGATTCAAATGTGTGTGACAAATGTGACGATATATCACGGTCACTTGTCAAGAATTGTTAGCATATGGACCGTTAATTTAGTTTGTCACTCAAAACATAAATGAAAACTACAAAGACACTTACCTTCAATAAAAAAACAAATTTCCATCATTCACTTCCGAAAAGTCTGAAAAAGAAATAAATGTTACTTCATTATGCAGCATTAGATATTAAAAAGTAACAACACAAAACAATTCGCAATGACTCATTTCATTTGAGAGAATACAATTTTGACTTTTCCTTAAAATTAAAACTGAGTTCTGTGATTTTCTTGATGACACTGATTTGATTACAACGTTCACGCATCGGTATGTTTTATAAAAACAATTTCCTTTTAACAATATAATTTATTTTCTTCGAATACGTTCAAGATAAAATTGCATTTTGTTACAGCAAACATTCAGAATGCAATTTAATGCACCTATTGTTGCTTGAGCATATTTTTTGTTTAGATAATGACTCTTTTACATGTTTCTATTGTTTCTCCTTACGAAGATAATTACACTTGAAATATTTTATCTCTCGTTAAAATCTGTTTCGCATAAAAACCGAATTTAATGTTCAACATATTAATCTAACAGTCTTGAACAAGGTTAATAAATTTCTAGACTCTCAAAAACTGATTCACAGCAAATTCATGGGCAAAATATCTTCGATTTTAAAGTCGGAGTTGAATGTGTCAGCGGTTAATTTAAACTTAACTTGGCTTATCTCGTCCAGCTGTTCTGGTTCTGGGCAAAATTTGAAATTTGTTTCTTTACCTTCGGTGTTAATTAATTTCAACAAAAGAATTGAAGAAACAACACTTGAGTGCGATCAATATTTTGATGAGCAGGCTCAAAGTGTTAATTAAACGGACAATTGCATGGTAGTTGAATAATGGATGACCGGCACTGTTCATTGTCAAGAAAGTGACAGTAACAAAACCAAGGTCGCAGAAAAAAAGGACCTGGTCATGTGTTAGTAATAATTATGATCATCAATAATCATTGCTCATTGAGCGATATACAATGTATGATCCTCGCAAACTAATCAGTTGTCTTTGGGTGTGAAAAGAGAAAAGTTCATAGACCAATTCATTACTTCAGACAAAACAAAAATTAAAACGAATGACATACTGTATTATTATCAAATCAACGTATATCTTATCATAAATGTAATAAACTTTGAATGGAATGATGTAATTACTTTTCAGCTCCGAGGGTCTTGTCCTTTATGAAACAACTCGTTTTCAACCCTTGACGACGCAAACAATCCATTATTCACCTACCCGAAATTACTCAAATTAATTATTTTTATCATTACAATTTGAAAAGGATGTAACAGTTATCGTTTAGTTAGATACTGTCCGAGGTCATGTACGTAATTTTTGTTTAGTTGGACTACAGATTTTAGACAGCGAATTTGTTAACGCGTTACCAACTGCTTATTACTTACATCAACGTAAACAATTTCTTTTAAACAAATTCAGATAAAACTAACTGAAGTTACAATAACAGAAAGAAATTGCTTATTAAATTTATTTTGTAGCTTATGTAACAGCACTATTGGCACCCAATTTGTCGCTCTTACATAACAAGCCTAGACCCTAAGCAAAAAGCAATACTCCTATTGCGTAAACTTGTTATATGTAACAAGACGAAAAACTCTTCCAGTGGGTTACACTAACCTACAATTTTTTGTTATGATTTTGAGAGTGATTTTACATTGATTTACTATTTACTCCAAGTAAGACAGTAATTTTTAACTTTTTTAGACTGCATCCTTTTAAACATTTCTTGAATTTTTTAGTTTCAAGAGGATTATTTTAGTAATTTTGGATATGTCTTCGACTCGGAGATGGTTACATAACCCAAATAATTTTTGTTATAAGATAAGTGAATATTATATTTGTCATGCAAAACTAACAAAAACTTATTTTAGAATTTGTTAAAACTAATAAAAAAATATACCTGATAAAGTAAATAAGTATTATTTTAATTTTATTTATATCTATACGTATTTATTTTAATAAGTATAGTGTATAGCGTGTTGGTCAGTATAATACGCCGAAAGTAGAAAATATTGGGATTTCCCAACTCGATCAGTTTTCATGCGACCTGATTACACACTTCTAAAACTTAATCTTATGTTAATAGTTTCGTAGTTAAAATTGTTTTTGTATTAAAGGCGGGAAAAATACATTTTGTAAAAATCTAAAATATTGTCTTCTAAAAATTTCATGCAGGGTGTAGTAACTGTCAGTTTTCTGTCAAATTTAACAATTTTTGGACATGTGTCTTGCGTTAAATATTGATTAGAATCGTTTTTTTAGAACTAAAAAAACAGTATTGGCCCAATATGTTCCATTTATTCTCTGTGGACTAGATAAATTTTATTAATGGATATTCAATTAATTTAAATAGGTAATTCGAAAGTCTGGGACCACCTCTTGAGTGGTGATAATAAACATCCAACTGAGTTAAAAGTTACCATGACAAAAATTGTTTGGCCCTTTTTCAGGAGCTATAACTCTTCAAAGTTAGATCTTTGGCAGTTTGGCAGGTATTCTTGAGTTTAGTTAGCAGAAATGACAAATTTAGCAATATTATGACTTGTTTAAAAAATCACCAGTTTATGTCTTGTAGTGTACAAAACATCTAACAAACTAGCACACATTCGACAGTAAATTATATTTGACAACAAAAGAGCAACAATTAATACAGTTGATAAGAAAAAAAAATGAAAAATTATTAGAAAAAATTAAAACAAAAACATTTTTAAGCTTTTAAGCCTTTTATCACAATGTAAGAATTGGTCCCACAGTTTGAATCACCCTGTATACCGCTTTATTCTGCTTTTGCTCATACCACGAACCACGAAAAATAATGATGAAATTTTTTTCGAGATAAAATTAATTTAATTTAGATAGGTGTAATCCTCAGCTCGGGGTCTTTGTCAAACAGTCGCTAATGTTGAGTAGCCAATATTGCCATTAAAAAAACAAACGCAAAAACGAAAAATTTTTTCATTGTAAAAGAAAGTTTATTGTAAGAAGTTTAAGCAAAAGCCGCTTGGTTCACCCGGTATGTAGTACATTTTAGCAATCACGAAAATACCATTTTTTTGTGTTTTATGTGAATATATTACATTATATTGTTACTTTTTTTAAATTAGTCTAATTATAAGGCAGAAATTATGTATACACCTATTTCCTTTTTGTTTTGTGACCTGACCTGGAATAAAATTATTATTGTTGATTTTGAATTTTGACTGGGCCAAGTTAGATACGAAAATGATTCGCCTCTATAGAGCGCCGGTGCCTGTGCTAATAAGAAAATTATACAGGTCTTCCTTTGAAAAAGGGATGTATGGTAAAAATTGGTTTCGGTGTTGTTTCAAGGTTTAATGAATAACATAATAGAGGGGATCCGGCGTAGGCGGGGTTATTAAATGAGAAGAAATGTTGAGTATGTTTACAAACAATAAATCAGCATGTGATTGTGAAATATGTCGCGATTCCGCGCCGAAATAACCACGTGGTCTGTATGCGATCAGCAGATTATGCAAGAGAATAGATATTGTCGATAGGTGAAGAAAAGCAGAAAAGTAGGAAAAGGTTAAGTGGGGCCGACTTGGGCGCCGCGAATCCTGCAACCAGTTCAGCGTGATTAGGGTGCGAAACCGGGTGCTCCATCTGGCGCCTGGATATAATATCTCAAGATGTCATAAAATTATTGTATACTAATTATTGTTTATCGGTCCGAGAGCTGGAGTGTTCTTTTTGTTTCTTTACATGACGCTGAGAACTGCCGCAACCTGTTTTGCGACCGCTAGAGATCGAATTTTTCGCGATAGGATCGAAAATATGTTATCACAACGGCGGCTGCGACCACTTTTGGCGGGTAATTCGAATACACGTAAATAAGCGATATGTATATCTGGCGCGCAGCAGGTCACAGGTCGCAGGACGGATTATGGGATGTTGTGGTGAAGATTGGTGAAGCTTGAGATTTACCATTTCGGCGTTGCTGTATTATATTTGAACAGTTGACCTCTACTGGCCTTTTGCAGTCTTTGCGTAGAGACCTTCAATGTCAACACAAATACGCCGGTGAAGGCCACTTAGCACGTTACTGAAATATTGTAGGAGGATTTATATGCACCCGAACGAACCGCTGCTAGAACGCACACACAAAACATGATCTAAGATACGAAACTTACGCCAAATCAAGCGTTGCACACATCAATTTGATCACAGAACATGAGACAGTTCGCAGAGCCACTTGCGCGGATACATGACACTACTAGCCAAGTTACAAGTGCACTGCCCCCCCCCGCTGCCTGATAGCGCCCCTCCGGCACCAACTCTGACGTCAGCCACTATCGATTCGAGAGAACAGAACAGCAATGGCGCGGAATTGGCCACACAACTACCATCTATACAGAGCTTGTGCTTGTGAGCCTTAGCTGGTGACAAGCTGAGGCTGCAACAGGAGATTCAGGACACTCGTAAAATACCACCATGTCCAACATACAGCGGCCGCGGCACTTCCCGATGATGTCATTATGACATCACATTTAACTCGCCGCAAGCAAATTGAAGACCTTGATTCTTGCTGAGACCTTTTCGGTGTCGCCAATTTTCATACTTTTGGACAAGAAAGTCTGTAAGCTGCAAGCTTTGCCAGTCACCACCAAACAAACCAGTTCGATGTCGAACAGTCAACGAACCGATCGAACGTCTCCGTAAATATTTTAATAAATCTTTGATAGAAAACATGACAACCATCAACAAGTGTTCAAAATTCATCTGCACACTGACATAGGCAACCCTACATACTCCCGTGCATAAACAATAAAAGACTGTATTCGTATTTACATAATTTATTCTTTTCTGTACAAATACACGAGCAGCATTAGATGTAATTAGTCTTAGAACTCTTAGATATTTATCAGTTGGTACATTGCCTTGAATGCCACTATTACCAACTAATCGAACAAAAATCAATAAATAAAATCATCCCAAAATTCACAATTATATAACAATTTTTGCAAATTCACCGAAGTAAATACATCTAACTATAACAGATAATAACAATATTGTACAAAACTAGATAAAAACTAAATTGTCATCAACTCATCACCTAAAAAACCTAACTCACATAACTGAAACGAAATAAGTCCATTAGACGAGTTTTGGGTTACGAAGGTCCGAACTTTGTTGATATTTCGCAAATCTGTTTTATGTTGGAGTGACATGGTTTTTTGGTAGTGATTAAAAGACAACGTAAACTGTATACAACAACATAGTTAGAACATTATTGTATGATTTCGTTTGATAAATATAAAATAAATACATAAAAGTATAAAACGCGAATTGGAGGAATGGAATGCAGTTCAGAATGTATTTCTTTGATTTTGTTATGACTAAGACGTGGACGTAAGTTTTTTTCAAAATTAGAAACTAATTTTTAATCCATTAAAGTTTTGTCCATCCAATGCTAATACTATCTTTTTTCCCCTTTTTTTTTCTAAAACTTTACTTCCACATAACTAATAATAAGTCCGGGAGCTCGTGATAAAAAAAATTGTAAAGGTTCTCTCTAAGCTCTAAATTTGAAAATATATTAATTTTAATGGTAGTAGGATGGATCTAATTACAGGGACAAGAACATAAAAGAAAACAAAACTGCTTTCGTCGACTAGTTTCGTTCTATTTCAGAACATCATCAGGACTAAAGCATTAATTAAATTTGAAATATTTTATTATGGACATGTCACTATGATGACTTTTTCTGTCTTGCCTTGCCATCATAGTGACATGTCCATAATAAAATATTTCAAATTTAATTAATGCTTTAGTCCTGATGCTGTTCTGAAATAGAATGAAACTAGTCGACGAAAACAATTTTGTTTTCTTTTATTTTCTTGTCCCTGTAATTGGATCCATCCTACTACCATAAATTGTCCAAGGGAGTAACTCGGTCATAAATTAATTTTAATGTAAATAAGTATACTTACTAAAATCGTAAAATCAGCGTTCTAAAGGGGACACAAGGGATAGCAACCCTTAAAAGTTTTTAATTTTTTTATACTTCCTCCATCAACTAATTAAAGAAATTTTTACAGAAGTCTAATGCCCGGTTGCACAAAAGTCAAATTAATCGGCCCTTATGTGATGGTCCGTCAAAATTTGATGGTTTGTTAACGGTTTGTTAATTTTGAATGCGTTGCACAAAACAATTTGCACATGTTTTAATCGTTCATCATATGATGCTCCGTTAATCGTCGATTAATAAAAAACCAATTTGGCAACAAGGCCATATGTCATTGACATATATTTGACAGCCTAATTTTTTTATTAATATTGTGTTTTCCCGGACTTTGAGTTTTACCAAGTATTTTATGTGTCGATTTAACTTGTAATCTTTCGTCTTCAAAGTGTTCTGTTTGCTGCGAACAATTTATGGTGTTAGAAATAGTGTTTGATGCCTTGCGTGGATTTATGAACTCTAGTGATGTAGTACTTGAGTTTATGGCAAATTTCTAGACCTAAAGGGAGCAAGGAGAATAGCGTTGTCAAATTTTGCCGTGTCCGCGATCTCTTCATTTTCCTTTTTCGGGGGTATTTGACTGATCAAGTGCCAAGGGGTACCAAGACGCTATTCCAGAAGGCAAATCACGGTAATAGCCCTAAAGGCAGATGAAATTAAAGCAGATGAAATTAAGGCGTGAAAGAATCCACATGTGTTTATTACCAAATTCAATAAACCTTCATTTGAATATTGGAGTTTTATTTTAACTAAAATTAATAAAGTTTTTACACTTCTTTTTTTGTGAAGTTATTTGGACAACGCTTTTTAAAAGTGAATCATCCGCATTGGCACATTGGGAAGCAGACCAACAAAGTGGACATTATGTTATTCGTTAAAAAATAAGTTATTGCTCGAGTTGTTTTATTGAATAAACGATGCAAATTCATGTCTAAGCGGGTTGTGTGACTTTCTGGGATAACCCTACAGATGTTTTACAAAAGACAAAAAACCAAAATCGCAAAAAAATTGGGTTTGTGCACTGAGGGATTTGATTCGTTGCGATTTGTTGCAATTCTACCTCTGGTTTTATTTAAACGAAAGTGCTTTTTACACTCATGGTCAAGCAACATCTCAAACAAATCCCCAGGATCTCTGATTTTTTGCACAGGCCTCTCAGGCACTACAATCACTTGCACATAACCTTTCTCATCCAACAAAATAAATTCAACGTTTTCCTCCTTAATTCTTATTACTCTCTCACCCCTTAGGTAGTTGTTCACTTTAGTTCATGAAATTTTACCAAAAACACCTTAAATTCTCCAATAAAAAGTGTTACAGACGGTTAATCAGAGATTAATCGCTCGTGGATCGGCCATTAAGTTGATGACTCGTTAAACACTGATTAACAATGACATTTGCGTTGATTTGCGTTTGTGCAACGGAAAACAGAGTTAATCAATGATTAATTGACAATTATCGTTGACGTTCATCAAATATTTGATGAGAGATTAATCAAAGATTAATCAGCCGTTAACGGTGTTTTGCGTTGCACAAAATTTTTGATGGACGATTAACACTCTGTTAACGGCCAATTATCTTTTGTGCAACCGGGCATTAGACTTTTTTATTTTTTTTACATTTTTTATTTTTTTTTGTTTTTAAATAGAAACACTTTCAAACCCAAGAACAAGAACGAAGCACTATTTTAATAATTTTGTTTAATGAAAACAGCCCCTTTAAAAATATTGTTTTCAAATTTATGGAAAACACAGAATGAAATGCTAGATTTAATTTATAATTTTTTATATTCCTTTGTTTCATATTAATTTGTAGACTTGTAGAGAAGAAACGATTGATGGACTTATCTCATTATTGCACTGTATTAATATTCAAAAATTTTACAAGTTACAGGAAAATTGTTTAATAACATTTAAATAAACCAATTTATTGCAAAAGCAATTATTGCATTTGAAAGTGAAGATTTTATAGCATACGCTTCTATATTTTTCTCAAAATTACTAAAATTGGACATATTTCGTTATAGCATTCAACGCCCCAATTAGTACTAACTACTAATTAATAACAAGACACATAATTACATAATAATCAAAGAAAAAAGGTGCTAAATTCAATTTCAAACCCTTTGCATTTCTTGGAGTCCCATAGATCAGTTAAAAAAAATATGTTGAATCCTAGTCACAAATTTATTGCCAATAAAATACATAAATATAGCAATAAATAATAATTATTATTACACTATCAAGTATCATTTTTGGTTGCCTATATTCAAATTGCGCATTAAATATAGGAACTTCTTTTTTACTTTACTTTAAATTATAACAGTATATGATTAATGAATAAAATAAACGGTCAGTAAGTAAAAAATCCTGGCCTGTCATTAAATTGTAACTGTAGATTTGCCGACTTATTTACCGTCTAGTAAATACTGACCATTTAATAACTTTTACTGTCCATTGTAATTACAAATAAATCAAAAGAGTGTTCTTTTAATCTATCTGAACGGTTTTGACGTTTTTTTCTCAAATTTTTTTATCTGCAAACGGGAAAAGACAAGCAAATTTAAAGTTGAACTAAAAATCGCGCCTTTTCGACATCACACTATTGCAATGACACCAACATCTTTCCCCCACTAGGCAAAGTGAATCAATTTAATTTAATATATAACAATCGAAGTCACACCTTGCCTAATATAAGTCTTTTAACATGCAACACACCGTGATTTGTTTTTCTCACAAATTTAATTGGTTTTAAAGGAGATATTTCAATAAATGTATTTTTTTCTTTGTTGGCCAATCCAACAACACAAAAATCCCTAATTTTTTTGAATACTTTCAGTAGTTTTTTCGCCCAAATAATCTAAACGATATAAAAGGAACGACGAAGATTTCAAGTAATAGTGCCACGCTTGTCAGTAAAGTTGAAAATAGTTCAGGTGAGTTCACATTTAATTTTTTGAGGAAAAGTAATTGAAATTATTTAGAATGCCTGGTTGCGCTTCTCGTTCCTCTTGTGCTTCTTGTCCCAAGACTACCAAATCCAAAACTAAATCTTCGACCAAGGTTGGTGCCAAGGGCAAGAAACCGGCAGCGAAAAAATCTACAACGAAGGGAAGATCTAGTGGCCCTTGCCCTCCTTGCGGTCCTACTGGTTCTTGTGGTTCTTGTGGTCCTTGTGGTCCTTGTGGCCCTAAGAAGACCAAGACAAGTACGAAGGTGTGAAAGGTATAAGTTTCCATGTTGCATTTTCTTACTTTGTTAATTATTTTTTCTTAACTTTATTACAGTACAAAAAAAGCACACCGCCACCGCATCACCAACCGTTGCGGAGTCAACCCTCTTCCGCTTACAGCAGTTCCTTCCGACAATTTCTTCTCTTCTGACTACGAAACCATCGACAGCGATGACTACTGTGCTGCTCCGGAAGGGGATGCTCTAGGCGTTACCTAAATGCATTTGCAACGCTGGTCGTTATTTTATTTTTTAATGTAAGTTACTTTAGTACTAGTTTTAGTGTTTGACATGTATGTATTATCTTAAGTGTTTTATCTTTCACTAATTATTGATGTATGCATATTGAATAATTTTTATAATGGATTAATTGTGATAATAATTGAATAAAGCTTTCTAATGAAAACATACTTTATTTTTCCAGATAAAAGGTTTGTTTTATCAACGTTTCCAATAGAAAAAAAATTAAAGGTTCAGATAAGACACAAACTGAGAATTCAGTGATAAATAATACTTATTTATTGTATAAGAGTCGTACAATTATTTAACGCGAAAACGGAGTTCGAGCGTTTAATTAAGCAGATAAAATACATGTAACTCATGTAAGACCCGCAAACCCGCATGCAATACAACGTGTTATCCACAGCCAGACAATATGGCAGGCTAAATCCGAAAGTAAATCAATATTTTTCAAAATTTTCATTTGACGTTTTGAAGTGACGTTTGTCAAATTAATTTTTAAAGTAGGAGCAGAGGCTTCCAATTCTGCATTAGTTCCAGTTTCGTTAACAGTAAATCTGTCCTCGACGTCTAATAAAGAAAAAAACAACCTTATTTTCTCTAGTAAAATGTACAAAGGTAAATGTAAAAAATGCAGTTTTAATTTTGTTACTAGTTTTATGGTCTTATCGTAAGACGTCTCCTAGTAGTGGTATTATGACCTAATAATAGACGGGCTGTGGATAAAATAAGTATAATATACCAAACTATATGATCAAATTATCGCTTACAAAAATATAATACTAGATAAACGTAATACAATTGTCACAATAATTGCTCTAGTAGTTTTCATCGTTGCGCCAGCAGAAGTATATTTCTTCACATGAGCAATATTTCATGTCCTTCCTCCTTCCATGTCCTTCCTCGAAAAAATATCCCCATAATCTGAAGTCGCACATTTCATTATCATAGAATAGAAAAAAATACGGTTTAGAATACAGCAAGTCAAGTTGAAAGTTACTTACCCTGGATACATTCCTCGATGTACCTATTCGGATTTCCTAGTGCTGGCAGCCTGTAAAAATGTATTAGTTTTCATCGTAAAAATAACTTTGCAACTTACCTTTCCGACTGTAGACTGTAGTGGCAAATAACTTAAAATGCGATCGCTGCCTTATTTAATCCAGAAAAAATCATGCTAATTCAACAAAAATGGGTGTTCTATGAACACTATTTTCGATGAACAATGGATGCTAAAAAAATAGTTCTTTTGACACTGTAGTAGATTCTTAAAAATAAAGTGGCTTTTGTTTTAACTTGGAATTGTCAATCGATAATTCGTAAATCCTTTTCCGTATTGACACCGGTATCCAATTGCATCGACTTAAGATGGCGCTCTGCGACAATGAAGAGACTCAAGATTTGTCCATTTTGAGTGAAAAAAAATCCGCTAATGGCATCCTACATCTAGTCTACCAATACCACAAGCTACATCACGTGCAACTTTCCGTCGAAAACACTTTCAACCAGTTGCAACACCCATGTTCCGACGATAATTTGACTTTCCAATTCCTGATGTAGGCTTTAACCTCGCCCATACTCTTTTAATAACTTATGACAAAAATGTCGATATTAAAAGATTCGAGGATATTTTGGTACACAAATTCGAAAAACAATACCAAAGCAATATCGAAAACGAATTGTTTTTTTCGTACTTGTGCCCAATATGTCAAGCCTTCTGCGCCGGGGGCACTGACATAAAAATTCTAAACCTATTAAAAACTTGTACTAAAGAAGAACAACAAAGGGAAGAAGATTATAAAGGTGAGAATTATCAATTTTTCATAAAAGAAAAATTTATCAATCAAGTAAAGTTGGTAGAACTTTTTTTATGTTTGAGTACGCTTGCCTTGCGTATTTTTGATTTTCAAAACTACGTTATTCAAATTTGCGAACTTTATCACGTCGTTTAGATAATTTGAACTTAAAATGAATAATCAAAAGCGCAAAATCTCGATTAATTTTTCTAAAGAAGAAAAAATCTGTTTGTTAGAACAGATAGAAAAGTAAATATATATAAAAATAAAATTATGCAATGCAAAACAACTAAGTTTTTGAGACTTTGTTCTAAACTTGGTTTGTAATTTGGTTGTTTTCACAACAGAACAAACAACTCAATGTGTTGCAGTTTCAAATTTTTAACTACCACGAGATTGTAACACGGTAGGACCCAGTCGAATATTAAGAAAATAAAGCCACATTCCCATTACCTATAGACATTTCAGCTTAGATTTGGACTGTGTTATAGCACTTATAGCAAATACTGATTTTTGTGTGATTAACTGATTACTGATTATTAATTTCTGATTTACAGTAAAAAATACTTCTAGCAGGTTCACCTGGCGTACCTATGCAAGTTTTGTGAATCTTTGTTGCTTTTCCAAATTTTTTTCTATACTGTTCCATTCATTCAAAATCGCACATTTTCGAAAAATGATAAAAATAAATGTCAAAATCTAATTTAATTTGTGTTGGTTCATTTATTTAACGCACGTTCTAGTGCAATGCGCCGGGGCCTTGCATTAAAAAAGTAGTAATTCAAAAACCATAAGGTCTATATTGAACTATTTTTTTTTTGTAAAAACTTATTCATAGTTTTCTGAAGTCTGAATCTAAGTAACATTGTCAAGTTTGAAATAATGAACCTAGCTCCTCACATACTAAAAATTTCAATGCACATAATTTCGTAACTTGGAAACTTTTTTCTTAAAAACGATTTTTTTTTAATTTGCTAGTGCTATTAAATGCGCTATGGTTTTTTACATAAGTGAGCCGAATTGATTGGTTAAATAGTTAATCTAGGAGAGTAGGATAAGATATGTGTTAAATAAAAAAACACGGTTTTCAGAATTGTTGACGCAACATGAAAAATTTAAAATAAACGGGGGATTGTCAAAGATTGAAAACAAATTTACTGTCACGTATGTCTCAAACAAACTTTTATCAAAAATTCAGCCCATTATGTAAATTTTCTGTTTAATTGTACATTCTCCAATGTATGTTTTGTTCCGACCTTTAGACTGATTAATCTAATCAGTAGAACTAATGACTAGGCAACCAACCACACGAACGTAAACCTTGTTAAAATAGACACTGGAGTCTAAGTATCATCTACAAATTATTATTTTTCATTTCTACAGGAGCTCCTTGCATTAAAATAAAAAAAAAGTGCTCAGCTCTTGTCTTATTATTAATTATTGATGCAGCTAATAAACGAAGAACTAACTCTTGGTCACAGTCATGACGTTAATGGGTGTGAGGGAGTTTCAGGTTTCGTTTCAGTTAAAATTCTACGTGGTTTGTTTTTTTCACTAAGTTGGTTACAATACCAAAGACAGAAAATAATTTATTAATAATTGTCATATCTCCTGTCTTCCTGTACTATTCAATAAGGGTTTACGTTCGTATCCTTTAGTAGTGAATTCAATTATCCTTTGTTTCCAAGAATTAACCCAAGAATGTATATTATTCAATGTTGCCAACTTAATTTCAAACTGATTAATGCGGTTCCAAATAAGTTGTGTAAACAACTTCATTTATTTATTCAGGTTTTACTAAACAGTTTCATCAAGTACACCAGCTTAACGTTATCAAATTTCCAAAGAACAACAGTAAAAAATATCAACAATATAGAAAAATAAAATTAGTCTAAGAACAGTTGATAAAACTTTTTTAAGTATCTAACATAACCAGAATTGCTAAAAACCCTTATGGCAACGATCAAAATAAAGTACAAAAGCAAAAGACATGGGAAGAGGTGTTGCGCTATGTAAGACTTTACCGAAAATACTCTCTTTTTTCTATAAATCATAAGATATTTAACTCTAACCATATCACTGTCAGTTACAACAAAGTACTTCTCAGGTATTTCACCCAAACTGTCTTCATTAAGGGATCTTCTTTTGTTTTTGGTGTCTAAAACAAAAGATTTAACCACGGCCAACTTAACCATCATTTTGTACCTCTACATCTGACCTTATCAACATCATTAATTACTTCGCAAATTGCAATCACGCTGTGTTTACTGCCTAAACAACTGTTGGTCCAAGTTTGACTAAAAGGGGCATAATGTGCACTAACGGATAACTCATTAGATAAATAAATTCCATTTCCAAATAAAACCTCCTAAACAACCATATTAAATAATGAATGTTTCAATTACTGGAAGAAACCTTTTCAATGCTGAAATGTTGTTGCAAACCAACTTTAAGAATTGAATAAAAATTATCGACAGCACTGCCATGATATGCAAACATTGTTTCCCTCCCATCTTGCCTTCTGTGCCAAATTGACTCATATTTGTCGTGATAACAAACTTCAAACACAAATTGGGGCCTAAGCACGTTACTAATTTGGCCCGGAAACGGGACATTGGCCTAAAATATTTACATAAATAAAAAAAAAAGATTGCGATCGATGATCACTTACAAAACTAATCCTCTTAAGTGTTGGATGACCTCTTTCCAGATACAGCCACATAAGCAAATTTTTTACATCTTGCGAGCATTTATTTGGTTCGTTTAAAATTGTGCTGAGAGGTGGAATGCTATCACAGGTGCTTTTCTAAGAAAAAACCAAATTCATTAATCATTGGACTAAAAACATAATTTTTTTTTACCAATCCAATGAAATTCTTTCCCTCTTCATTCACATATGAAGGTGGAAATGGCCTCAAACAACGATCTGATCTGTACGAATTCAACGCAGCAATGAAAAAACACAGAATTAAGTCACAGCCCCAAACATTATCCTTGATTTCTTTCAGTAATTGGTCCAGTTGCAATTGCCCTGTTTGTTCGTCCTTATCGAGCGAATATGGAGCAACGAAAGTTATGTCAGAAAAATTCTCATCAGAATCAGTAATTGGCAACAATTCATCTTTACCAAACTCCATTTCACCAATTGTTCTAAGTTCTAATAAGTGCACCCACTTTTATCATTTTCGTTACTTAAGATAATACAACTATTCCTGAATCAAGGTCACATTTTAATTAAACCATTGCGGCGATTTCATCAATTATGCAACTTTTTGCCGAGATACACATTGGTCTAACGTGTTGTCAAAGCCTTTATTTACTTGATGACACCAAACAAACATTGAATTTTGACAAGTGATCAAATTCTTGCACTCGAAAGTTCCCACGTCCGAAGATTTTTTTAAAATGTCACTCAATTAAGAAAAAAGGTGAATCAATTGAGAATTGAACTGAATTATATTAACGAGCTCGCGGAAAAAATCCGCCGATGAGTAAACTGGATTTAAGGAAAATTTGAGAGTTTTGGCGTTTTGGGAACGGAAATTCATTAGATGTCGCTCAGGTAGCTGCCTAGCTTACCGGTGAATTTGACATTTTGGCATTCAAGAGTTGGTGAAAAATTGTCACATCAAGTCCAGGTGATTTTGCGGCAGAAACTTTTCGCAAAGTACGAAATGAGCTTTTTGCGTAACCCTCGCACCCTTCTGGAGGCATCGAAAGCCCCCAAGTAGGTCCAAGTGCAAGTTTCACCACTTAGTGCCTTCCAGTCATCATCTTACATAATATTGTCATATTTTTATTTCAGACAGTTTCGATTAATGTCACAGCTTGGCGACTTAGGAAGCGGGGCTGGGAAAGGGGGCGGCGGCGGCGGCACAATCCGTGAAGCCGGGGGTGCTTTTGGCAAGTCTGAAGCCGCCAAGGAGGAGGAATATTTCTATAAAAAGGTTAGATGCACCTACTAATAATAGATTTGTTTACAGTTTTTTTTAAGCAAAGAGAACAGTTATCGAAACTGAAAGACGATTTAAAGAACGAAATTAATTTCCACGAAGAGCAAATCAAGAGACATCAAGATGCCATCAATCGCCACAAGCAGAGGGTCACCGCCATTGACAAGGAGTAATTTCAAATTTGAGTTCCACAGCTTGAAAGTAGATTTCTTAGATTGGAAAATATGTTCACGTTTACTGTATGATATAGGTATTATTTTCAAATAAAGATTCGCCTTCACTTTGCGTTTTGCGTTCTTCTCAAGTGCGTGTGGCACCCCTGATTTAATTTTTTCGGTAAAAATGTTGATTACGTAATATTTGTTTGAGTTTCAAAATGGCAGATTAAAATATCGCACTACGCATTAGATGCGAGATTTAAAGTCGCACCTAAGGATTTTTGATTGTGAACAAATTTTACGTGGCATAAATATACAGGGTGATTCAAAAGTGTCGGACAATCTACAGTAAAATCTCTCTAAGCGGACCCCTCTGACAAACGGCCACTTTTGCTTTCCCCGTCTGGGTGATTCAAAAGTGTCGGACAATCTACAGTGAAATCTCTCTAAGCGGACCCCTCTGACAAACGGCCACTTTTGCTTTCCCCGTCTCGAGCTCATGCATTTTAAATGGTGTTGTTTCTCTGTTAAACGGACCCTCCATTACACGGACGAGGACAACGTAATTCGGACCCTTGAAAATAAATCTCTCCTTTAAGCGGACAGCATGCGCGCGTGTGTTATTGTTATGACAAATCGTCCAAACATTCGGGGAATCACACAAACGGTTACATGTTTTATTTCAATGCTTCACTGATTCTAATTCAGACCTCAGCGGTGGTTAATGTTGTACAGGAACATTTTTTTTAACTCTGAACATAGAAATTGATCTCATTTAAGTTACCAATATGAAACGCAAAAATAATTATTTAATGTTCACTTATTCGAATCAATCTGAAGTCATTTCGAATATTTGTTAGAGTAATTTATTATTCCTTAACTGTTACAGATTTAACTGTTAACTGTTACAGATTTAATTGAAAGTATGAGATTATTAACAGCATATGGAAAAATTAGTTACATAGCAATATTCGCAATTCGTTGATCTGTGTTTTCTCATATTGAACATAGGGAATAATGGGTATGTTCAGAGTTAAAAAAATGTCTGTATGTATATTATTGCACGTGGTTGGTGTCCTATATATACGTATTCGTTTTTTTATGTCCATTATTTTTTTCACTTAATGCTGCGTTATTGCTCAGTTAAAAATGATACAGATGCCATAATGTCAGTGAAAAAACCTTAAAAAACTTGCAAAAAATCAAGATGATCTGAAGGCTTACGAACTTGCAACCAATATGGAAGCCCATTATGCCAACTTGATATTTCAAACAAAACATTACAAAAAAACAAACTAGGTATGTATAGGGTGGGGCATTCTGGATGTCCGAATAGGAGATCGAAACTAAGAGGTTTAGAGAAAAACGAGTGACACATTCTCGAGTCCGTTTTTTGGGGAAATAATTTTGGTCAAAACCGCAATCAGCTATCGTCTTTTGTTTTCGACTTATAAACAAAAGTTGACATTTTAGCGAAATCTTAAAAAATTCATATCTTCTTTATTATAAAAGATACACATTTGAAACAAAGACATTATACAGGCACTTTTTTACGGAGAATTTAATAATGTTATCAGTGATTTTTTTAAACCACTCATTTAGCTGAAATAACAGAAAGTTGTATTTTTTTAAATAGGAAAGTTGGCTATGACATTTTCGAAAAGCTTATTTTTTTCTGAATCGAAAACAATATAAATAGTTTGATATTTTTATATACTTTTGATAAAAAATATATTTAAAATATATGAAGGTAGCTGGCCATGGAAAAATTATTTCACATAAAGGTGTGAACCTGATGTGAATAATCTAGAAATTTTGTGAACGGTTATTAAAGTAAAAAATGTGAAATTACAAAAATAAGCTATGTTAAAGTTATTTTCAAACTGAACAATATACGATTGTCGCAGATTTTAATTACATAAAAAAGTGCAGAAAATTGAAAACGATGTGTCATTAACTCATTACTATTTGATAACACTTTTTTATGATTTAGTAAAGTGCAGTGGAGGTAACGTTGATAATGTTATGTATTTTTTAACGGCAGATGGGATTTGATCTTGGTGTTTGGATTGACATTTTTTTGTAAAATAAAATTTTATTGACAGGCAATCATACAATTAATAAGATTTTTCTTTTCCCGACATTTCATGTTTAATTAGAAAATAGAATGGCAATGTAAGTTTGCCTTTAAATTTAAAAACAAATAATTTTTATTAATGGCAAAACATTTGATCTAATAAATAATTTATTATGCTGTTTTTGGATTAATTAGTGATTAAAAAATTATTAAATAAAAATACTTGGGTCAAATTTTTAATTGAAAATCCAAAATTTTTTCATGGCCTACTATAAGGAAAAAGCGAAATGTTTTTTTAAAATATTTAAAAATAATGTATTACATTCCTATTTAAATAAATACTTTATGCTATTAGTACAACTAAACGAATGGTTAAAATAATCACTGATAACATTATTAAATTCTCTGTAAAAAAAGTGCCTGTATAATGTCCTTGTTTCACATGTGTATCTTTTATAATAAGGAAGATATGAATTTTTTCAGTTTTCGCTAAAATGTCAACTTTTGTTTATAAGTCGAAAACAAAAGACGATAGCGGGATGCGGTTTCGACCAAAATTATTTTCTCAAAAAACGGACTCGAGAATGTGCCACTCGTTTTTTATAAACCTCTTAGTTTCGGAAATCCCCTATTCGGACATCCAAAATGCACCACCCTGTACAGTATTTGATTTTTTTCCCAAGAAATAGTTAAAGTTAATAAGTATTGTGTAATGCGACTTAAAATCACGCAGTACCACTTGAAATCTTTCGCACTGCGAAAATTTAATCTTGCAGTTTAAAAAAGTCGTGTTCATGGCCATGGGTGGCAATTCGAATTTGGCGCCAGTATGCGCTTGAGTTGTAAAATGAACGAACTCAGTCGGTAACTCGACAGCCCGTAGTTGTATTTCTCATTGATCAGCTAGTACACTGTATGCGTTTGTTGCTTGCTGTAAGGTAACCGTGCCGTATTAAGTTACAGAAATAAAAACAAATAGTCGAGTTAATTCGACTAGTAAAAACTGTTTTTAGTGATGTATTTAAGGATATGTTCATTATTATGTTGTGCAATCCTATTTGGATTTGCGACAGCAGCACAGGTAAGTTACAAATGTTCATCATTCCTACTCGTTCGGGGCCTAAACTTGTGTCTTAAATCTTGGAGCTCGGTCGAGCTTTGAAGTTTTTCCTTTGGCCGAAGCGCGTTAAAAATATTTATGTTAATGTGCACACACGCAAATTAATAACAATGACGAGACGCATACGAAAATGTTTACATTGTATCATCTATAATTTCAATTTTCTGGACAGACGGCATTTGCCTTCCAAGAAAATCATCGCCCCTGCAGATGTTATTTTGTTTACGCGCTTTTACCGATTTTAATTTAATGCCAACCTTTGATCAGCTAAATAATCATTTTACAAGATCATAAAACTTCTTTTTCTACGGATCATAAATATCGCGAATATTCCGAAAAATCAATCAGCAAATGTACCACACAAGGACTTCGTCATTGATAAGCATTTTGCATAATTAATTACTTCTAATGAAACATTCCATTAAACCGAAGAAAGCCTTCTGTTACAACCAGTGCAAAATTGAAGAAATATTTTGCTGCATACCCACCACATAAATTCCATAAATTAAGCTAGCACTAAGTGTTTTGACTGCTTTTTTACGTAACTTAAAATAATCACACTTATAAATTATTTATAAATGTAGTAAATGGAAGAAATGATGCGTAAAAACTCGTTTCAAGATTTATATCCATCTTGCTACATTTTGTTTTCATAATTTTTAATTGCAACAATGCTTTTCAGCAGAATTAGGGATAATTAAATGGAATTACAAATTAGAATTGCATGTTAAACATTTTAATTCCTAACGAAGTGTATTCACTTGTAACGCGCATAAATATTCTTATTAATTTTGTCGCAAGAAAATTATCAGCCTGGAAATGTATATATTTAAAATTAACGCAAATTGTGATGCTGTAAAATCTGTCAAAAGAGGTTTTAATGATGTATCGCAAGGGAGATCATAACAACACCCTCTGTTAAGATTTTCACCTTTGTAGGTAATTTACTTATCTCTTCTATTCCACTAATTTGCTTTTGAGAGAAAATGGGGTGAGGTTTGTTAATTCCAGATGTAATATACTGGTGGTTCGTGGTATTTAACTCCGCGATTCATTTTTGCACAATCTGATTTTCGTGACTAAAGCAAAGAAATTGTTTTCATTTCTATTAATACATCAAGGAGTGTTCTCGTATAGACGTAATTATTCATACAGTTTGATTGAATCAAGGGATACAGTTTTGTGCAAGATTGAAGGTCGTCTTAGATCTGTTTCAGCAAATACAGAACATCTGTACCATTTTTCCGGAAAAATTCCACTTTGCCAAGGTTTTGTTTTTCGCAAGCAGTTGAAACATCAAGATTTTCGTGAGAATTTTACTCAATGGAGGTTTTACAGCTACCGTAACAGGTCATGTTATTTGATTAATGGTAAACCAAAAATAGCATTAAATAAACATGTTTTCGTGCTTACGGAGAAAACTGAATTGGACAGTTTCAAAAGTTGACAAAATCTGAATTTATTTAGTACATAAATTGGCGAATTGGCAGTATAGCAATTCCAGTTTAATGTGGTGGACGATAAAGCATGCTGTCAGGTTGTAATTTAGTTAAATGAAATTTCATCCTATTTATTCATTTATTAAATCGTGATTAAAACGGACTTAACTGCATGGGATAGTTTATTATCACTTTTATGTCAGACTCCTGTAGTTAGCATTAAGCTTAATAAATTCGATTAGCACCGATAATGCATGATTATTACTAAAATCAGTGTTATCTCATGTTGGGACATTTATTACGAATTCAAGTGTTAAATGATTAAATAAATCAGCAATATATGTATTAAATATCATTGCTTGAATTTACTATTTGGAGTGAAGAAATCATAATTGCTTACGCAACACATTTACCATTAAAATTGTTTCATTAAAATGGAAGCGGTATACGAAGGCTATTTTTGCATCGATGACACTGAGACCCCGCGATTTATCATTATTTTTATTGTTCGCTGTATTCCTTTATTATAATTTATAAATCAAGGACACTTGTGTTTCCAAGGTAAGGAACAAAAACTTTGTTAGGGTATAAGCAGTGAAGCGCTGTTTATTTGTGAGGTATTTTTGGAAATGGTTACTTTAGTAATGTGTTTATTGTTTACGTCCAACTTTGCTTTTTGGGTGGTTTGAATAAAAATGATCAATACTTTGGTTGCGATGTTACTGTCATTTTAACCACAAAGAGTTTCATTTCCGCTGATGTAAGAAATCGTGCATTGTTACAACTGTATTGATACAACGTTGTTGCGGTATCAATCGGATGTTTACCCAGTGTAGATAGTCACCTAAGCGAGATTCTTCCCAACAATTTCAATATTTATCAAAAAATTACTAACGATTTGATCAAAAATAAATACAGTTTATCCAAAATAGAAAACAAATGAGTCTCATTTCCTGCGACTTTAAGTGACGGAGGTTTTTTGAAGTTATCTGTATTGGCGTAGACGGACTTCCTCCACAGAATAATATGAATCAATAGTTTGGCTACTGTTCCCGCCGACTCTGCATTTAATAAACAACATATTTGATAGCAATTCATGTCGTTCGAAGTGTTATTCATCAATGTCATTTTTAACCGAACCAGATTTACCAATAATGGTAATTTACACAACTGGGTCGTGTTCTTTTTTCGGTCCTCGTGAGAGTGCTTTGTTACACTTTGTGTGAATCACTCAGTATACTCTTCCTTTATTACGTCACCGCAAAAATATTACCATGGCAGACTATATAGTAAATGCTGCTTTTCCATTAACAACAGGAATAGAGAAACCTCAAAGGAGTCTCTTGAAGGATTTTTAACTGTCATTTTGTGTCTGGGTGGAAAGCTGTTGAAAGTGCCTTGAGCAGCTTATGGAACAGACTTATTATGAAATAAATTTTGAAAAAATACTGTGCTGAAATTACAATCCTGCTGTTGTTGCCAAAATTCACAAAAATGTTGTAACGCTATATTTATTGCCAAAACACACTTCGTTCAAATGAATAATTATTCAATTTCATGGTATTTAATTAACGTTAAAACAAAACTCCTTGTTTTAACAGGAATGATAAATATTTTATATAAAATTTAAACATTAACACTGGTTATACGGTCAATATTTTTTTAATTTTATTTAAAAGTAAATAATCGTTGCCAGTGAATTATTAATTTCGAGTTTGGGAGTTATATCGATTGTTATTCGGTATGAACTTCATTATTTATAATCACAGTTTTGTTACGATCGTTAAATATAATTACAAATTCATAATAATAAGTACAGTTTGCATTTCAGTTATTTTTGTGTGTTCCAAACACGAATTTGACAGCTTTAAAGCCGGGATGAAAATTTTGTAACTTGGCGCAGAAGGATCAAAGGATTTTTTAACTGATTCGTTTGGAATGAATCATCCTTAATTACACTGTCTGTGAATGCACTTTGATATTTGTAAACAACTTCAATGTAGTTTAATTTTTCCAAATACGCACAATGTAGCCTTGAAAATGAAAGTTCAAATAGGACTCCGGCACCGACGAGTTTGCAAAATAAAACGGCGAGTCGTAAATGAGTTTTTGTTGATTTACTCAAACTTTTTGATATGATTTTTTCCCAAATCCACATTTCGGCTTTAGATTGTGACCAGAGCTTGTATGAAGTTGTAAAATCTAAATTGACATGGAACATCTTCATACAATCAAAGTGCATTCATTATTTATTTGTTTTGGTTGTGTTTGTTCTAATTGCTTTATTTTTCCACGTTCTGGGTAAGTTTATGACGTTTATGTTGGACCTTGTTTATGGTAACAATTTAATAAAATTTCTGAAAGTTTGCTTTTGAGTTTGAAAGAACGGTTGCGGATACTGTTAGTCGTTGACGTAAACGGAAGAAACCTATACCTATTTATAAGTGAGCACCAACCGCAAATGTGGCAGCATATAGATGCGTAAACACAATGCCATGTTCCTAAAATTCATGTGGATTTATTTTCTTTGAGTGGCTTTGATATTAAAATATGGCTTGATGATGTCAGTACGAATTACGCAATTTGGTGTATTTTTTTTAAATTATCTTACAGAAGTTGTTTATAGCCCAGCTTCTCAGAAGTTTATCTACAAGAATTTTACAGTCCGGCCCGTGAATTAAATCATTTGTGTTTTGAATTATTATTTTACACTTTTAACTTCTGATCCCTCAACTATAACTTGATAACAAATGGCGGAGTTTTTATTTCCAAATAATTATTCGCGATAAGTTGTTATAAATAATTCTTACAAATTTGTTGTCATTTTTAATTTTAGGTTGTAAGATAAGGCAAATTATTGAATGAATAAAAATTTGCATGTGGATGTCGTATTTTTTGTACGAGGGGTAAGCAAGTACCTGTTGCGTGATTAAAAAGTTAAGTTCCGATTAACTTCCTTTATCTAGCACGGAGTGTCATTTACATATAAATGTGTTATTCTGTGATACCAAGTGAAGTTTCTTAATTTATTAAATATGTTATACGTGTATGTGATTACTAACACCGCTGTTTGCTGCTTCATATATTATTCCAGAAAGCAATCGATCTAATTAAGAGACAAATTTAATTCGTGAAGAACTTAAGTTGATTAATATCCATAGTGGATTATGGATACATTACATTACACTAACATTACAACATTACATTAACTAACGATGCAGTCACCAGAAAAAACATCTTATTGTGACATATTTTTTGACTCTCTTTTTACTTATATTGATGACTTTTTTTGTGAACCTCAAAATCAAAGAGAGCCCAAGGAGATACCTCAAGTTCATAAAGAAATATATAAATCTATAAATATATAAAGAAATATTGCGGCAAGTATGCGACATTTAGAGAAGAAACCAATAAAACGTCCAAGTATACTATTCTATATTCAGCAACATTTCACCATGAACATGTAAAAAAAAAAAAACAAAAACGCGCTTTCAATTAAAAGGCTTAACGGTATGAGAAATATAGGCTTGAGAAGGAGTTTTTTGAGGCAGCAGCAGCTGCATTTTGGAAGAATTATAAAAAATCGGTTCGAACCCAAAATGTGTATGTTATCCAGTGGATTACGATATTTTTAGATTTTTAAAGTAACGAGATGTCCTTTTTCTTATATATTTAGTTATTTACAAGATGCAAGGTTTTATGAGCCCCACCCCCAAGTCGGTGGGCGAAAATAGAGGGAAAAGGAAGGTACTAAAGTCTTAACAGTGAAGACCGTGACACACTTTTAGATTTCATTACCTATTTAGGATTTTCCAAAGATTTTATTTGCCCCGAATTATCAACTGTTATCACTGTTCATAACATCTTTATATAACATTATTGTACCAGTTGTAAAAGTACGATATAGTAAGAGGTTCAAATTAACACAATTTGTTACAAATCTATTCTGATTTATCAATTTTATCAAGTCAGGTGATTTGATAATGCTGGCAAATTTTCATTTTGGGAGAATAAGAGAAAAATTTTCATGTCCTTAACCTCTTTATGAATGTTAATTATAAATTATATGGCTCAAATATATATTTTGAGTAAATTTGTTTAAGCATATCATCTGTTTAAAATAGAGGGTTACGGGTTCGAGTGCAAGTACGTGGTTCATTGATCCTTAAATATTTTTGTAATTATTTGTTTTCCTCAATTTATTTTTAGCCTGAAGATTTATTTATATTTTTGACTCAGGTGTGTAGGTTTTTTTTTTTTGTAAATAATTGTGGCTGCTATTAACGAAGCAAGTCCTAGTTTCCCTAATCAGTATCAACGTCAAGTCGTTTGCGAAGTTATTTTCCGTAGGACCATAAAATTTATCATTATTACATTTATCTCTTTGTGTTATTTGCTTTGAAATTACTTCCATTTAGTCTCGGAGATAACATGTTGCAGATTTTGTTTGAGAAATGCATTTCCGTGCTAGGTATGTGTTCTTACTTCTTGTGATGCCCGATGGCGCATACTTAAAACTACCTGAACATGTCCGCGTAGGTCGACCATCCTTACCATTTGTGATGACCTACTAACCGTATATCTCTTATAACACCTTACATAAGCTGAGCATTCTGTTCGCTACAAGGGAACTCTTCGGTCTCTTGAAATTTGTTTAAAAGCAAGCGTGTGGAAGCAAATATAATTAGTGTGGGTTGATATTAATTTCCTAACGATCATCATTTACCAGATACTCCTTCTATACATCAAGCCTCTGCTCGGATCATTTATTCCAACATCATATTACTAGAGATGCTTCCCTTTCAAACTGGATCACCTTAGGTTTTATCTTTCTCAGGTCCTTTGTTCCCTTCTCATCTTTATCACGACGCACATAGCAATTTCGTTTTAATTAACTTAATTAAATTTGTGGACGATCTAATATAAAATGTATTTGATATCAGGAATCAGGATATTCGAGCAGGTGGTCGGGCATTTTTTTGAGAAATTTCACCAATTACCCAATCAGCCCAATTACGTGGACTCATTCTTACATATGGTACCGTCACGTGACTTGACCACATGGAGGAGCAGATGCACATTTTTTACGAAAAAAAAAAAAATCCCACATAAAATTCTATTTATAGTCATTGACCATGATGCGCCATTGTGTCGGGAAATATCAAAATCTTGCAAAACCGGTTGTTGATTTGATAGATTTTGCAACATGTAAATCAGGGTTAAGAGGTTAAAGATTCTCTATGAATGAATATTTCTTGATAGTGATTTGTTTTAGAACAATTAAGCATCTAATTTTGGCAATTAACACAGCGTTCCGAGAAATGCTACTTAATTACCTAAACTGACTGATACAATTAATTAATGTAATTATTTTGATACAGTTCCACTCACATGATTAGTCATCATTTGTCTGAAACATGGAGATTAAAAATTGCTTTTTGCATCTCGTACTTTCATTTAGTGAAATTATTTTAGTTAAATGAAAAGGAAGCTACAGTGAATTGGATCGAAATAGCGAAATCGTGTTCTATGGTGCATAAAAAACAAATTACCATATAATTGTTGATTTTGTATACAAATAATAATTTTATTTAAACTAGTAGTCGCTTCCGATTAACAATTGGGGCATTTAATTTAATTTTTATGGTAAATTATCTTAATTTGCATTTATTAGAATAAGGCATTTTCCCAAATCGGAATATGTTATTACGGTCACGTTTCTGTTTAACAATTCTCCACTTAATAACTTAAATTAGCAATAATCGGTCGATTAAAGTGATATCCATAACGAAATAATGCAGTGGTTAATATATTTTTTAATGTAATCGTCGCTTGGAATATTTTGTTCGCGAGTTTTATGTATGCATATCTGCTAAACTAAATTACTGGAACACCAATAACGCAGAATATGAGTGTTCGAGCGAAAGATTTATTCAACAAAAACGCGAGTTTCATGCTTGATATATGAATGTCAGATTTATTGGAGTGGTGCTTATAATTTCAACACGATATTAGATTTTTTTTTCTTCGGTTGGAATAAGATTCAGGATCGATGAATGTGTATCCCCAGCTAATTAAATTTTAAATTAAGATGAACTTTTCATTCTTTTATTAATTTGTTAATCCATTTTTAACATGTAATTTAATCATTCTGTTGGCTGTTAGTTAGAGAAGATTAGGCGACATGCTGAAGAATATGAAATGTCGTATCTAGTTGGGGTGGTTGTAACGGCTTAAACTTTTCTCATCAGCACATTTTTGACGCCGTTTTGTTTGATGTAATGGATCTACAATGGATGAAAAATCGCAAAACTTCCGACAGCGTGCACATAACCATCGGAATTTTAATTAATAAATTTGTTTCAAATCAGATGTAAACTACATTGATCAAATCAACTTGTTAGTAGTAAAACTGTTGTTAACAATTTATCCAGTTTATATTATCCAGATATAGCAGTTATGATGTAATGGTTTTTATAAATATACACGGGAAGTCATGTTTTGGGTGTTACTCACGATTGAAAAAGCATCGACAATTTGCATATTGTCTGAGCTGGTGAAAGTAATAACAATTTAAATCTCCAAGATCAAATAAAATCTAATTCAACTAACCATGACCGTCAAGTCATTTACCCTCAACTTTGGCAATACTTTTAATTGTCATGCCCAACTGCACTTACGGTACATTTTGACGAACACTCATTCATATTTAGTTGAAGTTTAACAAGAATTTAGTACGGTTTAGTATTTTATAAATTTGCATTTGGCGGTTGAAAAATCTGGTTTAAATACAGCGTTCACATTCTGAATAATTAAATAAAAATTTGGTCAAATCGATTTGATTTGGTGTTACGAAAGAGTAAAATCGCACTTTTCTGTAAAATTTGTTCCGATTTTGTTTGTTTTTTCCTCTCCGACGTAATTAGTGATTTTCTGCGTAAAATGTATTTGGAGAGTATAATTCGAAATAAGTCAGGTAAACGGTATGGTGCATTAAAGGTTTAATTCTGAATAATTCAGAAGCCGTGATGAAAATTCATTTACGATTAACCCGACTTTACATTTAAAATTTGAGAATGCTGGGAGCCTAAATATTTATTTTTTGATTAATGGTAGTCTAGCACAAAATCGAGGTCTGTGATTTTCAAAATATTTATCAAATCGGATTTCGCAAATTTTTGTGTGTTTAGAATAAACATTCGGCGGTTTATCTGCAAAGGAGCTATTTAATTTCACTGTTTGTTTAAGTTTGGATTATTAACAGAATTACGTTAGTTTATGTTCCGTGACTTCGATTTTATTAAATTTCTAACTAGTCGGAGATCAGTTGTCGAAGTGTTTTAGTTTAATTATAAAGTTGGGACCCAGCTTTCCACCCTGTCATCGGAAGATTTCTTGGAACACACTTTCAAAGTAAGTTTATCGATGAATATAATCAACGGAAATTACACACAAACTTTTCCCGAAGTACGTATTTACCGAGACTTGTACTCATACTTCCAATCCGAGGATAATGAAATTTTCTCGGTGATTCGTTCATCTCTTTTAATCAATGATGACGATAACTAATGTCAGACTGCTGTTACTTCAAGTAATCTTCGGTGCAGCGTCGAATATATTCGAGGAAAATTTACATAAAAGACGTAATATGACTTAAACTTGTTTTCAGTTGATGTAAATTTTCATTGCCGTTGAAAACGAGACAAGCAAGGTAATCGAAAGTATTTTTATCGAGTGAATTCCCAATTTGCATAACGCCACTTCAAAATTTTCCTGTACGCATTTTTCGTCCCTAAACTTCAAAAAATACAAATCGCAAGAGACTCAACAACATAACAAATCGAGTTTAAGTAATCCCAGGTGATCTTGATACCGATCGTAAATTTTCTACATGGCTAAAATGCTGTTTCCATTCCCTGTTGTCTTAAAATATATAATTAATGCAAATGGATAGGTGTACAATGTGGAAATTTTCAGACTGCTGGAAACTGAAATAAATTTTGCAGTTTAAATACCATTACTGTTGGAATTGGAGCTATGACATAAAACCCACCGGTTTATGCATTTTATCCATGCAAACCCTCCTTTTGCAACTTTGTAGTTTCAAACATTGAATTTTTTCGTCTTAATCTACGTGGCTTAAAAATTAATCATGAAACCGTAATCTGAACACAACTAGTCTAAATAAAGATCAGTTTAAACCATATGGAATGCGTTTTTTATTTCACTACAATAAAATAGCGAGAAAAATCAAATACTAAGCCAATAATGTAACTCTGGTCATTTTTAATTCTACCCAAATTATTTCGTAATGTGTGGTTTGAAAGAGTTATCCTTGCTGTAAATTACAACTGTGTTTAATTAAAACCTGGCCTCCTGATTAATGGCTACCAGAATCGTCTTAAGATATCTTGAGAGATATAGGGGTTACAAGGAAATCTCCTCGAAAATTAGATCTGAGCTTTCGAACTCCGCGAAAGTGGATTAACACAACATCTGGACACAAAACATATTCAAAAATTGAATCAACATAAGTTTCACCAAAACTAATTAACTTCGAGAAGAATTTTAATTTTGAAAAGATTATTTGTTTTAGGGGAAATATTATAAAGGGAAAAAATACACACCGTTACAAGGGTTCGGAAAATTTAATATACGTATTTTTAATCTCGTCTCCGAAATTGTTTTTCATAAAGTTTGACAGACTCGCCAGTCGAAATTAACAATTGCAAACATTTTTTGCGTTTTAATTTGTAAAGAATTCTGAACATTCTAATTATTTCGTTATTTCATAAAAGGAGTATTGCGTTCGTTCCATGATTGTCCTTAGTTTAAATCTAAGACTGCGTATCCAAGTAAAGTCTTATTTTCTGGAAGTTTATTGTATCCCAAGTTGGACTCTTAATTCCAGCTGTAATAAATTCCAAGATTCAAAATTAGATTCTTTGATTTATTAAGTGGTTGGAGAATTTCAGTAATAATAAAACATTATTGGTTTTTATCGTTTTATTTAATTCACAACCGCATTTTTTTCCCTTTTAAAAAGTAATGAAATTTTTTATGAAGTTGTCCAACCGAAATGATAAAATAGATTCGACGTCGCAAATTGAAATCGACGGCCGCACCCGTGAACTCCATAACATTTTCATTATTTACTTACTTTTATAACGTTGATTGTACAATTTTTACGTAATTTCTGTTTATTTTATTAAAAGGCTAGATATAGCCATCTTTTAATTAATATTATCTCTATTATTGTTGCTATCAATACTGACTAATCTCATTCTATTCTTATATGTACACAACATACGTTTTATTTTCAAAGATCACGTTCGAACAGCGTTTTGGGTAACTTTTTTATTTTGGCTCATAAAAATCAAACATTTCACAAATAGTGGATATTTTTGTTGATTTTAATTTTATGGTTCGTGTGGGCGATTCTATTATGAGTACCAATCATCTTAGTTAGTGAATTAAACAAATTTTTAAACATTATCTGTTTTATGATCACTATTGAGATTGCTATAACTTTGTGTATGAAATGGATATTTCTTGGAAAAATCTAATTACAATTATTACAGTAAATAATTACGTCTCTGCATTTTCGGAGTCAAGATTCTCACGATACTGAAATGTGACCATACGAGTATCGGTTTGCAAGTTTATTGTAATTTATTCTGAAACCAATTAAAGTTGTTACAAGATTAACTTGTGTCAGTTTCAGCTAACCTTGGTCCACCAAATGTTAATCTTATTTTATTCGTGACAAATGCTCGAATTTGTAGCTGCAATGCAACCTCCATAAATGGTTTGTCTTAAACGTTTGTCACAAAATGAAATTATCCTTGGTTGTGGCAAAACATTCGTGCGCATTCAGTCATAAATAATAGTTTCCAAAGAGAAACAAATACATCTTTTGACAAACTTTAGAAAAAGGTAAAAAGCAGGTAGCAAACACAGGCAGGTGATGGACTGTCTGTCATAAAATAACAGGAGGTACTCGAATTAGGGTCGAATGGTTACTCAAAATTTTTCAGCTAATATTCCTCCCTATGAAAAGTTTGAACTTTTTCAAACAATCTGAACGTGCTTAATGTATGTAAGGTGCGTAGTATCTTCTCTTGGATTAGATCAGATAGTTGACGTTTACATAAAACACAAAAATAAATATTTACCCAGAGATAGAATGTGGGACTGGTATACTCCCAGATTTTTCACAAAACGATTTTGCTCTATTTGTTAAATTAAACAAATTATCAAGTATTTCCTGTCAAATCTATCTCGCATCACAGGATTAATTACCGAAAGAGCTTCAATTATATCGTTTTACATCAAAACTTTTGATCAAATTATGATTATAACAATGGAATTTTCATTAAAAATATCAAACGAGCCTACGATACAAGATGGCAAGACAAAAGAGAGTCGCTTATTACATAATACCCCCATCTTGAAAATTCACCTTTAGCAAATAAAACACGTCTCTCTCAGTTCAACCAACGACAAAATCTTCTCGTTTCTTTAATCGGATTTAATTTTTAATCTTTTGAGTGTTTAGAAGTATTGAAAGCAAGTCGATAAAATAAAAAGGCATCCATCAAAAGCGTAATCTGCTTGAAACAGAGTGAACCGCTCTCTTATTCCGCCGACAATGCCATTTCCTGTCCAAGATGTCATTATAAAATATTTTTGATAGTTGCAAGCTGAACAAAAATGGGTCTATTGTTTAATATGTATGATGAGATGACACATCCGAATCAGTATAGTGCGAATTGAAATGAGCACAGTCAAGAGTTGTGGTCACAAATATTTTCTAACCTTGACAGACAATATTTGAATATTAGTATAAAGTAAAGTTAGTTTTTCCTTGTAAAATTGATGATATTGTTTTCATTTATATTGTAACAGTCTCCTCAAGATAATGTTTTATTGTAGATTATAAATGTCGCTCACACTTATGTACATACGTAGCAATAACCTCTATGAACTTCAAGGAGTAGTTTTGCAACGCATTTTCAATTCGACGTTATCAAAACATGTAAATAAAAGTTGATTCATTGTCTAAAACTTCCATAAACATGCAATACACTTAAATGAGATTTTCCCTCAGTAAACATAAAAATCTTACTATAAAAGTTTTAACTTGCCATTAAAAAACTCATTCATCACACATTCAGGTGGATTTTATTCAGAACTTGAATAAAAAAATCATTCTCCCTTGCTCCTTTTTTTATTTAGAAACTGATGTTCTTTTACCACCACCGTATATGACAGTTTAATTGTCGCTTCGAGCGGGGCTCTTTTATATGTTCGCACGGTCAAAATCAGATACATTTCTCACACCCTTTCAACTCAAATTCGCTTATTCAACCGGATGGAAACAAAATGAACACGACGTGAAAAATTTTACAAAATATAAATTCTCTTTCAACACGGTGGCGAGTTTTCACCCAAATCGATAGGTTTTATCGATTCTATTTTATCAAGTTAGACATCGGATGTAGCACCTTCAACTCAATATTTTAACAGGGTGAAATATTGAAAAATCGTAAACGACGAACTTAGACATTTCATCGCCGTTAATTTTTAAATGGTTGTATTTCATAAAATACTGTACATGGATCTTAAAAACAAAACTTTGTTTATTCAGAAGCTCTACCACTGCTGAAACCGTTAACCTTTCTCACAATTTTAAATAAATTTGGTCCGGTTTTGGCAAGAGGAACACTCATATCTTATCATGTTGTGGTGTTGGAAAAATGCAACAAGACTTATTTTCCTGGAAACGTACCAACTCTGTAAACTAATTCAACTTCAGGTCACAAAATAAAATTTTATTGCAACGCCAAAATATTTACTTGAATAATAAAGCACAAGCGTTTTCGAATACAATTTTAGGTACTTCAACCTTTCTATCATCCAGGTACTGCAGTTATAAATGTTGTCAATAAAACGAGCGTGAATAAAAAAAAGCTTTTAAATATATAAAATTCAATTTGCGCACCATCGACTTTATAGGTGGTGTATTATTTAATGGTGAGATATAGTTTCAGCAGTGGGAGAGCAACTGAATAAAAAGAGTTTGGTTTTTAATGGTCCGTAAATATATTTTATAATGCAATGTTCTAAATATTGTTATTATTATTTAACATTTTATACAAAAAAATTGTAAATTTTTTGATAAGTAATGATAAAATACAAGTTGAATTTCATAGTTTTGCATATATTTTAAGGGGGATGGTAGAGCTTCAAAAGAAGTCAAAATAACTCAACTTCCTTTATACGAATGTTTATAGTTTCTGAGATATAGAGGGTTTTAGTCAGCGAATAAATCTTCACATTAAAAAAATTATAAAAAAGGTAGAGATTTTGCATCATTTTTTTAAGATACCACTAAATTGCATTCTCGTAAACGACACCGACTATTAGCCATGTAAACTTCGGAATAAAGTACTCAAAATATGTAAACTCGAGGTTTAAGTGGAGGTTTCACCCTCTATATTTCAAAAACTATAAACATTCGGATAAGGCAAGTTGAGTATTTTGATTTCTTTTGAGCTCTACTATTACCCCTTAAAATATGCAAAACTATCAAATTCACCCCGTTCAGCGACCAACATCGACCGCTTAGGTATACCAATGTTAAGCTTAGGCTAACTCAATATTTCGAAGCCGGCTTAAGCTCAAACTGAGCAAAATTTAATTTCACTTAATTTTTTAAATTATTTGCGTATTTAAAAAAATTGATTTTTTCAATCTATCTAAAATAATTGCTGCTTTCATTGAAGTTGAAGTATTCTTGCAATTTTGAAATTATTTATGAGGAGGGACCATTTGTTTCTGATAATACATACCTTTTTTACAATTTTAATTTTTAACTCTGACGTATAAACTTTTTTTAGCCTTATTGTTGCAACACGAGAGATCGCGTTAGATTAGATTTATAAGAACGTTTACACCAAGCACAATCTATTACAATCGTAATGTAAGTACTTGATAAAAATTTATTTGAACATTGTTAATTCTACAATGAATTCCTAATTCCTTCTGCTGCTTCTCTTGCTGCGGTTCCTTCTGGTCCAATCTAAGAGTTCGAGAGTTCCTATCTTGCTATCCTATTTGAGTCCATATCACTCATACTCATCATCAGTGCTGCAAAATAATTTAAGGGCCACGTCCTGTTTTTCAGCACTATGGCAAATCGAGGTGGGGTAAGGGACGCAAAATTTGTCGCCGGGACGTGGCGGTACCTCGTAACCAGAACTTAAATAAACTTATTTAGTCAAAAGAATTCTAACAAAGAGTAGCTCCTATTTCAAGGGAAATGATGTAAAGGTTGAAGCAACCCCCCACTTGAGAAACATTACTTCAACAAAAACTTATCAAGGCCTTTCCCATTTTACCCAGAACCAAGTCGATGAGTAAATCGCTGGTTGTGTGGTATCGCTCGTTAGCTACAACAGTGGCACATTTAAAAATTTTAACTTTTAGAGAAAATTAGTGATTGTAAATTTAGTGTTAAGCATTAATGTTTACAGCTCTTCAAAATTTTGACCGTAATTACTGTACGCAGTGTAGGTACAGCTGTTACAAAAATAGCAAGGCCGTTTTCCTTATTTTTTTTTATTTATTGCTAAGAGATGTTATTGTTTTGACTAGTATTTGCCTTCAGAAAGTAATTACTAATTACTAATACTGAGAAATTTTTATAAATTTAATAATGTGACCATATTTTGAGACTCTAACTTTGCTTTCGTCGATACTCGATTAACGAATCAACTACACACATTTTTTAACTAATAATTTCGAAAAACTTCATTTGCCACAACATAACTATTTATTTTTTAACTATAATTTAAAAATTTTAGTTTTACAATATGACTAGGCGTTTTATAATATGCCTGATTTTACAATTAGTGTACGTTAGGTAAATACACTTTTTGTTGCTGTGTATTTTGTTTAACGTACTCGTATTCACTTAGAAATAGCACAAAATTTATTCTCAACCATTAATATAATATGAGCTTCGACCAAGTATTTTTATTATTTTGGAGATCAAAATCCTTCCGTTCTAAAGTGAGAAAGCGTATGTCAACAACATACATTCTTACAAATGCAGCTGCAAAAGTTACATAATTTTGTTCTAAGAATGTGTGCGGCTGCTTTCATTGATGGTCGCATTGGCCCACCTTTATTTCCAAATTTGTTATAGGGCGACCTTATTAGACAGTTGCTGAACTAACCGATCGTCAAAAAGTGCTCAAATTGTGTCCGAGCTAAGTGGTATGTGTCTAAACTAGGCTTGAAGGCCACTAAAATCTTCTGAAATGACATTTCTTCAGAAAATTTGATAAGAAAAGAAAACGCGTGTGTTGAGCGACTTCAAATTTTATTTGTAGCTTGTTTAATCCATGGACACCGGGATGACAAAAATTTAAAGTTGATAGTACACAAGCATCACTTAGAAAAATAATCCTAAATTTCATCTTTACAAAGACTGAATTTTTTGGGTCTTTTTTAACTCGATTTATTTTGCATTTGTAAAACATAATCGGCAATAAAAAATATGTCAACCGGGGAAGAAAAGTATCGGCTTTCACATGCTGTCTTCAAAAATTCATTTGGTTTCGTCAAACTCAAGTCTTATCGAATTTATTTTACGCCTGTATTTGCCATATGCTTTTACACTGGCGACGGTAGACAGAGCTTTAAAATAGCTGTATATTTGAAAATCGAGACGGTAGGTAGATTTAATATTTATTGAAATTTGTTAAATTATTAAAAATTATAGAGAACATTTTTAAAATGTTACAAAAAAATAAAAAGACAATAAAACTAACTACAAAAAGTAATATAGCTGACATTACATATAAAAATTAGAAACTTTATAAACCACAAAACATACTCTTAGCTGTTAGTCGTTTTTCATAAGTAGGTATCATTACAATTTTTAAAAATAAGATTTTATAGCATATTAGTTTTATTTAAAAACAGTCTGTGAGTGATTGATGCGAGCCAAAAAGCTTAGTTTGTCACAGTATTTATGAAAGCGACACAACAAGTGAATGCTTAGGCAACGCCAATTGCGAAATATGCTAACAAACTAATGTAGTGTTTCATATAGTTATTTTAAAATAATAGCAATAAAACTATAAAAGTATAATTTTTGACTTAATTTAAGAAGTAGAAACACGGTTGAATTTAAAACAAAAATTGTAGGGCTGTAGACTTTGAATAAAAAACGCAATTTATCGTTTTATTCTTTTCTTGACCGTCGGATCCTGCTGCAGCAATTAAAAAAATATTTTTTCTACTTTAAGTTTCTAAGAACAACTTTATGAATCGCAATTTTTTCTTAGCATTTAAAATACATTAGTTCAAAACGGGGCCAACAAAAATGTCCGTTTGTCAGAAGCGTCCGCTTATAGGAGGTGTCCGTCAAGAGAGATTTTACTGTACATACAATACAACCTCTGTTCCAAAATAAATGTCTATTTTGTAGAACGTAACGTAGTTTATAGTGACAACTTTAACTTGCACTACAATTTAAAATTCTACCACTATAGAGGGTGTATCAAAATTGGCGAATTCCGAGTTCAGAGCATTATAGAGAATCACTTCAGTAGTCCAAATATAGAAAAAAAAGAGAGTCGGGGCTTCCCCACAAAGATACACTGGTATGAAGGTGCAGTTTGAACTGCGTTTTCTTCAAATGTAGGGTAAAAATTCCGGCGTTTATATATGGTGTTGATAGATGATTGTGGAAAAAACAAGTTCTCGAAAAATTAGCTTTATTTTGGAATAAAAGTCTTAAAGTTTGTAATTTACCGTTTTATTTTTAAGACAAATTACAAAAATTGTAAGATTTTTTTACTCCAAAATAAAGGTAATTTTTCAAGAAATTGTTTTACATTAGATATTATTTTCCAGAACCATCTATACCATAAATAACAATTAACGCTGAAATTTTTAGCCTACATTTGAAGAAAACGCAATTCAAAGAGTGACTATCAAACTAGACTTTTTGGCAGACTACATATGATACGACAAATATTATATTCACTTTGTTTTACGTATCTAATAATTTTAATAAATTCTTTGTTGGCATACTCGTACGGAACCTGAACAAAAAGCTCACGTTGTCCCACCAAATACAAGTTAATTAATTATTGTGAGTAAAAAGGTGGATCGTTTTGTGTCATTATCATTTCGGATAATTTCAACAGGTTTTCTGCGTTTTAATTAAATGTTGGTCCCTTGCCGGGTCGGCGCTATTTCATACATTATCATATCATCCACACAATGAATTCTGTTGATATTCCATTCGGAATCCTCGGTGGCAAAGCAAGAACTAATTACTCCCGTTGCCACTAGATTACCCCAAACAACGACATCGCTTTGTACGACCCGTATCACTCTTTTTTTTGTCTTTTTATTTTCACTGATCGCTCGAATCGGAAATTCCCAACGTGTTCGCTTTTACATTCACTGACTTAACTAGAAATACTTGAAGTTTTCAAAAGTACATGTCACAGAGTTGAGTTCCTGCAAGGTCTAGTTCTAATGTTATCCCCCCTAACATTCCACCTTCGGAATGGACAATGAAATTCCGTAGGTTCACTTGAATTTTCAAATTCGATAACAAATTTTACTCAGGACGTACTCACATAAATCTGAAAATCAAAATCAAGTGGCAAATTAGAATTAATTTATTTCGAGAGATGCCGCTTTTAGATTCGGAACCACATTTGCGGCAATGGTCAACCGCAAAAGGTTTACTCTTATTATCTTCCGTTATTGACTTGAAGAAATTTGAGTCTCATTTGTCTGTCATTTGTGACATAAATATTAGAATGTTTGTTTTATTACGAAGCTCTGATTTACTTGGAAAATATTTGCGCTTCTTGCTTGGTTTACTCTAAACGACCCAAATTTTTGACTTTCACAGCGGAAAAAATATTGGTTGGAATTGAAATGTTCGTCGCTTTTGTTACATGCAAATGGAAATGTCGGTCATTTGTTATCGTTCATAAGGAAATTGTTCACTGTTTATCTAGGACATATCTAATCGATTTCGATCAACAATTATTAGATCCATTACTTGGGTCGTAAAATCAATGACAGAATTGTTCAAATAAATAGTTTCGTAATGTGGAAATTGTTGACATGATAAGTAAATTCGTTATTTTCAAGACAAAAAAACTTACGTTTGCTTTAGTTATTATGGATATAAACTAAGAAAATAATAAAATGTTTCATTTGCCTGTTCTACTTATAGACAATATAAAATATACATACTTTTGAAAAACATCAATTAAAAATTAGGGTTTCAATCCCATATTTTAGTGAAACAGTAGATAAAAACAAACTTTTATGTATAAACCAGAAAATTAATAAAGTGTTGTTTTATTTCTCTTGTTTTAACGAGGAAGACCCTGCATGAAAAACATGATGGTGTCTGCTGTTTCTTGTAAAAAATATATTTATTTTGAGCAATAGATTGTTTTGAATACGAGGATTTTCTTTCGAAGTATGAAAGTGAAGAATGTTCGTTTATAAATAATAAATACATAAATTATAGTTAAACATGCAATTAAACATATTTATCACATTTAAATGATATATTTATCTTGTAAAAGGAACGAAAGAAAAGAAAAAACAGAAAGAAAAGGAAAAAAGCTAGTCGAAGGTGGCAACGATACCTTTAGGAGTTCCGAAGTATTGGTGTCTGTAATATATAATTTTTTGAGCTTTCAGCCCTAACTTACAATAGGGAAAATAATTACACCACTCATTCATTTGTTTCCTTCTTCAGAATATGAAAGTGAAGAAGAATGTTTTATGTTATTTGTAAATACTTAAATACAGTTAAATAAATATGTAAATAAACATATTTATCATTTTTAAATGATATATTTTTCCTATAAAACGAAGAAAAGAAAAGAAAAAACAGAACAAAAAAGCTCGTAGAAGGTAGCAGCAATACCTTTATGAGTTCCCAAAGTCTTTCAGAAGTATTTGGTGTCTGTAATATATATTTTGAGTAATAAGCCCCAACTTTTCAATAGATAAAGTAATTACACCGTTCATTCATTTGTTTTATGAAAGTGAAGAAGTGTTTTATGTTCGTTTATAAATAATAAATACATAAATTAATACAGTTAATCATATTTATCACATTTGAATGATATATTTGTCGTGTAAAAGGAACGAAAGAAAAGAAAAAACAGAAAGAAAAGGAAAAAAGCTAGTGGAAGGTAGCAACGATACCTTTAGGAGTTCCCAGAATCTTTCAGAAAAATTGGTGCTTGTCTCGTCCTGAAAAATCTATAATTTTTTGAGCAATTACCTCTAACTTCTAATGGGTAAAATATATTCATTTGTTTTAGAATTTTACAAATGAATCAATATATTTTTCATATTTAAATGATGTATTTTTCATATAAAGGGAAGAAAGAGAAGAAAGCGAAAAGAAAGAAAAAGCTTCTTTCTAGTCCAAGATAGCAACCGATACCTTTAGGATTTCCCAGAATCTTTCAGAAAAATCGGTGCCTGTTTCTTTTTTAAAAATTCTGAGAAGCGGTTCAACAATCGAAATGAATTTAAAATGCATCATAAAATAAAAATAATCCGTCATTGCCAAAAAAATATATATCGGAAAACGAAGACTGTATCAGGAAAAAGTGACAGCCAGCCTAGTCCGAATAAATAATAAAAGGTATATTTCTTACACCCAAAATAAGGAGCGACCCATATTATGTAAAATTATAAGGGACAACTATGCGCTTTTTAAATCAAGACTAAAAAATAATCTTAATACGCACTGTAATATGCATAACAATCCATTGCATTTAATCTATATTATTTTTTCTACGTCCGTTATAAAACTTAGAATTTTTTTCATTCATATCTGTTCATAAAGTATATCATTCTTGAATGAATCAAAAGCGTGAAAAAAAGTGCCGTAGCGGTTCATTTTTTCACTCTAAATGCGTGAAAAAAAGTGCCGTAACGTGTCATTTTTTAACGCGTAAATATTAATATAGTAGGGTGCTTTGGACGCGGCGCTGTCAGTCAGTAGACGCTGTCTTAGAGCTGTCACATAGAAAACATTTTCAAAGTTATTTGCTTGGTTTTTGTAAGAATTGTGTTGTTGAACAAAAAAAAAGGTGTTGCTAGTTGTGATGGAGTGTGAAAGCGAAGAAAGCTTCAGTTGCACCCCCGAGGACGTCATTGATTCGGCAAATGCCGCTACAATGAATATTCTTCCGGAAAAATCAAAAAATCAATATTTGAAAGAATATAATGATTTCATGGAGTGGCGCAGGAAAAAAGGAATCCAAAGTTTCACAGAGAGAGTTTTGCTCGCTTATTTTGATTCAAAATCAAAAACGTGGAGAGCTTCAACTTTGCGGTCTGCCTATTCCAAATTGAAGGCCACTTTGATTATAAATCATGACGTTGACATCAGCAAATACCCAAAACTTATTGGGTATTTAAAAAATAAGTCAATAGGATATCGGCCCAAAAAGGCTAAAACATTCCTCCGAGAAGACATTTACAAATTTTTGATGCAAGCTCCGGACCATAATTATCTTATGCAAAAGGTTATTATTAATATTATTTTTAAAGAAAATTAATCGCTTACTCATTCAGGTTGCTTTAATATTTGGAATTGCCGGCGCTCTGCGGAGGGAAGAATTATATAAAATGAAGTGTGAAGATGTGAACGACACTGGTAACGTTCTAATTATCACGGTACTCGACACTAAAACACATATTGAACGAAGATTCACAGTTATTGGAGAAACACCCAAACATAATTTAAACTTGATAGACATTTATAAAAAATACAAAAATCAACGACCGATAAATGTCAAAACCGATCATTTCTTTTTGCAACATAGACAGGGAAAGTGCAAAACACAAGTCGTAGGAATAAACACCTTTTCAAAAATTCCTTCACAAATCGCAACTTATTTAAATTTACCGGATCCATCAAGCTACACTGGACATGCATTTCGTCGCTCTTCGGCGTCTCTTTTGGTAGATTCTGGTGGCGATTTAATGCAGTTGAAGAAACACGGTGGATGAAAATCCAGCACAGTTGCCGAAGGTTACGTGGACGAATCAATGCAAACTAAAATGGATTCGGCAACAAAAATTTTGGCAGGAACTAGTTCCACACCGACTGCAAGCGACTTGTCCACAAGTATCTACAATCCTACAGTTAATTCTACTACGCAAAAACAAGTAGGAAATAAGACTACAAATGTAGACGAAGTAAATTCTTTTAGCAAATCAATCGTTTGCTCTTCTCTACAAATCAATAACGCTCAAAGTTGCACTTTCCATATTTCAATTAATAAAGACATTTGAATTAATACTATTACTTTTTTATATTTTCATATTATGACGGACGTAGAAAAAATGTTGTATGCAATTCGTGAGTAAAGTATCTTTTTTTAACTCGTAGGAATTGCCGCACTCGCCTACGGCTCGTGCGGTCAACTGTTCCTACTCGTTAAAAAAAGTGTTACTTTACTCACTTGTTGCATAAATAACTATTAAGCGTCTATTGATATAAATGTAATTAAAGACTATTCATTATTTCTGCTTAGATAACTGTTGTAAAATTAAACCTCCAATGTCAAAAACATATTATTTATACATTTATTTTACTGTACTGGTGAATGCAAGAATTTGGTTAAATAAATATGCAAGGACAGGTGTTATTTATACAAGGTGTTTTTTTTAACGAGCTACCATAAATATCTCCTATCCATAAAAAAATCCGGGGCAGGTCAATTTTTATTTTCAGGGGGACACCTTTTGTGTAGCACCAACCTCCCTCCTTTGCAATACAAACAACCCCTTCAAAATTTTAAATGTCATCACCCTCTTTATGATACCACAAACGAAAACTATTTTGACCAAAAATACTGCTGTGTATTTTTTTGTTTCGATAATTTTTTATAAGGTTAGATGGTGCCCAATACTTGATAAATTGATAAACCACTGTTCAAAAATGGTTCTTCATCAATGGAATTCAAATTCAATGTGCCGCTTCCTCCAAATAACTACCAAATTTCTGAGTACTGTATAATCTCTGTCAAATCTTTTGATTAGTTGTTTTCTCATTTTTTTGCATTTTTCGGTAATGTTGCAACTGTAGGGCTTGTCTTTATTTGTGTTTTATATTCTTGTGCTTTTTTGAGTTGTACGGGCTGTCGTTTTTATGTTTGAAGCGTTTTTGCTTTAATTTCATGGATCCATCACATGACAGAATTTACAATTTCGATTTAGCGGTACATATCACGTTTAAATTTCATATGTGACTTCTATAATAATTTGTTCTGCGTAATGTAAATAAAAATTGTCAAAACTCAAAAAAAAAAAATCACACAGCCGAATTCCTGGTCAAAATACCTTTCATTTGAGGTATCACAAGGGGGTGATGCTATTTAAAATTTTAAAATAAAAATTGACCTGTTTCGGGTTTTTTAATTTTTTGTTTATTTTCTGAAATACTCAGGGTGGCTCGTTTTTAAAAAATCACACTGTATAATCAATGACATTAAACGGCGACGACCTATCCCTTCCAAAACACGTTTACATACATAAATACAGCTAAATAGATAATGTAATGGCTAATTAGTAATTATACATATTTATCATAAAATAAGTTATTTTTCCCACAAAGGAAGAAAAAAAAAAGAAAAGGAAGCTTTATAAAAATTCCTTTTTAGTTAAAGGTGGCAACGATACCTTTAGAAGTTCCGAGAGCCTTTCAAAAAAGTTGTTGTCTGTAAGAACGTAAAAAAATGTCTTGCTTATATATATTATACATTATATTATAAGGTCCAACTTTTCAATAGATAAAGTAATTACACCGTTCATTTAATTTATGAATGTGAAGAAGATGTTTTATGTTCGTTTATAAATAATGAATTAATTCATAAATTAATACAGTCAAACAAAGATGTAGTTAAACACATTTATCACATTTAATATTTTATATTTTTATCCTGTAAAAGGAACGAAAGAAAAGAAAAAACAGAAAGAAAAGGAAAAAAGCTAATCGAAGGCAGCAACGGGTTCCCTGAGTCTTTCAGAAGTATTGGTGTCTGTAATATATAATTTTTTGAGCTTTCAGCTCTAACTTACAATAGGTAAAATAATTCACCAGTCCGGTGCTTGTCTCTTCCTGAAAAATCTATAATTTCAAAGTAGCGACGGAGTTCTCAGTCTCCCAGAAGAATTGGTGTCCGTAAAATATAATTTTTAAAGCAACAAGCTCTAACTTCCGATAGATAAAATAATCACATCACCCATTCATTTGTTTTATGATTTTACAAATTAATGTTTTGTATATGCAGATCCTTCTTCTGAATATGAAAGTGAAGGAAGGACAAAGTTTCATTTTCGTTTTCCAAAAAGTGGCGCGCTGTTCCTTTCAAAACTTAAGTAATTAATTATTTATGTCTTACGCCGGAACGACGCTGTGTTCGAGAGCTTACATCTCTCAAATTGTTTGTAAAACAAAAATTATTAAAAATTTGAAACAGTTCTAAAAATATATAAAAAAATATCAAAATACAACAGACGAAATTAGATTATTTCGTCACTGTCTAAATGAAAATAACGAAACGTCTGGAAATGACTCCCTATTTAAGAAAGGAGTAACCCATATTAATTGTAAAATTGAAAGGTACAACTATGCGTTTTTTAAATCAGGAATAATAATCTCGATTGAGACAAGCGTTGTTATTGAAGAAGGGCTACCGAAGATGTCAATAAAGTTCGTGTTGTATAAAAGAAAATTTTGTTTTTAAAAGATAAAAATATAGTGCGCACTTTGTAGAAAAAAAAAGACAAATTGTCTATCAAACTACGATGCGGTCTTTGAAAACGTTTAAGCAGTTTTATAAAACAAAAATTATTAAAAACTAGAATCGGAAAAATGTATAACATTTTGTTTACCCGAGGTCCAAGGTACCTATAAGAAATATGTACCTAAATTTATTAAATCGAGTACATTCTTTTAAGCTTGTTAAATATTAAGTTGGAGTCTTTTATTTGTAAGAAAAGTTCCTAACAATGTATTGAAACTGTAATCGTGTAGCAAAATCCTTTTAGCATTGGGGAGATTGTTGATAGTATGAGTTTAATGTAAAACTAAAATTGTATAACTGTCTTTAGAAATAAAAAGAAAAAATTAAGTGTAGAAAATGTGTACACCAATATAAAAATGACAACGACGCTGTGTTTGAAAGTACTAAAACATCTTTCAAGTAATTGTTTTTAAAGCAAAAATTATTAAAAATCGGAAACAGTTTAAAAGTAGATCAAATAATTTAACTTATTTATTAGTATAGGAAGATCCCGGTAAAGAAAAAAATATGAAAATTCAATAGACAAAAATATAACACCCAAAAAAAAAAAAATGAGTTTTCGAACCAAAACTGTGTTTGGAAATTGAATCTCCCCAAGTCAGAATAAGTAATAATAAATGATTTATTTCTTGCACGAAAAATACAAGAAAGGAGTAACCCATATTAATTGTAAAATTGAAAGGGACAACTATGCGTTCTTCAAATCAGGACTAATAATCTTGATTGAGACAAGCCTTGTTTTTGAAGAAGGGCTACCAAAGATGTCAACAGAGTTCGTGTTGTATAAAAGAAAAATTTGTTTTTAAAAGATAAAAATATAATGCGCAATGTGTAAAAAAAAGACTAATTGTCTATCAAACTACGATGCAGTCTTTGAAAACGTTTAAGCAGTTTTATAAAACAAAAATTATTAAAAACTAGAATCGGAAAAATGTATAACATTTTGTTTACCCGAGGTCCAGGGTACCTATAAGAAATACGTAAAGTACGACTAACAATATTCTGCGTTTACAACATAATCCTATGATTAACTTTTCCAAATTTTTACGACACACAACCGCAGTCCGCTGTAAAAGTCTTTACCTGCTAGACCCTTCTTATAGTCCTTAGTACGGTCCATCTTAACAGATATTTCTCAAGCCTGTTGTAAACATCTGGTCGGCATTATTTTTATTGGGGTTTGGGGTCCAACTGTTATAAAGTACTTAAAGAGTCAAAGCAATAATCGCAGAATATTGTTAGTCGTACTATACCTAAATTTATTAAATCGAGTACATTCTTTTAAGCTTGTTAAAGGTTAAGTTGGAGTCTTTTATTTGTAAGATATGTTCCTAACACAATGTATTGAAACAGTAATCGTGGGGATCCTTTTAGCACTGGGGAGATTGTTGATAGTATGAGTTTAATGTAAAACTAAAATTGTATAACTGTCTTTAGAAATAAAAAGAAAAAAATTAAGTGTAGAAAATGTGTACGCCAATATAAAAATGACAACGACGCTGTATTTGAAAGTCTACTAAAACATCTTTCAAGTAATTGTTTTTAAAGCAAAAATTATTAAAAGTCGGAAACAGTTTAAAAGTAGATCAAATAATTTAACTTATTTATTAGTATAGGAAGATCCCGGTAAAGAAAAAAATATGAAAATTCAATAGACAAAAATATAACACCCAAAAAAATAAAAAAAAATAATGAGTTTTCGAACCAAAACTGTGTTTGGAAATTGAATCTCCCCAAGTCAGAATAAGTAATAATAAATGATTTATTTCTTGCACGAAAAATATAAAAAAGGAGTAACCCACATTAATTGTAAAATTGAAAGGGACAACTATGTGTTCTTCAAATCAGGACTAATAATCTCGATTGAGACAAGCGTTGTTTTTGAAGAAGGGCTACCAAAGATGTCAACAGAGTTCGTGTTGTATAAAAGAAAAAATTGTTTTTAAAAGCCAAATAGAGTGCGCAGTGTGTAGAAAAAAAGACTGTAATTGTCTATCAAACTACGATGCAGTCTTCGAAAATGTTTAAGCAATTTTATAAAACAAAAATTATTAAAAACTAGAATCGGAAAAATGTAGTAAAATTTTTACCCTAGATCCAGGGTGTAATAAATACGTACTTATTATATTTATTAAATCGAGTACATTTTTTAACGCTTGTTGAAAATTAAGTCGGAGTATTTTACTTGCAAGATATGTTTGAAAAAGGTAGGTATGGCCAGAATTGATTGAAACTGGGATTGTGGGGTAAAATGCTTGGATCATTCAATTTCCCCTAATTAAATAATTTCATTTCATTTCAACAACAATAACGAATAAAAAAATCGATGAAACACTTGAAGTTCCTCACAGTTGCACAATTGTTTACGGAGACAATTTATTTTTGAAACAGTTCTAATTGCTTCATAGCCTTTGATTTACAAAAACAATTGCTTCTGTTTCTGTTAGGAAGCTTTTGCGCAATATGCTGGGGGTTGTTTTGCCCATAAGTGTCCACAGGCAGGTCGTTTTGGTTTGCTGCAACAATTATTTGAACTACTCTTCTTACTTTTGAAGTCTGCAGTCATGTTTTATTTTGGAATTTATTCAATCAACCTGCAATTTGTGTTTGCCCCTAACATTTATTACACTCTTTTGTGTGAGTTGGAGTAATTTGTTGCCCACAGTTTTGTTTGATCCTTACAGATTCTGACTTTTAATAATTTTTGCTTTAGAAACAATTGCTACATCCTGGATTTGTCGAAAAGCTGGGTTTTGGACAGCGATAAATAGCGCATATTAATGAAATAGGTAAATCATACCACTTGTCCCAAGGGGTAACCGCAGAGGAAACTGGTGTTGAAGGAAATCACGGGAAAGCATTTTAAAAAATTAGGGGGGAAATCAAAGGATATCGGGAAATCATAATAAATCAGAGGAAAGCTAGTCTACAAAATTTGGGGTGCGGTTTACGGCTCGACTTGAGTTCCCAAAACATGGTTATGAAGTGTTTTTAGAGTTGATTGCTCAAGTATCTGTCTTGAATGTGACGAATAAAAAATTCATCTTGAAGTTCCTCGAAGGTGCGCAATTGTTTACAGAGTCGACCAACGACTCATTTTTAAAACGATTCTAATTTTTAATAATAATTTTTGCATTAGAAAATCAATTGCTACATTTTGGGTTTGTGAAAGAAAACTGAATTTTAATTTGGTCAGTGATAAAATATGTAAATTATTTAATGTTTTCTGTTAATGAAATAGCTAAATAAATGCCAATAGTTTATCTGTTTGTTGTCCATTGTTTCGAAAACGTAGACATGAAGTGCAAACATTTTTACTCATCTGTTTTTTTTACCCTGCATCCGTTTTAGAAGGTGTGCAAACCAAAAACGACCTGTGAAATACGTCTTTTCCTAAACTACAATTAATAAAAATAAAATAAAAACATATTATCGCGCTTTCACTGATAGTGCTTATGCAGTAAATAAATATTTTCTTCCAATTAGTGGAATAATTATGTGTAATGTGGTTTGTTTAGCAATAGAAAAATTGCAAATAGTACGGACCTGTCGGGGTAGAGCAAACGGATGCTGCAAAGCAGCGCAGACAATTATTGATTAGTCCTGCCTTCTGGCCGCCATTCGCACCTCATCCTGCAGTATTGCTAGGGTTGTAACAGGGAAAACATAGTCATATTTTGAAAAATCGACCTTAAAACTCGCCTCTGATTTGAAAGAATTTCACCAAGTGAGTACAACATTAAATATCCTTCGATATTTGTTGCTCACGATGCGTTTTCCAATTTTGTTTCTGCTTTGATGCACAAGCACCCGATTAAAGCAAATAAGTCATTGATGAATTAGTTCCGGGAGACAAATTGGCCACAAGGTGCCGCCCCATTTGTTTTGGTCACAGAACTGCCTTTTGACAGGCGATTTTTGTTGCAGGGAAGCGGTCCGCGCAACAGTGACATTACCTTCACCGACGATGCCGACATCGAAGGAAGCGGGATCGGAGAGGTGACCCATGACCTGGAATCGAGCGGGTCTGGCTTCGGACCGGACGACGAAGACACGCCTCTGAAGCCGCAAGTTACGTTTAACCCGAGTGAGTTTCGTTTTCTTTGGTGCGGATTTTAACGTTTAATTTGATTTTTTTTTAGATGTGCATTCTGACCCAGACAGCGGCTTCCCGAGGAACAACATCGAGACGTCAGACCGCGACGTGATCGTCGAGCAAAGACCGAAGATCGAGTCAGAGCCTGCACCACCCAGCCCCACCAATAATCCGGAAGTGACCATGAACCGAAAAACGGAAGACCGCCATACCTCATTTTTTGCTCAACCAGGAATCCTGGCGGGTGAGTTTCCGGGGTTGCAGGGGGGCTTTGTGATCCGAATCGTGACCTGTTTCAGCTGTTATTGGTGGAGCAGTGGTCGGTCTTTTGTGCGCTATATTAGTGGTGATGTTCATCGTGTATAGGATGCGTAAAAAAGACGAAGGCTCGTACGCTTTAGGTGAACCGAAACAATCGCCAACAACTACTTCATATAGTAGGGGAAACAATAAGGAGTTCTACGCCTGAAAGTAGTGTTTTAATTAGGGACTGACTTAACGTAACGATCTGCGGTAGGTTAGCCTGAAGGACACGTTAGGGACTGAATCTCTGATGGTAGTGCAGCTTCATGTCAAATAATGTTTACAAACCATACTCATTAATAAACGCACATTTTACTAATAAATTGACGCGTTTGGATACGTAACTTTTTTTCTCAGTAACGTTTTTCAGTAAATTTATTTTTTATAAAAGTATTGAGGAATTTTTAATAGATTCGGTCTAATTGCAAAAACTGCCAATGACGTGAGTGAACAGCTATGTGTAATGGGGTTCATTGTTTCTAAAATAAATGTCTGAAAGTTGTTAGTTCATTCATCGCATTTACAGTGGAATGTGTATATATAAATGTATCAAACAACAAAAAACACTAAATGTTTTTCGTCCATTTTTATCTTTTGAGTGTATAGTACACGCAACAGCAGCTCTTTTGTTACACTTCATGTCATTTTATATGATTTTGATTGGGAATGCATGATATTGTCTTTGTCGTACTATATGCTCAAACTATACTTAAAGGTACCTATTTAATATAGTAATAATTAAAGTAATAAAAGAAATGACTAAATAACCCACATAGGAATTAGTAATGAACGATGGATTGATATGTAACGCAGGATTTTGCATACGCTCATGAAGAACACTCGATTGAACTTTGTTACATTCCTCTTTCATAAGAAAAAAACCTGTTACTATATAGTAGCTTTTACTTTATTATTTAATTATATTTATAATGATGAGCTTTGTAACTTCCTGCACCGGAGATAGAAAAATCAGCACCGGGAAGTAGTTGCCGATTTTCCCATTTCCCTTTTGCCAATATCTGTTGCTCTGCAGGTCACATAGTGTAAATATAATAGTAGGCATTGCAGCTATTAAGAATAATAATTACATAGTTTGCAATATACACCAGCACTGCATACTATTATACATAATTATAATACGATTAATTTGTTTTTATATTTATTTAACCATTTATGTTGTTTCGGGAGAAATATTATATAATGTGAATTATATATCTTTACTACTTCAATAACATTTTTTATTATACATGATATAAGCTCTTTAATAACAATTGTATAGTATTGAATAGAATAAATGAAACGAGTATGTATGCACGATGTTATAAGTAGGTTTAATAATAACATTCAATGTAAATAAACGTGGTGTGAAGCTGAAACACTGACTGCAAATACCATTATTAAACCTACTTAATATCAGCTCTGTTTTCAAATAGAACATTTTGCGCATTTTTAATTTTCAATTGTAACTTTGGATTCCCGATCGTAGCAACATCATGTTTACATACTCAAATGTGTACAATCCAGTTGTAAATAAAAGAAATCTGAATGTCGGTCTTTTCTTTCCACTGTAATGTTCGTCTTAGGGTTGTAGGACGAACGAAAGAATCAGGTTCGTTTGAAGTAATAATTTATTGAGACAACTACATTGTGTCTTCACTACACGCCTACTCGACGATTACTTATCGACCACGTTACAATATTTGGATGTCCTAAAACCAACTACGCTGTCAGCATTAAGCAATAATTAATTCTAGAACATTCCTTTTTGGTCTTACACTACATCTCCCCCGAGAGAAAAAAAAAGAATTTTCTTTAGGTAAATGAAGATTCTTTTTTACTCTACGATAGCAATTAATATTACAACACTAAAATAAACCTAACATTAATGTTTCCTATTCTTGCACTTATTTTCTAAAACATTCCATTCATCTTAATTATTTGCACATCCTGTTATCTACCTATTATCTTATTTGAACCAATTCTTAATATTCTAACTAATCCATGGATTTGTTACTTAGTTGTTTCTACATTACTTTAAACTAATTACGTACAAAAGTGTTTGGTTCGATATTTATGAACAGTTATTTCCTTATTGTTTTTCAAAATTTTTACATTTGGAGACAAATCTATCATTTTATATGGTCCGTCGAAAATTGCACTTCACTTATCACCTGTCTCACTTTTTACTAGCACTAAATCGTCTCTGCGATACACTACCGGATTAGCACTTTTATCATAGTTTATTTTTCTAACAGTCTTACTAAAAGATTTTTCTGAGCATCTTCATGAGCTCTTTGTAGTCTATATTTCATTTCTAGCGCGTACTCACTAAAATTATACAATGGATCAACTCCACTAATTAAATTACTAGGAATATTACATTTTTTACCAAAAACTAATTCAAAGGGAGTGTATTTCGTTTCTGAATGAACCGTCGTATTAAAAGAAAAACAGCAAAATGGTATCCAGCTACTCCAATTGGTACTTTTGTTTTCTGTTAAAATCCTCAAAAACGCACCAAAATTTTTATGTGAGTTCTCGATAGCTCCTAAACTCTCGTGATGATAAGCGGTAGATTTCGAATGACTTATGTTTAAAATTTTGCAAACTTCGGTCATCGTACTTGACAAAAATTCAATACCTTTATCTGTACACCTTTTGCAGTGGGAATTCCATACCTCAAAATGAAATTTTCTACAAAAGCTCTTGCAACAGTTATCGTATCTTTAGTGGGTAAAGCATACGCTTCCACAAATTTTGTAAGTTCACACTGAATTGTTAAAACGTAAGAATTGTTATTTTCATCTTTTTCTAACGGTCCAACAATGTCAAGAAAAATTTTCTCAAAAGCTGACGATGCGGTACTAGTAATGACCATAGGTTCTTTAGTGTGTCTACTGTGTTTTTGTTTCTGACAACTTTCACACTTTTTCACATAATTTTCTACATCTTTGTTTAAACCACCTGTCCAAAAAGAATATTTTTCAATGTTATTAATCATTCGTCTTATGCCTGCGTGAGTGCGTGTCCACTTGTTGGTAGGATATGGAAATCATTTAAAATTAATTTTTTAGTATCGTCACCTACTACTCTTTGAGCTCCTTTTATTATACAAATTCGGGGACCCCTATAATCTTTGCTCAAATTTTTAATAAAACTAGCTAGCTCTTTAATTAATTGTGCACTTTCATTATTTTTAATAATTATTATTTCATCAATATTATGATTATCTCGTAGTAAAGCCAAATCTCACAACATTTCTTCTCGAGACAATGCCGATCGAGTGTTTTGGTTCACGAAAATCATTGATAACGTAGGCACCAACTGATCAGCCACTTGTTGTCGGTGCCTTTGATGTCGGGCGTTTGGCAATTGGCGCCCTTGCTTGGAAATGGACAAACGTGCGCGTAGCCGTAAAAAAAAATCTTCCGAACAACCCGCACTTCCACTGTTAACGCTACAGCTGTAGCCAATAGTGATGCAGCGCGGTAAATTGAAAATAGTGATTGAGCGCGGTAATTTCTGACTGCTTGACTGTACTCACGACAGCACGAATGAACAAACTTGGAAGCTTGAAAAGTTACTAGAATAAACAGGACAGACCTTTTTTTCACTAGGTGCTCTATTTGCAGTGCGCAGTAGAGCCCTAGAAAATTTGAACCCAAGAGTGGGGGGAGAGAAGCATCCGTAAATCCGTGACGTAGGGACATAAATAAGATTTCCTATTACAAAATTTTCAATTTCACTAAGTTTGTTAGCATAATATTTGTTCAAAAGAGTTAATTCAACACAATTTTCAGGTTTTTTCAGAATCTCTACGATATTCGGATGGCCGGTCCGAACATTCGGAGAAGACTCTACCACCGTCTTTTCTTTCACACTTTTACTCTCATTCATCTTACACTGCGCTCTTGTTAAAACTGATAACACACAATCATGCATACTTTTTAATTCACTCAACGGTATATTATTCGAGATAATGCATCTGCAGCTGCGTTATACATATTGAACATCAAAATCGTATTCTTCCAAACATAACCGAAATTTTGTAAGACGACTAGATGGATCTTTAAGACTAAATAAGTAGATCAAAGGTTTATGATCGGGAAAAATTTTGAAATGTCTTCCGTAAGTTCCGTATAAATATGGTCTGAAATACTTTACTGACCAAACAATAGCTAACAATTCTTTTTGTATCGTTGAATAATTTAATTCAGCTTTATTTAATCCTCGACTGGCGTACGCTACAGGTTTATTATTTTTATTTGACAAAACGGCTCCAATTGCAGTACCGGAAGCATCTGTTTGTAAAATAAATTTATTATTTTCAGAAAAATCAGGATATTGAAGTATGGGCAGTGTACTCAAAGCTTTTTTCAAAATCAAGAAGGAATTTTGACATTCTGGAGACCATTCGAACTTTGCGTATTTTTTACTAAGTTTATTTAATGGTGATGCTATGTCAGCAAAATTTGGAATAAATTTACGATAATAATTTACAAAGGCTACGAATCTTTTTACCTCATCTGAATTTTTTGGAACTGGGTATTCTTCTAAAACGCGAATTTTGTTTGGATCGGGTGCGATACCATGAGTGGTAATCACATGCCCTAAATACAGAATCTCTTTTTTCAAAAATTTACATTTTTCTGGATTAAGTTTTAAATTTACTTCTCGCAATCTGGTACACACTTTCATTAAATTTTTATTATGATCTAAATTTCTTCCAAAAACAATTAAATCATCTAAGTACACAAAACATTTTTCATAATTTAAACCAGACATTGCAACTGTCATTAAACGAGAAAATGCACTGGGTGATGTTTTATAACCCATTGGTAATCTTTTCATTTGATATTGTCCTTCATTTGTTGTGAATGCGGTATATTGTCTACTTTCTGGCAAAAGTTCTACTTGATAGTATCCTTGACTAAGGTCTAAATGTGAAAAATACACTGCACCAGAAAGAGAATCAAGAATATCTGTTATGTTTGGTAAAGGAAACTTGTCATCCTGAATTTTTTGATTCAGTAATCTATAATCAATTACGACTCGCCACTTTTTATCATTGTTGTTTCCTGATTTTTTAGGGACTAACAAGACAGGAGAGGACCATTCACTTTTACATTCTTCTATTATGTCGTTCTCAAGCATTTTTTCAATTTGTTTATTCATTTCCAATTTTTGAGATTGAGGAATTCTATAAGGTTTAACATAAACAGGAAAAGAATTTTCTTTTAGTTGAATTGATTGTTTATAGACATTCGTTGTTGTTAACTTATCTTAAGGCAAATGAAAGATATCTGGAAATTTGGCTATAATTTGTTCAATCGAAAGTTGTTCTTCTTTATTCAAATATTTTAAATTTAATAAAGCAAACAGTTTTTTGACTCGTTCGACAGTAACATTTTGTGTTTTGTTAAATTCACATATCTCGTATTCGCTAAGTTTCTGTAATTCTGGTTCACAATTTTTTAAATGGACTACGGTCTCGCGTGTATTTAAAATTTTTACAGGAATTTTTCCATTATTGGGAGTTACCATAAGACTAGCCATAAAAACTCCGTCACAAAGTTCTTTTGCAATAACCAAACAATCTTCGTTAAATTTTGTCGAAACGTACTTAATAATTTCACACCTGGGAGGAATCTCTAAAACTTCATTAATTTCCGAATTTAAAGGAATGACTACTTCTTCTTTTACATTAACAAGAGAAATATTATTTGTTTCAAAGTTTATTATTCCATTGTATTTTCTTAGAAAATTTTGACCAATTATTCCATCATTTTGACAAGACAAATTTTTGAAAACATAAAATTTTTGTTCGAAAAATGTGTTTCCGTATTTTAAATTTAAATTTACAGATCCTTCTGACACTAAATATCCACCTATACCTTTTACTTTTAGTTTATCTTTACGAATTTCAATATTTTGATTTACACAAAATTCATATTTTAAAACACAAACTGATGCACCTGTGTCTACAAGAAATGTTAATCTACTATCATTTACGTTGAAATTAATCCAATTTACTCCTGAATATGTGTATAAGCAATTTTTAGTTGTTTTGTTTACGAAAAAACTGACCTTCCTCACTTCTATCTGTCTCAGCAAAATTAATACGATCGCGGCCTTGTCCGCGACCTCTGTTTTGATTACCTCGTCTGTTTTGGTTGTTGGAATTCTGATTATTGTAGTTTTGACGACTACCTCTGTTATTGTTGTTAGAGTTAGAATAATTGTTATTGTTTGAATGATTATAAGAATTATTCTGCTGACCACGACGACGATTCGAGTGGTACGATTGATTTCCACGATATTTATTAAAATTTCCGCGTTTGTTATACGAATTACCACGGCCATAGTAACGCATTGAATTAACTTGATGACCATTGGTGTCGGTATCTATACGAACTAACTCTTCATCTTGAGCGGCTCTTATAGCATCTTTCAGAGATGTGAAATTCCTAGCAGCAATAATGGTACTCGTTTTGGAATTGCGTAACCCTTCCGCAAATCGCTTAATAGCAGATTTTTCATTTATTGGTTTTAATACTGCATAATTTGCACTGTTTCCATCTGCTTGAGCAATCGTAAGATCAACGAATAGCTGTTCCATTTCTCTCCCAAATTCTTCAATAGATCTGTTACCTTGTTTAACCCGAAGCATTTTAGATTGCAAAGCTGTGTCCGATTTTTTAGTCAAAAGATTAATTTTCATATCCCTTACTAAAGCTTGAACAGTCGGGTACGCCTGTGATAACCTCAGTTTAGCGGCTGCAGACAAACGCGCTTTCAAAACAAAAGTAACTAACATCATATTGCCCTCATTACTGAGCCATAGTACCCCATCACGGGTAACAAACTAATCGCAGTTTTTAGCTCAAAAGTAGCCATATTGGAGTCAGTTGGATTTCCGGTAGAAACAAAAGATAAAATTTCTTTAAAAATTCTGTCAAAATTTCTTATTAATTTTTGGAAATTCGAAATATCCTCCTCTTTGAACTCGTCACTTATAGGTACTGACGCTTCGATTTGACTAACGGCTTTATCGAATAATTCTTTTAGTACCTTAGCTTCTAAAATTTTCTTATCTAAAATTTCTCCCTTACGTCTACTTGCTCCAATTTTAATTAAATATTGCCTAACTTCCCTTAAATCAGCAAAATAATTGTTTAACTTATCCATAAACTTAATCTAATTACAACACAAAAAATTATTTCTTAATTTCTATTAATTTTTGCCAAGTCGGCATTGCGTTATTAAAAATTTTTACTTTGCAAATTGCGAAACATTTTGGCAACGACTTACACAATTAGCGAAATGCCCTAGATAAATGCACTTATTGCACAATTCACTTTTCCGCATTTGCACTTTTTTGGCACTAACACTTCCAAATGGGCTGGTGACGTGGGCATCTTGGACCTACTGGACCTGTAGACATCTTTGGTGGTTGGATTGTGGTCATTTCGAAATGGGAACTACTGGCTTGATTCAATTTTTCATTACTGATGTGGCTCTTGAATTTCATCTGGGTTTCCACTCAGCTTTACTAAACCATTTTTTTTTCACATTTCACTATTGCACTGGTAACTGCACTGTAATGTTCGTCTTACGGTTGTAGGACGATCGAAAGAATCAGGTTCGTTTGAAGTAATAATTCATTGAGCCAACTACATTGTGTCTTCACTACACGACTACTCGACGATTACTTATCGACTACGTTATAATATTTGGATATCCTAAAACCAACTACGCTGTCAGCATTAAGCAATAATTAATTCTAGAACATTCCTTTTTGGTCTTACACTACACCACCAAGTGATACCTTTTGTTCTTTTGCACTCTAAAACATAATAAACAAGGGTGGTAAAGGTATTTTAACCCGATTTTCAAGTTAACCAACAGTTTTGTTTGCCCTGTTTTTAAAAAAGTTACAATTGTCAGCACAAATCAAAAATTCCAAAGCAATTGGTGGGTGAGACAGGAGCGCTAATCACCACTTGTTGGATATGTAAGGCATCCTAGGCCTCTATTGAATATTCACTAGCTGGGGACGGTGAGACGTAAAGTAAAACATCTCCCAAATCAAAGCATTTCCTCAATTCTACGAAACGGTTTTTATTCCATAAAAATATTCGTTACACACTTTTACACTTTGGGTGCAAGAGGTTTGGACAAAAACTGGCTAGAACACGGCTAAAACGCATGATATTTAGAGTCAGAACATTCGCGCATTCGTTCCAAAAGCGGTCATCTCCTTTGATGTGCTTTCCAAAATCAATTATCTTCGCATAATAAAGGGCTAGGCACACTTCTTATGGGAAATTAAGGACCACTCAAATTGGATAATTTTTATATTAATCGATGCGTCTCAAAAAGCTGAACAAATCATATCATTGCGCCAAACGTGTAGCTTAATTAGGAACGCCGGAAATCGCAATCAAAGTGAAGATTTGTCCCATAAGAAAAGCATTGGGGCCGCTTTTCGGTGTGTACAAAGAGCTTGTATATCTTAGAGATTTACAACATGCGGTATAACTACAATTGCTGGATTTTGGTTCAGGTATAGAGAAATACCACTTTTATGGATATAGGGATTTAAGCTGACAGAAGTTAATATCTCCAACAATAGGAATAATTTAAATTCAATCGCGATTTCTGGCGTTCCTAATCAAGCTACACATTTGGCGCAATGATATGAATTGTTCAGCTTTTTGAGACGCATCGGTTAATATGAAAATTATCCAATTTGAGTGGTCCTTAATTTTCCATAAGAAGTGTTCCTAGTCCTTTAATCCAAGTTTTTGGAGTTATGTGTTTGCAAGCCGTTGACATGGCTAGTGATCTACCATGAGATCGAAAAGGTATTGAAGCCTTAAAAGTGAAGTATAATTTTAGCCACATTTCTTTTCACCGAAAAAGTAGTTTGAGTTTTTTATTTCACTTCACTAGCTAGTTTTTTAAAAATCTTTTTTTAACCGCCTATAGCTATAGACGGTCAAAAAAAAAGATTTTTAAAAGACATTTTGTTCCAAAACCGACCATCTCCAAACTTAAAAAAGTTGCAGAGGCTTTAAATTCAAATCATTGTAATCAAAGTATAGGTAATCGAATTCTAACTCTCTAAGTAGTTTTGTATCTGTGTAATTTAAAACATTTTGTTCAACAGCATTTGTATTAAACGCTTTTTATTTCTCCTGAAAAAAAATGCTGGATAAAGGTGGCCGGTTTTGGAACTAGATGACTCATATAAAGCTTCACTTATAGGTACTCCAAATAATGTAAAATGTTACAATTATTGTAATACTGAATTGAATATAACGAACGCTCGGCTGTTAGACGTGTGATTTTTGCTTCTTAAAGATACGTTGCAGATCGATTATATGATAACAGAAATTTTGAATTAGATTGAAATCATTTTTTCCTCCATCAAATGTGAAAATGTCGCAGCAATTCTACAGCCAATGGACCAAAGTGATGGAAGATCTTGGAAGTCTCATTACAGAAAAATGTTACTGATAAATCTAATTTGTGTTATGACCAAAATAAAGATTTTACATTATTTTGGACACAATTCTAATGTTAGATATAGATATATCAGATAGCATGGATATTATTTATATGATTACAATAAGTGTCATCGGAAGATAAATTGTTGTCAACCACAGCAGTTTTATAATATGTACTTAAATAAAAAAAAATTACAAATCCCATTCGCACGAATATAATTCCAAGTCGGCGAATTGTTGCACAACCACTATAAATTTGCAATTTCGTCTGTATTAACGGCTACAAAAGTTACTCAGAGTTTTCAAATGATGTAAACTACTGTATTGCCAATGATACATTAAGAAACTAAAAATATGAATCCAGAGTATGATAAAGAAAATAAGGGCGAAACAGAAGTCCCCATAACTCAAGAAGCTCTCTTTACAAACGAAGACTTGTTTACAGATGAGATACCCAGAAAAAATTTAACTTAATGTTAACGGGGAGATTACTACAGAAGAGAAAAATCTAATTTGGCAAGAACAGACAGACAACAGTCTGCTTTAACAAAAAAAAATGAATATTTTTTTAAAATTAAGTATTAGTATTAAGTAATGTTAAATAACATGGATATCATATTACGAGTATTACAATAAGTGTCATCGGACGAGCAATCAATGTCCAAATTGTTGTCAGTTTTCAGTTTTTATAATAAACAAATGAATAGAGATACTAAGTTAAGTTAATAAAAGTAAAAATATAACACATTACATTAAGTAGTCAAAATAACCCAACTTTTCTTATCCAAATGTTTATAGTTTTTGAGATATAAAGGGTGCAACCTCTGCTTCAGCGTTAGAAAATACATCAAAAATTGTAATGCAAATACAAATTTTTTTTTTATATTTTTGTTAATATGAGGGCACTTTTCCTGTGACTGTTTTTGGTAATTTAGGTTAATTTTTGTTAAACAAAGGTAATGGGTTTTTAAAAACTAAACTTAGAAGTCACATTTTTTATAATTTTTTCTTGATGAATTTTATCGCTGTGGAGTAAATTTAAGTTGATTCGCCCAATAAAGCCCTTTATATCTCGGAAACTATAAATATTCGAATAGAGCAAGTTGAGATACTTTGACTTTATTTGAGCTATTTTGTCGCTCCTTAAAATATAATATATGTTACTTTCAAATTAACTTTGTACCGAAAGATACTTTTGGGTAACACCGCCGCATACCGATAATTTTGGGTATCGCCAATGCAGTATTATATTTTTGGAGAACAGAGGACCAGAACGATGCTTTTGGAAAACACAGATACAGAGCTGATACTTTTGTGGAACACAGATACAAAATGATGCTTGTTAGGAAACCTGAAACGATAAGGTACTTTTGGGGAACACTTCTGTAAAACGATAATTTTAGGAAAAACAGAATCAAAACTGTACTTTTGAAGAACGCTACCTTTATTTTACTCAATTTTTTATTTATACAGATTGTTTTTTATTTTTTTATTTTTTTTTAATTTAATTTTTTATTTTAAACGGAAAACTATTTTTTTTTTGATTATTTAAACTATTTTAAAGAAGTTGTTCTTAGCTTTTTCTATGTTTAAAATGAAAAAAAAAATTGAAAACCATTGAACAAATTTTTTCCAGTTGTATGTTTTCTAAATCAATCTTTTTTTATTTTATATAGTAACTGCTAACATACAAATAAGCAAAGAAATATCACAAATTACCACAAACCGGGCTATAAATTATAAATTTATATCTTTAATATTAAAATGTTATTACTCAAAACCTTTCAACTTTTATTTAATTGTATTTTAGAAGTTATTACAATAAAAATTTAATTAATCATGTAGAAAATATGCCAATAACATAAAAAAAAAATTTTGCTAAAGCCACAGAACTTAAGACACTTATTAGTTATTATACAGGGACAATTTTTTAACTCTGAACATAGCGCTAAGTTCAATCTGAAAAAAACATATTAAGGCATTGATCTAATTTACGTTACCAATGATACGTAAAGGTTATTATTTGATGTCGAGTTATTTGAACCAATTTAAAGTGATTTCAAATATCTGTTAAAGTAACCCAGGTAGAACGTATCATTGGCGAAATCCTGTAATGAGATTGGGCCTATGTTGATATATTGTATCTAAGATTTTTATATACAGCCAATATTGGATAAAAAAGTATTTTAAATGTTGTAATTTTTTTTTGTTACCAATATATTACCAACAATGTTTTGCCGTTCTTTTTTTACAATCTACAAACGAGTGATTGCATATATTTAACCAATATTGGAGTAACATTTTGTCAGAATTTTAATTATTATTAATAATTATTATTATTATTATTTTAAATATTATATATTTAACCAATATTGGAGTAACATTTTGTCAGAAATATTGTTTTTTTTATATTTATCGCAAATATGATTTAACATTTGCAGCCAATATATGTTCTCCAATTCTAATCTAATGTTGGCTTAATATTCCAAAATATTTGTCGTTACTTTCATATTCAACCAATATTTGTTTACAGGTTTAAATTCAATATAAGTGTGTTTCATTTTTTAGTCGAGACCGTTGGGTCGAGAGAAAAAATATATTCGAGAGCTCAAAAAAACAGCTTTGCTTACGCAATATAATTTTATTTTTTTTTCATTTAGAGTACCTAACTTTCTTATATCTTCTTTAAATTAATAAATATGGATGAACGTCTTCACAATATATTCTTCAAAACCTAATGAAATAAAAACTGTCGACATTAGAATTTATAAAGTAGTGCAATGAGTTAAAATCCTTCTTTTAAAATCAGTTTACCTAGGAGGCATTTTCTGTTTTAACGTAAAGTTACAATTTTTATGTTGAAATAATTTTAGAAAAAAAAATGTAAATCTAAATAAATAAAACAACCTACAGTCCTTAAAATCAATTTTATAAATATTTTTAAATATTGAAAAAAAACTTTGCTGCATGTCCATTATATGTACGTATAAAAAACAATAAATTTATTGGAATAATAATCCAAAATAGAGTTGAAATTGGAGAACATACATTGGCTGCAAATTGAAATCATACTTGCGATAGGTATAAAAAAATGTTCCTGACAAAATGTTACGCCAATATTGGTTAAATGTACCGGGTGATTTTATAACTAAAATCGACCGGTTTGAGGATATTTTTGAAAAATAAATTACACCTAACAACGATACGCAATTTATGCTTTACTTGTTAAAATATTATTACCAAAAGTCCACATTTTATATTGGCCCTACATGATAAATTAATATCAAATACATATTGATGTTTGGTATTGGGCCTACTTAAAAACACAATATTTTTATAAGATGGGCAAAATATGTTGGAACAATATTGCCAAAAGTCCACATTATTTATTGGCAATATATTATAATCGAATATACTGCCAATACTGACATCGTACAAAGAAATATTGTACTTATATTGGATAAATATAGGTGTTCTACTTGGGAATCTATCATTCCTTACATGTTACTATTCCCTGATGATTAATAAATTTCATAGAAATTAATTTTTCTTTACTTGAATAATCTTGGAAGATTTAATTGACAGGTTGAGATTTTTGACAGCGCGTAGAATAATTAGTTGCATAGCAAAACTCGCATTGCGTTGATCTGATTTTTTTTCAGATTGAACATAGGGAATAACGGGGTATGTTCAGAGTAAAAAAATATCTCTGTATGTATGAATTAAAGTTAATAGCTTTTGGTTCTGAATATTTTTTATAAACTACAAGTAAAAAAACTGATTAACTCCAAATTAATAAACAAATAAAAAATACATTATCAAGAAAAATGGAGAAAAACAAGCTGAACAACTTTGTTCAATGACCCCTAGAAAGATTACGTCTCTACTTGATTTCTGCAAAAATCTGGAAATTGTTGTTACCTTACATACAGTATTTACCTAAAATTTATTTGCTAAAATCAAGACGAAGAATTACTATCATTGAAGCGTCTGACCACAAAAAAAGCGTCCGCCAAGGTGTTTACACTGGTCTATAAATAGACTCTCTAAAGCCCGCCCACTATATTGGAGCGTCCGTATATGATATTTGGACTCTTCAGTGATGGTACATCACAAATGTCTGAATGTTGAACGCCGTATTTCGGCGACTGATTTCCGCAAAAAACTTGAGGTAACACTATGGTTACGCTAGAGACTTTTTCTCTGATTTTTGTAGAAGAAATTGAATGTATACCAAAAATAATTACTATCATTGAAGCGTCCGACAACATTAGAGCGTCCATATACGGTTCGTATATGGGCGCTCTAAAACCACTCTACTACATTAGAGCGTCCGTATGTTATATTCGGACGCCTCAGTGATGGTAATTCAGAAACGTTCCTGAATTCTGAACGCCGTACTTCGTAGATTTGATTTTAGCAAATAAACCAGAAATAAAAAAGGCTGGAAACAAATAATAAATTAAAAACGTAAACGTTTGACATGACAACTGAATACCTAACAATAAATTTAAAAAAAACAACTCAAGAGCACCTCGGACCTGAAACAAAAATTTCTAAAAGTGACTTCAACTTTGTTTATTTTGGTAGTTGCATTACTATAACAAAAAACTGCTTAATTTTAATATATTTAACAAAGAAAAATAGTTCATTGCCAAAAAAAATAAAAATTTGACGCACCAAATTTGTTTTTCAGCAAAATCGTTAATCGTAAATTCTTGCCTGCCTGCAGGGTTTGCGAAGTCGAAATAATTTGCCAAATAATAATATCTAGAATAATTTTTTATCAAAGTTTTTCTTATTTTTCTGAGCGGTTACAAATAGTAATTATAAAAATTTAATGTACTAACTCTAAAATTAATTTAGAAATGTTAAAAAAGTCATCTGACATTAATTAGACTGAGGTTTTAAGAAATTTATTACCTCGGGTTAAAGTGGCAACACTGTCGGACGCCTTATTGATAGTGTAACGGAAATTGTATACCAAAAGGACGCGGTAATGATAGTAAAATGGATACTCATATACATGCTGAGGACGCCCTAAGCTGGTTTTTTGTACGGACGCTGTAATGATACCGAAGTGGATACTCGCAACTCCGATTTCAATGAAACTTGTATTGGGTGACACCTATGGGTGCACTGAATACAGTTTTGGAGTGTATATTCAGAAATCTGCAAAAAGTTTTAGGTGGACGCTCTAAGCTGGATTTATGTGTCCGGAAGTGCTAATGATAGTAGGATGTAAATATTTATATATATCCCACATCCCACTATCATTAGCACTTCCGTACATAAACCCAGCTTAGAGCGTCCACCTAAAAGTTTTTGCAGATTTCTGAATATACACTTCAAAAATGTATTCAGTGCACCCATAGGTGTCACCCAATACAAGTTTCATTGAAATCGGAGTCGCGAGTATCCACTTCGGTATCATTACAGCGACCATACAAAAAACCAGCTTAGGGCGTCCTCAGCATGTATATGAGTATACATTTTACTATCATTACCGCGTCCTTTTGGTATACAATTTCCGTTACACTATCAATAAGGCGTCCGACAGTGTTGCCACTTTAACCCGAGGTAACAAATATCTTAAAACCTCAGTCCAATTAATATCAGATTACTTTTTTAACATTTCAAAATTAATTTTAGAGTTAGTACATTAAATTTTTATAATTACTATTTGTAACCTCTCAGAGAAATAAGAAAAACTTTGATAAAAAATTATTCTAGATATTATTTGGCAAATTATTTCGACTTCGCAAACCCTGCAGTCAGGCAAGAATTTACGATTACCGATTTTGCTGAAAAACAAATCTGACATAAAAATGATGTACAAAAAAATTATAACATTCTTTCTTTCTTTCGTGGTTGGTACTTTTACCGAAAAAAATAATAAAATAAATAAAATAAAAACATTTAAAAAAATTGTGCGTCAAATTTATATTTTTTTATTGGCAATGAACTATTTTTCTTTGTTAAATATATTAAGATTAAGGAGTTTTTTGTTATAGTAATGCAACTACCAAAATAAACAAAGTTGAAGTCAATTTTAGAAATTTTTGTTTCAGGTCCGAATTGCTCTTGAGTTGTTTTTTTTGTAAACTTATTGTTAGGTATTCAGTTGTCATGTCAAACGTTTACGTTTTTAATTTATTATTTGTTTCCAGCCATTTTTATTTCTGGTTTATTTGCTAAAATCAAATCTACGAAGTACGGCGTTCAGAATTCAGGAACGTTTGTGAATTACCATCACTGGAGCGTCCGAATATAACATACGGACGCTCTAATGTAGTAGAGTGGTTTTAGAGCGTCCATATACGAACCGTATATGGACGCTCTATTGTAGTCGGACGCTTCAATGATAGTAATTATTTTTGGTATACATTCAATTTCTTCTACAAAAATCAGAGAAAAAGTCTCTAGTTACCTCCAGTTTTTTGCGGAAATCAAGTCGCCGAAATACGGCGTTCAACATTCAGACATTTGTGATGTACCATCACTGAAGAGTCCGAATATCATATACGGACGTTCCAATACAGTGGACGGGCTTTAAAGAGTCTATTTATAGACCAGTGTAAACACTATGGCGGACGCTTTTTTGTGGTCAGACGCTTTAATGATAGTAATTCTTCGACTTGATTTTAGCAAATAAATTTCAGGTACTGAAGGTATGTAAGGTAACAACAATCAAACAATTAAAATGTAATTTTAATTTGTTTATAAATTTGGAGTTAATCAGTTTTTTTACTTGTAGTTTATAAAAAATATTCAGAACTAAAAGCTATTAACTTTAATTCATACATACAGAGATATTTTTTTTACTCTGAACATACCCCATTATTCCCTATGTTCAATCTGAAAAAAAATCAGATCAACGCAATGCGAGTTTTGCTATGCAACTAATTATTCTACGCGCTGTCAAAAATCTCATCCTGTCAATTAAATCTTCCAAGATTATTCAAGTAAAGAAAAATTAATTTTTATAGAAATTTATTACTCATCAGGAAATAGTAACATGTAAGGAATGATAGATTACTTTAACAAATATTTGAAATCACTTCAAATTGGTTCAAATAACTCGACATCAAATAATTACCTTTACGTACATTGGTAACGAAAATTAGGGCTATGTTCAGAGTTGTCCCAAATTGTCCCTGTATAATAAGTGTCTTAAGTTCTGTGGCTCTAGCAAAATTATTTTTTTTATGTTATTGGCATATTTTACATGATAAATTCAATAAAATTCAATTCAAATTCAATAAATTCAATTATTGTAATAACTTCTAAAATACAATTAAATAAAAGTTAAGAGGTTTTGAGTAATAACATTTTAATATTAAAGATATAAATTTATAATTTATAGCCCGGTTTGTGGTAATTAGTGATATTTCTTTGCTTATTTGTATGTTAGCAGTTACTATAAAAATAAAAAAAATTGATTTAGAAAACATACAACTGGAAAAAAAATTGTTAAGTGGTTTTCAATGTCCTATTCACTTTAAACATAGAAAAAGCTAAGAACAACTTCTTTAAAATAGTTTATATAATCTAAAAAAAACAATTTTTTTTGTATAAGTAGAAGCTGTACTAATAGGCCTCTACAACTGTGCTACTTATTTTGGATGTGAGTGAGCCCAACCCAGAAAAAAATTTGAAATTTTTGTAATAATATTCATATTTTTGATATCTTTCTAAAATATAATAAGAATGCACAAACAGGTAACTTATTATTTTAAGGGTGCTCAATTCTGACCTAAATGGATCAGTCACAGCGTCTAATACATATGAATGTTTTACCTTACTTTAGACTAATTATAATTTTGTTTGCTTCACTCACATTCAAAATAAGTAAAGGCCTAATGGCCTATTAATAAGACTTTTAATGATTAAAAAAAGATATCGTTCCATTTAAGATTCTATAATGACATTATGGCGCCGACATATTGGCCGCCCTGACTGATTCAGTTACGTCATTTTTAAGCCCAATTGAAATGCTAAGTTCCCTGTTTTTGTATGTTTTTAATTTTTGAAAAATAAAAGAAATATGAATTTTATACTTCACTTTATAATGATGATTTAAAAAAAAATTTTCGTGTTTGGTTTATACATATTCAAAATAAGTAGTTGTAAAGGCTTTTTGGTAGAGCTTCTAATTATGCAAAAAAAGATATCGTTCCATTTAAAAAATTCTGTGATGACGTCATGGCGCCGCCATCTTGACCGCCATGATTGATCCAGTCAGGTCAGGTCAGGTCAGGTCAAATTGGAGCTCAATTAAAATGCTAAGTTACCTGTTTTTGCATTTTTTTTTATTTTTGAAAAATAAAAGAATTAGGAATTTTGTGCGTTACTTTAAACTCACTCTGTGTAGTTGGTTCTGAAAATCTATTGGATCTGAGACTGGTTGACGTAGATAAAAATACTCAAAATTAAAAAAACACAAACAGCCGAATTTCCGGTCAAAATAGCTTTCATTTGAAGTACAAAAGGGATAATGCCATTTAAAATTTTGAAGTTCTAAGTATTACAAAATAGGTAGGTGCTACAATTTTAAAGTCTCTAAAATGTGTCCCCATGTAAAAAAAATTGACCTGTATCGGAAGTTCTAATTTTTTGTTTATTTTCGGAGATATCTAGGGAGGGTTGTTTAAAAAAACACCCTCTAATGGAAGGCACTTAGTGCGCTATACAGCCAAATTCCTGGTCAAAGTAGCTTTCATTTGAAGTATCACAAAAGGGGTGATGTCTTCAAAATTTTGAAGAGGTTGTTTGTACTACAAAGGGGGTTGGTGCTAAAATTTTCAAAAGTACTCGAAAAAGTGCCCCCCTGTAAATATAAATTCATCTGCCTCAGAATTTCTGATTTATCTTATTGATTTTAAATGTACATGGAACAAGTTTTAAAATGATTACATTCAAAATTTGTTTTAAACTGAAATAATATTAATATGAAATTTATTTATTGTTAAGTTTGTTTGCAGTTTTTTATTAGGCTCATTAGAACACTAGTACTGATATTCAACTAATAAGTTGAATATGATTATTATTAAAGTTGTTTTGTATGAGGTATTTTTTGTTGTCTCACTATTTAATTCAAGTTTATTTCTTGAAAACAGTCCTAACAATTTCGTCTCAAAGAAAACGTTTACGAGTTTTTTATTGGCATGTTTACAATTTGTGGTAATTTCGTGTGCCCAAAATTGCGAAAAATATCTCTGGTGCGTCTTACGAATCTTACACCAGGACATTTGCTAAAATGAGATGTCGATTATAATTTTCCCGAATTTTTCTTACTTTTTTGCAATTTCTTTAAAAATTATTTTTTTTACGATTCAGAAGGTTACAAGGAATATCTGTATCTAAAAATAATGTTTTAATGTGCTCAAATAAGGGCAAACTAAAATTAAAACTAAAAATATTTACGAAGTACGGCGTTCAAAATTCAAGCTGTTTTATTGGATGAAACCAGTAAGTTTTCGAGTTGTTATTTATAATTTCTTTTTCTAACGTTAAAATACAATTTACTAACAACAAATTACTTATCAATATTGCTTTAGGTGCTCAGGAAATTTGATTACCAAAACTTCATTTAATTCTTGTTTATTTGTTAAAAACAAGTGAAAACTAAATCATTTCTTACGAAAAAGAAAGTTTACGTTTTTTAATGTCATGTATTCAGTCTGATATAGTTTCGTACCTAGAAATTTTGAATAAATGTTTCTATATCATCTTGATAATTCTGCTCCATTTGATTTGCTGAAATGAGGTGTAGATTAATTTTTTTTTATACCTTTCTTGTTTTTTAATAATTGCATTTTTTTAAAGTTATATCGATTATAATAGATTTGTTTATTGATGTAATAATGTAGGTATTATTCAAGTAAAGTCAAAATTAAGGACCATTTTACTTTTTTGTAGAAACTTGTTTTTTTTTATTCTTTTTTAAAACTTTATTATTTAAACCTTAAAGTACAATTTTCTAACAAGTTGCTAACTATGAAGCATAATCTGCTCACAGCAAATTTTATTAGGCGATATGTTACAGCGTTGGGCGAAAGTCTGGAACCAAGCGTTTTGTGTCTAAACTATGTACTTTACGAAAAAACTAATTAGTACATCATCAACTACTTTAAAAATGTGATGATTTTTCGACAATAAATTTTTTCGAAATTCCTTTTAGTTTTCGAGTTCTAAAAAAAAATTATTTAGTACATCCTCAACTACTTTAAAAATGTGGGCATTTTTTAAAAATAAATTTTTTCGAAATTCCTTTTCGAGTTATTCAAAAGAAATAATTTTTTTTCAAATGGCATCCTACTATGGCGTTTTTTTGGGAAAAGATTATGCCTTAGGAATTACATCTAAGTCAATAATATTGTTTTTGAACCAGTGGTTTTTTAAGAATAAATTATTAAAATTGCGGTCTGAACACAATACGAAGTTTTTTCGAATTTGACCGAAGTGGTTGTATCTATGGATGTTTTTTATCCACTAATTTGATTCGTAAAATTTTTCGCAATTATAAACATCCATGGATACAACCACTTCGGCCAAGTTCGAAAAACCTTCGTAATGAGCTCGGAACGCAACTTTAATAATTTATTTAAGAAAAACCACAGGTTTAAAATTAATTTTATTAAAGTAGGAGTTGGTTTTAGAGCTTAATCTATTACCAAAAAAATCGCCGTAGTAGGGTGCCATTTGAAAAAAAATTATTTCTTTTGAATAACTCGAAAAGGAATTTCGAAAAAATTTATTTTTAAAAAATGCCCACATTTTTAAAGTAGTTGATGATGTACTAAATAGTTTTTTTGTAAGGTACATAGTTTAGGCACAAAACGCTTGGTTCCAGACTTTCGCCCAACGCTGTATATGATTTATTAATTTAAGATTTTTAATTTTTTGTAAGTTTTCTGTGATATTCTGACGAGAAACGCCTCATTTAAGTTGCAGTTTTTTTCAGATAAGAAAAGCATCATCAATAAGAGTCATTACACAAAATAAAAAAACAAGTGCCCCTTTTTAATAAGGCTAGATCATAAAGATAAAATCTTTTGTGTGTAGTTATGCTTAATTATTATTAATAATATTTTTTTGATTATTTTTTTGTTATATTACATTACTTAATTTTTTTATACTTATCGGAAAGGTAATGGAGGGTACTATTAAAAACAGAAAACAAAACTGACCGTTGCCATTTATAAATAATAATAATAACGTCATAAATAAATAAATAAAATTAATTTGTTCAAAGATTTTTTGAAAAATGCCCGACAACAAAAATATAAATTTATGCGTGGCTTTAAGCTTACCCTACGTAATTTGATAATTAGACATTTTTAACTTTGAGAACTTTTTGGCGAAATGCAAAATGTAAGTCTTCACTTGTACTAAATAAATAAATTCAATAATAGTTATTTTTGCATTAAGGGCGTAAAAAGCTTTTATTTATTTTACTGTGATTCACGACAAATAATGAATAATTATGTACATTTTGCACAGTTTGTTACCAATTTGTCAAATAAATAATTTATCAAAGAATTATCAATAAATAAGAATGAAAATGGTAAGCGTCGATTACCAAAATTGTCTTTTTTTAATAACGAGTGGCAAACTTGTAAATGCGTAATATTGATTGCATCCAGAATTTGGTAAGCCTTATTTTATTATTCATGAATCGCCTTCTATTTAGCATTAATTTATCGAATTTTGCTATTTTATTTTTATTAAATTAGGTAAAAATTCATAACAATACAAACGAGAAGTCAGATAAGACATCATTACCACGTAATATACGAGTATACTAGAAATTAGACTGTAATAAGTACCTAAGTTATTGTTCCTACTATTATTTAGGTGCCCGATGCTGAAAAATAATCCAAGCGGCAATTTAATTTAGTGAGTAAATATGGGCAACACTGTCGGGCTTCGTATAATGCGCAAAACATGCTTAATATATACAAACGGGACTCTCATAGTGGGTAAAACATAGTGGGCTTTGCAAAATCTGAGAAATATATTTTCAAATGTATGTTGAAGAAACTTACCCCTCTGCGGTTGCGCATAATAGTTTTTAATTATAGAATGCGTTTGTGCAGAATATACAGCTCTAAGTACAAAGGAAAGCCCGGGCTTCTTAGTGCCTATAGAACATACCGGGCTTGGTAAAGATAGCTGGGTATGTTTATATATATATATATAAAACAAATTCCACTAATTTTGAAAATACGAATGCTGTTCTCTTTCTATAGAGTCTAATTTAGAACAACCTTTATTATACTTATTCAAAATATCTACCAACACAGTCGATGCACGTAGTATCATTAGGAGACTGATTTTGCAACGTTTTTTTATGTATGTTATTTAGCTTTATCTCGGAAAGTTTTTTTTTATTTCGAAATACCGATACATTTGGCAGCTTTTTTTTTTCGATGATCATAAAAATACTTTCATCATGTGTTCCTGTTACTGTGTTATACGAGAGTTCGAGAGCAGATCGGCACCATTTGTATGAAAATGTGCAGTATCCAAAGTACACAAAATTTTGTTATCTTCAAGCCACGAAAGTGCTCATTGCTTATTTGTTTAAAACAAACATTTACAAAAAAAAACATGGCATTCTAGCTAGACTCCACAGAAAGCGAACAGTTCTACTATTTTAAGAAAAATACTCCATAAGATACGGGGTCGTGAAATCTACAAAATGTGACGTGATGGAACATTTTGGTTTTCTATTTTAAGTATTGTAATATTTATAACGAAACTAAATCAGATATAGAAATGCCATTTATATGCCAGTTATAAAAATCATGTCGCCTAGTGATTATTTTTTGGGTTAACACAAAACAACATTCAAGCATTGTTTGTTTTAGAATGATATAAGAATTTTTTTTGTGTAGAAACTTAATATTAATTAAATGAATAATTAATTTTGATTACAAGGAATAGAAAAATTATGAAAAGTGTTTAAATTTAAATAGAAAACGCTCTTTTTTGCGTGATTACATACTGATTATTAGTTTTAGCAAGCTCACTTTGATAAAGTTTTACTCGTTTCTAAACAAAGAATCCTTCGAAATAAGCGGGTTTCAATCTGTTTTGTCTAAGTTTTACTTTTTTCTAAACAAAAAATCCTTGGAAATAAGTCAATTGTACTTATTGGCTTATTGTATTTATTTTGTATAAATACATAGTTACTTATTTGATACTTGGTACTTGAACGAAGTGCAAACTACTAATTTGAAGTAATTTTGCATTCTTTGGTCATCATGAATTTATTTTGCTATATCAATCTTTGGTTCACTGATGTCACTTAATGTAACGACGTGTCCGCATACGAGAATGTATTTACGTAGAAATGTATAAAAAAATTGTTGCAAGCAAGCTGACCGTTTATGTTGTAAGAGATGTCCGCTTATCAGAGCTTTCCGTAAGGAAGGAGAGCTTTCACTGTAGTAGATATGTACTTATTGAATCAGTGAATTTGGAAAAAATTGGTGTTTGTTAAAAGAAATATATACTGGCACAACAAAGAGGTCTTTTGCACGACGTGCCTAAAATTAAGCCTTCGGTAAATAAAAGGTTTCAGAACGCACAACAGGAGAATGCACGACAGAACAATTTACTAGTAATAATATTTTTTTTAGGCGATGATTACAAACAAGATAATTCTGTGGCCTCCTTTGGCGCCATAAAGTTTTCGTTTTTTGTACTCATCTGTCAAATTCTACTTTTTTGTACCCATCTGTCATTTTCTTGGACCTATCTGTCACTTTCTTGAACCCATCTGTCAAAAACTATTTCAACAAAGATTTCCAAAGATAACTATGTTTTTAAGAGAAATATTCGAAAAATGAATTATGATCAAGTTCTTTAATTCTGTTGTGATCATCGTCTAAAAAACGTTGTGTGCACCTCGGCCTAGGGTGCTTTTTTGGCCTCACCTGAATTGCAGCCTCGGCTAACGCCTCGGCCACAAACAACAGATTCGGCCGAAAAAGATCACCTTTACGGCCTTGATACACGCCTTGATACACTTGTGTACCTATAGAAAGTTACTTGTAAACCTCTATAGGCCGGGATATCACCCCACTGGTAACCTTGCAGCTCGGTCTTTTGAGGTTGAATTAGCTCACAAAAGTGTGATTTTTGTATAAAAAAGATTAAACTGAACCCTACTACAAAATTTGAACCAAAAGGCTATTTCAGAAAAAACGGCGATAGAAAAGTTCCGAAGTGTGCAACAATATAGGTATGTTGCAAACCTTTATAAGACAGTAAGGGCAAAAACTACCAGAATACAAAAGATTTAATTAAAAAAAAACAACAAGAATAAACCGTTACAAATGAATATAAAAGAGAAAAGTAATATTTTTACCAAGAAAACCACGGTTTAAAAGGTGACCAATGTGACCCACCCTTATTAGGGGGAGAGGAGACTCAATAAAAACATTTATCCACGACTGTTGTATAACGTACCCATTATACGTTTGTTTGCTCGACCTTAATAATACTCATTATCCACGGCCGTGGATAATGAGTCATTAATCACTGGTTACGTAGACTAGCTGATTTCATAGAATTAATTAATTCTATGAACTTCACCTCGTGAATAATAGCCATCATTGTACGCTCGTTGAATAATATACTATTGAATTCAGTTCTGTACATAAAAAAAAAGAAAAAAAGTGAGTTTTCCTTGACCAGATTCGAAAGCGGTACCCGACGGTGGAATGCAAGCAGCATCTACCCTGAGCCATCAGCGACTTCAAATGTACGTGTCGTATATCTGTTTCTTATACCGCTTTTTACAAAACTTTTTATAAATCAAAGTATTATTTATTAGTCGTGGATAAAGTATAGTATTCTACTCGCGTATAATGGCTATTATTCACTCGGTGATTTAGTAAACTTCACCTCGTGAATAATAGCCATCATTGTACGCTCGTTGAATAATATACTATTAAAAAATAACTAAAACAAATTATTTTAGCGACAATAATAAAAATTCTGTTTATAATCATTATTATTTCCATTCAATCGCAGGTAAATCTAATTTTTTTAATTAAAATTCAAATTTATTCATACCTTGAAAATACATGTACTTCTACCTAAAATGATTAATGTATGTAGGTATAATAAGTTATTAATTTAATTATTTATTGATAAGATAAAAACAACGCTTGGACCTCAGTGAGGAGACAATTACAAAACTGATGTTTTTTATTATTGGAAGCAAGAAATCGTTTTATTATTGTTGCCCGAAGAGAATCAAAAATGATCCCTATTGCGATTATTGATTTGGAAAATATGAAAACGATCCTATTTGATAGATAACGTGATAGTTTTATAGATTAACAAGAGGTTGAAGAGCTCGATAATAAGATTACCTTCAGACCCGTTTTTAACAAATTGACGAAGTCTACGCAAGCGCCATCTGCTTGGAAGAAACGAAGAAGTCGCAACTCCACGCCAATCTACAAGACTTACAAGATGAAGACATTTCTATCTCTCAATAATAATTTTTCAAAGGTTCTTTAAAAAAAGAACCTTTGAAAAAAAAATGTTAAGAGACTAATCCATCACGAGAACAGTAACAGGCATAGGTTCCAAACACATACCTACCCAATAATAGTAGACAACAATAATAACTTCGTTTATTTGTATTTTTTAAATTTGCATATGCAAAGAAAATATTGACACTAAAGCTTTTGGCTTCCGGGGGAAAGTTTAATTGTAACGTTGAAAAATTCAGCAACATGGATAGCGTCAACATTTTAAGGAGTGTTCCGCGTACACGACTTTGTTTATGTGCAAATTCAGCATAAAGAAGGTAGATTTCTTTTACCTTATAGTAGATTTCTTTTACCTTATATTATAAGTCTTGAAAGACAAAAAAAAGATCGTTATGGTAGCTATTCTTGTGTAATAAGTTAATAATTAATAAAGGTTAAAGGCAAAAAAGACAAAAAAAAACACAATTTTAAGACCATTTAACTAAGTACAACATAGTCATTAATCATTAGTAATGCACTATGAGAATATTCGTACTAAATATGTACCTAGAATGTGTTAAGTAAATTTTAAAATTAGTATTTTAATTTTTATAAATATCTAGCACAAATTGGTGGAATAGATTTTATTTCTTTTATTGGCTAGAAAACTTGAGAGAAAAACATCCCAAGTGGCCATAAAAAATACATGTTTCGTGTGATTATACGTAATAAATTTAATATTTATTAATTTATATTTTAACCAAGAATGCGAGTGTATGGTCAACATTCACCGATTCGCAAAAAAGTAAGAGATCGTTGAAAAAAAAAAAGAAACTTGTGAGTTTTCGAATAATAAAAATCTGTTAGACCTCACCATTTTGGAAAAAAGTTCCGAGAGCATTGGAAAAAAATCCGTCTTTTTGGACAATGAATACTGAGTTTAGAATTAGTTCGATGAGGAAATGGACGAAAAAGACGCAATTCCATCTTTATAAGTTTAAAAGAGAAAATGTCTGTTTAAAAAAATTGACTTTATAGATCCACCTTATTTTGAAGAAGACGTTAATATTTATTAATTGATATTTTAACTGCTATCAATACGATATATACCCACAAATCTGTTGGACTTGACCATTTCAGAAGAGAAATACGAGATCTTTGGAAAAAAATCCGTCTTTTGGATAATGAATATTATTTAGTTTAGAATTAGTTTTTGAAGAAGACGTTAATATTTATTAATTGATATTTTAGCTGCTATCAATACGAAGTCTATTAGACCTCACCATTTTAGAAAAAAGTTGCGAGAGTGTTGGAAAAAAAAAGTCTGTCTTTTTGGATAATGGATAATTTTAGAATTAATTCGATAAGGAAATTGACGCAAAAGACGCAACTTCACCTTTATAAACAAACACATTTACATTACGCATTTTGTATCAGTGGTATCAATCTTTAATTCGTCTATATGAAATAGATTTCATCTGTTGTAGATTTTATATTAAAAACCATTAGTATGGAATATAATTTTTTCGTATGGGAATAATTCAACGTTTTCCCGACGCATTACTTAGAAGTGTTGTAGTCGACACAGGTACGAAGTAGAGTTCGGAAGAGAACAAGTGGGGAATGTTGCTAGCCATTCTGAAAAAAACTTCAGGTTATCAAAATAACGTAAAATCTTCGTCGGCCTGGAAAGAAGTGCACAGGCCGTTGTTTCCGTATTTTGCTCACAGTTGTACACACAGTGTTTTTTATTCCAAAATCATTTTTATAAAAGAATTACGGCCGCAATGCTTTTAAAAATAAAATTGATTTTTTTTTATTTCGTAGGCTCAACGCCTTGTTGTGACCTTCCGTCGGTACCTTTGAAAACTATACTTGTGCTAAACATCACGTTATAATGAATTAAATCCTCCAAACCTTTCTAAAATAAAAGGAAACTCACAGATCATGTCGTCAGTGTCTAAATAGGAAGGAGGAACAAGCTACACTTAGAAATGTTACCTTAATTCTTAATTCTTGGCAGGAAGTAAAGCGACAATTGCGTGCTACCCAATCTATAAGGAGTCTTTAACGATTTTATTTCTGACGAGATACTTTGCTGGCAGTGGCAGAATAGCCAGCCAGCCAGGAGTATCCAATTTTCCCTAAAATTTATTAAGTGGAGCCGCAAAATGAATCGGTTATTCTAATGGAAAAAGTTTCGAGGAATATTACATAGGTGGTGACAAAATTTATGTATAACACAATTACAAAATTCTAATCTTCTTTAGCGTATTTATAATTATCTTAAATTAAATTTTAAATATCAATTATTCTATTTCAGTACATAATTTACGTAATTTTATCATAAAAATTCATCGTATTTCTCGGCTTTTTTTAAATTAAGTCTACCGCCGATACTATCAAATTTGGATTTGCATTTGATTTTCTTATAATCTTATATGTAAATCATATCAAATACGGTTTGATTTTTGGCCGATGTTCCTTCTAGCGTTGCCCCAGAGGGCGGTGCTCTCCTTCTGTCAAAGGCTACTTCCTGTCCCTCCAGTGACAAACACTGACAAAGTTCCAGCTCGGCACCGAATCTTCCTTTCGTCCAAGTCAACAAGCGCTTAATCGTTGATACAACCGTGCACTTTTTCATCTCAAAAACTGCACTCGTTGAAATCCACTTAGTTTCTACTAAAGGTTACCTTTTTACCTTTTTACGCCAATTTCCTCATTGAGCTAATTCTAAACTAAATATTCATTATCCAAAAAAATAAGAATCTTAGTACTGACGAGTGTGTTGGACCACCACCATTCGTCAAAAAAATAAATGATAGGTAAAAAAAACTTCTGTTTTTGGATAATGCAATTTAGTTTAGTTTAGAGGAAGCTGGCGTAAGGTGATAAACAAAATGGATATCAACGAGTACAGTTTCTGGGAAAAAACTGCACGATTGTAATGAGTTAAGCGCTTTTGATTTTTGTTGACTTGGACGAAAGGAAGATCTTGTGGAGAGCTGGAGCTCTGTCGGCCTTTGCCACAACTGGAGAGGCAGGAAGAAGCCCTTGACAGAGAGAGGGACCGCCTTCTAGAGCAACAACGCCAGGAGGAACATTGAAGACAATCAGACTATATTTTATATTATATCCATAACATTATAAGAAAATTGAATGCAAATCCAAATTTGCTTGTATCTGTGAGACTTAATTGTAAAAAAGCCAAAAAAAAAACGATGAAAATTTATTTGTGTAAAATATGTAGGGGACTAGAACATACTTATAATACTTAAAAAAATGTAAATACTACAATGGAGTAGAAATACGCCTAAAGAAGATGCTTAAAAGAATTAGAAAGTAATCGTGTTATACATATAATTTTATCACTACCCATATGAATCTTTTGTTGGGATATACGAGTAAATTATCTGTATTTATTCTATCTAACAAGCGTCTAAAAAAGATTTATACCGTAGTGTGTCTTGGCTAGGCCAGAGTAGGTCCAAGACACTACGATGAAATTATTTTTTAGATGCTTGTTATTGCTCAAAACTGTTCCAATATTAAAATAACCGATTCATTAAGTGACATTTCGCCGTATGTCAAAGTTAATTAATTTTACGGAAAATTTGATACTCTGGCTATTCTGTCACTACCAGCAAAGTATCTCGTCAGAAATAAATAGATCAGGGGATGTAAGTCAGTAGCGCGAAATGGTCACTTTACTCACCTAGTCACCTAGAACATTTCTAGGAGTAGCTTGTCCCTTCGCTTGCCTACTTCGACATTGACATCATCTGTTAGTTCCGTTTATTGATTAAGAAATGTATGAAGGATTTAATTCTTTCTGACGTTTGCAAATTTGAAACCTAAAGAAACCGACGGAAGGCCACCACAAGACGTTGCAGTCGCCATTTTTCGATAGAAGTGGCTTTACAATAAAAAAACACACATACACAATGTGTAAGTAAGTACAACTACGAGCATAAGATAAGAAAAGATAAAAATCCTATATATGTAGCACTCAAGAGTTCATTTGAAAAGATATTTAACGAAAACAACGTTTTGCGCATCTATCTTTTCAGGACGACGAAGATTTTACATTGTTTTCATATTTATTTTCCAAACGACACAAAACTTGTGACGATTGTTACATTTTGATAACATGAAGTTTTCGTTGGCTAGCAACATCCCTTGTTCTTCAACTCCAAACTCTACTTTGTATGTACCTGTGTCGACTATAATGCTTCCAAGTGATTGCGTCGAGAGAACGTTGAATTATTCACAAATAAAAAAAATTATATCTATACTAATAGTTCTACTAATAATGGTTTTTAATCTAAAATCTAACAAATGATCAAGGGAAGATGGACGGCCGTTATCGCCGCCTCTAACAATGAGTCGCAGCAAAAAAGCAAACATGCCGGGACCCGAAAAATGGTGAACCATGCCTGGCCAGGAAGACGCTGATAGGCAATTCAATAATTTATTTAATAAATTAAATAAAAGAAAAAGAATGGCAAATTTGGAAACACACCTCTACTAGATAACACCACAAAGCGGTAAAACGGTTTCAATAACCTATACTCAAACTTATTAAATGCGGCTTGCTCGAAATTATATTAAAGCGCAACAGTGCCAACAGTGAGCCAATTCTTGGTAAGCAGAACTGGCCCGAAGAGATAACCAGACCTAAAACGTTGAAATCGGTTCTTATGGTGTATGCCATAAAACATTAAAGATATCTGGACAGTGGCAGGAATATTCGGAATCCGCTCAAAAAAGCCAACTACATGTCGAAAGAATTTTTATCGAAAGCCAACTGCATGTCAAAAGAATTTAAAAAAAAAAACAAGTGTTCAGATTTACCTAAACGTGCAATGAATGTGTAGGTGTACTACATTACGGCTATCGAGTCGTACTCAATCTCACTGCGAGAAAAGGAGCATCAAGGGAGAACAAGATTATTTTGAATGTAAAGAAGACGAAGTAAAAATAGAAACATACCACACTTTCTGATTTGAACCCGTGGTCTTAACGAAAGATTTAATAATAAAATCAATCCACACTAAAGTGTCGGCCACTTTAGTGTGCAACACTAATAAAACAGATATAATTGCCACTTACTTAAAACAATTTGACTGCATACATACAGTGCAAAAAAAAACATATATTATCAATCAAAATTGTAAAATTTTTACATACATTTACTTTGGACAAGTTACTTTATAAAATGATCAATTTGCGTTTTTTGTACTCACGTGTAAGTAGTAGTTACAGGTGTGGAAAAAATTAAATTGGACAATGTGTTTTTGCTGGTACCTATAACATGTTCTCTAGAAGATAATTATATGCACGTAATTGGGAAATTAAATACCTGAGGAAATTCATCTTGCTCTTGATTAGAGACTCGTCCAGACCCAGAAATTCTATTTATTACTTCTGGTTGTCTCCATTTTTTTTTAATAATTAAATAAAATATTGAAGACTTTAATGAGTATTTAGCAATATTGTAACGGAGAGCATTCCTCACATTTAGAAATTACTTCCATTTTAAACAAACTGCTAATATGGGACCATGAGACAATAAAAAAATCAAAAAATCTCGTTCCTTTATACAGGCTGTACATGAAATAAGTACATTAATTTTAACTGGTAATAGAACTCGTCAAGACAAACAATTTTTCCTAATAACTTTTTTCAAAACGTTTTAGTTTTTGAGTTAAAATTATTTTAAAATCTTGCATAATTTCCTTACACGCCACTGGAAGCAAAGTTACCTAGTCGACAAGATTACCGTTTGAAACGGTTACCTTGGTTGCAGCTATTATTTATTGTTACTTTTCTTTGTTGGAGCATTTCATAAAAGGCTCGTCAATTTGTAGGGGGAAAAAATGATTTAAAAAAATGCGATTTTGAAAAAATGGTACATAGAAAAAGTGTTTGTCTTGATGAGTTCTACCACTGGTTAAAGTTAATGTACTTATTTCGCTTACATCCTGTATAATTTCGGCATTTATTTTTAGAATACAATAATTAGGTTCATATAGTCTTGCATTGTAGGTACGAATTTTTTTATAGACAGTAACACTACTATCACCATCACCTGTGATGTTTTTAAATCTTACGTTGTTATACAACTTATGAAGATCATTTATATATACATTAGCATTAGGCCTAAGTTGGCCCATAGCTTTTGTCGGGGAGGACACATCGAGCAGTAGTGAGTGTACTTATATCTCAACTTGCAATTGGTGATTGTTGGGTCACCCATCCAATTTCTGGCCGCGGTGTTGCTTAATTCAAGCAATCGCACCGCTGGAGTACTCACTACCATACTGCCTCCCTAGTGAAGGTCATTTAGAAGAATAAATTTTTTAGTCCTTTCACAGACTATTGTTAGAACACGAGAAGACGCGTTATAATTTGATTTATAGGAACGTTTAGACCAAGCACAGTCTCATGAAGATCATTTAGACGAAAGAGAAGTAGTCGAATACCTCAACTATCAAAGACTGTTCCAATCTTAGTGTAATTGAAATATTTCTACACTATGTATGTTAAAAATGAATGATGACAAACTCATCTTATATTATTTTATTATACTTTTATGAAAATGTTGAAAGCCACAATATGTTATAGATTTGGTGATAAAAGAAGCAACGCCGGGACGAAATATCAGACTGTATTTAATATTTTATATTAGATTATAAGAAAATCAAATGCAAATCCAAATTTGATGATACTTATATCTCGACTTGCAATTGGTAACTGTTGGGTCACCCGCGGACGGTGTTGCTTAATTCAAGCAATCGCACCGCTGGAGTACTCACTACCGTACTGCCTCCCTACTGAAGATCATTTAGAAGAATAATTTTTTTAGTCCTTTAACCGACCATTATTGTTAGAACACGAGAAGACGCGTTATAATTTGATTTATAGCACAAGCACAAACTATCTAGAAATAGTAATATGGTCAAAGACTCCCTTAGATGGAGAAGTGTGGGTCCCTGACAAGAAGAAGCATTAAGCGAACACTTCTTAGAGTAGATTTTTATTGTTTTTAGAAAAGTTTGAAGGATTTAATTCATTCTAACGTGACGTTTAGTACAAGTGTTTTTTTTTGTTCTTCAGAGCAAAAATTAAATTTATTAGCTCTTTCTCATCCATCAAGGAACGAGGCCAAAGCTGTACCATAATAAAAAATAACAATAAAGAGTTGACATTTTAACAAGCTGGTTAATATCATAATAGTGCTTCCTTTACGAAAAATATTTAAATAGTAAAAGAAGACGTATTCTACGGGTTTCACCACCACCCTCTTATTGATGCTAGTTAAAGAAAAAATTGTATTTATTGGAAAGAGAGGAGAAGTTGTATTCCGTAAAAACAACTGAGAACTTATATAAAATAGATTCATTCTTCAATTTCATTTTTTGCGTTTTGCTGTCATATAGTAAAAATTCAACTTGTTTATTGTTGTTTGCTTATTGTTTCTTATAATTAATTAGGCCATAAAAAACAAGCTAAAAAAAAAGCTAAAAACAAATGAGTATGTTGGAGCTCTCCTTTTCGTAAGAAAATAAGATTTCGTTGAAAAAAAAAGTTTGTAAAGAATGACGAAGATGAAACTAGAAAACAGTACAGGAGATGACGTTTTAGGATGGCTACAATAAGACGTAAAAAAAATTTGTTACTGGAGATGGAGACGCAAATTGCAAATTGCCTCAAAATATTGACTTTAGAAACAGAAGCGAATATACGCTGATAAGTGAAAATAATTTCAAAACAATCGTTGATTGTGTAATTAATAATCAACTAATTAAAATATAATAAAAACCCTGCATGGGCAGGTATTTCAGTGTGAAATGAGCCTGTGCAATCTTTTTTTCGTAGCTTCTCCTTTCGCTATAGGGGTACCGGCTGTGAAAGTGAATATGCAACAAGTTTTGACTAATTATATACTCTTTAGGTCTATAAATGATCAACGTACGAAACGATGTTTCGTTACATTTTCAGATCCAAGACTAAAACTGCCATTTTCTCGAGAAATTGCAAAAATTAACCGCACAACCGGTCTACCTCGTGGCTTTATTTTATAAAACAAGTGGACACTGGCGGGTTGTTCAAAGTTCAGTTTTGCCTTCAAAGTGTTAAAAACCTTACTGAACTACGAAAAAATAAATATTATAACCATGTGTTTATCTTTTTTTTTAATAAACGGCGTGAGAAATTGTAATGTTGACGAACAAATACAAACTACTTTAATTTTTTTGTAATGTAAATAGTTCAAAAAACTCATGATTTCCATGATCATTCATATATAATAATGAAAACTGATGAATAAGTTTAACAAATGAAAATTTTAAATATATATTGATTTTATAAACTAAACGAAGACATGTGTCAAAAACTTAGATCTTGAGAGGTTTAAAATATTTGGAATCCGCTCAAAAAAGCCAACTGCTTGAGAAAAGGATTTTAATCAAAAGCCTGTTTAGATTTACCTAAACGCGCAATAAACGTAAGGGGTGTGCACATTACGGCTCTCGCGTCGTACTCAATCTCACTACGAGAAAAGGAACATCAAGAGAGAACAAGATTATTTTGAATGATTTTAACCCGTGGTCTTAACGAAAGATTTAATAATAAAAATCAATCCACATTATAGTGTCGGCCACCTTTTAAATTTTTGAGTGCAACACTAATAAAAGAGATATAATTGCCACCTACTTCAAACAATTTGATTGCGAACATACAGTGCAAAAACACGCATATGGTCAATCAATTTTTACATACATTTACATAGCCCAAATTACTTTATAAAAAAAATCAATTTCCGTTTTTTTGCACTCAAGTGTAGGTACTTACAAACTGTTCCACTATTAGTGTAATTGAAATATTTCTACACTATGTTAACATCGACGAAATATCAGACTGTATTTAATATTTAAATAAAATGCAAATCCAAATTTGTTGTATCGATGATAGACTTAATTGGAAAAAGGCTGAAACAATCGATGAAAATTTATGGAAAAATTGTGTAATTTTTTTAATTAATTATTCAACATGTAACATACTTGTATAAAAAATGTAAACGCAATGGTGTAGTCGTTTTATACATATCACCCATATACGAATAAATCTTTGGTTGGAATATATATACAGGGTGTCCCACCGAAAAGAGCACCCCCCTCATAACTTTTTTATTTTTCAATTAATCTAGGCGAAATTAAAATTACACATGTTAGCACTGAAGGTCCACATTTTGGAGTAACTACTTTTTTTGGGGGGTTTATCGTTTGTGAAATAAAAAATTAATAATTATGAAAAAAGGTATAAAATCTTTAACATTCATATTATTAGAAGAAGCCAGGTTACATTAACGTATTGACAAACTTTGTTTTAACAGAAGTCATTCAGAATACTCTCAAATCTTTTTTTAAAAATCTCGCCAAAAATCTTTTTTTTATTGCGAAATATCGTCGTCTATGGAGCGGTGTTGTGAGATTGTAAAAGCTACTTGTGAATTTATACTGTCACTCTGACATTGAAATCTCAAAAACTGTTGTCTAATCAGGATTGTGTCTTCCAGGAAAATAAACCCTTTTAGGTTTAACCACTGAGCTTGTCTTCAAATAATTGGACGACTGCGGACTTTTTTCAAAGAGTAATGCACGTCTGGAAAGCGCTCTTCAAGGACTCGCGTTGTGAGTCGTAAATTTCTCCCACATTCACCGTAGACTAGAATGATTTCTCGCTTTTCTTGATTTGATAACATTTTTGAAATTAGTTGTCAACAGGTTGTCAAAATCACACAAAATTTTCATTTTTTTTTGAGATTTTTAAAAAAGAATTTAAGGAAATCTGGATTACTTTTGTTGAAACAAAGTTTGCCAACACGGCAATGTAACATAGCTTCTTCTAATAATATACAATTTAAGGATTTTGCATCTTTTTTCATGATTTATTATTTTTTTATCTCACAAATGGTAAACTCCTCAAAAAAAATGGTTACTTTAAAATGTGGACCTTTGGTTCAAACATGTGTAATTTAAATTTTGTTCGAATTGATTAATAAAAAAAAAAGTTATGAGGGGGGTGCCCTTTTCGGTGGGACAGCCTGTATATATATATATATATATATATATATATATATATATATATATATATATATATATATATATATATATATATATATATATATATATATATATATATATAACCATTTTTTTTGAGGAGTTTACCATTTGTGAGATAAAAAAATAATAAATCATGAAAAAAGATGCAAAATCCTTAAATTGTATATTATTAGAAGAAGCTATGTTACATTGCCGTGTTGGCAAACTTTGTTTCAACAAAAGTAATCCAGATTTCCTTAAATTCTTTTTTAAAAATCTCAAAAAAAAATGAAAATTTTGTGTGAAATATCATAAATACAGATATATATATATAACCGATTTAGTGACATTTCACAGTATCCCAAAGCGGTTCCTCTTTAATGAACTTTACGGAAAATTTGACACTCCTGGCTATTCTGCCACTGCCAGCAAAAAATATCTGGTCAGAAATAATATGCTCAAACATTCCTTATAGATGGGGAAGTGTGGGTCCCTGCCAAGAATTAAGCATTAAGGGAACACTTCCAAGAGTAGATTTTTATTGTTTTATAAAGGTTTGAAGGATTTAATTCATTGTAACATAACGTTTAGTACAAGTGTCTTTTTTGTACTTCAGAGCGTAAATTAAATTCAATAGGCCTTTCTCATCCATCAAGGACCGAGGCCAAAACTGTACCATAATAAAAAAAGAACAATAAAGTGTACTTCCTTGTGAGCAAGGTCTTTGCCTTTTTACACAAACACATACCGAGAGACTAAAAATATTTGAAAATTATTTTGTTACGTTGGTCACAAATTTAAAGTCTTAGGTTGGCAACATCGTTGACATGGCACACTCAATTTTAAATAATTCAAAATAAACGTCATTTAGTTGACAGTTTCGTATTTTATTCACTAAAATGGGTTTTACAACGGAGCAAAATACTTTCATTGTAATGGCTTACTTTCGAAGTGGACTACAAAATGAGAATGGTGACTGGATATATTCACAGGAGTCGGTTTATGAACAATTTATTCAAACTTATCCTGAAGAGCAGATCAACTACAGTAATTTTGCACAACATTGTGGTCTGATAATTAAACGCTTCTTAAACACGAGTAATGTGGGAAAAGGTAAATCTACTGGTCGTCCTACTGTTGCCACACGTGACGTTGTGCAAAATGTCGAAGAAATTGTTGAGCAAAATCCTAACATTTCCATACGACGTTATCTCAACAAATAGGTTCCTGCCGGCAATTAAACTGTTCTCCTAACGTTTCCTGTATTTTTCCTCTTTTTAGGACTTTGCTATGAATCCACTCGTAAGATCCTAAAAAAATGCCTGCATTTACGCCCTTACAAAGTTAATCTAGTCCAACAACTTCATCCTCCCGATTATAGTCGCTTTCCATTTGTCGCGTTTCTCAGATAAACTCACCTCACCTCACTTTACCTCAGTTAAGCGCAGTGTTCTATTTGCGATCAGCTGATTAGGAAGAAGTGACAATTTTGCTTCCCCTCTTGCCGCTGCTGCATGACCCCGCTCTCACCAGCTTTATTGAGGAAACCCGCTCAATAGTAAATTATAGGTTAAGTGTGAAGTAAAAAGCGGTAAATACGTGAAAATGTTTGAATTTTGTTTGAATTTATAGCATAACAGACAACAACACGGAGCTATGGGTTTCAAATAATACAATTAGACAAAGGAATAACAAATTTTTGATTATTTAATATTAACCATAATAAATTCTCTTGTGCCGGAGGAATTCATTTTCTTTTTCAACAAAGCACATTCACAAAACCACAACACCAACAAAACAACTTTTCCAAAATAAATAATTAATTGACACTAATGACAGCTGACACTGCTGGCTCAGATGTATCTAAGAGAGTTGTTCCTTTTGGCAAGTCAGAAAATTGTGAGGTAAGGAGATGAGCTTAACTCACTTCACCTATTAGCTCATTAATATCAATTGCAAATGGAAAGCAGCTTATGTACAAAGAATACAGTTTTGTCATTGGTACAACACTAATTTGCACAATAATATTAACCAGCAAGATATCACTTTTTTTTCTGATGAGGCATGGTTTCATTTATCAGGATACATAAATTCTCAAAATTATAGAACTTGGTCTGCTCAAAATCCACACAATATAATTGAAGTGCCATTGCACCCGCTTAAAATCGGTGTATGGATCGCCATGTCGCGAAAACGAATTATTGGGCCAATATTCTTTCATGATACAATTAATGCGGAAAGACACCGAAGACTTCTTATAGACCCATTTTTAAATCAACTGGATGACATCGAATTAACAAACGGTTATTTCCAACAGGACTCTGCCACTGCACATACCGCATACGCCACCATAAATTATTTACAAGAGTTTTTCCCAGGACGTTTAATTAGTGCAGGTTTATGGCCAAGTAATCACCTGATCTTACCCCTCTGGACTTTTTCTTGTTTCCGTATCTTAAAAATGTTGTGTTTCGTAATCCCGTAAACAATTTGCAAGAATTGCAGCATGCCATTGAAATGGCAATTGCAAACGTGGGCCCTGAAATGTTAATCAACGTTTTCAATGCTATATCCAACAGAGTTCAATTTTGCTTACAGCAAGAAGGCCAACATTTTGAACACCTTCTTTAAATGTATTTTCAATAATTTGTAGTAGTAAAATTTGTTTGTTACAATTGTTTTGAATCGCCAAATTATACTTAACCTAAATACCTAGAATTGAATGACAGTCACAGATGACAGTTGTGTGAAGTTTTGTCACTGCCAACCGCAACAGGGTCGCCAATCTACTTATTTCCTTCAAACATTGATAGTCACCTGGTATTAATGATTCAAAAACTAAATTTTACTTAGAATAATTACTACCAGATTTATAGTAGGTACTTAATAAAAGAAGGGCGATTCAAGCAACTTTTACTACCCATAAAAGTGTAGACGTTACTTATATAAAAAAATTGAATGTTAAATATAATTTACTAATATAAAATGTTATAATAAAAGGCGCCCCGACGCACAGTTGGGGAACCATCAAAGAAGACATTGTTCTCGTCTTATAACAAACTGGTTATAATAACGAGAACACAATTTAAAGCTCACCCTCAAATAGGTAAGTAATACATATTTATGTGAATTAGTACCAAAGCAACCTCAAGAGAAGCTAGAAGCTGGAGGTTGTGGGTGCATACACGTACACTGAAGAAATAAAAAAAACAAAAAATTAAAATTAAAATGGAACTGAAGAAATCAACGTGTCCTAGATCCGAAATATCAAAATAATACGAAATATGATAATAGTGCTTCCTTTACGAAAAATATTTAAATAGTAAAAATAAATACCTTCTTAATGATGCTAGTTATACATCAAAAGCCCCCTTCCCTTTTTTCAACAATACACGGAGAGGAAAGACTCATGCGACTCATTGGGATATAACTAAACCAGAAGGCACAATGAAAATTAAAACTCAGTCTAAATGTCCGCTTCGCGAGGACCAAGAGAGCGAGAGCACCAAAACCCAACACGTTGAACACACAGTATGTAATAAGCGTTGTACATAAACAAATAATTTTTATTATAAACGTAAGTTAACGTGAGAGCGTTAACAATTTTTTTTTTTAATAATGTTCTTTCCACTATTTTATTATTAATTTAGGTACACTTGATATTTTATAATTACAACTTCACTTTTACAATTATTCCACTTTTTAATAATAATAAATTCACTTTTACAATAATTATTAGTTTTATAAATGGCTCGAGAATTATGACTAGCAGCACCAAGACTTTTTTACGTAATTTCCTATTCTGAATTTAAAATATCAATTTCTGCAGGAGTTGCAAGGTTTTTGTTGGAAAAACTTTTGTTGGCTGTTGGAAAGGGCGTGTAGTCAATTGATCTTTATGGAAGCTTCCATGGCACGTGTATAGTGATAACATAACACGTGTTCTGATTTTATAGAGAACAACCACATTGGGACTCAAAAAGTGATGAACTTAGTTCACCAGTCGGTGAACCTAGTTCACCAGGATAGTCAGGACCAATGGTGACAGACTCATGTAATAATTTTGTTATATTTTTGTAACATAAAGTGCAATGAAAATATTCGCCTTGCGAATATTTTATATATGAGGAAAGAATTTTTGTCTAAACCCCCCTGTACTGATTCTCGTTGGGAGAAGAGGGACATCAAGAACAAACACGCTGGAACAAATAATCAATTTGTTCATTTGTTCATTTGCGCAAGCCAAGAAAAGATGAAAAGACGCCCCTTACTGCCAACGCTTCGAGAGAAGAAGATAAAACCCCGATGGGGTTATTTAGCCGTGTCAAATCTAGGCAAAATTTTACCTTAAACGGCTGGAAAAGAAGAGTAAGATAGCCCCCTTCCCTTATCTCTACAATACTTATAACATAATACACGCAGTAGAAGTTTTTATCGAAAGCGTGTTCTGATTTTATTGAAGATATTCTACGTAAAACATTCGGCCAAACCTTAAAGGGTAAACATTACGGCTACCGTCCTGTACTCATTTTCATCGCGAGAAAAGGCGCAGCAAGGGCGAACATGCTGAGACTCCAGAAATGGTGAACAGTTCACCAGTAACAGAATGGTCAGAGAAAACCCTCCCTGGTAGGCGATTTTATTTTCACATGCCACTATGGAGAATATGTGTTGAGCGCTTAAAACTTTTTAGACTCTTGTTATAACAAGTAAGCGCTCAACACACTCAATGTTGACCCCAATTGACCCCAATCAGAATTCCAAAAGGGGGAAAGAACAGTTGCTCATTGTACATACGAGTAGTATGTCATGCAATAAAGATTATACATCATAATAGAGAAACTCTACGATAGCTTTAAGGATGTTCGGAGAACCGGTAGATTTTTTTATGATGCGGCATCCGCAACAGCGCAGTGAGAAGCAACATGGTAGCCAAAACATAACTGACAGCAGCAAAAAAACAGGAGAGAAAAAAAGCAAAAATTGAAGTGGAAAGTACCAAGTAAGAAAAAAATTTAACAAACTGAATTACATTGACCCGACGATCAAAAAAATTACAAGAATACTGAAAAAACAAAAGCTGAATAGCCAAAAAAATACAGACACCACGTGTAATACATCAATGTCGTCCATCTATAATAAATAAAAATAACAAAATTGAACTGGCCAATAGAACTACTACAATAAGCCTTTTAAAATTTGTTCTTCTAAACCCAGTACTTATATTGCTACTACTTTCCCACGAAGAAAATTTTATAAAATAAATAGTGTGGGAGCACACTAGTTGCCAGCCCAACTAGTACCTCGTCTCTCACCGCTGGACCCCGTAAGATGGTCTAGGATTGGTAGCACATTCTCTTAATATTAGAATTTGTGGAGAAGAGTCCGTAACAGATACCCAAAGGACTGTGTACGCTGGTGAAATGAGTGTCGCAGAGTATTACAAACCGAGAACGTTTTTAAACGTCCTTGTTAAAAACGTTGTCGGTACATAGAAAAGAATAAAGTAGTAATTTTTGACATTTTAAGTTCTTATTAAGCCTATACAAGAACGTGTGCGTGTTTTCAATTTATTTAAAGAATCTACTTTTTGGAAATAGTCACTTGAAATTTAATTAACCATGTATTTACATCATTTTCTGACTATGGCTTTACAATAAAAAGCACACACAATGTGTATAATTAATTGAGTGCATTATAATAAAGATAAAATCATATACGTAGCGTTTAGAGTTAGATCGAAGAGATAATGGACGGAAACAACGTCCTGCGCATCCAGATTCACGACGAAGATTTTATGTTGTTTTTACATTTTACAAACGTCACAAAATTTGTAATTAGATTTTGAAAACCCCAAAAGTTTTCTTTACGGTAGCTAGGCAACATCCACTACTTATTTTCCTCCTCCGAATTTTACTCTGTACCTGCGTCGATCACTACCCTTCCGGTAATTAATTTCCAAATAAAAAAATATGTCCGTACATGTGGTTCTACCATTTTCAAATGCCACTATGAAGAGAATATTTAGTGAAGCTTTTAAAAACTTAACATCTATTTGATATAAAACGTTTATAAAACGTAATATTTATGAAGAAAACTTCCCCTCTAATAATAAAATTAGCATTCCAAGTCCATGATGTTGGGCAACACTGCTACTGGTGTAGAAACAGAAGATGTGGATGAGGCTGTGGCTATATAGTAACATCCGAACTTTACTTTGTACCTGTGTCGACCACAACGCTTCCGGGTAATTGCGTAGAAAAAAATATTTAGTGGTTATTAATATAAAATCTAACAAACCATATCTATTTGATATAAAAACGTTTATAAGATGTAAAACACAATATTTAAGAATTCTCCCTCTAATAATAAAATTAACATTCCAGGGTCTTGTTGGCAATACTGCCAGTAAAGACGGACTGAGAAAATAAGGCTGAGACTGTATGTAGAAACAGCAGATATTAATATCAAGAATGCCTACACAAAACTGATGATATTAATTTAAGAGCAAGATATTTTATTTTATTTTTTTTTATTTTTGCCGAGTCGTGTAGATGGAGTTCTGAAGAAGAAATAGTATTCAACCCTTTCATTACTCAAAACTCCCGCTTTGAAAACAACAACCCCTATAAAAATCCGCACACTACCCCATAACGGGTGTCCGGAGTTCTGCTAAGAAAAAACGGAACCTACATTGCCCAGACTGAAGTTACAAATATTCCAAAACCCCATTCTTAACCCCCATTTCCAAATTAAACGCTTCTACAAACCTACTAGAGATGAGCCCTTTCATTTTCTAATTATAATTATAATAAAGATTTTTATCCGCAAACGTCACAAAACTAACAACATTTGTGACAGAATGTCACAGGTAAAAATCTAGTTCTCGGACATGAGGTAAATCATTTTTATGTGATAAAGCGTTGTTTACTTTTGTCTGTCATCATGACATTGTTGTCATTTTTTTGTGTCTCTTTCGCTGCTTTCTGGAGAGTAAGTAGATTATCAGAAAATCAAATATGAAGCAGAAAGTTTATTTTATAATTTCTATAATTTACTATTTACATTAATATTAAAAATACAGTTTGTTATTGAGGCATTTTGGAGAAGGCTTGTAGGAATAACACCGTCAATATTAACATGCTTCTCAATACTTTTCGTATTCGGACTAGTGCTCGGAACAGGATCGCATTTCTGGTTCATTGATGGTATAAGAGTCTTTAGTGTGGCGTTTTGAGGAAGATCGTTAGGATTACCTTCTTCATAGTTTCATAGTTCGAGAAAGTTCCGTAAAATAAACAAGTAAAACACTTTCAGAATAAACTTCCACATTTCTTTCAGAACACCAATTCAGAAATCTATTGTAAGACGCCTCGTATACAGCAACAGATTTCGTAGGCAGTAAATTGTGTATAGTCTCTTCCGCTGCAACAGCGATTTCGGGAGGAGTACAACGCAGGTCGTCAGTATACGACATTTTGAACCACTCACTAGTATTAGTTAACTGAACAAACACGAAAAACTTTCAAAATTATTAGCACAGTTTCAGAGAATGACGCGTGATGTTTGTTTATAAGCTGTGCTATGGTTTCATTCGTTTCATTACTTGCAATGCGCCCTGATTATTTTGTTCATTTACTTGCTAATTAGTGTTACTCTTTACTCTTTATCAATTTATCTAATTAAGTTTGCGGATAAAATAGTATATTTTATTCGGCGTAAATGTGAGTTTATGTGGCTCAGCTGAATTATTTGCCTCATTGCATTCGGCAAAATAAACATTTAGCTTCCCCACATAAACTATCACATTTACGCCTTATAAAATAATCTACTATTATGCCCAAATGAAAAGTGTTTCGTTTTCGCCGGCTAGAAAATAAAAGATTCCTGAACTCCTATAATATAATATTCAAAACGATCAAAAACCCAAACCTCCAATAATAATTTCTCAACCCAGAACTGGAGCTTGAAACGTGGAGGTGCAGAAAATTTGATTAAGCCACCTTTGTTTAGAATTTTAGTGCAAACATTAAAAAACTATTTTTTATATTAACGATTTAACGTAACCGTAAATGAAGATAGTGACGATAGCAGTCAATAATTGTCACACAATGGTAACGAAAAAATGTTTAGAAATAATTCGATAATGATACAAATAAAATTTAAATAATTACTCGTAGAATTCGATTCTATCAATTATTTAAAAATATATATGACTTGATGAGTTTAGAGTTAACTAGAAGAGGTAATTGACGGACACAATGTCCTGCGCATCCAGATTTATGACGAAGATTTTATGTTGTTTTTACATTTTATAAACGTCACAAAATTTGTGATTAGATTCTGAAAACCTCAAAAGTTTTCTTTACTATAGCTAGCAACATCTACTACTAATTTTCCTCCTCCGAACTCTACTATGTACCTGCGTCGACCACTACCCTTCCGATAATTAATTCCCAAATAAAAAAAAAGTCCGTAGAACCGGTTCTACCAGTACTCCTCATTCTCAGCCCACATTCCCGATAGATGAAAGAAAATAATGAATTTAAAAAAGCTTAAAAAAGTATAGAATTTAAGTAATAAAAACAATTGCCTTAAAAGACTAGCCTAGTGTAAAAATAAAAGAATGCGGAATAGCATAATTGCTCATAGTCCGTTACCCATGTGACATTATGGTGGAGGCGCCGGGTAATATTGATTCGAAATTGCCTTGAAAAACTTCTAAATTGCACAATATTTTCTAGGAGTATTTTGTAAGAATAATTTTATGGAATTCCTCATTAATACCTATTATATATTTGTAATTTTGTAGTACCTATAACATTTCCAAAATTGTAAATAAATACATATTTGCTTGTAATGTGAACAACCAATTTACCTCACCCCATTTAGAATTATATTGCTACATAATTATAAAATTCACATCATATAGTCTCAACAATTTTTTACTGTTATAACACGATGTGGAGATATATTTGTAAAATAAAACTGTTTTTATAGTTTTATATGTCAATATATTTTTTATGTTTTGTTATACTAATTTTATTATTATTAAGTATACGAACGAAGTTAGATTTTTAACTCATTATACAATGATAAAATTGGTGTGTAACTTAGAACCAAAAAATGTTAATAATAGCTATTCTGGTTGGATATAAAATATGGATATAAAAATGTGAGGCATAAATATATATATTTGAGAAGAAAAAAATAAATATATAAAGTAAATGACCCACTCGTATTATGTGAGGTGTGCTAGTTGCAAATATTTTTCCACTATTTGCGAATGGCACACGCAGCTTATATAATTCGTGTCTTGGAATTATTTGCAACAATTATTATGTAGTATTTTGAACTATTGTAATAGTGTTCATAGTTATAGGTATGATTACAACCATAATATAGACAATTACAGTTTTTGACACTTTAAAACATTTAAGATAAACATACACATAATACTATCACTATCAGTAAAAGAAATGTAATAATATTAATTTAAATAAAATTTAAGTAATTATCTGGAGAATTCAATTCTATCAAGTATTTGAGGATATATCATAAAAAACAAAAAAAAAACTGAAATAATACATTATACAGAATGGTCCGCCAGTTATTTTTAAGTTGTAGTTTTAATATTTTAAAGATGTTATTATTTCAGGAAAATATTTTTGATTATACAGTGTCCCCAGAAAGTGTGACCTCATAAAAATATTTTTTGAATGGCATGCTATTATTTTTTTGTGTTTATTGGGATGCCATGCCCTATTAGCTATTTACATATCTCTAAAATCATTTTCAAACAAATCGGTTTGCGACATAAAAATAAACAGGAGTTCCTATTTAAAATAAGCAAAATAAACGGCTCTAAAGTTTAAAAAGTTTGGAAGGGAATTGTGAACACCTTGTAATTCAGATCAATCACACTTAATTAATAAGTCTGTTAGACCTTGCTCAACAAGTACCTAGTAATAATGTTATCAAAAAAGCACTGTTTCTATTTTTTATTAATTTTTAAATCTAACGGTGTAAAACCGATTTTTTTGGTTCCTGTTTTTTTAACAATAATTCCTGAACCGATTGAACAAAACTTTAGAAACATGTAAAAAAGCTAAAAGGATATTCTAATGCGCACAAAAAATAAAAGAGCATGCCACTAAAGTTATTATTCTTTAAATGCGTCCTACAGTATAAATAACTCTACAACTTTACTAATAACTGAGCTACAGAAGATGGGAGCTTAGCTGGACCACCCTGTAGATAAATATGGAGTGATCGGTATTTTCGAGATCGAAAAGAAAGGAAAACGTTATTTTCATTGCTTTTACACATTGATGTCTTCGGGACACAATGAACAAGCCATCCCCCTAAAAGAGTGAGGTACGCGAAGTAGGAGAAGCAAATTCATCATATTATATTATTATATTTTCATATTAACTATTCTGTTTTTTTTAATAAAAATATTAAATAAAAAACGCGAACAGAGCAGCGTTCTGAGAACAACAAAGGGAATTTGAGATGTTGAGGGCCCATTATGGCATGGATTGATAAATGTAGTATTAATAGTATATTATGATACGAGTGATAAGACGCATTTTGTCGCACGCACAGAATTGTGGCACGACGAGCGCAGCGAGGAGTGTCATAATGGAGTAAGTGCGACAAAATGCCTTATAAACGAGATATCATACACTATTTTTTCTACTTTGCACCTTTTTTGACAAAAAAATTCAATTTCGAAATTTAGGGAATTTTGTGGCAGTTGACAGCATTTGCGTGGGTCATGAAATTAAATTAATAATGTGGATCGTCATTAGTTTATTCGTAAAATGTATTCTGAAAGTGTCCAAGACGTTTTGCAATGTATCTACCCCTCAACGAATACGGGCTTTTGTGGCAAATACGCGGAATTTGAAAATTGGCCTAAGGAGAATGGAATCTCAAATTACTTACTTGCACTAGCTATTGAAGTCATGTATGTACACTACTCGAAAGGTGTTCGAAGGGACTACGTATCAGGGATGGTAAAAAAGCCTCTAAAGGTCCGAATTTGATTCATTTGATTAAATTATCACTTGAAACAGGTGCCGATTGACACTGACAGTTCTCTCAGATAATTGTCAAAAAACTAGATTGCCATCATTTTCCAACTAAATTACCCTGGTTTTTAGTGTAATTATTATAGCACTCCGTTGGATATTACGAAACCCAAATGGCGTATCGTAATGACCTCAGTACGAAACAAAAGTAGAAAAAATATATTATGTAACTTCTTATAATTTTGTAGATTCAAATAAATACAAATTAATATTGAACCAAATATTAGCATTAGAAATGCCTTAAGGTTGAACAATACTGGGAAGTATTGTGTTTCTGGCTCACAGGATGGCGCAGTAATTAGCGCCGTATTAGATAACCCATCATACACTTACACTTGCCCATTTTTGGCCAAATAGTTTGGGTTCGTTTCTTCGTTCCTTGGTTATTTAGAAGCCTTCCCTATTTCTATTAGTCACTAGAGGGCTCTTTTCCGACTTTGAACTTTAGGTAAACACACCTGGCCGATCTACTGAAGCCGACCGACCGCTAGCCTCAGGCAAAAAGCACCCAAAGGTTCTTACCGACAATATGACTATAAAAATTCTTACACTTAGGCACAATTGTGCACATGAATATCTTCTACATTATGATTATACTGAAACACTGATTTCTTTCGAACATTTTAAACAAGGAGATATTAGACCCAACAATTTGCAAATATATTTAATTATTTCTGAAATTAATCTGATAAATTGAATGCTATGTCATGGACCTTGTGTTAATTTTTTTCTCAAATAGAGCAGTAAACCAAATCCATAGGAGATACAAATTTCCGGCTCAAAACCAGGTAGTTGGGATGAAACAACTGTATTCCGTTTAGATAAGGAGAAAATCCATTTATTCAATGATACTATTTTCAGCTTGGCTAAAATTCTCATAAAGGTTTCATTCTAGTTTATGATTTAATCGACAATTTTTTTTAATTTGAAACGCGTCATTTCCTCTCATTCAACAATTAATCCAAATTTCACATCGACTATTTCATTCATTAATATTTCGACCAATAGCACACTCTCATTCAACAATTACTCCAAATTTCAAATCGACAAAATCCAATCCTGCAATTTTTTTCCGGCTTTTCGGCGATGACGTCATACCTTATTTGCGGAGTATCCGATTTGAACCTGTTCGCACCAGGGAATTTTGATAATCCCCTGCAAGCTTATAGCGACCTCAACTATTCCACACGTTTTTTTTCGCGCTTAGTTATTTCAGTGGTAAAGTTGTGTTTTCGAAGTTTTTTTCAAATTACTTTTGAATTATTTTTTCTACTAAGTTACTCAACTTTTTTAATACTATTATTTAACGCCTCTAAATATTTGGTTCTTTTTTTAGGTTCTGGGTGCGATTTCATTTGGTTATAATGTTGAAAACAGTACTTGATGAAAAAACTTTAGCAGAACACTGTTTCTTAATTTATGCCACACAAAACTTATTTTTTTTTATGATTAATAACAATAACCGTTTTTTTACGATAATTCCTCTTACATTTGGTACCATTTTCGAGTACTTAATGCAAAAAATAAAAATGTTAAAAATAATGATTATGCGGTCATTTTAGTACCTAGCAGATTATTTTCAACAATCACCTAATTGAATCTCAACTTCTTCACCCCGTGTCAAAAATTTTACTTACACAGTTTTGGAAACTTTATTAGCTAGGTATCGAATTTTCAGTCCAACTCGATCACTTTAGAAGATAATCATATAAGGGACCGCTTAATTACAGTTTGATGGTTGGGGATTATGATACCCCCAGTACCCGGCCCAACTCCGATGCGTCCAAAATTTGTATGGAGAACAAATAAAATGAAAATCAAAATTACAGTTTCTCAAAAACTATTTATTCTACTGTTACGTAGATGGCACTTTTATCGTGCAACGCCGTTTCCAAAATTTTCCACCTCAAGAATTTGTCGCCAGCTGCCAGTGTACGCTGAGAAAGAAGCTGTCGGGCGAATCTTCAAATGAGCAAGATTGAAATTGAATTTACACCAAAAAAACAGTAATCGAAATGGTTTTTTACAGTCGTATCTTGCTCCTGAATTAAATCATTACCTCATAGGTTGGTTATTATTTAAATATAAATGTTTGTAACGAATTGGAAAATTCAAAAATTTTAATTTTTTTAAGAAAAAACCTTACGTTCAAATCACGTGAAAAAAATACAGTAACATGAATACGTTATCTACTATCCCCCAAAAATTCATTAAAAAAAAACTTAGTAAAGTTTTTTAATAAAAAAATAAAAACGTCAAAAATAAGAGGTTTTTTTCATTTTATTTTTAAAAGACACTATCAATTGCTTTAAAATTTATATATGTTGTTACTAAGGCCATCATAAGATTATGGTATTTTTTTCATAATTTTTGAACGACGAATATTTTTTTCATTCAGTATAGTTCATCCTTAGTAATGAATTTTGTTTGAAAGAAATTTTTTTTCTCCGTATAGGTCGTTAAAGCTTCACTTTACCTACTTCATAAATATGAATAAAGTAGTACAATTATAATATGGTTTTAGAGTTTTTTAATTTATTAAAGTTCCCGGTCGCACCTCCAATAAACTTACTAAAACCATGAGAATTAATTTCAGTAAAGAAAAAGTTGCTTCAAAAGTGGATTTTGAAGTACACTTTGATCAAACGTTGTCTTTTAACGCTTACAAAACCATGTAAATTTTGAATGAAAGAAATAAGAATAAGAAAGTAAGTTTGTTTCTTTGGCTGCACTTTGGGCTGCCAGTTATTTTAAAAAAATAACAAAATTAGAGACACCTTTCACTGCTATTCATAGGCAGGTACTCTTAAAGATTGCACAGATAGATCTCTAGATAAAACAAAGTAATTATGTAATTTTATATGCAATTTTTTTAATTTTAATATAAATCAACATTTCATTTTTTTTTAAATCATTCAGTAGTATCGTTAGTGCATAATTTTTTTCCTAGTTTAAGGCAAAAACTCTTCAATTGATTTTTCTATGAATAACGCAATATAGGTAACGAGTCAAATTTATTGAAATATGACAACTGTGAAAATTTTTTAGTATATATTATATAAATACCTACACTCTAAAAAGTGACTGTAAATTTACAAGAAAAATACATCAAATTTCATGCTATTTTGTACAGAAATCGTTTAAATTTACGCACTTTTATGCGTTTTTGCATATTTTTTGTTGATAATACAAATAAATTGTAAAACTATGGAACGTGCTGTAATTTTCGGTAAATCTCATGCAAATTTCCTATGTAACTAAACATTTTTTACGTAACTTTACACCTTTTATGGGTTTTTACATTATGTTGTGTGATTTTACATTATCGGTATGTGAATTTACGTTGTCCAGTGCGAATTTTTCGAAAGCGCATGCGTATGTGATCAAAAATTGTTCTACAAACGGCGTCAACGCTAGCAATAAAACTGAATTTTTGTAGTTAATATATTTGTTAATGTGAACTACGGTAGCCACCAAAGTAAGTATAAAACCGTTATACCGAAAAAAAATTTATAGACTTTGTCTTTTCATTTAAGAATGTATTTTTGTGAGCAATATGACTTAAAATCTCAAAATGCAAACAAAACCAAAGTTCTCTCAAGTATTCACGATGGTCGTACATTTAAAAGAAACTTATTTTTTCAAAGAAACAAAGGCGCTATAGAGATAATTTTGTATCAGGATGCATTTGAAACTTGCAATCCTCTAGGTGCATCAAGAAAAAAATATAAAATTGTTGGAGTATACGCAAGAATATCAAATATACCCAGTTGGAATCATTCAAAGGTAGAACAGATACTACTTGTCGCCTTAATTTATGACAAAGATGTGAAATTATTTGGTTTCCCAAAGATTCTTGACGTTTTAATTAAAGACCTACAACTACTGTAAACTCGGAATATCTGTTCAGTTTAAGTCATCGGTTTCAACAATACAGTCAATAAACACAGTACTTAAAGGTTCAATTATTGCTATGTGTGGAGATAACTTAGGAAGCCACCAAATAGGAGGTTTTACTGAAAACTTTAACACAAACGGATTCTTCTGTAGATATTGATATGCCAATAAAGCAATTACCAATGAAGACATTACCAAACTGGATTTACGTCGAAACGTATTTCTTAAAAAAAAAATTTTTGTGTATCTACTTTTTAATTTAATAAATTTATTATTTTCTGTAAATAATTGTTTGTCTAACCCGTATTTTTAGTTACTACTTAAATCTTAAAAGTTTAGTCGAATTGCATTTTCGTACAAGTAAATTCACGATATTATTGTGATGTGTAGGTATGTGTGTTGCGCAGTGTTTGTGTTGCAAGGCAGCATCAACAAACACTGCGCAAACATGCGTTACCAAAAAAAGAATTTTTGTAAAAATTCACAATATCTATTGTAAATATACCTACTCAGTGAATTCGCACTGATTATTGTAAATTTACACAATGAATTCGCAATGTTTGTTGTACATATACAAAGTAAAATCACAATACGAAACGTAGTTTTACGGTTTTGTGAATTACCTATCTCATTGAAAATTTACATCATGTTCCGTAAATCTACATATGAACGGTAATAAATAATACATCAATAATTGATGGTTACCGGTAACCATCATTATTTACTGTAAATTTACATGATTTACTTTTTAGAGTGCAGAACCAATAATTATGTATTTAAAACTTATAGAATAAACCATAAACAAATTTACAATTTATAGGAAAGCCACGTTCCAAAACTTTGTTAACGAAAGATGGTTGGTCCCGAAATTAAAAAAAAATTATGATGTCGTTCCTAAAGCTACCCAACCCTTAATAAAAACAGAAGTAGAAGTCAATCTCAAATTTTGTTGGTTCTGGCTATATCTCTTATGGCTAGAGGGAAATGCTGATTCTCAAAATATAATTTTTTTTTAAATGTTAAATTTTCAAATGTCGACAAAAATTTGGTAGTAACTAAAATTTTTGAATAGGTATGGTTAGCATTTCTCTCTTGAAGAAAAAAAAAAACACTCACCCTTAAGCAGCAACTGCAACAAACTTCCAAGCCCAATAGTAATCCCTGATTTCGCACAAGTTGATTTTACACCCACTCACAAATCACAAGTGGCTTTTCACATTTCACCCACTCACAAGTGTCTTTTACACTCACCACAAAAACTTACAACTTCATTTTAACGAGATAGTTTGAAATTTAAAAAAAGTAACGTCCCACTAAACCCTAATTTTTCCACCTATCCGAGGTTTTCGAATGACTAAGTTTTCCACATAATGACACGAACAATAAACAATTAACTTTCGTAATTAATTTGTCATTAAAGAAAAGGACGCGGCGGTAAATAAAACATGGCGACGAAGAGAGAACAGCTTTTACCAAAGGACACCCCACCACTCACTACACGCGTCCAGATTGGTGCATCTTTGGGGGGGTTCTAGATTATAACGCTCACCGGAAACGGATGAAAAATTGAAAGAAATTGTTTTATTAATTTAATTAATTTAATATTATATAAGTTTTATTAATTTAATAAAAACAAAAGAAATTTTGATACAGTGTCGAGGTACTAGAGATTTTATTTTCCATGAAGGTTTTCCAATTTTCCAACATTACTTCAAACTAATTTGGTATTATCGAGCGAGCTTCGCGGCCATTTTAGTTTTACTGAAAAACGGGACAAAGAAAACAATTTTTCACTTACCCCATTACTTGTTCAATATAATTATGAGTACCTATACTATTCGATAATACACCTGTTTTTAATTTTTTGTTAAAAAAACTAACCAAAACTCGAATTTTAGATGTTCGTAATTTTTGAGAAAATTGTAAATGCACTCATTTTTTGATAATTCACACCACAAAGTGATTATCTATTAGTCGTTATTAATTATTTGTGTTAAAAAAATGCTCTAATTAAATAATTAATGACTTATCTGCACGCCACGCACACGCACTGACCGAAGGAAAAACTGTAAAGAAGTGCGCTGATCCTGACTCGCGTTCTGATTGGTGTTTTTTTTTTTGAATTAGCGCGGTTTTTCGTTTAAATGCAAAATTTGTTTAAACTTTGTAACAATTGACCAAATTATTGTTTTGGAATCACTGGCACTTACAAATTGAGATATATGTTAATGGCCAACCTGTTTGGTTGAGGCATCAACCAACCGCAAACCGCGAAACGGAACGTTTACAGAGTGGTGGCGTTTCGACCAGTACCGGACTTCTTCAACAAATAATCAATCATTGGATTAATGAACTTGAATGAATTTAACTTGTTTGCGAATTCCCGAATCCGCCGATTGACGCGACCGTCTCGTCTGCGGGAAGTGTTATTCTTTTGAGTAATTATTGATTTTTAAGGCGACAAAACATAAGCTTGAACTTTTAAAGAATTTTATTGCTGAAATATCCCGCCATAACAAAACATGTTCAGAAAACTTGGATATAGGTACTCCGTTCATGAACCGCTTTCCTCTAAGCCATAAAACCAAGCCCAGGGTGACAGGTACCAGTGCACCCAAAACATTTCACCCTCTATTTCGTCACTCTGAGAGCGTTAACGAAATTTTACGAAATGACGTGTTTTATCATGTTCTGTGAGTTTATTTACGCACATTAACGTTCTTTATAATTTAAATTAAATTTAGTGTTAGGTAAAAAAAGCGTTGGACTAGAAAATTTCTTTATTCAAAGTTAAATTATGAAAATTTAAAGCAAGTGTTTAAGCTTCAATTGAGAATTTAGAAAACTAAATTGAAATAGGTATTAATATTAATAGGTATAAAAGAGGACATAATGAAATGGCTTCGTGAAAATGACGTAACATTTGAAGAGACCCTATTGAAGAAAGAAGTGTTGCTTCTTGCGAGAGCTAATCCAAAAGATAAAATTTATATTATCGATGAATTAGCACAACAAGCAGGGCACAAGGTTTTGCGTTTACCTCCCTATCACTGTCAATTTAATGCAATTGAGTTGATTTGGAGTCAGACAAAAAAATACTATGACAAACACATTGGGAGAAACGGCTACAGTGAAGAAGCTGTTTTGGCAATGTGGGATGAATCACTGCAGCAAGTTAAACCTGAGCATTGGAAGAATTGTTTTTCCCATGTTGAAACACTCCTAAATCAATGGTGGGAACGAGAGCAATTAATGGACGAAGTAGAACCATTAATTGTAAGGTTGGGTGACGACAGTTCTTCATCCGAGGAATATTCTGATTCGTAGTGATATTATAATATGTAGTATTGTACTTTTAATTATTTTATTTAATTTTTTAATTTTGTTAAATATTGTTAAATAAATTTTAAAATTTGAGTCTTGACATTTTTGTAACCACTGATCCCGAATTCTGCTCCTTATCTGAAAGTTTTACGTCACTATCTCCCTCTTACTCTGACAGCTTACAGTGATATGGATAAACAAGGCTAGACATACTAGCTCGGTACCGAAAACCCTCGATTTCCACAACAAAAGAAACAGGCACGCGTCTTCGGTTTGACGGTGATTATAAAGATTTACAAGGGGTACGGTTTATGGCTTAGAGGAAAGCGGTTCGTGAACGGAGTATAGCTACTTTAAAAACAAACAACTTGAGACTTGATGCCCAAAAAAAACATTCTTTTTATTCCAACCATATTTTTAATTCCCTCCTAATAAACCCATTCAGCTCTAAGTGTTTGTTTGGTAAATTTTATCACAATGCGGTTCAAGGCGATACCTACGAATTATCAAATAATCCGGATTACCAAATACTACTTTAAACAGGTATTTTAAACAAAAAAAGAACAAAACCGCATTTATTCAAATGTTATTTTAGCTTGATTAATATGAAGGATAAAATTTTGTGAGAACGTTTACAGGTGCAATTTTTTAAACGAATATGTTGCTAGTACTACAACGACGTGCTCTACACGAATTTCTGGAGTACCTAGACCACAAAAAGTTACTTGAAAATAATATAAACCAGTAAAGTATGTTTATCAAGGTGAATCCGAATTATCAAATCAAGAAAAAATCCGGACTACAAAGTACACAGTGGAGCAGAAATCTAGTCCGGATTATGGGAGCCTCCGGATTATCGCGACACTACTGTACTATAATGTAATTTTAAAAGTAATTAACTGATTTTTTGGCCTGTTTAAATTTTGTTACTGTCTCCCTAAAAAAAATTTCCCAAACAGGCCAACTTCATAGTATTTCAAAAGATAAGTTTTTTACTTAAAAACAAGATAAAACTAACAAAAAATTAGTGAGTTTTTGGACAAAAAAATAGTATACTATGATACGAGTTTTATAAGACGCATTTTGTCGCACGCACGGAATTGTGGCACGACGAGCGCAGCGAGGAGTGTCATAATGGAGTAAGTGCGACAAAATGCCTTATAAACGAGATATCATACACTATTTTTTCTACTTTGCACCTTTTTTGACAAAAAAATTCAATTTCGAAATTTAGGGAATTTTGTGGCAGTTGACAGCATTTGCGTGGGTCATGAAATTAAATTAATAATGTGGATCGTCATTAGTTTATTCGTAAAATGTATTCTGAAAGTGTCCAAGACGTTTTGCAATGTATCTACCCCTCAACGAATACGGGCTTTTGTGGCAAATACGCGGAATTTGAAAATTGGCCTAAGGAGAATGGAATCTCAAATTACTTACTTGCACTAGCTATTGAAGTCATGTATGTACACTACTCGAAAGGTGTTCGAAGGGACTACGTATCAGGGTTGGTACAAAAGCCTCTAAAGGTCCGAATTTGATTCATTTGATTAAATTATCACTTGAAACAGGTGCCGATTGACACTGACAGTTCTCTCAGATAATTGTCAAAAAACTAGATTGCCATCATTTTCCAACTAAATTACCCTGGTTTTTAGTGTAATTATTATAGCACTCCGTTGGATATTACGAAACCCAAATGGCGTATCGTAATGACCTCGGTACGAAACAAAAGTAGAAAAATAATAATAAAGGTTTTTAAAAAGTTTTTCGGGTTTTGGAGAAAATTCCGAAAGAATTTTAGTTTCTCATTATAAAACGAATAATGTAATTTGTAATATAATATAGGTATCCGTATTATAATAGATATAAATAGTATAACGTATAACATATAAGTCATAGGTATAGGTAACATTATTTTCGACTCTAATTTGAAATTTTTGCCATATAAAAGTATAAAATTTCGCAGAATAAGATCCCAAAAAGATGTAATTTTAGGCATAATTCGACAATTTTCCGGTGTGTTTTAAAGAAAGCATTCAAAGCAAGCTGACAGAATGTTCATATCCTTATAATTTAGTCACATTCGGCATAATTTATTAAAATAAGTTAGTTCCCTTCCAACAAACAAAATAAATTTTAGAAAAAACATAGTTATAGTAATGTCATTTTCGACCTTCAATGGTTGAAAAACGTAAGTATATTAAACGCCTGAAGAAACCAAAAGTATTTTTATTCCCTCCTAGACCCATCCAACCAGTGTTTGTTTGGTAATTTTATATTAAAATAATGTAATTTTAAAAGTAATTAACTGATTTTTCGGCCTGTTTAAATTTAGCCAAAAAAGTTATTGTCTCCCTTAAAAAAAGCGAGCTAAATTATTATAAGACGTTTTTAGCTTAGAAAAGTTTTCGGTTTTTGGAGAGAAAGTTAGTTTCTCATTACAAAACGAATAATGTAATTTATAATATACCTAATATAGGTACCCATATTATAATAAATAGGTATAAAAAATATAGCATAATAGAACACAGATTAAATTTTGCGAAACTTCATTTGGCGTCATTTTCGACCCTAATTTGAAATTTTTTGCCATATTAAAGTAAAATTTTGCAAAATAAGAGAGCTTAAGTCCAAAAAGATGTAATTTTAAACATATAATTCCATAATTTTCCGGTGTTTTTTAAAGAAATCACTCTAAGCAAGCTAAAAGAATGTTAACCTTATAATTTATTAGTCACTTTTGGGAAAATTTATTAAAATAAGTTAGTTCCCTTCTAATAAACAAAATAAATTTTAGAAAAAAAACAGATAGAATGTCATATTCGACCCTCAATGGTTGAAAAACGCCTAAAAAGTCAAAAGTAACGTAATTTTCGACTTTGAAGATGTGAAAATAAAAAGAGAAAAATAATAAACTTAAACCAATTAATTACATGCGTAATTGTCTGCTTTTTGGGAAATTTTGCAAATAATTTTAACAGGATCAAAATTACACCATTTTCGATCTTAGTTGAAATTTTTGGCTGTATTAGAAAGAAATTGCGCAAATAAGTGATTTTTTAGCTCATAAACAAACTTCCGTTTTTATGCTCGTGTTTATGCGCTTCAACAGAAAAGTATAAGCATTTAATTTTGGTAAGTACTGCACCACAAGCCATTAACTAATAAACAAAATAAAAGATAAAAATAAGATAAAATATTGTTTTTTACATTTACTAAAAAAAAATGATGTGTCGATGCACAAAAAATTGTGCATTTTAAATTAGTTAATAAACAAATTAGCAAATAAATTGCACCTTTTTGCACCGGTTTGGTGTTATTTTAATAGAAAATGGCAACAGCGCATTTGCATTTTTTGGAGTGAAATAGAGCACAATTGAGAGTTTCTGTATATCAGGAAAAGAGTTCTGTGTTAAACAGAATCCCAAACATATATTTAGAGCCAAGAGAATCCACCAATTCAAAAAAATAATAATTTTGAAAATTTACATTTGTTGCTAAGGTTAGAAACAGACCATAGAAACTTTTGATTTTTGACTAAAAAAACTAACCAAAATGCGAATTCTAGTCGTTCTAGTTCCGAATATTAGGGAAATTCACTATCATCCAGATTTAATATACCACAAAAAACACTCAAATTCCATTACGCTATTAATTATTATTGTTGGAACAATGCTTTAATTAAATAATAATTAACCGAAGGGTGGGAAGAAATTGAAAGTTGTACGGCTGCGTCGATCCTTCTCCGCCGATTGGTTGACGCATGAACCAACCGTCAACTGCGAAGGGGAGATTTTATAAAATGGTCGCGTTCGTTCAATACCCGCTTTCCTTTCTTCAAATAATAAATCAATGCATTCATTAACTGGAAATTATAGAACTGATTTACGAATTTAAGAGTTAGTCAAATCACCCGACCGAGGCCCACGTGTTATTGCTCAATTTCCAAGACAACTAAACATGGATACTCGGAACTGAGAAAACTGTTTACAAAACAAAGCGCTTGGTCGAAATTCTGAGAAGTTATCCAATAAAAGAAAGAAAACAAGGCCAGTCCTTGAAATCATTTAGACTGGTTTTGGAAACAATTTGGTAATTAATAACTACTAATTAGAAATGGAATAAAACGTTTGAAAAAAGTAAGAATCATTTCAGCAATAAATTACTTTGAAAGCGTACCTATATTCCTACCCCGAACGGTTTCATACGCATTTCCGCACTTATTGGTTCTTCTTCTTTACAGATGAGATACCCAGAAAAAATTTAACTAATTGTTAACGAGGAGATTAGTACAGAAGAGAAAAATCTAATTTGGCAAGAACAGACAGACAACAGTCTGTTTTAACAAAAAAAAATTAATATTTTTTTAAAATTACAGTATTAGACACAATTCTAATGTTAAATAACATGGATATCATATTATTACAATAAGTGTCATCGGACGAGCAATCAATGTCCAAATTGTTGTCAGTTTTCAGTTTTTATAATAAACAAATGAACCCAATAAACACACATACGTATATTTAACGTTTTCATGACGTTGGTTCAGTTGAAGTGTCGTTACCAGTTGAAAATATAACGGTTTAAAATTAGTTGAAAAAAGCACGTTAAGATATTCAACGTCTATAAAACGTTACTATTTCTTAGATATTATGTTTTTCTCTAGATCAACGTAAACTTAAAAGTGCTCTTTAACTTTAAATATTATGTGTTTTATAAGACGGAATAATAAAAACCACTTACAAATATTTAGCGTATAAAAAACGTTAAATACATAACTAAATTTTATGTTTCTGGTGCTACGTAACATTACATACAATTTTTTACTTTAATTGTATGTATAATTTTGTTTAAAAACTTACGTTACCTTTTTATATTTATTTCACGTTGATTATGTACATAATTTAAAGATGTTTAAATTTCAAGCAATGTTAAAACTGGTAGATTTTTGTATTAATAAGTTATTGTTGAGTAATATTAGTTGTTTTAAAACTATAAAAACGCCAACGTCGCATTTTCTCTCAAAATTAGTTATAAATTATTTATGCACTTCAAAAAAATAATAGCTAATGTAATTTATACTTTCAATGTAACTATGTTACAATTTTATCAATTTTATTTAATAAAATAATTCGTTGGGGTTTTTATAGTTTTGAAACAGCTAAAATATCTATTAGCCGTTTCAAAACAATAAAAACGCCAACGTCGCATTTTCTCTCAAAATTAGCTGTTATAAATTATTCATGCACTTCAAAAAAATAATAGCCAATGTAATGGCTATAAATGTAAATGTATACTTTCAATGAGGGATCTAATCATTAATAACTATTTTACAATTTTATCAATCTTATTTAAAAAAATAATTCGGTAAAATGCGACGTTGGCGTTTTTATAGTTATGAAACAGCTAATATGTGAGTAATAATAATGCTAATTTATTAATTTACGTAAGTTTTTATTTAATGATGTGAACAACAACCAACTTACAAAATAAAATTAAAAAGCACGTAAATTTTAATACAATTTATCATTCTTTATTAAATAAAAACTTTATATTGTAAATTCAACGTTACTTTTGCGCATTTTATTGCCAACCAGCACACGTGGAATAGTCCAATTTAGGTTGAAAGGTAGGTTAGGTTAATTTAGGTTAGTAAGGGTAGCGAGAGTGTACGCGCTTGCGTAGTGGTTAAAGTAAAAATTCTTATTTCGTGAATCCAATGGCCGACTTTCCTTTGCATATTGACCGTGCTTTCATGTAATTAAATCTTTCCTAGGTAAGCATATTTACAGTTAACACATTTAACTATCCCATTTGCTGGTAGTATTGCGCAGCACGGAAAACAGGGTACGGGGGGAAGCGCCGGTAGTATTTCGCAACGCTACGGGGATGGTGTGCTGGTAGTATTGCGCAGCACGGAAAACAGGGTACGGGGAAGGTGTGCCGGTAATATTTCGCAGCAACACCTGGTGCGGATCTCAGGCCCAACTTACCGGTAATATTGCGCGGTAAGCAAGTGAACAATAGTACGCGGAGCTCGCCCTTTTATTTGGTTCGGGCCAGACACGAACGTAAACATCGTGACCAAATTCGGAGGGGGATGCGCTCAGACCGCGCAGGCTTCAGACTTGGGAAAATTCCGAACGCTTCATTACAAGGTAATACATAACCAATAACTATAGTGAAACTAAAATTGTGTTTTTATTTTTTAAATACCGAAAATGTCTAAAAATCAAATTGTAGGGAAGCGACAGCTTCAACGTAGAGCTCAAAGAAAAATCAATCTTTTAAAACAATCTCTTATAACAGTACCGCGTATTGATAACAATTCCTCAAATCCATGTATTGACAACAATTCCACGAATCCAAGTTTTTTTTGGTGAAAACAACGACAGTTTAGAAAACTGCAAATTTTCAGATGAACGTGTGGTAAATGAAAACAATATAAGTTTGGTGTTTTCCAACAATTTTGATGATAATAGTCTACACAACAGTTGTTCTGATGTTTTTCTGGAATCTTCTGCGTGCCAAAGTGTTAGTGATGAAGAAAATGATAACTTTGAAACATTCGGAGATTTGAGGAATCAACTTCGTCAATGGAAAAGTGATTTTAATATTACTAATAATTCTTGTTCAGCATTGCTAAAAATACTAAATCCTCATATCAATATATTGCCCTTAGATGTAAGAACTCTTATGGCAACTCCACGTAACACAGAAATAACTAAATTAAACAATGGTGAAATGTATTACTTTGGAATTGAAGAAAAAATAATATCCATCCTTCAACGAGGCTTAAAATCAAATGTTTCTAACGTTTTGTTGCAAATTAACATTGACGGTTTACCAATCTTTGAAAACAGTTCGTTAGAGTTCTATCCAATTTTTGGACTGTGCAAAGAATTTATTAATGAAACACCATTTACTATAGCTATATTTTGTGGTCGGGGTAAACCAGATCCGTTGGAAAAATATTTAGAAGATTTTATTGCTGAAGTAAAATCGCTTAGACTAAAAGGTATATGTCATGAAGGAAAAAACTATAGTTTTGACATTCATTTTTTCATATGCGACGCTCCAGCCAGAGCCTTCTTTTTTTAACAAACTTTAGGTCACACTAGCACTTTAGGATGTGAACGTTGCAATATTATTGGAAAACGCTTAAACAATCGAATTAATTTTGTAGATAATCCCATTAACAATTACCCTAAAAAATTAGATTCGGATTTTTCTCTGAATGAACGCAAGGAATATATTAAAAATTCCTCCCCCTTATTACAATTAAATATTGGTCTTGTAAGTCAATTTCCATTAGATCCTATGCATTTGATATATTTAGGAGTTGCTAAACGCCTGTTAATTAACTACTATTTAGAAGGAAAAGCTCCATATAGACTATCCCAAAAAAATATAAGAGAAATTAATGACACCATTTTAAAAATTAAAGAATTTATTCCTTCCGAATTTGCCAGAAAACCTAGGTCATTTAAAGATATAAAACTATGGAAAGCTACCGAATTTAGACTTTTTGTCATGTATACAGGACCAATTATCTTCTGGAATATTATCCACAATACATATTATTCTCATTTTCTTTTATTACACTGTGTCACGTTTATTTTATCTAATGAATACTTTATTAAAAATTATTTATCAATAGCAGAAGGCTGTCTTCGAAAATTTGTAAATTTATCTTTAAACATATTTGATGCTGATTTTATAGTTTTTAACGTTCACAGTTTATTGTATCTAATTGACGATGTAAAAAAATATGGCACAATAAACCAATTTTCATGTTTTCCTTTTGAAAATTATTTAAATTCTTTAAAATCCAAAATTCATTCAAGGAAACATGCTTTACAACAAATTCACAGGAGAATACATGAGGCGGAACTTTTAAATTGTAAAGTGCCAAGTGAATCGGAAATATTTAAGCCAATTCATATCTATTCTGAAGAATTTGCTTGTAATGGACAAAGAATATCGTTTCAATGTAAGAAACTGAAGATGCCTAATTTTGTAATATCAGTTTTTCATCCAGATAATTGTGTGTTTACCAAGAAGAAACAAGTTGTATTAGTTAAAACCATACATTTTATTGAAGAGACTTACTTATTTGAAGGTGTACCTTTTCGATATTATGATAATCTCTACAAAACTCCGATTGCGTCTTCAAAATTAAATATTTTTCATGTTCGCAAAATGTCAACGAATAACGCCATCACTTTTAATAGGAATGACATTCTACATAAATGTTTATTAATTCCTTTTAAAAATGGGTTTGCCGCTTTTCCGTTAAACAATTTGGTTTGTTGAGTGAATCTGATTTATTTAAAATACTATCAATTTTAGTTTCATAAGTTAAGCATCAGTAAAAGAAAAGTATGTTCGCCGTGGTGGAGTTTATGGGTACAAATGGGGATTCCTCTCATGAAATCTCAATTGTGCCATTGATATGGTTGCAAAAAAACGATACCAAATGCTACTGGCCCATTAAAACAAACAACATTGCATTTGAAACTTTTGTAAAAATACAAACTCCGTTTAAAAGGTCGTGGCCCCTGTACAAAATTTATCAAGTTCATTTTAAAACAGGTGCGTAGGTGATGAGTATTATTTTTAGTAACTGTAAATTTTAATATTTTACATTTTCATAGCATCTTACGAAGAAGCTGAACTTCATTTAAAACTACTTATTAATAACTCTGAAGAAAGTTCGACAGACCAAAGTAACCGCAGCCTGCTAAGTCAGAAACAGCCAATAGATAGTTGCCCATCAAGTAGTGAAGATTCTGACTCTGATCTTGAACCTCAGATTAAGCGAATTTGTAACAATGGACCTGGTACTAGGTGTTCCACCAATACAAAAAGCGACAACGTTTCATCATTAACATCAACTGCAGTGCTACCATCTCAAACAGAACCGTATGTAGTAGTTGCTACTGTTCCCGGTTCATCTCGATCTTTTGCCTCACTTACTACTGTTACAGCATCCCCATGTCCGTCTTCTTTTTCTTCTACTAAAGCTGATTAAGGTAATTTATTAAAACCATTGCTTCGTTTATTTGATTTTAGTGGTCTTTTACAGATTTCGAAAATAGTATTTTAAAAATATTAACGAAAATGCAGACAGATATAGAACAACAATCGGTCATCTTAAAATGAGCTAGTTTCATTTAATAAAAATGTAATGGTCGCAAAATTAATAGCTCCTGAAAATTTACCACAATTTCCACTCAAAAACATTGAAGAATTTCAACGGTTTGAAACATTGCTTCAAAGTGATACTTCTGTGCGTCAGTATATGGTAATTATTATCAGATTTACGTATTCAAATTTTATTTTTACTGTATATTGGCTGCTACTGGATTTGATTATAACTTAAACTAATTTATAGATTAGAAGATTAGCAGCTCTTGGAGGTTCGGATCCGGAATCCCTTACTAGACGAATAATGCGCTTTTTGATAGCTAATGAGCTTGGAGTGCTATATAATTGGAGAGGCAAAGATAAACTGGCTTTTAAAGATACAAAATTAATGGAAATTATATATGGTAAGTTACTGAATTATTTTGTTATCGAATACATTTTTAAAGTCGACATTTACATTTCATAGATGCTGGCAAAATCAACTTCCAACAGACTAACAAGAATGACGCCAGAATCGAAAAAACCGTCAAGGAATGGTTGAAATTTTCGAAAACTAGGCTAAACGAGAAAAAATTATAAAATGTTTCATTAATATTGATTTGTTGAATGAATTCTTTTTTATTTTTTTACTGTTTTTTAATGTTCGTTTTCTCATTTTCTAATAAAGTGTTAAAAAATTAAGGTTTTTTTTCTACCAATTTTTAAAAACACAAAAAACTGAAATACGTAAACGTAACGTAAAATTTATATCGTCGCAGTTAAGTAGAAATTAATTATTTTTCTACGTTATTTTATTAGTTTATTATAGGTATTTCAAACGTGATGTGGTAACAGTTATATAACGTTGATTGTTACGTTAAGTTAACGTTTCTAAAACTGGTTTTAGACAACGTTTTTTCAAGCGACATGTCAACTATTTTTTCAACGTCGTTCGGTAACTTCAAATCAACCTATGGTTACCCTATGTTTTTTAACGTTTTTTCTACGTGTATGTGTTTATTGGGAATAGAGATACTGTTATTACTTATTAATTTAACATTGAGATAAAACTAAGATTTGATTTGTTATTAAAGTAATAAATTGCATTAAAGCATTACAAATGAGAAATGAATGCAGTTTGCAACCAATAAGAAAAAATATAATGTAAAAACAAATTAAATCCTAGAATACGTACGTATTTTTAACAATATCCCTATTCACTTGTGCCTAGTTTATTTAAATTATTAGACACATTAATGTTATATACGCATGTAGTTGCATAGACTAGCTGATTTCGTAGGTTTTCATTAGTTTATGAAGTTAAGCAGCACTGACCCCGGTCATTCCTTGGATGGGTGACCGGATAACGTAATGCCAAAAACATCGCAACTAACTCGTCTTTCGGAGGAGACGTTAAGCCATCGGTCCCGGTCACTACTAGTTAGTGGTCGTTAGGTCAGGTCAGAGGCTGTAGATGCGACCTGAAAACTCTGGCACCTGGGTGATGGCATTACCACCATAAGCATATTTATTTTTTTATGGATATTATATTATTTATTACAATAAGTGTCATCGGAAGAGTAATCAGTGTCCAAATTGTTATCAACCGCAGCAGTTTTTATAATACTTAAATAGTCTTTTTTTAAATCCCATTCGCACGAATATAATTGCAAGTGGGCAAATTGTTGCACAACCTTTATAAATTTGCAACTTCGTCTGTATTAATGGTCACAAAAGTTACTCGACTTTCCAAATGATAGGTATAAAATTATTTATTGTATTACCGATAATACATTAAGAAACCGAAAACATGAATCCAGAGTATGATTAAAAATAAAATGGCGAAACAGAAGTCCCCACAACCCAACTCAACAACTCAAGAAGCTTTCTTTGCTTTACAAAACGAAGACTTATTTAGAGATGAGATACCCAGAAAAAAAAATAACTTAATGTTAACGTGGAGATACTACAGAAGAGAAAGAAGAGAAAAAAATTCAGTCTAATTTGTCATGAACAGAATCTTAAAAAATGAATACTTTTTTTTAATTACATTATTATAGACAATTTTAATGTTAGATAGACACCGCATGGATATTATTTTATTACAATAAGTGTCATCGGAAGAGCAAACAATGTCCAAATTGTTGTCAACCACTGCAGTTTTTATAATACTATAATAAAGTGAATGATTTTTTTTTTAATTCTATCCGCACGAATATAATTCCAAGTCGGCGGATTGTTGCACAACCTCTATAAATTTAGGTCCGTAAAGTTGGCCCCACAAATTAAAATTTTCATAATTACGAACACATTTATTAAAAGTGCTCGGCAAGTGCTGGCGAATGCTGTAAATTAAATAAAAAATGCTACGTAAATAAATAAGAAAAATCAAGTATATATTGGGGGGCCAACTTAACGATAGCCCCACAAAATGTAAAATTTTAAAATCCAACTGCATTTCTAGAAAGTGCTCTACAAGTGCTGAAAGATGCTGTATAATATATAAAAAATGCTGGGAAAATAACCCCAAAAATTAAGGTCGTAAATGTGGGGCCAAGTTAACGATAGCCCCACAAAATGAGAAATTTTAAAATCCAACTGCATTAGTAGAAAGTGCTCGACAAATGCTGAAAGATGCTGTGTAATATTTAGAAAGTGCTGTGAAAATAACCCCAAAAATGAAGGTCGTAAATGTGGGGTCAACTAAACGGTAGCCCCACAAAATGTTAAACTGTAAAATCTAACTGCATTTCTAGAAAGTGCTGGACAAGTGCTGAAAGATGCTGTATAATATTTAGAAAATGCTGCAAAAATAACCCCAAAAACGGGGGTCACATATATAGTGGGCGGGGCCAACTAAACAGTATTACCGTAGTACTTTTTTCTGAAAGTACTTGACAAGTGCTGCAAGATGCTGTACCTATAATATTTAAAAAATGCACTGAAAGTAATCTCAAAACCGGGCGTTATAGTATGTACAGGGTGTGCTACTTGTAAAATTTTCTATGATGCAACCAATAATACTAATTACACCTTTAGAAAATTACGAAATTAATTATTGACTTCATTGTTCTCAGTCTTGTCAATTTTTTTTATTTATTTTAATTATTATTTAAAAATCAAACTCAGTATCAACTGCTAGGTATAATTATAGTTATTTATTGTATTTAAGGGTTTTACAATGTGTTTTTTCCGCGCAAAGATTAAGCGGAAAAACACATGTAAAACCAGTATGCAATACTAAGTTTTATCCACAGTCAGACAATATAGACAAAATCTGAGATTAAATCAATATTTTTAAATTATTTTTCAAAATTTTCATTTGACGTTTTGAAATGACGTTTGTTAAATTAATTTTTAAAATCGTAATACTGCATCAAATAAAGAAGAAACTAACTATACTTTCTCATTTAATATAGGTAAAGGTAAGTACGAGAAATGCAGTTTAATTTCGTTACGGAAGTCATGGTGTTTTCATAAAACCTATAGGTTTTGTGGATATCATTAGAGGTTTCCTAATAGCAATATTATGACCTAATAATAGACTGGCTGTGGATAAAAATACTAATTTATATTTTAGTTGCCCCAAAAAAAATTCAGGAAAAACCATAATAAATTCACCCTGTATATGATCTAAATAAACGGCAACCCTACGAAACATCTAGATAATTATTGGTTTTAGGTAGGTATTATCTGTTTCAAAATGTGCCAGTCTAACGAGACTGGTGCGTGGGTGTAACTTGAGTAAATGAGAAAATTAAAATTTTTGATCTAATTGGTAGCGTGGATTTTTTTCTCTCAAAGTGGAGTTGGTACCTTATTGGGTTCAGCCGATCCTCAAAATCGAAACAAAGGAAGGATCGCTTACCTTGGTCGACGAGTCGCCTGAAATAATCCTTCGGGGATCACTTCACAACCGAACGTAAGCAAGAAGACACAAGTTTCAGCGAAACCAGCCGTTTATTGAACAAACCAAAATAATGCAAAAAAAGGAAAGAAGTTAACACTTGATAAAAATTAGCAAAAAAGTCTAGAATAAGATTACTCGAATGTAACGGTCACAAGGACTATTCTGTTTCGGAATCAAACAAGAACTAACTAAACTTCGGAATTTTGAAACTAGGAAAGCTCGCCTTCGAAGAGGGGCTACTTCCTTGACCAATAACTTGGAAGCATCCCTTGGCGGCAATTTCCGGTCTGAACGTTGTTGCCAAATTTTTCTCTCTGACCCGAACCAACGCGAGAACCCAGAGAGAGGCTAGGTCTTTTGTTGTCCTTGTGACTTTGATGGATCATCTCAACACTTGTGGCAGTTTACATTTCTACGAATTATGCGTACAAAGAAATTACAGTACCGCCACCCGATCTTGAGTAAGTTCCATCTCTTAATTAAGGTAGCCAGGACCTCGCGACTCTCCTGTGAATAGAAAGGCCCTGAATACCTGTCTGGTCTGGCCGATCTTCCGACTATACAAAAGTTGAATGTTTACGTGAGGACCGCATCTATTGTATTTCTAGCATGTGGTGGCTAATCTCCCTTGATTCGCGTTTAGTAATTCGGTTCCATTGTCTTATTTAACGAAGAGAAACTTTTGAACCGCGATTCTACGAAATGACCACATGTCCCCAATAACCAGATGACGACCGCTTCGGCTATAGAGGCGGTCGTCGGGGGTGGTCGAACATTACAGTTTTCTAAAGCGGTCGGCACTAATTTTGACAAATTTATTATTTCCCGTACATGAACTGAAATGACGAAAAAGGCTGGTAAAGTGTCGGCCTTCCGAGAACGCAATCTGGACGACACTTTCGAATTTTGATCTATTGTGACAAATAACGGACAAACTGAAGCTAAAGGAACCGAAATTACTATTTCGTCTTTAACAAATAACACATTTGTTACAATGCCCCCCCCTTAAAACGGATCAATTTTTTTCCACATGAGCAAAATAAATTGATGCGTTCCCCTTACACTAACGCGATGTTTTCGCCAAGTTGAAAACCTCTCTCGATTCGCTGGGACATCCTCTAGGTTCCCGTCTGTCCTGGTCCTGGTGCGTGGTCCTTCGTCCGCGTCCTCTCCTCGGGAGGTCCAGTCCTGTCTATGCCCTAGCGGTGGCTAACTCTGTAACACAGACTGAAACCAGTACCTGTGCCACTTTGGATTACACAACCGACCTGATAACAATGCCTGTTGATTCCCGTCTGTGTTACTGCTGCGTTGCCGCCGTTTGTGCTGACTATGTTCCCTTCGTTTTGGGGTCCCCGGGCCCCGCCCCGCCCGGGAAAGTGGGGCACGTCCTTAAGGATGCGGTTGCCCCCCCTTCTTCTTTACTTTGTCGTCGCGATGTCGAGCGAGCGGTTGCTGCTCTAGCCGCGGCTTCAGGACTTGTTCGGTTGTCTTTGGACCCAGTCGCCTCTGTTACCTAGATTACCTTATCCTACTTATCTGTAAATATAACTATTAGTTTCTATTTTAAATTCGATTTGTACTAATCCATGGTTGATCCTCGACTGGTCCTTGGCTTCTCGTATGTCTTTTTGTTACCTGTGTGTCATGCATTCCAGTACCTTGTCCTAATGAGAGGGTTTGGATTTGGGTTTGAGTTAACGAGGTATTTGCATGCAGGGGTTGTGTTAGGGTACTGATATGCTCTACTGTATGGGTCGTTTTCGGTATCGGTGGTGCTTGAGCGGTAGCCTTCAGGCTTGCACGCCGACTTCCAGGCCTCGGGAGCGGTGACTCTCGAACCTCCGGAATTCGGGGCAAGTCCGGGTGCTCCAGGGTAGCACCGGTGTCTTCTGTTCGGTGGATGTGTGGTCGTGTTTCTGTGTTATTGTTGTTTGCTGTGTGTTGTGTTATGGGGGGAGGGATGGGACTACTTAACATGCAATTACGTTTACTTATTCTACTTTTAACTGGTACATTCCCTAATTGGTCTAAAGCAGTGTCAGTCGCAAGGCACAGTTTTAATCTATTTACATGAACTGTTTCCTCTTTCCGACTATGTATCTCTTTGATGTGGGCTGTTACCCCTTTTATACGCGTGATCCTGTATGGACCAATCCATCGTTTCCCAAGTTTTCGACTCAATCCGACTTTATCAGAGGGGTCATACAGGTAAACGCGGTCACCTTCTTGAAAACTGTGGGGTGCTGCTTTTCTGTTAAACTGATCGTGTACGCGTTGTGTCGATTTCTCTATGTTTGCAATGGCATTTCGGTGAGCTATTTTCATGCGTTGTACAAATTCTGATACGTAGTTAGTGTCGGTATCGTATCGCACTCGTATTGGTTTAAAAATTTCGTCGTATGGATAATCCATATCCCTGCCAAATAATAAGAAGAACGGTGCGCTATGAGTGGTAGACGCATATGCTGCTAGTGCATACGGTAACCATTCGTCCCAATCTCAATGATCAGGCTTGATGTAGTGGGATAATAGGTCTTTTAAGGTTCTATGAAACCTTTCTAAAGCTCCATTCGTTTGGGGTCTGTATGCCGTTGTTTTCAAGTGTGTAATTTGTAGAAATTTGCAAACATTTTCGATTAATTTGGACGTGAAATTTGTCCCTAGATCGGTCAACATTTGTACTGGTGTCCCATGTCGAAGAACAATTCCTGTAATAAAGGCTTTTGCGACGGTTCCCGCGGTTTGATCTGGTATTGGAAATGCTTCCACGTATTTTGTCAATGCATCTTGTACTGTTAGTATGTACTTGTTTCCTCGATCCGTGATCGGTAGAGGTCCCACAACATCAATTGCGATTCTGTAAAATGGTTTTTGTGGCGTATTGAATTTTTGCAATGGCGCTGGTCTATTATGAGGAGAGGTCTTTCTTTGTGCACACGGAATACACGCATTGACGTATTTCTTAATATCTTCGGACATGTTCGGCCAGTAAAATCTTCTCTTTATCCGATCGTACGTTTTATCATATCCCATGTGTCCTGACAAAGGCAGATCGTGGTACAATTTCATGATTCGGGATATCAGCGATTGAGGAGCAAGCATTTGATCGTCTAAACGTTTGTCTTCGCTTTTTCTGAAAATAACCCCGTCTAGGTCTGGATAGAATAGTGAGTTCGGCTTTTTACATTGTTGTCTAATTTTGTCTAAATTTGCGTCTCTTTGTTGCTCGCGTTTAATCTCGTCTCGGTTCCATATCGGTTCGTAGTCCTGCGTCTGTATGTACCGGATTGGTTTAACCCTTGACAAAGCATCAACGTTTGAATGTTTACTACCCGGTTTATATTCGATGGTAAAAGTATACTCTGCTAATGCTAGCGACCACCGCATTAAACGATTACTGGGGTCTTTGACACTCATTAGCCATTTCAAAGGTTGGTGATCTGTGTATACGATAAATTCTTGACCGTACAGATAGGTGCGGAATTGTTTGATGCCCCATACAAGTGCTAATCCTTCCCGTTCCGTTGTGCAATAATTTTTTTCTGCTTTTGTTAATTGACGGCTCGCGTATGCTACTGGACACTCTTTTCCATCGTACATTTGGCTTAAGATCGCGCCGATCGCGTATCCGGACGCGTCTGTTGATAAAATGAATATCTTTTTCGGGTCGGGATACTTCAAGATTGGTTCATGCATTAGACTGTTGCGTAAAGTGTTAAACGCGTTTTGGGTATCCGCACTCCAATCAAAATTGGCGTTTTTCCTCGTTAATTGCGTAAGAGGTCGCGCAATTGCCGCGAAATCTTTGATGAATCGTCGATAATACCCTACCAGACCTAGAAACGCTCTAATTTCGGTAACTGACTGTGGGGTTGGATAATTTTCAATGGTTTTAATTTTGCTTGGATCTGGTCGCGCCCCGTCTTTTGAAATTATATGACCTAAGTACAATGTTTCGGGTTTCAAAAACTCGCATTTTCCCGGGTTGAGTGTTAAACCCGCTTCGCGAATGCGGTCGAAAACGTCTCGGAGTTTACTCAAATGCTCGTCTATGTCGTTTTTTGAAAATACTATTACGTCGTCCAAGTATACGTAACAGTGTGTTCCGGTTAACCCTGACAAAACTGCATACATTAATCTTTGCCAAGTGCTTGGTGAATTTACAAGGCCAAAGGGCATTCGATTCCACTCGTAATGACCCCAGGGAACCGAAAAAGCTGTCTTTTCTTTGTCTTTCTCCTCAACTTCCACTTGCCAATATCCCTTGGTCATATCTAATTTTGAAAAAATTTCTGCCCCGCCGATTGAGTCGATTGTGTCTTGAATATTCGGAATTGGAAAATAATCTCTTTTCGTGATTGCGTTTAGTGCTCTAAAATCTATGCAGAATCTATACTTTATTTCTCCGGATTCTGTTTTCTTTTCTACTAGCACGACTGGTGCACTCCAGGGTGACGATGATGGTCTGATTATGTCATTATCCAACATTTCCTGGATGCAATCTTGCATAACTTGCTTACGAGCAAACGGTACGCGATACGGTGGTTTTGCTATTGGTGGGCTGTCATCAGTGTTTATCCTATGTTTCACCAGGTTCGTAACATTGAGCTGAGTCGTTCCTACTGCGAAGAGATCCGGATACTCTTCCAAAACGTAATACAACTTCTCTCGCTCGTACTTTTGTAAGTGCTCAACCATAAAGGGCCTCAACTCCTCGTTACACCTCAAGTTGGGCCCTGTCCCTTCGAACGCTCCAGACACAGGGGTTACGTTTAAAATTGGGCTATGACGTTGAATGGTCAGAGGCATTGGAGTCGTATTTAGAATCCTGATGACTATTTTTCTGTGGTTTGGATCGTTTTGTGTGATGGGTGGCACGGTAGTTAAGCTACGTGCAATGCAGATTCCTGGTTGATTGGTGTTTGAAGGTTCGCAGATCACCGTACCTGCAGGTATCCGATTGTTGATCGGGATCCAGTAATCGCAACCGTGAAATGGAGGTATTTCTAAATCTTCTTTGATACTGACGAGGTTCGGGTACTTCCGGGTATGATTTGAACCTCTACAAATGTCAGGATTGGCCAGATCCTTCGATTCGCCAGATCTCTGAAGGTGTAAACTATTGTCAGCTGGTAAGTCATCAGGTTCTTTTGGGCTATTGAAAATCCTTTCTTTATCTCGGTGTAACCTCTCAGACAATGCTGCTTTGTTGTTGCTGTTGTATGCAACAACGTGGTGCTGGCTCGAACGGGCACTTTCCAAAGGTAACCTAACACCTCTTAATTCTAATACTTCCTCCCTAAAATCTAAACGTGGCTGGAATTTTTCGAAGAAATCCAGCCCAAGCAAACCGTCCGCGTCAAAATTTAAATCTGATCCGCAGATGATGAATTCGTGTGAAATTTTGATGTTCTTGGTGAGCTCAAACGTGATACTAGCTTCACCATACTTTCGCAGCATGTTTCCCGAAATGTCAGTCATGGCAATTTTGTTTTTTCGCGTTGTCGGTAATTGAAATTTTTGAATGAAAGTGTTTTTTACGATTGGGACTGACGCTCCACTGTCAATCAACCAAAGTGAATTTTGTCCGCAAATTTTTAATGTTATGAATTTCGAGTGAGAGTTTACTTTTAAAATAACTTTGGCTAGTTTTGGCGCAGTTCCGAGGCTCCTTGGGAGTTTAAAGGACAGTTTTCCGTGAGATGGGTGTTGGGAATGGCGCAGTGGTAACAGCCTGTTACCGTTTTGCTAAGGCATCCTTTACGAAAATGCCCCGGAATAAAACATTTGCCGCAAATCCCTCTCATTTTTGGGTATCTTTCCGTAAATTTAACCTGTTGCGCGTTTCCTCCTTGTCGCTGATTGCGACTTGCTTTAAAATAGGGTTTTTCCCGAAATGGCTGACTCGCGTTTGACGGTCCCGGTGCGCTCTTTACAGCTCGGATTGCTGTGCGGAAGTTTTCAAAACTGTTCTCCTCCAACTGTCTGCTTATGATATTCTCGTAGTGCTGCGCGATTGGCAAAATGTCGTTAATTTTGTAAAATTCTCCCGCCCGAAGAATTTCGTTCGCTAATCTCAGGTCGATTCCTTGTAGGAAGCTCTCCACAACCATTCTGTCTCGATGGAAGATTTGATCTGCCGACAAGTCATCTTCCGGAAAAATTCTGTTCGCGATCATTTTCAAACGATGAGCATATGCCCCTAATGATTCGTCGGAATCGCGAATGCATCGTTGCAAATCCCTTTTTGCCTCGTCTTTATTGGGTGTTTTCGCAAATATCTCCCTTAACCAATTGCGCATTGAATGACAAGACCTCGGTCTTTCGTTTGCTTTGAGCGCCAAATAATACTCCTTTGCGCGTCCGCGGAATTTTGATTCTATGACTTGCACTGTTACCAGTTCTGTCCATTGATTTTGCTCAGCTATCATTTCGATCGCGTCCATAAATAAATCGAAATCTATACCGCCCGAATAATTTTCAACTCGATCCGCCGCTTGCATTCCGCTTAGTGCGAATCTAAAAAATGGATTCAAATTCGGCTGAGTACTAGGTTGGGGTTGGTTCCCGTTTAACTGTTGCGACCGCTGTTCGTCAACTTCGAGTGCCGATTGTAACTGCTGCTGTAATTCATCGATTTGGTTGCGTAATGTTTCCATTGTTTCCTGGTCTCGTAAATTATTTGCTCCTGAGGTTTTGTCCATTATTGAATCCTGATCTGGACCCATTTCTACTATTGACTTCCCTCTAATACGTAACAACTAATTCAAATAGCAAATAACCTTTCTTGGAGTAGGTGATTAGAATATTCCTAAATAACCTAGGTGCAGGATGTCGAGAGCAAGCGGAACTGACCAGCTTCCTACCTGTGAATTCCCTAATTCCACTGTTGAGAGTCCACCTTTCTGTCACTGAAGTCTACCTGTTGATCTGTATCCTAATACCATAACTTAGATCCTTTTGACTTCCTATTTTACTATACTCTCTCACCGTTCGCTCTATTTACCCAAGTACCGTTTACTTTTCTCTAATTATCGTTGCTTTCACGTACTGACACTGAATAAACCCTTATTTATCTTTAATCTACTGTTGATTATAAACGATTTTGTCACGAATATCGACAACAAACCAAACGCAATAATAACACTGTAAATTCTATCTACTAATCTACGTCTACTACTTACTGCTTCTCTAACCTGTGAACGTAAAATTAGTAACTCTACTCTACTAATTACTACTAATTAACTATTGGACTATTTAATTACTAAGGTGAAATGTTAAAGAGGGTGGCACCGATAATAGGTACTGATTTTCTTGAACACCACCGCCTAAGCTAGTTGGGCCGTTTTCTGAAACTTTTTATTATACTTGTCACTATTATCTTTAATTCCTCTTGGAAAAACTAACTATCATCGAATTATCAACCGCGTGTTTGACTAAACCGAATTCTGACCTACCAACTGAAATGGATTCCATTGAAAAATACGTTTGACCTAGTGACTGAGTTCTTTGCCTTTCCCGAACTTTATGATGCTACCTGTTTTATTACAACTACCCTTCTTGAACCGTAGGTACTCGAACGTAATTTTATTGACTCTACTTGGCATTTTGCGTAACTACTCGCCATAAACTATCTTTTGAACGGTCTTTCACCCGAAGTACCTGCTACTCGTTCATTGACAAAAGGAGAATTTTGACCTGGCTCAACAACCCTTACGATCACCGTGGTAGTCCATTACAAAAGATTTCCACCACCGTCTTAAACAATTCCCTTCACCGTTTTACCTTTATCCAAATCGTTTAACGACAAATTGTTTAATTCGCCGGAGTTAATGTTTGATTCCAATGACCCTTGTGCGCGGAAATTCTTTCTGACCCCGATTTTACTACGTTATTTCAAAAATCAAAACCTATCTGAACTCGCTATTATTCGCTGCATCTGGCTACCAATTTTGAATTGCACGTTTGCTGACTTTATTCACTAATTTCTGACTTTGCTCAACAAGATACCATTCCACTTTTGCTTACAATTTACAATTTGATTTCAAAACAATGACAAAACAACTAACTATTTTACTCAAGTTAACATAAAGGAAAAATGAAAAAACGTTTTTATTGAATTCGCTTGTAACTTACACCATGTCACTCAAATCTTGGAAAGATTTTTACTGCTAAACAACAACGTTTGAACTAACAACTTAACATATAACATAAAATATGTGACAAACGTTACGACTGCAAGAAATTCAATTTCAATACAACAAATGAAGTTGGAACATCATTACCATCATAAAATGTATCCAAACGCTTGAACGGAACAAAGTTGGTCTCATTTGTGATACCGCTGATATCATAAAATGTGTCTACTTCAAAGACTGAAGACAAAACAAAAACGATTTCAATTGGGCTGAAACCATAACATGTGTGTCCAAACGTTAGAACTGGACTTGAACGATTTCATTTTGGAAAACTGCTGTCACCATAAAATATGGCTAACTTTAAACTGAATATAAAAAGGATTGTTTTCATCTAGAGCACCGAATTGACTGAATTTACTGAACTGAATTCACAAAAACTTTTATTTCTTTTTTTTTTTTGGAACACTGCTGCTACCATAAAATATGTGCCCAACGTCGAAACTGCATAAACAAAATTTTCATTTATTTGGGACACCGCTGCCACCATAAAATATGTGCCAGTCTAACGAGACTGGTGCGTGGGTGTAACTTGAGTAAATGAGAAAATTAAAATTTTTGATCTAATTGGTAGCGTGGATTTTTTTCTCTCAAAGTGGAGTTGGTACCTTATTGGGTTCAGCCGATCCTCAAAATCGAAACAAAGGAAGGATCGCTTACCTTGGTCGACGAGTCGCCTGAAATAATCCTTCGGGGATCACTTCACAACCGAACGTAAGCAAGAAGACACAAGTTTCAGCGAAACCAGCCGTTTATTGAACAAACCAAAATAATGCAAAAAAAGGAAAGAAGTTAACACTTGATAAAAATTAGCAAAAAAGTCTAGAATAAGATTACTCGAATGTAACGGTCACAAGGACTATTCTGTTTCGGAATCAAACAAGAACTAACTAAACTTCGGAATTTTGAAACTAGGAAAGCTCGCCTTCGAAGAGGGGCTACTTCCTTGACCAATAACTTGGAAGCATCCCTTGGCGGCAATTTCCGGTCTGAACGTTGTTGCCAAATTTTTCTCTCTGACCCGAACCAACGCGAGAACCCAGAGAGAGGCTAGGTCTTTTTTTGTCCTTGTGACTTTGATGGATCATCTCAACACTTGTGGCAGTTTACATTTCTACGAATTATGCGTACAAAGAAATTACAGTACCGCCACCCGATCTTGAGTAAGTTCCATCTCTTAATTAAGGTAGCCAGGACCTCGCGACTCTCCTGTGAATAGAAAGGCCCTGAATACCTGTCTGGTCTGGCCGATCTTCCGACTATACAAAAGTTGAATGTTTACGTGAGGACCGCATCTATTGTATTTCTAGCATGTGGTGGCTAATCTCCCTTGATTCGCGTTTAGTAATTCGGTTCCATTGTCTTATTTAACGAAGAGAAACTTTTGAACCGCGATTCTACGAAATGACCACATGTCCCCAATAACCAGATGACGACCGCTTCGGCTATAGAGGCGGTCGTCGGGGGTGGTCGAACATTACAGTTTTCTAAAGCGGTCGGCACTAATTTTGACAAATTTATTATTTCCCGTACATGAACTGAAATGACGAAAAAGGCTGGTAAAGTGTCGGCCTTCCGAGAACGCAATCTGGACGACACTTTCGAATTTTGATCTATTGTGACAAATAACGGACAAACTGAAGCTAAAGGAACCGAAATTACTATTTCGTCTTTAACAAATAACACATTTGTTACAAAAACAATGTGAAAGCCAACGTCGCATATATTCACCAAATTATTTTTTTTAAATAAGATTGATAATAATGTAAAATACTTTTTGTACTCATAGCTCTTAGGGCCGCTTCTACAATCGTCGGATAATTTTATCCTCGGGAGAAATTTGGAAAAATACATTGTTGTAACAATTGCAACCATAGTAACTATACTAGAAATAACTTATCCGGGGTTTATTTGACGATTGTAAAAGCGGCCCTAAGAGCTATGAGTACAAAAAGTATTTTACATTTTTATCAATCTTATTTAAAAAAAATAATTTGGTGAAATGCGACGTTGGCTTTCACATTGTTTTGAAACAGATAATACCTACCTAAAACCAATAATTATCTAGATGTTTCGTAGGGTTGCCGTTTATTTAGATCATATACAGGATGAATTTATTATAGTTTTTCCTGAAATTTGTTTGGGGCAACTAAAAATATAAATTAGTATTTTTATCCACAGCCAGTCTATTATTAGGTCATAATATTGCTATTAGGAAACCTCTAATGATATCCATAAAACCTATAGGTTTTATGAAAACACCATGACTTCCGTAACGAAATTAAACTGCATTTCTCATACATACCTTTACCTATATTAAATGAGAAAGTATAGTTAGTTTCTTCTTTATTTGATGTCGAGCACAGATTTACTGTAAACGAAGCCGGAACTAATGCAGTATTACGATTTTAAAAATTAATTTAACAAACGTCATTTCAAAACGTCAAATGAAAATTTTGAAAAATAATTTAAAAATATTGATTTAATCTCAGATTTTGTCTATATTGTCTGACAGTGGATAAAACTTAGTATTGCATACTGGTATAACAAGTGTTTTTCCGCTTAACCTTTGCGCGGAAAAAACACATTGGGTGATATTCATAAAAAGTAGTATATGCTTATACTTATATTTTTTTAAGTAGATGCTTACATCCATATTCATAAAATTATAAGTATTTACTTTTGTAGTAAGAAGTAGATGCTAATACTTATGTAGTATTAGCATAAGCTTATAAAATCATAGAAACATAAGTATCTATATCCCATTTCTTTTCATAGTAGAATTTTTTGACAGCGCATTTGAATTTTTCGGAGTGAAATAAAACACTAATTGAGAGTTTCTGTATAAGAAATAAACTCTGTGTTAAGCTAAATCCCAGCGACAAATTTTGAGCCAACAAAACCCACCAGAAACTCCAAAAAATGCAAAATTCTACAATGAACTGAAATGGGATATACTGCTGTCCATATTCATAAAACATAGTAGTTACTAACAAAAATTAGTATGTACTTATGAAATTACTAGTCTGCTATTCGTCAAACTTATGTTTTTGCAGAAAAATCTATTTAGTAAAAGACGCTATATTTGCCGTACCAAGAACTTCAAGAAACTTTAAAATTAAGCAAGAAAATGCGGCCGATCATAATTTCATATAAATGTAGCGGTTTTCATCAAAAAGTGTGCAATAGTTAATGATCTCGATGGACACACAAAAGCCGATTTACCATTTTAAAATTTTCTATCGAAAGCGCCAAACCAATTTTTGTATTACGTTAATAGTCGGAAAATTGTCGGCTGTAAGTAACAGAGTTTGGTAGGTTCAGATTTTTCAGGTGATTTTTCGTCGATCTTAGTGCGTTTTGGCTGACTCCGGGCTCATCATAATCAAACGATATTTGGAAATCTTTTTTTAGAACTATGAAAAACCCGAGTAAATGCATAGTGTTACAGATTCGCCTGCAGATACAAAAAATTATTATTACAATATTTTATTAGAGAAAATATTACTCGGAATATTTATCAGCTTTAAATAAAAACTGAACTTTAGATGTTCAGATTCTCCAAACGATTCTGTTTAGAATTTTTTCAATTACGGAGTATTCTTGGGGATTTCAAGCTACTTCCAAAATTCCGTCCACGAGGGCTAAACAAATTTTTATAGATGTTAATAACTCGAAAACTGTGGCTGTTAGCTAATAATCCTAAGCTTGTTCGAATTTTTTAGACGATTATTAGCCGATTTCGGCGCATTTTGGGTGACTCGGGGTCAAAAAGTCGAAATAAAATTTGAAAAAATTTGGCCGGAAACGCTTAGAAAATCATAAAACGGTTATGTTTCTGTTTCCATGCTGGGCGACCTGATACTTATAAGTAAATGCTAATAAGTATTTGCTTCAGTGGCGTGCGGTAAAATTTTTAGCAAGGGAAGCAGTTTCAACACATACCTATTTACATAATAATATGTATAATGCGATTTTTGATTTCGTGAAAAGCAGACAGGGCCAACAAAACAATTTGTTCAAAGTTTTACAACCTGTTAGCCACTCAAACTGATTATATACACTTCGACTTGTTTTCCCCCCGAATTTACTTGTTAATTTGTTTTGGTCTGCTTTTCCTGACTATTTCTTGTTTTTCCGAAAAACTGAGTATCGAAATACCTAATAACGAAGACACCGAACAATCCACACACTTTGCTTCTTTTGAAGAAAAGTCCTTTTTAATTACGATATTATGATTATGACCGACTAGCACGATAGCTCAACCCACTGCCTATTCACAAAGACGAAATTTGGAGAGGGAGAAAGAGACGGAATTCGCAAAATTCCTGACTTGCTCCACGTAAGTCCGCGTACCCAGGTCTCATTAAAGTCGCAGCAAAACAACACACTTACTGCGACGAGTAAAAAAAATAATCGAAACAAACGACACATTTATATGGAATGAGATTTTAAATTTAAATAAAATTAAAATTACTCTAATCGTAAACCCCTAATAATGCAACTAATGCACGTTGAAATACGCCACAGTACTCGGCACAGGTACGGTGAATCTACAGTGCATGCGCAATCAGGTGCTCCAACCACAAGCTCGAGCGCTCCTGGAAGTCCTGGAACATTATTTTATTATAATTCTCGGAAAAGTCGGCAATAGAGTTAGATATTTCGTTTCAATTCAAAAAAGACCTTCAATAATAATGTTTATATGCAAGTGTAATTAAACACACACCACACATAATTATGTTTTAATGAAATTATATCTGGTAAATATTCCACCTGTTACCTTAAATTTATTTGAATTAATTTTTAATTTTACAAGGGAAGCACTGCTTCCCTTGCGTACATGGACCGCACGCCCCTGATTTGCTTATAAGTAGATACTAATTTTTATGAATATGACCCATTGTAAGACCCTTAAATACAATAAATAACTATAATTACACCTAGCAGTTGATACTGAGTTTGATTTTTAAATAATAATTAAAATAAATAAAAAAAATTGACAAGACTGAGAACAATGCAGTCATTAATTAATTTCGTAATTTTCCTTAAGGTGTAATTAGTATTATTGGTTGCATCATAGAAAATTTTACAAGTAGCACACCCTGTACATACTATAACGCCCGGTTTTGAGATTACTTTCAGTGCATTTTTTAAATATTATAGGTACAACATCTTGCAGCACTTGTCAAGTACTTTCAGAAAAAAAGTACTACGGTAATACTGTTTAGTTGGCCCCGCCCACTATATATGTGACCCCCGTTTTTGGGGTTATTTTTGCAGCATTTTCTAAATATTATACAGCATCTTTTAGCACTTGTCCAGCATTTTTAGAAATGCAGTTAGATTTTACAGTTTAACATTTTGTGGGGCTACCGTTTAGTTGACCCCACATTTACGACCTTCATTTTTGGGGTTATTTTCACAGCACTTTCTTTAGTTGACCCCACATTTACGACCTTCATTTTTGGGGTTATTTTCACAGCACTTTCTAAATATTACACAGCATCTTTCAGCACTTGTCGAGCACTTTCTAGAAATGCAGTTGGATTTTAAAATTTCTCATTTTGTGGGGCTATCGTTAACTTGGCCCCACATTTACGACCTTAATTTTTGGGGTTATTTTCCCAGCATTTTTTATATATTATACAGCATCTTTCAGCACTTGTAGAGCACTTTCTAGAAATGCAGTTGAATTTTAAAATTTCTCATTTTGTGGGGCTATCGTTAACTTGGCCCCACATTTACGACCTTAATTTTTGGGGTTATTTTCCCAGCATTTTTTATATATTATACAGCATCTTTCAGCACTTGTAGAGCACTTTCTAGAAATGCAGTTGGATTTTAAAATTTTACATTTTGTGGGGCTATCGTTAAGTTGGCCCCCCAATATATACTTGATTTTTCTTATTTATTTACGTAGCATTTTTTATTTAATTTACAGCATTCGCCAGCACTTGCCGAGCACTTTTAATAAATGTATTCGTAATTATGAAAATTTTAATTTGTGGGGCCAACTTTACGGACCTTATAAATTTGCAACTTCGTCTGTATTAATGGCCACAAAAGTTACTCAGACTTTCCAAATGATAGGTATAAAATTACTGTATTACCGATAATACATTAAGAAACCGAAAACATGAATCCAGAGTATGATTAAGAAAATAAGGGCGAAACAGAAGTCCCCACAACCTTCAACTCGAGAAGCCTAACAAACGAAGACTATTTACAAATGAGATATCCAGAAAAAATTTAACTTAATGTTAACGTGGAGATACCACAGAAAAGAAAAAAAATAAGTTTAGTCTAATTTGCCATAAACAGACTATTAAAAAATAAATATTTTTTTAAATTGCATTATTAGACACAATTCTAATGTTAAATAGATACAGACTGGAGATTATATTATTACAATAAGTGTCATCGGAAGAGCAATCAGTGTCCAAATTGTTGTCAACCGCAGCCGTTTTTGTAATACTTAAATAGTATTTTTTTAATTCCATTCGCATGAATATAATTCCAAGTCGGCGAATTGTTGCACAACCATTATAAATTTGCAACTTCGTCTGTATTAATGACCACAAAAGTTACTCAGACTTTCCAAATGATAGGCATAAATTATTGTATTACCGATAATACATAAGAAACCGAAAACATGAATCCAGAGTATGATTAAAAATAAAATGGCGAAACAGAAGTCCCACAACCCAACTCAACAACTCAAGAAGCTTTCTTTGCTTTATAAAACGAAGACTTATTTAGAGATGAGAAGAGAAAGAAGAGAAAAAAATTAAGTTCAGTCTAATTTTAAAATTACATTATTTTATACACAACTTTTAATGTTAGACAGACACCGCATGGATATTATTTTATTACAATAAGTGTCATCGGAAGAGCAATCAATGTCCAAATTGTTGTCAACCACAGCAGCTTTTATAATACTAAAATAAAATGAATGATTTTTTTTAATTCCATCCGCACGAATATAATTCCAAGTCGGCAGATTGTTGCACAACCTCTATAAATTTGCAACAAAAGTTACCCAGAGTTTCAAAATGATATAAACTATTGTATTGCCAATGTTACATTAAGAAACTATAAATATGAATCCAGAGTATGATTAAGAAAATGAGGGCGAAACAGAACCTACAACTCAAGAAGCTTTTTTTGCTTTACAAACGAAGACCATTTACAGATGAGATATCCAGAAAAAAATTAACTTAATGTTAACGTGGAGATACTACAGAAAAGAAAAAATTAAGATTAGTTTAATTTGCCATAAACAGACTGTTAAAATATGTTAAAAAATAAATATTTTTTTAAATTACATTATTAGACACAATTCTAATGTTAAATAGATACAGAATGGATATTGTATTATACAATAAGTGTCATCGGAAAAACAATCATTGTCCAAATTGATCCCAATTTTCATAACCACACACGTATTTTTGAACGGATGTAATAATATGTTGTTTACTTGTTTTTAAACATATGTGCGAGATTGAGTTGAATAAGTATTTTGCAGTTAATTGTGAACTAGTACATTTGCTCACACGTCCTTCTAGCTATGTATCGGGCAGGTCAGATAAAGTCAGTGATGAAATAATAAAAAAATAAATATTTAAAATGTGATTTCAAATAAAACTAAATAGTTGTAGTATTTCATCATTCCCAAATTATGATAAGTGTCTCATAAAGCCTAATTCTAACAAATTCTATAAAATTAATTTGTCTAATTTGCCATGGACAGACTTAAAAAATGAATATGCTTATATAGTATAGTACATTTATATATTTATTAAATGTGTATTTTCTTATTTTATTTTATCGAAGAGTTAAAGCATGTATCTTAATGTAGTGAACGATTAATTAATAAAAAAAATATATAAGTAGGTGAAGATTAACAATTGTTAAACTAAGGGCCCATTTCGTAACCGAACAATCGTGCTATGCAGTGAATACTGTTGACGTTTACAGTACGGGTAGATTTTATTGTTACAACTGTTTATAGTAGTCCAACAGACTTAGTGAAGATTGCAAGACAGATTGGCACAGAAGATGATGACTCAAATTAGGGTTTTATTCAGTACCGGCATATTAATACAGACTAATTAGAAAGTAGAAAACCCGACCTTCAAACACTTCAAATAATACTTCCAAAAGAATAATCTCTTTCTCATAATTTTGCATTCCCTATCTATAAAATTCCATCGTATTTGTATTAGTGTTGGAGGCCATAAAGTTCCTCTCAAAAAATGATTTAATATTCCTACTTATTATTTTAAGAATAGAATACTTAAATTTAATTTTTTTTGACTAGCTAGAAAGTTAAAATACTTTGTGTTGTGTGCTGAACATACATAGAACATACATATTACATGTAGTAATAGTTTATTTTGTCATAAACTTCCATAAAAAGTAAGGTATGAAAACAGGAATGGTACCAGACACATGTGAGCCGAAATCAAACTGTAAGTTTGTAGGCGTATTTCAGATTTGAAAATGCTTACGCCCCTCTTTAGAGAAATTTAACAATATCCTGTAAGCGTTATGATACTTATGATACTGGGCGCCATCGCTTCGTCAGGCCACAGAAGTCCGTAAAATTCGGACATTTTGTCGGCTTATCAATAGATGGCTCAAGCAGTGGCTATCGAGCCACTGAAAATATTTTTTGAACGCCTTTGGTCTGCTGACATGAATTTTTCAGAATTTTTTATTATTCCTTAGTTTATATTAATTAATAAAAATAATAATAATAATAAAATTAAAAATACTTATTAAACTTAATTACAATTTTATGTTTTCTAATGTCCTAAAATAAACGATGCATAATATTTGTGCAAAAAATACGAAAAAAAAATTGTAGCGAGCTCAAAAATTACGTTTACTTGAATTTTTAATTTTCACGTACCTAATTAATTTACTAGGCGACAGTTTTACATTTTTTTTAATAACTGCAATAAATTTACATGTACTGCGTTTGTTTTACTGAGGTAAACGAGAAAACATTAGCCAAAACTTTCTATCACGTCTAGATTTTGAATCATAATAAACCAAAATACATATGTAGATACCTAGTCCTTAGGAGCACTTTTGAGATTTAGTAAATATTGTTGCATTGAGACAAAAATAAAACTTAAGTGAAACTATAAAAATTAAGAAATTACAAAAGTATATATAGGTATATATACACATACCCAGCTATCTTTACCAAGCTCGGTATGTTCTATAGGCACTAAGAAGCCCGGGCTTTCCTTTGTACTTAGAGCTGTATATTCTGCACAAACGCATTCTATAATTAAAAACTATTATGCGCAACCGCAGAGGGGTAAGTTTTTTCAACATACATTTGAAAATATATTTCTCAGATTTTGCAAAGCCCACTATGTTTTACCCACTATGAGAGTCCCGTTTGTATACACTAAGCATGTCTTGCGCATTATACGAAGCCCGACAGTGTTGCCCATATTTACTCACTAAATTAAATTGCCGCTTGGATTATTTTTCAGCATCGGGCACCCAAGTAATAGTAGGAACAATAACTTACGTACTTATTACAGTCTAATTTCTAGTATACTCGTATTTTACGTAGTAATGATGTCTTATCTGACTTTTCGTTTGTATTGTTATGAATTTTTACCTAGTTTAATAAAAATAAAATAGCAAAATTCGATAAATTAATGCTAAATAGAGGGCGATTCATGAATAATAAAGTAAGTCTTACCAAATTCTGGATGCAATCAATATTACGGTTTTGCAAGTTTGCCACTCGTTATTAAAAAAATACAATTTTGGTAATCGATGCTTACCATTTTAGTTCTTATTTATTGATAATTCTTTGATAATTTATTTATTTGACAAATTTGTAACAAAATGTGCAAAATGTACATAATTATTCATTATTTGTCGTGAATCACAGTATAATAAATAAAAGCTTTTTACGCCCCTATTGAATTTATTTATTTAGTACACGTGAAAATTTACATTTTGCATTTCGCCAAAAAGTTCTCAAAGTTAAAAATGTCCTATTATCAAATTACGTAGGGTAAGCTTAAAGCCACGCATAAAATTTATATTTTTGTTGTCGGTCATTTTTCAAAAAATCTTTGAACATAAAAAATTATCAAAAAAAATATTATTAATAATAATTAAGCTAACAACATACTAAAGACTTTATCTTTATGCTCTAGCCTTATTTAAAAGAGGCACTTGTTTTTTTATTTTTTGTAATGACTTATTGATGATGCTTTTCTTATCTGAAAAAAACTGCAACTTAAATGAAGCGTTTCTCCTCAAAATATCACAGAAAACTTACAAAAAATTAAAAATCTTAAATTAATAAATCATATCGCCCAATAAAATTTGCTGGGAGCAAATTATGCTTTATAGTTAGCAACTTGTTAGAAAATTGTACATTAAGGTTAAATAATAAAGTTTTAAAATAGAATAAAAAAATAACACGTTTCTACAAAAAAGTAAAATGGTGCTTAACTTTGACTTTACTTCAATAATACCTACATAGAAACAGTAATACATCAATAAACAAATATATTATAATGGAATTAACTTTAAAAAAATGCAATTAATAAAAAACGAGAAAGATATAAAAAAAATTAATCTACACCTTATTTCAGCAAATCAAATGAAGCAGAATTATCAAGACGTTATAGAAACATTTATTCAAAATTTCTAGGTACGAAACTATATCAGACTGAATACATGACATTAAAAAACGTAAACTTTCTTTTTCATACTGTCACGCCTTGCGTGATTGGGGGTTGCTCAGGTGGTAGAAAAAGGCGATTTTATAAAAATAGTGTATTTAGAAATAAAAAGAGATACTTACGTAATTACAACAAGATTCTGTACAATCACTAACACTAAAGGGCTCGTTCATCTGTCACCACATCCCAAAAGGAGGATGACACGCAGGGGTCGCTCACGCCCCGCACCCAACGACTAACTGTCCCGATTACGGGAATAATAATAATAATTGCAATTTGTCCTCCTTTTGAGTGTGTTATAATCTGAATCCAATTGCCGAAACTCTAAACAGCTAACTTGCAAGTTCCAATAATTGCATTACAAAATACTCCTGCGTGACATGTGCCCGGCCCTTCAAAATTGTCGCCCCGACAATTGTTCTTATAACTATCCTAAATTAAAATTAAAAAAACACAGGCAGCCGTATTTCCGGTCAAAATAGCTTTCATTTGAAGTATAACAAAACGGGTAATGCCATTTAAAATTTTAAAGAAATTGTAAGTATTAGCAAATTGGTTGGTGCTACAATTTTAAAAAGTCTCTAAAATGTGTCCCAGTGTAAAAAAATTTACCTGTGTCGGAAGTTCTAATTTTTTGTTTATTTTCTAAGATATCTAGGGAGGCTTGTTTAAAAAAACAACCCTCTAATGGAAGGCACTTAGTGCGCTATACAGCCAAATTCCTGGTCAAAGCAGCTTTCATGTGAAGTATCACAAAAGGGGTGATGTCTTCAAAATTTTGAAGAGGTTGTTTGTACTACAAAGGGAGTTGGTGTTAAAATTTTCAAAAGTACTCAAAAAGGTGCTCCCCTGTAAATATAAATTGACCTGCCTCAGGATTTCTGATTTATCTTATTGATTTTAATGGAACAAGTTTTAAAATGATTATTTTCAAAATTTGTTTTAAATTGAAATAATATTAAAATGAAATTTATTTATTGTTAAGTTTGTTTGCAGTTTTTTATTAGGCTCATTAGAACACTAGTACTGATATTCAACTAATAAGTTGAATATGATTATTATTAAAGTTGTTTTGTATGAGGTATTTTTTGTTGTCTCACTATTTAATTCAAGTTTAATTCTTGAAAACAGTCCTAACAATTTCGTCTCAAAGAGAACGTTTACGAGTTTTTTATTGGCATGTTTACAATTTGTGGTAATTTCGTGTGCCCCAAATTGCGAAAAATATCTCTACGATTTTTTGTAAAAATGTTTTTTGTTTTTTTTTTGTTTTAAAAATGTTCAATTACCAAATTACGTAGGGTAAGCTTAAAGCCACGCATAAATTAATATTTTTGTTGTCGGTCATTTTTCAAAAAATCTTTGAACAGATTGATTTTATTTATTTATTTATGACGTTATTATTATTATTTTTAAATGGCAACGGTCAGTTTTGTTTTCTGTTTTTAATAGTACCCTCCATTACCTTTCCGATAAGTATAAAAAGATTAAAACAGTAATGTAATATAACAAAAAAAGAATCAAAAAAACATTATTAATAATAATTAAGCATAACTACACACAAAAGATTTTATCTTTATGATCTATGATCTAGCCTTATTAAAAAGGGGCACTTGTTTTTTTATTTTGTGTAATGACTCTTATTGATGATGCTTTTCTTATCTGAAAAAAACTGCAACTTAAATGAGGCGTTTCTCCTCAGAATATCACAGAAAACTTTCAAAAAATTGAAAATCTTAAATTGATAAATCATATACAGCGTTGGGCGAAAGTCTGGAACCAAGCGTTTTGTACCTAAACTATGTACCTTACAAAAAAACTATTTAGTACATCATCAGCTACTTTAAAAATGTGGGCATTTTTCAAGAATAATTTTTTTCGAAATTCCTTTTAGTTTTCGAGTTATTCACAAAAATAATTTTTTTTCAAATGGCACCCTACTACGGCGATTTCTTTGGTAAAAGATTAAGCTCTAAAACCAAATCCTACTTTAATAAAATTAATTTTAAACCAGTGGTTTTTCTTAAATAAATTATTAAAGTTGCGTTCCGAGCTCATTACAAAGTTTTTTTTTTTGTAGAACTCGAAAACTAAAAGGAATTTCGAAAAAATTTATTCTCGAAAAATCATCACATTTTTAAAGTAATTGATGATGTACTAATTAGTTTTTTCGTAAAGTTTAGACACAAAACGCTTGGTTCCAGACTTTCGCCCAACGCTGTATATCGCCTAATAAAATTTGCTGTGAGCAGATTATGCTTTATAGTTAGCAACTTGTTAGAAAATAGTTCTTTAAGGTTAAATAATAAAGTTTTAAAAAAGAATAAAAAAATTACAAGTTTCTACAAAAAAGTAAAATGGTCCTTAATTTTGACTTTACTTGAATAATACCTACATTATTACATCAATAAACAAATCTATTATAATCGATATAACTTTAAAAAAATGCAATTATTAAAAAACAAGAAAGGTATAAAAAAATTTAATCTGCACCTCATTTCAGCAAATCAAATGGAGCAGAATTATCAAGATGTTATAGAAACATTTATTCAAAATTTCTAGGTACGAAACTATATCAGACTGAATACATGACATTAAAAAATGTAAATTTTCTTTTTCGTAAGAAATGATTTAGTTTTCACTTGCTTTTAACAAATAAACAAGAATTAAATGAAGTTTTGATAATCAAATTTCCTGAGCACCTAAAGCAATATTGATAAGTAATTTGTTGTCAGTAAATTGTATTTTAACGTTAGATAAAGAAATTAAAAACAACAACTCGAAAACTTACTGGTTTCAACCAATAAAACAGCTTGAATTTTGAACGCCGTACTTCGTAAATATTTTTAGTTTTAATTTTAGTTTGGCCTTATTTGAGCACATAAAAACATTATTTTTAGATACAGATATTTCTTGTAACCTCCTTAATCGTAAAAAAAATAATTTTTAAAGAAATTGCACAAAAGTAAGAAAAATTCGGGAAAATTGTAATCGACATCCCATTTTAGCAAATGTTCTGATGTAAGATTCGTAAGACGCACTAGAGATATTTTTCGCAATTTTGGACACACGAAATTACCACAAATTGTAAACATGCCAATAAAAAACTCGTAAACGTTTTCTTTGAGACGAAATTGTTAGGACTGTTTTCAAGAATTAAACTTGAATTAAATAGTGAGACAACAAAAAATACCTCATACAAAACAACTTTAATAATAATCATATTCAACTTATTAGTTGAATATCAGTACTAGTGTTCTAATGAGCCTAATAAAAAACTGCAAACAAACTTAACAATAAATAAATTTCATATTAATATTATTTCAATTTAAAACAAACTTTGAATGTAATCATTTTAAAACTTGTTCCATGTACATTTAAAATCAATAAGATAAATCAGAAATCCTGAGGTAGGTCAATTTATATTTACAGGGGGGCACTTTTTCGAGTACTTTTGAAAATTTTAGCATCAACCCCCTTTGTAGTAGAAACAACCTCTTCAAAATTTTTGAAGACATCATCCCTTTTGTGATACTTCACATGAATGCTACTTTGACCAGGAATTTGGCGGTATAGCGCACTAAGTGCCTTCCATTAGAGGGTTGTTTTTTTAAACAAGCCTCCCTAGATATCTTAGAAAATAAACAAAAAATTAGAACTTCCGACACAGGTCAATTTTTTTACACTGGGACACATTTTAGAGACTTTTTAAAATTGTAGCATCAACCTATTTTGTAATACTTACAACTTCTTCAAAATTTTAAATGGCATTAGGTACCCCTTTAGTTATACTTCAAATGAAAGCTATTTTGACCGGAAATTCGGCTTGTCAGTGTTTTTTTAATTTTGAGTATTTTTATCTACGTCAACCAGTACCAGATCCAATAGATTTTCAGAACCAATTATTCAGAGTAAGTTTAAAGTAACGCATAAAATTCCTAATTCTTTTATTTTTCAAAAATAAAAAAAATGCAGAAACAGGTAACTTAGCATTTTAATTGAGCTCCAATTTGACTTGACTGGATCAATCATGGCGGTCAAGATGGCGGCGCCATGACGTCATCACAGAATTTTTTAAACGGAACGATATCTTTTTTTTTGCATAATTAGAAGCTCTACTAAAAGGCCTTTACAACTACTTATTTTGAATATGTATAAACCAAACACGTAAATTTTTTTTTAAACCATCATTATAAAGTGAAGTATAAAATTCATATTTCTTTTATTTTTCAAAAATTAAAAACATACAAAAACAGGGAACTTAGCATTTTAATTGGGCTTAAAAATGACGTAACTGAATCAGTCAGGGCGTCCAATATGGCGGCGCCATGATGTCATCATAAAATTTTAAATGGAACGATATCTTTTTTTTTATAATTAAAAGTCTTATTAATAGGACTTTACTTATTTTGAATGTGAGTGAAGCAAACACGAAAAAAAAATAAAATTATAATTAGTCCAAAGTAAGGTAAAACATTCATATGAATTAGACGCTGTGACTGATCCATTTAGGTCAGAATTGAGCACCCTTAAAATAATAAGTTACCTGTTTGTGCATTCTTATTATATTTTAGAAAGATATCAAAAATATGAATATTATTATAAAAATTTAAATTTTTTTTCTGCGTTGGGCTCACTCACATCCAAAATAAGTAGCACAGTTGTAAAGGCCTATTAGTACAGCTTCTAATTATACAAAAAATTGTATCGTTGTATTTAAAAAAAGTTTATGATGACGTCATGGCGCCGCCATATTGGCCGCCATGACTGATTCAGTTAGGTCAAATTTGAGCAGAATTAAAATGCAAAGTTACCTGTTTCTGCATTTTTTTTATTTTTTAAAAATAAAAGAATTACGAATTTTATGCGTTACTTTAAACTCATTACACTTAAAGCAACTTTTTCGAAAAATGCAAAAAATTGAGAAAACTCCTACAATTAAAAGATGTGACTGATGTGGCAGTATTCAAAAACTACAGTAGTCATTTGGACTAAGCAAGTCATTGAATTTAAATTAAATAATCAACTTATTAATGAACGACCTTTTTTATTTTCAAGTAATTTAGCACCATGTAACTTTATAAAATAATATCCAAACTCAAAAAGACATGCACTGCTAATTTCTAGTCAAAATTTCTTATACTTAAGGCATCACAAAAGGGGTAATTTTATTTAAAACCTTGAATTAGTTGTTCGTATTATAAAAAGGGTTGGATCTTCAACTTTTAAAAGTACATTAAATAGTGTTCCTTTAAAAATAAAAAATCACCTGCCTCGGTATTTTTTAATTTTTGGTTTGTTTTCTGAAATAACCAGGTTGACTGATTTTTGGAAAAAGCACCTTTTCTTGGGAAGCATTTAATGCGCTGTGCTCTTTTGCTACATTGGCTTCGGATACTGCATTAAACATCTTGGGGTGGCTAATATCGAGATTTGCGAGTCTGGAGGCTTTTTGCTCATCCATCCACCAGTTCTAATACTTAAATTAATATTGGAAGGCATTTAATACGCTGTGCGCGTTTGCCACGTTGACGGGCTTCGGATACTGCGCTGAACGTCATGGGGTGGTTAACATCGGGAGAACATCTACAGTCGTGTCTGTGGATGATACTAATGCTGGGGGTGGGGGAACGATTTATACACGTGAAAATTACGAAGCCCGAAGTCGGGCTGGGTAAGTAGGTGTCGGGCTTGGTATACACCGGAGAATATGCCTTTTTGGGCTTGGTAAAGGCGGTTAATACGTCTATATATGTGCTTTTGTATCTTTTCCGACTCCACCCATGAAAGAGACTTCCACAGCTCCACCAGAAATCGCAGACTGAGACAGAAACTGTTCGTGTATATAGCTTAGTTGCACCTCATTTACCAGGCGCACACTCAGAGGGGAAAAAATATCTCAATTTAAAATTATACAAAAAACGTATATAAATTTGATACTTTTTGGACTCCTTACACCCATAGCACTTTTTCGCCACCGTTTGTATAAAATGTATAGGTTTTAGGGTAGGGTTTGACTCCAGCGGCGTTGCCGATGTATTTATCACACAATTTGCTTTATTTCACGCTGGATCCGTATTAGACTTGAATACAAGCTTTGCTTCGAGGTTTTAAAGTGTGCGATCAGACTAAATAAATTAAATTAATTGATAGATTTTTTAAAATAATAATTATTAAAGGTAAAATGTAAAATAAGAAATTATTTTTATTTTGCTTTTAGATTATTTTTGTTTAAAATAAATTTTGAAAATACATTTATTATTTATTGCATCCACGTCAAAGGAGTGATAAATATCTATTTGTTAAAATTAAACTAAACATATCTTTTTTTGTAAAGTACAATTTCTTTGATAGTTTAAAATTTTTAGTTTAAAAATTGAAAAAATACACCTGTATACAAAAATAAGTGACTTTAAGAACGCTGTAAAAGTTGACAACAAATTAAAAATTGAAAATAGGAACTGGTAGCTCTTACAAAAATTAATCTAAAATAAGAACTATTCGAGCAAAATAAAGTGTTATTGATAGTTTTTAATTTTTTTTTGTTTAGTAGTTAAAGAACTGTGTCTGTATGCCCAATTTGTGATATTAATAATTGACAACAAATTAAAAATTTTACATAAATGCTGGTAGTTCTCATAGAAATTAAACTCACAAAAAAGCATTTAGTGGAAAGCACAAAATATATTTAGATACAGAATGGCACTTTTGGGAAACAACCATAAACCAAATTAACATTTGTCAAAACAGTTGAGCTAAGAGTTAAAATTTAAACAAGTATTATGTGATCATTTGAATTTAGGTATAATTAGAATAGGCCATAAGTTTTTTTTATTCTGTATAAAAACGCTTATTTTCATCATTAATCAAGCTAAAGAGTCAAATAGTAAAATTTCGAACGATAACATTTCATTAAAACAATTTTTTTTCTTCAGTTTGCACTTGTTTATCAATTACAAAAGTTCCCAAAAAGACAGTAATTAAAACATTTGTCTGTATGCCAAATTAGTAATTTTAAAAAATGACAACAAATTAAAAATTGTAAATCAGTATTTGTAGTTCTCATGGCAATTAAACTCAAGCAAAAATGCAGTTATTGGAAAGCACAAACTATAATATTAAAGAATTGTACCATGCTATCATTTAATTTATAATTAAAGTAGGCTCTGTCAGTTTTTTAACTTGGATGAAAATGCCGATTGTGGTAATTAATTAAGCTGAAGAGTCAAATAATAATGTTTTAAATGGTAATATTCAATTAGATATGTTTTTTCCCTCAGTTTGCCTAAGTTTTTCAGTCGCAAAGACACAAAACCGTCTACTTTAATTATAAATTCAAATGATCCCATGGTACTTTTGGGTAACAGCGATAATCCATAAAAACGTTTGGCATCGTCTGGCCATTGAAGAAATTAATTTTTGGATAACATTTTCATCCAGATTTGACCACACTTCCTTGATTTTATCAATTAAAGATTGCTTGTTGGGAAATCTTTGTATCCGGATTTGACGCTCTACCTCTTCCCATAAGTTCTCAATTGCGTTGAGGTCTGGTGATTGGGCAGGCCATTGCAAAACTTGAATATTATTATTTTGGAACCACTCACTGACCAATGCGGAAGTGTGCTTGGGGTCGTTATCTTATTGAAAGAAAAAACGAAGAGGCATTTCCCATTCTGCATACGGCAGCATTACATCTTGGAATATGTCCCTATAGATGAACCGATCCATATTACCTTCAATAAAGCTCAACGGGCCCACACCATTCCACGAAAAATACCTCCACAGAAAAGCGCTACCATGACCATGTTTAACAGTGGGTGTAACATACTTGGGGTTGAATCGTGTATTGATAGGCCGTCTCACACGTTTCATTCCATCCGAATTAAATAATTTGTAACGAGTTTCGTCACTAAACAGAACTTTCCTCCAATATTGCACTGTCCAATTCAAATGTTCTCTTGCAAATTGCAAACTGAAGTCTATTTCTTTCGGAAGTCAAAGGTTTTTTAGCAGGACGTCTACTAAAATGCTTTGCTGCAACCAGTCTTCTTTGAATTGTTCGTGTACTAACTTCTACTTCCGGTATTTCCGCTATAATTTTAGATGCAGATTTCCATGGATCGTTTTCCGAAATTCTTTTAATGCGTCTGCCCATGTGTATAGTGGTTTTTCGTGGTCTTCCCGATTTTATTATTATTATTATTATTAGTGAAAGGCGATCGGGCAGAGGAAAACCTGTTATGCCCGCGCCACCAATAAAATGTTGTCCTGTTACACTATGCCCTGGTCTGGTACGAGTCGTATTTTGACTTAAAACTAAGAACTGAGCTGGATTTGATTAGGTCAGTAGGCAATGCGTTCCATTCGTCAAAAATCCTATTTGTCAGAAAGTGCTGTCCGATTGAAGAAGAAAACTTCTCCTTTAATAGTTTATATTTGTGACCCCTAGTGCGACCATCGTTATTGAGGGTAAATAAGTGACGTATAGGCGATTTGGTATTAGACAAAGCTTGGAAAACTGTAATAAGATCACCACGTAATCGTCTTTTGGAGAGAGGTAGAAGTTTAAATACAACCAACCGGTCGTCATATGATGGTCTTGACCGCCCAAATGGAATTCTAGTGGCTCTTCTTTGGATTGATTCCAGCATATTTTTGTCCCTCTGTAACACTGGAGTCCAAACACTATTGCCGAATTCATATACCGGTCTTACATAAGATTTGAATAGCTTGGCAACAACTTCAACATTACTTCGCGAAAAAGCTCTTCCGAGGAGATATACCATTTTATTAGCTTTTTTAGTCACCCGGGTAATGTGATCAGACCAAGTTAAGTCAGGAGTCATTAAGATTCCTAAATCTAGCTGAGAGTCGACTTTAGCCAATTTTACATCGTTAATATAGTAAAAATGAGTTGGATCTTTATTACCCAGATAAAGAACATTGCATTTATCAATATTCAACGGAAGAAGCCATTTAGAAGACCACTTGGCTATCGTCAAGAGATCACGGGAGATAGTGACGTGATTGTTGCTATTACCATATAATTTGATATCATCTGCGTACATCGCAAAATCTGACATAAGGACACTTTTCAAATCGGCTGTGTAAGCGATAAACAATAGAGGGCCAAGAACAGATCCCTGAGGTACACCGCTTAAAACTTTGACGGAGTCACTGGTGTCATTACCTACTTTTACTTTGAAAGTACGCTCACTTAAAAATGATTCAATCCACTGAAGAAGAGGACCACGAATCCCAATGTGAAAAAGTTTAAGGAGCAAACGACGTCTAGGAACCCTGTCAAAGGCCTTAGAGAAATCCAGATATATGACATCGATAGTGTTTCCTTTTTCTATTTCCTTAGTCCAATCCGACAAAGAACAGAGAAGGTTAGAAGTAATAGATTTGCCTGGTACAAAACCATGTTGTTCAAATGGGATAATATCCTCGTCTAAAAAATATTTTATGACACTATCGTAGACTATTGTTTCCATAATTTTAACTATTAGCGAGGTGAGACTAATTGGGCGGTAATTGTTGGGGTCTAGTTTATCACCTTTCTTAAATATAGGGCGTACCAGAGCGGATTTCCAATCGGGAGGAAGAATACCTGAATTGAAGGAGCAATTCATTAAGATACTTAACGGACGACAGAGGGAGGAGGCACAATTACGCAGCACCGCGGCAGTGATACTGTCTGGTCCAGGGGATTTAGATAGTTTCAATTTACTTAGCTTATTATAAACTAAAGTTTCTGAAAATTCAACCATGCTGAGTACGTTATCCCTGACACTGGAAGTCGACATTACAGGAAGCGAAGAATCTGGCTCTTCGGTAAAAACTTTAAAAAAGACATTACTAAATATGTTTGCCACCGACTTATTATCGTCAACGACAGCTCCGCTTTCGTTTCTCACTTTCGGGACAGCGACCGGACTGGTAAGCTTATTACGTATGTGTTTAAAAAATCGCTTGGGATCTTTACTATCAGCAATACGCTTCTCATAATCGAGTTTGGCCTTATTAATAGAATCTTTAAGTTTGTTTGAGAAATCTCGATGTACTACATAATCACAATCACTACCCGTCCTTTTGAAAGTACGCCACAACCTCCGTTTTCGTCTGATCAACTGTAAAATTTGGGAGTTAATCCACGGCTTTGCGGATGATTTTTTTATCGTTTTAATGCTAGTACAGTTTGTCGTTGCGTTGTACAAAATTGTTTTAAACAAATTCCAGTTATCGATAACTGAGGAGCTAGAAAGAACAAGAGGCCAGTCAATTTTAGAAAGTTGTTCATTAAGAGACTCAAAATTAATTATAGATTTTGTGTGGAGAGATATTTTTCTAAAATGTCTTACGTTAAATTGAAGTGAACAATATAATACAATGTGGTCGGAGCTGCCAATAGGATCCAGATATTTCAAATCGCCCATAGAGCTGACATCGGAGGTGAGTATGAGGTCAAGAGTAGAGGGATTCTGGTTTGTTCTATACCTTGTTGGCTGAGCTACTAATTGCTCAACATGATTGTTTAACAACATATCAAGAAGCATTTGAGCGGAGGCACTACAAACACGAGGAACTTTTAAAGGCCATTCAACTTCAGGAATGTTAAAGTCTCCAAAAATGAAAACCTTGTCATATATATTGACCAAGTCCTGAATACCGTCAAAGAGACTTTTGTCGTCAATGATCTTTGAGGAGGGAGCCCTATAGACACAACTCAGAATAAAAGTTAAACATTTATTATATACTTTTAGAAACAGTGACTCAATGTCCCCGGTGTCAATAACAAGAGGTTCCACAGTAAAATTATTCACTATTGTATCTACAATATAAATGCATACTCCACCGCCCCTTTTTTTGACCCTATCCGAGCGGTAAATAGAGTAACCCTCAATGGACACTAAAGAATCAGGAATAATTGGGGTCAACCACGTTTCTGATATTAAAAAAAACCGATGGTTTTTCTTCATAAACAAACGCACAAACTTCATCAAATTTGGCAGTGAGTGACGCAACGTTAGTGTAAGCTATTGTATTAATAATATATTTAAAAGAAAAATTATTATTAGCCATTATAAAGTACTAAACAATTATACTTTGCTTAAAAAGCGAGGCTATTTAAGTTTAAGAACGAAGTGACTCTATTGAGGAGACATAGTTTGATCAAGACGATTATCGATAGTATCAGTGTTTACAACAGGTGATTTAACAAAGCTTTTTTAAGTTTTTTTTGAATTTTTTTACACTTGTTTTTAATACTCTGTTGACGAACCAAAGGGACAAAGTCGTACAACATTGTTAGTAATCCATCCACATCATCTGTATATTTTAAAGCAAGACCTAGCATGTCGTTTTCACCTGAACACTTATCGAGAAACGAGACTGCCTCGGCAAAAGAGAGGGGATAATGGGCATTATCTAACAACTCCTTGACAGGACACAGCAACTCTGAAGTGGGAGTCAAACTTTCAGTGGAATCCAGTGATTTTACATTACTTAAGTTTTCAATAGAATTCGAAGATCGTATTTTTTTCAGACATTCAAGAGTGGTATGGGGAACAGGGTCATCCTCATCAGTAATAAGTGATGACACCGATTCATTGGATAACTGGCGTTTGCCAGTTATTTCGGAGCGCACAGTGGATTGTTGTCCTGAGGTATTAGAAACAGGAGAAGCATTGAGACATTCGTTAGCAAAATGCCCTCTCTCTTTGCATTTGAAACAAGTGTCATCGAAGTTAAGAAAAATTCTATAATTTATGTCTTCGAATTTAATTAACATAGACGATGGTAGTGAAATGGAATCATTTGGCTGCACATATATTTGCCGCCTTGATCCACAGACATGTTTAAACTCGTCATTTTGGATGCCAGCTCTAAGAACTGACATTTGGGACACAGGCGAAAAGCCTAGAGTACCCTTTATTAAATTTTCAAGAACCGAGTGCGGAATGGATGGACAAACATTTGAAAAAATAATTCTACGAGCAGGATTAATTAATCTTCGCACTGTGGTGGTTTTATCTTTAACGATCAAAGTGGAGTGATTGCTTACAACTTCATCGACCAACGTCTTAGATGACAGGTAAATACAAATACGCCCGTTCATAAGCTTAGACGCAAAAGTAACATTTTTAGGGGTAACTATCTGACCGATAGCCACCACATAATCACTCAAAGTTAGGTCATCAACAGAATTAATAACAACTGCTTGCTCCCTAGTGGGAAATTGCGGCGGTTCTGCTGCCATCGTAAATGCAAGTGAACCTGCACTCGCAAAAATGCGAGCGCGGTCGGCTAAGTCCACTATCAGAATCCAATACCCGTTATCGCAGTATAAAAACGAATACGATAAACGAGAAAATTAATACAAGACAGTTCTGTCACTAAATTTTAGCCCTTAGATTTAATAATAGGCCAAAAATGGTATCAAAATACAAAGCCAGCAATCGTCCCGTGAAGTTAACATTGAATTTGATATAAGAATTGGGAAGATCTCACCCAAAAACGCAATCAAACGAGGAGCAGCTGACAGATAGCACCATATTATTTAAATGTCCTCTTTCGTTGTAGCGAATAATTATTTTAGACACGCTGTATCTAGGCAGTTGAAATCTTCTTGCAATATCCGCCTGTTTTTCATTGTTTAAAAAAGCATCTATCACTCTTTCTTTCAACTCTTTATCAATTGGTGTACCCGTTGGCATGGCTCTTGTTGCACAAGATGAACTGCTAATATTGGCCTAAATTCAAAAAAGACAAATTTTTCATTATAACATCTTAAAAAAAATAATCTAAATGTTGCCTTACTTTTGTCGTCTTAAAATAACCCTTTTTTACACTACCAGTCAACAAAGCGGTTTTTTTCAACCTTAATAAATAATTATTTGACATTAATGACAATAGCCTCCTTTGATTCTTTTAATAATACCATAGTTTGCCCGATCATAATTTATTTGCATGAGATAGACATTAATTTCTATATGTTTCAAAATGTTGCCTTACTTTTGTCCGATAGTTATGATCAAAGAAAAATTCAATAATTTAGTACTTTTCTAATCTTTTGATGATAGAAGTTCTACTTTTAGATCTCTGTATCCTAAAATTAATTACCTTTTAGAAGCCAGCTACAATGGAAAGGTACTTTTTCTTGTCTTGGTATTGTCAAACCTCAAGACAAGAGTAAGTTAATTAATAATTTTAAGTCAAGACAAAAAATAAATTTAATAATTGTAATCACAATTAACTTTTATTTTGCGAATCAAATTTCGTTTTTTACATATTATTACTTGAACTGATATCTATTACATATTTTGTTTTCGCCGGCACATTTACTCTCATAGCACTATAGATCTACTCGTCAATTTTTTTTCTACAAATATTCTCATCATGAGCTCTATTTTCCTTAAACAAAGCGTTTAGGTTTAAATTCTTTCATCTTCTTAGTCGTCATAATTGTTTTTTTGTAAATCTTTTATTTCTGCATTCAGTTTAACTGTTACATTTTTATACCGACAATTAAGACGACACAGTTGGATTTTTCATAATGATTAAAAATTTTATCATTTCTTAATATGTCCTGATTTGTGTCCCACATTGGCGTTTGTGTTACCTAAAAAATACCTAATATTAAATGTAAGTTGGTAGACGACAAGTGAATGCAGAAAAGAAGTTGTTTTTTTTCCAGACCAACCGTGATAGAAAAAGGAGCGCCAGAAATGTGCAATTCTCAGTTAAGACAAACCTTCTTAACTTAAATTTTAACTTGGTATTTTAACAAAATTAAGAAATTAAGATTTTTGTTCATTATAAACATTTAAAAAAAACACAGGTCACTTTTTCATATAGATTTCATTATGTACTTACTCAGTAATGTGTTCCATAATTTTCATAAAATTCTACATTTTAAAATAGATATACCTATGTCGTTGTGACATTTTTAAAATGCTTATTATTTTTTTAATGTAAAGAAAATCTAATTTTTCAATTAAAAATAAACTTATTCAACGTTTTAAATAGTAGTTAGTCGTGGAATAACTTTTATGTTCTAGTGGACTGCAATAGTAGTGACGTTATAATTTTGCTAATATTTTTTGACCATAGATAAGAATTGGGTGCTTGAATACTCATTTTTTTGTTTAATTAAATTTAATGACTGGAAATAGAAAATGAATATAATTTTTCAGACTTTATGTCTTACTTAGTACTATTGAAAACATTATCACAGGCTTAGGATTGGTTTTACCAACGATAAATAAATCGTTGGTGACTTGACAATAATTTTTTTCTACGTCCGTTATAAAACTTAGAATTTTTTTCATTCATATCTGTTCATAAAGTATATCATTCTGAATGAATCAAAAGCGTGAAAAAAAGTGCCGTAGCGGTTCATTTTTTCACTCTAAATGCGTGAAAAAAAGTGCCGTAACGTGTCATTTTTTAAAGCGTAAATATTAATATAGTAGGGTGCTTTGGACGCGGCGCTGTCAGTAGACGTTGTCTTAGAGCTGTCACATAGAAAACGTTTTCAAAGTTATTTGCTTGGTTTTTGTAAGAATTGTGTTGTTGAACAAAAAAAAGGTGTTGCTAGTTGTGATGGAGTGTGAAAGCGAAGAAAGGTTCAGTTGCACCCCCGAGGACGTCATTGATTCGGCAAATGCCGCTACAATGGGGAGCTTGTCAAGCCTAGAAAAGTACACTCACAGAACCGTACATGGACAGAAACGTACAAGACAGAACCGTACATTTTCCGAAACGTAAAATGGCAGAACCGTAAATTATAGAAACGTACATCATCAGAAAAATAAATGTACAGAAACGTAATGAATAGAAACGTACATTGACAGAAAATGGTCAAGACAAAATGTGTCTGTGGCAGAATCGTAATTGTACAGAACCGTAAACGGTAGAATCGTAATTGCACAGAACCGTAAACGACAGAAAAGTAACCGACAGAAAAATTCAAATAATGCAGTGACCTGCTAAGTCGGTAATTAGTTCAGACATTAGTCGCTAGATGTCGCCACTGCAAAAAATATTACTTTGTACTATAATGACGAAATTTAACAGTCAGTAAATCCGGAAAACCCGAATGTAAAAGAAAAATTTAAAATGTTCATTTATTTCATTTTTAGCTATTCTATTGTAGTCTAATAAGAAGGATAATATTTTATAATTTTTTATTTCATGAGTACATTTTAAAAATATAGCGGACGACTTATAATAATTACATCATTCCATCCAAACGTATAGAATAAAACTAAGTCCCCATTAAAGTAATTTATCCACAGCCAGTCTATTATTAGGTCATAATACCACTCCTAGGAGACGTCTTATGATATCCATAAAACACACGGATCTTATGGGAAAATCGTCTCGTGATTGGCCAAATAAAAATTAATTCGACAAATGTCACTTCAAAACGTCAAATAAAATTTTTCCAAAACATTGATTTAGTCTTTATTGTCTGACTGTGGATAAAACATTGTATTGCATACGGGTCTTACAATGTGTTTTATCCCCGCAAAGGTTTAAACGCGAGAACGAAGTTCGAGCGTTTAATTAAGGGGATAAAATATACAATAAATAACTATTGTTACGTTAGGAGCGTAAATTGGCAATCTAACAAGAAAATAATAGTTTTGAAAAAACAATTAGTCCTTAAACTACTTATTAGCCGTTTCATAACTATAAAAACGCCAACGTCGCATTTTACCGAATAATTTTTGTAAATAAGGTTGATAAAAATGTAAAATAGTTATTAATGATTAGATCTCTCATTAAAAGTATAAATTACATTAACTATTATATTTTTGAAGTGCGTGAAGTGCGTGAATTAGCAACAGCTAATTTTGAGAGAAAATGCGACGTTGGCGTTTACATAGTTTTGAAACAGCTAATTGTTTGGTTTGATTTTGTTGATAATCAAAAACATTTATAGGTAAGTGTGATTGTTTCTTTTGAACAAGCACAAAAAAATATTTTCAAAAAGAGACCCTTCCAAAATATACTTGCGCCATCTTTTGCCAAAGATGTTCCTCTTCATAAAAATTTGTAAAAAGTAGGGGGGAAATCGACTCCGCGCATCGAAATGTTGATCGATCCAGAAAATCCAGAAATCCATTTGTGATTTGCCTGTGACGAAGTTAGTTGTCAAAATGTGTGACAACTTTATACCATAGAAATGGACCGAAACTGAAGAAGACATTAATCAAATCAATTTATTAAAGATAAAAATGGTAAGTTGCAGTATTTGCGTAAATAATAATTTATTGAATGTTAAGAAGCGCGTTTAATAAATGTGTTATAGAATTTACACTTCATAATCGAAATCAGCTAAACGGTAAACCTAAAAAATTGATCTCCGTCTTATTTTTTTTTGTAATTTTGCGCATCTATACAAAATTAATTTAATTATCATTTATTTATTTAAAAGTTAATTTATCATTTGGCAAGTCATAATCGAATTATAAATCAGTTTAGTTTAGCAGCTTATTGTTTCACGCTGTTATACAAGCTGCACGTGCAAATTATATTGCGTCGCTGCGTGGCCCAGAAACAAAGCGCAAAAAAAACAAAAACTAGAATTTCGCCGAACTGAATTGAACTGAACTGGCATTCAGTTTCAATTCAATTGAAATTCGTCAGAAATCTTTTTCTTTTTCTACCTCATCATACAGCGTGACTCAGGGGTGTGTAATCGGTCTATAACTTTTTTGCTATTGAAAATATCGCGATGCTGTTTGCATTATCCGATACATCAACTTAAGATACACAAACTAAAAATATTTTTATTATACACAGGGTGGTGAACCATAGTTATATTTTTTTAAATGGAATACTTATACAGGGTGATTCTTTTAGGGCCTACATTAGAAACTTTTTAACTTCTAATATAGCTAGAGCTTTAAAATTTTGCATACGATCCAAATCGACCATTCTGAGTTTAACTAAATTATTTTCAAAATGGCTGAACTTCCGGAACTACAAGAAATTGGCGCCAAGTTTGAAATTTTAAATAGTAACCTCACATTTTTATTGCATTTTTGAATTCACCTTCTCATACTGAGTAAAATTTACCCAAGTTGTTGGTACTTATCTGTCATAGTGTTTGACATATGTCAATTTTTTTGCTAAAATTTTCATTTGCAGGGGTTTATTTAAAATATCACAGCTCTTGAACCCTTTGCGATAAGTAAATAACTTTTTTTGCATTCGATAACCAAAGATTTGAAGAGCCTTCCGGAATTTTCAAAATTATTAACTGTCAAAATTCAAGGCTAGTATGATTTTTTTTAAATTGTTATCAAAATACGGTTATAACTCAGTTTTTTCAAATGGAACGACCCTATTTTCTTAACGGCAATCGAAAGAACATCGACATTTATGATGACTTTTATCAACACGTCCTATACCTATCTCTCGCAGTTTCGAAATAATCACAAAAAACGGATTTTACTTTGTAATTTTCATCGTTAATCAAGTAGGCTTTGCAAAATGGTCAACAATTGTCAAACTTTAACATTTTATTTAGTTTTTAGCTGGTTGATTGTGGAATAAACAGTAAAACAATAATATTTAGTTATTATATATAACTCAGTGAATTATGTAAAATAACTCAATCAGTCTGCCATCTAATTTTGAACTTTTTAAATGAAAATGGTGGACAAATCGAACATTTTTTTTGGGTAATAGCACAACTTTATCGTATTTTTCGAAAGTTTAGTCGATTAAAAATGAAAATAATGAGCTAAAATTTCGTTTTTTGCGATTATTTCAAAAACTGTAAGAGATAGGTATAGAAATTGTTGATAAAAGTCTCCATAAAAATCGATGTTCTTTTGATTGCCATTGAAAAAATAGGGTCATTTCATTTGAAAAAATTGTGTTATAATCATTTATTGATTATCATTTTAAAAAAATCATAGTAGCCTTGTAATTTGACAGTTCAAAATTCTGAAGATTTCTGAAGACTCTAAATGCGTGAAAAAAAGTGCCGTAACGTGTCATTTTTTAAAGCGTAAATATTAATATAGTAGGGTGCTTTGGACGCGGCGCTGTCAGTAGACGTTGTCTTAGAGCTGTCACATAGAAAACGTTTTCAAAGTTATTTGCTTGGTTTTTGTAAGAATTGTGTTGTTGAACAAAAAAAAGGTGTTGCTAGTTGTGATGGAGTGTGAAAGCGAAGAAAGGTTCAGTTGCACCCCCGAGGACGTCATTGATTCGGCAAATGCCGCTACAATGGGGAGCTTGTCAAGCCTAGAAAAGTACACTCACAGAACCGTACATGGACAGAAACGTACAAGACAGAACCGTACATTTTCCGAAACGTAAAATGGCAGAACCGTAAATTATAGAAACGTACATCATCAGAAAAATAAATGTACAGAAACGTAATGAATAGAAACGTACATTGACAGAAAATGGTCAAGACAAAATGTGTCTGTGGCAGAATCGTAATTGTACAGAACCGTAAACGGTAGAATCGTAATTGCACAGAACCGTAAACGACAGAAAAGTAACCGACAGAAAAATTCAAATAATGCAGTGACCTGCTAAGTCGGTAATTAGTTCAGACATTAGTCGCTAGATGTCGCCACTGCAAAAAATATTACTTTGTACTATAATGACGAAATTTAACAGTCAGTAAATCCGGAAAACCCGAATGTAAAAGAAAAATTTAAAATGTTCATTTATTTCATTTTTAGCTATTCTATTGTAGTCTAATAAGAAGGATAATATTTTATAATTTTTTATTTCATGAGTACATTTTAAAAATATAGCGGACGACTTATAATAATTACATCATTCCATCCAAACGTATAGAATAAAACTAAGTCCCCATTAAAGTAATTTATCCACAGCCAGTCTATTATTAGGTCATAATACCACTCCTAGGAGACGTCTTATGATATCCATAAAACACACGGATCTTATGGGAAAATCGTCTCGTGATTGGCCAAATAAAAATTAATTCGACAAATGTCACTTCAAAACGTCAAATAAAATTTTTCCAAAACATTGATTTAGTCTTTATTGTCTGACTGTGGATAAAACATTGTATTGCATACGGGTCTTACAATGTGTTTTATCCCCGCAAAGGTTTAAACGCGAGAACGAAGTTCGAGCGTTTAATTAAGGGGATAAAATATACAATAAATAACTATTGTTACGTTAGGAGCGTAAATTGGCAATCTAACAAGAAAATAATAGTTTTGAAAAAACAATTAGTCCTTAAACTACTTATTAGCCGTTTCATAACTATAAAAACGCCAACGTCGCATTTTACCGAATAATTTTTGTAAATAAGGTTGATAAAAATGTAAAATAGTTATTAATGATTAGATCTCTCATTAAAAGTATAAATTACATTAACTATTATATTTTTGAAGTGCGTGAAGTGCGTGAATTAGCAACAGCTAATTTTGAGAGAAAATGCGACGTTGGCGTTTACATAGTTTTGAAACAGCTAATTGTTTGGTTTGATTTTGTTGATAATCAAAAACATTTATAGGTAAGTGTGATTGTTTCTTTTGAACAAGCACAAAAAAATATTTTCAAAAAGAGACCCTTCCAAAATATACTTGCGCCATCTTTTGCCAAAGATGTTCCTCTTCATAAAAATTTGTAAAAAGTAGGGGGGAAATCGACTCCGCGCATCGAAATGTTGATCGATCCAGAAAATCCAGAAATCCATTTGTGATTTGCCTGTGACGAAGTTAGTTGTCAAAATGTGTGACAACTTTATACCATAGAAATGGACCGAAACTGAAGAAGACATTAATCAAATCAATTTATTAAAGATAAAAATGGTAAGTTGCAGTATTTGCGTAAATAATAATTTATTGAATGTTAAGAAGCGCGTTTAATAAATGTGTTATAGAATTTACACTTCATAATCGAAATCAGCTAAACGGTAAACCTAAAAAATTGATCTCCGTCTTATTTTTTTTTGTAATTTTGCGCATCTATACAAAATTAATTTAATTATCATTTATTTATTTAAAAGTTAATTTATCATTTGGCAAGTCATAATCGAATTATAAATCAGTTTAGTTTAGCAGCTTATTGTTTCACGCTGTTATACAAGCTGCACGTGCAAATTATATTGCGTCGCTGCGTGGCCCAGAAACAAAGCGCAAAAAAAACAAAAACTAGAATTTCGCCGAACTGAATTGAACTGAACTGGCATTCAGTTTCAATTCAATTGAAATTCGTCAGAAATCTTTTTCTTTTTCTACCTCATCATACAGCGTGACTCAGGGGTGTGTAATCGGTCTATAACTTTTTTGCTATTGAAAATATCGCGATGCTGTTTGCATTATCCGATACATCAACTTAAGATACACAAACTAAAAATATTTTTATTATACACAGGGTGGTGAACCATAGTTATATTTTTTTAAATGGAATACTTATACAGGGTGATTCTTTTAGGGCCTACATTAGAAACTTTTTAACTTCTAATATAGCTAGAGCTTTAAAATTTTGCATACGATCCAAATCGACCATTCTGAGTTTAACTAAATTATTTTCAAAATGGCTGAACTTCCGGAACTACAAGAAATTGGCGCCAAGTTTGAAATTTTAAATAGTAACCTCACATTTTTATTGCATTTTTGAATTCACCTTCTCATACTGAGTAAAATTTACCCAAGTTGTTGGTACTTATCTGTCATAGTGTTTGACATATGTCAATTTTTTTGCTAAAATTTTCATTTGCAGGGGTTTATTTAAAATATCACAGCTCTTGAACCCTTTGCGATAAGTAAATAACTTTTTTTGCATTCGATAACCAAAGATTTGAAGAGCCTTCCGGAATTTTCAAAATTATTAACTGTCAAAATTCAAGGCTAGTATGATTTTTTTTAAATTGTTATCAAAATACGGTTATAACTCAGTTTTTTCAAATGGAACGACCCTATTTTCTTAACGGCAATCGAAAGAACATCGACATTTATGATGACTTTTATCAACACGTCCTATACCTATCTCTCGCAGTTTCGAAATAATCACAAAAAACGGATTTTACTTTGTAATTTTCATCGTTAATCAAGTAGGCTTTGCAAAATGGTCAACAATTGTCAAACTTTAACATTTTATTTAGTTTTTAGCTGGTTGATTGTGGAATAAACAGTAAAACAATAATATTTAGTTATTATATATAACTCAGTGAATTATGTAAAATAACTCAATCAGTCTGCCATCTAATTTTGAACTTTTTAAATGAAAATGGTGGACAAATCGAACATTTTTTTTGGGTAATAGCACAACTTTATCGTATTTTTCGAAAGTTTAGTCGATTAAAAATGAAAATAATGAGCTAAAATTTCGTTTTTTGCGATTATTTCAAAAACTGTAAGAGATAGGTATAGAAATTGTTGATAAAAGTCTCCATAAAAATCGATGTTCTTTTGATTGCCATTGAAAAAATAGGGTCATTTCATTTGAAAAAATTGTGTTATAATCATTTATTGATTATCATTTTAAAAAAATCATAGTAGCCTTGTAATTTGACAGTTCAAAATTCTGAAGATTTTAGAAGACCCTTCGAACTTTTGTCTATCAAATGCAAAAAAAATTATTCAATTATTGTAAAGGGTTCAAAAGCTGTGCTATTTTAAATAAACCTTCGCAAATGAAAATTTGCAGAAAAAAATTGGCATACTTCAAAAACTATGACAGATAAGTATTAACAACTAGGGTATATTTTAGTCAGTTTCAAAAGGTGAATTCAAAAATGCAATAAAAATAGGTGGTTACTATTTAAAATTTCAAAGTTGGCGCCAATTTCTCATCGTTCCGGAAGTTCAGCCATTTTGAAAATAATTTAGTTGAACTCAGAATGGTAGATTTGGATAGTATACAAAATTCTAAATCTCTAGCTATACTATAAGTTAAAAAGTTTCTAATGTAGGCCCTAAAAGAATCAGCCTGTATATTTTTGCATAATTAGATTCTACGTAAAAAAATTGTGGCACTTTGTATAAACTTTTATAGGCCTAGGAATCATGATGAATATTAATGTTTATACATTGTGTTATTTTAATTCTCAGTTATTCTAAGAAAATTAATTCTTGCGAAAAATAATATCACTCACTGCTAGCAACAACCTATTTGAAAAATTTAACTGATTTTTTGTAATAAAATACATTTTTTTGTTGTAACCCAGTGTGGGTTTTCAACAGAGTAGTAGTGGTATTATATGACTGTTCACACTTCAAATACTTTGAAATGTCGCTTTATCGATCAACAGAATTTTGTTTATAAAATTTCTGTTTTCGCCAATCAAATTAAGCATATTTTCAGAAAAGTTTATCCTCTTTCGAAAATCTTCCCCATGCAATTCTTGGTGTAATTTTAAATGGTATGGGTGAAATCTATGTTTCAATAAAATCCGATTGACACTGCTCTGTGAAATATCTGTTTGCCTAAAAATTTCCCGCGTACTTAAATTCGGGTTTTCTTCTAACATGAGCAGAACATTTAACCAATATAGTAAACCATGTTGATTATTTCTTGCTGGGTAAAATCCATTTTTGTATAAGTAATTAATAACACTAGCGAGGTAAATAACCGTCTCACTTTGAAAGCATTGTGGCAGCAGCCTATTTGAAAAATTGATTTTTTTTGTAATAAAATACAATTTTTTTTTAAATCTCGAGAAATCTTTTAAATTTGCTATACAAACCGCATATCATTTGAAAGTTTATCAAAAATGCTATTGATAGGTGTAAACAAATACAGGGTGTTCCATATGAAAAAAATGAGTTATTTCACTTTTTGCGTTTTGGCACACCCCGTACATTATCTGTGCGATTTAACGAAAAGTCGACTATTTGCTAAAACTACAAGATATTCTAAGTTTTTCTATTGCAAATTTGTTGGAAAATATTCATTGTCGGCTTCACAGTGATTTTTTAAAAGTGGGTTGTTTTTAGCACAAAAAGTTGAATAATTTTGAAACAAAAAAAGATAGGCCTATAGAAGTTTATACAAGGTACCATTATTTTTTTACGTAGAATCTAATTATGCAAAAATATATAGGGTGTTCCATTTAAAAAAATATAACTAGTTCACCACCCTGTATACAACACCCTGTGCATAACAAAAATATTTTTAGTTTGTGTACTTTAAGTTGATCTATCGGATAATGAAAACGGCATCGCAATATTTTCAATAGCAAAAAAGTTATAGACCGATTACGCACCCCTGGGTCACGCTGTATGTATGTATTAAAAATAATTAACCGTACGAAATTTACGTATTGTTTGTATGATTACTGATTACCCTAAAATTCGCGAAAAAGGTTGAAGTTATGGGTTTATTAATTCGGCGTTTTGTACAATTTATTTTCTCAAATATCTTAAAAAGTAAAATTGTAGGCACATGAATAAACACATGGATGAGGGTGGAAGCCGTTACTTTGGGCAACGTATTGAGGTGGGAGTTCGACAGAAAAATCTATTTGTTGAGAAAAAAACGTCCAAACGTCTTTGAAACGGTGGTCAACTGTTTTGTTGCATTCAAGCCCAGTTGATTTGAAGAAAACCATTTGCCGGCCATCAGTTTCGCTTGATCACTGTTTTCTGTAGCTGTGTCCAAGGTCTCACCACTGTTGAGTAGTGACGTATCATCCGCAAATAATGTCACTTTGGTGTTCTTTAAACAATATGGAAAGTCATTAATGTATATTAAGAAAAGTAAAGGACCCAAAACAGATCCTTGAGGAACACCACACTCAACAGGGAGACTTTCAGACACAGCATTGTTAAAGTTGACACTTTATTGATGATCACTCAAATATGAAGATAAGATATAAAAATTATAGTAAATCATCTTCTTTAAAAAAAAAGTAAAAAGGTATATCAGTAACGTATCAATTATCTTAAATAAATATTTTTATCTTCCAATATTCTCCTCTTAAGGAGAAAATATTTTTAAATATTTGTACAGCAGTTTTATTTCTTTTGGGTAATTTGGGTCTCATTCCTTAGTGTAAGTCGCTCTTTGAAGAAGTTTGTCTGTTTAAAGAGCGACTTAGGAATCAGCGAAATTTTAGAAATTTTTATATTTTCTGTATGAATTTTTACTTTTTGTTTAGTAGATAGTAAGGTACTTCAAGGAATGGTTACTTCAATTTCTTACTTTTAACATATTGTGTTAAATAGATGATGCTTTCGTTGTCCACCTCCTTGAGGTTCTAGAGTCCCTCCGGCTGCCTCATTTAGCGAGTGATTTCGTTTAACAAAAACAATTTTTGTCTATAATTGCATCTTCTTTAATAACTTTATATTTTATTTCTTATATTAATATTTTTCGAATGTTAGAAAACTGTGTTGTATTTTCGTTGGGGGAAGATAAAAGTCTTCCCTTTGTTTTTGAGTTGGTAGGGGACGAATATACCATAATGAAGTCCCACAATAATCTTCCTCTTCCGCAAGAGAATAATGACGCCACCCCTTTATGAGAATTTTAAAGGCGAGGGCTATTACGAAATTGACCCGGCTCCAAACTATTTATGCCGAAGAAAAGCCAGACGGTAATAATTAACGAAGTCTTTTATGAAGTTGGCAGTTGTAGCTACATTGATGCCGCCATTTATTATCCGTGGTCGAGGGCGGCTCGGCATCGAGCTGTACCCCCTGTGCCTAGTGACCTTAGGGCTTTGGGCACTGTGTTGGCAGACGACCTCAACAGGAAATATGCATGCTGCGACCAGAACATTTTCCAGGCCGTCGTTGAGAACAGCATAATTCTCTGTTGCAGGGAGTTTGTTGACAACTTATTGCGCAGGGGATAACAGAAATTCATGCTGATGGGACTTTCAAGGTCGTACCCGCGGCTTCAGTATCGAGGCAGCTGTTTATAATAATAATATACACGCCATGGTATAATTTCTAAATTTACATTTACGCCCCGTTTCTGGTAAATTTTATCTCTCTGATAGTTGGATGAAAATGAAATCTCCCGAAATCTCTTTTTTTTTGACGTTAAGTCAATGCGAATCGGGATTAATACATAATACTACGGACTGTCTATAAAAGAGTGTAGGATCTTAGGTGGTTCAGGAATTTGAATTTGCCGCATTTAGTTATTTTATTTCTATGAAATTTCTGAAAAGTACCAATTTTTATCCACTCAGGCAACCATTAAAACCATATTTTTCATATACTAACATTGTTCGCTCTTTCTGGAAAGAAGCGGCAAACTTTTAATACCTACTACGATCCTACATTCATTTATAGACAGATTGTATAATATATAATATACCTATAATACTATACTATAATATATAATACTAATATAATTATAAGGGAGGGTTTAGAGGCAGTACGGCAAGAGGCGGCATACACGATTTTGAGATGGGGACATTGTGTTTGGATATACTATAGAATGGTAGGAAATTAAAATCTGCATAAAATTAATCGAAAGTATAAATTTAGTTATTGGCTGAATACGGTAGGAGAGCTTAGAATGTCCGTCTTTAGATTGCCTCTTAAGAATAATACATATTACCACTTGTTAAAAGATACGCTTCAATTTCGCAAACACCCCTGTATAATTTATTTAATTTATTTACTTTTTTATTTTTAAAATGTCAAATAAGATGACAAGTCAATGCCTTAGTTTTTAGGGGCTGCAAATGTACCAATGGTGGACATAAACAACTGGTACCAGCAAAACAATTTTTTTGTGAATTTGGCTTTTTTCTTTTTTTAACAGAAGACACTTTGCTCCCCATATGTATTAGTAATATAATAATAATAATATAATATAATAATAATAATATAATATAATTAATAATAATATGTCATTTGTAAAGGTACGCGGGTGAACCATATGTCTTATCCCGGCTGCGGTCAATGTGTGTTATGTACCGGTTGCGTGAATCAAATAGTGTAAAATCATGACGGTTTGCGACTGGGGATGAGCTTCTTTTCTTCTCTTTATTATTCTTGCCAGAATGACAAAAAATTCAGTTATAAGTGTGTAAACAAATAGTATTAGCACAGATTATATACATTGTTAAAGGGGGACTACAAGAGCCCCCTTGATATAAATTGTTTCGTAACTTTGTAGCGCAAATTAGTTTGGTACTACTATGAATTAAAAGGCTATTCCATTTAGAAACTTTTTGTCTCTTTTGCAATTTTTGGAAAATGTGCCATTTTGGGTTCATTTAATTTTAATGCTCAATTTTTGGTTAAAGTATTTGCACTACCTCGTGGGATATCCCTGTATATGTAAGTTTTGCAAAAATTTATTTAAAATTGCGATCCACACGCAGACCTTGATGAATTTATCCATAGTCCGAAATATTTCATCATATTCGTCTATCGGACGTGATTTGAAGCCCTCGTATTGTTTTTTCTCTAATTTAAATTAGTTTGTATCGTCTTCATCATCTCGAATTGTCTAATTTTGGTAAGTTATTGTTTTTTTGCTATCAGTATTCTGTATAAGTTACCAACCTTACAATACATTTTCTGTAATTGTCTTCATGCTGTCTATGTGCTTATTTTAACAACTTTTCAACACGCTGTTTGTGTTAACACTATTAATATAAATGATCTCATAATAATATTTAAGAATATTTGGCAGATTTAAAGGCAACAATAATTTATTTAACGAGTTTGAGTGTAAATCGGGGCTTTATGAAATAAATGAACCGATTTATACGAAAACGAGTTGAATACAACACTTTATTCTTTGAATTAGACTCAACAAAGCTTAAAATTGCTTTAAATCTGTTAAGAATAATCTGCCATTTCGTATTGACAGTTGGCAAAATAACTTCCTTACACACGAGAAAAACCGTAAATCTTGACATTGTCGAAGAATAAAAATCATTTATCTATGGAGCTTAGGATTGAAATCTATACTCCGTTATGATGAATTTGTTACAACTGAACTTTACTGAAAAATTTTTAATCCAAAATGCTCCATTATTTCATACAGAAAAACCTATGTAAAAATATCAATGTAGCGAGGTTATAAACTTAAAAATAAATTAACTTTTATAAAAAAAAATGTGCATTTTTATTTTTCTCCCCTCAAATAGACTAAATAGATCCCAAATTTAAGTTTTCTGCTAAAAGCAGGTAAATTTATGAAAACGGTTGGAAAAACCCGTTCCAACGGTTTTTGTTCAAATTGACCAATCAGCGCGGGCGGAATGTTGTTGCTATGTGAATCTGATTGGCTATTTTAACTGAAATTGTTGGAGGGGTGCTGCACCTATAAATAGCTGATCAGCGCCGGCGCCATTCTCTTTGTGCGCAGTCAGTTCATTGATCCTGTCACAAATTTTCGCGGCGTTTTTTAATTTTTCGAGTTTTTCTTTTTTCGTGTTTCGATTCGTGTATTTATTGAAGATTGTCTTCACGGCATCTTCGATTTTCCGAGTTTCGTATTTTTTCGTGTTTCGATTCGTGTATTTATTGAAGATTGTCTTCACGGCATCTTCGATTTTCCGTTTTTCGCATTTTTTGTATTTTTTGAAGATTGTCTTCACGGCATCTTCGATTTTCCGAGTTTCGTATTTTTTCGTATTTTTTGAAGATCGTCCGTTTTTGTGTTACGTGAGTGTTAAGTTTATTTTCACATTGCAGCATCCTTACATTTTTTCTAATTATAGTAAAATGAGGCATAACGGATATGATTATGTGTCTTCTTCTAAAGGCAGGGGAGGTGCTGTGCGGTAAGTTATTCAAATTTTGTACACATATTAGCTGTTTCAAAACGTCGCATTTTACTGAATTATTTTTTTAAATAAGATTGATAAAATTGTAAAATTATTATTAATGATTAGATCTCTCATTGAAAGTATAAATTACATAACCTATTATTTTTTTGAAGTGCATGAATAATTTATAACAGCTAATTTTGAGAGAAAATGCGACGTTGGCGTTTTTATAGTTTCGAAACAGCTAATATATTATTTTCATTTTTTCGAATAACTATGATATACAATTTCCACTCAGAGATTGGACTTTTTCAAATAACCTGGAAACATTAAAATTACTGAGATATACGTATGAGCGGGGTGTTTAAAGTGTACTATTAGGTTGGTGGTATTCCCGCGCTTGTAATCCTCCGCCGATTTTGCGCCTGTCATGTTTTGTGGTCCTGTCAAATTCGAATTCAAAACGTGTTGTGCTAAAGATTCAGGATTAATTTTGTTTAACGACGTTTGTAAAGTGTTAATATTATTTGTTTCAAAACTATAAACGCCAACGTCGCAATTTCTCTCAAAATTAGTGAAAATTGATGGTTAGAGTTCAAATGTCAAAGTCAAACCCGGGAAATTTGAAAAATCCTAATGCAAAAATTCCATTATTATTAATTCGATTAAATTACCAGTGTCAATGGAAGCACTTTTAGATAATCATTAGAAGATACCGTGCTTTGACGTTCAATATGAATCGTTTTAAAATTTTTTATGCTTTTAAATCGGAATTCGGAAGTAAAGTTTTACCTTTGGGGACGCCGCTAAGCTAGGTTGAAAACACTAACCATAAATGGCGGGAAAATGTTTTATTCGGATATTTTGAGTGTTTGAGTGTACGAATTTTGAGGCTTCACAATTATTGCATTGCCTATACGGAATGACTATTCTATCTTTGGTGCAAGGAACGAATGTTGACAAATTAGAGATGACGAGAAAAACACGAATAATGAATGATTGTTTGGTTCACTTGCTTTATTGTAAAATTAATAAACACCTGATATTTACCACCACATACTTTTAAACTGACTCTCTAATGCAAAAAATAACAGTATACACGCAAAATTGCTAAACAATTCATTAAATGAGGAATTTAGAAAATTAATACATACAAGACGTCTAGTCAGTGCTCTAGTTAATTGAATTATTAATTCCCGTTCCCGAATTGTAACTTAAATGAAACAACCTTGTGAACGGTTTATAGAACCGTCATTAATTTAATAATCACGTGTGCAAATTGGAGTCCTATTCGCGTTGTTACATTTTAACAAGGAATAAAATTTAATGAAGCTTTCTATAAACCGGCCCTATGTATTTTTTTCTTTTGTACTAGTACCTACATTGTTTTCAGCTATTATAAGTGCAAGCAGCACAGCAGTCATTTCTGTGAGGCAACATTAAAGGTGGTAGGGGATGAGTTTATCGTAATGAACCCTCATAATAATCATCCCCTTCCGCAAGAAAATAATGACACCACCCCCTTTATGAGAATTTTAAAGGCGAGGGCTATCGCGGAAGTGACCCGGCTTCAAACAATTTATGCCGAAGAAGCCAGACTTATTTTTTTCAAATCTTTAAAAATAACAATTGTAGCCACGTTGATGCCGCTATTTATTATCCGTGGTCGAGGGCGGAGTCACTCATGAGGGCGGCCCGGCGACGAGCTGTACCCCCTGTGCCTAGTGACCTTAGGGCTTTGGGCATTGTGTTGGCAGACGACCTCAGCAGGAAATATGCATGCTGCGACCAGAACATTTTCCAGGCCGTCGTTGGGAACAGCATAATTTTCTGTTGCAGGGAGTTTGTTGACAACCTAGTGCGCAGGGGGATCACAGAAATTCATGCAGATGGGACCTTCAAGGTCGTACCCGCGGCTCCGGAATCGAGGCAGCTGTTTATTATCCACGCCATGCTGGAAAACCATGTAAGATTGTGTTAATATTATGTACCACTTTTTCATAATTTGTTTATAGTCCCTACCGGTGATGTTCGCACTGATGGGCTCCCGATCGGAGGCAGCCTATAATGAAGTTGTTGACTATTTTAAGACCCAGGTTGCCCCAACCCTGGCACCTGAAGTAATTATCACAGATTACGAAAAGGGACTTCAAAATAGTTTTCAACTTCATTATAGAGAAGCCCAGGTGAGGGGATGCTTCTTTCACTTTGCCCAAGTAAGTTTTGTTTATTTAATTACCACTTATAATTTAAAAAATTACTCTTCAACTTGTAAATAAAAATGTTTCTAGAACATTTGGAAGAAGATGAAATCCCTGGGCTTTTTACCATTAATCAATGCGAACCCGGATGCCGGTAGGGTAGTACGCATCGCCATGACACTGCCTCTGCTGCCAGCAGCTCGTTTAAGGGAGGGCTTAGAGGCAGTACGGCAAGAGGCGGCACGCCATGAGTTTGAGATGGGGACATTGTTTGCTTACATCGAACGGTAGGAAATTAAAATTTGTATTTTACAAATGTATTAATCGAAAATATAAATTTAGTTATTGGCTGAATACGGTAGGGGAGCACAGAATGTCCGTCTTCAGGTTGCCTCGAAGGACCAATAATAATATTGAGTCCTTCCACAGTCTCCTCAAACATCGAATTGGAGAATTACATCCGAATATTTGGATGTTTTTGGGTAAGCAAACTTTTTTCAATATAGGGGAGTATAATTTACCCCAGCTGATTCATTGTCTGGTTTAGTTTAAAATCTAATTAGGCTCACACTTGATAGATGCAAATAATAATTATTTTATCTTAGGGAGACTGGTGGATGTCCTGAAAGACGGACATGTTGTTTTGGAGCAAATAATGAGAGGGCAACGGGTTACGCGGTGGAAGAAGGTGGCTTACGCGGCTCAAGATCGCCATGTCAGGGAGGCACAAGACGATTTTGAACTGGGCCGTATATCACTGGTCCATTTTCTACGACGTAGTTCGTACGTCGTAGAAAATTTGGAGGGAGATCTCCGAAATTGGGCCAATGCTCATCCCCAGCCGGACGAGCCAGGTGTGTATTAAATGTTCCTGAGCCTCTTCTCCCAGAGCCCGTGCCAGAGCCCATGTTCGTTATTACTCCCGGTATATATTTGAATGTTAAACTTTTTCATTTAACTTTTAACAAATTTGTTCAACAGAGAACCCCCTCGCTGCCCCTCCGGGAGCTCTACCGGGAGCTTTTCTCGTTGTAGGCCAAGGTATGTTTGAAGTATTTATTATTTTTATTTATATGATTTGGATTTTTACTCAACTTTTGAGTATTGTAGGTATCGTTTCAGAGTTAAATATTTCTCAATAAATCTATGATTACTTAACAAATTTTATTAAACAGACGATCCTCTCGCTGCCCACCACCTTGATGTCCCCGCGCCGCTATTTCCCGATGTCGCTGGTGTCGCAGGTATGTTTGATATGAAGTTCTATTTTTCCATTAGAATTTTGACTTTCTTGTGTAACAGATAACAAGTTATTTCAGATATCGTTAAATAGTAAAATGATTTTAAATGCATATTACTTAACAAATTCTATTAAACAGACGACCCTCTCGTTGCCAATCCCGAGCCCCCTCACGACGAACCCGTTATTGCTGCAACCCCAGGTATGTTTGAAATAAAGTTTCATTTTTTTCATTTTATTTTTCCTCACTTTTTTTTGTGAACATTAAACTACTTTAGGTATCGTTACTGAGTTAAATATATCTTAAATGTATGATTACTTAACAAATTCTGTTAAATAGATGATCATTTCGCTGCCCCCCTCCTTGAAATTCCCGGGCCCTTATACCCCGAAATTATAATTGAGGATGCCGCAGGTATGTTTGATATAAAGTTCTATTTTTTTCCATTTGAAATTTTACTTTCTTGTGTAACAGATAACAGATTTCAGAGTTCGTTGTTCTGTTTATTGACTTTTACATTTTTTTACTTATCACATTTTTTTTAATAGATAATGCTCTCCTACAAGATGACCCTGGAGAAGAAGTTGCTGTCCCTGGTAAGTTTGCGAATTTAACATTTTCAAATTAACTAATGCATTTTTTTAACAGTGCTTCCCATGTGTGTCATATGTAGGGCTGCGCAGGTGACACACATGTTCTACCCCTGCGGCCATTGTGTGTTCTGCCCCGACTGTGCGAATCAAATTCTAATCAGAAACATTAGAACATGTTCAATTTGTCGGACGCGATTTGAAGACCTAGTCCCGTTTTTTCTGTAATTTAAATTAATTTATATCGTCATTATCTCGAATTATCTAATTTTGGTAAGTTATTGTTTTTTGCTATCAGTAATCTGTAACTTACCAACGTAACTGTTATTGTCTTTTCTTGCTGTCTGTAGCTTATTTTAACCACCTTACAACACCTTTTCTGTATTAACGTTATTAACATAATAATTTTATATTAATATTAGAAGAGGGTAATGTAGCAATTGATACTTTTTATGTTTTAAACAATCTATTGTTTATTTGATCTTGTTTTAAAGCAGTGCTTGATGGTTACTGCTAATATTGTGTATTTGCTATCAGTAATCTGTAACTTATTTTAACACGTTTTTTGTATTAACGTTATTAACATTTTATAATATTAATATTAGAAGAAGGTAATGTAACAATTAATGCTTTTTGCATCCGTTAAACAATCTACTGTTTACTTCATCTTGTTTTAAAACAGTGTTTGGTTACTGCTAATATTCTGTACCTATGTATTCGTGCAATAATTACATTAAATTTTAAACGAAAGAATTTTTTTGGTTATTTTTGTAAACCCAAATCCCACCCCCAACTTCAAACTATGATGTAACAACTCTAATATAGTGAATATAATATATAATATAATGAATGAAAAAAATCAATTCTATATGAGTGTCTGGTTGCAATTTCACCAAAAAATTGGTTGGTTGATGGTCTTGAAACTAAAACTGTAGAACAAAATATTTAGGACATGACATATGTTTCGAGTTTTTTTAAACAAAGTCATATTATTGCTAATCTTATCATAAACAGTTGTTTTTTGTTGTTGTATGAACGCCCTTTTCAACAAAAATGTTCAACAAAGTTCATTTTTGTCCCAATCTATACATTTCTATCAATAGCATTGAAGTTTACAAAAACGACATCGTTTTTAATTCAAGAGTCTCAAGACAGATTTGTGTGCCCTGACTGCGATAACATTTCACGCAAATAAAGTCACGCAATGTTCGTAAAAGTGAAACTTTGACATTTCAAGAAGACAACATAACCCTACCTTTCTTAACAAATTTTCTGGAGACTTCTGCCCCTATATGACAATGACACTGAAGTTTTTGACGCAAAGTAGAGATTTCTGCCCTAAATATCCGATCATAACGCTCTGAAAGGGTAGAAACGAACACAATATAAGTGAAAATTTTGACATTTCCAGATGATAACCCTACTTTGAAAACCGAATTTTCTGGAGACAAAACAAGTACAATTTGTGGCGATACGCACTGCACTTCTCCGCTACTACTAATATTCGCTACAAAATTTCACATTACTAGATTCTGTTTAAATAAGAACATGCGATCTTATTTTTCCATTAACTGCGAAAACTTTATAATTTCAAACCATGGCCACCTAAAATCTGAATATCTAGGAAGCCATGGCTACTTATAACAGCGCCCTCTATTGAGCAAGCTTCGAATTCTGAGGTTGCCTTCCCCCCACCACTTTTCTGTTTTGTACGGTTCTGCGTTGTACGTTTCTGATGAAATATGTTTCTAGACAAATACGTTTCTGATAATGTATTTTTCTAGATCAATACGGTTCTGTTTTGTGTGTTTCTGTTTATGTATGTTTCTAGATTTGTACGATTCTGCCAGTGTACGTTTCTATAATTTACGGTTCTGCCATTTTACGTTTCGGAAAATGTACAGTTCTGTCTTGTACGTTTCTGTCTATGTACGGTTCTGTGAGTGTATTTTTCTAGATCCGTACGCGTCCCCGCTACAATGAATATTCTTCCGGAAAAATCAAAAAATCAATATTTGAAAGAATATCATGATTTCATGGAGTGGCGCAGGAAAAAAGGAATCCAAAGTTTCACAGAGAGAGTTTTGCTCGCTTATTTTGATTCAAAATCAAAAACGTGGAGAGCTTCAACTTTGTGGTCTGCCTATTCCAAATTGAAGGCCACTTTGATTATGAACAGATATGAATGAAAAAAATTCTAAGTTTTATAACGGACGTAGAAAAAATGTTGTATGCAATTCGTGAGTAAAGTATCTTTTTTTAACTCGTATATATATATATATATATATATATATATATATATATATATATATATATATATATATATTTACATCCCACTATCATTAGCACTTCCGTACATAAACCCAGCTTAGAGCGTCCACCTAAAACTTTTTGCAGATTTCTGAATATACACTTCAAAACTGTATTCAGTGCACCCATAGGTGTCACCCAATACAAGTTTCATTGAAATCGGAGTCGCGAGTATCCACTTCGGTATCATTACAGCGTCCGTACAAAAAACCAGCTTAGGGCGTCCTCAGCATGTATATGAGTATCCATTATACTATCATTACCGCGTCCTTTTGGTATACAATTTCCGTTACACTATCAATAAGGCGTCCGACAGTGTTGCCACTTTAACCCGAGGTAATAAATTTCTTAAAACCTCAGTCTAATTAATGTCAGATGACTTTTTTAACATTTCTAAATTAATTTTAGAGTTAGTACATTAAATTTTTATAATTACTATTTGTAACCGCTCAGAAAAATAAGAAAAACTTTGATAAAAAATTATTCTAGATATTATTATTTGGCAAATTATTTCGACTTCGCAAACCCTGCAGTCAGGCAAGAATTTACGATTACCGATTTTGCTGAAAAACAAATTTGACATAAAAATGATGTACAAAAAAAATTATAACATTCTTTCTTTCTTTCGTGGTTGGTACTTTTACCGAAAAAAATAATAAAATAAATAAAATAAAAACATTTAAAAAAATTGTGCGTCAAATTTATATTTTTTTATTGGCAATGAACTATTTTTCTTTGTTAAATATATTAAGATTAAGCAGTTTTTTGTTATAGTAATGCAACTACCAAAATAAACAAAGTTGAAGTCAATTTTAGAAATTTTTGTTTCAGGTCCGAATTGCTCTTGAGTTGTTTTTTTGTAAACTTATTGTTAGGTATTCAGTTGTCATGTCAAACGTTTACGTTTTTAATTTATTATTTGTTTCCAGCCTTTTTTATTTCTGGTTTATTTGCTAAAATCAAATCTACGAAGTACGGCGTTCAGAATTCAGGAACGTTTGTGAATTACCATCACTGAAGCGTCCGAATATAACATACGGACGCTCTAATGTAGTAAAGTGGTTTTAGAGCGTCCATATACGAACCGTATATGGACGCTCTAATGTAGTAGGACGCTTCAATGATAGTAATTATTTTTGGTATACATTCAATTTCTTCTACAAAAATCAGAGAAAAAATCTCTAGCGTATCCATAGTGTTACTTCCAGTTTTTTGCGGAAATCAAGTCGCCGAAATACGGCGTTCAACATTCAGACATTTGTGATGTACCATCACTGAAGAGTCCGAATGTCATATACGGACGTTCCAATACAGTGGGCGGGCTTTAAAGAGTCTATTTATAGACCAGTGTAAACACTATGGCGGACACTTTTTTGTGGTCAGACGCTTTAATGATAGTAATTCTTCGTCTTGATTTTAGCAAATAAATTTCAGGTAGATACTGTATGTAAGGTAACAACAATTTTCAGATTTTTGCAGAAATCAAGTAGAGACGTAATCTTTCTAGGGGCCATTGAACAAAGTTGTTCAGCTTGTTTTTCTCCATTTTTCTTGATAATGTAATTTTAATTTGTTTATTAATTTGGAGTTAATCAGTTTTTTTACTTGTAGTTTATAAAATATATTCAGAACCAAAAGCTATTAACTTTAATTCATACATACAGAGATATTTTTTTACTCTGAACATACCCCGTTATTCCCTATGTTCAATCTGAAAAAAAATCAGATCAACACAATGCGAGTTTTGCTATGCAACTAATTATTCTACGCGCTGTCAAAAATCTCAACCTGTCAATTAAATCTTCCAAGATTATTCAAGTAAAGAAAAATTAATTTTTATGAAATTTATTAATCATCAGGGAATAGTAACATGTAAGGAATGATAGATTACTTTAACAAATATTTGAAATCACTTCAAATTGGTTCAAATAACTCGACATCAAATAATTACCTTTACGTACATTGGTAACGTAAATTAGATCCATGCTTTAAAATGTTTTTTTTCAGATTGAACATAGGGCTGTGTTCAGAGTTAAAAATTGTCCCTGTATAATAAGTGTCTTAAGTTCTGTGGCTCTAGCAAAATTATTTTTTTTATGTTATTGGCATATTTTCTACACGATAAATTCAATAAAATTCAATTCAAATTCAATAAATTCAATTATTGTAATAACTTCTAAAATACAATTAAATAAAAGTTGAGAGATTTTGAGTAATAACATTTTAATATTAAAGACATAAATTTATAATTTATAGCCCGGTTTGTGGTAATTAGTGATATTTCCTTGTTTATTTGTATGTTAGCAGTTACTATAAAAAGTAAAAAAAATTGATTTAGAAAACATACAACTGGAAAAAAATTTGTTAAGTGGTTTTCAATGTCCTATTCACTTTAAACATAGAAAAAGCTAAGAACAACTTCTTTAAAATAGTTTATATAATCTAAAAAAAACATAGTTTTTCGTTTAAAATAAAAATGTTGACACCGATTTCATTATCAAAACTTCTAATATTTCTAATGTAGGGTCTTGGAGAAACAATTTTTATAAATATAAAAATTTAGTAAAATAAAGGTAGCGTTCTTCAAAAGTACAGTTTTGATTCTGTTTTTCCTAAAATTTTACAGAAGTGTTCCCCAAAAGTACCTTATCGTTTCAGGTTTCCTAACAAGCATCATTTTGTATCTGTGTTCCACAAAAGTATCAGCTCTGTACCTGTGTTTTCCAAAAGCATCGTTCTGGTCCTCTGTTCTTCAAAAATATAATATTGCATTGGCGATACCCAAAATTATCGGTATGCGGCGATGTTACCCAAAAGTATCTTCCGGTACAAAGTGAATTTGAAAGTAACACATATTATATTTTAAGGAGCGACAAAATAGCTCAAATAAAGTCAAAGTATCTCAACTTGCTCTATTCGAATATTTATAGTTTCCGAGATATAAAGGGCTTTATTGGGCGAATCAACTTAAATTTACTCCACAGCGATAAAATTCATCAAGAAAAAATTATAAAAAATGTGACTTCTAAGTTTAGTTTTTAAAAACCCATTACCTTTGTTTAAAAAAACTAAGCTAAATTACCAAAAACAGTCACAGGAAAAGTGCCCTCATATTAACAAAAATATAAATAAAAAATTTTGTATTTGCATTACAATTTTTGATGTATTTTCTAACGCTGAAGCAGAGGTTGCACCCCTTATATCTCAAAAACTATAAATATTTGGATAAGAAAAGTTGGGTTATTTTGACTACTTAATGTAATGTGTTATATTTTTACTTTTATTAACTTAAGATTTAAATGACGCTTCTATTTCAAAAAAAATATTTTTTGCCTTTTGCAATGCTTTCCCTATCAGTAGCACTTATTTTAAGTGTTGGGGGTTAAAATTTTTGCGGTGTGGCTATTATAAGTTCAAAAAGTAATGCTTTTTTTACTTCAGAAGTTTTCTTATGGCTAAACTCAAAATATAAAATTTATGAAAATTACCTTAATTTTTAGTTTTAAAATTTTGGGAAATGTTTACAGAATTTTAGAAACAATTAATTTAGAATACAGATCCTAACATTTTTTATTTTATATTGTTTATCGAATTTTCTTACTTAATTCTATTCTACACCAACTAGTGAGAGCAATATAAGAGCGAGTTTGTTTACACAGTGCGCTGCGCAACCACGTTGCCAAATCTACAAAATAGGACGCTTTAATGATAGTACAATGGTTTCGAATATACAGCACGTGTATATTCGACATCGACGGAACTGCCGCTGGTGGCCACTTGTGCGAACTAAAAATATACAAAAAATATACAAAAAAACCATTTCACCAACAATCGGGCGTCCTCTCCAAACTTCGTCAGGTGGTTGCCTAGCCCATCCTAAGCCATTTTGTACAGGTTTCCATTAGAGCGTCCATATATGGGCGCTCTAATGGAGATGGGCGCCCTAATGATGGTAAATCACAAATGTACGGACGTCGTAATGATAGTGATAGTGATATATATATATAGACGTATTAACCGCCTTTACCAAGCCCAAAAAGACATATTCTCCGGTGTATACCAAGCCCGACACCTACTTACCCAGCCCGACTTCGGGCTTCGTAATTTTCACGTGTATAAATCGTTCCCCCAGCATTAGTACCATCCACAGACACGCGTGCCGCATTTTCGACTTGGCTTCGTAAAGTCGGTTTATATCTCAAAACATACACGTTTAGTTCGAGGGTTTGCCGTATAGGGGGCGTACGGTCGCTGATGTATATACACTGTAGATGTTCTCCGGATGTTAACCACCCCATGACGTTCAGCGCAGTATCCGAAGTCCGTCAACGTGGCAAACGCGCACAGCGCATTAAATGCCTTCCAATATTAATTTAAGTATTAGAAGTGGTGGATGGATGAGCAAAAAGCCTCCAAACTCGCAAATCTCGATGTTAGCCACCCCACAAGATGTTTTGTGTAGTATCCGAAGCCAATGTAGCAAAAGAGCACAGCGCATTAAATGCTTCCCAATAAAAGGTGCTTTTTCCAAAAATCTGTCAACCTGGTTATTTCAGAAAACAAACCAAAAATTAAAAAATACCGAGGCAGGTGATTTTTTATTTTTAGAGGAACACTTTTTAATGTACTTTTAAAAGTTGAAGATCCAACCCTTTTTATAATACGAACAACTAAAGCTGGATTTATAGATTGGGTACCGTACCGCATCCGGATTGGTTCCGTAGACGGAACGTGGGTACGAAAGAATGCAATTTATAGAAACCGTAAGGTAGAAATGACATACGCATGGACATTTTTCTTTCTACAGAATTTATTAATAATCCCAAGTGAACGTAAGCTACAAAATAATGTGTACTCACTAAAATGTTTTACTTGTGGGGCAATTACACATCGCAGAGATTCATTTCTTGAACGTTTTGCTTTTTTAAACTTTTGACACAAACAAAACGTCACTTTGTTTAATTTTTTCATTGGTTTACCGCAAGCTCCGTACCGTATAAGATAAATTGGGACAATTTTTCGGATACGGTGCGTTTGTCGACTACGGTATGGGATTTATAAATAGTGCCATAAGAATTCAATATTTTATATTTCTACGGTGCGGTCTACGGAACCAATGCGGGTGCGGTACCCAATCTATAAATCCAGCTTAATTCAAGGTTTTAAATAAAATTACCCCTTTTGTGATACCTTAAGTATAAGAAATTTTAACCAGAAATTAGGCAGTGCATGTCTTTTTGAGTTTGGATATTCTTTTATAAAGTTACATGGTGCTAAATTACTTGAAAAAAGGTCGTTCATTAATAACGGAAGAAATTGTTTTTGGTTGTTTAGGGCAGGGAATAAACTACACTTTATATTATTAGCGACGTTTCGATTTTAATTAAATCATCATCAGGCTACAAGGAGAAACGTAAGGTTTGTTGACTTTTGTAAATGTTTAACATACCTGCAATATTGATATGTCTTGCTTGAAGGTGACATGGCACGAACACTGACTTTTTTTTGGGGTCTCACAGCCAATATTGTGAGACCCCAAAAAAAAGTCAGTGTCAAAATTAAAAAAACACAGCCAGCCGAATTTCCGGTCAAAATAGCTTTCATTTGAAGTATAACAAAAGGGGTAATGCCATTTAAAATTTTGAAGAAGTTGTAAGTATTACAAAATAGGTTGGTGCTACAATTTTAAAAAGTCTCTAAAATGTGTCCCAGTGTAAAAAAATTGACCTGTGTCGGAAGTTCTAAATTTTTGTTTATTTTATAAGATATCTAGGGAGGCTTGTTTAAAAAAAACACCCTCTAATGAAAGGCACTTAGTGCGCTATACAGCCAAATTCCTGGTCAAAGTAGCTTTCATGTGAAGTATCACAAAAGGGGTGATGTCTTCAAAATTTTGAAGAGGTTGTTTGTACTACAAAGGGGGTTGGTGCTAAAATTTTCAAAAGTACTCGGAAAAGTGCCCCCCTGTAAATATAAATTGACCTGCCTCAGGATTTCTGATTTATCTTATTGATTTTAAATGTACATGGAACAAGTTTTAAAATGATTACATTCAAAATTTGTTATAAATTGAAATAATATTAATATGAAATTTATTTATTGTTAAGTTTGTTTGCAGTTTTTCATTAGGCTCATTAGAACACTAGTACTGATATTCAACTAATAAGTTGAATATGATTATTATTAAAGTTGTTTTGTATGAGGTATTTTTTGTTGTCTCACTATTTAATTCAAGTTTAATTCTTGAAAACAGTCCTAACAATTTCGTCTCAAAGAGAACGTTTACGAGTTTTTTATTGGCATGTTTACAATTTGTGGTAATTTCGTGTGTCCAAAATTGCGAAAAATATCTCTAGTGCGTCTTACGAATCTTACACCAGAACATTTGCTAAAATGGGATGAAGATTACAATTTTCCCGAATTTGTCTGACTTTTCGCAATTTCTTTAAAAATTATTTTTTTTACGATTAAGGAGTTTACAGGGAATATTTGTTAAAAATAATGTTTTTCTACAAACGCTACTAAAAATTGAATTTTTTGCACGGCATACTGCCTTTAAAAATATAATATTAAATAGTAGCGTGTTAAAAGTAAATCACGTGGTCTACTTTTAACACTAATGTTAAAAGTGAAATGACAGCTTTTGTCAACAAGATAATTTTGGGGCAAAAGTTCTTCAAAGTACGCTAATAAAACACTTTCGTTGTATTTTCCAACAACATTCTTCTGGGCGCACCAATTTTGAAAACGCTTAAACGCTAATTCGTATTGTTGCTTCGATTTAGTCGGCAACAGATTTAATGTTGCTCTACTGGCAGCTTCTTCTATTTTTAAAATGTGATCAATAGTGGTGTTTGTAGAAAAAATGTTGTATGATATACGTGTTAAAAGTGATTTCATTTTGCTCATGGGGTTGCTCCACTCGCCGCTGTGCTCGTTCCGCAAACTGCCCCACTCGCAACATAAAATTGCACTTTTAACACTTATATCATAAATAACTATTTTATGTGCTCAAATAAGGCCAAACTAAAATTAAAACTAAAAATATTTACGAAGTACGGCGTTCAAAATTCAAGCTGTTTTATTGGATGAAACCAGTAAGTTTTCGAGTTGTTGTTTATAATTTCTTTTTCTAACGTTAAAATACAATTTACTAACAACAAATTACTTATCAATATTGCTTTAGGTGCTCAGGAAATTTGATTATCAAAACTTCATTTAATTCTTGTTTATTTGTTAAAAGCAAGTGAAAATTAAATCATTTCTTACGAAAAAGAAAGTTTACGTTTTTAAATGTCATGTATTCAGTCTGATATAGTTTCGTACCTAGAAATTTTGAATAAATGTTTCTATATCATCTTGATAATTCTGCTCCATTTGATTTGCTGAAATGAGGTGTAGATTAATTTTTTTTATACCTTTCTTGTTTTTAAATAATTGCATTTTTTAAAGTTAATTCGATTATAATAGGTTTGTTTATTGATGTAATAATGTAGGTATTATTCAAGTAAAGTCAAAATTAAGGACCATTTTACTTTTTTGTAGAAACTTGTTTTTTTTATTCTTTTTTAAAACTATATATTATTACCTTAAAGTACAATTTTCTAACAAGTTGCTAACTATAAAGCATAATATGCTCACAGCAAATTTTATTAGGCGATATACAGCGTTGGGCGAAAGTCTGGAACCAAGCGTTTTGTGTCTAAACTATGTACTTTACGAAAAAACTAATTAGTACACCATCAACTAATTTAAAAATGTGATGATTTTTCGAGAATAAATTTTTTCGAAATTCCTTTTAGTTTTCGAGTTCTAAAAAAAATATTTTTTTTCAAATGGCACCCTACTATGGCGATTTTTTTGGGAAAAGATTATGCCTTAGGAATTACATCTAAGTCAATAATATTGTTTTTGAACCAGTGGTTTTTTTAAAATAAATTATTAAAATTGTGGTCCGAACTCAATACGAAGATTTTTCGAATTTGGCCGAAGTGGTTGTATCCATGGATTTTTATCCACTAATTTGATTCGTAAAATTTTTCGCAATTATAAACATCCATGGATACAACCACTTCGGCCAAGTTCGAAAAACCTTCGTAATGAGCTCGGAACGCAACTTTAATAATTTATTTAAGGAAAACCACTGGTTTAAAATTAATTTTATTAAAGCAGGATTTGGTTTTAGAGCTTAATCTTTTACCAAAAAAATCGCCGTAGTAGGGTGCCATTTGAAAAAAAATTATTTTTTTGAATAACTCGAAAACTAAAAGGAATTTCGAAAAAAATTATTCTTGAAAAATGCCCACATTTTTAAAGTAGCTGATGATGTACTAAATAGTTTTTTTGTAAGGTACATAGTTTAGGCACAAAACGCTTGGTTCCAGACTTTCGCCCAACGCTGTATATGATTTATCAATTTAAGATTTTCAATTTTTTGAAAGTTTTCTGTGATATTCTGAGGAGAAACGCCTCATTTAAGTTGCAGTTTTTTTCAGATAAGAAAAGCATCATCAATAAGAGTCATTACACAAAATAAAAAAACAAGTGCCCCTTTTTAATAAGGCTAGATCATAGATGTTAAAGATAAAATCTTTTGTGTGTAGTTATGCTTAATTATTATTAATAATATTTTTTTGATTATTTTTTTGTTATATTACATTACTGTTTTAATCTTTTTATACTTATCGGAAAGGTAATGGAGGATACTATTAACAAAACTGACCGTTGCCATTTATAAATAATAATAATAACGTCATAAATAAATAAATAAATAAAATCAATCTGTTCAAAGATTTTTTGAAAAATGACCGACAACAAAAATATAAATTAATGCGTGGCTTTAAGCTTACCCTACGTAATTTGGTAATTGGACATTTTTAACTTTGACAACTTTTTGGCGAAATGCAAAATGTAAGTCTTCACTTGTACTAAATAAATAAATTCAATAATAGTTATTTTTGCATTAAGGGCGTAAAAAGCTTTTATTTGTTTTACTGTGATTCACGACAAATAATGAATAATTATGTACATTTTGCACAGTTTGTTACCAATTTGTCAAATAAATAATTTATCAAAGAATTATCAATAAATAAGAATGAAAATGGTAAGCGTCGATTACCAAAATTGTCTTTTTTTAATAACGAGTGGCAAACTTGTAAATGCGTAATATTGATTGCATCCAGAATTTGGTAAGCCTTATTTTATTATTCATGAATCGCCTTCTATTTAGCATTAATTTATCGAATTTTGCTATTTTATTTTTATTAAATTAGGTAAAAATTCATAACAATACAAACGAGAAGTCAGATAAGACATCATTACCACGTAATATACGAGTATACTAGAAATTAGACTGTAATAAGTACGTAAGTTATTGTTCCTACTATTATTTAGGTGCCCGATGCTGAAAAATAATCCAAGCGGCAATTTAACTTAGTGAGTAAATATGGGCAACACTGTCGGGCTTCGTATAATGCGCAAAACATGCTTAATATATACAAACGGGACTCTCATAGTGGGTAAAACATAGTGGGCTTTGCAAAATCTGAGAAATATATTTTCAAATGTATGTTGAAGAAACTTACCCCTCTGCGGTTGCGCATAATAGTTTTTAATTATAGAATGCGTTTGTGCAGAATATACAGCTCTAAGTACAAAGGAAAGCCCGGGCTTCTTAGTGCCTATAGAACATACCGGGCTTGGTAAAGATAGCTGGGTATGTTTATATATATATATATAAAACAAATTCCACTAATTTTGAAAATACGAATGCTGTTCTCTTTCTATAGAGTCTAATTTAGAACAACCTTTATTATACTTATTCAAAATATCTACCAACACAGTCGATGCACGTAGTATCATTAGGAGACTGATTTTGCAACGTTTTTTTATGTATGTTATTTAGCTTTATCTCGGAAAGTTTTTTTTTATTTCGAAATACCGATACATTTGGCAGCTTTTTTTTTTCGATGATCATAAAAATACTTTCATCATGTGTTCCTGTTACTGTGTTATACGAGAGTTCGAGAGCAGATCGGCACCATTTGTATGAAAATGTGCAGTATCCAAAGTACACAAAATTTTGTTATCTTCAAGCCACGAAAGTGCTCATTGCTTATTTGTTTAAAACAAACATTTACAAAAAAAAACATGGCATTCTAGCTAGACTCCACAGAAAGCGAACAGTTCTACTATTTTAAGAAAAATACTCCATAAGATACGGGGTCGTGAAATCTACAAAATGTGACGTGATGGAACATTTTGGTTTTCTATTTTAAGTATTGTAATATTTATAACGAAACTAAATCAGATATAGAAATGCCATTTATATGCCAGTTATAAAAATCATGTCGCCTAGTGATTATTTTTTGGGTTAACACAAAACAACATTCAAGCATTGTTTGTTTTAGAATGATATAAGAATTTTTTTTGTGTAGAAACTTAATATTAATTAAATGAATAATTAATTTTGATTACAAGGAATAGAAAAATTATGAAAAGTGTTTAAATTTAAATAGAAAACGCTCTTTTTTGCGTGATTACATACTGATTATTAGTTTTAGCAAGCTCACTTTGATAAAGTTTTACTCGTTTCTAAACAAAGAATCCTTCGAAATAAGCGGGTTTCAATCTGTTTTGTCTAAGTTTTACTTTTTTCTAAACAAAAAATCCTTGGAAATAAGTCAATTGTACTTATTGGCTTATTGTATTTATTTTGTATAAATACATAGTTACTTATTTGATACTTGGTACTTGAACGAAGTGCAAACTACTAATTTGAAGTAATTTTGCATTCTTTGGTCATCATGAATTTATTTTGCTATATCAATCTTTGGTTCACTGATGTCACTTAATGTAACGACGTGTCCGCATACGAGAATGTATTTACGTAGAAATGTATAAAAAAATTGTTGCAAGCAAGCTGACCGTTTATGTTGTAAGAGATGTCCGCTTATCAGAGCTTTCCGTAAGGAAGGAGAGCTTTCACTGTAGTAGATATGTACTTATTGAATCAGTGAATTTGGAAAAAATTGGTGTTTGTTAAAAGAAATATATACTGGCACAACAAAGAGGTCTTTTGCACGACGTGCCTAAAATTAAGCCTTCGGTAAATAAAAGGTTTCAGAACGCACAACAGGAGAATGCACGACAGAACAATTTACTAGTAATAATATTTTTTTTAGGCGATGATTACAAACAAGATAATTCTGTGGCCTCCTTTGGCGCCATAAAGTTTTCGTTTTTTGTACTCATCTGTCAAATTCTACTTTTTTGTACCCATCTGTCATTTTCTTGGACCTATCTGTCACTTTCTTGAACCCATCTGTCAAAAACTATTTCAACAAAGATTTCCAAAGATAACTATGTTTTTAAGAGAAATATTCGAAAAATGAATTATGATCAAGTTCTTTAATTCTGTTGTGATCATCGTCTAAAAAACGTTGTGTGCACCTCGGCCTAGGGTGCTTTTTTGGCCTCACCTGAATTGCAGCCTCGGCTAACGCCTCGGCCACAAACAACAGATTCGGCCGAAAAAGATCACCTTTACGGCCTTGATACACGCCTTGATACACTTGTGTACCTATAGAAAGTTACTTGTAAACCTCTATAGGCCGGGATATCACCCCACTGGTAACCTTGCAGCTCGGTCTTTTGAGGTTGAATTAGCTCACAAAAGTGTGATTTTTGTATAAAAAAGATTAAACTGAACCCTACTACAAAATTTGAACCAAAAGGCTATTTCAGAAAAAACGGCGATAGAAAAGTTCCGAAGTGTGCAACAATATAGGTATGTTGCAAACCTTTATAAGACAGTAAGGGCAAAAACTACCAGAATACAAAAGATTTAATTAAAAAAAAACAACAAGAATAAACCGTTACAAATGAATATAAAAGAGAAAAGTAATATTTTTACCAAGAAAACCACGGTTTAAAAGGTGACCAATGTGACCCACCCTTATTAGGGGGAGAGGAGACTCAATAACAACATTTATCCACGACTGTTGTATAACGTACCCATTATACGTTTGTTTGCTCGACCTTAATAATACTCATTATCCACGGCCGTGGATAATGAGTCATTAATCACTGGTTACGTAGACTAGCTGATTTCATAGAATTAATTAATTCTATGAACTTCACCTCGTGAATAATAGCCATCATTGTACGCTCGTTGAATAATATACTATTGAATTCAGTTCTGTACATAAAAAAAAAGAAAAAAAGTGAGTTTTCCTTGACCAGATTCGAAAGCGGTACCCGACGGTGGAATGCAAGCAGCATCTACCCTGAGCCATCAGCGACTTCAAATGTACGTGTCGTATATCTGTTTCTTATACCGCTTTTTACAAAACTTTTTATAAATCAAAGTATTATTTATTAGTCGTGGATAAAGTATAGTATTCTACTCGCGTATAATGGCTATTATTCACTCGGTGATTTAGTAAACTTCACCTCGTGAATAATAACCATCATTGTACGCTCGTTGAATAATATACTATTAAAAAATAACTAAAACAAATTATTTTAGCGACAATAATAAAAATTCTGTTTATAATCATTATTATTTCCATTCAATCGCAGGTAAATCTAATTTTTTTAATTAAAATTCAAATTTATTCATACCTTGAAAATACATGTACTTCTACCTAAAATGATTAATGTATGTAGGTATAATAAGTTATTAATTTAATTATTTATTGATAAGATAAAAACAACGCTTGGACCTCAGTGAGGAGACAATTACAAAACTGATGTTTTTTATTATTGGAAGCAAGAAATCGTTTTATTATTGTTGCCCGAAGAGAATCAAAAATGATCCCTATTGCGATTATTGATTTGGAAAATATGAAAACGATCCTATTTGATAGATAACGTGATAGTTTTATAGATTAACAAGAGGTTGAAGAGCTCGATAATAAGATTACCTTCAGACCCGTTTTTAACAAATTGACGAAGTCTACGCAAGCGCCATCTGCTTGGAAGAAACGAAGAAGTCGCAACTCCACGCCAATCTACAAGACTTACAAGATGAAGACATTTCTATCTCTCAATAATAATTTTTCAAAGGTTCTTTAAAAAAAGAACCTTTGAAAAAAAAATGTTAAGAGACTAATCCATCACGAGAACAGTAACAGGCATAGGTTCCAAACACATACCTACCCAATAATAGTAGACAACAATAATAACTTCGTTTATTTGTATTTTTTAAATTTGCATATGCAAAGAAAATATTGACACTAAAGCTTTTGGCTTCCGGGGGAAAGTTTAATTGTAACGTTGAAAAATTCAGCAACATGGATAGCGTCAACATTTTAAGGAGTGTTCCGCGTACACGACTTTGTTTATGTGCAAATTCAGCATAAAGAAGGTAGATTTCTTTTACCTTATAGTAGATTTCTTTTACCTTATATTATAAGTCTTGAAAGACAAAAAAAAGATCGTTATGGTAGCTATTCTTGTGTAATAAGTTAATAATTAATAAAGGTTAAAGGCAAAAAAGACAAAAAAAAACACAATTTTAAGACCATTTAACTAAGTACAACATAGTCATTAATCATTAGTAATGCACTATGAGAATATTCGTACTAAATATGTACCTAGAATGTGTTAAGTAAATTTTAAAATTAGTATTTTAATTTTTATAAATATCTAGCACAAATTGGTGGAATAGATTTTATTTCTTTTATTGGCTAGAAAACTTGAGAGAAAAACATCCCAAGTGGCCATAAAAAATACATGTTTCGTGTGATTATACGTAATAAATTTAATATTTATTAATTTATATTTTAACCAAGAATGCGAGTGTATGGTCAACATTCACCGATTCGCAAAAAAGTAAGAGATCGTTGAAAAAAAAAAAAGAAACTTGTGAGTTTTCGAATAATAAAAATCTGTTAGACCTCACCATTTTGGAAAAAAGTTCCGAGAGCATTGGAAAAAAATCCGTCTTTTTGGACAATGAATACTGAGTTTAGAATTAGTTCGATGAGGAAATGGACGAAAAAGACGCAATTCCATCTTTATAAGTTTAAAAGAGAAAATGTCTGTTTAAAAAAATTGACTTTATAGATCCACCTTATTTTGAAGAAGACGTTAATATTTATTAATTGATATTTTAACTGCTATCAATACGATATATACCCACAAATCTGTTGGACTTGACCATTTCAGAAGAGAAATACGAGATCTTTGGAAAAAAATCCGTCTTTTGGATAATGAATATTATTTAGTTTAGAATTAGTTTTTGAAGAAGACGTTAATATTTATTAATTGATATTTTAGCTGCTATCAATACGAAGTCTATTAGACCTCACCATTTTAGAAAAAAGTTGCGAGAGTGTTGGAAAAAAAAAGTCTGTCTTTTTGGATAATGGATAATTTTAGAATTAATTCGATAAGGAAATTGACGCAAAAGACGCAACTTCACCTTTATAAACAAACACATTTACATTACGCATTTTGTATCAGTGGTATCAATCTTTAATTCGTCTATATGAAATAGATTTCATCTGTTGTAGATTTTATATTAAAAACCATTAGTATGGAATATAATTTTTTCGTATGGGAATAATTCAACGTTTTCCCGACGCATTACTTAGAAGTGTTGTAGTCGACACAGGTACGAAGTAGAGTTCGGAAGAGAACAAGTGGGGAATGTTGCTAGCCATTCTGAAAAAAACTTCAGGTTATCAAAATAACGTAAAATCTTCGTCGGCCTGGAAAGAAGTGCACAGGCCGTTGTTTCCGTATTTTGCTCACAGTTGTACACACAGTGTTTTTTATTCCAAAATCATTTTTATAAAAGAATTACGGCCGCAATGCTTTTAAAAATAAAATTGATTTTTTTTTATTTCGTAGGCTCAACGCCTTGTTGTGACCTTCCGTCGGTACCTTTGAAAACTATACTTGTGCTAAACATCACGTTATAATGAATTAAATCCTCCAAACCTTTCTAAAATAAAAGGAAACTCACAGATCATGTCGTCAGTGTCTAAATAGGAAGGAGGAACAAGCTACACTTAGAAATGTTACCTTAATTCTTAATTCTTGGCAGGAAGTAAAGCGACAATTGCGTGCTACCCAATCTATAAGGAGTCTTTAACGATTTTATTTCTGACGAGATACTTTGCTGGCAGTGGCAGAATAGCCAGCCAGCCAGGAGTATCCAATTTTCCCTAAAATTTATTAAGTGGAGCCGCAAAATGAATCGGTTATTCTAATGGAAAAAGTTTCGAGGAATATTACATAGGTGGTGACAAAATTTATGTATAACACAATTACAAAATTCTAATCTTCTTTAGCGTATTTATAATTATCTTAAATTAAATTTTAAATATCAATTATTCTATTTCAGTACATAATTTACGTAATTTTATCATAAAAATTCATCGTATTTCTCGGCTTTTTTTAAATTAAGTCTACCGCCGATACTATCAAATTTGGATTTGCATTTGATTTTCTTATAATCTTATATGTAAATCATATCAAATACGGTTTGATTTTTGGCCGATGTTCCTTCTAGCGTTGCCCCAGAGGGCGGTGCTCTCCTTCTGTCAAAGGCTACTTCCTGTCCCTCCAGTGACAAACACTGACAAAGTTCCAGCTCGGCACCGAATCTTCCTTTCGTCCAAGTCAACAAGCGCTTAATCGTTGATACAACCGTGCACTTTTTCATCTCAAAAACTGCACTCGTTGAAATCCACTTAGTTTCTACTAAAGGTTACCTTTTTACCTTTTTACGCCAATTTCCTCATTGAGCTAATTCTAAACTAAATATTCATTATCCAAAAAAATAAGAATCTTAGTACCAACGAGTGTGTTGGATCACCATTTGTCAAAAAAATAACAGATAGGTAAAAAAAACATGTTTTCTATGTAAAAAGGTAAAATTACCTTTTTACGCCAATTTCCTCATCCAGCTAATTCTAAACTAAATATTCATTATCCAAAAAAATAAGAATCTTAGTACTGACGAGTGTGTTGGACCACCACCATTCGTCAAAAAAATAAATGATAGGTAAAAAAAACTTCTGTTTTTGGATAATGCAATTTAGTTTAGTTTAGAGGAAGCTGGCGTAAGGTGATAAACAAAATGGATATCAACGAGTACAGTTTCTGGGAAAAAACTGCACGATTGTAATGAGTTAAGCGCTTTTGATTTTTGTTGACTTGGACGAAAGGAAGATCTTGTGGAGAGCTGGAGCTCTGTCGGCCTTTGCCACAACTGGAGAGGCAGGAAGAAGCCCTTGACAGAGAGAGGGACCGCCTTCTAGAGCAACAACGCCAGGAGGAACATTGAAGACAATCAGACTATATTTTATATTATATCCATAACATTATAAGAAAATTGAATGCAAATCCAAATTTGCTTGTATCTGTGAGACTTAATTGTAAAAAAGCCAAAAAAAAAACGATGAAAATTTATTTGTGTAAAATATGTAGGGGACTAGAACATACTTATAATACTTAAAAAAATGTAAATACTACAATGGAGTAGAAATACGCCTAAAGAAGATGCTTAAAAGAATTAGAAAGTAATCGTGTTATACATATAATTTTATCACTACCCATATGAATCTTTTGTTGGGATATACGAGTAAATTATCTGTATTTATTCTATCTAACAAGCGTCTAAAAAAGATTTATACCGTAGTGTGTCTTGGCTAGGCCAGAGTAGGTCCAAGACACTACGATGAAATTATTTTTTAGATGCTTGTTATTGCTCAAAACTGTTCCAATATTAAAATAACCGATTCATTAAGTGACATTTCGCCGTATGTCAAAGTTAATTAATTTTACGGAAAATTTGATACTCTGGCTATTCTGTCACTACCAGCAAAGTATCTCGTCAGAAATAAATAGATCAGGGGATGTAAGTCAGTAGCGCGAAATGGTCACTTTACTCACCTAGTCACCTAGAACATTTCTAGGAGTAGCTTGTCCCTTCGCTTGCCTACTTCGACATTGACATCATCTGTTAGTTCCGTTTATTGATTAAGAAATGTATGAAGGATTTAATTCTTTCTGACGTTTGCAAATTTGAAACCTAAAGAAACCGACGGAAGGCCACCACAAGACGTTGCAGTCGCCATTTTTCGATAGAAGTGGCTTTACAATAAAAAAACACACATACACAATGTGTAAGTAAGTACAACTACGAGCATAAGATAAGAAAAGATAAAAATCCTATATATGTAGCACTCAAGAGTTCATTTGAAAAGATATTTAACGAAAACAACGTTTTGCGCATCTATCTTTTCAGGACGACGAAGATTTTACATTGTTTTCATATTTATTTTCCAAACGACACAAAACTTGTGACGATTGTTACATTTTGATAACATGAAGTTTTCGTTGGCTAGCAACATCCCTTGTTCTTCAACTCCAAACTCTACTTTGTATGTACCTGTGTCGACTATAATGCTTCCAAGTGATTGCGTCGAGAGAACGTTGAATTATTCACAAATAAAAAAAATTATATCTATACTAATAGTTCTACTAATAATGGTTTTTAATCTAAAATCTAACAAATGATCAAGGGAAGATGGACGGCCGTTATCGCCGCCTCTAACAATGAGTCGCAGCAAAAAAGCAAACATGCCGGGACCCGAAAAATGGTGAACCATGCCTGGCCAGGAAGACGCTGATAGGCAATTCAATAATTTATTTAATAAATTAAATAAAAGAAAAAGAATGGCAAATTTGGAAACACACCTCTACTAGATAACACCACAAAGCGGTAAAACGGTTTCAATAACCTATACTCAAACTTATTAAATGCGGCTTGCTCGAAATTATATTAAAGCGCAACAGTGCCAACAGTGAGCCAATTCTTGGTAAGCAGAACTGGCCCGAAGAGATAACCAGACCTAAAACGTTGAAATCGGTTCTTATGGTGTATGCCATAAAACATTAAAGATATCTGGACAGTGGCAGGAATATTCGGAATCCGCTCAAAAAAGCCAACTACATGTCGAAAGAATTTTTATCGAAAGCCAACTGCATGTCAAAAGAATTTAAAAAAAAAAACAAGTGTTCAGATTTACCTAAACGTGCAATGAATGTGTAGGTGTACTACATTACGGCTATCGAGTCGTACTCAATCTCACTGCGAGAAAAGGAGCATCAAGGGAGAACAAGATTATTTTGAATGTAAAGAAGACGAAGTAAAAATAGAAACATACCACACTTTCTGATTTGAACCCGTGGTCTTAACGAAAGATTTAATAATAAAATCAATCCACACTAAAGTGTCGGCCACTTTAGTGTGCAACACTAATAAAACAGATATAATTGCCACTTACTTAAAACAATTTGACTGCATACATACAGTGCAAAAAAAAACATATATTATCAATCAAAATTGTAAAATTTTTACATACATTTACTTTGGACAAGTTACTTTATAAAATGATCAATTTGCGTTTTTTGTACTCACGTGTAAGTAGTAGTTACAGGTGTGGAAAAAATTAAATTGGACAATGTGTTTTTGCTGGTACCTATAACATGTTCTCTAGAAGATAATTATATGCACGTAATTGGGAAATTAAATACCTGAGGAAATTCATCTTGCTCTTGATTAGAGACTCGTCCAGACCCAGAAATTCTATTTATTACTTCTGGTTGTCTCCATTTTTTTTTAATAATTAAATAAAATATTGAAGACTTTAATGAGTATTTAGCAATATTGTAACGGAGAGCATTCCTCACATTTAGAAATTACTTCCATTTTAAACAAACTGCTAATATGGGACCATGAGTTTGAAATTTTTTTGACAATAAAAAAATCAAAAAATCTCGTTCCTTTATACAGGCTGTACATGAAATAAGTACATTAATTTTAACTGGTAATAGAACTCGTCAAGACAAACAATTTTTCCTAATAACTTTTTTTCAAAACGTTTTAGTTTTTGAGTTAAAATTATTTTAAAATCTTGCATAATTTCCTTACACGCCACTGGAAGCAAAGTTACCTAGTCGACAAGATTACCGTTTGAAACGGTTACCTTGGTTGCAGCTATTATTTATTGTTACTTTTCTTTGTTGGAGCATTTCATAAAAGGCTCGTCAATTTGTAGGGGGAAAAAATGATTTAAAAAAATGCGATTTTGAAAAAATGGTACATAGAAAAAGTGTTTGTCTTGATGAGTTCTACCACTGGTTAAAGTTAATGTACTTATTTCGCTTACATCCTGTATAATTTCGGCATTTATTTTTAGAATACAATAATTAGGTTCATATAGTCTTGCATTGTAGGTACGAATTTTTTTATAGACAGTAACACTACTATCACCATCACCTGTGATGTTTTTAAATCTTACGTTGTTATACAACTTATGAAGATCATTTATATATACATTAGCATTAGGCCTAAGTTGGCCCATAGCTTTTGTCGGGGAGGACACATCGAACAGTAGTGAGTGTACTTATATCTCAACTTGCAATTGGTGATTGTTGGGTCACCCATCCAATTTCTGGCCGCGGTGTTGCTTAATTCAAGCAATCGCACCGCTGGAGTACTCACTACCATACTGCCTCCCTAGCGAAGGTCATTTAGAAGAATAAATTTTTTAGTCCTTTCACAGACTATTGTTAGAACACGAGAAGACGCGTTATAATTTGATTTATAGGAACGTTTAGACCAAGCACAGTCTCATGAAGATCATTTAGACGAAAGAGAAGTAGTCGAATACCTCAACTATCAAAGACTGTTCCAATCTTAGTGTAATTGAAATATTTCTACACTATGTATGTTAAAAATGAATGATGACAAACTCATCTTATATTATTTTATTATACTTTTATGAAAATGTTGAAAGCCACAATATGTTATAGATTTGGTGATAAAAGAAGCAACGCCGGGACGAAATATCAGACTGTATTTAATATTTTATATTAGATTATAAGAAAATCAAATGCAAATCCAAATTTGATGATACTTATATCTCGACTTGCAATTGGTAACTGTTGGGTCACCCGCGGACGGTGTTGCTTAATTCAAGCAATCGCACCGCTGGAGTACTCACTACCGTACTGCCTCCCTACTGAAGATCATTTAGAAGAATAATTTTTTTAGTCCTTTAACCGACCATTATTGTTAGAACACGAGAAGACGCGTTATAATTTGATTTATAGCACAAGCACAAACTATCTAGAAATAGTAATATGGTCAAAGACTCCCTTAGATGGAGAAGTGTGGGTCCCTGACAAGAAGAAGCATTAAGCGAACACTTCTTAGAGTAGATTTTTATTGTTTTTAGAAAAGTTTGAAGGATTTAATTCATTCTAACGTGACGTTTAGTACAAGTGTTTTTTTTTGTTCTTCAGAGCAAAAATTAAATTTATTAGCTCTTTCTCATCCATCAAGGAACGAGGCCAAAGCTGTACCATAATAAAAAATAACAATAAAGAGTTGACATTTTAACAAGCTGGTTAATATCATAATAGTGCTTCCTTTACGAAAAATATTTAAATAGTAAAAGAAGACGTATTCTACGGGTTTCACCACCACCCTCTTATTGATGCTAGTTAAAGAAAAAATTGTATTTATTGGAAAGAGAGGAGAAGTTGTATTCCGTAAAAACAACTGAGAACTTATATAAAATAGATTCATTCTTCAATTTCATTTTTTGCGTTTTGCTGTCATATAGTAAAAATTCAACTTGTTTATTGTTGTTTGCTTATTGTTTCTTATAATTAATTAGGCCATAAAAAACAAGCTAAAAAAAAAGCTAAAAACAAATGAGTATGTTGGAGCTCTCCTTTTCGTAAGAAAATAAGATTTCGTTGAAAAAAAAAGTTTGTAAAGAATGACGAAGATGAAACTAGAAAACAGTACAGGAGATGACGTTTTAGGATGGCTACAATAAGACGTAAAAAAAATTTGTTACTGGAGATGGAGACGCAAATTGCAAATTGCCTCAAAATATTGACTTTAGAAACAGAAGCGAATATACGCTGATAAGTGAAAATAATTTCAAAACAATCGTTGATTGTGTAATTAATAATCAACTAATTAAAATATAATAAAAACCCTGCATGGGCAGGTATTTCAGTGTGAAATGAGCCTGTGCAATCTTTTTTTCGTAGCTTCTCCTTTCGCTATAGGGGTACCGGCTGTGAAAGTGAATATGCAACAAGTTTTGACTAATTATATACTCTTTAGGTCTATAAATGATCAACGTACGAAACGATGTTTCGTTACATTTTCAGATCCAAGACTAAAACTGCCATTTTCTCGAGAAATTGCAAAAATTAACCGCACAACCGGTCTACCTCGTGGCTTTATTTTATAAAACAAGTGGACACTGGCGGGTTGTTCAAAGTTCAGTTTTGCCTTCAAAGTGTTAAAAACCTTACTGAACTACGAAAAAATAAATATTATAACCATGTGTTTATCTTTTTTTTTAATAAACGGCGTGAGAAATTGTAATGTTGACGAACAAATACAAACTACTTTAATTTTTTTGTAATGTAAATAGTTCAAAAAACTCATGATTTCCATGATCATTCATATATAATAATGAAAACTGATGAATAAGTTTAACAAATGAAAATTTTAAATATATATTGATTTTATAAACTAAACGAAGACATGTGTCAAAAACTTAGATCTTGAGAGGTTTAAAATATTTGGAATCCGCTCAAAAAAGCCAACTGCTTGAGAAAAGGATTTTAATCAAAAGCCTGTTTAGATTTACCTAAACGCGCAATAAACGTAAGGGGTGTGCACATTACGGCTCTCGCGTCGTACTCAATCTCACTACGAGAAAAGGAACATCAAGAGAGAACAAGATTATTTTGAATGATTTTAACCCGTGGTCTTAACAAAAGATTTAATAATAAAAATCAATCCACATTATAGTGTCGGCCACCTTTTAAATTTTTGAGTGCAACACTAATAAAAGAGATATAATTGCCACCTACTTCAAACAATTTGATTGCGAACATACAGTGCAAAAACACGCATATGGTCAATCAATTTTTACATACATTTACATAGCCCAAATTACTTTATAAAAAAAATCAATTTCCGTTTTTTTGCACTCAAGTGTAGGTACTTACAAACTGTTCCACTATTAGTGTAATTGAAATATTTCTACACTATGTTAACATCGACGAAATATCAGACTGTATTTAATATTTAAATAAAATGCAAATCCAAATTTGTTGTATCGATGATAGACTTAATTGGAAAAAGGCTGAAACAATCGATGAAAATTTATGGAAAAATTGTGTAATTTTTTTAATTAATTATTCAACATGTAACATACTTGTATAAAAAATGTAAACGCAATGGTGTAGTCGTTTTATACATATCACCCATATACGAATAAATCTTTGGTTGGAATATATATACAGGGTGTCCCACCGAAAAGAGCACCCCCCTCATAACTTTTTTATTTTTCAATTAATCTAGGCGAAATTAAAATTACACATGTTAGCACTGAAGGTCCACATTTTGGAGTAACTACTTTTTTTGGGGGGTTTATCGTTTGTGAAATAAAAAATTAATAATTATGAAAAAAGGTATAAAATCTTTAACATTCATATTATTAGAAGAAGCCAGGTTACATTAACGTATTGACAAACTTTGTTTTAACAGAAGTCATTCAGAATACTCTCAAATCTTTTTTTAAAAATCTCGCCAAAAATCTTTTTTTTATTGCGAAATATCGTCGTCTATGGAGCGGTGTTGTGAGATTGTAAAAGCTACTTGTGAATTTATACTGTCACTCTGACATTGAAATCTCAAAAACTGTTGTCTAATCAGGATTGTGTCTTCCAGGAAAATAAACCCTTTTAGGTTTAACCACTGAGCTTGTGTCTTCAAATAATTGGACGACTGCGGACTTTTTTCAAAGAGTAATGCACGTCTGGAAAGCGCTCTTCAAGGACTCGCGTTGTGAGTCGTAAATTTCTCCCACATTCACCGTAGACTAGAATGATTTCTCGCTTTTCTTGATTTGATAACATTTTTGAAATTAGTTGTCAACAGGTTGTCAAAATCTTACAGGTAATTGTTTACAGCAATCTCACAACACCGCTCCATGGACGATGATATTTCACACAAAATTTTCATTTTTTTTTGATATTTTTAAAAAAGAATTTAAGGAAATCTGGATTACTTTTGTTGAAACAAAGTTTGCCAACACGGCAATGTAACATAGCTTCTTCTAATAATGTACAATTTAAGGATTTTGCATCTTTTTTCATGATTTATTATTTTTTTATCTCACAAATGGTAAACTCCTCAAAAAAAATGGTTACTTTAAAATGTGGACCTTTGGTTCAAACATGTGTAATTTAAATTTTGTTCGAATTGATTAATAAAAAAAAAAATTATGAGGGGGGTGCCCTTTTCGGTGGGACAGCCTGTATATATATATATATATATATATCTGTATTTATTCTAGCAATATATTTCTCAAAACTAATCCAATATTAAAATAACCGACTTAGTGACATTTCACAGTATCCCAAAGCGGTTCCTCTTAATGAACTTTACGGAAAATTTGACACTCCTGGCTATTCTGCCACTGCCAGCAAAAAATATCTGGTCAGAAATAATATGCTCAAAGATTCCTTATAGATGGGGAAGTGTGGGTCCCTGCCAAAAATTAAGCATTAAGGGAACACTTCCAAGAGTAGATTTTTATTGTTTTATAAAGGTTTGAAGGATTATAAAGGCTTACTTTCGAAGTGGACTACAAAATGAGAATGGTGACTGGATATATTCACAGGAGTCGGTTTATGAACAATTTATTCAAACTTATCCTGAAGAGCAGATCAACTACAGTAATTTTGCACAACATTGTGGTCGGATAATTAAACGCTTCTTAAACACGAGTAATGTGGGAAAAGGTAAATCTACTGGTCGTCCTACTGTTGCCACACGTGACGTTGTGCAAAATGTCGAAGAAATTGTTGAGCAAAATCCTAACATTTCCATACGACGTGTATCTCAACAAATAGGTTCCTGCCGGCAATTAAACTGTTCTCCTAACGTTTCCTATATTTTTCCTCTTTTTAGGACTTTGCTATGAATCCACTCGTAAGATCCTAAAAAAATGCCTGCATTTACGCCCTTACAAAGTTAATCTAGTCCAACAACTTCATCCTCCCGATTATAGTCGCTTTCCATTTGTCGCGTTTCTCAGATAAACTCACCTCACCTCACTTTACCTCAGTTAAGCGCAGTGTTCTATTTGCGATCAGCTGATTAGGAAGAAGTGAGGATTTTGCTTCCCCTCTTGCCGCTGCTGCATGACCCCGCTCTCACCAGCTTTATTGAGGAAACCCGCTCAATAGTAAATTATAGGTTAAGTGTGAAGTAAAAAGCGGTAAATACGTGAAAATGTTTGAATTTTGTTTGAATTTATAGCATAACAGACAACAACACGGAGCTATGGGTTTCAAATAATACAATTAGACAAAGGAATAACAAATTTTTGATTATTTAATATTAACCATAATAAATTCTCTTGTGCCGGAGGAATTCATTTTCTTTTTCAACAAAGCACATTCACAAAACCACAACACCAACAAAACAACTTTTCCAAAATAAATAATTAATTGACACTAATGACAGCTGACACTGCTGGCTCAGATGTATCTAAGAGAGTTGTTCCTTTTGGCAAGTCAGAAAATTGTGAGGTAAGGAGATGAGCTTAACTCACTCCACCTATTAGCTCATTAATATCAATTGCAAATGGAAAGCAGCTTATGTACAAAGAATACAGTTTTGTCATTGGTACAACACTAATTTGCACAATAATATTAACCAGCAAGATATCACTTTTTTTTCTGATGAGGCATGGTTTCATTTATCAGGATACATAAATTCTCAAAATTATAGAACTTGGTCTGCTCAAAATCCACACAATATAATTGAAGTGCCATTGCACCCGCTTAAAATCGGTGTATGGATCGCCATGTCGCGAAAACGAATTATTGGGCCAATATTCTTTCATGAAACAATTAATGCGGAAAGACACCGAAGACTTCTTATAGACCCATTTTTAAATCAACTGGATGACATCGAATTAACAAACGGTTATTTCCAACAGGACTCTGCCACTGCACATACCGCATACGCCACCATAAATTATTTACAAGAGTTTTTCCCAGGACGTTTAATTAGTGCAGGTTTATGGCCAAGTAATCACCTGATCTTACCCCTCTGGACTTTTTCTTGTTTCCGTATCTTAAAAATGTTGTGTTTCGTAATCCCGTATACAATTTGCAAGAATTGCAGCGTGCCATTGAAATGGCAATTGCAAACGTGGGCCCTGAAATGTTAATCAACGTTTTCAATGCTATATCCAACAGAGTTCAATTTTGCTTACAGCAAGAAGGCCAACATTTTGAACACCTTCTTTAAATGTATTTTCAATAATTTGTAGTAGTAAAATTTGTTTGTTACAATCGTTTTGAATCGCCAAATTATACTTAACCTAAATACCTAGAATTGAATGACAGTCACAGATGACAGTTGTGTGAAGTTTTGTCACTGCCAACCGCAACAGGGTCGCCAATCTACTTATTTCCTTCAAACATTGATAGTCACCTGGTATTAATGATTCAAAAACTAAATTTTACTTAGAATAATTACTACCAGATTTATAGTAGGTACTTAATAAAAGAAGGGCGATTCAAGCAACTTTTACTACCCATAAAAGTGTAGACGTTACTTATATAAAAAAATTGAATGTTAAATATAATTTACTAATATAAAATGTTATAATAAAAGGCGCCCCGACGCACAGTTGGGGAACCATCAAAGAAGACATTGTTCTCGTCTTATAACAAACTGGTTATAATAACGAGAACACAATTTAAAGCTCACCCTCAAATAGGTAAGTAATACATATTTATGTGAATTAGTACCAAAGCAACCTCAAGAGAAGCTAGAAGCTGGAGGTTGTGGGTGCATACACGTACACTGAAGAAATAAAAAAAACAAAAAATTAAAATTAAAATGGAACTGAAGAAATCAACGTGTCCTAGATCCGAAATATCAAAATAATACGAAATATGATAATAGTGCTTCCTTTACGAAAAATATTTAAATAGTAAAAATAAATACCTTCTTAATGATGCTAGTTATACATCAAAAGCCCCCTTCCCTTCTTTCAACAATACACGGAGAGGAAAGACTCATGCGACTCATTGGGATATAACTAAACCAGAAGGCACAATGAAAATTAAAACTCAGTCTAAATGTCCGCTTCGCGAGGACCAAGAGAGCGAGAGCACCAAAACCCAACACGTTGAACACACAGTATGTAATAAGCGTTGTACATAAACAAATAATTTTTATTATAAACGTAAGTTAACGTGAGAGCGTTAACAATTTTTTTTTTTAATAATGTTCTTTCCACTATTTTATTATTAATTTAGGTACACTTGATATTTTATAATTACAACTTCACTTTTACAATTATTCCACTTTTTAATAATAATAAATTCACTTTTACAATAATTATTAGTTTTATAAATGGCTCGAGAATTATGACTAGCAGCACCAAGACTTTTTTACGTAATTTCCTATTCTGAATTTAAAATATCAATTTCTGCAGGAGTTGCAAGGTTTTTGTTGGAAAAACTTTTGTTGGCTGTTGGAAAGGGCGTGTAGTCAATTGATCTTTATGGAAGCTTCCATGGCACGTGTATAGTGATAACATAACACGTGTTCTGATTTTATAGAGAACAACCACATTGGGACTCAAAAAGTGATGAACTTAGTTCACCAGTCGGTGAACCTAGTTCACCAGGATAGTCAGGACCAATGGTGACAGACTCATGTAATAATTTTGTTATATTTTTGTAACATAAAGTGCAATGAAAATATTCGCCTTGCGAATATTTTATATATGAGGAAAGAATTTTTGTCTAAACCCCCCCGTACTGATTCTCGTTGGGAGAAGAGGGACATCAAGAACAAACACGCTGGAACAAATAGTCAATTTGTTCATTTGTTCATTTGCGCAAGCCAAGAAAAGATGAAAAGACGCCCCTTACTGCCAACGCTTCGAGAGAAGAAGATAAAACCCCGATGGGGTTATTTAGCAGTGTCAAATCTAGGCACAATTTTACCTTAAACGGCTAGAAAAGAAGGGTAAGATAGCCCCCTTCCTTAACATAATACACGCAGTAGAAGTTTTTATCAAAAGCGTGTTCTGATTTTATTGTGTGTTGTGATTTTATTGAAGACATTCTACGTAAAACATTCAGCCAAACCTAAAGGGGTAGACATTACGGCTACCGTCCTGTACTCATTCTCATCACGAGAAGAGACGTAGTAAGAGCGAACACGCTGAGACTCCAAAATGGTGAACAGAGAAAACCCTCCGTGGTGGGCCATTTTATTTTCAAATGCCACTTTGAAGAGAATATTTAGTGGTTTTTAATATAAAATCTAACAAACCACATCTACAAGTATTTGATAATATAAAAACGCTTATAAGCTGTAAAACATAATACATATTTAAGAAGCCCCCCCTAACAGAATTTATCGTTTTATTGCTGCAGTCTCACTTCAAATTCCTGTTGCTTGCAAGTTACGGACGTAACATTATGGTGGAGGCGACGGGTAGTAATATTGAAAAACTATTCGCTTGTAATAAAATAAATGTAACATGTTTCAAGATTGACATAAAATATTAATAACTATATGGGTTAGATATAGTGACTGCACATGTTGCACTATAAAAATGTGTATAAACAAATATGGAACATCTCGGAAAAGAAAAAAATTAATATACTAAATACATACTCACACACACTGGTAGTACGTGAGGTGTGCTAGTTGCAAAAAAATTTATAATCACGTGTCTCTTAGATAAGTTAAAGTGTAGGTAATTCCCACCTTCAAGACATTTTGCTGCTTTATGTTTAGGACAGTCGCTTCCCTACTTACGGTAACAGTTTGCCGCCACCCTGGAAAATGCTCGTCGCATCATAGAAACCGCGCAATTAGAAAAGTACATCCGATGATACGCGACAGACGAATTTCGACGGGACCTAGTCCGCATTCGTATTCAAGTACGAGCGAAATTTGCCTGTTATGCATCATTCGGAGAGATACGCATACTTTTCTCATTGCGAGAAAAAGCGTATCAGGAGCAAGAGTTAATACGCTAGGACTCCAGAAATGGTGAACCAGCCATAGAATGGTCAGGTCAGAGAAAAACCAGAGGTCAGAGAATTCATTGGGTGGTATAAACAAAAATAGAACATTTAAAAGAAGACGTATTCTAGGAGTTACACCACCCTCTTTTACATAAATCCTCAAATTTTGTCGAATGTTTTTATGTTTATTTGTTTGTTTATTTTTCCGTAAAAACAAATGGAAAATTATCAAATAGATTCAATCTTCAATTTCAATTTTTTTTGGCTGTGTCTAAACTCCCGGCACCGGTATCCACTCCAATCCCGGCAGCGTCATGAACATTGAAAGTGACGACACCAATAACCGGGATTCGTCTTCAATCCCGGCTTTCTGCACATCCGGCGCGACAAACAACAATATCAACCGGTGCGGCGCAAAACTATTTTTTTATGTAAATAATTTATTTTTACTGAAAATTGTGCTGTGAAATCGTGCTAAAGTAGGTTGTACTGTGACTAGAGTTGTTTTATTTTCAAATTTTTATACTAAATTTAGGGCGTAAATAAATCTTCCATCGTGATCCAAGGTCAGGACAAGATTAGGCCTGTTACATTATGTTGGACATATTCAAAATTGGACCAAAATTTCATAGCTATTCGGAAGTGGAAAAATCCCTGAATTATTACGATTAACAAACCTTGCGAAGTTCTGGAAACGTAATGCACGTCTCAATTGAACGTGATGTCAACAACTCATCAACGTCTTTCAGGCTTTTCCACCTCCATAAAACTATGAAATTTTGGCCCAATTTTGAATACATTCGATATCATGTAACACTGTACAGGCCAAACAATAATGTCGGGCTCAACTAAAGTTTAGGTCAAGATTTATTTACGCCCTAAATTCAGTATAAAAAATTTGAAAATGAAACACTCTAGTTACAGTGCGTACTTTAGCAAAGACACGATTTCACAGCACAATTTTCAGTGAAAATTAATTATGCATTACGTTTCCAGAACTTCGCAAGGTTTGTTAATCGTAATAATTCAGGGATTTTTCCACTTCCGAATAGCTATGAAATTTTGGTCCAATTTTGAATATGTCCAACATAATGTAACAGGCCTAATCTTGTCCTGACCTTGGATCACGATGGAAGATTTATTTACGCCCTAAATTCAGTATAAAAATTTGAAAATAAAACAACTCTAGTCACAGTACAACCCACTTTAGCACGATTTCACAGCACAATTTTCAGTAAAAATAAATTATTTACATAAAAAAATAGTTTTGCGCCGCACCGGTTGACATTGTTGTTTGTCGCGCCGAAAGCCCGAATTGAAGACAAGTCCCGGTCGTTGATGACGTCACTTCCAATGCTCATGACGCTGCCGGGATTGGACTGGATACCGGTGCCGGGAGTTTAGACACAGCCTTTTTTTTTAGTTTTGCTGTCATATAGTAAAAATTCAAAATAACAAATAAAGTATTAAAGCTGCTTATTGTTACTAAAGACTAAAAAAAACAAGCTTAAAAAAAGCTGCAAACAACGAGTATGTGAGAGCTCTCCGTTTCCTGAAAAAATAAGATCTCGTTGAAAAAAAAATTTGTAACGAGTGACGAAGATAAAAGTAGAAAACATCACAAGAGAATACATTCGAGAAGGGTTACAAGACGTAAAAAAATTTCGAATTCTGGGGAGCAAAGTATCGTAGGGCCCGGGGCATGAGCATAGGCCAGAAGGTAGCACGACACATGCAGTGGTCGGCGTCGCGACGACCTAAGCCGAGGGGCTTTATATTTGGTTGGATACCGAATTCGGTCGCCAGTACGTTAATTAAACCATATATTTCCCAATGTCCCAATAACCTACATTTAATTATTAATTAATTAGTTAAGATTGTGATTCTAAAACAAACTAGGCTTAAAATTTTGTCAAACTGTAATAAATTAAATAAAAAAGGAAAAATTCAAATAAAGGTAATTTTGGCCTTCTCCAAAATGCCTCAATAACAAACTGTATTTTTAATATTAATGTAAATAGTAAATTATAGAAATTATAAAATAAACTTTCTGCTTCATATTTGATTTTCTGATAATCTACTTACTCTCCAGAAAGCAGCGAAAGAGACACAAAAAAATGACAACAATAGTAAGTCATGATGACAGACAAAAGTAAAAAACGCTTTATCACATAAAAATGATTTACCCCATGTCCGATAAAGTCCCAATAACCTACATTTAAACTTATTAAATGCAGCTTGTTCGAAATTATGTAAGCGCAAGACTGGAACAGAATTGCAAGTGAGCAAATTCTTAATAATAATAATAAGCAGAAAGAATGAAGTAAACCGTAAAGCGCCTAAATCCTTCTTATAAGATGACATAAAACATGAAAAATATGCGGACAGTGGCAGGAATATTCGGAATCCGCTCAAAAAAGCCAACTATATCGTTCGGTTACAATTACAATGTCGTATAAACATAGGGCATTACATACATTATACGACAGCGTAATTCTAATCGAATGATATGACAATAGTATATTATTATACGAGTTGTACAAGACAATCCATTGTCGAACGAGAGGGTTCGAACGAGTTCGACAAGATGTCTTGTACAACGAGTGTAATATGCTATTTTTTCTATTTCGCCTTTATTTATCGAAATTTTTTGTTTAAATCATTTAAATAATGACCTAGTAACTTTTAAGATTTTGGGTTGGTAATGACGTATGGGATGAAATGACAGTTTATTGAAAATAAATTACAAATTTCAAATCTTATTGCATTGTTACTGCATATTTGATAGTTTTCTCGTTACTTCGTTTAATTAAATATGGATTCTGATGGATGTTGTGCACTCCTTCCGAGCTGAGAGACATCGCAAACACTGCTGTGAGGGTAATGTAAGACTTACAGTGTCTGAACTCCCCCCTAAATCTGTCAACTTAGGCACAGCACAAAGATGGGACCATTTCAGAAAACTGTTGGTAGATGCCGCCACCACAAATACAAAAAAAAAACGAAAATCTTTATTTGAAATATTTGTTTGGTAATTTTCTTACATTAAAGTGCCAAAGAATTGCGTACGTAGTGAAAGTATTTTATTTGTACCGTTTTTTATAACTTTGTTTGATTGTGGGACCATTTCGGAAACCTGACGCATGAGGTCGCTGCGAGAAAAATTTGACATTCTCACAACTCAAATATGAAAAAAAATTATTGATAATGCCAATTGTATTACCAGTGCACTTGCCGTTTTGAGTTTTACAATTTTAAACTCTGATTTTATTTACGGAACGTGGGCAATTTTTTATAAGTGTCAACAAAATAGCGCCATCTACCAGAAACACTTTCAAATGGTCCCAAAATTTTCTCAAGTCCCAGTTGAATTTTGGCGCAGGGAAGGGGGGGGAGTTGAAACACTGTCCTTTTACCATTATCGCTGTGAGTAAATTGTTCCCGACGAAGTGCAGTTGACCCGGCTTCGCTGTGAGTTTGACGATGACGACAGTCATGCGATCGCATCATTGATTAATTATATTCAGATAATCCATTCAATAGGAAATACGCGGGGCGGCCAAACGCCGTCGATTCATAGATGGCGACACTCATGTTGACGGCAGAAATATTTTTCCGCTAGTTCTGTAGATGGCGCATAGATCAGGCAGTTTTGTAATACGGCCAAGTAGCCGTTAACTTTTCATAGGCTTAAATAATTTCCCTGTCGTACAGATGTCGCTGCCGTAAAACGTTTAATGCATGATAATGCATTTTGCATTCTTAAGGGGCTAGTCCTAAGATTCGGAGATAGGACAAAAGCAATGTAAAAGTTTATAAGAGATCACTCACTAACGCTTAAAAATTTTTGAATGGGGTTTTGACGACATAAAAGCATCTACATTTCTAAAGTCGCCTATAGGCGCATAAATAAAAAAAAATGTTTGTTAATAAAAAAAAAATTTTGTTTAAAGAATTATTTTTTTAACTTTTTAAACCTATAGATTACAACAGTTTGCTTTCGGAAATCCATAAAAAATTATTAATTTAATTTTTGTCAAATAGTTTAAAAGTTATCTCTAATAAACTTTTGAAATTTTAACGCAAGCAGTGTATTATCTATCTTTTACAGGTAGCGGCCTGCACCCTTGAGAAAATATGCAAATTTTTGGTAATAACGTAAATCAAGTGTCATAGCAAAATTCTAGTAAAAATAAATGTCTATTGGAATAAAAGTAACATTTGCTGCAATAGTTGCGATTAATCACAACTGAAATGTTCGGTTGGCTTTTCTTCATAATTTTCAGTGGCTGAAATTTTTTATTTTTTTTGCCACTTCATTTATTTCATTTATTTAATAAAATTATAATAATTACAACTGGTCACAATCTTATCAATTACAAATATTATAATTAGCATTTTTTAAGTGATTTATTACAATTACACTTACTTCTCTGTTACAATAATTTTGCAACTACACGTTTTTTCATATTTTTATTAAGTTAATTAACGTAAAGGACAAGATTTGAAAAGTTGATTGAGGTCCTATATGTATCATCGCCTGTTCTTTAATTTTTACCTGTCAGAGTAATTCTGAAAGCAAATTTCTTGAGTTTACGATTACGTGCAGACATAAAGGCAAACGTCTAATTAATATACTCCTTGCTCGACTCATAGAGATGCGACAAATAATACCGAAAACCGAAAACTTGGGCACTTGGGTTAACATATATCAAAAGTAAATTTTTATCTACTTATCAAAATTAAAACTGATAAAATTTCCTACAGGATGGTCCTATGCATTTTAGTTGTAGGACTAACCGTAAGCGAGGTACTAGCTTTTAAAGTTTGGTGTCTACATGACACTGCATTATTAAACATTAGGATATCATAAGTATTTACATGGAAATAGTGTATGTAAAGCGTCCCCCAACTAAGCTAAGAGAAGGAAATAAGGGAGGAAAATACTTTCTTTCCTCGGGCTCTCCAGTTGAAGACGACAATTCAGCATGTAGGGATGACCCAGAAGATATGATAGAATGAACTTTTGGACCCAATACATTCAGTTTATTGTAAGTTTGATTCAAAACATCCATATTAAATCATCTATCTATTAATATTGTACTGAACAAGACTGTAATTCAGTTTTCAATCTTTGGGTTGAAGACGAAAATGCAACATATAAGGACGACTCTGAAGACTTCATTAACCCTCATGCCTCCCCTCTTCTCCTCTAATGAAGTGTTAGACCTAATAAATTCAATTTATTGTTAGCATTTCAAATCACAAAACATTTTGTTTTGAATCACATTTTTTTAAATGATTATTTCTTTCCAGACCGATAACTTGCTTATAGTTAGTCCTACAACAAAAATGTTTGGGACTATTTTGTAGGAAATTTTATCAGCTTTAATTTTGATAAGAAGATAAAAATTGATAGGAGTGACCGTATCCGAGATATAAGCAAAAAAAACAAAAAAAGACAGCTTTAACACCCTCCCCCTCCTCGAGCTCGTCCCCCACCCCCGGGGACTTTTGATATATGTTTACCCAAGTGTAAAGGAAGCGTTTAAAAAAATCCAACTTCCTAGGAATTTTTTCCACCGATTTGTTTAATTTGACTGGGCTATAGAACGTCCCAGTTTATCATTTTTTTAACATTTATGTTAATTTTCAAACGACTTTCAAAATAAAATTTACATATGCCCACACGAGTAGAATTTAGCTTTTTATTTAAAATTTGAAATCAATGGATTCTGTTGTGAACGAACGATCATTATTCTATTATACCTGTTTTAAAACTTTTCAACTGTGCTTTTAAATTTTTGAGTGCGCCCTCTATATTCCACTAGAAACATTTTTGCCCCAAGTGAAACTTTAAAACAAGGTTTGTAGCCGAAATAGTTGGAGCATAATAACTAGGAATTCAGATCACTGCGCCAGCTGCAGGATATTTTTTAAAATATTTTTCGAAGGATAATCAAGGCTATATGATTGATAGATCTGACAATAAGTTAATCAATGGATCGCATTCAGTAACCAAAGGGATGTCCTTTTGGGCCAAACACAAGATAACCAAGTTAACTATCTAATACTTACGTTCAATCCGATCAAATTCCGTAGCATTTCTGTGGTACGACATTGAATATGAAAATTGGGAGGCGGTTTGACAGAACTGACAGAAATTATTACCAATCATGAACAAAAAAGTTACTATTGCAATGAGACAAAATTTCATTTTGTCTAACTGTTTCCCATGACAACAGTTGCACAAAACTGCATTTGTGTATGCGAAATAGAAAAAAGAATTTTTGTCTAAACCGCCCCGTAGGCACTGATTCTCGTTGCGAAAAGAGGCACATCAAGAACAAACTCGCTGGAACTCGATAAATAACAATAAATAACAAATAAACTTCTGTATATGAAGTAGTGTACGTGTATAGTAATAACATAACACGTGTTCTGCTTTTATAGAGAACAACCACATTGGGACTTAAAAAGTGGTGAACTTAGTTCACCAGGATAGTCAGGACCAATGGTGACAGACTCATGTAATAATTTTGTTATATTTTTGTAACATAAAGTGCAATGAAAATATTCGCCTTGCGAATATTTTATATATGACGAACGAATTTTTGTCTAAACCCCCCCGTACTGATTCTCGTTGGGAGAAGAGGGACATCAAGAACAAACACGCTGGAACAAATAGTCAATTTGTTCACAATTTGTTCATTTGTTCATTTGCGCGAGCCAAGAAAAGATGCAAAGACGCCCCTTACTGCCAACGCTTCGAGAGAAGAAGATAAAACCCCGATGGGGTTATTTAGCCGTGTCAAATCTAGGCAAAATTTTACCTTAAACGGCTGGAAAAGAAGAGTAAGATAGCCCCCTTCCCTTATCTCTACAATACTTATAACATAATACACGCAGTAGAAGTTTTTATCGAAAGCGTGTTCTGATTTTATTGAAGATATTCTACGTAAAACATTCGGCCAAACCTTAAAGGGTAAACATTACGGCTACCGTCCTGTACTCATTTTCATCGCGAGAAAAGGTGCAGCAAGGGCGAACACGCTGAGACTCCAGAAATGGTGAAGAGTTCACCAGTAACAGAATGGTCAGAGAAAACCCTCCCTGGTAGGCGATTTTATTTTCACATGCCACTATGGAGAGAATATGTGTTGAGCGCTTAAAACTTTTTAGACTCTTGTTATAACAAGTAAGCGCTCAACACACTCAATGTTGACCCCAATTGACCCCAATCAGAATTCCAAAAGGGGGAAAGAACAGTTGCTCATTGTACATACGAGTAGTATGTCATGCAATAAAGATTATACATCATAATAGAGAAACTCTACGATAGCTTTAAGGATGTTCGGAGAACCGGTAGATTTTTTTATGATGCGGCATCCGCAACAGCGCAGTGAGAAGCAACATGGTAGCCAAAACATAACTGACAGCAGCAAAAAAACAGGAGAAAAAAAGCAAAAATTGAAGTGGAAAATACCAAGTAAGAAAAAAATTTAACAAACTGAATTACATTGACCCGACGATCAAAAAAATTACAAGAATACTGAAAAAACAAAAGCTGAATAGCCAAAAAAATACAGACACCACGTGTAATACATCAATGTCGTCCATCTATAATAAATAAAAATAACAAAATTGAACTGGCCAATAGAACTACTAAAATAAGCCTTTCAAAATTTGTTCTTCTAAACCCAGTACTTATATTGCTACTACTTTCCCACGAAGAAAATTTTATAAAATAAATAGTGTGGGAGCACACTAAGGGCCAGCCCAACTAGTACCTCGTCTCTCACCGCTGGACCCCGTAAGATGGTCTAGGATCGGTAGCACATTCTCTTAATATTACAATTTGTGGAGAAGAGTCCGTAACAGATACCCAAAGGGCTGTGTACGCTGGTGAAATGAGTGTCTCAGAGTATTACAAACCGAGAACGTTTTTAAACGTCCTTGTTAAAAACGTTGTCGGTACATAGAAAAGAATAAAGTAGTAATTTTTGACATTTTAAGTTCTTATTAAGCCTATACAAGAACGTGTGCGTGTTTTCAATTTATTTAAAGAATCTACTTTTTGGAAATAGTCGCTTGAAATTTAATTAACCATGTATTTACATCATTTTCTGACTATGGCTTTACAATAAAAAGCACACACAATGTGTATAATTAATTGAGTGCATTATAATAAAGATTATATTCGCCCTTCGCCCTCCATGATCAAATATTGTAGTAGTCTAATCCCTGCATAAAGTGCCACAAAATTTTAAAGTACAGAAAAGAAAACTGACTTATCGACGGTGTCCCACGAGCGCACGGGTGACATGGAAACGCCATTGTTTTTTCTTTGTGTAAACGTGCCACACCCCTCGTTCCTTTTGGGGGAAAAACAACCCCAAAACTGACTCGTGATGCGGTATTTATCGCTCAAACGGCCCCACAGGAGCCCCTCCTTGTTTCAGATGGAAGAAATTGGAGAGGAAATTGAAAAACGCCGGAAGCACGCGAGACCTAACCTCAAATCAACATATGTGGCAAACCTGGCGAATGGGTTCTATGCGGCTACAACCAATGGTAAAACGCTTCTAGGCGACCAATATCCTCAACTTCAACATACAGCCTGTCCTCTGTGACATTTCTGGCGGATATCGGTCCTATGCGGCCAGCCCAGGGGTAAACGGGCAAGATATCGGGCCCTATGCGGCCACGCCAATGCTGTAACGTCGACAGTGATCAGCATGCATCTTGCTCTGTGACATTTCGGGCGGATATCGGTCCTATGCGACCAATCCAATCCGGACAGATATAAGGTCCTATGCGGCCACGTCAATGCTGTAACATCGACAGTTCGACACGTGGGTCAACATGCATCTTGCTCTATGATAATCCTGCCGGATCTCGGTCTTATGCGGCCAGCCAAATAGTTCAACGGTACTATGTGACCACAACCGGGCAGATGTCGACCCCATGCAGCCACGCCAAGGGAAAACGGTACAATGTGTTCAACATAACTTCAGTATCAACATGCCTCTTATCCTATGTGACAATCGTGGCGAATATCAATCCTAAGCGGCAAGCCAACGGTAAAACGGTCCTATGTGACCAACCTAACCTCCACATTAACACGCCTCTTGTGCTATGTCACAATCCTGAGGGATTTTTTATGTTGTACGGCGAAAACCGAGGGTAACACTGTATTTTGTGACCCTCTTAACCTCAAACTCAACAGGCCTCTTCTCCTATGTGACAAATCACGCGGCTATGGATCTCATGCCGCCAAACGAAGGGAAAAAGGATTCTGTGTGAGGATAACACTGTCTTTTGTGTCCCTCCTAACCTCAAACTCAACATGTCTCTTGTCTTATGTGACACATCAAGCGGCTATCGGTCTTATGCGGCCAAACACAGGGGAAAAGGGTTCTATGTGACCAATATAACCTAAAAATTAACATAATTATTGCCCTTGTGTCAACATGGCAAAAACTTAGCTTGGAAAAGTTGTACTATGTAACTAAAATCAAAATACTGTGTCCTATGTGACCATAACAGATAATGAAAATTCTCTGTGACGTACATCCGTAACCTGCGTCCTCTCTGTGGACTTTTGAGCTGTGGTTGAGGTCCTGGGTGACCTAATCTGTTTTAAGAATGAAGCGCTTATTTCACTTATTCTAAAGAGACTGTGTCCTATGTGACCATAACGGATAATGAAATCCTTTGTAACTCACATCCGTAACCTGCGTCCTCTATGTGGAGTTCTTGAGCTGTTTGAGAATTAAGTGCTTATCTCACTTATTCTAAACCTAAACGTTTTCTCCTTACGTGGACGCACAACTGCCATCCCGGAGGAGGACGAACTTTTGTACACTTCCATCTCAGTGGAGCGGCCCTTCTTTCTAAAAGGCTCTCCTTTCGAAGCTCCACAACACCAAGAACAACCTTGACTGGTAGTGTTGCGGGGAGGTGAACCGCAGTTCTCTGGAAGGGTTTAAACCTGGAGATAGTTCACCTACTCAAAGAGTACCCTCTAGGGTCCAGTTATAAGTCCGGAGAAAACCTTCAAGGTCAATTTCAGAACTATGACTTTTCTGACCTATTTTGTTCAAACAGATAAAAGGGACTTATACTCAGTCCTTAGTAGAATTTGGCATCAGCGTATTTGCATTTTGGAGTGCAATGGAGCACAATTTCAGAGTTTCAGTATGAGAAAAACTTCTTCTGTGTTACACTGAATCAAATGGCAAATTTTTAAAATTGACATCTGTTGCTAGAGGTTAGAATCAGACCCTACGCGATATCTACGCTTATGCACTGACCAGTCGCAAATGAGGTCTTGTTTGCAAGCGATTGGGACGGTTCAATCTTAACATTAAAAAATGAGCTTCCTGCATCGAAGCTCCTAGCGATCATGGAAGGCTTCTTCATGAAACCTCCTTTATTCGGGAGATACTGCTTAAGTTAAATCTTGGGAGGAATCTTTTGGTTCATACTTGACCGAGCGACTCCAACAGGCAAAATCTTCGAAAAGTTCAGACTCGCATTAATAGCGGTGAAAGCTCGGTTAATAGTACCTTAATAGAATCGTCACACTTCAAACGTCCGGTCAAGAGGTTCCAGTGTAGCGGGCGACCAACACCTTCGTCGACATCAATTACATCACCAACTCCGCTACGCCAGCGAACGTTCCCCTTTTGCACAGCTATAACAGGTTTCAAATCCTAAGGCGAGGTTTCCTCAGACCAACGCAATCACCGCTAATTGTTCTTCAGCATGAGGAAAGGCTTCTCATTTTGAGAAGATATAGAAGGAAATTAATTAAGTTTCCACTATTTTATAGTGCGTAATCTAAAGTTTTACCAAACCGGTATCTCACAACGACTCCTTCCCACTTATATTCGAACCCCAGAACGGTGATTGCACTTTAAGGTTTATATTAAACCTAAGGGATCTCAATAAATATGTTGCTAAGTCCAAGAACTGGCTTACAGTTTTAACATTAAGTCTACACAATTGGTAGCTAGCTACCTTAGATCTGAAAAAAGCGTATTCGATAGTTTAATAGTCGAACACATTTAGGTGTCCCTACCGTTGGTCTGAGTATAGCACCTTCCTATAAACTGATGGAACAGGTAGTCTCATTTTGAGAGCCCAAGGTCACCTTTCGGCTATTTACCTTGACGAGGTTTTTAATTAGGAGAGGAGCTACCTTGCTCCCACTCAGCAATGCAGATACTAGGCTTTAGGGCTTCACTTGGCTTTCTTTGTGATAAAACCAAACTTATCAGTAGACGTATCACAGATATACAGCGTCAATCCTTTGCAAGAATTGAAAATGGCTTACATTCCGTACCCGCTAATGTGTACGTCTACAGCCGTTCCATTCGTCTGGGCAGATCTACACACAAAAAGTCCTAGTCTTATACAAGAACCGGAATCATTGCGATTTCAAATGACGATTTTCCTGATGCGTCAAACCGGAGGGGGGAGACGTTTGAGGAGACGTATGCTCATGGGTTTCCTATGAATTGATAACATCACTGTTATCGCAAGTTAAGATACTTGTAATGTACGTTACAAAGTATCCCAACCTTAATGGAAGGTTTGTAAGGCTTGTCTGATAATGGTGCGAAGCTAGGATATGGGATACATGCGTCTTACATAGAGACGTCAAATAATAAGAAGGCTGATAGCTGATTTGAATCTAATAGAAAAAACCGGAAACAAAATGGTAATTCACAGATTATGCGTACTTAAAGATTATTGCATAATTCGGTCGCAAACAGAAATAACACGAAATGCTTGAGATTCGTTGCCTGGTTTAGAGATACAGATGCATTAACTGGCGCTGCCATACGCCCTCGGAATTTTACTATTCCTTACTTTTCCATTTTGGTAGTTCTGCAAACTCTTAAAAATTATCTCAGACAAGACCAGAGTTCTGTGCGGAAAGTCACTACTTTAAATCACCTATTCATTTACTAACATTCTCAGGCAGGCGAAAAGATCCGCTTGTAACCAACCTAGGGAAAGTTGGGATGGTAGGAAGATGATCCGGCAAGGCTTCTTCGTCTCTACTTTTGACAGTCTGCTCTAAGCCTGAACGTTGATGGTATCTTGTTCCCAGAATCAAGACGCTGTCTTTACATTTAACCCTACAAATCATAGACTCTTCCGAAAGTATCTTCAGTGGTTCTAATTACGGCACGACTAAGAGTGCCCAGGTCTTGCACTTTCACTGGTAATTTCAATCGAGGTGGGAAGTGATTTTGCTTGTAACGTTTTCAAAACACTTGAAAAACTTGAGACCAAGGACGACACGATATTTTAGAACTTCAGACTGTTCTAGGGTCTAGCCATCTAACTCCAACCTTTTACGGTTATTACATAATACCGCTCAAAACACTTGGTCTCTTGCAAGCTGTGTTTTTACATTTCTGTGCATTTACAGTATTCTTGCAATTCCTTTTATTGTGTTATTACATTATCCAAATTAACAAACATTGTTAATTTTTCTACAATTTGCTGCTACGCTTTAAACATCTACAATATTTGATCATGGAGGGCGAAGGGCGAAGGGCGAATATAATCATAAGATCAAACGAACTTACCTAAGTGAAGTTCGATCTTGATTATATGAAGCCCTTCGCCTGAGATGATCATTCCCACCCGAACCCTTCAATGGATATGTGTGGAGGAGTTCCAACATATTTCTAAGTAGACATTGCTACTATACCCGATCATCTCATTTAGCAGCAAATTAGCTTTAAAATCAATGGCGTTTCCATGTCACCCGTGCGCTCGTGGGACACCGTCGATAAGTCAGTTTTCTTTTCTGTACTTTAAAATTTTGTGGCACTTTATGCAGGGATTAGACTACTACAATATTTGATCATCTCAGGCGAAGGGCTTCATATAATCAAGATCGAACTTCACTTAGGTAAATTCGTTTGATCTTATGATAAAATCATATACGTAGCGTTTAGAGTTAGATCGAAGAGATAATGGACGGAAACAACGTCCTGCGCATCCAGATTCACGACGAAGATTTTATGTTGTTTTTACATTTTACAAACGTCACAAAATTTGTAATTAGATTTTGAAAACCCCAAAAGTTTTCTTTACGGTAGCTAGGCAACATCCACTACTTATTTTCCTCCTCCGAATTTTACTCTGTACCTGCGTCGATCACTACCCTTCCGGTAATTAATTTCCAAATAAAAAAATATGTCCGTACATGTGGTTCTACCATTTTCAAATGCCACTATGAAGAGAATATTTAGTGAAGCTTTTAAAAACTTAACATCTATTTGATATAAAACGTTTATAAAACGTAATATTTATGAAGAAAACTTCCCCTCTAATAATAAAATTAGCATTCCAAGTCCATGATGTTGGGCAACACTGCTACTGGTGTAGAAACAGAAGATGTGGATGAGGCTGTGGCTATATAGTAACATCCGAACTTTACTTTGTACCTGTGTCGACCACAACGCTTCCGGGTAATTGCGTAGAAAAAAATATTTAGTGGTTATTAATATAAAATCTAACAAACCATATCTATTTGATATAAAAACGTTTATAAGATGTAAAACACAATATTTAAGAATTCTCCCTCTAATAATAAAATTAACATTCCAGGGTCTTGTTGGCAATACTGCCAGTAAAGACGGACTGAGAAAATAAGGCTGAGACTGTATGTAGAAACAGCAGATATTAATATCAAGAATGCCTACACAAAACTGATGATATTAATTTAAGAGCAAGATATTTTATTTTATTTTTTTTTTATTTTTGCCGAGTCGTGTAGATGGAGTTCTGAAGAAGAAATAGTATTCAACCCTTTCATTACTCAAAACTCCCGCTTTGAAAACAACAACCCCTATAAAAATCCGCACACTACCCCATAACGGGTGTCCGGAGTTCTGCTAAGAAAAAACGGAACCTACATTGCCCAGACTGAAGTTACAAATATTCCAAAACCCCATTCTTAACCCCCATTTCCAAATTAAACGCTTCTACAACCCTACTAGAGATGAGCCCTTTCATTTTCTAATTATAATTATAATAAAGATTTTTATCCGCAAACGTCACAAAACTAACAACATTTGTGACAGAATGTCACAGGTAAAAATCTAGTTCTCGGACCACTTTATCGGACATGAGGTAAATCATTTTTATGTGATAAAGCGTTGTTTACTTTTGTCTGTCATCATGACATTGTTGTCATTTTTTTGTGTCTCTTTCGCTGCTTTCTGGAGAGTAAGTAGATTATCAGAAAATCAAATATGAAGCAGAAAGTTTATTTTATAATTTCTATAATTTACTATTTACATTAATATTAAAAATACAGTTTGTTATTGAGGCATTTTGGAGAAGGCTTGTAGGAATAACACCGTCAATATTAACATGCTTCTCAATACTTTTCGTATTCGGACTAGTGCTCGGAACAGGATCGCATTTCTGGTTCATTGATGGTATAAGAGTCTTTAGTGTGGCGTTTTGAGGAAGATCGTTAGGATTACCTTCTTCATAGTTTCATAGTTCGAGAAAGTTCCGTAAAATAAACAAGTAAAACACTTTCAGAATAAACTTCCACATTTCTTTCAGAACACCAATTCAGAAATCTATTGTAAGACGCCTCGTATACAGCAACAGATTTCGTAGGCAGTAAATTGTGTATAGTCTCTTCCGCTGCAACAGCGATTTCGGGAGGAGTACAACGCAGGTCGTCAGTATACGACATTTTGAACCACTCACTAGTATTAGTTAACTGAACAAACACGAAAAACTTTCAAAATTATTAGCACAGTTTCAGAGAATGACGCGTGATGTTTGTTTATAAGCTGTGCTATGGTTTCATTCGTTTCATTACTTGCAATGCGCCCTGATTATTTTGTTCATTTACTTGCTAATTAGTGTTACTCTTTACTCTTTATCAATTTATCTAATTAAGTTTGCGGATAAAATAGTATATTTTATTCGGCGTAAATGTGAGTTTATGTGGCTCAGCTGAATTATTTGCCTCATTGCATTCGGCAAAATAAACATTTAGCTTCCCCACATAAACTATCACATTTACGCCTTATAAAATAATCTACTATTATGCCCAAATGAAAAGTGTTTCGTTTTCGCCGGCTAGAAAATAAAAGATTCCTGAACTCCTATAATATAATATTCAAAACGATCAAAAAACCAAACCTCCAATAATAATTTCTCAACCCAGAACTGGAGCTTGAAACGTGGAGGTGGAGAAAATTTGATTAAGCCACCTTTGTTTAGAATTTTAGTGCAAACATAAAAAAAACTATTTTTTATATTAACGATTTAACGTAACCGTAAATGAAGATAGTGACGATAGCAGTCAATAATTGTCACACAATGGTAACGAAAAAATGTTTAGAAATAGTTCGATAATGATACAAATAAAATTTAAATAATTACTCGTAGAATTCGATTCTATCAATTATTTAAAAATATATATGACTTGATGAGTTTAGAGTTAACTAGAAGAGGTAATTGACGGACACAATGTCCTGCGCATCCAGATTTATGACGAAGATTTTATGTTGTTTTTACATTTTATAAACGTCACAAAATTTGTGATTAGATTCTGAAAACCTCAAAAGTTTTCTTTACTATAGCTAGCAACATCCACTACTAATTTTCCTCCTCCGAACTCTACTATGTACCTGCGTCGGCCACTACCCTTCCAGTAAGATGTCCGTAGTACTGGTTCTACCATTTTCAAATTCCACTATGAACATAATTTTTAGTGAAGCTTTTAAAAAACTTAACATCTATTTGATATGAAAACGTTTATAAAACGTAATATTTATGAAGAAAATTTCCCCTCTAATAACAAAATTAACATTCCAGGTTCATGCTGGCAACACTGCTACTGGTGTAGCAGTTGGGGCTAATAGTAACATCCGGACTTTACTATGTACCTGCGTCGACCACTACCCTTCCGATAATTAATTCCCAAATAAAAAAAAAGTCCGTAGAACCGGTTCTACCAGTACTCCTCATTCTCAGCCCACATTCCCGATAGATGAAAGAAAATAATGAATTTAAAAAAGCTTAAAAAAGTATAGAATTTAAGTAATAAAAACAATTGCCTTAAAAGACTAGCCTAGTGTAAAAATAAAAGAATGCGGAATAGCATAATTGCTCATAGTCCGTTACCCATGTGACATTATGGTGGAGGCGCCGGGTAATATTGATTCGAAATTGCCTTGAAAAACTTCTAAATTGCACAATATTTTCTAGGAGTATTTTGTAAGAATAATTTTATGGAATTCCTCATTAATACCTATTATATATTTGTAATTTTGTAGTACCTATAACATTTCCAAAATTGTAAATAAATACATATTTGCTTGTAATGTGAACAACCAATTTACCTCACCCCATTTAAAAATTATATTGCTACATAATTATAAAATTCACATCATATAGTCTCAACAATTTTTTACTGTTATAACACGATGTGGAGATATATTTGTAAAATAAAACTGTTTTTATAGTTTTATATGTCAATATATTTTTTATGTTTTGTTATACTAATTTTATTATTATTAAGTATACGAACGAAGTTAGATTTTTAACTCATTATACAATGATAAAATTGGTGTGTAACTTAGAACCAAAAAATGTTAATAATAGCTATTCTGGTTGGATATAAAATATGGATATAAAAATGTGAGGCATAAATATATATATTTGAGAAGAAAAAAATAAATATATAAAGTAAATGACACACTCGTATTATGTGAGGTGTGCTAGTTGCAAATATTTTTCCACTATTTGCGAATGGCACACGCAGCTTATATAATTCGTATCTTGGAATTATTTGCAACAATTATTATGTAGTATTTTGAACTATTGTAATAGTGTTCATAGTTATAGGTATGATTACAACCATAATATAGACAATTACAGTTTTTGACACTTTAAAACATTTAAGATAAACATACACATAATACTATCACTATCAGTAAAAGAAATGTAATAATATTAATTTAAATAAAATTTAAGTAATTATCTGGAGAATTCAATTCTATCAAGTATTTGAGGATATATCATAAAAAACAAAAAAAAAACTGAAATAATACATTATACAGAATGGTCCGCCAGTTATTTTTAAGTTGTAGTTTTAATATTTTAAAGATGTTATTATTTCAGGAAAATATTTTTGATTATACAGTGTCCCCAGAAAGTGTGACCTCATAAAAATATTTTTTGAATGGCATGCTATTATTTTTTTGTGTTTATTGGGATGCCATGCCCTATTAGCTATTTACATATCTCTAAAATCATTTTCAAACAAATCGGTTTGCGACATAAAAATAAACAGGAGTTCCCATTTAAAATAAGCAAAATAAACGGCTCTAAAGTTTAAAAAGTTTGGAAGGGAATTGTGAACACCTTGTAATTCAGATCAATCACACTTAATTAATAAGTCTGTTAGACCTTGCTCAACAAGTACCTAGTAATAATGTTATCAAAAAAGCACTGTTTCTATTTTTTATTAATTTTTAAATCTAACGGTGTAAAACCGATTTTTTTGGTTCCTGTTTTTTTAACAATAATTCCTGAACCGATTGAACAAAACTTTAGAAACATGTAAAAAAGCTAAAAGGATATTCTAATACGCACAAAAAATAAAAGAGCATGCCACTAAAGTTATTATTCTTTAAATGCGTCCTAGAGTATAAATAACTCTACAACTTTACTAATAACTGAGCTACAGAAGATGGGAGCTTAGCTGGACCACCCTGTAGATAAATATGGAGTGATCGGTATTTTCGAGATCGAAAAGAAAGGAAAACGTTATTTTCATTACCCTGGTTTTTAGTGTAATTATTATAGCACTCCGTTGGATATTACGAAACCCAAATGGCGTATCGTAATGACCTCAGTACGAAACAAAAGTAGAAAAAATATATTATGTAACTTCTTATAATTTTGTAGATTCAAATAAATACAAATTAATATTGAACCAAATATTAGCATTAGAAATGCCTTAAGGTTGAACAATACTGGGAAGTATTGTGTTTCTGGCTCACAGGATGGCGCAGTAATTAGCGCCGTATTAGATAACCCATCATACACTTACACTTGCCCATTTTTGGCCAAATAGTTTGGGTTCGTTTCTTCGTTCCTTGGTTATTTAGAAGCCTTCCCTATTTCTATTAGTCACTAGAGGGCTCTTTTCCGACTTTGAACTTTAGGTAAACACATCTGGCCGATCTACTGAAGCCGACCGACCGCTAGCCTCAGGCAAAAAGCACCCAAAGGTTCTTACCGACAATATGACTATAAAAATTCTTACACTTAGGCACAATTGTGCACATGAATATCTTCTACATTATGATTATACTGAAACACTGATTTCTTTCGAACATTTTAAACAAGGAGATATTAGACCCAACAATTTGCAAATATATTTAATTATTTCTGAAATTAATCTGATAAATTGAATGCTATGTCATGGACCTTGTGTTAATTTTTTTCTCAAATAGAGCAGTAAACCAAATCCATAGGAGATACAAATTTCCGGCTCAAAACCAGGTAGTTGGGATGAAACAACTGTATTCCGTTTAGATAAGGAGAAAATCCATTTATTCAATGATACTATTTTCAGCTTGGCTAAAATTCTCATAAAGGTTTCATTCTAGTTTATGATTTAATCGACAATTTTTTTTAATTTGAAACGCGTCATTTCCTCTCATTCAACAATTAATCCAAATTTCACATCGACTATTTCATTCATTAATATTTCGACCAATAGCACACTCTCATTCAACAATTACTCCAAATTTCAAATCGACAAAATCCAATCCTGCAATTTTTTTCCGGCTTTTCGGCGATGACGTCATACCTTATTTGCGGAGTATCCGATTTGAACCTGTTCGCACCAGGGAATTTTGATAATCCCCTGCAAGCTTATAGCGACCTCAACTATTCCACACGTTTTTTTTCGCGCTTAGTTATTTCAGTGGTAAAGTTGTGTTTTCGAAGTTTTTTTCAAATTACTTTTGAATTATTTTTTCTACTAAGTTACTCAACTTTTTTAATACTATTATTTAACGCCTCTAAATATTTGGTTCTTTTTTTAGGTTCTGGGTGCGATTTCATTTGGTTATAATGTTGAAAACAGTACTTGATGAAAAAACTTTAGCAGAACACTGTTTCTTAATTTATGCCACACAAAACTTAATTTTTTTTATGATTAATAACAATAACCGTTTTTTTACGATAATTCCTCTTACATTTGGTACCATTTTCGAGTACTTAATGCAAAAAATAAAAATGTTAAAAATAATGATTATGCGGTCATTTTAGTACCTAGCAGATTATTTATCAACAATCACCTAATTGAATCTCAACTTCTTCACCCCGTGTCAAAAATTTTACTTACACAGTTTTGGAAACTTTATTAGCTAGGTATCGAATTTTCAGTCCAACTCGATCACTTTAGAAGATAATCATATAAGGGACCGCTTAATTACAGTTTGATGGTTGGGGATTATGATACCCCCAGTACCCGGCCCAACTCCGATGCGTCCAAAATTTGTATGGAGAACAAATAAAATGAAAATCAAAATTACAGTTTCTCAAAAACTATTTATTCTACTGTTACGTAGATGGCACTTTTATCGTGCAACGCCGTTTCCAAAATTTTCCACCTCAAGAATTTGTCGCCAGCTGCCAGTGTACGCTGAGAAAGAAGCTGTCGGGCGAATCTTCAAATGAGCAAGATTGAAATTGAATTTACACCAAAAAAACAGTAATCGAAATGGTTTTTTACAGTCGTATCTTGCTCCTGAATTAAATCATTACCTCATAGGTTGGTTATTATTTAAATATAAATGTTTGTAACGAATTGGAAAATTCAAAAATTTTAATTTTTTTATGAAAAAACCTTACGTTCAAATCACGTGAAAAAAATACAGTAACATGAATACGTTATCTACTATCCCCCAAAAATTCATTAAAAAAAAACTTAGTAAAGTTTTTTAATAAAAAAATAAAAACGTCAAAAATAAGAGGTTTTTTTCATTTTATTTTTAAAAGACACTATCAATTGCTTTAAAATTTATATATGTTGTTACTAAGGCCATCATAAGATTATGGTATTTTTTTCATAATTTTTGAACGACGAATATTTTTTTCATTCAGTATAGTTCATCCTTAGTAATGAATTTTGTTTGAAAGAAATTTTTTTTTCTCCGTATAGGTCGTTAAAGCTTCACTTTACCTACTTCATAAATATGAATAAAGTAGTACAATTATAATATGGTTTTAGAGTTTTTTAATTTATTAAAGTTCCCGGTCGCACCTCCAATAAACTTACTAAAACCATGAGAATTAATTTCAGTAAAGAAAAAGTTGCTTCAAAAGTGGATTTTGAAGTACACTTTGATCAAACGTTGTCTTTTAACGCTTACAAAACCATGTAAATTTTGAATGAAAGAAATAAGAATAAGAAAGTAAGTTTGTTTCTTTGGCTGCACTTTGGGCTGCCAGTTATTTTAAAAAAATAACAAAATTAGAGACACCTTTCACTGCTATTCATAGGCAGGTACTCTTAAAGATTGCACAGATAGATCTCTAGATAAAACAAAGTAATTATGTAATTTTATATGCAATTTTTTTAATTTTAATATAAATCAACATTTCATTTTTTTTTAAATCATTCAGTAGTATCGTTAGTGCATAATTTTTTTCCTAGTTTAAGGCAAAAACTCTTCAATTGATTTTTCTATGAATAACGCAATATAGGTAACGAGTCAAATTTATTGAAATATGACAACTGTGAAAATTTTTTAGTATATATTATATAAATACCTACACTCTAAAAAGTGACTGTAAATTTACAAGAAAAATACATCAAATTTCATACTATTTTGTACAGAAATCGTTTAAATTTACGCACTTTTATGCGTTTTTGCATATTTTTTGTTGATAATACAAATAAATTGTAAAACTATGGAACGTGCTGTAATTTTCTGTAAATCTCATGCAAATTTCCTATGTAACTAAACATTTTTTACGTAACTTTACACCTTTTATGGGTTTTTATATTATGTTGTGTGATTTTACATTATCGGTATGTGAATTTACTTTGTCCAGTGCGAATTTTTCGTAAGCGCATGCGTATGTGATCAAAAATTGTTCTACAAACGGCGTGTTGTCAACGGCGTCAACGCTAGCAATAAAACTGAATTTTTGTAGTTAATATATTTGTTAATGTGAACTACGGTAGCCACCAAAGTAAGTATAAAACCGTTATACCGAAAAATTTTATAGACTTTGTCTTTTCATTTAAGAATGTATTTTTGTGAGCAATATGACTTAAAATCTCAAAAAGCAAGCAAAACCGAAGTTCTCTCAGGTATTCACGATGGTCGTACATTTAAAAGAAACTTATTTTTTCAAAGAAACAAAGGCGCTATAGAGATAATTTTGTATCAGGATGCATTTGAAACTTGCAATCCTCTAGGTGCATCAAGAAAAAAATATAAAATTGTTGGAGTATACGCAAGAATATCAAATATACCCAGTTGGAATCATTCAAAGGAAGAACAGATACTACTTGTCGCCTTAATTTATGACAAAGATGTGAAATTATTTGGTTTCCCAAAGATTCTTGACGTTTTAATGAAAGACCTACAACTACTGTAAACTCAGGGAATATCTGTTCAGTTTAAGTCATCAGTTTCAACAATACAGTCAATAAACACAGTACTTAAAGGTTCAATTATTGCTATGTGTGGAGATAACTTAGGAAGCCACCAAATAGGAGGTTTTACTGAAAACTTTAACACAAACGGATTCTTCTGTAGATATTGATATGCCAATAAAGCAATTACCAATGAAGACATTACCAAACTGGATTTACGTCGAAACGTATTTCTTAAAAAAAAAATTTTTGTGTATCTACTTTTTAATTTAATAAATTTATTATTTTCTGTAAAAAATTGTTTGTCTAACCCGTATTTTTAGTTACTACTAAAATCTTAAAAGTTTAGTCGAATTGCATTTTCTTATAGTAGGAACCAGAAATATTTGAGATTGACTTATGCAAGCTTTATTAAGGGTTAAGCAGCTTTGCGGTTACCGTAACAATTTTTCACAGCTGGTGGCACCACCCTGAAGATTTACAAATGAGCCGTATTGAGTAATTTTCATAGTAAACTTTTCATTTATTCCAAACTAGTTTCAAAATTCATTGATTAGTTAGTTTCTTGGATCACTTTATTTGTGAACAAACATTTTAAAAATATACCTAAATATTCATAAAATTGTATTAAATATTTGTTTGGTGAAAGCCCATACACAAATTTCTGTTACGGTCCATCACTCCGTATAAACGTTTGAAAGGTGTCTGCCCTAAGAAATGTAAATTTGTTTATGGCATCTTTACCGCAAGGGACATAAACCACGGTGAGGGGCAATCGGCTTATTCTATAATGAGTCTCAAATATTGTTGGTTCCAACTATATCAGTAAATTCACGATATTCTTGTGATGTGTAGGTATGTGTGTTTGCGCAGTGTTTGTGTTGCAAGTCAGCATCAACAAACACTGCGCAAACATGCGTCATCAAAAAAAGAATTTTTGTAAAAATTCACAATATCTATTGTAAATATACTCAGTGAATTCGCACTGATTATTGTAAATTTACACAGTAAATTCGCAATGTTTGTTGTACATATACATAATACGAAACGTAGTTTTACGGTTTTGTGAATTACCTATCTCATTGAAAATTTACATCATGTTCCGTAAATCTACATATGAACGGTAATAATACATCAATAATTGATGGTTACCGGTAACCATCATTATTTACTGTAAATTTACATGATTTACTTTTTAGAGTGTACACAACAAAGAAAGTTTTTTGAATTAAACAAAGGATTCTATTAATTATTTAAAGATGTATGACTTGATGAGATGGGAACTCCATTTCAAGAATTCGAATATCATTTGCTAATTTTGGATTGAATATCACTTAGAAGAAAAAGTAGCACTCACACACCTCAAGTATCAATATCTGTAATTTAAATATTTTTACACTATTTATGTAAAAATTGAATATATTATTTAAAATACACGAACAGAGCAACCAAAATTAGACAACTAGTACAAACGACAATAACTTTGTAGATAAACAAAGCAAAAATCGGAGAAGAAAAAAACAAGAGAAAAAAATTTAACAAACTGAATTACAGCAACCTAACGATCAAAAAAATGAAAAAACAAAACCTGAACATGACCAAAAAAAATACAGGCACCATGTATGATATACACCAATGTCTGACAGTAGGTAGTCAAAGATGATTAACAAAAGATCGACGAGGAATTCGTAACACTTGAAAAAACTAGGAAGAAGGTTTTTCAAACGTGTTTGAGTCATATTTATCAAAAGTGAGTGAATCTTAAAACTAATATTTGGCTGTGACTGAACCCCGAGGGGTAATACAGTGCGACCTCGATAATCCGTACCTTTAATAAATCGGATTCTTCAGTAAACCGGACAAGCATTTTAATTGCATTGTGTACTTTGTAATCCGGATTTCAGAGTACTTGATAATTCGGACCTGCGTTTAGAATGAATCAGATGTCTTGTTTTGTAAAAAATTCTTGGTAAAAAACATTAAAATCAAAACAAGTGGTTCCCCGAACTTCTAAAAGCGCACATACATTCGTCCACTGTGAGTTGTTTTCGCTACCAGAAGCAAGAACTGCTTTTAGCTGCATTGAAAATGCCTCCAAAAAGAAGACATACCACCTTAACAATTAAACAAAAATCTGACATCATTGACAGATTAAGCCGTGGTGAAAGTGGCAAAATGTTGGCAAATGAATACGGGGTTGGTACATCAACCATTTCAGATATAAAAAAAAACATCAGAGAATTAAAAGGTATGGTTCAATATTTTTGAAATTGATAATGACACTTGGTAGATTCACTACGTACATACATACTCGTACATGTAATGTACATATGTACCTTCTTCCAGATTTGTTACCAGCTGTGATTCTGGTCTCGGTACCAGAAGAACATTAAGAAAGGCTGAATACCCTGAAATGGAAGTTTTATGCCGAAGCCTATGGAAATGATAAATTTAGAGCTAGCCGAGGCTGGATATCTAACTTCAGAAAAAGACATGGTCTACGTGCTTTAAAAGTGTGTGGCGAAAAACTATCCAATGATCAAAGCTCTGTCGATCCATTCATATCTGCAATTACAGAAAAGATACAACAGTTAAACCTCACACCTTCTCAAATATACAATGCAGACGAATCTGCTCTATACTGGAAAATGTTGCCCGAAAAAAGATTGGTTCGTGCTCAGGAAAAGACTGCACCAGGTCGAAAAATTAGCAAAGAACGCGTAACATTTCTAGCATGTTGCAATGCAGATGGCTCCCACAAATTGAAGCTTTTGGTCATAGGAAAGGCAAAAAATCCTAGGGCCTTTAAAAATGTAAACATCCCTGTTGAATACAAAAACTCTACCAATGCATGGATGACTACGGCCATTTTTGTGGAGTGGTTTCATAGTTCTTTTATTCGCCAAGTGAAAAACCATTTAAGAAGTCTCAATTTGCCTCAAAGAGCCCTGTTAATTGTTGATAATGCCTCAAGTCATGGAACCGTAGAAGAGTTGACAAGTGAAGATGGAGGAGAATTCACAACATTGTTTCTTCCACCTAATTGTACAGCACTTTTACAACCAATGGATCAGAATGCAATCAGATTGACAAAATTATTTTATCGAAAGAGTCTATTGACGCATATTTTGTCGAATAACGAAGAGAACGTTGTTAAGGTGCTAAAAGGCATTAATTTGAAGGGCGCTGTATGCCTTCTATGCAATACTTGGGGAAAAGTCTCATCAAAAGTTTTGCAGAAGTGCTGGCACAAAATTCTTCCACATTTAGCAATAAATAACGACTCAGACAATGAATACGATGCCGAAGATCTTATTCCTCTCATTGAACTGCGACGTAGTATGCTTTCTTTGGCCGAGGAAGTAACAGATGTGTCAGATATGCTCAATGAACTGACAGAACAAAATCTCACCAACCTGAAAGTAAGCAATTGGCTTGAAAACGACGAAGATTTGTTACCACTCGAAGATACATATGTTCAAGACGAAAATGTCGACAGTGATACTGAAGATACAGTAATAAACACAAATAAAACTGTTACAAACCATGAAGCCGTTAAAAGTTTTGATCTTTGCATAAAATGGGCGGAGGAAAATGACATTGCATTACACGATGTTCTAGTGCTCCAAAGACTAAAAGAAACTGCTTTCATAATTAATCAAAAATTAATTAAGCAAACGAAAATTAGTAATTTCTTTAGAAAATAATTCAATTTTCTTTTCTTAGATATTTTTTTGAGTTAAAAAACATGTATTTTTGTTTTTTTTATTATAAAATTGTTCCGCTTCTGTAATCCGTATTATTTATTAATTCGGATCATCCTGGTTTTAATTAGTTCGGATTATTGAGGTCGCACTGTAGTTGCAATGGGTTTTACAAACCCAACGTTTTTTTGGGCCACTGATACCAAGACAATTAAAAAAAATATCAATAAAAGTTTTGCCTTACTGTTGGTCACAAAAATATCAGGTACAATTATTATAGTGTACCTGAATTCTCAATGTAATGCTTAGAAAAAACATGTTAACTTGTAGTGGAGAGACAATTCATCTCTCGCCGTGCGAAAAATATTTTTATTAAAGTCAACCGTCTATTCAAAAATAAAATTTAAAGGAATTACCAACGAGTTTAACGCGTTATAAACAAAGCAGTTTGAAGATTAAAAATTTCACAAACTGAACCGATTTTTGCAATAACGGCCGCACGGACACTTCCGACTTTATAATCAACGTTAAGTATAGCCACACTCTAAAAAGTGACTGTAAATTTACAAGAAAAATACATAAATTCATGCTATTTTGTACAGAAATCGTTTAAATTTACGCACTTTTATGCGTTTTCGCATATTTTTTGTTGATAATACAAATAAATTGTAAAATTATGGAACGTGCTGTAATTTTCTGTAAATCTCATGCAAATTTCCCATGTAACCACGGTATAGGATAATTAGGTAGCGCGGCTAGCGCTGTGAACCCACTACAAATGTGGCGACAAATGATTCAACTTGGATGTGCGAGTGAGACAGAAGAAGGAGGCTATAGTTTCAAGCGCGCGCATCGACATCAATGCTCCTAAAAGTTGATTATTCCCTCCAATTTTATTAACTGTTCTTGGGTTATGTGCCCAAATTCAATTGTAACCAATTTTGTCTATTTTTAATTGTTACAATGGGCAAAAAGTGTTTTGTGTCAGGTTGTAAAAGCGGTTATGACTCTAAAGAGCAAAAAGTTGCTATATTTAAAGTACCGCAGGACAAAGTGGTTGTGTGGCAAAAGAAAATTCCAAGAAAAGACAAACTTTTGAGTTCTAAAGACTTTGTGTGTGAAAAACATTTTGCGAGTGATTTTGTGATCAGAGAAGTAAAAACTCCTGAATATTCGGTAAGTAAAAATAAGTATGCATGTACTTTATAATGATTACCTAATTTTTCCTTCTCTTAAGAATTAAATTTTATTAAAAAGGACATACCTAATTTAGGTGACTAAAACAATTTGTAGAATCAAAACTGAAAAATTTATTGATCTCCGTCCTCCGTTAAAAGAATACTGATTTTAACAAATGACACCGGTTTTTTAAGATTATTTTTTAATTATTTTTTAGTATCCATTACTCTATCCACGATTATCAAAGGATGCTGTGCCGACTCTTTTCCCAAACTGCCCTAATTATTTGTCTAAACAAATAAATAGAAGACGAACAATAAATAGAAACGGTTACCCGGATTCTCCGGATTCAAAACGACGTAAATTTCGTCCAGAAGTAGAAAGTAATTTGATTATGTGTATTTATTTATCTATAGTGAGAAACAATTTTAGATTCTGCCAACATTGCAGATAGTAGTTCTTTAACGGGTAAATCTGAAGAAGGGTTATTTGAAAAATTATGGAACCGCGATACTAACATAGACCTACCCTCTGATTCGTGGATTTGTCAACGCATAAAAAATCCTTTTGACTTTACGAAGATTATTACAATTTCGGAAATGACCTTTACTAAAGGAAAAGATAATCCTGTACTTGGGAAACAAATCGTTGTATCAGCAACAAATATTGCTTCATTTTATGCTTTTGGTGCCTCCGTTAATGTTGGTCCATATTCCGAAAAACAACTAACGTCTTTAGCAGAATTGCAATTATTAATAGAGCAATACAACCAGGTTCATCGTTGTCATGGAAAAATGTTGTCTTCTGAAGCACCTTCAGATTTTAATACTAAAACATATACAAAAGATACATTGCTAAATACGTGGAGACACAGTGGGTGCAAGTATCTAATTATGAACGCCAACTATAAATATTTGTACTGTTCACTATGTAAAAAAATTGCGCAATGTATTTCCCACTTTAAAAAAAATCAGAAAAAAAATAAAACCGGAAAAAAAGTAACTTTATTGAAACATCGTTGCTATAATTTTCAAAGGAGGGAAAAGAGATTAAAAGCAAGATATAACAAAATTTGTTCTGAATTAAAACGAGCTCATCACAAACTTCGTCAGCTAAATGAGGAACATTTATATAAAAAAATTGACAACTTAAATTCAGTAGCCCCAGCCCAAAAACTTTTAATCAAAGAATGTATTAGAATTGGCAAATACCATAGAAAATCTTCTAGAAGATACACGTCTGAGTGGCTATTGATGTGTCTTTTACTTCACATAAGGAGCCCTGCAAGTTATAAATTTTTAAGAAATAATGAAATTTTACCCTTGCCTTGCATTTCCACCGTTCGTGGATATCTCAGAAGGGTAAATCTAAAATGTGGATTAGATGACAATTTCTTTAAAGCGTTTAGACAAAAAATGTCTACAAAAAATTTATATCAAAAGCAAGGAATACTAACCTTTGATGAAATGACAATAAAGGAATCTATAAATTTAAATGTCCGAAATATGAAATTAATTGGAATTCAAGATTTTGGGGAACTAAGTACTTTTACAAAATCAACTGACAAAGTGGCAGATCATGCGTTAGTCTTTATGTTTTGCTCATTAGCAGATAGTGTTAATCAACCTATTGCGGTATATGGCGCAAAAGGTCCTACTAAGGGTACTGTTTTGGCACAATTGATAATGCAAGTTATAAACAAATTGTAAAAATGCGGCGGAAAAATTCAGGGTATAGTGTGTGACGGAGCCACAACCAACAGAAAAATGTGGTCCGAATTTGGAATTACAGGAAACATTGAACATCCTGTTAATAAGATTATACATCCTTGCGATGATGACCGATATTTGTATTTTTTTTCTGATGCTCCACATCTTATCAAATGTATTAGGAACAAGTTTTTGGACAAAACTAATCTTAAGGTACTTAAAATATGAAATAAATGTGTCAATTTGATCAATTGGGCCACAGTGCGCTGCGCAGTCGATCATTGTACATGGATGTACATCCATTTCCAAAAGTGAATTAAAATTTCCGTACCCTTTAGTTTGTTTTTTATTTATTTATTTATGAATTTATAAATACATTTAAGTATGTGATATATGGCCATTACAATTTTTCAGATTGATACCGGTTTTTTTGTTCACGAATTTTTTGATGATAGTTTTACAAACTGATGTAATTTTATGTTTTTAGACACCAGATGGGCACATTTTTTGGAAACATTATGAAATTTTGTTTTCTTTGGACAATAATGTTGAACATAATCTACGAGTGTGTCCCAAGTTAACTTCAGAACATATTAAGCCATCTAACTTATTAAAAATGCGTGTGAAATTAGCGACCCAAATTTTTAGTAATTCCGTTGCAGATGGATTAAAATATTAACTTAAAGAAAACAAAGAATTAGAAAATGCTGGAACTACAATAGCATTTACGAAGAGAATGAACGACATGTTTGACGCTTTGAATCGAAAAAATCCGGCAAGTGGATTAAAAATAGGCAGTAGTGATTTTCTAATTTTACAGGATAATTTATTATATTTAAATGAATGGGAGCAAATGGTTATTGATGGCAAAATTACAAAACATCAATTTTTAAGTCAAAGCACGGCTGAGGGTCTACGCGTAACAATATTATCAACAACTGAACTTGCCAATTTTCTGTTGCAATGTGGTTTCAAATATGTTTTATCTGGTAAAATGAATCAAGATCCATTAGAGGTAAGTACAGTAGACCATTGACAATAAAATTAGAAATATTGGCATGTGTTAAAATATACGTAGGTACATATAAACTGGACCGTTTCAATAAATTTTCATCTCGAGGAAATATATTTTGAAGAAAAAACTTGTTGATTACGATTGTGAGGGTGAAGTTTAAACCTATAATTATTAACAATTTATTTCCTTAAGATGAAAAATTAATAATAGTAATAGCTAGTTTGTTAGTGTTTTTTTTATTTATGTAATTACTAGTACCAACATGTAGATTTTAAATCAAGAACATTAGTTTTAAATATGTAAGTTGGACTCACTTATTAAGCATTCATGTAATACTCGTATTTATTTAGTTTGTAGATGCATGATGTTTTTTATTCAGAAGAAATTTTTATTTCAGAGGGGAAAACCTGAATATAGGAACGTTTATTTTAAAATCAGATTCTGTTTTAGAGATTTTTTGGTGTTATCCGACAAGCTGGAGGAGCAAACGACCACCCTACTTTTACAACATTTTTGCAACTATACAGGATGCTGTCTGTTTATAGTCTCTTAAAACCACCACCAAGTTCGGAAATTGTACTGTATCAGATACCGATAATATTCTTAATTTTGAAAGCTTTAAAAACATTTTTTGTAATAAAGAAAAAAACGACAATCATCTGACAAAAATTAAGCATCATGTGGAATCCCTGTTGCAAACTAGAAATCTTGAAGATCCAGATGATTTTGGCGAAAATATGTTTTTCACTGACACAACCTGTGACACTACAGATTGCATTATTTATTACCTTACAGGATATGTTTCAAAAAAGTTATTTACGAAATCAATATGTACTAAATGCAAAAACTTTTTATGTCTTCAAAAAACAGAAATTATTTCGTCGGGAGTTGTTAAATTAACATCAATCAAAGATAAAGGTGGTTTAAAATATTCAAACTGGCACTTATATCATTGTTTTAAAAAACTTGAGTTTACTTTGATGAAACACATACACTCAGTCGACGTTTTTGACGAAACAATTGAAGAGTTTTTTCAAACTTCAAGTGAAGTAATTTTCCCATTTTATGAGGATCATCAAGAAGATGTAATATCAAAAGCTTTATTGCATTACATAACGATGAGAATTCATCAATATTACAAAACAGGGCAACGCAACCGACCAAAAACAACTGCTAAAAAAAGAAAAGAGTCAAAGCTCCAGAAACAATAAAACCCATTAAAAACACACCTCTTGTATTTTTTTTATTTACTTTTGTATAATAAAATATATTTATATTAATTTAATAATTTATTTAAACATTAGTTATGTAAGATATTTAGTCTTTTTAATAATAAATTATTTCCTTGTATTGTTTAAACCTTTTTTTAATGGAAACCCAATGCGACTATCTCGCTGCGTATCGCCTCCCTCAAGCATGGTCATCTCACTCGCAAGTTGAACAGATAGTAGCCACATCGGACAGATGAGTTGCGCTACTTAACCTATCTTGTACTGTGCATGTAACTAAACATTTTTTACGTAACTTTACACCTTTTATGGGTTTTTACACTATGTTGTGTGATTTTACATTATCGGTATGTGAATTTACGTTGTCCAGTGCGAATTTTTCCTAAGCGCATGCGTATGTGATCAAAAATTGTTCTACAAACGGCGTGTTGTCAACGGCGTCAAAGCTAGCAATAAAACTGAATTTTTGTAGTTAATATATTTGTTAATGTGAACTACGGTAGCCACCAAAGTAAGTATAAAACCGTTATACCGAAAAAAATTTTATAGACTTTGTCTTTTCATTTAAGAATGTATTTTTGTGAGCAATATGACTTAAAATCTCAAAAAGCAAACAAAACCGAAGTTCTCTCAAGTATTCACGATGGTCGTATATTTAAAAGAAACTTATTTTTTCAAAGAAACAAAGGCGCTATAGAGATAATTTTGTATCAGGATGCATTTGAAACTTGCAATCCTCTAGGTGCATCAAGAAAAAAATATAAAATTGTTGGAGTATACGCAAGAATATCAAATATACCCAGTTGGAATCATTCAAAGGTAGAACAGATACTACTTGTCGCCTTAATTTATGACAAAGATGTGAAATTATTTGGTTTCCCAAAGATTCTTGACGTTTTAATGAAAGACCTACAACTACTGTAAACTCGGAATATCTGTTCAGTTTAAGTTATCAGTTTCAACAATACAGTCAATAAACACAGTACTTAAAGGTTCAATTATTGCTATGTGTGGAGATAACTTAGGAAGCCACCAAATAGGAGGTTTTACTGAAAACTTTAACACAAACGGATTCTTCTGTAGATATTGATATGCCAATAAAGCAATTACCAATGAAGACATTACCAAACTGGATTTACGTCGAAACGTATTTCTTAAAAAAAAAATTTTTGTGTATCTACTTTTTAATTTAATAAATTTATTATTTTCTGTAAATAATTGTTTGTCTAACCCGTATTTTTAGTTACTACTTAAATCTTAAAAGTTTAGTCGAATTGCATTTTCGTACAAGTAAATTCACGATATTCTTGTGATGTGTAGGTATGTGTGTTGCGCAGTGTTTGTGTTGCAAGGCAGCATCAACAAACACTGCGCAAACATGCGTCACCAAAAAAAGAATTTTTGTAAAAATTCACAATATCTATTGTAAATATACTCAGTGAATTCGCACTGATTATTGTAAATTTACACAATGAATTCGCAATGTTTGTTGTACATATACAAAGTAAAATCACAATACGAAACGTAGTTTTACGGTTTTGTGAATTACCTATCTCATTGAAAATTTACATCATGTTCCGTAAATCTACATATGAACGGTAATAAATAATACATCAATAATTGATGGTTACCGGTAACCATCATTATTTACTGTAAATTTACATGATTTACTTTTTAGAGTGCAGAACCAATAATTATGTATTTAAAACTTATAGAATAAACCATAAACAAATTTACAATTTATAGGAAAGCCACGTTCCAAAACTTTGTTAACGAAAGATGGTTGGTCCCGAAATTAAAAAAAAATTATGATGTCGTTCCTAAAGCTACCCAACCCTTAATAAAAACAGAAGTAGAAGTCAATCTCAAATTTTGTTGGTTCTGGCTATATCTCTTATGGCTAGAGGGAAATGCTGATTCTCAAAATATAATTTTTTTTTAAATGTTAAATTGTCAAATGTCGACAAAAATTTGGTAGTAACTAAAATTTTTGAATAGGTATGGTTAGCATTTCTCTCTTGAAGAAAAAAAAAACACTCACCCTTAAGCAGCAACTGCAACAAACTTCCAAGCCCAATAGTAATCCCTGATTTCGCACAAGTTGATTTTACACCCACTCACAAATCACAAGTGGCTTTTCACATTTCACCCACTCACAAGTGTCTTTTACACTCTCCACAAAAACTTACTTCATTTTAACGAGATAGTTTGAAATTTAAAAAAAGTAACGTCCCACTAAACCCTAATTTTTCCACCTATCCGAGGTTTTCGAATGACTAAGTTTTCCACATAATGACACGAACAATAAACAATTAACTTTCGTAATTAATTTGTCATTAAAGAAAAGGACGCGGCGGTAAATAAAACATGGCGACGAAGAGTGCACAGCTTTTACCAAAGCACACCCCACCACTAACTACTCGCGTCCGATTGGTGCATCTTTGAAGGGGTTCTAGATTATAACGGCCAACGGAAACGGATGGAAAATTTTAAAATAAATTTAATATTGTTATATTTAACAAAAAAAAAAATGTGATTAAAGTTGAATTGTTGTAAGACGTATCAAAAAACGAGTCGCCACTGTATTACACAAGTAATTAACAATGAACAAAATTAATAAACCTTTGTAAAAAAAATTGTGATGCACTTCATTGTGGAACAAAAAACGTAAGAGACATACCGAATATGCTAAATCTTTCCGGACCGCCCCTGCACATATCCATATATTGACAGCTCTCGTAATTAATTTGTTCTTAAAGGAAAGGACGCGGCGTCGAACAAAACATGGCGACGAAGAGAGAACAGCTTTTACCAAAGGACACCCCACCACTCACTACTCGCATCCTGATTGGTGCATCTTTGGGGGGATTCTAGATTATAACGGCCAACGGAAACCGATGGAAAATTTTAAAATGAATTTAATATTGTTACATTTAACAAAAAAAGTGATTAAAGTTGATGGTTGAAAGACGTATCAATAAACAAGTCGCCACTGCAAGTATTACACAAGCAATAATTACCAATGAACAAAATTAATAAAGCTTTGTCAAAAAATTGTAACACACTTAATTGTGGAACAAAAAACGCAAGAGACATACCGAAAATGCTAAATCATCCCGGACCGCCCCTGCACATATCCATATAATGACACGAACAATAAACAATTAGCTCTCGTTCTTAAAGGAAAGGACGCGACGTCGAACAAAACACGGCCACAGAGTATATAGCCAAGGCTGAGCCGTCACTCGGCTATTTATGAATGAAATTACAGATGGCGTCGCAATGACCTCGGTGGTCGAATGTGATTGGCGACTCCAGGCGAAGCCGTATTTATGAATGATTCTGGAGTCGCCTTTCTGGTGAAATTGTTGGTACTAATCAATATTGCCAACCTACTTCCCTAAATTTTTACTACGTGTTTACTATTATAGTAAAATCTATAACATAACCTTAAAATTGTTTATTATTATTATTACAAAGTGTGTTAAAAGTGTTTAATTACACTATTAGAATGAATAAAATTAAATCTGCTGCGTTTAAAACAGTTTCCAGTTCAAATAAGGTAAAACTGCGTCCATCTTAAATTTGATTACAATGTTGTTGGTCGCAACTGTTTTCATTGTATTCGCTACTTTTAATTTGATGGCTTTTCTAAAAAGGAACAATGATTATGTAAAAATGTCTTACGAATACTCATCTTTAAAGAAGAAGAAGTCTAATATCAAAAATACAATAAATAAATATATTACTTAGTAACTACGTAAACTAATTATCAACAATTAAGTACTAATTACTACTTTACCATGCAAACTAATTCTACTACAGTAAATTAGGTAATGGATATTAATATTAACTAAATAATCTATGTAAATATGTTGTTATTAACTATTGCGGTGGTTAATATAATCTACGGTTAAATAAAAGGTAATTATTATCTCTAACGCCTTTCGAAGAATCACACAAGAAAATCACATGAAACACTTCGGAAGTCTGGATAGAAATTGAGGGAAAAATTGGCGGTTCTTGCCATTTCGCGCTTAAATTTCCCTCCAATGTTTTTAAGTGGGGTTGGTGTGAAGTTAGCGCATTGTAGAAATAACATGGTTTTATGTTTTTAATAAAAAAATAATTTTTGTATAAAAAACTATTATAAATGAGTTAAATAACGACACTGATTCATATTTTCAAAAAACCTTTATTGTTTCAGCCATAAAAATATTTTTATAGTTGCAGCAAATGTGACTAATATCATTCAATACTTCATTCATGAATACGCATGTCCAAGGTCAACGAGCCTCACAGCGCGCGGGAACAGAGTGACGGCTCTGCCTTGGCTATTTACTCTGTGACACGGCGACGAAGAGAGAACAGCTTTTACCAAAGGACACCCCACCACTCACTACTCGCGTCCAGATTGGTGCATCTTTGGGGGGGGTTCTAGATTATAACGCTCACGGGAAACGGATGAAAAATTGAAAGAAATTGTTTTATTAATTTAATTAATTTAATATTATAAGTTTTATTAATTTAATAAAAACAAAAGAAATTTTGATAGTGTCGATGTACTAGAGATTTTATTTTCCATGAAGGTTTTCCAATTTTCCAACATTACTTCAAACTAATTTGGTATTATCGAGCGAGCTTCGAGGCCATTTTAGTTTTACTGAAAAACGGGACAAAGAAATAGTATATTATTATACGAGTTGTACAAGACAATCCATTGTGGAACGAGTTCGACAAGATGTCTTGTACAACGAGTGTAATATGTTATTTTTTCTAATTTCGCCTTTATTTATTGAAATTTTTTGTTTAAAATCATTTAAATAATGACCTAGTAACTTTTGAGATTTTGGGTTGGTAATGACGTATGGGATGAAATGACAGTTTATTGAAAATAAATTACAAATTTCAAATCTTATTGCATTGTTACTGCATATTTGATAGTTTTCTCGTTACTTCGTTTAATTAAATATGGATTCTGATGGATGTTGTGCACTCCTTCCGAGCTAAGAGACATCGCAAACACTGCTGTGAGTAAATTGTTCCCGACGAAGTGCAGTTGACCCGGCTTCGCTGTGAGTTTGACGATGACAATAAGTTAATCAATGGATCGCATTCAGTAACCAAAGGGATATTCTTCTGGGCCAAACACAAGATAACCAAGTTAACTATCTAATACTTACGTTCAATCCGACCAAATTCTGTAGCATTTCTATTGTACGACATTGAATATGAAAATTGGGAGGTTTGTGGTTTGACAGAACTGACAGAAATTCATTACCAATCATGAACAAAAAAATTACTATTTCAATGAGACAAAATTTCATTTTGTCTAAGTTGCACAAAATTGCATTTGTGTATGCGAAATAGAAAAACAATTTTTCACTTACCCCATTACTTGTTCAATATAATTATGAGTACCTATACTATTCGATAATACACCTGTTTTTAATTTTTTGTTAAAAAAACTAACCAAAACTCGAATTTTAGATGTTCGTAATTTTTGAGAAAATTGTAAATGCACTCATTTTTTGATAATTCACACCACAAAGTGATTATCTATTAGTCGTTATTAATTATTTGTGTTAAAAAAATGCTCTAATTAAATAATTAATGACTTATCTGCACGCCACGCACACGCACTGACCGAAGGAAAAACTGTAAAGAAGTGCGCTGATCCTGACTCGCGTTCTGATTGGTGTTTTTTTTTTGAATTAGCGCGGTTTTTCGATTAAATGCAAAATTTGTTTAAACTTTGTAACAATTGACCAAATTATTGTTTTGGAATCACTGGCACTTACAAATTGAGATATATGTTAATGGCCAACCTGTTTGGTTGAGGCATCAACCAACCGCAAACCGCGAAACGGAACGTTTACAGAGTGGTGGCGTTTCGACCAGTACCGGACTTCTTCAACAAATAATCAATCATTGGATTAATGAACTTGAATGAATTTAACTTGTTTGCGAATTCCCGAATCCGCCGATTGACGCGACCGTCTCGTCTGCGGGAAGTGTTATTCTTTTGAGTAATTATTGATTTTTAAGGCGACAAAACATAAGCTTGAACTTTTAAAGAATTTTATTGCTGAAATATCCCGCCATAACAAAACATGTTCAGAAAACTTGGATATAGGTACTCCGTTCATGAACCGCTTTCCTCTAAGCCATAAAACCAAGCCCAGAGTGACAGGTACCAGTGCACCCAAAACATTTCACCCTCTATTTCGTCACTCTGAGAGCGTTAACGAAATTTTACGAAATGACGTGTTTTATCATGTTCTGTGAGTTTATTTACGCACATTAACGTTCTTTATAATTTAAATTAAATTTAGTGTTAGGTAAAAAAAGCGTTGGACTAGAAAATTTCTTTATTCAAAGTTAAATTATGAAAATTTAAAGCAAGTGTTTAAGCTTCAATTGAGAATTTAGAAAACTAAATTGAAATAGGTATTAATATTAATAGGTATAAAAGAGGACATAATGAAATGGCTTCGTGAAAATGACGTAACATTTGAAGAGACCCTATTGAAGAAAGAAGTGTTGCTTCTTGCGAGAGCTAATCCAAAAGATAAAATTTATATTATCGATGAATTAGCACAACAAGCAGGGCACAAGGTTTTGCGTTTACCTCCCTATCACTGTCAATTTAATGCAATTGAGTTGATTTGGAGTCAGACAAAAAAATACTATGACAAACACATTGGGAGAAACGGCTACAGTGAAGAAGCTGTTTTGGCTTTTGGCTGTGGGATGAATCACTGCAGCAAGTTAAACCTGAGCATTGGAAGAATTGTTTTTCCCATGTTGAAACACTCCTAAATCAATGGTGGGAACGAGAGCAATTAATGGACGAAGTAGAACCATTAATTGTAAGGTTGGGTGACGACAGTTCTTCATCCGAGGAATATTCTGATTCGTAGTGATATTATAATATGTAGTATTGTACTTTTAATTATTTTATTTAATTTTTTAATTTTGTTAAATATTGTTAAATAAATTTTAAAATTTGAGTCTTGACATTTTTGTAACCACTGATCCCGAATTCTGCTCCTTATCTGAAAGTTTTACGTCACTATCTCCCTCTTACTCTGACAGCTTACAGTGATATGGATAAACATGGCTAGACATACTAGCTCGGTACCGAAAACCCTCGATTTCCACAACAAAAGAAACAGGCACGCGTCTTCGGTTTGACGGTGATTATAAAGATTTACAAGGGGTACGGTTTATGGCTTAGAGGAAAGCGGTTCGTGAACGGAGTATAGCTACTTTAAAAACAAACAACTTGAGACTTGATGCCCAAAAAAACATTCTTTTTATTCCAACCATATTTTTAATTCCCTCCTAATAAACCCATTCAGCTCTAAGTGTTTGTTTGGTAAATTTTATCACAATGCGGTTCATGGCGATACCTACGAATTATCAAATAATCCGGATTACCAAATACTACTTTAAACAGGTATTTTAAACAAAAAAAGAACAAAACCGCATTTATTCAAATGTTATTTTAGCTTGATTAATATGAAGGATAAAATTTTGTGAGAACGTTTACAGGTGCAATTTTTTTAACGAATATGTTGCTAGTACTACAACGACGTGCTCTACACGAATTTCTGGAGTACCTAGACCACCAAAATGTTACTTGAAAATAATATAAACCAGTAAAGTATGTTTATCAAGGTGAATCCGAATTATCAAATCAAGAAAAAATCCGGACTACAAAGTACACAGTGGAGCAGAAATCTAGTCCGGATTATGGGAGCCTCCGGATTATCGCGACACTACTGTACTATAATGTAATTTTAAAAGTAATTAACTGATTTTTTGGCCTGTTTAAATTTTGTTACTGTCTCCCTAAAAAAATTTTCCCAAACAGGCCAACTTCATAGTATTTCAAAAGATAAGTTTTTTACTTAAAAACAAGATAAAACTTACAAAAAATGAGTGAGTTTTGGACAAAAAAATAGTATACTATACGAGTTTTATAAGACGCATTTTGTCGCACGCACGGAATTGTGGCACGACGAGCGCAGCGAGGAGTGTCATAATGGAGTAAGTGCGACAAAATGCCTTATAAACGAGATATCATACACTATTTTTTCTACTTTGCACCTTTTTTGACAAAAAAATTCAATTTCGAAATTTAGGGAATTTTGTGGCAGTTGACAGCATTTGCGTGGGTCATGAAATTAAATTAATAATGTGGATCGTCATTAGTTTATTCGTAAAATGTATTCTGAAAGTGTCCAAGACGTTTTGCAATGTATCTACCCCTCAACGAATACGGGCTTTTGTGGCAAATACGCGGAATTTGAAAATTGGCCTAAGGAGAATGGAATCTCAAATTACTTACTTGCACTAGCTATTGAAGTCATGTATGTACACTACTCGAAAGGTGTTCGAAGGGACTACGTATCAGGGTTGGTAGAAAAGCCTCTAAAGGTCCGAATTTGATTCATTTGATTAAATTATCACTTGAAACAGGTGCCGATTGACACTGACAGTTCTCTCAGATAATTGTCAAAAAACTAGATTGCCATCATTTTCCAACTAAATTACCCTGGTTTTTAGTGTAATTATTATAGCACTCCGTTGGATATTACGAAACCCAAATGGCGTATCGTAATGACCTCGGTACGAAACAAAAGTAGAAAAATAATAATAAAGGTTTTTAAAAAGTTTTTCGGGTTTTGGAGAAAATTCCGAAAGAATTTTAGTTTCTCATTATAAAACGAATAATGTAAATTGTAATATAATATAGGTATCCGTATTATAATAGATATAAATAGTATAACATATAACATATAAGTCATAGGTATAGGTAACATTATTTTCGACCCTAATTTGAAATTTTTGCCATATAAAAGTATAAAATTTCGCAGAATAAGATCCCAAAAAGATGTAATTTTAGGCATAATTCGAAAATTTTCCGGTGTGTTTTAAAGAAAGCATTCAAAGCAAGCTGACAGAATGTTCATATCCTTATAATTTAGTCACATTCGGCATAATTTATTAAAATAAGTTAGTTCCCTTCCAACAAACAAAATAAATTTTAGAAAAAACATAGTTATAGTAATGTCATTTTCGACCTTCAATGGTTGAAAAACGTAAGTATATTAAACGCCTGAAGAAACCAAAAGTATTTTTATTCCCTCCTAGACCCATCCAACCAGTGTTTGTTTGGTAATTTTAAATTAAAATAATGTAATTTTAAAAGTAATTAACTGATTTTTCGGCCTGTTTAAATTTAGCCAAAAAAGTTATTGTCTCCCTTAAAAAAAAGCGAGCTAAATTATTATAAGACGTTTTTAGCTTAGAAAAGTTTTCGGTTTTTGGAGAGAAAGTTAGTTTCTCATTACAAAACGAATAATGTAATTTATAATATACCTAATATAGGTACCCATATTATAATAAATAAGTATAAAAAATATAGCATAATAGAACACAGATTAAATTTTGCGAAACTTCATTTGGCGTCATTTTCGACCCTAATTTGAAATTTTTTGCCATATTAAAGTAAAATTTTGCAAAATAAGAGAGCTTAAGTCCTAAACGATGTAATTTTAAACATATAATTCCATAATTTTCCGGTGTTTTTTAAAGAAATCACTCTAAGCAAGCTAAAAGAATGTTAACCTTATAATTCATTAGTCACTTTTGGGAAAATTTATTAAAATAAGTTAGTTCCCTTCTAATAAACAAAATAAATTTTAGAAAAAAACAGATAGAATGTCATATTCGACCCTCAATGGTTGAAAAACGCCTAAAAAGTCAAAAGTAACGTAATTTTCGACTTTGAAGATGTGAAAATAAAAAGAGAAAAATAATAAACTTAAACCAATTAATTACATGCGTAATTGTCTGCTTTTTGGGAAATTTTGCAAATAATTTTAACAGGATCAAAATTACACCATTTTCGATCTTAGTTGAAATTTTTGGCTGTATTAGAAAGAAATTGCGCAAATAAGTGATTTTTTAGCTCATAAACAAACTTCCGTTTTTATGCTCGTGTTTATGCGCTTCAACAGAAAAGTATAAGCATTTAATTTTGGTAAGTACTGCACCACAAGCCATTAACTAATAAACAAAATAAAAGATAAAAATAAGATAAAATATTGTTTTTTACATTTACTAAAAAAAAATGTGATGTGTCGATGCACAAAAAATTGTGCATTTTAAATTAGTTAATAAACAAATTAGCAAATAAATTGCACCTTTTTGCACCGGTTTGGTGTTATTTTAATAGAAAATGGCAACAGCGCATTTGCATTTTTTGGAGTGAAATAGAGCACAATTGAGAGTTTCTGTATATCAGGAAAAGAGTTCTGTGTTAAACAGAATCCCAAACATATATTTAGAGCCAAGAGAATCCACCAATTCAAAAAAATAATAATTTTGAAAATTTACATTTGTTGCTAAGGTTAGAAACAGCCCATAGAAACTTTTGATTTTTGACTAAAAAAACTAACCAAAATGCGAATTCTAGTCGTTCTAGTTCCGAATATTAGGGAAATTCACTATCATCCAGATTTAATATACCACAAAAAACACTCAAATTCCATTACGCTATTAATTATTATTGTTGGAACAATGCTTTAATTAAATAATAATTAACCGAAGGGTGGGAAGAAATTGAAAGTTGTACGGCTGCGTCAATCCTTCTCCGCCGATTGGTTGACGCATGAACCAACCGTCAACTGCGAAGGGGAGATTTTATAAAATGGTCGCGTTCGTTCAATACCCGCTTTCCTTTCTTCAAATAATAAATCAATGCATTCATTAACTGGAAATTATAGAACTGATTTACGAATTTAAGAGTTAGTCAAATCACCCGACCGAGGCCCACGTGTTATTGCTCAATTTCCAAGACAACTAAACATGGATACTCGGAACTGAGAAAACTGTTTACAAAACAAAGCGCTTGGTCGAAATTCTGAGAAGTTATCCAATAAAAGAAAGAAAACAAGGCCAGTCCTTGAAATCATTTAGACTGGTTTTGGAAACAATTTGGTAATTAATAACTACTAGTTAGAAATGGAATAAAACGTTTGAAAAAAGTAAGAATCATTTCAGCAATAAATTACTTTGAAAGCGTACCTATATTCCTACCCCGAACGGTTTCATACGCATTTCCGCACTTATTGGTTTTAATCATCCGACCTACTTATTATTACTACAGAATTACCTTATTGTTTTAATTAGCACAACCGAAACCGACAATCGCGCACAAAAACGCTCCTCACACGTGAAGGACCGGAGGTGAAGAGATAGAGCGATGGATGGGGACGGAAGTCCTGCGTCCTGCGACCAGCGAGGAGTGGGGATAGTCTTGCGCAGTAAAAAAATTAAAAAAACAGGAACAAACTATAGAATTATTATTACTATTAATTTAATTACTATTTTTACAATAGGTCTGTTATGACCTTTTGTGCTTTTATGTAAATTTTCATATTCCACAATGATTCAGATTTACAGGAGCCAAACTAAATTTAATTCACGATTAAACTGATCGGTAAATGTTCTGTAAATCGACCGCAAGTCATTTTTAATGAAAAAACAATGTATAGGCGTTGTGGGTAATTTAATGTAGGTAAACACTTTGTGGTTGGGGGGTAATGCGAATGGGTGGAGAAAAAAGGATTATAATAAGTAGAGCTCGGAAAATATTCAAAATGCATATAAAGTGCATATTTGCATATTTTGATAAAATTCTATAAAAGCATATGCATTTATGAAATATGCATATTTTCAAAGTTTTTCGGCAAGAAATCGCGAAAACTATCTCAATTGTACTACGAATAATCTTTGTCTAAGTAGGTATAAACGTAACAAGTATACATACGCTACTGTTATAAGATAAGCCGGATGTGATAAAATTGAAATTTGGAAATTTCTTGGTTCCCTTTTGGTGTTTAACTATGATGGTGTTTGAATTACAGAATAATTGTGCATTTAAAGTGTAAAATGCCAAAACAAAGTGTTCGTAAATCCACTTTTCTCAAAATGCGGCTTACAAATCCAAATGATTTTAAAATCAAAAGGCGAGCAAGTGTTAAAAAAGTAATTACAATTAATTAGAAAAGTAATTAAATCATTAATTTAATAGAGTACGATCTCTCTTTAACGTCTTTGGGTACGATGAATGGATGTTGGTAACAGTATGGTAAATACACATATAGATTCAAAAGTTATGCATCACTTTATTTTTTGGATATTAGATTAATTCTTATCGAAAATAAAGTATTTAATTATGGGTTTAGGATGATCTTTGGTAATTAAGACTAAAACTTCAACCATTTATTTTATGTTAAAGCAATTTTAAACATTAAAAAAAATTCATCCAAAAGAGCATGTTTGGCATGTACCACATCAAACCAAAAAATGATTACTAGCACAGCGTATTTCTTCTTCTGGCATCAATACTGCTATCATCTGTTGTTTTCGACTTATAAACAAAAGTTGTCATTTCAGCGAAATCTTAAAAAATTCGGATATTCCTTATTATAAAAGATACACATTTGAAACAAAAACATTATACAGGCACTTTTTTACAGAAAATCTAATAATGTTTTCAGCGATTTTTTTTAATCATTAGTTTAGATGTAATAACATAAAGTTGTATTTTTTAAATAGGAATCATAGGCGGCTGTGATATTTTTGAAAAGCTTATTTTTTTCTGATTTGATATGACTATTTGTGTAATACATTATTTTTAAATATTAAAAAAAAACATAACATTTCGCTTTTTCTTTGTAGTAGGCCATGAAAAATTTTGGATTTTCAATTAAAACTACGAAAAATATATTACTCAACAAGTATTTATAATTTAATAATTTTTAAACTAATTAATTCAAAAACAGCATAATAAAATACCTATTATTAGATTAAATTTTTGCAATTAATAAAAATTATTTGTTTTTAGATTTACAATGGCAAGCTTACTGATTGCTATTCTATTTTCTAATTAAACATGCAATGTCGGAAAATAAAGAAAAAACTTATTAATTGTGTGATCGCTTGTTAATAAAATTTTATTTTACAAAAAACTGTCAATCTAAACACCAATATCAAATCCCATCTGCGGTAAAAAAATACATAGCATTATCAACGTCACCTCCATTGCACTTCACTAAATCATAAAAAAGTGTTACCAAATGGTAGTGACACATCGTTTTCAATTTTCTGCACATTTTTTATGTAATTAAAATCTCCGACGATCGTATATTTGTTCAATTGAAAATAACTTTAATATTAACTTTAACATAGCTATTTTTATAATTTCACATTTTTTACTTCAATAACCGTTCACAAAGTTTCTAGATTATTCACATCTTTTATGTGAAATAATTTTCCATGGCCAACTACTTTCAAATATTTTAAATATATTTTTTATCAAAAGTATATAAATATATCAAACTGTGTATATATTGTTTTTAGTTAAAAAAAATAAGCTTTTCGAAAATGTCATAGCCAACTATGATTCCTATTTAAAAAAATACAACTTTATGTTATTACACCTAAACTAATGATTAAAAAAAATCGCTGATAACAGTATTAAGTTCTCTGTAAAAAAGTGCCTGTATAATGTATTTATTTCAAATGTGTATGTTTTATAATAAGGAAGATATAAATTTTTTAAGATTACACTAAAATGTCAACTTTTGTTTATTATTCGAAAACAAAAGACGATAGCGGGATGCGGTTTTAACCAAAATTATTTTCTCAAAAAACGGGCCCGAGAATGTGTCACTCGTTTTTTCTCTAAACCTCTTAGTTTCGGAGATCCCCTATTTGGACATCCAAAATGCAGCACCCTGTACACATAGATTCAAAAGTTTTGCATCACCACAAGTTGCGTGAGGAAAACGCCCGTTTAACCAGGTCTGAATGTTTTTTTCGACGTAAACTACATTAAAGACGGTTGGGATATATTTTCTGAAGTCTTTAGAGCTCAAAAACATACTGCTAGACTTTATTTCGAGCTTGTTATTGCTGCTAGAGAAAATGACAAATATTCTACAAGAACGAAATCTGTTTTTTTTGGAAGCACATGAGAATGTGTCACTCGTTTTTCTCTAAACCTCTTAGTTTCGGAGATCCCCTATTCGGACATCCAAAATGCAGCACCCTGTACATAACATATGTTTATTGCGTATTATGTGTGTTTATATTTATAAACAAATTATAAGAATTTTGTTTTTTGTATTTTTTATAGTTCTTGTAATTAAAAATTGTACATATGATGTCAGAAAGACTTTATTTTGTTATTTTATAAATGCGTGTATGCATATTAAGAAGCATACCTAATTGCATATTTTTAGTGCATATTTTGACAATTTTTTGTGCATATTTGCATGCATATTTTAGAGATTTTTAAGTGCATATTTTCCTAGTTCTAATAATAAGTAATGAGGAAGTTTCCAATTTTTCAAAATGATATTATTTATTATCAGCATGATAGTACTCAAATCAAGAAATTAAATGCAAAAAAAATAATTCAATAACTTTAAAAATAACAAAAATATAAGCTTTTTTGTCTGCCGGTTTGACAGCGGTCCCGCTTTGAGCCTGATGACGTCACGCGGCTTAAACTGTTCACAAGGTAGCGGCGATTTACACACTACTGTTCCTTTCGGCATTATGTTTATATCTCTGGATAATGTTATTGTCTTAAAAGAAATAAATATTGAAAGAAATTGTTGTTTGTGATGATTCGAGTAATTTATTTAAAGTAGATACTGTAATAAACCATTATAATAACTAAAAATAATGCATTTTAATAATCACACAAAAATCAGCGTTTGCTATTAAACACTTTAATTCTTTCTGTATGCCTTCGAATTTTTTCTGATTTTTCTACAATTCCTTATAAATAATAAATACTAAATAATAAGAAATATTTATATTAATAAAATATGATTTTATTTATAAAAATTAAAAAATATTAAGAATTGAAAATTTTATGATTTCTAGTGTCATTCTAAAACAAACGATGCTTGCAAAATGTTTTGTGCAAAAAATATGTAAGAAAATTGTTGCTAACCCCAAAATTACCTTTATTTGAATTTTTCCTTTTTTATTTAATTTATTACAGTTTGACAAAATTTTAAGCCTAGTTTGTTTTAGAATCACAATCTTAACTAATTAATTAATAATTATTCTAAGAAACTATTTTTTTAATATCTTATCCCTTGATATAGCGAAGAAATATTTTAGTAGCGTTTGTAGCTACACTTGGAACAAGACAATATATTTTTTCTATTTCGCATACACAAATGCAATTTTGTGCAACTGTTGTCATGGGAAACAGTTAGACAAAATGAAATTTTGTCTCATTGAAATAGTAACTTTTTTGTTCATGATTGGTAATAAATTTCTGTCAGTTATGTCAAACCGCAAACCTCCCAATTTTCATATTCAATGTCGTACAACAGAAATGCTACAGAATTTGGTCGGATTGAACGTAAGTATTAGATAGTTAACTTGGTTATCTTGTGTTTGGCCCAAAAGAATATCCTTTTGGTTACTGAATGCGATCGCGTGACTGTCGTCAACGTCAAACTCACAGCGAAGCCGGGTCAACTGCACTTCGTCGGGAACAATTTACTCACAGCAGTGTTTGCGATGTCTTTCAGCTCGGAAGGAGTGCACAACATCCATCAGAATCCATATTTAATTAAACGAAGTAACCAGAAAACTATCAAATATGCAGTAACAATGCAATAAGATTTGAAATTTGTAATTTATTTTCAATAAACTGTCATTTCATCCTATACGTCATTACCAACCCAAAATCTCAAAAGTTACTAGGTCATTATTTAAATGATTTTAAACAAAAAATTTCAATAAATAATACACTCGTTGTACAAGACATCTTGTCGAACTCGTTCCTTTGGAACTCGCTTCGCTCGTCGTGTTCCAAACCCTCTCGTTCGACAATGGATTGTCTTGTACAACTCGTATAATAATATACTATAGTTCTATACGAAGCCGTCGCAAGGAGTAACAGTTTGTAATATGTAACAGTAATAAGAAATAAGTGCTGGAATGATATAGTAAGCATAAGGAAACGATGAAATGAAAGAAAAATAAAAAAAATCAAAAAATAAGTGTTCTATAAACGGCTTCTCTGGTAAAAGATATCGACACTTGCATAAATAGAAATACAATTTCTTTATTTTTTTTTTGAAGATACGTTCCATATAAGTATAGTAGCCCTGATATTCCAAGATTATACAACCACCATAAACCTCATTATCCGTAGTTAGGACCATCTATTGTGCAGGTATTAAGACCCAGGCGCCCTTGCAATAAATCTCTTTTCGAAGAGTGGTTGCTTTCACCCGCCAGGTCCGGCTCCAAAACGGCAAATAATTTTCTTAATTCCTAATATTTTCAAAATTTACTATCAGCATAGGTGTATAAATATAATTATTGTAAATCCAGAGTGCAAACATCAAAATTATCAGGGGCCTAAATTAAAACACTGTTTATCCGCAAACGTCACAAAACTAACAACATTTGTGACAGAATGTCACAGGTAAAAGATCTAGTTCTCGGACGACTTTATCGGACATGGGGTAAATCATTTTTATGTGATAAAGCGTTTTTTACTTTTGTCTGTCATCATGACTTACTATTGTTGTCATTTTTTTGTGTCTCTTTCGCTGCTTTCTGGAGAGTAAGTAGATTATCAGAAAATCAAATATGAAGCAGAAAGTTTATTTTATAATTTCTATAATTTACTATTTACATTAATATTAAAAATACAGTTTGTTATTGAGGCATTTTGGAGAAGGCTTGTAGGAATAACACCGTCAATATTAACATGCTTCTCAATACTTTTCGTATTCAGACTAGTGCTCGGAACAGGATCGCATTTCTGGTTCATTGATGGTATAAGAGTCTTTAGTGTGGCGTTTTGAGGAAGATCGTTAGGAGTACCTTCTTCATAGTTTCATAGTTCGAGAAAGTTCCGTAAAATAAACAAGTAAAACACTTTCAGAATAAACTTCCACATTTCTTTCAGAACACCAATTCAGAAATCTATTGTAAGACGCCTCGTATACAGCAACAGATTTCGTAGGCAGTAAATTGTGTATAGTCTCTTCCGCTGCAACAGCGATTTCGAGAGGAGTACAACGCAGGTCGTCAGTATACGACATTTTGAACCACTCACTAGTATTAGTTAACTGAACAAACACGAAAAACTTTCAAAATTATTAGCACAGTTTCAGAGAATGACGCGTGATGTTTGTTTATAAGCTGTGCTATGGTTTCATTACTTGCAATGCGCCCTGATTATTTTGTTCATTTACTTGCTAATTAGTGTTACTCTTTACTCTTTATCAATTTATCTAATTAAGTTTGCGGATAAACTAGTATATTTTATTCGGCGTAAATGTGAGTTTATGTGGCTCAGCTGAATTATTTGCCTCATTGCATTCGGCAAAATAAACATTCAGCTTCCCCACATAAACTATCACATTTACGCCTTATAAAATAATCTACTATTAATTTAAAACAAATTTATTTTGTGAGGGCTCGAATTGTTTCGAGTTCCGTCCTGGAACCTATGACAAGAGTGGCAGGTCAAAATTTGGTTGAATAATTTACGGCTGGGGTTTACTTTCATTAGGATATCGGTTACCTTTTACACAATAGACTAATTTATGATAACCATATAATCTTACAGGATGAGGAGTACTATAGATGTGGTTTATAATTATAAACCTAGAGTTTACAAAAATATGAAATTACGATTTTCTTGTTTTTTAAAGTTCTAATGTACTCGTTTTTTTGATATCAAACGGTCTTATGGCGTGAGATTTCAAGATTTTTAATTATTTTATTTAGGGCTAATAGTTAATTAAACATTCATAAAAGATCTAGGAGTGCAATAGATAAATGGAAAAAATTAAGGAACAGCCAAGGAATTTTGAAAACATGTTAATTTTAACCAGATTCAGCCCCTCAAAGATTCGAATTTTCTACACACGGCAGTGGGCAGCTGAGTCAATTGTGCCGCGTGATGTCACACCTAGCGAGACCAGTAAAGCGCGCGATCTGTCAAATTTTGAACTTTGAGGTCTCATAACTTTTTTAATTTTGCGAATATAAAAAAATGAAAAGTACCATTAGTTTTACAATTATGAAGACTATTAATGGTATTAATTTCAAAAAAATGGAAACTTCCTCAATGGTGGAAGGCATAGGCATATTTACATATGGGCTAAAATAAGGGGTAGGTATAGCCCAGAGCGGCAGAATTTTAGGAGCGGCAAAAGTATCTGTACTATTTAAATTAAAAAAAAGTAGCTTGTTAAATAGGCGAGTCGCATTGATCAAATTTTTAGCTTTCGTCGTATTTTTTTACTTCTTAAGTTAAGTTACTCAGTTGTTTGGTTTATGAGTTTCATATTATAGAAAATTCACAATGAGTAATGGTAGAAAAAGCCTGAGTAGTACATAACACAGAAAAATGTCTTTGAAAAAAGTCAGCAACAACTTAATATTACAGAAAAAAATTGGAAACATTTTTGAAAAATAAAAACTGTTTAAATAAATACAGTGATTTTTTAATAGATATCTTAGAAACTAAAAAAGACATTTAAAAATCTAGTGCATGTTTGGTGATATTACAAAGAACTTTTTCAGGTTTTTGATTTAATTTTCAGGACACTCTTGCATTTTTATAGAGAACTTATACTCGAACTGAATTGCCATTTCATTCAAATAAATTGATTGAAAACTGATAAAAAGAATGAAAGCATCAGATACATATTTCGAGAAAAGTAACTAAATGTGGGCTAGTGCTTTAAACAAAATTGCAATTTAGGCGATAAATATGGAATAGTGCTCAAATGTGGGCTACAGATATGAAATTAATTATTATCTTTCAAGAAAATAACGATAATAAATGTTTATCTATTATGGCATCTGGTTCACTGTCTGAGTCAAAGTGGATACCATTTTCATTTTCACTAGACTTTGTTTTCTTGGGCCTATCCGAGTTCGTCCACCACTGCAAAAATAATCCTTTGATACTAAAATTGAGGATTAAACCCATAGCCGAGTTCGACCACGACACCCCACAGAGCGGGCGCAATTAAGTAATGTTGGGCACAATCGAATGATTCGTTAAAATTCATTCATTCATTTTATTCGATCGCCTGAACAAATAAATGGTGGTAGAGTAGCGAATGAATGGTCAATCGTTGCATTGCAAATTGAGGGTTTCTATATATATCTATATGTATAAAAGAAGCCAACATCATTTCATCGGACAGCTGCAGACCGGTTTCGCCTTTTTGGGGCTCGTCAGTGTAGCGCAGTCCGGTGAAATGACGTGGCTTCGGAGTCTTAAGCGACTAACGACGACGATGGTGAGACAAAGCTGGCATGGAGCGCCACCTGTCGGGGTGCATGGGGACTCGAGACCTTCACATCGACGGGCGGGAAATTGCAAAGCAAATCTCCCGTAGCCCCCGCCGAGAGAGGTAAACCAGCATTAGCCAAAACAGCTACTCCTCGGGCAAATACCCCGCCAGGCGCTGAATTACATGACCAATGCCGGCGCCCCCACATCACTGGACAAAACTGCCCAAGTACGTCACTCCAAAGAAACATAACGGAAGAGAATAGTTTGCTCTTTAGGTATGAACACATGAGTTGAAAAGACCTTATTATAAACTCATAATGCTTCCTGTCCAATAACTATGCACTTTACCCTATTTATTTTTAAGCATATGACCCAATATTTCGTAAAGTATCTGTTGGCAATTTTTTTAGCTAGTTTAGAAGCGGAATAATAACTTAACACCTTAGCCGGATTATATTAGATGGTGGTTCAATCTGCCGTAAGATTTGCGGACCGCCAAACAGCCGTGGTCCAACTCGGCAACTCCGTTTTTCTTATTTCTGTGGTTCTTTTCTTTTCTTTGCATTTCTTGTTTTTAGTTTTCTTTTCTTTTTCAATCATCTTCTTGTTTTTTTTAATAAGGTTATTTTATAGAGAAACGAAGTTTAATAGAGGCCCCAGCAATTTTTTACCCCTATTAGATGTCATAGCCCATATTCGAAACTTTTGGCCAAAATAAACTATAGAACTTGTACTTTACAAGACATATGAACATCACAAGCAATAATTAATCGACCGAAAAACATAAAATTAAACGTATACATTTTACAAATTAAACATACAGTTACAGTATTTAGACCTAATTTTATAGTTATAAGTAATTTGACCTGAAATGTAAACCTCATAAATATATCAGATAGGTAATTTGTACCTAAACAATTTTATTTTCTTGTAAGCCCTCAGCTCAGCAGCTCAGCTAGTTCTTGATTTTACTTTAGTCGCTACTTTAGTATTGCGCCCACAGTTGTTGCAATCGGGTCGTGACTAATTTTCGAAATTAAAACTTATTTCAAAGATGAGTGGCCAATAGATTTTTCATGACAAGTGACCTCTGTCTTTATTCATTAATAACTTTATGTAGAACTACTAGAAGGGTGATGGATTACTGATTAGTACTGAATCGATCATTTTACCGAACAGTATGAACTTTAAAATGACTAGTGTTATTCAGTTTATCGATTTATCGGAAAAAATTAGGAACAAAGTGAAAATGACGCCTCTCAATAAACCAGCCCCTGCTGTGGATGCCTACCCTTCTAGCCGCAAGCAGGCAAACTTGACGTAGTTTCAAGATAATTTTTTTAGAACCGGTTTACAGAAAGCGAATTCAGAATTAAACTAATTGGAATTAAGTTGCCACTTATTTTGCATTGACAAACGTCAAGTTAATTAAATGTTGAGTTTTCTTAATGAAAAATTTAAGAAACCATTTCTTAAAAAAAGTTATGCATTAAAAATCAAATCACTATATTATCAAATAACTTAATATTTTTTAAATAAAATTAATTAATATATTTTTTATACGAAATAGGTTTTCTCTACTTTAAGCTTGATTCTATTATAAAATAACAAATGACTTAAACTATTGTTTATTTGCGAGAAGAGGGTTTAATTCCACGTGTAGGTAGGTACGTTTACCACGAGTGGTTTAATTCCTTGAACAGAAAGCGCAAATAAAATTTACTTTAGAATTAAACTAATTAGAATTAAGCTGCCATTTATTTTGCATTGAGAAACGTCAAGTTAATCGCGAATCAAAATTTAGTTGTGATTAGCACGTTTTGTAAGCCGGCCTTTTTTGTAATTGTCATTAAAAACGAATCAAAAATATTTATTTAATTTAACCAAAAAAAAACCGCAAAATTATTTGAATTTTTTTAGTTCTACTACAAAATTTATTTTCTGGTAATTGTAATACTAAATTAAATAAAAATGTTTAGTTTTTTAAATAGTAAACAATTTAACAAAAACTATTTCTTAAAGAAAATTATGCATTAATAAGACTGCTGAAATTGAGAAAAGACAAATTATTATTAATTTAATATTTTTTTTAAACACTTTTTCAAAATTAAGTAACATAATTTTTCTACGAAGTAGGCTTTCTTAATTTTAAATTGGATTTTATGTAAAACAACAATATTTGATTTATAAAAATTAATAACTCATCTGTTTTAGGTAATTTTCTGAAATTTTTAAAATGCAATTATTCTGAACTAATTGTTATTAACGTTTTTTTTTTAGGTTTGACATCGAAACATATTAGATTTGAATTAGTTTATGTTAGATTTGTCAAACTATTATGTGGAAATTATAATTTTCAAACATTGATGAATAAAGATAAACAAAAAATTGCTGATTTTTCATGGTTGTTAAATTTTTTATTAAAAAAATTTACATTTTCATTTAAGTTGACGATTGTCAATGCAAAATCAATGGCAACTTAATTCGAATTAGTTTAATTCTGATTTAGATTTTAATTTCGCTTTCTGTAAACTGGCTCCTAAAGGAATTTATCTTGAAACTACGTCTAGTTTGCAATCCGATAATTTACAACCTTGCCTGCCTGCGGTTAGAAGGGTTTTGGCATCTACAGCAGGGACTGGTTTATTGAGGCGTGAGTTTTACTTTGTTCGACTGTACGTAATACGTAGGTATTTTTGAAACTTAGAAATTTGCTAAAATCGAATGTAAAATGTAAGAATTTTAGTGCTCAGTGCGAAGTGCGGCGTGCGAAAGGATATTCTTTTTTAAGGATTGCCATTTTTTAACATCAAATAGACTTTTAGTAGATCGAATTGAAATTCTTATTAAGGCTAGGTTAAACGTATTCGTCTTATGGCGTTTCCAATGTAAAAGAATTGTGGCTATAACTAAGTCATTTGAAAAGGTATCAACGTCGTTTCAAAACTCAATGTATCTTAGAAATGATATCTACAAAATGGCTTTTAGAAAATTTTAAAAATCTAGTACTTAATAAATTATGGCCACTTAAATAAACACGTTTTCGGACTAAAACACTTATAAAGGCACCAAGGCTTCAAAATGAAAAAACTCAAAAGGTAGTCGATAAAGATTTTTTTCTATTTCGCATACACAAAATGCAATTTTGTGCAACTGTTGTCATGGGAAACAGTTAGACAAAATGAAATTTTGTCTCATTGAAATAGTAACTTTTTTGTTCATGATTGGTAATGAATTTCTGTCAGTTCTGTCAAACCGCAAACCTCCCAATTTTTATATTCAATGTCGTACAACAGAAATGCTACAGAATTTGGTCGGATTGAACGTAAGTATTAGATAGTGAACTTGGTTATCTTGTGTTTGGCCCAAAAGGATATCCCTTTGGTTACTGAGTGCGATCGCGTGACTGTCGTCATCGTCAAACTCACAGCGGGGCCGGGAGCCGGGTCAACTGCACTTCGTCGGGAACAATTTACTCACAGCAGTGTTTACGATGTCTCTCAGCTCGGAAGGAGTGCACAACATCCATCAGAATCCATATTTAATTAAACGAAGTAACGAGAAAACTATCAAATATGCAGTAACAATGCAATAAGATTTGAAATTTGTAATTTATTTTCAATAAACTGTCATTTCATCCCATACGTCATTACCAACCCAAAATCTCAAAAGTTACTAGGTCATTATTTAAATGATTTTAAACAAAAAATTTCAATAAATAATACACTCGTTGTACAAGACATCTTGTCGAACTCGTTCCTTTAGAACACTCCTCGCTTCGCTCGTCGTGTTCCAAACCCTCTCGTTCGACAATGGATTGTCTTGTACAACTCGTATAATAATATACTATTATTTCAAACAGCTTGGCATTTTTAGTTTTTTTTTATTATTAAAAATAAGCTTGATATCACGACAATTCTAATTCATTGGAAGCACAAAATTTCTGAGGCGATGATTTATAGCAGATGGTTAGACAAATCCGCAGAAAGATTTACAATGGGATCGGGGGGTCTGAGTAACAGACCCAAGAGCAGGTACCTGCCAAAAATTATTAGATTTGTCATGTTCCACTTTCTTGTTGGTCTTGTTCATCGAAACAATAATGACTTTTGTTTCCGTTGAAAAAGGAATTTGATCGGGACATACAGGAAAAAAGAAGCAGATAAGGTTTCGGCGGCTGGAAGATTACGGCAGGATATTTTGAATTGCGCCCAGCATGTGTTTGTAGAACGCAAAGATTGTGCCAAATATTTCTGCCAATGAAAAACGGATACAAACACATGGGACGCAATTTCCTTTCCACTGAACTAAAGAGACAAATTCAAAATATTTTGCGCACTCTGGCAAGTCACTCCAGAAGCTTGCTATGCGATGTCGATAATAATGTGGTGGAAGGATTTAACTCAATAGTAGCAAAATTTATTGGTGGAAAAAGAATTAACTACAGTTTGTCACAATCATACGAAACAAGATGTATGGCAGCTGTAGTTTCTTTCAACAGTAAATACGCCCACACCAATCGTTTGCTAGAAAACATGGAGATTCGAAGGCGTAGGAAAGCAATGAGAACGTGGGAAATCGCTAGAAAAAAAGGAAGAAAAGTGCAAGCGACAAATGATAAAGGAAATGCTGATTACGGAGAAAATTGCGAAAAACCGGATATGACTCCAGAAATTTAGTATTTACGAAGAAAACAAAAAGGCGTTTCTTCAAGAATTAGAAAGAACAGATGTCGAAAGAGTCCAGCTACAAGAGTCCACAAGGCTTCAATCAAGCTGGCTCCGGACAATGGCTGGAAGAACGCCGAAAGTTGCTTACTGCTTCTAATTTTAGGAAGATATGTAAAATGAATTCCACTACAAGTCCAGCCAACACGATCAAGGGTTTGCTTTACCAAATAAGAACTTTAAACGTGCCCTCAGTCAACCACGGTAAAGCCAATGAAGAAAAAGCGAGGCTCCTACTAATGCAGCAGGAAAATGTGACAATTTTGAAATGTGGTCTCTTTGTAAACAAAAAGTGGAATTTTTTGGGTGCTTCACCAGACGGTCTGATTCTGGATTCGGACTCTATTGTAGAGATCAAGTGTCCGTACTCCGCGTTCCAGAAACAAATGTCATTTGAGGAAGCAGTTATTTCGAAAAAAATAACTTTTTGGAAAAAAGAAGCAGCCACAAAAGTTTTCAAAGTTAACAAAAACCACTATTGGTATTATCAAATTCAGGGACAGCTCCAAATAACTGATAAAGAGTCCTGCCTCTTAGGTGTTTGGTTAGGAGATAATTATCCCCTAAAAACACAGTGGGTTATGAAGGATAATCAGTTTTGGGAGGAAAAAATGTTACCAAAACTTCAAAGGTTCTACTTTCATTCCTTGCTTCCCGAATTGGTTGATCCACGACAAATCAGGAACATGCCCATACGTGATAATAAATAGATAAGCATTTTTTACATATGGAATATTTTTTCTGGCTTCTATTTTTTAGGTCCATTTTTTTTATCCACGACGGCAGGACTATTTTCCATCTATTGCCTAATTTTTATTTTTAGCAGTTTTGTATACATAGTTAGGTATGTTGTAAATAGCTAGTTTCTTGTAAATATATAAATATAATTTGTGTTAGCTAATAAATTTCTACTAGTATTTTTTATTGTAAATATATGAATATCTTTATACATTTTTTATTTATTGCATATTTTTTAATTATAAACATATATAGGTACATAGTATTTAGGTAAGTTGCAAATAGCCAGTTTTTTGTAAATATATAAACATAATTTCTGTTAGCTAATAAATTTCTACTAGCATTTTTTATTGTAAATATATGAATATCTTTATAGATTTTTCATTTATTGTCTATTTTTTTATTATTGACATATAGGTACATAGTATTTAGGTTTTTGTAAATAGCTAGTTTGTTGTAAATATAGAAATTTCGGTTAGTTAATAAGTTTCTACTTTCATTTTTTATTGAAAATATATGAATCTCTTTTTTACCCATGTTTCATAGAATAACACCTATGTTCCCAACTACACTCAAATCTTTTTAATTCGACCATACGTTAATCAAACCTTTAGTTCCAATAAATACCACTCGACTCGATAATCTAAATACTGAAAAAAGTTGATGCTGACAAAAAAATAATATTATAACATATGTTTTAATAAATATATTACAGTTGTTTATTAACTTTTATTAAGAAAAAAATTAATTCAGTAAACCGAAAAATTGACAATCCGGAACACCCCTTGAATTAGTTGATTTTTATCTAGATTTACCGGTATTTTAGTATGTATTTACTTTTCCATTAAATAAACACTTCAAATTTAAAATAAAACTGTTGAAAATGAGAAAATCTTACTCGGGCATACAAATATCAAGTAAGACCAATCTAAGTAGTGCTGTAAATCACAAGTACATCCTTTGTTGTGACATCAGCTTGACCACAGAATAATAAACGCCCTAAGCCGGTCGGGCCGACAGTTTTATGATCGACATCCCGAAAGCGAGTTCGAGATTCCTTTTAGCCTAGCCTTAAGTGAATTTCAGTTTTTTTGTTTCTTTTACATTTTTTAAGATCCATGATGTCATTTGTAAACTCTTTATTAGTGATTCTGATTACGAAATGTCATTGTTAAATAAAAGGATGCCAATAACAAAAAAAATGTATAACAAATTTAAACCTTACTGACATAATCGAGAATATAAATGTATATATGTTTTAAAATTTAAAT